>JAUMJL010000013.1:0-1471294 GCA_033558185.1 Dromococcyx pavoninus | reverse complement strand
AAAGAAAGCCGCCTCCCATTGGCCGAGGAGCGCGCACCTCCCTTAGCAACGACGCCGCCGATTGGCCTGGCGACACCGCGGCCGCTGCGCCGCACGCGGGCCATGTTGACTATTCCGACGGCGCTGGCCTCAGCCAATCAAAGAGCGAGCACGGACCCCGGCGGGGGTGGATAGAGGGGGCGCTGGGGGATGTGCGCGCGGGCGAGCGCGTGATGCGGGGCAGGAGGGGGGTGGGGGGACGGCTCGTGCCTGTCCTTAAAGGGACAGGGGCCGCGGGGGGAGTGGGCGGTGCAGGCAGTATGGCGGCGGGAGGCTCTGGGAGGTTTGCCTCGGGCTCGCTGTTAAGAGTCGGGAGGTGCAGTTGGGGCGGCGCCCGGCGGCTGGCTACTACCGTGTGGTGTGCTCTCCGAGTTCTTCTGATACCGAAAATGCTGGCAAATAACTCTCCAAGATTCGTTTTGGAGTTTTAGAAAGCAGCATCCTTTATTTCAGCGCTGTATTCATGAGGGAATGATTTCCATCAATCGTGTAACGAGACGAGCTGGGGACAGGACACGTCCAATTTACATGCACATGGATAAATTCTCCCAGCAATCTCATATATGTTCTACCACTTTCCAAGGACTGATCTTAATTTTATTACGAACTTAACAACAGCCAAGTCTCTGCTCATTAAAGCTTTGAAGCCAGTTCTCTCTCTGACCTTGCATTCTTAGATAAGGAAAGCCAGTGTTGTCTGGGAACAGCACTGTTTTAGAAAACATACTATCAAAAGAACAGCCTATGTCTGTCTTAACTTTCAAAGATGCTGCCACTTAGATATCACTTAACTGAAGTTAGTTAGAAAACCGACGCTACTTAAGTCAAAATGTTCCACTTTGCAATAACAACTACTTGTATCACTTCAGCTGCCAGGATTGACTTGGCTGTGCCTGCCCTCTGGTTGGTCACTGCCCTTGCCGTGAGGGTGCACTGTCCTCAAAGATCCCGACGTGTTTTGGAAGGGCAGCATTTGCAATAGATTAATGCTGTGGTCATGGTTTCAAGAACATCTCTGTACACCATCTGCAAGGATGAGACTAAAGTTTCAAAGTTGGAAGATGAATCAAAGAGCTGAGTGCTTCTTGTTAAAAGTCCAACCCTTTTTGGAAATGCCAGCGTTAGCCTTTATAGCATTGTTTCCTAGTCTAGATAGGTTTAAGTTGGATATTAGGAAGAAATTCTTCACTCAGAGGGAGCACTGGAACAGCTCCTCAGGGCCAAGCCTGGCAATATTCAAGAAGCATTTGACAATGCAGACACACAGTGTGAATGTTGGGATTGTCCTATGCAGGGACAGGAGTTGGACTCAATGATCCTTGTGGGTCCCCTTCCAACTCAGGTCATTCTCTGTGATTCTGTGATACAGATGGAATTTCATCTTCTGTGAAAAACAAAGCAAAACACCCCACCAAAACAAACCACCTTTAACAGTCCAGCTTGTGTTTGTACAGCGACTTGTAAGCAGCAGATGCTGTGTAGTGTGATGGTAGAACAGTAAATTTCAGCATTTGAAGCCACTTTTGAGAAATCCTTCACTCAATAGAAAAAACTTCCAACCCTTTATTGTGGCAGTGGATTCCCTTGTTCTAGAAAAGGGTTTCTGCAGATCTGCAACTTAGGCTTGAATTTCAGTAATTAATGATGAGAGGTTATCATCACAATCCTTTCACAAGTAAAATTAGAACTGGAAAATTGAGACAAATATTTATTAACTAACAGCCAACCAATACATTAGTGTTGGATTAATTCAGTTAGTGTAGGAATTTACTGACATGAATGATTAAGGAATCTTTAGTTAAATAGGAACCAATACCGTAATTAAAGAATAAGATAATTTTGAATTATATTCAAACATCCAAAGAATGGCAGGAGTGTTGTAGAGTCAGTTCCACAAACAGGCAGCTTTGGTGGGCCAGAGGATATTTTCAGTGGAAGGTTTTTCCACATGTTTTCTTTGCTTCAAAATCTCCCTGTTTCTTCATACCAGTCCTTTTTGTAACATCAGCAGTTTAACAGCCTCCTCATATTTTCATGATTTTTTTATGGTACAACTTTGCTCATTACACTTAATTCTCAGTCTTCCAAAGAAGAGCATAGTGAACTCTGAAAGGAGAAAACATCTAAAGGAATTCCTACTTCATGCTTTTGTTCTTGCTGCTGGTTTGTACCTGTCAAGTATTCTTTTACGCTTTTTCTGTCAATCTCTGTTTTTTTAGAAGCTGTTTCTCCTTTCAACCTAGAAGATGTTTTCAGTACAAACTCCAAACTTTGCCTCCTACAAAGATGCAGGGGGTTTTCCTCGAGTATGTGATCTAGCTACACGTTTCTGCAGTTGCAGGAATACACTGAAGCCCTGTTGAGACTATTTGTTGCACTACTGCAGCTTCTGTGGCATGCATAGTTTGTCCTTATGCACTAGTTGTTTTCTTGTTAATGCACTTCTCTTAAATGATGCAAACTCTGAATTAAATTAAAATTAGGATGGTCTTGAAAAGTAGATTTGGTTTCTTCTGCATCAATTATTAAATCCTTGAAATAGGTCAGAGTGGTGGAAGTATTTGGCTCTCTTCCTCCTCTGATACATATCTCGAAGTAAACATACATTTAAATTACTTCACATCCTTGGACCTTTAGTGCCCCTCTCCAAAGGCATTCATCTCCCATGATCAATGAGGGATTTTTTTGACTGTTGGCTAACCTCTCCTAGCACAGCAGTAGACTTTAGGACTAGATAAGGCACAATCTGTGGAGTCATCTTGCTGTCAGGTGCTCCTATCATGCAGAGAGCTACAAAAAGATATTTGCTGAATCACCCTGGCTTGATTTAAACACCCAGCCTAGCATCCAAGAGCACTCCGAGCGCCACTGAGGCACTAGACACTGGAGAGAAAGCTTAGGCTGAGATCTGTAATTGACATTAAAATGTCTGTGTCTCCTGCCCTTGGGCGGGTATTAATGGAAACTGCTGTCACTTAGTGAGCTGTTAGACATTCATAACGTAATTTGAGAGATAAGGCTTAGTTTGTCAATGACTTTTCTGGAGGGAGAGGAGGAACTTTGATCATTACTAAATGGAGTCTTGGTACTAAATAGCTACAGTACTTCTTAATTAATTTGTTCTGTCTCAGAAGATATGTTAAGTACGATGGATGTGGTACGGTGTCCTGTATAGGAAGTGCCCTGTGAAATCACAGAGAGGAATAAAAATTCCTTTCCATATTTGTGTGTTTAAAATTGTATAATTAAAGAGGAGGTTGAAGTTGGTCCAACAACTCCCAGCACCTGAAAATGTTAGCTTTAAATGTAGAAAAAGAAGCGGAAGGTATATACTCTATGTGGCAGAGATTTGCTTATTTGCATATTTTAAAAATGCATCAGTGATTTCCTGGAATAGCGGACAGCAAATACAAACACTAGGATAAAGAGGTCAGAGTATCACAAATGTAATTAGACACTCATTAGTTTAAAGTCTTTGAAAAGACTGGTGGTAAGAAGAACAAATTGAACAATTTACAGATTTTTCTACCCGTATCTGAACAAACTGAGCAATGGAGGAACTTGTTCTCTTTAATAAAGCAGTATTCACATTTGACATTAATATGAAAATTCACATTAGAAAGGTTGAAAGACATGCTAAGCAAAAGACAGAAACAAAATTTGCTGCTGCCCAGTTTGGCCTTTGGCCAAGGGTACAATTTAAAAACAGAAGCGCCACATTTTTACCTTGCCTTACAATCTCTGAATAAATTCTTTGATAGGTGGAAAATAAGAAGCTCCATGTTGTACAGAGCAACATGAGCTCTGTGTTCCAGAAAATTCAAATATTAAAAAAAAATGCCAAGAGTTTCCTATGGGGATTTTAATTTTCATAGCACTTACAAATTCACACTTCAGACTGGCTTGCCTGAGAGTGTGTATGCATCCATGCACATTTAAAAATAAAAAAAAACCTTAAAATACTCTGGAGTCTGTGCTCTCCCTTTTCCTTCCTGAGAGAGGTGACTGAGACACTAAATGCAGACAATTGCTGTTGCATTCTCTTCCTCTGTTGCCAGGTCACTCTCACTAAGTGCCACCTTGATGGATTGTCAGGGAAGAGATACATGCTTTTCAGTGATCACACAGATCAATTGGCAGACAATCACCAAAAAAGTCATCTTAAACAGTGTGCTTCCAAGCCTGGCAGCAGCATTGTTTGCGAGCAAGTTTTCCTTCACCAGGATTTCATGTATACTGTTATTGTTGGAATAACAGTATACATGGAATGCGTTGCCCAGGGAGGTGGTGGAGTCGCCGACCCTGGAGGTGTTTAAGGGGAGATTGGATGTGGCACTGAGTGCCATGGTTTAGATGATGGTTGGTGTTAGTGTTGGGTTATAGGTTGGACTTGATGATCTCAGAGGTCCTTTCCAACCTTGTCATACTGTGATACTGTGATACTGTGATACTGTTTTGCTAAATTGTGGCTGCTAACAGGATAAATGTAAATAATCTCTAGTAGCTCTGGAGCTTGTTTTTTGTTACAAATCCTAGGAGAGCAAGTCTTTTTTTCTGACTTTTTGCCAAGGTTATTCTTTTTATTATCCTGCTGCTTTTGGAAAAAGAAAGGAACACAAAAGATAGCAAAACTCTGTATTTGGAGAGAATGAATTAACTTCCTGTATGGGTATCCAGATATCAAAATCTTTTATCAGCTTTTTACAGGAGGAATTGCCAATTTGTGTGCTGCTTTTTCTTTTTTTTTAAATAGAAAACACTTAGGTCTGCCAGATACCTCACAGAAGCTTCACGAAGCAGACATTTTTCTTGCTGACAATGCTGACTTCCAAGGACAACTGAAACAGATAGGAAGAGAAAATTGTAACTTGGGAAGTATGGGAAGGAAAGTTCAAGTATTGGAACCTTTTGAGGGCTTTATTGCTGGAGGAGCCCAGTGACAAGCTTGCTTGAAGAAGGCAACTTCGAAAGTGCATGAAGTAGATAGGAAAGCACCACACAAAGCAGCATAGCGTAGCATAGCATAGCATAAAGTTGCTGTGTGGAAGAACAATGAGCACCCAGAATATAAGGTGAGCCTCAAAAGGAGAATGATTTCAAAAACTCTGAACCTTATGGTGTCTATGAAAATAATACCATTGATTTTAGGAGACTTTTGATTGTGTTGAAAGAGAATTCAAAGACAGGAATGCTGTTACACTGTAGTAGAAGAAAAATGTGACTTTAACAGCACTGATGTTCTGGATAAGGGTTCTTCCAAATCATCTTAAGTTTAAAACAATCAAATTGACAATCAGAAAAAACACAGAATTGGCAAGTATGAGCCAAATAATTTTGGAGGCAGAATAAAACCTGAATGGGGTAGTAAATAAAGCAGAGGTGCCTATTTGACATGACGTAACTGTGAATTTAAAAAAAAATACTGAGGGAAGAAGCATTGCGTAAACGTGGGGAAGCACGTAGAAAAAGTGGAAGATAACCTTGGAGAATGTGTGTCTGAAATGCTCGTAAGACCTATGCAAGGAGAGTTGTCCTAGAAACAAAATGAGGCATTTGGGAAGGGAAAAGTGCTTTTTGTTTAGAATTCTTCTGCATTGGAGTAGCAGATTGACTATGGAATTGAATGAAGTTCTACTAAAAACATAGCAGGAGGAGAAAGAAGTGGGGATGGGAGTGGGGTTGGGGGCAGCAGGCAGAAAGCCAGGATGTTATCATGGAGATGTCATAAAAAAACTAGAATCCAGGACAGCAATGGATTAACAGCCTCTTCTCTATAGTTATATACTAACTAGCTTTAAGCAAGTGCTAACTCAGATCACTGAAAAAATAATTTCTGTAAGCAAATTACAGTCACTATTTGACATTAAGTATCAACTTCAAAAGCAGTTCACATTCAGGAAAGCAAAATCTATGCTGTGGTTAGAAATTATTCAGGTGTAGGGTTCCTAGTAAAGTATACAGAACTAGCCCTGGAGTCTGTCTAGGACTGCAGGAAATTTGGAATTGGAGAACCTTATGTGGCTGAGATGCAGCAGCATTTGACTGCAGTCTAGGCACATCCCACCCCTTCTCAGAGATCCTGAGTGCATATGTGTCTTGGGGAAGTGTGCCGAGAAGAAAATGATGAGCTGAAAATGTTGAAGGGGGTTAGAATCTAGAATGGTGTAAAAATGCAACTGATCCTCTTCTGTTCACAGACCAAGGGCTGGAGAAAAAGGCCTCGTGGCTGAGGCTGGCCATTTGAAGTACCACTGTGAAGCTTAAAAGATGCCTTTATACAATTCATTAGCAATTAGCAGAATAATCAGAGAATCATAGAATGATTGGGTTGGAAAAGACCCTAAAAATCATCCGGTTTTAACTCCCCTGCCATGGGCAGGGACACCTCCCCTGCTAGGCCAGGCTGCTCAAAGCCCCATTCAACCTGGCCTTGAACAATTCCAGGGAAGGGACATCCACAACCTCCCTGGGCACCACCCTCATTGTGAAGAGTTTCTTCCTAATATCTGATCTAAATCTTCCCACTTCCAGTTTAAAGCCCTTCCCCCTCTTCCTATCGCTACTTCCCCTTGTAAAAAGTCCCTCCCCAGCTTTCTTGTAGGCCCCCCTCAGGTACTGGAAAGCTGCTTAAGGTCTGACTGGAGCCTTCTCTTCTCCAGGCTGAGCAACCCCAGTTCTTTTAGCCTGTTCTCATAGCAGAGGTGCTCCACCCCTCTCATCATCTTTGTAGCCCTCCTCTGGACCTGTTCCAACAGTTCCATATCCTTCTTATGTTGGGTGTTCCAGAACTGGACACAACACTCGAGGTGGGGTCTCACGAGAGCAGAGTAGAGGGGGAGAATCACCTCCCGTGACCTGCTGGCCACGCTCCTTTTGATACAGCCCAGGATAGGGTTGGCCTTCTGGGCAATCAAATACTCAAGTAATGGAATACTGAATGCAAAATGAATTAGATTAGTTATAGCAAGCTGAAGGAAAAGCACTACAAACCACATTTCAAAAAGTTGGTTGTGGAATAAAGATAAGCTCTATGTTCTTCCTGCTACATCAAGGTCACATACAACTTGTACTTCACAGCTGATTTTATTTTCTGCATACAAGATGCATGTGCTTTACTGACTTTAACATTATGTATGTTTTCAAAGGCAAATACAGACAAACTAGGAAAAAAACCTACTAGACTTTTCTGTTGCTCTAGATAGGTTTGTTCCTCAGAAGGAGGAATATAAATGTAAATTTAAAAATTAAATAATAAAGCAAAGACATTTTAACTCCTAGTTAAGGAACAGAACACGGTCTAATGGCCATACCACGAACCTAAGAGTTGAGAAAATAGAGGTATCACAGTATGACCTTCTGCAGGTCACCTTGAGGTTTAAAATTACTGGATGAATATATTTCTGCATATTATAAGCAGGTGGGGTTTTGTTTAGGATTTCATTAACTTTAGCCCATTTAGGAGCAACTGCCAATGAGCCTGCTATTACGCAACAGAGAAGCATCACTACAGATATAATGTAACCACACAACATCAAAAAGATTATTAACTCCAGGTTAAAATGTCGTGTCAAAAACATCAGTCATGAAAAATGAGCAGTGTATAGCTGTATTGCCTAATCGCAAACCAATCCATGAAGGATGCAAAAGCCAGCTGTCAGCAGAAGAAAGCTCAGCTAATTGGAATCATAAACCTTGGAAGACAAAAGCTGACATCTCGTGAGGAAAGGAATTTGGGAGGAAAGGAGTTTGGGAGCTGACAGCTTCTCCCAAGAAAAGGAAGATCTATTGCCATACAACCTTGGAAGATAAACCTAGCTCCAAGAAGGACTGAGAAAGGACTTTAAGATGATTGTTAAAACAATATCTAAAATTATATACTCCCTCTATCTCCCATGTAACCCTACCTGGAAAAAATTTAATTAATTGGAGATTGCAACTCTCTAATTAACATAGGTTGCCCTTTCATTAAAATGTCCAGACCCACAAGAGCTATAAAATTGTGTTCTCGTGCTCAATAAAGTATTCCAGTTTTCCCCATGCTGGAATCATGTTAGTTTTATGTTTCAGACCATCACTAATCCAGAAACTGCATCTCATTTAGAAACGTTCTGAACAGGTAACAGGTCTGTTAGCTACTACAATGCAAAGTGTTCTGGGTATAGGTATGAGAGTTTTTAATAACAGCAGCTACAGTAAGCATCATTGTGGAACTACCCAGTTTTTCCTGCTTGTGTAAAGGTACCAAAGTCATCTGGAAAATACTGTTCTTACTGTGGGACATATTAGTCAGCTCCCATTTAGTAGTAACTTTTGCTGACTGTGAAATATTCCAGAATACACGCTAGAGTGGGTTTTAGATAAAGATCAGTATGCAGGACAAACTAACCAAAGCCTGAACAGCTATAATAAACAAGAATTCTTATGTGGATTTGCTGACTGAGCAGCACCTTCCCAAATAGAGCTGGCAACAATTCAACCTGCTACTGTTGAGAAGAAACTTCTTCCAGGCTGGCTTTCTTAAGAATGGATTTTTATTGACTTTCCAGATGACATTATTAATCCACATAAACAGGATTTTTACTTTGCACATAATAGAAAGTGTAAACAAACTTGAGCATCAGTATTTGCTCACTTCTTCAATGGTGACCCAGAGTTCTCCTTCTAAAAAACAGTCCTGTTGTTTTCAATTTGCACTTCCATTTTGAACCATTTGTAGATATTCCTTGTACAGCTTTTCTTGGGTTTCATAGAGTTTCTTTAGCTTCTTAATTTGTCCTTTGCTGAGCTCTTTGCCTTCTGTATCATGGGTGGGAAAACCCTAGAATATTAAAAATTTAAAGAGACAATAATTGAGATAAATTCTTGGACTGCTTTTTCTCCTTATGGAGTAGTGTTTTAATAGAGACGGGGGATAATGTCATAATGACAAACTGTCAGGATGGGGTGCATCTTGGCTAATTTTAGTCACCTAGTTTGACAACTAACTTTGACTATTTGTGTATGTTCCCTTCTTAATTAATGGTTTATTTATTTTCTGTCCTGTATTAAGTAAGGGAGCCTTTGAAAAAGAACTCCTAGATGGTTATAGTTGAAAGAACAAGGACTAATCCCTAAGCAGCTGGTTAAGAGGCCACTTTTAATCATACCAGCATATTGAATCCAAAGCTTAAAGTAAAAGCAGTAAAAGGTTTATGTTCTTGATGGAGAAATTATTATCAGAATTTTTATGGATATTCTCCTTGGCTTCCAGGGGTGTTTCCCAGTATTTACACTCTCCATTCTTACTTGCCCCCAGGGCCTGAATTGGCATGCTTGAAGAGGACAGACAGAAGCAGGAGAAATGTCCCAGAACAAGTGCTGATGAAACAATGCTTTACGATTTCCAGGTAACACCTTTTATCCTCAAGAGGAGCAGTCAAGAGCAAAGTTACCCTCACAGCCCTTTCAGGGATCCTTTGCCAGGAGAGAACAAAACAGTGCACAGAACCAAAAGGGAAGCACAAGGCTTCTTTGAAAAATAAAATAAAATGGCTATCTCCATCAGTTCTGACAGAGTTGGGGAGTTCGTATTTGCAAATGAATTGCCTTTCAACAGGGTAATAAATCTGTAAATACACATCACACAAGTTCCCATCCACATTATCTATGGGAAATTTTGCTCTGCAATGAGAGAGGCCAAAGGGGACCCATGTACAATGAAAATACCCTTGAAATAATGGCTAACAGACAGCCTTGCTCCCCAATGCAAGGTACATGCAATAAAATCAATATATTGCCTTTTCTTTCTCTCCTTCCCTCCTCCCACTATATTAATAGCACTGCTGTGGAGGTTTTGGAACAAGATCAGCTACATATACATACAATTGAGTATGTGCAACTGGATAAGGAAAACCAGTCCCTATCTAAAGAAAAGTCTCTTACGTTTTCATCAAACATGGAGTATTTGTCATGTTCTGATTTAAACATTTCATGTGGTGGAATCTTCATTTTTGCCAGTTTTGCTGCCTGTAATATAAAACATGCATTGACTATGTTAACATCACAGTTAATTACTGACAACTTGTCACATATGCAAAAGGAAAAGGAGACTATCATTTGCAAATCAAAAAGAGCATTTTATTCACAGTTGTATATCATGTGAAAGGAAACTTTCAGCAAGGAACAATTCAATAAGTCTTTGCTGTACTTATCCAATGGGGAAATATGATTTTAAACCTGTAGAGAAGCACTTAATAAAATAGATTTATTGCAGGGACTCAACTCACTTATATACTCCAAAAACTACATCTGATTTCTGCTAATTTGGTTCATTAGTGTTTTAGGTGTAAACACAAAGTAAATAGTTGCTATGAATAAAGAATATTCAGCAATTAACTCACTGCAAAGGGAACACCTTTCTCAACAGTTTCCTGCTGACAAGCACAGGTTTCTATGCAGGTCATAGAAGGATGAGGATGCAAGTAATTGCACTGAAAATAAACTAACTTTCACTTATCTGTAAATAAGCACGTCTCAATCTTTTTCAAGAAATTTAAGGCCAATGCAAGGGAATCACCTTTTTGAAAGAATGCAAAAAAATACTTGGAATTTGAGGATAATAAATGCTATTTATGTATTTTTTTTCCTTCTCTATACATGGTGCTCTCTAAAGTTTACTTCCTTTTAACTCAGGAATACATTTTCTGTACTGCTAGAGTCATCAGCACGGCAAACAATTTTTTCTTCTTATAAGTTCATCTCCTCTCTCTGTCTACTCCTCATCCAAAGCCTAAAACCTCAATTCCAATGGTAGAGATGTGTTTCTATAAAATACTAGATTTTGGAGTTCAATCATAGGGAACAGGTGGATTCTTAAAGAGAAAAAAGTGTTTTCACACATACCTACAACACTGGAAAGGGAAAAGAACAATAAATGACACAAGCAAAATCTTCTTTAACAGGCAGGTAAGATACACCTTCAGCAATTAAGGATGTAATACTGTCTACAGACTGAAAAATAAGTGCTACAAGTTCTTCTAATAAGCTTTTGAAGACATAACAAAAGGCTGCAAAGATGGCTTCTCTGTAACAGGAGCTGAATATTCAAATCTGAATTGCAAGCCAAAGTCATTCTCAGCAGGAAACTGTAGATTAAAAACAAAAAAAAATGAAGGCCCAGTTAAGGCCAGGCAGAGAGCCTGTGTTCCAATTTAATCTTTTCTGCACATAATTGTTGCTGCTAAACACTTTTCTTCAAAACCATTTCAAAAGAATCTGAACACTTACTTCCTGCTCTTGTTTTTTCCTGGCTGCTTCTTCTTTCTTCCTTTTCTTTTCTTCTTCAATCTATAAAAGGCAATATTAAAGAGTAAAACTAACTACTTTGTTTTCTACAAATCTAAGCCAGCTAGCTCCCCTGGATATTTAATTACAGACAAAACTGGCAGCATGACCTGCAGCAAAACCACCATGCCTTACAATTAGAATTGTCTGATACTTCCCATTGTACAACCTTGATTTAATTTGCTTTTATCCACAGTGAAACCTGTTTAAACTGTTCAGAATGCATTTTGCATGCAAAGTGTGTATATATATATATACACACAACAATACTTACAAAGCCTGCAAAAGCAATGGTCCTGCCTTTCCATAGGGAAAAATGTTTTGCAAATGACTTAAAAACACCCCCAATTTTGCTAATATTTTAAGCTCTTGCCTCAAACTGTGAAGATATTACAATGCCTCAAGAAGCATTTGTGTTTCTTGATGTTCCTAGGGAAACAACTTTCCAAATTTAGCCAACTTATAAAATCTCATCTTGCACTTGCTTGGGAGAGACCGATCAGGAGTTGTGCCAGTATAGAACAGAATATTGTTTCCAGGGAAAATGTACTCTAGCTGCAGGTTCCACCCAGCAGCTATACAAAAACTGCCTTCAAATGTCTTTTTGATGAAAACATCAGGAACTGGCTGAAACTATGTTTTATTTCTCCCTTTTCTAAAAAAATCTACACGGAAGAAGAAACATTGCAAGATCTTCCAAATATTTCTAGTCATGATGGAATTTTATTATTTGTTAAAACTGAACATGAAGTGTTACTTTTAAATGTCAAATATTAATGGTAGAAAGTGCCTAAAGGAGGGTTTCTATATAGACCTTCTGCATGTGAATTAGATATACAATCTTTAAATAGTAACATGTGAATTCTTGCCCCTACACCCTAAGTATCTCACTCATCCATACTACACGAATTAACATTTAGCCAGTGCATATTGTTCTCAATATAGTCTAGTTCTATGAAAAATAAAACTCCATTTGTATCGACTAAAGAAGTCCAAGTTAGCTTCTCACTGGAGTCGTTCTTCCAGAGACATAAGACAGTATGCATGCAATACTCAGCAACCCTTAATTATATGAAGATCTTAAACAAATAAGCAAACAAGCAAAACTCAGAGGTATTCATTAAGTCCCATACAAAGAAGCTACTGTTTCAAAAATTCTTTTCCTGAACACACTCAAATTTTGGTATCTCTTATGTTATTTTGCTTGTTGTTAGTCCGTTAATATTTTTCTTACAAGTTATCAAAGACATGTAAGAAGTATCTACAGCTTATACATTGCTATTTATTATAGAATGCTTAAAATAATAACCTTTTTCTTTTCTTCTCTTTCTTTCAGTAATGTGTCCTTGTCCACTAATTTAACCACAGTTGGAAGTCCTAAAAAAGCAGAACCATAGGAATGAGTATCCAATGCTTGCCCAAAGATAAATGCATTTACCCCATGATAGCCGTTTTCTTTTTGCAAGTTGACTGTGAATACAACTGAGTAACTACTCAAAAGTGACTAAGAAGTTAGGTGCTATAGAAAAAGATCAAAAATATTGCAATGCGCATTTTTATATTCTATACATATATGCCAATATATAGTTTTAGGATACATAATATATCAGGGAAAAGATACGCTACAGCTTTGCACTCCTTGAGTTTCTTGGATTATGTCAGTTTAGTCTTGACAGACTGTTTTCCCACTTATTATGAAAACAGTAAGCTTAGAAAGACAGCTGCCTACAAAGTTGTAAGACATATAATTGGGTACCTTCATGATCTTCAAATCGAACGCCAAGTTCAGGAAGGATGTCATCTCGAAGAGCATCACTCAACTGCAGCACTTCAGTTACTACAGAGCATGAAAAATACTTTTAGTGAAGTAAAAAGTATACTTCCACCAAATCTATCCTGCTACACAGCTATTTAAATGCAGTTAAGAAATTGCCACTCTCACACAGAGCAATGTCATTCATTTTACAGTGTTTTAAAAATGTTCTGCCTTCTTTCAGCTACACAGAGAAGCATCATGTTTCTTTGCATGAGCATGAAATTCGTAAGTTTCTTCCAACGCTGGCTGAGGGGAACAAAAAGAAGATCCAAGGCAATTGAGAAAAAATGCAACACTGGCACAGTATAGCGAAAGGGTACATGGTGCAGGAAGATCTTAATGGTTGCTGTAGGATTTCCAATAAGGGTTAGAAAAAAAATCACAAATTAACATATCCTGTACTACATCTAACAGTTCCTTTGAAGGACTATGATTTGTTGGTTGGATAACTACACATATATTTGTCAGAGCAACTGTAATCCAAACATCCTCTGTTTCTACAGATTGTTATCTTTACTGCCTAGTCTGGCCAAGCTGTGTTTTTCAAGCAAACAGAGAATTTTGCTTTGGCTTTCTGGATGGTGATCAGGACATGATATATAACAATTTTTTTTCTTGCAAACTTATCAAAAAGTCTTTGATGATAGCAAATGGTTATGAACTCTAGCATCTATTTCAGCTAAATCTTAAGATCAGGTGTTAAGAAGAAAATAAATCTTATTACAAGGTATTTACTTGGATGAGAAATTGTATCAGCTGAGAAGCAGCAGAACAGTTAAGAGGAACAAAATGCATCAAGAAGACACAGCATGTTACTGTCGTGAACTTAGTTCCATGGCATTTTTATAAACAGTCTTGTATTTAGGAGGAAACATCTAGCAAGTGCGGCAAGACAGACACTTGGGTTAGATGATAGCATGTGCTTATAATAAACAAGTGTTGTTCTCCCTTTCAGCAACTCTCAGCTGGTTAAACCTAAGAAGTAATAGGAGTCTCCAAGGTAATAATTCTGGCAGTGGAAGCTACCACCCAGACACTACACTTATCAGTAGATACCGCTGAGCCTTTATCTCTTCCGTAACTCTGAGAGCCTGAGAGTGCTGAACAGTGAACAGAGTACTGACTGTCCTAATGCCATAAAAAGGAACAGCCACCCTATTTCATTGCCTGGTGGTGTTCCATGACTCTGCCTTTGCATAGGAAAGCATTGCAGTTTACAGAAGCCTTTTGTCTGCTGTGAACAGTCATTATTTTTCTTGATCCAGAGCACTTATACACAGGGAACCGTATTCATGTTTGTTGCAAACAGACTGTAAAAGTAGTTTTATAATTCTATATAATATATGGGTTATTTATATATGTTTTATATATTAAAATGCCCTATTTTGCGTTTGAGTACAAATCTCAATGTAAAAGAAGTTTGAAGAAAACAAGAATCAAATACATATTGAAGACACATAAAATTCCACAAGGAACAGCAGAAAATAAAAAACTCCATTAGGAACTAATCAACCAGTAAAATCAAAGAGACCTTAATGGAACAACCTGTATAAGACTATATAGTTATGCTGCCAACACACACAGCATGACCAAAGCCTTTCAGAGGGGAAGAAAAATTGCCCAAAACAACATCTAGCAAACTCTCAAATTAATTATCCAAAGAGAGCACTCAATTACCATCACAGGAGCTACAACTCCAACTATGCTACCAAATAAATACCAACATCTCCTGCTGTTTAAACACAGACAGCATCATTGTGTGGCAATCTATATTTCTAAGAGAATGCCAGCTCCCTAGGACAAGAGATCATGGGTACTTTCATGCCTAGAAGGCACGGAATGCCCTGATCTATAGAAAGAGCAGCTAGTCCTTGTTATTCCAGAACTTTTAGGTTCTTTAAGAAATTAAAAGAAAATTAGTTTAACAGCCTGTGAAAGATTCCCAAAATAAAGAGACAGGTACCAGAGATGCAAATATTCAAACTAACTCTGATTTAATGATGTTTTACTTTTATTCTCTAAGCAATGAGAACCTGGATCACCTGGATCACACACACACTCCCACCCCAGTTTGATTCTTACAACCTTCGAGACTCATGTGCAACAACACAGGAAAAAATGAACTCTCACCTTTCTTCTCTCTGGCAATTTGTCGTACTCCTTCTCTGAACTCAGAGAGAACTTGCAGATATGGCATCACTGTAGATTCAATCTGCAGGATAATTATTTCTACAGTTAGCTAATCATCATTTAGGTATAAAACATGTCCTTCCCCACTTCATATTTATGTAACTTGATGCTCAGGGCAGATCTGTATCAATAAAAATTGTTGTTGCTTTATTGATGTCAAAGGAGAGATGATAATTTGCATTAGCTGCCTTTTTTCCTCCTGTGCAGATAAAACCAACTTGAGAAATTCTGCCTCTCCTCATTCCATTTTCCTCTCCTTTCACTTACAGATACATCAGTTCCACAGGGTTATGCTTCAGTCCAGCTAACTATACTGCAGCACAGCAATAAAAACAGCACCCAGACAAATTTGCTCCTTCGTGTTCTGTGCTACCTTACTTAGGTCCAACTGCTTATCAAACATAATACCAGGTGAAACTGATGTCAGGACTTATTTTCATTAGAGCATAGATCTTTTCCTCAGATGTTAGCTTATGCTAATTGTATTCATTCCCAATACAGTGCAGTTGTTTGTATTCCTCATACAACTTCCTCCCCTTCAAAAAATTGGGAGAGATTTACTGTAGAATTATTTCAAATGTAAGTAAATGCTGGTCGTGAAAGCTTAAAGAAAAAGTCCCCAGAATCCTGCTCTCTGGTAGTGAATAGCAACAGCAAGCAGTTAGTGAATAGCAGTGAAAAAAAATCACACAAACAATAGATCAGAGCTGTCTGCCAACAGTTCTCTGGAATCCCAGGAGGAGAAGTCAGGCACCCAGGGGACTGCTTAAATTAAAAGTTTCATTACTTTGGAGGGTCAGGAAGAGAGGGGGAAAAAAAAGCGCACACTTGTTTCCCCCTAGAGTTTCCTTGTGTCTTTCCCATCTGTTAATTCTCCATGATAAATTTCTGTGCCATTAACAGACAAGATAGGCATTTCTAGAGCATAACAGACTGTATGAAAGGACCCGAGGGACTCTGTGCAAACTTTTCATAAATGTGAATACTATGCTTCCAGCTTCAGAACTAGAACCCGTGCTGACAAGTCTGGCAGAAAGTACAGACTCTGAGAAATGAGCAACAGTCAAATCTCCACTACTCCCTCTACACTGACACTAGCTCAATATGCAAATAAAGCAGCATCAGGAAAGCATGCACTGTCACTGCTTTATCAGACATTCAAAGATGAAAGATTTTTATTTCCAGAACAACTAACCTGACAGCAATGCTTAATTCATTTGGACAATGAGATTATTGAACCTGAGGTTCTCTTCTGTTCCCATTCAAGTAAATTACTGAAAAAACAATAATTAAGCTCATTCAGAGCTTTTGAAGATAATGACTCTATAGGTTCCTTCATCTCCAATTTAGACAAAGAAACAATAGACCTGATCCACAGATTTCTGTAATTAATGAGAAGCTTTCCAACCTTGAATGTTCACCTGGTAGTTTTTGCTAAAAAAACTAAATATCTGCATGGAAGATTGAAAGAGGAGATAATATTTAATGAACCAGCCAAAACATTTGTGATATCATGCACCTTCATATTATAATGCTTAAAACTAGTAATGTCTTCGGTGATAAAAAAAGAAGTTTCTTCCTGTGAAGCCATCTGTGTCTATCAGGTGTTAGCACAAGATTCTTTCTGCACAAGATTCTCTTGACTCTACTACCCCTTGGCAATGTTACTTTAAAGGAGTGAGAGGTCTTAGCTTCTTGTTTCAAGCTGTTGCCAATCCTTCCATAAAGAACATCTGTTGTAAACACTGCCTGAATGAAGGGCTAAATACGGATTTAATTTTCATCTCCCCTAGAAAAGGTAAGTTTTAAGGCGCTGCCTTTCTTCTGAAATTCAAAGTAATTCAGAGTTAAAGTTTACTGTTGATGGGGTTTGGTATAGAATACTGAGCATCTTCCTTATTATCCTTGTTATATTATTACTGAATATTTTCACAGCTCAATAATGTAAGTATTTGCATGGGCAATTGTCAAATGAGTGTTCATCCACATTCTTCAACCACAAGCAAGCTTTCTTCTTCCTTTGATGAATAAAAAAAATCTAGCTTTTTCATCACCACGAATGTTTTAATTATTCCTTCTAAGGAGGAACATAAAAACATATGGCAACACCTTTTAATGCGGAATAATACTTGAAAAACAGCACTGATTTGTCCATGTCAAATTTTTTGCATGAACAAAGAGAGCAAAGTTGATAGCTTTCATATGGAGCTATTTATCCTGCCTGCATCATGAAACATAACTGTTACTACACGGCCCGTTGCACTTTCATCAGGTATCTCCTAACTGTTTCCAGAAAAATTCTGCATCACGGTGGAACTGCTGGGTGACCAAAGCAAAACAGCCTTCAAACACCAAACAAAAACTGCGGCTACAAGTGAGATCAGAAAAAGAGATTGAAATGCAGATAAAACTCCAGCTGCCTCCAGGCTGGTTTTTGGTGTACCACAAGGAAGTTTAATCAGTATAATTACATTTTTGAAACTACTTAACATACAAATACTTGTAGTGAGTCTTCAGACTGTAGCATATGCTATCTGTAGTTAATGTGTGGTTTCTTAAACAGACTGATCACTCAGAAGACAAGGTAATTCTTTTTCTGGTTGCTATATAATTTGTCTATTGTTAAGTCAAACAAACCTATACAAAACCCTAGCTTTCATAAAGAAAAAACCCTGTTTTCTAAGGTAATTAATTACTTCAGATTCAAATGTTATAATGTGGAAAGAATGTAATTCAGCTACATATCAGTAATATAACACTTTATCTAACCTAAGATTTTAAAGGACACAGTAATTTTATATAGTGTACTTTGTCCTTCACTTACATTTACATTTTGACTGTTTCCTCCAACAGGAAAACCAATTGTGTCATCACTTTCTATGGCACCAAAAATCTGGTCAAGGAAAGGGAGAAAAAAAGAAAAAAGAAAAGAAAAGATTGTATACATCAAGTCAAAGGTATGTAAAAACTAAGCAAAATCACATGTACTAGAGTTTTGAAGCCACTTAGTTCTCTTTTAACCCACAATTCATGGCTCTAAGATGATGTTTTGGTTATAAACTGCTAAAGCACACTAACCACTGACTTTCAGATTTAGCTTTAAAGCTGTCAGATTTTACATTCTTACTTCTTCGTGTTTTTCTACTGTCCAATTTTCCTTGCATAAATTAGTAACATAAAGGACTCCAAATTGTTTCTCCTGCAGCACACACTGCAATTTGGGGTTGTTTTGGTTGGGCTGTGTGTGGAACATATCTAGTCTCCTACAAGATTCAAAAAAAGACTGTACAGATCCCTGCATACTTGAAAAATACAACAGTTAAAATTGCACAGTGCAATAGCAACATTACTACTTGCTATTACATACCTTTAGCATTTGAGTGAGATAGGAACTGATGTTTTCTAAAAGAAGTCTGTTTGGCATTTGTCTGGAAGATTTCTTTGCAGCAATATAGGAGTTACTCTGACTGACTAACGAACGCATTTCTTCTAAGACAGAGCGAGTGTCAATATTGTCACACAGTGCTTCATGAATTGCTGCCTTCTTGTCGTAAAAACTAAGAAGAAAAAGATTTTTTTACTGTTGACGTCAAGAGTATCTGCAATCTACTCGTTTGAACTTCTGTTAGAAGAGAAAGGACTTAAAACTGAGATAATATTTTGTTGATCATAGTTCATATTTGAAGGAGAAACAGATGAATGAGAAAAAGGAATTATCACAGTGCTGCTGTTTTGCGGCTATGGACAGGGGCAGGCAGGATAATCTAATTGGCAAATCTAACACTTTTTCAGCAACTGACTATTTCACATCAGTTTTTTAAAGCAGTATAAATCACTTATTTACTGCCTTCATGTGCTTACTGCTTTTTTCTTTTTTTGCAGTATTGCTCCCCTATCCATATGTTCCAGTCAAGTACTCCATTTAATGTCCTTCCAGCTAAAAGCTCCAATTTTGAAGTTAACTTACCACAAAGTGAATTGTTATGAAGCTGTTACAAGCAGATAAAAGGAATAAAATCACATGAACCTTGGTAATGTTCATGAATAGGCATAGTAAGTAATACAGCATATTAAGTATCATTTCATCACGCAAGGGGTACTACTGTTTCAAACAACATAATTTTTCCAGAGAAAAGAAAATGAGAAGTGAGAGAGAAAGGAGACAAAACCAAATATCTATGAAACATATCTTCTGTTCTTCCCACTCCTTTGTCCCTTCCCTTTCATTTCTCTATTGCTTACTATCTTCCTTCATTTTTCTAAATAAAGGATTATCTCTACCAACCTCTGAAATTTTCAGAGGACATCACTAACCAGAAGCATCTGCACTTGGTCCTTCAATAGTCAACATCCCTGTTCACAACAGTGAACTGAACTAGAAACAGTTAAAGTACTGCAACATATGCTTCTACTTTAAATTTCACTCATAACAGAAGTCATATAGGAAGCTGTATTACAAAAAGTAATGTAGTTTTGCTATAAAAATGAAAGGCTAATATTGAGATGACTGTCTCAGTAACACATTTTCAAACAATGGCAGTCTGATCTTTTGTGCTTTTAGTCAGGTAATTTAATTTCTATTTGTTTCTTCATTGTGTTTTGGAATGTGTAAAATACTATTTTTCCAGTTGTAACCACTGTGAATTATCAGTCACTTCTCAGACAGAAGGACAGCACTTTAAGAAGTGATGAAAATGACAGCTATCTAACAAAGGAGTTCTCTGTCCCTTCACAAACATAGTGATGAAACACACCACGTACTTAACATAAACAAAAGTTTATGTTAAAAATTAACAGTTTCATCTAGACTTCGTAAAGCTGTTGCAAGATTAAATTCACTAGCTTGTATAGAGCTGGGGTACAGAGTGGAAATGCTACAGACATAAATAAATACACACAGGAAGTCATTTTGCAAGGAGAAAAAAAATAAACAAGTAGCTACACAATCAGCACTCACAGAGAAGTAGGAATGTTCCACTCACTTTTTGTTCAGCTCTGCTTCCTGATTTTCCCATTTCTGAAACTGGCCTGTCACATCAGTGGGAGCTCGAAGAATATCCTTCACATTTAAAAAGAACTCCTATAAAAGATGAATAGAGCTAAAAATCAATTTAAATTAGACACAATGAGTATTTACTATGAAAAGACATTATTTCTTAATTAGTTTCCTAAAGTTTATGGTTTCAGCACAGTTTCAACCAGGACCTAATGATTTTCTGTCAAAACACAGAAACTCATACACACGCATAACTCTGTAAATCACAGCTGGACTGTAATTCAGCTCTACCTCTTGGCTGTCCTACTGCATGATACACTATGATACTCTAACAGCAAGCTGCTCCATAAAATATTATTTTTAAAAACTTTAGGCAAGAGTTCTTATGGCAGATTTTTAACTGTGTTGCTAGCAATGGAAACTGAAGAATGAAAATGGCTTTATAGCAAAGGCCTATTTTACGTGGGCATCCAACTTGGTGAAAACTCATTTGTATTTCTTCTGTGGCCCAAACCAAACATTTTACATGAAAAGCAGAATAGCTTCATCTGGAGAGACCAAGATCAAAGATGTCAAAATGCTGTACAGCTTCCTTGTCAGAAATGTGTCAAAAAAAATCACAGCTTCAAACTGTGCAGGGAAAGGAATGGTGCCTGATCCCTCACGTATGCCCACAAGGCACAGAGGCAAATGCTCTATGTAAGTTGTGAGGAGACAAGGTAGGAATGATACTCCTTCTTCACCTTCAGATATATTTGTGTAAAGTCTGATCTGGTAGACATGTTCCGAGAGTGTCTGTTGGACCGAGTTCTACAAGCAAGCTGAACTGAGAAACTTATCTTGCATGTAAATGCCAAGCTGCTCAGAGATGTCAAAACTTGGAGAGAGCATCCAGTTGCAGAGAAACGTAGCTGTCTGTGGAATTTATGTGACTCGAATGTCAATGGTAGCTAAAGAAATACTGTGACATCCCACCTGATGAATTCAGAAGGCAAACTCAGTCTGTGGATATGGCGTATATATCCTTGAGTTCTACTCCTTGAAACACATATGAACATAAAGCTTAGAGAGCTGGTCAAGGAACAGAAAGCTTACTTACATTCATAAACTTCTCATACTGAATAGCTGACTCCATGGTGTTATTTGAATAATCCAGTGTATCCTTCCAAGAGTGCATGAGGAAAGCCAACCGTAACTGTCGTGCTATTAGGAGTTTCAAAATCAACAAGGAAAATAATCATAATCTAAAGCATTTTATAGCCTCTGATACTGCAGTGGCTACAAACATCATTTATAATATTCTTACTATCAATACATCCTCCTAAAAAGGAAGAACACTATTCTCCATATAAATAAAACCAACAAGGAGGCTGTTCTAAAGTTAGTGAAGAAAGACACCCGAAGTCAGCCATTTTTGGAAACCCCATTAGGCGTCTGAATAACAAAATTACCAAGTCACCACTCAAACTACATCAGAAGCATCCAAATTCCAAAGAATTTTACCTGTATGTTTCTTCAGTGCATCTTTTATAGTAATGAAATTCTTCAAAGATTTGGACATTTTACAACCAGCAATTGTTAAGTGGCCAGTATGCAGGAAATACCGAACCCAGTGATCGTTTTCAAAGTATGCCTGCAGCAAAAACAAAAAACCCAAAGACCCAAGACTGTTTACATACATACCTTGAAGTAGGATAGTTTAAAAATAAAATCCTGAGAACAAAATGTTATGGTTATACAAAACACACAAAGCTTAAAAAAAATTAATTGATGGATTTCTGTAAGCCACAAGCATGTCACTTTTTCACTGCAGAAACTGAAGCCAGTTAATTCACCTCAGACTGTGCCAGTTCATTGTCATGGTGGGGAAATCGGAGATCAAACCCTCCTCCATGAATATCCATTGACTCTCCTAGAATGGATCCAGCCATTGCTGAACATTCAATGTGCCAACCTGGACGACCCTGTTAAGAAAGAGACATTACTCTGTTACTAGTTAATTGTCTTCCTACCCCTAAGCGGCCTGCACTCCTAAGGAAATGAGATAGGAGGAAATGAGATACAGTGTTACCAAGAAGAAAAGATTCTCAGTCTCGGCTTCATCAAAGTATACTGTTGCATTCATGATGCTTTGATTATCATACTTATTATTATTTTTAAAATTACATGAATATTTTTGATCGCATAAAAAAAAAAGGATATAGAAGTTACTGCAGGTAAAGCCTGTAGATAGATAGAAGACAAATGGGCAGTAAGGACCGTCGTGAGCCTGCATGCAGACTTCTCTTTAAGAAGTGTCAAACAGACAGACTGACACACATTCTAAATTATTAAATTAACGTAGCAACAGAATCTACTATTGAATACAAGATCTCCATACTCTAGACATTATTAACATGAGGTGAGACAAAGCATTTGTGTATCATAAAACATGCTATTTAATAAGGCGTAGACAATCTAAATCCTGATTATAATGTCCTTACCTTTCCCCACGGAGAGTCCCATGAGGGTTCTCCTGGCTTGGAGGATTTCCACAAAGCAAAATCATTTGGAGAATGCTTCTCACTTAAGCGATCCACTGAGATGCTTAGGTCACCTTCCAAAAGGGAAAATGTAAATATGTACATTTTACTTAAACATCAGCATTATTGATACTTGGCCTTTGAACCTCACATCAAGAGAACTAAAAAAAGAAAGGAGAGGGGGGGGAGAGGGGGGAAGGGGAGGGAGAGGGGGGAGATTTAAGCTGCATCTCTCAAATATTGCTAGTTTTACTTAGTATGAGTATTACATAAAAAAACTTTTTAATGTTCTTCTGATAGATTTTGTGGATGATTTGCTATTAAAACTGCACAAACTTAAGGAGTAGACAACTAATGAGTCTGGTTTATTAAGCATTTTAAGCTGCTCCTCTGCTATGGCTCAACTCAAAGAAATCTATATTTGGATTTAGTTAACACAATAAGGTTTACAAAGTAAAACAATTTCTCTGTGTGAAAGCAAAACCCAAATATCTGTCATGAACTAACCACAGCCTGGTGAGGAAAGCTTTCACCTGGCATATGGAAGATCCAGCTTCAAGTCTTTGCTCCTCGTACTTTGAACCAGATAAAGAGTCAAGTAACTGGGCTACAGTCAATGACTGAGCTGCTCACAATTCTCAAAGAAACAAAAAAAAACCCCACAACCCAAAAAACATACTAGAATGATTAACATTTCTTAGTATTTTCCAATTAAGAACTTTCAGGAAAGCGCTGTCTTGAGCTACAAAATTTTGGAAAAGAAATTTATTGGTAAAGGAAGTGCAGCAGGTAAACCATCTAACTCTGACCAACTTTAATCCAAATGTCAGCGAAATCAATTGAAGAGATCAATACATCATCAGTTTCTTCAGCAACTTAAATAATATTTCCTCCTTTTACCTTCACCCTCTTGAAGAGCCTTTTGATCGCCTACAGCTTCAGGAACCAACTTAGCATAGGAGTGTTTTTTACTGGAATCAAACTTCATAGTATCAAAGTATACAGATCCATTGGACACATACCTGAAAAGTTAAAGATCATTATTTATCAAGCTTTCTACCAAGACTTCAGTGAATTTTATCCACCAGATCACCGCCTTAAGTTCTCTAGTGAAATCACAAACACTATGGTACAGCTCAGTATTGTAAAGATGACTTTGGTGAGGCTAAGTTTTAAAATGCAGGTTTAAAGGAAGAACATGCAAAAGAAATTATGGCAGGCTGAACCACAGGTTTGCTTTTTTCAAAATAAAAATACATACATGTTGAAAAATTGAGGCTATTAACAGAAAGGTAACTGAAAAATTTCAGACTGCAATCATGATACGAACTTCTAAAATATTAGCTTGATTTTCACAAATTCTAGACAATGGCAGAAAAACAGTTCATGACTTTTTTTTTAACTTATGTTATTTACAACTGATTTCTAGCCATCTACTCAGTCATCCATTTTTTGAAACCCCTTGCTGAAGGCCAGGAGTTACATACAGTTCAAGTGAATGGGATTTTGACTATTGATTTTAATGAATGAGGATTTCACCCTATGACTTCAATAATCTAGCTTCTCTCTTTCAAGACATCATAAGGACTACAGAATAGCACATTTTCATCAGGTGAGAAATAACAGGTCTTTTGCAAAAGAACCTGAAATTTCTTTATTTGATGAAACACTGCTTCTGGAAAAGACTACTATTGCATATGAAAACACAGAAAACACTTTACAACTAAGTGCTGAAAGCAGTCGTTCCAGCTCTGGTACAGTATAAGCACACAACAAAAGCATCCAGTAGCAAACTTACCCATAACCATTATCCACAATCTTTTTCACAAAATCCACAATTTCTGGCACATATTCACTAACCCGTGTTAAAACATCTGGAGGTAAAACCTATAGATAAAAAGCATAATTTTGTATTTTATATAAATATTTATGCATATGTGAATATGCACTAAATATACATATTATACGTTAGTTAAAAAATTGGCTCAAAATCAAGCAACACTAGAATCTAAGACTCTTCTTTCCAGCTTTCTACTCTGAAACAATGTGCTGTGGCCATTTTTTTCTCAGCCTTTAAGGCAGGGGTGTCAAACTCACAGCCCACAGGCCAAATCCAGCCCTCCACCTTCTTTTATCCAGCCCAGCACCCTGTCTCTATGCGGCAGCACCGAGCTCCTCACCCCTGCGCTCCTGCCAGCGCTGCAGGAGCAGGAGAATGGCAGGAGCTGTGAGTTTGACACCCCTGCTTTAAAGCCACGTTACCAACAAACTACTGCAGGAGATGTCAGCTCTTCCACTTAACTGCACTTCTGACAGAACAGGCAATAAGCCCCTCTGATCTGCAGGTAAATAAACGTTCACTGTTCTGAACCCTTACATATGACAGGGCGTTTCATCTGCAACAGACGAATCTGTCCGTGATTGTTATCCTCTCATAATTTTGTAGTGGATGAAGACTGGTAAGTAGTCAGTCTACATGCTGAGGTTGGCAGGGCTCTCTTGTGCAGCTAACAGACTCCATCTCAAACATCTGGCTCAGTCGATGATTACAAGCCCATGTTACACCAAGGGGAAGGGATTGAGTGCACATGTCAAACGATCACCAGTTAACTGGTTCTGGTATCACACACAATAGATTTAAGATTGTTGGGATGGAAACAGAACAGATGCTAATTTAACAGCTACTTATTCACATTAAAGGAAATACTTTATCAGTACGGTTGAAATATGAGGTTTTTGAAAGCTACTGAGGACCTAAATTGCATTCCGGGTATTGTGAGCATGGCACATACACTTTTAGAACAGAAAACAGTTTGCTTACGTACATTGAGCGCTTCCATATCTTTATGAAATTCCCCTTCCCAGAATTTGGGGAGTTTTGAGAATATAGAATTGTCAGTCACTTGGCTGCCAAATTTTGTATCCAACCAGTCAGACAGCAAATCTTTGGCTTCTTCCAACAGTATCTACAAAACAATAATTGCAAGTGCAACTGATCAAAGACTTGCCCTGTTTCAACTCCACAGAAGGATCTTATTCTGAACAGAGAAGTTTGCTTGAGGAAAAAGACACTTAACTATGAATGCAGAATAACCCATGCTGCTACCAGATTTTTATCGTATTGCCCTTCATAAATATGGATGAAACAGATGAAGGAAGCTAAACTGATAAGTGATATCTGTTTTAATATCAATCACTTAAATAGGCATCTGAAATTATTGTATAAATATCACATGGGACCTGCAGTTGTACTATAACTTCTGCTCCTTTGGATAATCCTAAGAGAAGCTGTACTCTGCATATAGTTTAAAAGTGTTTGCAAGATTAATTTGAACATCAGCAGGGATACATTTCAGCCTTATATTAAAATATGACAATTTTTACATTAGAATGTAGCCAAGAAGGTATGACTGCTTTGACTTTAGTTGGTTTTAAAATTCTGTTAGGTCAATATACACTCTTATAACGACATGGGATATTAGAACAGCTGGACTTTTTTCTAAATGATAATTTAGGGAGTCTTCATGAAGGAATTGTATAACCCATGCTTCCTACAGTAATTATGACAAATAATCTGAAAGAAGAGAAAATTCATGTGGAAAAACAATTACTAAAAGACAGCAGATATATTGACTGACTTGGTTACTGGGACAGTACAAAAGCCCCATAAAGTCAACAGGATTATTGTCACTAAATGTAATGGTCTTTGGATAAAAACTATCAATTTTCCTGTATTGAATGCAAAGTACTAAAAAATCCTCAGGCCCGCCATTTCTCTTTTTATGAATAAAAATTTCCATAATGTTTCAGGGAATTTCTACAACCTGAATATTATTTTTGAAATTCCTAACAATTATGAGCCAAAGATAACTTAAAAAGTAGCTCAAACTGACCTCATGACATCTGTTGATCTCTTCTGCAGGGCGTTGTGCTTGCACAGCTTTTTGTAGAGGGTCAAAAGCAGACTTCACTGCGTTTTGAATTCTTTCCAACATTTGCTTTTTATCTGGGTCTGTTGTCTCATTTAATTTAACTGAAAAGAGCTACCATTAAAAAAAAATTTAGAAAACATCTTGCATAGTAGCACTATGTTCCACAGACAATATATTATTTTAATCACATAATACCTTGCTAGTGATGAATATTACATTATGCCATATAAAAAGCTTTGATATCAAACTTTTGAAACATACTTCTCATCAGAAATAAAGGTACAGTCTAAAGAGTTAAGTCTCCATCCAAATTCAGTTTTTCAGAAAGACTTTATATAAATTACTGCATCTTCATTACTGTTGTTTAGCAATGTTCATTTTCTATGCAATTGATCACCTTAATTACACAGCTAATTATCACAAATCTGAAAAGATATTTTAATGTGAAACACAGAGAGATTAAATGCTATGCTTAGAAAGTATCATAGCTGGATAAAATTTTCAGGCCTCCTATTCCCAGGCCTGTATTCCATTCATTAGACTGATAATCTCTTTGTAATCTGTAGTTCTAAATATGACCAGAGAATCACCTTCCCCCACCTTCAGTCCAGCATACACAATTAATTAAATCCCTAAAGCTTTGGAGACTTTTTGCTCTTTCCAAGGCCATCAGTGGTATAAAAGAGAAATCTCATAAACTTTAAAAGATTACGGACATACCACCGCTTAAAAAACATTTTTAATTTTTAAAGCTTGAAGTGTAACACACGAATGTTCAGATGCTTTTAAGCTTTTTTCCCCAATACCCCAACAACAACATACATACACTCAGAAACAAGTTATACGGACATAAAAATCAGGCATGTTTTTACACACATAGTTCTTGTCAATTCTAAAACAATGGAAAAAATCAAAGCGATGTGCAGTTCCGAGAACATTTCTAATTTGTGCGGTACCAGTTCAATAGAATATCTGAAACATGCAAAAAGTTTAAGGAGTTAGCATAAGTCAGAAGCATGTTTTAGATGCTTTGCTACACTATTGAGTAAGAACCTAAGACATTAGGAGGGATCAAATACCACACCCACCTCTGAGGCAGTTTTAACATCTTCAAGGAGCTGATCTGGCACCAATTTGTTCTCTCTATACCATTCAAAAAGATAATTTTGTCGTGCTCTCTTGATGATCTACGCAGCAGAAACATGAAAATATTTTTGTGAAGCAACACATAGCTATTGAAAGTGCAAATAAAATGTACTACATATCAAAGGCATTTCAGAATCCCTATAAATTTAGCAAGCTACAAGAGTTACATTTAGTAATATAAATTAAACACAACATATATAGTTAATCAGCTACAGTTAATTAGGTATCTTAACAACAGTCAAATAAATGTTTTCTTTATAAATGCTTAGTCTTCATTATTTATGACAACATCCATTTATATTCAAGAATACAGTTTTTGCTACCGTAGGAATGCTACAAAACTGAAAAAAAAATCAATAAATTTGTGTACAAAAATATATGCCTGAGTTAATAAGTGTAAGATTTGTCTTGGCTTATCAAACGGCAATTACACACGGCTCTCTGACTTCCATGCTCAAAGTACAGTATTTTAGCGATTTAAAAAGCCCTTACCTTATCATCAATATCTGTAATATTCATACAATAGAAAATGTCATATTTAAAATAATCCCTCAAGATTCTTCTCAGGATATCAAATGAGATGTATGACCTAAAACCATAAATAAAAAGTAGTATTTTCAGTGAATGTCAAGTCTATTTCTATTCTATGCACAAATTACTTTAATCTCAGAACCAATTTTACAGCAGTTTTAATTTCCCCTCATCCATTTTTTGAATTGCACAATGACTTAATATTGTAACATGCCTTTAATCTTAAATCTCAAGTGTTGAGTGGCTATTTTCTAGTAATATGGTCATCTAAATAAAGTATCTTATTCTACTAATCTTTTGCTTCCAATAGGCACTATTATTACCTATATCAAAATAAGGAACTGCAGTACCTGGCATGTCCCATGTGAGAAGCATCATAAACTGTTGGACCACAGCAATACCACAAGACCTTTTTTCCATTCTGAGGCTGAAATATTTCCTTAATTGAAAGGGAAGGTACAGTGATCAGAAGAAATTGAAGACATGATCTCAGGCCAGTAACACCACATTTGGAGATTAGAATGTGAAAATTACAAAAAAAAGGAACAGTTCTTCCACTCCCAGTTTTACAGTAAGAAAAGATCACCGCTAGCTTTATCATGTAAGAGATAACAGGATGTGGCTGCTTATGTTATCGCCACACTTATCAATCAAGATATCAGATTACAAAGACTTGGACTAGGCAGGGCATAATTCAAGATGAAGATCAGATTTTCTTTTGCAATGAAAAAGGTTACAATGTATAATGATTTCACACATACTTGGATACTATATCCCATATTACATTAGTATTCTTAATATTTACTGTCTTTCCCAAAGGGCATTCAAACAAGACCACAGGAAGTTTTACCAGTTTATATTACAATAATATAATTGGGGAGACTTTTTTGTTTTTCACTCAGACAACATAGAATCGTAGAATCATCTGGTTGGAAAAGACCTCTGATATCGAGTCCAACCATACCCGTCCCCTTACTAAACCATGTCCCTAAGCAACTCATCTACCTGCCTTTGAAACAGCTCCAGGGACAGCAACTCCACCACCTCCCTGGGTAGCCTCTTCCAATGCCTGACCACCCTTTCAGTGAAGATATTTTTCCTGATGTCTAGTCTAAACCTCCCCGGTGCAACTTCCTCTTGTCCTATCTCTTGTTACTTGCAAGAAGAGACCAGCACTTACCTCACTACAACCTCCTTTCAGGGAGTTGTAGACAGCAATGAGGTCTTCCCTCGGTCTCCTTTCCTCCAAGCCAAACAACCCCAGTTCCCTCAGCCACTCCTCCTAGGACTTGTTCTCCATCCCCCTCACCAGCCTTATTGCCCTTCTCTGGACACGCTCTAGCACCTCAATGTGCTTCTTGCACTGAGGGGCCCAAAACTGAACCCAGTACTCGAGGTTTGGCCTCACCAGTGCTGAGTACAGGGGCACAATCACTTCCCTGGTCCCGCTGACCACGCTGTTTCTCTAAACATTTAAAGAAAGAAACTGCAATTTTATTCTGATCACATTGCTTATACTTATATGTATTACTGTTGAACCACTGGTTACTTCGCATGATGATAACTTGCAATTGTGAACTCTATATCACACAATATCCACATACATATCTACACTAAAAGTGTGTGTATATTTATTGTTTATATTACAACATTTGCCTCAGCAAACACACTTAACTGATACAGCATCTCTGACACCTGCTTGCTAACATTCCATGAAATATAACCCAGAACCTGTCTACCCAGAAACAAACATTAGATGACTTCTCTATTTGTGTTTCTATGGAAATCTCCATTTTTCTTTCATTTAGTCACCTTATTGCGAGTCAGGCTGTTGTAGAGGCAGAGCCTAGAGTGTTTTGTCCCTTCAGGTGGAGACCAGGGGGGCTGCACACGCTTGACTTTACCTAGGGGAAAAATAGTTTAAAGTTAACTGAAAAGACACTTTCCACAAACAGACTTGCAATATAACATTCTCTCCTTATCACATCATTAAGTTATTAAAAAAAACCAAACACAACAACAAAACCCACATATAATTAGACAAAGTAGCTCCAATCCTAGTAATCCAATTACCCTTATTAGAGCTTCCTACAAAGCCAGTAAAACCAAAGCAAATTATTTCAATCTAGCTTATTTTCAACTCTTTGATCTCCCATTTCTATTAACTTTTGATACAAGTAACAGAAAGGAAGAGGCTACAAAAGTGAGAGCAATTCAGCCAAGGCATGAAATCTAATGAATTAAAGTGTTATGGCAGTCCCGGGCTTTGTGCAATGCCACAGATTTTACTGTGATGGCATTTCACAGATCTCATGTAGAATTTGCAAAAATATCTCCGGAGATCAGAGTTAGTCTCTAGAGCCAATATTGACAGAGTGTGTGTACTCAGAGTGAGAGGCAGAAAGGTTTAGAAAGAACCTCAGCTTTCTATCATACATTGTTGCTATGTACACAGGCATTTTTGAACACACTCAGTTACCACAAATATACGAAAGAGGCTAAATTCTGCCATTAAAGGAAGTAGATAAAACCCAGCGTAGTATTAGTTATAGTATTCTTGCATTTTTTTCCTTTCATTTATAAAGAAAAAACCATAATTGTTAAACTCGTGTTTTTTCAAACAAAACCATGAGTGTGTCATCTGTCAAAGAGTTGCAGTTTGCTATGCAAAGGACTGCTTACAGCTGTAATGATGTTTATCTAACTCTCTCATTAATTATCATTGAAAGCAAACCGGTAAATTTAAAAAGAATACAGCAAGGTTGCCAACTGAATACACACAGCACTCTCTTTAGGAATTCTCCTGGTATGCATTTGAACTGCAATTAGAATATTATACAAAGTATTTGTTTCAACAACAAAATCACCTTTCTGATACTGCATCTCAGAGTGCTCTTCATGAACTCGGTTTCCCTGATAACCTTCGCATGAATACTTTGGCAGAAAACCTTTAAGTAATATAAGCATTCATGGCATAAGAAATTTAATCTCTTCCTCATCTTCCTTTTTTGAATAATATCTTCTTTCCTTTGGCAGTTAACTGTAGCACTGTCTCTCACAACTGGACTCCATTTAACCTCTATGTCATGGATCCACAGAAATATGTGTTTACTCCAAATATTTCATTGTATGATGTAATCCTGAACAGAATTCCTCAAGTTCAAGAGCAGTCTATCCAAAACACAGACCATATACCAAGGTAGGGATTTGTTTACTTTTTGATTCACAAAGATTACACTGGCATGCCTAATTGTGGCAAACATTTCCCTCAGGGAAGGAAGCCTGTGTGGGTTAGTCTAATAAAAGATAAATCTGTAAAGCTTTCTTTACTTACAACCACACTAAACATAAGAAAATAACCCAGATACTGCACCCTAAAGCTCTTGGCTTATGAGCTAGGTGTCACGTTATATCCGCTATAAGGACACCAAGGGCAAAGGGAAAGGCAGATTGTTTATTTATTCTGATCAAACACATCTCTGCCAGCTGTAGTATTCCTCTGGCTGCTCTAATCCAACCCTGGAGCCCTTTGATACACCCCAAAAATGACCAATAAAATATCCAAGGTCTAAGAAGTGTGGCAGATTGACGTGCCATTTTCATAGTGAATGCTGTGGAACACTATTTCAGGACTTCCCATTCATACACAGATTGTGAAGATAACGAGACATAACCCTTCAGAAAGAGACTTAACATCAAAGACTTCATGAACAAGAAAACAGTAACCTTTTCTCTTATTGATGCAGTCATTCATGAAAGTCTGCAAACAAATTGTAGTTTGTGGCACTAAGTCTGCTATCAGAGTCAGCAGTACAGCTGAGATCCCTTTACTACTAAAAGGAAATCAATAACCAGCAGAAAGGCATGCAAGCACACACACACACACAGAGAATCTACTTGCAGCAGTCTGATTTTAACTGCTGCTCTGCTAGGAATTGAGAACACATATGATGAGAAGCTGTGAGAAGATGGCATTGAAGTAATATTAGTCAACAACCATCAGCAAAAATGACAGACATTATGCATTCTTTTGTAGTATTGCAAACACTATACAATAGCTCTGTGTTATTATTATTAATTATTTTGTGACTCCCTGAGCAAGGACCTCACTATAAAGTAATTAAATTAGACTAGCTCATTGGAAAACAACTCAGGAGAATGATGCAGCTCCCAAAAATGCCAGCACCCATGCTTACGCAATGACCTAGATTCACCAGTTAGTATTTCCTCAAATTATTGGCAATCTTTAAATTACCAGGGTTAAAAAAGAACTCCAATAATTCTTTTTGAAATTCAGTGTTAATAACAATATTAAGAGTTTACTTTATTATGAATCTGTATATTACACAACAACTATTTAGTTACCCTTTCAGGGGGAAAAAAAAAAGTGGACTGTGCAGTTCCTGATATTTTAGGGAACAAGCAGAACCCACATATTCTTTTACAACCTCGTGGCTAGCTTTTTAAAGAAAATACACATAATGAAATTCTGTACCCAACAGAATTTTAAAATCAAAGAAATGTGGAAACAGAGCTTTAATATTCAAATAGGTCAGGATCTATCTATAACACAACATGCAAGAAAACTTTCATGACCATGAATACAAGTTGATAGAGTAAATTTTAAAGCGTGCAAGAGAGTACAAAAGGGAACTCGGAACTGTCAGCAATAAAAACCAATACAATGTCTGCTAGTCTATAACCTGCCCACCAGTCATTACTCACTTGTTTGAAGTTTACAAGGCTCATTTTTTTCACTGCTGCCATCATAGATTGCTTCTATGTGTCTGTACCACCGGACAACATGGATATACTGGTCCACAGGTGGCCCCGAAAACTTTCTGAATACCTCCACATCTGCATGTGAAAATGTGAACCCCTGGATATAACTACGAGTGCTCAGGTACTCGTTCAAAGCCTTCACCCTGGCTTCCTCTTCACTAATGCTCAGAATAAAACTGTAGCTGGAAGCTGTAAAGAGAGGCACAGGACATTTGGTCAGCATTAAAAGACCTTATACTTTACATCTCCCCTTCTAAAAAAGCTCTGGCAACTAACAAGAAATTTGAGAAAAACATATTTACTACAAGCTACTGAATAACTATATAATTCCTATTAATGTGACTATGTTCATGCTGTCATAGTTTTTTTTGGAGGCATCTTTACAAAGAGTAATAAGAACAAAAGCACAGGTATTTTTCATGAAGAAATATCTACTTGAAATTGGAGAAAATTCTTCACATAGCAAACTTAATCAGTCACTCTCTTCCATACTGCCAAAGCACTCATCTGGCAAATATTTAATATGATTAATTCTATACACATTGACAGGCTGTGAATACTTCTACTGAAGTTGAACATATCTTTAAATCTTTGCAGGACTAGTGCCCACAGTCAGGGTCCCAGCATGATGCTCAGTTACTCCCACTTGCTTGAACAACTCAAACTTTAAGCTGATGCTGTGTATTTCCATACTTCTCCTACATCACCTTCTCTTCTCAGACACATAATATTTTAAATTAGTAAGATCTATACAAATGAATAGAAAGGATATTAGCTAATGCCCCTCCTTCGCAATTTTTCAATTCCATGATTTATTTGGTATACAGGCAAAGCAGGTTCAATTATGTTTCATCTTTACCAGTGCAGGGATGTGGAGTAAGCAGCGAAAGGCTCTGTGCCTTGGTGAGCATGCTCACAGTAACAGCAAGCCCTGTGCAAGTCAGTGGGCATGAGGCACTGCAGAGGTTACAGCACCTGGGCTTGTGCTGACGTTAGGCAAACCTAGCATTCATATTTTCCTGTAATGATTCAACATTTGTAACTCCTTTTGTGTTCAAAGTACTGTATAAACATTAAGCTGATATCCTGCTTAGGTAGTCTGCCAAGAAGGTAATTTAAGATGTAGTCAAGGTCATAGTCCAATAAAGTGAGAGAGGCAGTAGAAGAACACCTGTCCCTGCTCCCAGACCCAGGAAAAGACCACTGCCACAAGTGTTGCTTCTTACAATAGTACAGACATCTCCTGCATGAGCAGTTCCCAAAGCAACAGAGGTGCTCAGAAACCAATGCTCTTGGAAAATGAAGCGTGAAAGGAGATAGGAAAACAATGGCTAGGAGAGGAGATGAGGAACTGCAGAACTGAGGAGTTTTTCCAAATGTCATCAGTCAAGACTATGGGCAGTTCATTTCCTGCACGGAAATGGCAGCTAGGTACCAAGCACATTTGTGTTTGACTCTTCTGAGTGTGAGATATAGCAGCACACCAGCCAAACTAATAGAAAAGATCAGTGATTTTTAAAAATAATTAAAAAAAAATAGGTCACAAAAGATATTTAAAATTCATACGCAAAAGCACAGTCAGATTCATCTAAAGTTTCAGTCTTCATCAAGGGCTACCAATGTAATCGTTCAGTATAAACAGGGAATAACGAATAAAAATAATGGTTCATAACTAGACCTTACAGACTTGTCTTACCCAGCTGAACAAGATTCAGCTTCAGCTCACATAGTAAAATTAACTATAAAATTTTCAGGCTCCTAAGTATTTACTGATGTTTATCACCACAGAACTTTATTTCAAACTATTTCATGTGTATAAACATATAGTTATGTTCATTAAGTATGGAAATCTAAGACATAAGTCTTCCTTGAATATGAATTTCGTATCCATGAATCATGAGGGAGAAGGCCAAAAAAAGAGTATTACAGGAATGATCTGTGTAAAAACAAAACTATATCTCAAAGAAAAGATCTTCAAAGACTTATTGGAAGGAAAGGAATGCTCAATTTGTAAAGTATTATTAGGGCTATTATGACTATTATTCACACACCAGGCTGCTAATGGGAGGCAAGTCAGTATATCTGAAACAATGTAAGTGCTTTCCAACCACATCTGTAAACCAATCTAAAAGGGGAATTGCACAAACTTACATACAAACACAAGAAGGATGACAGAACTCATATAAGCTAATTTTGGGGAGGAGAGATTGCAAATACTGCCTGTGACTGACAGTACCAGCCCACCCCGATAAGCAGAGCAGCCAAAATTACTTTGAACAATCTTGGCACGCACATTAATACCTGAAATTATAAAGTTTGACATTACGTCTAGTTGCAAGAGCAACAGCAGACTTGGTAGTGTAATACATCAAAGAAACCAGTTAGCCCAGGGGACCTAACGGAGGATGTCTTCACACTGAGGCTGATCATCGACTCAAATTCAGCCCAAAGTCACATCCATGACCACACACCACGCCAACTGTAGTACAGCATGAAGACACCTGAGCAGCTATTGACAGGGTTTCTCAGGGCACAGCAGCAGCGGTGCCAGAGCAGTCCCAAGCTCCCTGCAGGCTCACTGTACCAATGTGTGTTTCCCACATTGGTTCTACAGGCTGTGTTGAGCTCTAAACTTCCTTTTCTAGACTGACAGCTACTTTTCAAACCATGACAGCTAGCTTATAGCTAGCACACGTGTGCTACTCTGTGATGCAGTCAGATGCAGAGATAAACACAGCAATCTTGCTTGTAAGAGTGCTGACTGATCAGTGCAACTCATATCACTACTAAAAACAAGAGTAGTAGATCTACAGCATCTTGTTTCCTGTCATTTATGTTCTGCACCCTCAGTGTCTCACAATGCCTTTAATTCATCACACACTCCCAATGAAGTATTTCCTGATACATACTAAGTGCTTCATCCCCTCTCCTCACACACTTCAGCACCCCTGTCCTCCCATACAGCTCCCACCCATCTTTGCTCAGACTGTGTGCTAGAGGCAGCCCACTGTAAACGTACTTAATATCAACCAATAAATTAAAAAACTATTGAGGAAGAAGGGCCAAAGGAAATAGATAGGTCTGACTTGTTTTGTCCCTGTTGCCTTAGGAAACCAGGCTAAGAAATAGCCCTTCTCTCTGACAGCATTTTTTTCTCCTCACAAAACAGAAAAGTTGCAGTTGCTACTACTCAGTTGCATCACAAAGTGTCTTCTTGACAACAGAAAAGCAGGAGTACTACAGAGCTGTTGCATAACACTGAATATTAACTCATGGAAATGGAATGATCCGTGAACATCAAATCATACCATTCAACAGCAACTCTGTTCAAAAAACAAGCATTGAGCACAAGTATTGAAGAGGCAGAAAAATAACACGAATGAATGTTAATAATGTAACACGCTCCCATATTAAAAAGTTGTTTCAAAGGATTTCCATTGTAGACGTTAATCAATGCAGTTCTCATACAATAGCTTCCAGGGCACGATCTCTTTGGGCAATATAGTTGTCACATATTCTCCTTTTTGTGCATGCCGTGCTTTGGAGACTACTAAAAGACACTGGGAATTTGTCTGCAAGACTGCAGCAGCACACAGATCTAAGATCTAAGCACAAAGGTCTAAGATCACTTCTACATTTTATTTGCATATAAAATACCTCTTAAAGTTTATTCAAGATGTGTAACCCACACAATATCAAATCTGATGGAAATTTTTCACTTCTATTAACTTGAAAACAAAATTCCCTGTTCCTTGAAGGTGTTCACAGTAAAGCAAACACAGAGGAGCCATAAAATAGGCAGTAAACTAGCCAACACAAAAATAGGGAGTAACTTTGCTTCAGGGAAAAATTACGACTCCTGGGCTTCCCTGAACCTGCTAACCTTGTCAGCCATAATTAGATGACAACTGAAATATGCTGGGATTTCCACAGAGACATTCTCTGAGAAGAAATCTTAAGATGTTTCTGAATATTTTAAGACATCATTACTCTTCAATTTGGCTTTCACAAATTTAAAGCAACTCATAAAAGACAAGCATAACATGTCTCATTATTAATACTGCTCCAAACTGGCCATTTATCACACCAGCTGACCACTCCAGTAGCTTTGGAAGGAAGTCCATCTATCTGCTCAGACAAGAGAAATTATCTTTTTCTGTAAAAATTTCAGAAAATCAGAACCAACGCAGCTACCCCATCTATGCAAAACACAGCATACAGACAGAGAAACAAAGGACTTTTCAAGACTCACACAGAAGGATTAAGATGCTTTTAGCAGAGCAGGGATTTTTGAGACAAGAGTATCCAACCAAGGAAGAGTTTGTCAGTCCTAGTCACTTCATCCCTGTGAGTTCCACTTCTCCTGAACTGAAACCAGATATAACGATTACATTTCAAGCAAAAAGCAAATACTATTTGCCCAACAATAAACCTACCTAAGCAGTTTCTTAAAGTACGCCTGAACCGAGCCTTTGGAGGGCTTTTTCTCCCCTCCTCACCCTAACTAAAACACTGAAAACATATCTGAAAAAGCCTGTCCTTTGACAACAGCAAATCCTTCTGGATTTCCTTACAAAGAACGTTACTTGTGATGAACAAAGAGAAAAGTAACTTTCAGTAACAAGAAAAAAGGAGCAAAGGATTTTAAATCCACGGATCCTGAAGTGGAATGACAGAAATTTCCAAGCCCTTACGTACCATCATGGTATTTCATACTTGTATGACTGGTATTCCGAGTTTTCATTTGCTACAGTAGTGGCAAAAATTATAGGACTATCCCGGCCCTTCTCACATATAGAAGAACATAGTATAACCCATCATTAAAATATAACCAGAAAAGTCATGCAGTTCAGAGTGAGTTCAAGGGAGAACATAGACAACTAGGAAAGATGGTAAGGGAGACAGAGGCAGGTGAAAGACAGCAGACGATGCGGTGATAAGCACACAACTGACTAAGTGGTCTGGCAGTCACCTATCATCTCTTTGAACCCATCATCTGGAGAACAGCCATTCCCAGACTTCAGCATTGGGAAGCTTTGAGGGTTTTTCCATAAATAAACCATGTGCCTTCATAAACCTTTACACTAGAGGCAAAGGCACCATGTGGATCACCTCCCATGGTCTTGCAAAGGCAACGGAGGCCCTCTGATCTATAAGCACCAGGTGGCAGGTGTGACCGGCACCTATAGATCCCCATTTCCCACTATGCAATGCACATATAGACCTGGTAGACCTGGTTGCAAGCTTCACTTCACACTCCTCCACCCTGAAGTGGCATCAGGACCTGCTTACGTGGGATCGAGGGATACAGGTGGTGTCCCCATGGGGAGCCACCCAGCAGCGGGTGCGGAGGGGCCGATTTCACCTGGGCCTGCGACATTGGGAAGCGGGAGGACCACCCCCACCGCCGCAGGCCCCCAGGCCGCCGCCTCACGCCCCTCTGCCACCATTTCCCGCCCCGACGCCGCCTGACAGCGCGACACCCGCCCCCACCCAGCCGTGACAACCCCGCCGGGCCCTCTGCCTCGCCCCGCCGGGCCTCCGCAGCGCCAGTTGCCGTCTTACCTTGCTCGGCGGCGGCCGCTGCCATCGCGCTACTGCCGCCTCCTCCTCCTCTCGCTCTCGAGCTGATGCAACCGCGCGCCCGGAAGTGCCGCCCCGCCCCTACGCTACTTCCGACGGGCGCCCCGCGTCACCACGGCAACAGGGGAAGCCCCGCCCGCCCTGCCCCGCCCTCCCGCCAAGAGGGCTGGGCTCGCGCGGGGCTTCTCCGGCTCCTCGGGGCTCTCCCCACCACATCCCCAGGCAGGCGCTCACCCACCCTCAGGCGCAGCCGTTGCTGCTGATACATGGAGTTACTCTTACAAAAAGTAACACTATCTGCTGTGCAGTACGAGTTGTATTTGACCTTTACGTAGTGGGGAGAACACGGATTGCCTCAAGTGCTCTGTAATCTAATTACCTGTTCAGAGAATTAACAGAGGGTTTCTAAATGAAATACATTTTCTGAATTGGTTTGCGATTAGGCAATACAGCTATACACTGCTCATTTTTCATGACTGATGTTTTTGACATGACATTTTAACCTGGAGTTAATAATCTTTTTGATGTCGTGTGGTTACATTATATCTGTAGTGATGCTTCTCTGTTGCGTAATAGCAGGCTCATTGGCAGTTGCTCCTAAATGGGCTAAAGTTAATGAAATCCTAAACAAAACCCCACCTGCTTATAACAGGTAAGTGTCCAATATGCAGAAATATATTCATCCAGTAATTTTAAACCTCAAGGTGACCTGCAGAAGGTCATACTGTGATACCTCTATTTTCTCAACTCTTAGGTTCGTGGTATGGCCATTAGACCGTGTTCTGTTCCTTAACTAGGAGTTAAAATGTCTTTGCTTTATTATTTAATTTTTAAATTTACATTTATATTCCTCCTTCTGAGGAACAAACCTATCTAGAGCAACAGAAAAGTCTAGTAGGTTTTTTTCCTAGTTTGTCTGTATTTGCCTTTGAAAACATACATAATGTTAAAGTCAGTAAAGCACATGCATCTTGTATGCAGAAAATAAAATCAGCTGTGAAGTACAAGTTGTATGTGACCTTGATGTAGCAGGAAGAACATAGAGCTTATCTTTATTCCACAACCAACTTTTTGAAATGTGGTTTGTAGTGCTTTTCCTTCAGCTTGCTATAACTAATCTAATTCATTTTGCATTCAGTATTCCATTACTTGAGTATTTGATTGCCCAGAAGGCCAACCCTATCCTGGGCTGTATCAAAAGGAGCGTGGCCAGCAGGTCACGGGAGGTGATTCTCCCCCTCTACTCTGCTCTCGTGAGACCCCACCTCGAGTGTTGTGTCCAGTTCTGGAACACCCAACATAAGAAGGATATGGAACTGTTGGAACAGGTCCAGAGGAGGGCTACAAAGATGATGAGAGGGGTGGAGCACCTCTGCTATGAGAACAGGCTAAAAGAACTGGGGTTGCTCAGCCTGGAGAAGAGAAGGCTCCAGTCAGACCTTAAGCAGCTTTCCAGTACCTGAGGGGGGCCTACAAGAAAGCTGGGGAGGGACTTTTTACAAGGGGAAGTAGCGATAGGAAGAGGGGGAAGGGCTTTAAACTGGAAGTGGGAAGATTTAGATCAGATATTAGGAAGAAACTCTTCACAATGAGGGTGGTGCCCAGGGAGGTTGTGGATGTCCCTTCCCTGGAATTGTTCAAGGCCAGGTTGAATGGGGCTTTGAGCAGCCTGGCCTAGCAGGGGAGGTGTCCCTGCCCATGGCAGGGGAGTTAAAACCGGATGATTTTTAGGGTCTTTTCCAACCCAATCATTCTATGATTCTCTGATTATTCTGCTAATTGCTAATGAATTGTATAAAGGCATCTTTTAAGCTTCACAGTGGTACTTCAAATGGCCAGCCTCAGCCACGAGGCCTTTTTCTCCAGCCCTTGGTCTGTGAACAGAAGAGGATCAGTTGCATTTTTACACCATTCTAGATTCTAACCCCCTTCAACATTTTCAGCTCATCATTTTCTTCTCGGCACACTTCCCCAAGACACATATGCACTCAGGATCTCTGAGAAGGGGTGGGATGTGCCTAGACTGCAGTCAAATGCTGCTGCATCTCAGCCACATAAGTTTCCCCAACTCCAAACAGGAATATTTTGATTTAGGCTAAGGTAAAGTTCTATCTGGGTAACTATTTTTTGGAAGTTAGACAGAATGTCACTCAGCACATTTTTATTTCAAACAGTGTTTTTCCAGAGAAAAACTGATTTCTTACTGTTCAAGGAGAAATGAGCACATACACTTAACACAAGCTGTTAACTGATGCATCTTTTTCTATAATCCCCTCTGTTTGTAGTCTTTCCCCATCTAAAATTTGAGGGAATGGCAAGAAGATGTGCCAGTGGAGATTTAGGTTGGATATTAGGAAAAAGTTCTTCACTCTGAGGGTGGTGGAGCAGTGGAACAGCTCCTTAGGGAAGCAGTCGTGGTGCCAAGCCTAACAACATTCAAGCAGCATTTGGACAACATGCTCAAATATACTGTGTGAATGTTGGGGTTGTCCTACACAGGGACAGGAGTTGGACTCAATGATCCTTGTGGGCCCCTTCCAGTTCAGATTGTTCTGTGATTCTGTAAAATGCAAGGTCAGACAGAACTGGCTCTAAAGGTTCAATTAGTCTTTGGAAAGTAATAAAATATGCATAATATTTCTGGGAAAATTTATAGATATGCCTGTAAGTTGGACTTATATTCTGTAATTGGCTCTTGTCTCATTACATGTGATTGAATGAAGACATTCCCTTATGCACCCAGAGCTGAAATAAAGAATGCTGCTTTCTAAAACTCCAAAATGAGTCTTAGTTTATTTGCTGGCACTTTTGGTATCACTATCACCACCCACCCCTTCCCAAGAAGGGCTCAGAGTCAATCCCAGCTTCTGGATCCACCAGGCTTTTATTGCTGTGCTTCAAACATAACAGTTGTGAGCGTACCGAAACAAAACAAAAAAACACAACCGCATCAGAAACCAAAGCATTGCAATACTCTCAAAAAAATAGCAGCAGCCTCATCATTCCCACCACCTGGGCTCATGCAGCACAGTCTCACCTCACAGAAAGGAAGAGCTGGTATCCGACACCCGAGTTTATCACCACACATCTCAAAGGACCTTAATGTGAACTTCACAACCGGAGTCCATATTAACACCAATGGCGTTAAATCACTTCCAGTCTCCAAGTCCATGCCATCACTCTTACTAGCAGTTTGTTGATGTCCTCATTTACAAGAAGTTTGTAGACATATGCATGTACACAGGAGCATTTTGAAGTTCATCAACATTAATCTGTAGCTTCCAACTTATTTATAATGTTATGACTTTTTAAGGTGTTCAATACATTATCATAAGCCTTGGTATCGAGATACCTTAACTCATCCAGTAACTTAATAATACATTGCTTCTCCCCCAGTGTCTTCTTCCAGGTGAGAAGCATCTGGTAAGATTGCTCTTCTGCATCATTAGGAAAGTCATAAATAATTTTAACAATATCATTTTCCTGCAGATGAGTTCCCATAAGCTGCTTCCATTTTTTTGGTGGTACTTCCTTTATAAAGGCCCCAAAGCAATATCTCAGTTCTGAAAGGAAGAACACATAACACACATCAATTTGGGTTCTAAAATACAGGCTTTTTTCCATAGCCAACATTCACGTTTCCCCATTAATTTTCAGCCAATACATGCACAGATGAAATACCAGAAGGAAGGCTGGATTTGGCACCCAAGGTGCAGTAGGGCAATTAGGCTTCCTACTCTGTGATCCTGAAAGAAACTAAAGGTAACAGTCTACAAATCCCAAAAGTAGTCTCTTAAGAGAGGACACCATTCAGTAAAAGTGTTTTTGAGGAAGACTGTGTTGGCCTGCACATCTTTAGCTTAATAGGGCTAACTCAACAGTAGGCTTTAACCACTTCACTATGCTACTGGTATAGGTTTGCAACACCAAGATGAGTTTGAGCAAAACCTGTCACTTAGACATCCAGCACAGCAACTTGCTCGGTACATATAGATGTATGGAGATTTGATGTGGGATTCCATGTGAGGGGGTATTTGACAGGAAGATCTCCTGTTCTGACCTACACCTCAATCATTAAGGCAGAGTATGCTGCTGCAATGCAGACTTGTTTAAAAATATGTATTAAAAAATTACCATTTTTATTCTTAAAAGCATAACTGCATTATATTCCTGTGCAGACAGCCATGTTTTAGTGTACAATAGTTCACCACGAGGACTACAACTTCTCTCAAATATAGTAACAAACCTGTTTCAACATATTTTACAATAAACTGAATGCCTTGCAGCTGTAAACAGTATTAATTAGTTTCCCTACCCTATTGACCCTATTAAAGTCAACAGGAAAAAAACAAATTCCAAGTACTGCAAATTTATGGAATACATACCTTTTTGAGAGAGATCTTTAACAATTACTTGACATTTTGGTTCTTGTACCTGTAATGCAAAGTTGAAACATTACTCCAGTATATCCAAGTGCTTCACTCATTGTTATTCCTGAGCTACTAGGTGGCTGTCCCCCACAGGACTCACACAAATAACAGGGAGGAAGGTAGATTTCACAGCACAGCTGAAAGCATTTAAGTAAATAAAACTGCATGCTGAAGCAACCACATGCTGAAACAAGAACACTGAAACAACTCTAAAGTGCAGCAACAAGGCAACACATTTGCTGCCATTCCCAAAAACAGCTTCTGTGTAAATATCAAACAGGGAGATGAGACATGCAGAGGTGATTAAATAAGGGTCCAAAGTTTGCTCTCCCAAAATATCACTTCACATACTTTCTATTACATCTTTAAAGCAAAGCCTCCTCTTCCCTATCATTCAGCCCAAAACCACATCTATCTCTCAAGGAATAATTAAGAACTCCACTGAAATTACACATGTATCAGAATATGATGGTAATTTCACACACACCTTACGATTTGCTGGCATCCCACTGCTTGGTACATTAGATGGGGCATTCCAATTAAAGTGAGGGTCCTGCTCATTTTTTTCTGGTAGCGAAGACTCAATGATCCTCCTCCAACACCTTTCCATGTGATGTCTCCAGCCTCCATGCAGGATGGTGCCACACTCAAAAAATAGAACATTCTTTTCCTCTGGTGATGTGGTTTTCACTTCCAAGTCATCATCAGTTTGTGCTTGGCCCTCTGGGCCAGCTGTGTTACTTGCTGGTAAAATGAGGCTTGCGGTACTGCCCTTAGACTCCTGTAAAGAAGAAGATGTTTAAAGAGATGTTTCACAGGTAGGCCCTCACAGACAGGCTAGAGGAAGAAAAAGAGAGTACTTGAAGTTATCAGATGTCAGAGAAATAATAGGAGCGCTGTTAATTTGGCAAAGTTACAAACAGCCTTTATGGAAGTGAACTTCAAATGGTTTCAGAGCCTAAACTCTCCTTTTCGCTGGCTGTTCTGCTCCCACTGGACTGCAAGGTAACGGTCCCAGGCTACCTGCACAGCAAACACAGATTTTCCTAATGTTTTCACTAGCATGTATCACTGTTGGGTCCTCTCTAGGTATGGAAGGTACCCAGCCCCACCCCCTGACCAGCAGGATGAAATTAAGTTGTCTTGCTGCACCTAAGCTGACTTAACAGCATAAGGGGGCTCAGAACTATAGCTGTATCAAGGCTGATGCTCTCAAACCTTTTGCTGAGCTGATAATAGCCTATCAGCTCCATGTAAGTGCATTATCTTGGATTAGTTTTTCCAGCATATTCTCAAACTAGAATCAGCTGCAAGAAGCCAGCGAGTACTGTTGCACATTACATAGCTTTTGTGAGGGTACAAAGAGGAAGCAAGAGAGGAGGGCAGCATCATTCTTAGCACTGTCAATACAAACAAGCATATGCTGGAGAGTATAGCTCCAAGTCATCAAGAACAGGACAAGTACAAAGCAGACCATCCTTTTGCTGGTGTATCAGTTAGTGCTGAAAGTTCTAGGAATTTTTTTTTAAGGTGGAAAACAAAGGCAAGGAGTGACTATTTCTCCAATGAGACTTGTTTTTTTTCAAGGTACCATTCCCCTACAAGCATAAGCCAGTATGATTTGTTTGCACAAGGTCAGTGATCCACATGTGACATCACCATGTGTCCAACATGCATAAGCAGGGATGTGTAGCAAATGTGTGGAGTAGTTCCCTTCACAATGTAGCTGCACACCACACTCATCAAATCCATTTTCTGTTTAAGGATGTAAACAGGTTAAACAAGTTGATCCTACTTATACAGAATAGTTCTTAAATAAGGAACTGAGCAACTGAAGGCACATAGTATGGCTGACTAATAGCTAGTGCTCTATTTTGGAATGAAATTTGGTATCAGCAGGTTTTTGGTTTTTTTTTACAGCAGTAAAAATTCACTGGTACTTTGGAAATGACAGCGTGTTTGTGCCCAAATATTTGGTCTCAGGACTGCATCAGTGTAACTCTCCACAGCAAGTAACTTTTTTGTTACAGTAGCATGAATGCTTCAAGTGCAGGACATTGCAACTCAAGTTTGTGATGTCTTACATATTTTAATAAAATGGTAGTAGAATAGAGCTAAACACCACATACATTAAAGAGATGCTATATTTGCCTATTCCTATGCTACAGGGTTTTGGCTGGGTTTTGTGTCAGTTTTCTTCATCAGCTTCTACGAGTACATGAAGAGCCAGGAATCAGGCCAGGATGTGCAGGGAGATACAATCCAACAAAAACCCATGGGTGGCTCGAGTATTTGAGCCACTTACATACCTTAAAAAAGATAAGAGATTAAGGTGGTTTCTCTAATAGAACTTTAAGACTGAAGAAACAGAATTGAAATTATTTGCAGCATAATTGAGATGCATTTAATTACTTGAAATGTCTAGCTAGTAAGATTAAATAAGAGCTTAGACAGTGGGCAAGTAGTGAGTGCACGGGATGGGGATGAGAGACAACAGGGAGAAGGTCGTGCTTTACACATGCAACAAGACGAATATGGAAGATTTTCTTAAGATTCACTTCAAGACAGACATTTGTTTTACAGCTTGATGTTACGCATCATAAACTATCAGTAAAGAAGGAGCTCTTTTTTGCCTCAAGGTACAGTTAGGAGCTTAGCTTTCTACAAAAGTTAAGGTAGACTAGCTGGATACAAGATAGTCTTGTACTTGCTTTGCAAGATGCTGGACTAACAATAATCTTTATACTGAAGCACAGTGAGGTTCCAAAACAGCATTTGACTACAGGAGGCCAGGGTGAACCTAGCTTTAAAGTGGAACATAAGCCAACAACCAACCTTAGCTTGGTAAACTCTTTTCAGGGATGTACTTGTGAACTGCTATGCCCTGAACACCTTGTCTTATGGGACTGTCTAAGATCAAGAAATTAGACTGTCAGGTCCTAGTATGTAGCTTGTGACATAAGCCCAAAGGCAGAAAGACTCATGTCACTTCACTGGACCAAGAGAAGTCAGTCTTGTGAACAAATAATGTTTAGTCAAAATGCAAGGAAAGCTACAACACCACCGGGCTGAAAAGGAAGCAAAAGCTGAAATTGTCTGGGGAACACACGTGAAGCAGCAAAGGATTAATTGGATCAACGCATCACAGCTGGAAGTGAAAGCTTGAATTTAGCCTAATCTTTTCAACTTTCAAAACACCTTGGCCACAGGCTATAGAATGTTTCCAAGGGAAGTACTGGAAAGCCCAACCGTAATGGACACATGCAGATAATAAATGCATCAATGTCAACATCTGACCCTGTATGAATCGCAACTTGTTGCATCACAGGAATGCATCCCACCAGAGGTCTATAGAAAGACAACAACTTCGCTGTGTATCAGGTACAGTCAAGCAGTGCACTATTAAGCTGTATCAAACAGATGTAAACACTTGATCCATTACATACTTACCAGACCTTGTGCATCTTTATTGGTTGAAGCACCTGGAAAACAAGATAAACATCTAATAAATTTTTAGGATATTGCAGCACCTAAACATACCTGAATTCACACAAGACTTGCATGGCTTAGACACATTTGTAATACAAACCAAAGCTCTAATACAAGGTATTTATTTTCCCTAAACTGTCATTCATTTCATGGGAGTAAAACCCTTAGCTTCCCCAACAGCACAAGCACTGTGCCTTCATACAGGGGATAAAGACTGCCATTTAGCAAAACACAAATCACAAGATGCAGCTTGGTTTTTAAGTTACTTTGTCAACCCCCCCTTCTCCAACTAATATTTCTTAGCATTTTGTGGGCTGTTGCAATATAAAAAGCAGAAATTGTTTTTACTGCAGTGCAATCAGTAAGATATTATTTGAAGAAAGTTAGCATTCAAAATTATTCAGAATTTTTAATATTATTTTAAGTGAATTAGTTGCAAAAACACTTTAATATGCAGTAGGGGAAAGAACAGTTTCTTAATTTTTACCAAGAAAAAAAAATAATTCACACAGGACTTCTAAACCTAACATTTATGTTAAGGAGGCTCAAATGGTTAAAGGGCAACAATTTGTAGAAGTCTCCACAGTCAAACATAGTGAATGAAAGTAACTAATGATCTAATTAGTTGCTACTTCTTGCCCTGTATGTTTGAGCTCACACACAGATTTTTCTCAATTTTTGCCAACACAATACAAGTAGATAAGAGGTACCCTTTTAAGGACTTTAATCTTGTTTTGAAGCAAAGGCATCTGTCAGCAAAGCAAGAAATCCCATAGTTAAAATGTATGCATTTTATTTACTGAACAAATCTAGTCTCCATTAAACAGGGGTTACTTAATTGAATCACATAATGAACTAGAGCTTAAATAACTCCCCTATGAGGCAACATAAAAAACACAGATAACTCTTGAAAGCTTATGGGTAACAATCAAGCAGTTACCTTTATTATTTTTCAGCTTTTGAATTACAAATAGCAGCAATAAACCACCAACTACCAAAATAATCACAATAATCCAAACATCTGTTCTTCCTGCAAAGGAAAATGGAGTAAAATTAGTACTGAAGTGGTCCCCAAACAAGGTGTTCTGAAGCACAAGTCTTGCTCTCCTAACAACCTAAGCTCATCACTAGTACAATGACCCAGCCAGCTTGTTCTGAAAAAGGTGCTGGGATGGTCAGCTGACCTGAACATGCAAATACTTGTTTGCATTGCACACCATTATCCCAAAGGCACCAGGGGATTCTGTACAGAGCTACAATACAATTTCCGCAAGACTTCCTGAAGAAATGTTTAAGAAAAGGCAGAAATAAGTATGCAAAGGATGACAATGAGCTTCAGGCACTGTAGCATCAGTAGTGTTAGCTCCTTCTTCCTCTAATCTAGCAGAAACTCTCTACCAGAAGAAGAGAAAGATCCTCACATGCACTTTTTCATAGAAAACCTGAAAGAACTCTTTGCACTATGCATAACCTTCAACAGCATCAATGTCACTGCTTTGAAAACCCTGGTAATACAGGTAGCTTTTCACCAAGTGAACTTTAAGATGTTTTGTCACTCTAACCTCTCAGAGAATGCGTCTCCAGCAAGTAATTCCCACACCAAAATATAGAAGCTCTTAAACTTATTCCAGTAGTTCAAACCACTGTTTTACAGACTGCTCTTATGTTAATTCACCAGAAGCCACAAACCCACAAATCAAGCCAAGCGGTATTTGTGTACCAGACCTTGACTGAGTAAGCCACATTCTAAGTCTGCAGTAGCATTACAGTTCTGCACAATTTCTTTCCCCTCCGGACACCTGGAGTGGATGGAAACACAGGGTTGTATCAACATTTCCAGAGCTTAATGCATCTCTGCCTAGGCCTGTTTTTTTCTTAGGCAGAGCTTAAAGACATAAACAAAACATGCATAAACAGATGACTTTGTTAAAGGTACACCTTTAAACAGCTAATACTACAAGATAATACTACAAGACTAAAATTATGTATGTTAGCCTCTAAGTGGCAGGGGAAACAGCCCACAGAATAAATGCATTTTTCATGGGCAGTTTCCCTCAACACGTAGCTCTGCCTCCCAAACTTTTGAGCTTGCTGCTGCTAATCTCATTCAAGTACATACATGGGGAAGTACTAATCTGAAGACATGAAAGTGTAAGCTTATAGACATAAGCAACAGGCACAACAATACCAATATCTGTATCTTTCTAGGCCTCAAGCATGTATATTTTGGTTCCTTAAAATTTAAAGGCATGAATAATGCCATATGGCTTCAGCATAGTTATTTACAACCTAATAGCATGTGTTAGGTATTGGAATAGACTGGGCTACAGCTCTAGCTCTCCCTAGAAGGAAAAGTCACTTATATTCATCATCAAACTTACATTGTACTGCATTTCTGACATATTTCACAGCTGCCAGCAGGGCAGAAATATCCTTGTTTGCACTGGCATTCAGCATCATGCATCAGAGTGCAGGGTCTTGAAGTTATCTGATCTAAAAATGTAAGTTACAACGTAAATATAAAAGTTGAGACTCTCTACAGCTGTGCAAAAGTTATAAATAAATTGTCTTTATGGCCTCAGTAGGTGTTCAATAGTCTCAAAGACTGGAAGTGGAAAAAAAAAAAGAGGACAAGGCTCTCCCCATTAAAAAGGGGAAAAGGGTTAAGATTTCATCAAAATTGTGCTTGGTACCCTCTTTGCACTGTCTGCATGACAAACATTCTTCCAAGCCATTCTCATGGGCGGTATAACTCTCTCCTTCAATGCAAGGGACACATCTTCCTCTCAAATGTGGAGCAGTGCAGTGCTGAGCAACATAAGTACCTGTGAAAAAGGAGAAACAGCAGCAGCCTCAAGAGATAATTTAACAGGCAGAGAGGACTAACAGGATGTTACAACACACAGCCATTTTTGGTGCAAGTTCAATGCCTCCTCGCAAGTGAACAGTGCACCACATGAACCAAGGGGCACAGCAGGGTCAGGAGGCATGTTCACAGCTTACCGCTCACAAAGGGAGCGGTGGCAAACAAGGCATGCAGCCAGGCCTCTGACGGGACACACAGGGGACAAGGATAAATCACTGTTGCAGCACTGCCACCCACGTGGCCAGAATTGGAATGGCAGCCAGAGAGAACTGCACTTAGTAACCTTTCTTCTTCGTCAGAATTATTGTTACATATACTGAATAGCTCTCCAATACTAAGAGCAGGTGGCTTCTTAGCACAAGGCTTGTGAGCTTTGCACACATTGAGCAAGGAGGGGAGAAAAAAGGCAGACTAAAGCTACCTACAGATATAGAAATACCAGAATCCCCCAGGCCCATTCTTTATACTGACTAATTTTTTAAAAAAACAAACAAATAAACCACTGCCATTGCCTGACTTTGAATGCTTCATCCTGAACAGTGGCCAGAGGTCTCCTGGCTTGCTGCCAAGGCACCTCTCCTAGTCATAACCTACTACTCTCAATTCAAAATGAAGCCCGGCCTTAACAGCACTAAGAAGCCACCACAACTCCAGCCAGGCTTATGCTTTCACCAGATAAAATGTAAAAAGCAACAGTGGCAGTCACCTCCATGGTCAAAGAAAGCCATTATCAGCTATTACCTGCTGGACAAGATAGGCAGCAGCGACCTTCATGCAAGTATTCTCTGGCCCGGCAGGCCTCTGCTCTGGCTATAGGCATGGTCAGCAGAGTAACCTAGAACAGAGACAAACGGGGTTCAAGTGATTCACCCTCCCAGGAAAGATAACCCACCTGGGGAGATGTCCCATGTAAAGACTTGCAAACACATTTGGAAAACCATGGAAAGCCTCAAAGGAAACAAAAATTAATTTCTGCTTAAGTTTGCCATTCACAGCAGTAATTTCAGTCACAAAGCTGGGGTTAGAACAGAACCTGATGGGTTTTAAGGAACTGTTGCCTTCACTTTAAACTTCTATTTTCTTTTTACTAATTCTTTGCAACTAAACATTAGAGGCCAGGGCTTCTGCTTTGTGTAAGCGACTCGCTTCACCCTACTCATCTTTTTCATTAAGGAGGGTCGGTTAGTCTTCCTCCTGTGAAACGGGGGAAACGCCACGGAGACTGCATCCAACATTTCTCGCTGGCTCTGTAATCTTCATCAGAGGGCAGGGAGCTGAGTCATTAACCAAACTAACTAATTCACCGCCACCACAGGAGCACTAGGAATTGTTTCTCCTTCGGAAGCCCGCGGGATGAGCAGCGCCAGCCCAGATGTCGCGGGTGCCCCTCGCTCACAGCACACGCGAGGGAAAGGGGCAAGGCCGAGGCAAGGGGACGGGACTACCCGACCGCCGAGCTCCCCTCGTTAATAGCCACCAGCGGCCACTTTCTAAGCTCGAACCGGGACCTCCGCTTCCCGCTCTTTCGACTCTGCCCCTGAGCAACAGAAGTCTTCCCTATAACCGCGCAGCTGAGAAACCCACCGGTGTCACAGCCAGATAACACGAGGGCTACGAGATGTCTCACGCCTGAGCCGTAGTTTTCTTTTTCCCGGGAAGAGAAGGCAGAGCGGCAGCAAGCGCGCCCGAGGCAGAGCCGGGAGAGGCGCCACCTGCCCGCAACCCCCGAGCCGCTCCCCGTCTCTCTTCCCCACCCTCCGCAGCCGCGGGAGAGCAGGCTAACTCGGGATTCCGAGACTTCAAACAGCACGAATAAAAAGTTTGGGGAATTTACTAAAGCCTCTTGAAGAGGACGGTAGAGCACCCGCAACGCTTCTCCACGCCGGCCACAGAGAAACTGTTTCTCCTCTCTGAAAAGGGGAACAGGTGGAGGGCGAGCCCTGCCCGCTCAGACTCACCCCCAACAGCAGCCCCGCCAGCGCTCCGGCTCCCATAGCAGCGCACGAGGCGCTCCTGCCACGACCGGCGCTCCTCCCGACTCGCCCTGGCGGCGGTGCCGGTCCCGCTTTATCCGCCCCGGGGCCGGACGGGACAGTCCCCGCCCCCACCGGAGCCCGCGGGAAGCAGGAGCGGGACAGGAGGGGCGCGCACCGGTTTAGGAGCCGGGGGACACCGCTTCGTTGCATCTACGAGGTGCGGGAGGGAACCGTGTTAGGACGTGGCCCGATTCGTTTCTCCCCACCCAGCCCGCAAGTGTTTTTCCTGAAGAGCTGCTCGCTGAGCTCCAAAACCAGGTGCAAAGGACGGAAGAGTTTTTCCAAAAAACCACAAATTGAGTGCTAAACTGGGGTTTCTAATGCCCTGAAAGGGTTCTCAAAGCTTACACCAGCAGTTATTTCTCCTGGAAAAGTAACAACATTTCTGGCAATGGTTTTCCTCAAGAATACCTTCCATCCTCTGTGGGCACTTAACTGGCATGTAGAAACATTCACCTCCAGGTATTGAAATTGGATTAAAATTAATGGCTCAAGATTGTTCTTTTTTGGATTATTTTTTAATCCCCCGAGGCGGCAGCAGTAAATGTTGGAAACTCCTCCTTTACTAATGCATAATTTGTTTATGTAGGCTAATATTTCTTTTCACTGAACTGCTCCTCTCGTGGTAACAATGTTTGTCTTGTTTAACTGCAGTAAAAAGTCCAGCAAAATCCCTGTGGGTGTGTAATTTGGTGAAATGGAAATTAACCAAAGAATTCCAAGAATTCACTCTGCACCTATGGAAGGCACTTTTCTGTTCAGCACTGCTTCTCTGGTTCAGATGCGTTTGGGGATTCATTGTTTTTTATTTCTCAAACCCAGAATATATTTTACCCAAGAGATGTAAATGTCCCTACAGGAGAGGAGAGGCTCCTATTAGTAACTGGTGGTCCACAGGGGGATGTGTGTGACGAGGCTGCTGTGCTGACAGGCCAGAGGTGTGCTGACTTGCTGAAGCATTCAAAGGGAGCGTTGCAAAAGAGTGGGTGCTGTTCTGAACACCTGGATAGCAATCAGTAAAGAACTAAAATTTGTCTATATTAAACAGAACAGCAGAACTTGTACTCAGTAAAAGAGCAAAGCACTCATAATCTTATGTAAGGAAAGTCATTCACATCCAGAGTGAAGAAGGACAAATTAAATTAGGCCCTGTCATCAAGATTGCTCATTTGGCAGAGAAATACAGGGAAAAGTGTCTTTAGAGCAGACCCCGACTCACCAAATACGCACAGTAGAGAACTTGTTTGATGCTAGCTCATGTAACTTTATTACAATAGTATGTAAATCACTAACCAAAAACTCCTAGAGGAAAGCACTTGGCATGTGTTAACTTTGTAACTTTTGTAACTCCTGCCAGGTGTGCTTGATTTGTGGAAAGCCAGGGAGCACCCAGACTTCTGCAACTCTGTAACAAAATCAATGTGCCGACTTGGTGTGTAAGAGGCTATTTCCATGGCTGGTAAGGAATCCAACTTTTCGGACAATGGGAGGTTTCAGCAGGAAATTGGCAGATGTGTTTGAGCAGCATTATAAGCAAACTATTTCAAGGTGCATACGGGACTTTGCATAGCCAGGCATTATTAGCACCTGGACATACGTTCACAGGCAGAGGCCAGGGGAACCCACTCTCACCAAGTTCTACACCACATGTAGCACGGGTCAGACTGCCTCAAAAAGGAGTGACCAGGATGTCCTTCAAAAAGGCACACAGCCTGGATCAACAATGTTAACATTCTTCAAGAAGGATTCCTCAAGGATGAAGAATCCTTTGCTTTTCTGGAGACTTTTGCTAATAACAAAGCGATTCTCACCCTTTAGTATTTGTGGTCTATGTCTTGAATGCTGGCTTCCAAATGCTGACTCTTATCCCGTCTGCTCATGTAAGAAAGCTGTGGTTCTCTCCGTGGAACTATCTGTTCTCTATCATCGAGTTACCTCCTTAATATAAAGGGGTTTTATGTCCAAGACAAGCATGTGCATGTACACGTATGACAGCGAAAATCAAGGCAACCACTTTTCTTTCTATTTTGAGGAAGTTGCTACAACTGGAAGGCATGGAGAATTTGAGCCAGAGGACTACCAAAATGCTATTGCTGTTGAACTTATGGCCTATGTCTGAGATTCCTGCAGGCCTTTTACTGTAGCTCTTCCTCTAATAAGCAAGGCCTAAGAGTTGTTTACTAGTAAAACACAAAACCAAGTTCAACCACACAAATAATTCATCAGATAGACTTCCATTGAAAGTTGTGTGTAGTTTTATTTCAACATATCAAGCACAAACAGGTTTCCCCTAACTGGGGAATATGACAAGGAATGTACTTAAAAATTTGGAAACATTTACATTGAAAGATAGCCCAGACTGGCACCACCACTAAGTATTTTAAGGCTGTATATATAGCAGTATTTACCACTTGGAACTACTTCAGGCCAGAAAAGAAAGGCTTAGTATTGTCTGCATTCTACAGAAAATATTGCAAATCTTTAAAAAATGATGTAAAATAGGAAGACTATTAACAGAGTTGACAATGCAGTGGCAAAACCCTTCCTCCTTCCTGGCCTTTAACAACAAACACACATACACCTATATCGCTCCCGTCCTTCTCACCTATCCTGGGGCAGTGGATTCCTCTCTACAATGCTAGTGTGTGACATTATAAAACAGCCATATAGCAAATAATAACAATAATAATAAGTAACCAGGGTTTACAAACAAGTATGTCTGACATTACACTCAATGGGCCCGGTCCCCAACACCAGTCAGCTCCGTAACCAAACAAGGAGCTTTCACTGGATACTTCCCATTTCCTAAAGACAAATGGCTCTAGGAAATTGTGCGTATTTACAGTCCCGTGGAATGGAAAATAAAACACATCCTGAGGTCCCATTCTGTGTGTGCTGACAAAACGTGTCATGACTCAATATCCCAGGAGTGGATTTTTTGGATCAAGTGTGCTCCCTCCCACAATCAAGCACAGCTGGCCAGGCACCATGGACACCAGTTCTTTACAGGTCCTCAGATGCACTCCCTCACTAATAGAGCTCTGAACCAGAGTGGTGTGACCTTTCCAAAACACTGTGGTGTTTACCATTTTTGGGGTACCAATACTGCTGGGTAATTATTAATTGCATCAGAAAATGACAAGACATAGAAAACAAATTGCACAATTAAAGCTACATTTGGCTTCAGCATTAAGGCCCATACAGGTTAAGAGGTCCTTGAAGATGTACATGTAAAAGGCAAAAATGACATAATCTGCCAGAACAAAGTTTTGCAGGTTCCTAGGTCCCTTTTTAACCTTGTTTTTTAACTTTCTTCTACCTCTGCTGCGTTGGTTCTAAAGTGCTTTGGTGCCTCACTGGGCTCCTTGCGCGAGTGGCCCCCCTCCTGCAGCCAGTAATCATTATTGCTGCCAAATGTAGTGATTTTATTTGAAGACATAATTAATGAATAGTTGACACGTAAGAAAGATGCAGAGGAGAAACCAACAGCGAGAGTCCAGGAGGAAGCTTTCAGAAGAGACCTTCCTGTGGAAGGACTTTTTGTTCAGAGCACAGAGGTTTCTGGAAAAGAAAGTAAAGTTTATTTGTGTGTTGGAGGAAGGTGTACATTCACATGTGTGCACATACCCAGAGCTTGGACACTGGGAGGGATCTCTGTACTTCAGAGACACCCTCGTGGGTGCAGCACTGTGCCCTGCAGATGTGTCCCCCTGTCTCCCCCCTTTTAACATAAAAATAAGCACTCCTTCTGTCGGCTGCTGAATCAGGCAGAGCACACTGGTTGGCATGAGAAGGTGTTCAAACCCCTTCTTGAGGCACAAACACCAGGAGATCTCTTCACCCAGCACTCACTCACAAACCTATGCCCTAGCCTTCCCAAATACAAGAACTTGTCCTGAGCACCCCAAGAGCAGTAAAGAAGAGCTAAAGCCATCTCATCGATGGCTCCAACATCCAGAAACATTGGCCTCATGTGTGATCCCACCCCACTGAAACCTCAGGAGGGCAGGATAATATTCCTCATGCAGTGGGAAATCAGCAGGGCTCCCTGGAGCAGATGCAGCAGTGGATACCTTCTCTGCTCGCTCCACAGGAGTCTGCAATGTGAAGCCCTTCTCCGGCAGCAGGTTAAGCAGATGTGCTCACTGCTTCCCTCAAACAACAACTAGAAATTTAGTGCTTTTCACCCACAGAGCCCAGTTCTCAGACTACACTCCAGTATCTCTACAGCAAACTGAGCAAATTCATAACATACTCTATGAGAAGGGAGACCCCACGCTTTCTTGCCTAGGACATTTATTTATAGCCAGGACCCGCCCCAGGCCTTTCCAACATCTGCCGCTGTTTTGCAGCTGAGAACGCCAAGAGATGCTTAACATGCTGAAGTGATGCTTTTTGCCCCATAAAGAGAGCCTTAGAAGGAAGACTAAGATTCCTTCACTGTTTCAAGCAGGGGCTGGCTTTGCCTTTCCTTCTGGTATGTTAGTGGGTTACCTATTGAAACAGTTGTTAACTGCACCCCTGCAAGCTGATAAGGACCTTCAAAAGGCAGTGAAGAAGTTAAGTCCCAAACTTTCTTTTTAGCTCATTAAGATCATTGATCTGATGAAAGAAAATAGTTACCTGTGTATGTCCTGTTGAGCTTTCTGTAGGGATAAGACAGCTGAATGAATTTCCTTCAGGTGATTAATTTCTTTCCCACATTGAGCACACAGGCTTTCAAACCCTGCAGCAAAGAATTGAAGGACATTATGTTTTGCATCACCATCTCTGGTGGTAGTGACAAAACACAAACCAGTTTCACCCTGTCCATTGCTTGCTGTCATCAAACTGTCACAGCAAGGAGGACACTGTCACAAGGAAAGATGGGGAGAAGGAGACAAGGGGACAGAATCTTCCACCCCAAAGACACTGGTCAATGGAACAGGTCCCATGACACTGGACTGAGGCCCCTTTTTGGCTCTCAGGAAACAATTTTTGCAGTTTTCTCCCAGTTGACATCAGGGGAATGGAGCGGTCAAACCTGCCCCCAACTCTGAAACATTCAAGGTCACCTCCAACAAAGGCTGAGAAAAGGGAATGAGAAAGGAACTCTGTTTCCTATCTGTTGACAGGAATCTCAGTGTATTTTCCTAATGTGTTCATTCCAATTTGCACCTATTGGAATTTCAGTGTATTTTGCAAACACGTTTGTGCCAGGCGTTGGAAAATCCTTGTTGACATGGACAGCATAAGGCATACAGGGGAGTAGAAATACATAAGGAAAATCTAAAAGCAGAACATTCTCTGTTGTTTGCTTGTGGACAAAAGCCCTACAGTATTAACTGGGCTGGGAAATGTCCAAGGATTGGCTCAAGGAATAGGGTACCAAGGGAAGAACATTAAAGACTGACTCAGCGATACCCAAATACTTGCCATCATCATCTGAGAGCTCCTGCGCAGATTCTGGCGTTGAGCAGCTGCTATCTGTATTCTGGCTGTGGTTGGACGGCTGAACACTGGTTCTGCGGCGTCTGCAGTCTTTGGCAGACATCTGCCAAAACGTGGATAAAACATGGATTAAAGAGACTCGGTCATTGTCAAATGGAAGACCTTTGCTGGGAACGTCTGTGAAATTGTGAAGTTAGCTTTCTCAGCAGCTCCTCGGAGCTGGGCTCCTGGCAGATAGTTAAGGATATTGCACACATGCACTGTACAGAAGCATTTCCTCAATTCTTAACACCCTTAAGACACCCATGCAAATTATTCTTCTTGTAGCTTTAGCTGACACACACTATGGATAAATTTTATAGTTCTTTTGCCAAGTAGCACACCCACCGACAAGATACATAAGAGACAGGAGGAAAAGAAAAAAAATTTAGAATAAAATTTCCTGGGGAAGATTTTTCAGAAGGTACCTGAAAGAATTAAACGTCACAGAACTTTTGTTCCTAATTTCTAGACGCACCATGGAAAGCTTCTCCCTACTTCCTGAATGGGTAAACCAAACACATTGTTTCAAATACTTACTGGAGGGTCTAAAAACCAATTACAGTCTTTGACTTTCCTATTGTTTCAGAGACGTTCAGATTAAGGGTATCACAAAAGAAAAATCTATGTTCACAATAAGATATGAGATCCTCAGTGTGACACGGGTTCTATCTAGCTAGATCAGCAGTTCTACATTTACATAACATTTTATGAATTACATATATTACTCCAAAGATGAATGCAATGAACTAAGAAAGTATCAATCATCCCTGTTTAAGGCAGAGGGTGGAGAGAGGTTTCTTGTCTTGTATAAGAGGAAATTAAGTGGTAAAGGCAGATGGCAAAGACTGAAACTGCATCAGCAGGATCTCAGTTGTGTACTCCAAAACCTGGCTCACATTCTTACCACAGGAAGTCTTCTGCTTTGGAAACACCAAACAGTAAAATTCAGCTCAGTCATGTGCAAAACCCAGTATAAAAGTCACTGTCATTAACACTGAGTGGAAGCAAAATACCAAAATAGATAGGATATGTCAACCATGAATTATCATTATTTGAAGTATAATGACGATGGTATAATAAGTATAATGATTGACAGTATAATATTGCATGTGTGGAGTTGTAAGCTCTGTTCCCAAACCAAACCTTACAGCCTATGCTGTGCTTACATGAAAATATTGCAGAAAAGGGCCACATATCTGAATAGTCTTAAAGAATATTATACTCCCCAAACCAGGCTTTTTACCTTGTGCCGTGTAATTTGATTGTTTATGCATGTTGTTTTGTGGTTTGACATCTTTGTGGATAAGTGTTTTTCCATGGTCTGAAGAATCCCATTCTTCTCAAATTGGGCAATGTCATTTGAAGGATCCCAAGGTCTTAAACTTTTGAAATCAAAGGAGAAAAACATCACAAAAGTAAGAATCCCACCAGGTGTGTTCAGACCAATGCACCAATTCCACGTGTATTAGGGCAGGCATTCACTCCTGACACTAACAAGAGTTTCCACTGATGCAGTGTGAGGAGTAACAGGTACTTCCCTCTACATTCAGAGTTCCTAGCAATAAATGAGGGACGTTCAGTCTCCAGAGGCTTCACCCTTCTTGCCAGGGGAGGAGAGCACAGTTGTCAACTCCACTTGAATAGTGCAGAACATCTCTGCTAAATGACTCCACACTTGATTGCAGCAATAGGGATTTGTACCAATGGCATAGCAGATTTTCCACTGCCAAGCCCTCATTTCCAGCTATTCCCAATTAGTATCAGGAACATGTATTCTAATAATGACATGGAGTTCAGGAAGAGCAAACCTAGGGCACAGTTTGGGGAATGGCAGGACCTGAATTACAGGTCTGTAACCTTGATTGCATCCCTGGGGAGTCAGGCAGTGAGGTCTGTTCATAGCCCCCAACCCCACACTCACTCCTCATATTTGTAGTGCCATTCGTTAGTCGTGGCATCATGCTGGAAGAGCAGTGGTTTCCACTCTGTGCCATTCTCTCTCCGCTCCTGGGCGGCATTCCTCTGCTCCTCTTCCAGCACGAATTTTTCCTGCGTTGCCTTGTGTTGATCACCTTTGTTTATTGCACTGGTAACGTGCTGCCAAAGCCTACAAATAAATAGGAAAGTGAGTTAAACCACCTTAAAACCAACAATGCATTTTGCCAGCTGTGACCTCAGTGCAGACACTTCTCTGGTGTATTGATATTCCACAGGAACTGTAACAGAATTGCTCAGCCTTAGTTGTGCCTTGTAAATTAAAGGAACATCATGAGAATGTCAACACTGAATGCTGTATACGATGATCTACTGAAGAACAGGGGAACTTTCCCCATCATCTGCAATATTAACTAAAATCTTCAGTGCTCTCTGTGAGAACTATATGACAGTTATGCTCAATTCATTGAGGCCAGTGGCCTCTTCAGAGGTGACTGATGTATAATGAAGAATCTGTTATCTATCTCTTCCTTTCAATCATTCATGTTCAGGAGCTTTAGTGTTAACAGCTATTCCTGAAAGAAAGGCTTTATATTTAAAGTTTAGAAGCACTGGAAAATGACTTCGTGCACACAGCTTGCAGCTGCACGTGCAATGTTGTGCTTCTATATAGGATTAGCAACCAGGTTTGTAGGTTGCTGGTTCAATCTGCAAAAAATGAACACATACTTGCGCTCACAAACCGCAAGCACAAACACAGGATTTCAGTGGTACTTGTTTTCAGCTGCCGAAAGATTCATGGTCTGCCATGTGATGTCTCACTGAGCCTCTGCCCTGAGAAGAGGATCTGCCTTTTACAAGAGAAAAATCATTGCCTATTTCTAACTGCAGCCAAGCTGTGATAGGCTTCTTCACGGGTCCTCTAATCAGAGCACTCATCTTCATTTGAGAGTGGAAAGTCTTCTGAGATTAGCAGCTAGTCCTCCCAAAACATTATCAAGTAGGTTACTGGTTAGTATAGGCACTGGAGATCCAGGCTGTTCCAGTATTCCCAGCTGCACAAAATACCAGTCCTCCATTTAAAATATGGATACATTACTGCATTTAATTTGGAGCTTGCTCTGAAGCTCTTAATTTAAAAGGAATACTGATGATTGTATTATATTTCTATAACCATATGTTAACATGACACTCCAAAAAAGCAGCCTCTTTGATGATTAACTGAAGGCAGAGGAACACTTTCCTGTCCTGTTTGACACGTCATTCCCATTTTCCTGTGTATGAATCTTTTCTCCCTGAAACAAAGGAAGGAAACTCAATTCAAACTAAAACTGATGGGGGTGGGGAAGGGAGGATTGAAAATAACAGCCTGACTGAACACTGTACGCTGTAAGGATTCAGTTCTAAGGAATGTGATGGTGTAAATAGCGAGTCCTCTAATTCTGAGAACCTCAGAGGCACACAGAGAGAATTGTTTGACAAGGGCAAATTACTCCACCAAGAGCTGCATGTATCAGACAATGAGATCCTCCATGGTGAGCTGCAAAATGGTATGAGCTTCAGAGACTTTCCTGTGTTTGTGAAAATAGGTGATTTTGAGCACTGCAGGAAAGACTAAGCAATTGAGGCAGAACACAGCCTGGATTAGACAGCAATTGATTTGTGCAACTGTCAGCATAATAAGGAGCCAGATGGAATGTCTGTTAGGGATCTTTAGAACCTTTCCTTTTGCCTCCTTTCCCTGGATGCATGTTATCATCAGTAATCTCTGAGGTAGCAAAGGGAGTAAGCTCTGGCAGTACCTTGAGAAACAGAGAAATTGAGATTCTTTGTCTGCAAGACCATGATTTCTCTTCTGCTTTAAAAGAACCTTCTTCAGAAGATTAACAATGAGCTGCAGTCTGCTCTGTGACAATGGCAACTGCATAACTAAGTTACAAATACACACTTTATTGCTCAGAACAAATTAAATGTTCGTGTGCTTTTATTTTCGTGCAATCACTTTCTTTACCCATGAAATGGGGAATCTTCTTACTGTGATGTGATGCAATAACAAATTTAGATGCCCACATGGAAGTGGCCAGTGTAATGCAGCGTCAGGCAGCAAACTGCAAGCCCTGGCTTGGGATGTTAGCTAGCACTGGCTGACCATATCGGTGAGATGGCAGGACAAATGATGTTGCTCCAGCTGTTCTTGCTCAAGAACTGGCTCAGGGACGCTCATTGCATCAGGAAGTCATTCTTTCCATTTCCTCAGTCATGTGCCAGGACTATATTTTTAGGTAATCTAGATTACTCTAAAAAAATTGGTGCAGGCTTCCTTGGAGATCTCAGTTGAGATTATGAGGCAGGGTTAAACATCTGTTTAATTACATTCTCTCACAAAATCCTGTTATGTGGTTCAAACTACTGCTCTGCTTGTGCCAGGATTTTCCATTTGATTCCTGCATTCAGTTTAAGAGCCTGTGGTTGAAACAACTCTTCTTAACAAGACCTCCGACCTCAGATTGACATCTTGCCTTTCCACAAAATGTTCCAGTGGTTACAAAGACTCTGTTCACGACCTCAAGAGTTCAAGGGAGAGTTGGTATTTTAGCAGACAAAAAGTAGTCCCCAGTCTTTTTCAGCCCAGATCCCTGTTTCTTTCAGAGCTATACTTCACAGAAATACTCCAGAATTAATAGACTGGAAAAAACAGGTAAATGGCTGGGTAATATGTGCAGGCAAAGCAGTCACTGCCTTTCCAGGACAGTGCTAAGGAACTGAAGCCTTCTGATGGGAGTTCCACTTCCAGTGGGGAAGAAGTAGCAAAGCATTCCTGGAGCTCCCTACCTCTCCGACTCAAAGTCTGTCTGCTCTTCAAACAGCACAATATGGCGCTTCAGTCTCTGCCTTCGTACTTCACTGGTTGGGTTCCAGAACATTTCCGCATTCCCGTTTTTCAACTCATTTATATGCACCTCCCCATCCTGAGAAGGAATATCAAGCAAAAAGGTTAATAACAATCAAAAATACAAGGCAGAAAATAATCCTGACAAACGGAAGCTGCTTCCGGATCATGATCACGCACAGGGCTTGGTTAGAAGGCTTCTTTCCTCCTCTATCCCATTAAATCTCACTGAACACTTCCTGAAAGTTTGTAACATGAATGAGTTGAGGCATTCCGGAAACACTGGCTGAATTAATCAGAGAAGAATCAGAAAGGGACCTGGTCCCTTTTGTTAGTCTTGTCCCCAGACAAGGGTGCTCCTAGAAGCCAAAAGATGCTCTTCCCTCACTCTTCCTCCCAGGTACCACTCATCACACATAAACAAGAACTCCTTTTCTGATCTTTCTTCTGTTCCTCAATGCTGAAATCTCACACAGAGCCTACTGAAATACCATCCTCTCTAGAATGGAGAGCTAAAGCCGAGATACTCTTTCACTAAAGCCGAAATACTCTTTCAATTTTTAAATATTTTTCAGTTTAGCCAGGTTTTCCTATTATTGCTCTGGAATTTCACTTGGCACTTTGAAATGCCCAGGGTCATTCGTTTTTATTCCTCGCCAATTTACTTGCCAACCAACTGTTAAGCAGCACTTCCCTGGTGAGGCTGGCCAGACAATATTGCTGTGTCCTTGCTTAACTAAGCTGCTTCTCAGACCTGCTCAAAAACACAGCAATGCCGCAGAGCCAGATGGGGTAGTTTACAGAGCATATAGTGAACAGCACGACGCTGACTGCAAATGGAATGAATCAGACAATTACAGCTGCTGAACAGCATGTGCATCAGTCCTATTCAGCTGCCTGGTCACGGTATGACTATCATGCAAACCTCTTTTAGGTCATAGCTATGGGCTTTGCCTGTTGCTGCCTGATTTTTGTGCCTCAGCTGCTGCATTTCTTCCCCTGCCATGGTCCCTTGATGCATGTCTCAAAGTCCACTTCCTACACCTTCATCTGTGAAACTCCTTCTGCCCTCAGGGACTCTCTTCTCTCCTCTAAGTCTCCCTCAGGACTTCCTCTGCCATGTGCCAGGTGCCAGTTCCAGGACAGATCTCAGGTCCCCAAGAGCCCCTTAGCTGCACCTGGGAGGAGGTTAGCAGCCATTACCAAACATTACCGTGTGCATCTCTAAGGGGTCTGGGTATACAAGCCCTCAGCTGCTGCTTTGATCCTGGGGCTGAGAAGCATTGGGATTTGCTTCCCTTCTTTATTCAGGCAGGTTTTCAGGTCCTGAGGCAGAGAATTAGCCTTTCAGCTGCATGGGTTTCTGTCAGGAAACTGGACAGTGCCAGAGAAAAGTGTGCAAAGCTCAGAAGAGCAGGCCAATGCTCTCAGTAGGGAGGGAGAACAAACAATGTCGCTACCACTGAAGAGCAGCTACTCTGTTCACAGCATGTGACTGCAAACAGCGGCTTATGGAGCTGCCCTTTCAAAGCCATCTAATGTCTTCTATACATCATTCTAATTTCGTACACCACAACCAACCTGCACAAAGAACAAGGGAGGAATAAATTATTTTCAGGTTGCTCAAGCCCAAACACAGAAGGCGGGAAGCTGAGCAGCTCACAACATTGTGGCTCAGCGCCCCAGGGCAGCCACTCGATCACATGCTGTCAGGGATGGTGTTCACAGGACCCACCACAAACAAGGTATTCCACAGTCCAGCACAACTCAAAATTGCCAAAGCTTATCCTGCAGGAAAGGGAGCTCAGAATGGAAAAGCATAGAGCAAATCTCCTTGTATCCACATATCCAATTTCAAAATTGTCATTACCTTTTTATGCAGAAAGACAGACTGCCTGAGGGAGGAGTTCAATACCAAAGGCTACACTGTGGTTAGGATCTCACTTTAGAAAGGGCTTTATCCAGGCACATTTCACGTGACATACTTTAAATACCTCCTTTAGGACGAGATAAACCTTATCTCAGGAGTAACTTCTGTGGATTGGATAAAGAGTAGAATTGAACTGTAATAAATATAGATGTCTAAATGTAGCTAAGAAAAATACCTAAGTGCTGAGGTGAAAGCCAGGGCTCACTGCTCTTGCCTCAGTTACCAAGGGTTCCCAGGTCTACATCCTTCACTGTGCAACTTTATTCTTGCTGGATTTTGGCTTAAAGATCCCACTGAGTGATTCACCTGTGGATACTTGGGTGTGCAAAGGTACTAGCTGCTCTGCTGACTATTCTGAGCCGCCCATACAGATAGACCCTTACAGAATCTGCTTCTTAGTCCTTCATCTCATGAACAGAGGAATAACTGCCTTCTATCATAAAGGTTTTCTGTGAAAATAATGAATTTAAAACACCATGAGGTTCTTCTCTTACACTGCCATAGCTGGGGAAGTTTTAAACACAAGACAAAAGGAAGCCTCATGACTTTCACAATGACACAGAAGACATACTATGTCTCCTGCCATCAGGGCTTGTCCTAAGCCTGGGATCCTAAATACAGAGCCACTGGCTTTGATGGAAATGCACCTCATTGGTCTCAGCTTTGGCTCAGGCTCCAGGAGTGCAAGTGTTACTCACACTGTAAATGGATGGGACTAGGTAAGCGTAAATGACCTTGAGAGGTGTGGCCTGGAAAGCTCTACTGGCCTGCTCTCCCTGGGGATGGAGGCAAGGAGCAGCACACTCCCTGGGGATAGCAGGAAAGGGCAGGACATGGGCTTCCACAGTCCCCATTCCAACTGAGGGAGCCTTCCAAGGGCTGCCAGCCCTCCCACACACCCTGCTGCCACACACGCTTAAACTGTCAGCAACTTCGATTATCGTATGTTACCCAGTGTCCGTTGAGACTTGCTAACACTTCTTCTCCTGATTTAATCTTCCCAGAGATTTGATTAATGCTTGTGCTGCCACCGAAGAAGGGCTGTCAGGGCAGAACAGAAATAGAAAATATGATCAGAACAGTGAGAACTGTAAGGAAGCTAACACAGTGATGCAGGAGGAGGGAAGGAAAGTGCAACCTGTTTGATTTCCATTATTTCTGGGGAAAGGCGGAGTGACTTCTAACACAGATTTTGACTGTCGGGCATTGTGTCCACCTCCTTTTGTTTGCAATACCAAAGTCACTATAGGAGCTGCAGGATGACAGATAAGCCTTCAGGTGGCATTAACATTCAGCAGCGCAAAGCCTTGCCTTCATTGCCTTCATTTATTGTCAGCTAGACATCGGCACAAGTGTATGTGGGCAAGTCCTTCCCATTGTCCAGAATCACATTACAGTTTGCACCCTAATACTTTCAGCCTTGTCAAAAGAAAAGTAGCAGCACTAATGCAGTTGGTGACATTTTCTGTTTATGGGACAGCAACAGCAGTGTGGCACTGCTGACAGCTGCAACTGCGTGAAGCCTCCAGGGTGAAGAAGCTCGCGTCAGCAGCAAACAAAAAAGAAAAAGGGTATTTCCACGGACAAGGAAAAGATTCTCAGAACAATGGAAAATTCCCCTCACCTCCTGCCTGCCAAATACAGGAAACAGCAGTGATAAAGTGGCCAGCTCTTCTATTCATACCACACATTTCTTCAGACATTTTAGCAGCTACTTTCCAATAGTGTTTGTGGAGGACTTACTTTTTTTAATAACAATATAAAACTAAATTTCCCACAACACCCATGGAAAAAAGAAATCACAAGAATAAGTGTGTGCAATCCAGCAGAGAATGGGTACATATCCAAATTAATAACAAAGTAATGAGGTTTACCTTTAACTTATCACAATTCTATTAAAAAAGGTGGTTAAGAAATATCCAAAGCAGAGCATGCAATTAAGCCACAGGGACCATTCTATGTCATGTTTGGACTATGTGTATTATTTTCAAGCTAGGAAAAAAGGGTCTACATTTTAAGCTCTGAAGTATTTGTAGATTTGCGGTAACACTGACTGAAGTCAGGAAAATACTCCATTGACCTCAACACAATATGTCAGGCCTATGGAAATAACAGGCTTTTAAGACAAGTATATGCAAATCTTAAGGAAGTCCATGGGGAAACAGCTCACTTTGTAAGGGCAAATAAAGACATAACATTATTACTGACCCCAGAAAAAACACAGTTTGCAAAAGACCCCCAACTCCAGTAATGTCTCACACTTATGTTGGCTAAGGCTCTCAGTTCTCCATCTTTCATTTTATGCATAGACAAGAAATTGTTTGTTGGAACAGAAGAGAAGTGGATGCTCCTTAGAAAGAAAGTTATCTGTCCAAGAAAAGTTACAGGTCATCACCTTCCCTCCCAAATTTTAACACATGGAACTCTAGGAATGCTCAAAGATGTCTCCATTTGTCTGCATGCCGTAAGCTTGCATCACCAGGCTTTCTAGGGGAAGGAATAGCTACATGAACCAGTCAGGCAATGACACTGTAACTCATTAGTGTGATAGCTACTCAAAATCATCTGTCTGAAAATGGGCTCTTTCCCCATCATCCAGGCAAGCTTTGAGAAACGCAAGGTACTGTTCATTGTAATAACCTGCAAGCTAAGAGTACGCATGTGATGGCCACAGGAGAGCTATGCTGAAGATCCACATTCCAACTTGCCTCAAAGTAGTTCGTACACCTGACTGTAGTTTGCAAGCAGAATAATAGTACCTTCCTAAACAGAAGCCACACTGTCACTGCCAAATATTCAGAATACAGCTTGGCCAGTAGCCAGCTGGCTGGCAGTGAACAAGTCATGTGTGAAACTCAGGCCTCCTGGGTTGCAGTCGAGTTGTGCTAGGCAGAACTGGCTGCAGGATGATGCCTCCTCTCAGGGTAGGTCACCCCGTGTCCATGCATACATTGCTAGTACATAAATGATATGGTGTGTATGGTCAAACCTTGCCTGGAGCGCACAGGCCAGCCTGAGACCCATTCAAAATGGAGTCAAAATATTCCTTACCTTTAGCTTGAATTCCAGTTCTGCCCTGTGGTTAGTTTTCTCACAGTCGATGGTAACTTTCCCTCCAAGCTCCATTGTCATGGTACCATATAAAAGTCCTGCAAGGGAAAAAAGAGACTTCAGGGAGGCCCCAAAGGAAGCAATGTGCTTTCTCAACTCAAACGGGCTCTCACTGACACACTGTGAAACTTGCTACTTGGCTTAAAGTTTTGAAAAGACAGAAACCAAAGTTTCTATGAAATGGCTCTGTACTATAAACATGAATAATCCTCCCGAGTCCACATTCCCAATTTATTACACCAGCTAGGAAACAGCTTGACTCACACGAGTTGATAGTGCATCTGTGGCAAGTTGAAAGCAGGAATGGAAAAATCAGGGAAGTTCTGCCCAGCAACTTCATTTATACCAGTGCTTAAACAGACTCAGCCACTTCTTACAGGGCTGATGGGGCAGAAAGGAGCTGTAACAGCATTTAGCAGAATCTGGGAGACTAACAGTCGAGGAGGGGACTCCTTTTTACACACGCTTACCCTTTTCTGAAAAGGTCATTTGCAGAAAAAGCTAAAATGCCAAGAGAAAGATTTATGCAAAGGAATAGTTGACAGAGGGCATGATTTACCGAAGCTGCTGTTTTCAGGTAGCTAGACCCTCCATAAATATTAACTTAGAGGTCAATATGCCAAAACAAAATACATTCAAAAAAAAAAAATTGGATCAAACTGCTGAAGGAGTGATGTTACCACTGTGGTTGAAATGCCACCAATGCTTAGCTTCCTAAGGAGAAATGCAAAGTTACAGCAGTGAATCAACAGCCATCTCCTGGCCTCAGTGCACATTCAGCTCAACGGAGCAAAGCCACACAGTAACAAGTATTAGCCCCACTGAGGCAGCTCATACTCTGAGGAGTATCATGGTTAGAGTAACAAAGAAATCAGGAGAGAAGTCAGGAATTTCCTTTATTCTCAAAAAGTCAGAATATATATTAAACAATTCAGCGTTAACATCAGAAAACATTGTTCTTAGAAACCTAAAAATGTACCCTTATTCTTTGCATCTTCACTTTATCTGCAGTATTTTTTGATTCCACACAGTGTTAAAACTAATTTAGATGGGCCTATTTCTGCCCTCAGCTCTGCACAGACAAATTAAAAAGACTCCAATGAGGACTAGAGTCTGCTGCTGAGCACTATGACTCATGTGTGGAGCAACTTCTCCCTGGAATTACCAGTCCTTGCAGTGCCAGGTATTTGAGAGGGAAGAAGAGAGCCATGGCAAAGTTTGTCAGTGAGATACCATTACATTACTCTTTCTGTTTGTTTCCTATTTGAACAGTCATAACTTACCTTTACAGTGGGCATATGGCATAGTAATTACATACTCTTCCTCCCTGTTTAGAAATGTAAGCTTTGCTTTCCCATCCAACAGAGCAGAAAGTGAGTTACCTAGAATTTAAAAGAATAAATATGTATATATTAAAAAATGCATGTTATACTCGGTCACTCATTCTACTTTAGAAAAATATTTCCATATAAATGTAGGTCACTAATGAAAGAAGAGATACAGAATTCTAATAATTCAGGACCCTGCAAATCACTTTCTACTGGAGTCAGGCACTTCTAATAAATTCTCTGTTTTGCATCTCATATTTGCTCTGGCATTCAGGCCCAGTTGCAGAAGGGGCAGTAGATTAAGTAAGTCATTAGCAGGTTGCAGAAAGTAGTTCCAGTGCTTACAAGTTTTTCAGGTCCTTCGGTTCTCACAACTTTTCTGATTGTGTATGATCCCAAATAACAAAATTGCCAGAAGGACAGCAATGACTATTTACAAGTGTTTCAGCAAATATATTTACCAGACGATAGTACTTACAACGTGTCTGTCTAAACAAAAAACTGATTTCAAATAGCAACACTGTTTCAGAGCCTGCAGTTGTGCTGTCTCCATTGACATTAAAAGATTGGAGGACATTCTAAAGCTCTAGGGTTCAACTCAGAAATCTGAGAGACAGATAAATTGCTACATTTACATAGAGACTTTTGCAAAAGTCAGCTGGACGAACAGATAGCTATAAAATGACTCATCTGAGAGCACGTGCCAAGTAGTCTGGCAGCCAATTGCTCCTACATTCTCATGAACCTTTGCTTTCTGAAAAGCACGTTTTTAAAACTCGCAATTTTTCTATCTGATTTTTCTTTTTTTAACAACAGTGTGATCTCCCACTGAAGGTGGAAATGGGGAAAACCCAGGTGAGCCAAGACAAGGAATTAGGCTGTCCTCTTAAGCATTTCTTTATTCCTAACTCTTGGCACACTCAGGAGTAACTGAAAAACAAACCAAAACCAATGCCACAATGTTGCCTGGAAGATGCCTAGGCTTAATGCCTTACCATAAAACTTGGACCTAGCTAGAATGCTGCCAGTAATGCAGAATCCATCCTTCCTATTGCTGACATGAAAAGCTGACACTGGTGGATGGTGGGAGACCTAGAAGAAAAATAGGGCACAGGTCATTTTCAGCAGTCTTTACAGGCTAAGCAAAGTGGTGGGTGCATGCGTGCTGTTTCACACATGCTCTAGGGAAAGCATGAGATGGAGACCACAGGACTGAGCAGAGTCCTCTAAGCCCCATCTATACCATTAACCTCAATGTTAAAGTAGGGAACGTATATGTAAACTTTCTCCCCCACCCTCTATTTTCTTGTTCTTGTGCATTTGAGATCACTTTAGGTCAACAGGTACACTGTCAGATTTTCAGTGCAATAAATGACAGTGAAGAAGTTTTTGGCAGCATCTGAATAACCTCCATAAAATGGATGCGGTGGCTGAAATAAAATAAAGCAAAATAAAAATTCTTTGATTAAATAGGAAAAAAATGTATGTGACACAGGGAGTCCCTGTACCAATCCACAATGGTCCTCCAATCCCTTTATTAATACTGCAAATCTCAAACTAAATTTTGTCAAGCCAGTTTACTTGTGACCTTTGCCTTTGTTTAGCTCAAAGACATAGAGATAAGCCCTCAACTGAATCCCTTTAAAATTATTATAGAAAGTTCAGAAAGGAAGGAAGATACAATTTGGTTACATGCTTTAGGTTCCTTTTGACAGAGGCAACACAAACCACATTTTATTAATAGCAGGAAATAGTAGGGCAGAATCCCATGGAAAGATCTTTACGGAACGTGTTAATGTTATATGTGGGAGACCTGGGTTTATGTCTTGAGTGCCCACCAAAGCTCACTTAATCTCTGTAAATATAAAAAGAAAATGATCAACAGCCAGTTTACCCCATGTCCCACTGTGGATGTTCACACAATACTCCAAGGTCCTTTCCTAGGATAAGATGATGAGCATGTTCCTAGGTGCGGAGGTGCAAGTGCTGTGCAACACCTGAGCAACTTACCTGTTCTGCTATGTAAAATGTGTGACTGTTTGTCTGAGGGTGAAACCAACAGCAGCGAAATGTCTCTCCCAGAATAGGGTTGTATGGCTTTTTTATTCCCTGAAAAACAAAGTAATCAAAACCTGCTACAAATGAAGACTTGCAATCCAACTCTACAGAAACGGTCACAAACCAACATAATTTTCTTAGTTTTAAACTAAGTCAATCACAAGAACCAAAACTGAACTACTGGTTACATATATCCGCTTAATCTAATCTTTTAAACTGAGCCACAGATTCATCTTTTATTCTCACTGACTTAATATGCAATACTGCCTGATCAAAGCTTTACAAGATGATAAAACTTTACTATTTTTGCTGCTATACGCAGGAGGTGCATATTGATGTGGAAACATAGCACTATGGTACTAATACACCTGGAAAAGGAAACCTGCTGACAGTGAAGGGAGAAATCTTGCATCCAAGGACATGTTATTTATTGATGACTAGTGTTGCCTTCTAACTGTCCAGTGCAAAAGCTCTGAGGTTGATCAACGTTATTTTGCACTCAATATCTACTCTGAAAACAAATGCAACTTTAGTTTTAAAAGTCATGGTCAAAGTTGTCTGAACAATAGAGAGATAAACTGCCAAAAGAAAGGCAATAAAGAAACACACAACCACAGCAGAAGATTTCAATGCCTGGTTACAATCCCAACTTCATGCATTTTTTTTTACCTTTGGCTTCTTATAGAAGCCGGACAGATACCACCTCAAAACTTGCTTCATTCGACTGTATGGATCATCTTCCAGGACAGCCCTGCAGGACAGGAAATGAAGTGTTTTTCATACTGTTCACACATCACATTCATTTCATAGTGGTACAATATCATCAATTTCAATAGTACTTCCCCAGTACTAAAGGGAAATAACTTCCGTGCTGCTGCCAGTGAAAAGGTGTCTGCCAGCAGAAACAATTTTTTTTAGTAATGTACATCATACAACACACACACAAACTCTTAAAAAGTGGCACCCCTTGCCTTGCACTCCAGCAAAAAAGCCTAATAAATTTTCTGGTTTGTTTGGACATTTGAGTGTCTGAGTGTCTTAATGTGGGAATGCCAATCATACTAGCATTTAATTACAGCTAATAGTACAGTGAAAGTCATAAAATTAATACTTATGCCACCAAAACCAAAGACAGTTCTAGTTTTCTCCCTTTTTTCTTTGTTTCCCTATTCCTTAAAACATCTTTAAAGTTGAGGAGCTACGTGGCCTCTTTCAATACTCTGAGATGTCATACAATAATTTAGATTGGACAGGACTTCTTAAGGTCATCTCATCCAACCCCTCCCCAATCAAACATGAAGTGGAAAGTAAACACTAAAACGGAGTTCCTGGTATTTCCAACCATTTTGTTAGATTTAAAAATCAACCTGCATAAGTTCTTTCAACATTCATTTAGAAAGATCATCTATACCACAAAGAGGTTTATTTAATGAAACTTCCAAACCTCTTAGATCTCAGCACTGAGGAGAATCATTTCCTTAACCTCAGATTTTACAAAAACCACAAACAAAGCTTGAAAAGAGGCAGTGGAATAAACATGATTAACTAGTGCTCCTACTTGAATGTTGCACACACTGTTTTAAAACACACCAGGCATATCTTACCGAGAACACTGGTCCTATCTGCAAGCACAGCATTTTCTATTTTCTACTGTGCTGCTCCCAGCAGGTCTCTCTCATTGATGGTGTTAAAATATGATTCTTATTTGTTATCAACCAATATAATTATTTGCTTTTGTGGGCAGAAGTGCTTGACAATTCTGTTTGCTCTGTCCTATTCCCCCTCTGTACAGGAGTACACCAGAAGGTGGCACAGCTCTGTTGTGAGATGCTCAAAAGCATGAGGTGAATACTCATCAGTTCCAGCCAATGCTGGCAAACATGCGCATGTGCAAAGGTAGGTTTGTCTACATTTAATTGTTTTCCTTGCTTCCTTGCCTCTTACCGGCAGCAGTTCTTCTTTAAAAGGTCACTGTAGCTGGCTCCTGGCTTGATTTACATTGAATCCAGTGACCTGGGTATTATTTGGGAGCCTTTCAAGCACACAAACGCACACAGCACCACACTAACACCGTAACATATTTTGACAAATGTCAGAAAAGTGCCCACACTGGGCATGTTCTGTGCTCTGCTTACTGGGAAAGCAGGTCAGCATGGTAGTAGTAATCGGAAAGTTTGTTAAGGAATGAGCGTGGCTCCAGGATGAAGGTGGGCAGCACCACCCGTGAGAGGTCCATGCCAGGCCTCAGCTGCTTCAGCAGGATCCACATCAGGCTCTTGTTCTCCTCAGAGACAGTTTCTGTTTGAGATGATTCACCTGTCTACAATGGAAAAATGGAAGTTCAGGGCAGAAAGAGGAAAACCATTTCTTGCAGGTGCTTTTACCTGGAGGGTCCAAGCTTACCCAGGCATACCCTGGCACAAGGGTGAATGCTCAGTTACACCACTGCTAAGAGACATCAGCTCTATCTCAAGAAAAGTGAATCCCCAAAGAACTAAAGTGAGTGGTACAGAAAGCCCTGGGCTGCTGCAAGAGCTGGCACGAGGCAGGAAGCACACCTCTGCTGGACCCCTTCCTGACCCACTGCCTCCACTCACCTCAGGGCTGTGATGGGCCAACCTGGACCAACATTAGCCAAGGGCACTCTGCACTGCAGTCCCTGAGGAGATGAGGACATGCCCAAGGCTGTTACAGCATCACTGCAGCCTGGTGGGATGCATATAAGAAACTCCTCTCAGTCCCATTCTCAGCAAATGAGAGACTGTAAGATTTGATATCATATGTGTAGAAAAATTTAGGAAAAAAGCAAGTAATCAACAAAGAATGGAAGCAGCCCTTCAGGTTCAAAATAAGACAAACCAGTAGTGTAGGTATGGTAAAAGACCCACTGCCAGGTGATACGCAGCCCCCGATGATGCTCAGTGCCCTTTGCAGCAGAGAGGCAGGAAATGGTAAAAAAGCCAGGAATTATGCTGTGATTTCAGCTATAACTGCATACTGGGCCTTTCAAGCCACTAGAGATACAAAATGAAACTAGATTTTCAACCATGGATATAATTTTAACGTATCCTAGGCATCATAATTTAACAATGAAAGAGAATACTCAGGCTTTCTAATGATTTAAGGCAAGATGTTTCTATGAGAAAAAGGTCACAGATCCACTTCTGGAATTAACTTTCATCTGGGAGAGGACACATAGCATATCCCAACAGGATTTGCAGATGGTGTAAATCCCTAAAAACTCATTTTTACCACCTGACTATTCCCAGCACCACCTTTTTGGCTCACAGTCAGCCCTGTTACTAGTCATGCAGAAACACACTAAATACAGCATGCGGGCTGAGGGGAATTTCAGATTGAGGTACAACAAAGCTCTTTTCACTTCATTGCTTTTCCATTATCATATCATTTTTCTTGTGACAGTCTGATGCAATACACAGCATGAACTTCAAGATGGAATGGAAACCATTAAAGAAAGTAATACCACAGAGTCACTTAGGGCTTATAATACATATGGGTCTGTCAGAACTTTCATTATTTACCTAGGTTCTCAAATGTGCATGTATTTGCAATATAAATTAATGCCATGTTGAAATTGCTGTACCAAGTATTACTCAGAATCATAGAACCATAGAATCATAGAATCTCCCTGTTGGAAAAGACCTCTGAGACCATCGAGTCCAACCGCACCCACCATCCGCTAAACCATGACCCTCAAAAACTCATCTACCCATTTTTTAAACACCTCCAGGGATGGTGACTCAACCACCTCCTTGGGCAGCTGTTCCAGTGCCTGACCACCCTTTCAGTAAAGAAAATCTTCCTAATATCAAGTCTGAACCTTCCCTGGCGCAACTTATGGCCATTTCCCCTTGTCCTATCACCTGTCACTTGAGAGAAGAGATCAACACTCGCTCTCCCACAGCTCCCTTTCAGGCAGCCGTAGACAGTGATGAGGTCTCCCCTCAGCCTCCTCTTCTCCAAACTAAACAACCCCAGTTCCCTCAGCCTCTCCTCGTAGGGCTTGTTCTCCAGCCCCTTCACCAGCCTCATTGCCCTTCTCTGGACGCGCTCCAACACCTCAATATCCTTCTTGTAGTGAGGGGCCCCAAACTGCACACAGTACTCGAGGTGTGGCCTCACCAGTGCTGAGCACAGGGGGACAATAACCTCCCTTGTCCTGCTGCCCACACCTGGGCACGCTGCTGGCTCATGTTCAGAAGGACCCCAGGTCCTTCTCCTTCAGGCAGCTTTCCAAGCCTGTAACGCTGCATGGGGTTGTTGTGTCCCAGGTGCGGGACTTGGCATTGTTAAACCTCATCCCGTTGGTCTCAGCCCATCGATCCAGCCTGTCCAGTTCTCTTTGCAGTGCCTCTCTTCCTTCAAGTAGATCAACACTTGCACCCAGCTTGGTGTCATCTGCAAACTTGCTAAGGGTGCACTCGATCCCTTCACATTCCTACTGCAAACAAGGCAAAGCTGGAATGTCAGATGCACAAGTACTCATCTTTCAGACACACACAGATGCAAATACATATGTGCACACCTTTCAAATGAGCTTTCAAAGCCAAGCTGAAAATTTACAAGTGATAGTTTGCATCTGTGACCTTTGTCCTGCCAAAGCTGAACACAGACCGAGGGCAGCAGCTTCAGTTTATGATGACAGTTGATGTTACTTGTTTGTATGTGTTTACCTTGATACATCTCCACCCATTGCTGATAGCAAACTACGCCATTGAGTACAACCTACTTTTCCTCATCTCACTACCACCAGAGGGACAAGAATCAACAACCAGCCCTATCTGTGTGTTCTAGGTGACAACTGCTCCATCTCTTGGTCAACAACAAGAATCTACTAAAACACCTAATGGCCAAGGCTACATGACAATTTTTTCTGAAAGGTCACTGGAAGTCTAAGCAGCCACTCTATGGTTAGCCTCATTTAGGCTTCACAATGTAGAAATTTGTCCTTTCCATCTGGTTTGTACTGCAATTTTTTTTATTTTAATGTAAAACTGCAGAGATCTCTCTCACGCACCCACATACACACATCAGTGTTTCTGTAAGGCTCCCTCAAACACCAAAGTATCAGCCTGCCCTACCACCACGTCTAGGACAAGTTTGTCACGTGGCAAAAGGTCATTTCAGAATAAGCAGATGATTGATAGAAATTATTAGAATTTGCCTTCGTTTTGCTGCTGATTAGTTGCTCAGCTACATTCAAAATCCTGTTTGGACCCAGTTTGGATCATCTCTTGTACGTCTGGGGTGAGATTTGAGGGGAGAGATAGAGGAGTTGGGTTTTTTTGTCTCTGAAGGCAACGGTTCTGCTTGCAAGCACAATTTCTACTGAAGGAGCCTGCACATCACGCCTGACATCTGAAATGGCAGAAAACATATGCTACCTGGATTGGTGGCTCTAGAGCATAATCTGCTGCTCTTAGGAGTTGTTGGGCTGTGGAAAAGGGGAGGCAAAACTGAACTCCTCCTGCACCTCTGCAATGTGGCATGGGAGGGACGTACTTTTGTAGTCTTTCATGTAGGCTGTCCTGCTATAAGGAGTCTGTGGAGAAATAAACAGGAGCAATATAATCTGTGTGTGGAACACCTAACCATTCTCAATGTTTTAAGTTATCACTCAATGAAACATAGAACGTAATTAGGATATATTTTTAGCTATATTTACTTCCTCAATATTAGAAGTGGACTTTCAGGAAAACATTGGAACAGATGCATAAGAGGCTGGTGAAGGGGCTGGGGCAGAAGTCTTATGAAGAGTGGCTGAGGAAACTGGGGTTGTTCAGCCTGGAGAAAAGGAGGCTCTTTACAACTACATGAAAGGAGGTTGTGGTCAGGTGGGTGTTTGTTTCTTCTCCCAAGTAACAAGCAATAGGATGAGAGGAAATGGCCGCAATTTGTGTCAGGGGAGATTTAGATTGAATATTAGGAAAAATTTCTTCACTGAAGGGTTGTCAGGCACTGGAACAGGCTGCCCTGGGAGGTGGTTGAGTCACCATCCCTGGACATATTGAAAGGTGTGTAGATGTGGTGCTCAGGGACATGGTTTGCTGGCCTTGGCAGAGTTAGATTTACAGTTGCACTTGATCTTAAATGATTCTGTGATTCCATGATTCTAAGAAAGAAACAGCTCTCTCGCATAGTGGTTTTCTTTAAAGCGCCAACAAGACTTCAGCTTCCCTGTTTGAAGCAATAAGGAAGGGAGTTCTCGGAGGCCTCGGAGTGCTGGAGCAGAGCTCCTCCGCTGCCTGCTCAGACATTCTCATACTTGACTCCCACAGGTCTCTACCACTGCCTTTCTTAGAGGTGTCACAGTGACATCCAGCTAAAAAGAGATCTTATATAGAACAGAAATGCATCCTCCTGCTGTTAAATAACATGAGAAATGGCTTTCCTACAAGAAACTGTCATTTAGGAATCAAGTGTCTCAAATGCTCCATTAGGACATGCAAAAAGGATGTTCCATGCATAATGAAAAAGGGAAAGTATCATATTTTGTATCACACAAGGACTGAGCATTCTAATTGGCCAGGACACATGCTCAGAATAATTATTCCCCCTCCTGCTGGCTCTATAAAGCAATGTGCCAAGGCTATGCAGTTCTTTAACGCAATATCTGGTTAAAGCAATCACTGATGCTGGAAACATGCCAAAGCACAGTAGTTGGGCTGCTGTTCATAATGCATAATTATTAGAGCACATAATAAATTCAACATAATTTAGCAGAAGCTGTGCATTGCTTTATCTGTAAAACACTGGAACTCACAAGACTGGTTCTTAACTGCCACACATCTAAAAGGCTGAATGACAAATACTACGAACAGAGACATTTTAGCAAACAGTGATTAAAATAATTTTTTTGCTTTTACCTCCCCGAATTCCTCATAGATCTGTTCAATATATGTTGTTCCTTTCCCTCCTGGAGAGACCTCTCCATGGATTTCTGACTGATCACTCTCACTTTCATTTGTCTTCCGGCTGTTCTCATGCATTTCATTCTCCGACTCTTCTACGTTGTCTCTCTCAGACTTGTCCGAAAAAGCATCATTTTCCAAATGGTGGTGGTTCTCCAGGGCTGAGTCATTCAAACTGCAACACACAGTTCATTACTTGCTTCAATTTGATTCACAAAGCCAGATTACTTGAAGCCTTTTAGGCAACGGAAAAACACCTCCCAGGACTTAAAATAGGATGTGTTGCCCAGGAGAGTGTAAAATACTGATTTCCTGAATAGTAGTGCTTTTATCATGGAAACAGTGAGATATTTTTCATCAAAATTCTCCCCTTCAAACTGCACTTTGCAAAATCACTTACCCACCCTTACACAGAATTGCTGCTGGCTCCGGATTGGAGCCCACACACCAGAGGGATACAGAGCACACACACCAACTGCTGATTAGAGAATGGAAGCGTCAGTCAGGAGAGATTTTTTCCCTTTACAGAAGCAAATCAGCGGATTGTAGATTATAGGAAAAATATGACATTATGGGATACATTTTCTTTTCAGTACTACTGCTACTTTATTTCAATGGATGGTGGTCCTATGTCAGCCCCACACTAGAAAAGGCAAATTTAAAAATCAATAGAAGCAAGTATTTTCACACGCACACGAACTAACCTAGGGAATATGTTTCCCAGATAATGCTCTGTGCAAGAACCAAGTTCAAATTATGGATTGGGCAATTACATTGTAAGAAGAATACCTAGATTTTAATAGCAACCAAAGGACAGCATGGAAGGTGTAGCAAGCTTCATGCTCAGTGATCCAGGCTTTAGAGAATAAGGAGAAAGCCAAAAATTGTCTCTCAAGTAGCCTATAGCATCTCCGTTTAAAAAAGCAGATGCAGTTCATACAACAGAAAACAAATGTGATTAGATGAGCCAGAGATCAGATGATGAAAAGTATTCATTACATGCCTGTTTTTTCAAGTGATACTCAGCATAGGCTTCAGTTTTCCCTATTCACACATGTCTTCACACACACATCACCTCTCATGGCTTAGCCTAGCTCTCAGGTACTTGACCTTCTTCTGAAAATTTCTTATCCAATTCCTCATGCAAAATTGATCTTGGATAGAGCAATAAGAAAAGATATCCAGCTATACAAAATGCTTTAGAGGCTTTAAACAGGCCCTGGATCTTGAAGAGTGTTGTTATTTCCCATAGGCCATCTCACTCTCAAAACAGGATTTCTCTTCTCAGTACATGGGAAAGTTCTGTCAAGCTTGAAGTCTCTCCATAATGGACCTTTTCCCAGGCCATTCTGTGCATGTTCTAATTTTGATTATAGATTCATGCTGAAAGTTTCCATCCTCTCTTCTCTTTTTACTTTTTTTTTAAAAAAAGATAATTAGGTATTGCTAGTTAGAGCCAGATTTTAAAAAAATCAACAGAACAGTCAGAACACAGAACTGGCATCAACTCTTCAGAAGTTCTCACCTTCCAACTATGCACTGAAATAAGCTCACGATTTTTAACATGTCAAGCAAGCCATATTGCAAAAGTCACAGCTCGGTTTCTGGAGAAGCTCAATTTCTACAATTCTTTTGAAAGTGTCATCTACAGCTTTCCGTGCCTTTAGAAAGTCTTTCTTTTAACTCAAGTAATATATATGTGTGTATGCATATGTGTCTATGTGTGTAGATATATAAACTACAAGGGCTTTTTCCATTTACAATTTTACTGTAAAATAAAACTAAGATCACGAATGAGACAGTTCATGACCACTAGACTCCAGCACTAATAATTTACTATTAGACATCACATGTCTTCACCATTCTAGCACCTGGATGTTACCTTTTTCTTTTTGAGTTAGTAACCTGGAAGTGTAATAACCAAACACGCCGGAAGCATAGAGTACAGCACACGCATGACTTTACCATAATAAAGGAGAAAAAATGTGAGGAAAGAGTTGTCTAGAGAGTTTATCCCATGATTTCTCTGGACAGATACTTCCTGGATGTAGTCCCCAGAAATTATTAGTTATTAGTTGCTGATCATTTAAATAACTAATCTATCTCTTAATTTTAAAATGATCAGATAAATATGTGTTTTTCTGTCGTTGCTATGCTCCTTTACCCATTTTTCTCCAGGGGGTAAAAATGCTTGAAAGAACAGTTCATTTTAAGTCTTAAGATTCGTGGCTCAGAAGTAGCACTTGTTTCTATGTGAAATTTGTCAGATAAGCAAGTGCTTTTCAATGTCACCTGCCTCACATTTGGGAAATATTTGAAGTTTCTGCGGAGCAGAAGACTCTTCTTTTAGTTTCCTCTGCCCCTCTCCATTATTTTATTAAGGACTTCAGATGTAGTACAAGAGGGAATTAAATTCATGTCAAATCCCACTGAACTGTGAACCAATTACCCACCAGTGACAAACAAGACAAGACGTAACACATCCAGAGCCAAGGCTCTGGGGAACAAAAAGGAAAACAGATGCTCCTCATTCTGAGGAACAAATTTGAGATGTTGAAGCGGAGCCAGGCTCTTTTATTCCTCCAAACAGAATCACCATTGAATATGTACAATATGCTAAAAACAAAAGCCATGCCACAAGCTTGAATTAAAATCAATGTAAAGACTTCTCAGATGGCTTCCAGTGGGACTTGGACCAGGCTTCAAAAGCTGGGAGGGAATGACTACGTGAAAAGTCAACACTGGATGAGCATGAATAAGTTGGCACTTTCACAGCTAATTTACTTTTTCAGTATATTGGAGCAGCCTCATACTAGTGCTTTATTCTCTAGAGACATTACTGGAAACTTCAGTCAGTGACCAGGACTACCTTGGGTTTGCTATCTCTTCTATACAAAGTAAAGAACCACTTCTGGTTCTTGTCAAATGAGTGAAACAGTCAGGGTCCTGGGGTTGCTGGAAATAAGGCATGGAAGCCACAAGAATTACAACTTCATATTAAAAAGAAGAGTGCCTGGTGCCTTAAAGGCCTCTTGTCTAAAATCACAAATTTATACAGTACTTTAGCCTTTGATTCACTTGCACAGTTCTCTCCCTCTCATTTCTATACACCACTAACGACATGTATTTTAAAATCACTGTACAAGCTTGACTCATTCCCAGCAGTAAAGGAGCAAAGCAGCCAGCAGACAAATGTAACTTTGGCTCAACAGAAGATTTGCCTTTGCCAGCTCCCTTGTGTTTTGTTCTCCCTATAATATCCATCATCTCTCTTTTCTTTTTTTTTTCCTTGACAGAGTAGTTTGGCTAATTTGAAGATAGAGTTAAATGTAATTAACTGGCCCCCTAACAACAGTGTACCAATTTAATTGGTAAGATTCCCTGTAGGGAAGGCATTTAATTAGAATTATTGAATCCCTATGAGGAAGCCACTGTTAGTGGCAAACCAAAACTCCTTTGCTCAGCACTTGCACAGTTTTGGTTTCACATTCTCCTTTGTTTAAATGCCCTTTATTCCTCCAGGTGTGACAGCAAGTCATCCTCCTGTCCCACAACCATCAAACTCCTCTGCACTTTAAGCACTGGGGAAAGTCTGGGTACAGATTAAAACCAGTGGTAGCACACAGAAAGGAGAGTGTATTGTCTAGACAATCAGACACTGAGCACGCAACTTGAACCAGACTCAGTTAAAATCTGATCCTGTCAGAAAAATCTGGTTCCAATTGTGGGTGCTCTGTCCTGCTGAAAACTCTGCCACGTGTGCTACTGCTGAACCCCATAATTCAAAAGGGCTTTTAATGTTGGACTACTAAGAGGTCAGAGGCATCATTTAAGCATCATTTACTCATCATGTTTTTCAGAAATAATTAATACAGTTTTAACTCTATCTTTTGCACTTCCTTACAGTAACCATGGGTCTGCCTTGAATGTTCTCAGTGCAACAGACTCCATTTTAATACTGTATTTCTGTACACACATCCACCTGCTCAAAATTGAGTCCACTGCATTCCTGGATTCATTACCATAGTGAGCACAGTCCTAAGAGACTCTCTCTTAGGCAGAAAGAAATTAGAAAGTGAAGTATTATGGAAGAAGCCCCAGAACAAGAGAAGTATTTGCACAAGTACTAGGGCACGTGCCTCTAACACACCAGATATCCTTTTCTTCTCCCATTGCTCTTCAGTAAAGCTCTTCTTCAAACTCTAGCTAAAAACCCAAACAGCAGGACTGGAGAACACACGCTGGGAATATCAGAGCTTTTCAGAATGAAGGCCAACCCAAAATGCTGCCATGCCTTTGTTCCCATGGGACCAGAGACACCTCAACACTCTGAAGAGGACTCAGATCCCTGCTGTTGTTAAACTTAGAACAGAGCCGAAGTAAATCACTTAAAGGTGACATCCCACTGTACAAGGCATCATCTTTGGAAGCTGCAAGAACCATTACCCTAAAACTGTGTAACCAATGGTGCATAGCTGTGAGCCCTAAGTCAAATTTGTATCAGCAGAACTAGAAACAGATGCTACATCTCTCAGTTCCCACTCCAAGGGCCAAATGTCCATACTAGTGAGATTTTCTAGGGTGTCAATTTAGCTACAAGCAAGAGATAAGGCCTGGGGGTTTTTAATGCTTACAGAGCTTTGATGTGAGTTGCTGCAGCAACACTAGGAATATGAATAGAGAGAAGGCTGTGGGGACCTTTTTCCCTTATGCAAAAATTATCTGATGCATCAAGGATGAAATTGGAAACCACTTAAAACCCCTGTAGAGAGAGAAAGTAATTATAAAACTAAGGATGCAGTGTGTGCACTCTGCTGACTATGACACAGTATTATTAGAAAAGAGAACACATTATTAAAAAAATAGATCAGACTCAGAGCCATATGTGCTAACCAACAGACAGACATTGCTACTCCTTATGTCTGTGTAACTATAGGTCTACTCTAGTAGCTAGATTCTGCAATTTTTAGTCAGACAAGCCATTTTTCATGGCCAGCATTTCCGGACAGCATTTTGGCCCAAGCAGGGGACAGAAGAAAATTGTTTACATACACAAGAACACAGCTGAGGTTCTCCCCCATCTGTGTGCTCAAGCATTAGGTGATGACAAATCTGATAGGCACCAAATCCATTTATCAGTGACAGATGTGGCAGAACAATAAACAGGCTGGTTTTTAAACAGGTTCCCTTAGTGGACTCTGGCTAAGTTACGCTAAAGTTAAAGGAATGGGCAAGTGTGAGCCATGCATTAAGAAGTGATAGCCCCATCTTACTGGAAGAACTCCTGGTCTGAGATAGTGTTGGTGTGCAAGTGGTGGTTGAGCCCTGCATGCGCAGAATCGCTCGAACAGTTCATGTCTCCATCCTTTCCCTGCTTGGAGGCACTGAGCCGGAAGAGGCTGGAACAACGCAGGGCAAGTTCCAAAGCATCCAGCCAGCATCGGCCTGTGAAAACCAAAGCAATTATTTAAGCACAAGAGAGTAAATAAGACAATTCATGCATTGCTTCTCGAAAGCTTCTTGCCTAGGAGTAAAGCTCATTATATACAATTCAGGAAGTCATTGTGTATAATAATCTATTTTTAATCAATATAATCCTTGGGTTATCTTGCCAGAAACTGTGTGTTTTAGTGTCTACATGAGTGATATGGAGGAAAACTCACCCTAAATCCTCCTTCCCTAATAGCAACTCTTCCTTTGATCTCCTAGAACCTGTTCACGTCCTCTTTTGCCTCTTTCTGATTTTGTCCAAGTGGCAGGAAATGTGTACAGATATGCTGCTTTCAAACCACCCAGCAGCTCATGTTTGCAAGTAATACACCCCAAAAACATGTTCAGCATTTGGCTTCCTCACCACACACACTACCCAATGGCAGGGAGCACTGCACTTGGACAGGAGAGGCCCCTGCATGGAGTGGCATGACTGAACTACCAACCAGCGTGGGGTCCCAGGCAGGGCACAGTGCTGCAGTAACGACCACTCCAAACAAAAACCAGGATGATCAATACTTGCCAGAGTGATTAAGACTAGAGGGAGTAGCTTGTCAGGCTGTTTATTTTTCCTCTGTCTCTGTATTTTTTCCCTTTGCTCCATTCCTTGTCCCTGCCTAGTCTATCAAATAATCTATGTGGAACATCAGTGTTTTTTATCTCGTCACAAAGTCTTTACCCGGAGGGTCTCCTTTGCAAATACCAGAAACTATAAGCACAGCACAGAGACAAGAAAAATTGCAGTTCCTATGCACAGTCTCACTGGATTTTCTTAAGATCTGCGTAGGTCCCACAGGCAGGCACTAAACGAAAAGCACAGGAATCCAAACTGACCCTTGGTTCCTTTTGCAACAATCCATACAAGTCTACAAAGCTGTGTGTTCATGTTAAAGCCTAATCACCACAATGCTGGAGTTCCTGTATTCTTAGAAGCACCTGAAAATAACGTGCTTCTATAGTGCAGTCATTAACGAGGCCAGGACACATGCAAATTCAAGAAATGAAATATCAAGGGAGCTATCCTCTGATTTCAAGCACGTGAAACAGACCTCTCCATTACATTCCTCAGAATATATTTTGCAATAATTGGAAGCATGCTTTAGAGGCAGTGGAGAAAACAAAAGGATTTTGTTCTAGCAATGGCAAGTGCTACAAACAGATTTTCCTTGGACCACATTGATTCCTATGTCCCATTTAGGAAATGTTTCCGTTGTTACATTCAATCTTATTATACTCTTAGCCTCAAGCATATGTATAAATCTCACTGGGATCCTTCTGTTCTCTTGAGAAGAATTCCCGTCAGCTTCAATATAACCAAACTTTGCCTCTGTAAGAATATCAATGAGAGCTCAAAAAAATTTTCAGATCATATGTATATAAAAAAATTGTTTATAAATTTGATTAGCTTTCAGTTCTTGCTTTGAAAAAAAGCTGCAACAAGTAAAAGAGAGAAAAAAAAGCCCAAAACTTTGAAGAATTGTGCTTGAACACTGAGCCATAAAGACCACAGAGCCCCGTCATTTATTCTAATTTAATCCCATAAATTCCTTCAGCATCAGCTTATGATTATTACTAACAATAAGATCACACATAATAGTTAATAAAAGATTAGGAAGGTCAAGGCTGTTGGGATTGATTTCACACTACTTTGTGTTTAACAAATATTCTTGCATTAAGGCTTTACACACGGAGATTTATTCCCTTCTCACCATACGGAGGATTTGCATGGATAACCCATTAGAGTTAATGACTGCACTGAGCACAAATCCACTTTCTCCTACGTATCCCCTCTCCCTCAAACCCACCAAGACAAAAACCTGTTTCAGGCTATTCCATACAAGGGACAGCATGTTGCAAAAGAGTGTGTGCTTTTCTGAACACCTGGATAGCAATCAATAAAGAACTAACATTTCATATTAAATAGAAGAGTAGAACTTGTATTAAGTAAAAGATCAAAGCACTCATAATCTGATGTAAGAGAAGTCTTGGACATCTGGACCAAAAGAGGGCAAATTAAATCAAGCCCTATCCTCAAGATTGCCGATTTAGCAGAGAAACATAGGGGAAAAGTGTCTTTATACAAACTTTCTCATTACATACTCATATACATACAAAAACACACCTCCAAGCAAAAGGCTACCCACCTTCAGGAACAGACCTCGACTCACTGAATATGCACAGTAAAAAACTTGTATGATGCAACCACATGTAACTTTATTACAATAGTATGTAAATCACTAACAATCATTTATCCAGGGAAGTACTTGGCAAGTGTTGACTTCGTAACTTTTGTAATAAATTGAGTGCAGAGGCTCCTGCCAGGTGTGCTTGATTTGTGGAAAGCCAAAGAGCACCCAGACTTGGGTAACCCTGTAATAAAATCAATGTCTTGACTTGGTGTGCGAGACTGACTATTTGCACATCAGATAACAAATCCTACTTTTTGGACAACACACACTCCTGCTCAGTCTCACCTCCCTTGACTTTCCTCTCTCCTTACTTTTTCTTTCCCAGTTCTGCAGAGTGAGGGCTGCATGATTTGACATTTGTAAATGTTGCATATGTCCAGATATTTTTATATGAGTCACAGGTCAGCAGGTAAGCACGTAACACCAGCACAATTGTTTTCCAGTCAGTAAGTCAGCTTCATTGGGGGCCCAACTTAAGTGTCTCTATGCAAATGCAGATAGCATGGGCAATAAACAAGAGGAGTTATAGACATGTGCATGCCTGCAGGGTTATCATCTCATGGGCATCACAGAGTCATGGTGGGATGGATACTATGACTGGAGTGTGGGAATGGAAGAATACAGGCTCTTTAGGAAGGACAGACAAGGGAGACAAGGAGGCGGTGTTGCCCTCTGATATGCATGGATCTCCACCTGGGGATGGATGAGGAGTTGACAGAGAGCCTATGGGTCAGGATTAAAGGGAGGGCAAGTACAGGTGACATTATCGTGAGGGTCTTCTACAGGTCACTGGATCAGGAAGACAGAGTAGATGAGGTCCTCTACAGACAGATAGGCACAGCCTCACATTCACAATCCATGGTCCTCATGGGGAACTTCAACCACCCCGATATCTGTTGAAAGGACAACACAACTGGCCACAAGCAATCCAGGAGGTTCCTGGAATGCATCAATGATAATGTCCTTCTCCAAGTGACAGAAGACCCAACAAAAAGAGGTGCTATGCTAGACCTGGTTCTCACCAACAAGGACGGGGTACAATTACAGCTACAGCGCTGGTGGGTAAGGGAAGAGTAACTGACATTACCTACCTGAATTTATGCAAAGCATTCAACCCTGTCCCACACAATATTCTTGTCTCTAAATTGGAGAGACATGGATTTGATCGATGGACCACTCATTGGATAAGGAATTGGCTGGATGGTTGCACTCAAAGAGTTCTGGTCAGCGGCCCAGTGTCCAAGTGGAGACTAGTGACAATCCGCAGGTGTCGGTACTGGGACCAGTGTTGTTTAACGTCTTTGTTGGAGACATGGACAGTGTTATCGAATGCACCCTCAGCAAGTTTGCTGACAACACTAAGCTGTATGGCGCAGTTGACAAGCTAGCAGGAAGGGATCCAGAGGGACCTGGAAAGACTTGAGAGGTGGGCCTGTCTGAATCTCATTGCATTCAACAGGGCCAAGTGCAAGGTCCTGCACCTGAGCTGGGGCAATCTCAACAACAAATACAGGCTGAGTGAAAAATGGATTGAGAGTGGTCCTGAAGAGAAGGGGTTGGGGGTGCTGGTAGATGAAAAGCTCAACACAAGCCAGCAATGTGTGCTTGCAGCCCAGAAAGTCAACCATTTCCTAGACTGCTTCCAAAGAAGTGTGAACAGGGGTCGAGGGAGGTGATTCTTCCCCTTTACTCCTCTCTCATGAGACCTCCTCTGGAGTACTGTGTTCAATTCTGGAGTCCTCAGCACAGGAAGAACACAGATCTGTTACAGCGAGTCCAGTGTAGGGCTACAAAGACGCTCCGGGGGCTGGAGCACCTCCCATATGAAGACAGACTGAGGGATTTGGACTTATTTAGCCTAGAGAAGAGAAGGCTTCAGGGGAGACCCTACAACAGCATTCCAGTACTTAAAGGGGGCCTACAGGAAATAAGGGGAGGGGCTCTTTATCAGGGTATGTAGTGATAGGATAAAGGGTGATGGTTTTAAGATGAAAGAGGAGAGATTGAGATTAGACAATAGGAAGAAAATTTTTCGTGTGAAGGTGTTGAGGCACTGGCACAGGTTGCCCAGGGACGCTGTGGATGCCCCATCCCTAGAGATGTTAAAGACCCGGTTGGATGAGGCTATGAGCAACCTGATCTAGTGAGAGGTGTCCCCGCCCATGGCAGGGAGGTTGGAACTAGATGATCTTTAAAGTTCCTTCCAGCCCAAATAATTTTATGATTCGATATTCAATGGACTTGTAAAATCTGGTGCTTCAATAGGTAGCTTGATTTGTAGCAGCATGAGCCCTTTGGAGCAGTAAGAGGTCATCTTCTCAACATCCTGCAGTACTCATGTACAGACATTTTCTTATGATGGTTACAGCAAGGCACTGGCTATGTTTACACTTTCTAACAAATGGGGCAAGGTGACCCCAAAGTCTCCCTCGGACATCTCCCTTGCCCTAGGGTTGTAGGCAGAGCTGGCCACATGGGCTGCAACCCTGCAGGCAGCTCTTTTACCTGTCCCCTACTCTCCCCACCCCTGTGCCACAGGTATTCACTACTGTTATCGTGATCTTACAGGCTTGGTCTAATCTTTGGGGTCTACCGCTTTATCAGAGGAAATTTCTAATAACATATCTTGTTTTTTATCTCTTTAGCTAATCCCATGGAAGGGGTTATGAGTCAACTATTTTTTGAAAGTTTATTCAAGGAGTCTAAGTTAAAAAAAATATTCATTTTAATATTCCAAGGCAGAAAACACAAAGCTTTAGAGGAACTCACTGTGTGTTAGCAGTCAGCATTATTTGTGCCCCACAGAATACAGCAATGGCACTTCTGTACGTTCTTGTATTCATTTCTAACAAAAATTGAATTCAAGGTATGCACAGCCATCAGGTGGTGCTGTGAATCCAAACAAATATATGCAACAAAACCAGATGTAAAATAAGAGATTTCCTCTGTAAATGTAAAGGTTACATTCTCTGCAAGTTAACAGTGTGTTAATTGCAGCTTAACACTGTAAAATTATACACTCTCAATTTCAGAGATTGCACACAAGATAAACCTGTTTTATTGCTAAAGGCCTACTTGAAATGTTTTTACGTTTCAGTGACCTTGCTATTGAGTAATATTTTTCTTTATTGTGAAAATGACATAAAAATTCTAGCATTTGGACTACTTAATTGCTTACCTGACAAGGCTACTCACACCCTCAGGAACTGAAAAAGGGGAAAAAAGTATCTGGTCACATAATTAAAGGCTGTCATCTATAGTCACAGTAGCCTGCATGAAGGCTTCATGGTTCCCTTAATTTTCACATTTTCCAGTTTTGAGTGGTTGACAGAGGTAATTTTTTTTTATGCGAGGTAATTAGATCAGAGAAGGATGCAAAATGCAGGTTCCTTCAGAGAAGAATGGCAAACTAATATGATGCATGTAAGGAAGCAAAAAAAGAGCTGTGAAGGAGTTACAAAGGTATTCCTTTAGGTGGCTCAAGGTTTTTAAAGCTGCAATGTAAAACACTGCAATCGTCAGTCATAATTTCCCACAAATTGTGGCTTAAATCAAGCATATTTTTAAATTCTGAAGGAAAATTCAAGACCATATTGTCAGCCTATGGCAGAATCTCCCCACAGGCTTTTAAGCTCTTTCTGTATCCAATGATATATTACTCCATCCACCGCAATAATGACTTTTGGACAATTTCTGCAGAGATCACGCTGTCTCAGAAACACCTCCACCACCTCCTTATGCTTGGGAGCTGTGAACTAAGTAATATCTTTCAAACATTACCTCTGAGCTTTACTCCTTCTTCATTGTTTTAGTATTTTGTCACTGACTTCCAAGGGGCTGCCTGCAGAGCAAGCTTTGGCTCTTACAACCAAGCTAACAGAGTTCTCGATGAGCACAGTAACAGAGAGAAATGACACCCCACCCAGAGAAGATCCCAAAGTCTGAAGTGCCAAGTCAGGTCCAGCTAAATTACTCATACTGGCAGTTGGCACAAGAAAGACATTTCACATCATCCATCTTTTGCCACCTGAACTAGTCAGGTGGGCAGGTTGCCCAGCCAACTTTGGCTCCCTCCAGGAACAATGAGAAAAGAGTGAGACTCTTTGTCAAGGCTGTTGCTGAAGTGCCAAAAGTGGATGTCCTACCAGAGTGCTAGCACTACCTTGGGTTCCTGCTCTCTTTTGTAACAGCCTCTCTCCTTGTACCAGTCATTGGTTTCAATATCCATTCCCTACATCACTTCAACAAATTATGATCACAGCATTTGACATGTGACATTGTCCTTGGAAAGTGGGATGTCAGAGGAACACATCTGCATATCACTCAGCTGTGCTGTAGGAAAAAAAAAATGAAACAGAGGTGTCTCCTCGAGTAAGCCTGTAACTCTTCTCCTTTATATATGTTTAGTGTAAAATGATGGCAGTCAACACTGACAATTTCAAAAATGAAACTGTTTGAAAAATCAGTTAAACACAGCTGGGTTCTAAAGTTCCTTCCTTCTTCAAAGATTTTGGGAAAAAAAGCTAATAAAGGATGTGTTGCCTTGACTTTGTAAAAACAAAGCCAAATATGCAAACCACATATTCTTTGAAACTTCCTGTATGCTCTCTCCAGGCCAAAGCTCAGCAGGCTGGAAAAGCACCCTCTGGTCCTTTGAGATGACCACTGCAGTACAGTTGCTGAAATGGAAATGACTACGGCTCCTTCCAGGATGCTTTCTGGGTCTGCAACGCACTGCTGGCACTATGCAGAAACCTGGTGGCTGCAAAGCTGAACAGCAGCAGGCATGCACTGGCACCAACTATTTTGTTAACAGCGAAAAGGAACTACTAAAACCAAGTGACAAAAACCACCACTTCTCCCCTTTGGAAAAAAACCCACAGAACAGTCAAAGGTTGTTTAAGCTGCAAACCCAAGCTAAGTTCAAGGAACACCTTGAGTCAGTCCTGGTCTTTGAACAGATCTAAAATTACAGCAATATCCCACAGAACAAAAACCCCAAACAGACAGTATTGAGAACAGTATGCTATTCAGCTTTGAAATTCTTTATAGTCACCATCATTTCACCTGCAACAACTCACAATTTGATACGCCAAGTCTATCTGCCTCATTTTGCAACAGCTGATCACAGAGGAGCCAGACAGTGTTCTATCAGCACTAACCAACAATAAAAACCTGCTCGAGATGGAATCACATCGTTGCACATGGAAACCTGTCCGGGACTATACTTTGTTTCATTGCATTTTTGTAGCTACAGAATGACTGGGATGAATCTCTTGCCAATTAAGACATCAAAAGCCTCACATCTACTAACCATACGTTCCTCCAGAGAGTCATCACTAAGGGAATATTAGTCTTCTTGAATTATTAAAGTCATCCAGCTTTTGGCCTCATGCCTCACACTTAGAAGACAGATGCTTTAAAATAATCAACCTGAAGTAGACCGTCACCTGCAAACAATAAATTCTTGCTCAAGTGCACACAAATCACAAATGATGAGAAAGAGGCCAATTTGGTTCAGTCAGTGAACATTAAGGTCATTGTATTCAGCTGACTGCTTATTTTGCTGTACCAGTTGGGTGCTTGCATGCATTAATTCTTAAACTTTGGCTGTCAAGAGGCAAGGATGCGATCCCTCAATTAGCTGCAGGTGCAATTTATGCACCCAGCTAAATGAAGTCTGGTTGCAAATGCCTGGATTTTAAACTGCTGTGAAAGGTCTAAGGAATATGAAGGGCAAACGTAAAGCTAAGGAGGTAACTTCTATTTTTTCTAGTACTGCCAGGATCCAGTGATATATTTCATTGTGAACTTGATTACAAACTGCAGTCTTCCTTCTGTTTCATTGCTCCTGTGCATGACCCTTAGTTAAATAATCTTATTTCCTCCCCAGATCAGAGCATCCATGTTGGGGGAAGGGCTAGATACATAGCAGAGAAATGACATGACAAGCCAGACCATCAGGATTTCCACACAACTCCATCCACATCAGGCAACAGAGACTACCCAAAGCACGCCTGAAGGAGGGGACAGACATAAGGAACAAAATATAAACATCGTTTACAATTCCATTGTTAAGCCTTTAACCCTTGGTAACCTGCCACTTTGAACACCCCTAGTAGCCTCTTTGGTGGCCATGCCTGTGGCAAGGTGGAGAACTGCACTGAGATTTAAGCAGTTGACTCAAAATGCTTAGGTGGTCTGGGGCACCAGTTTGGAGATCTCAGGGGCAGCCCCAGAATGGTCTGGGCAGGAAGGTTGGGACAGGTTTAAACTACTAATTCTAAGCCATTCATCAGCATAAATCTGGAATGCATACATAGTTGCTGGTTCGGAAAAAGCTATTTTCTTTTCTGAAACTGGTGAGAAAGAAAGACCCTGTGTTTGTATAGGTTGAGTCCTGTAGGCTGATATGACCTTCCAGATGTCTTTAAAACACATCACAAAGCACACTGCTCCTGCAGTCTGTGAATGTGAAATCTACTGTAGCTTGGTGGTGGTTCCGCAGGCTGACCAGAAGTCAGGACCTTAAATCCTACCAACAGTCTGTCACAGATGGTATGGCAGAGGGGAAAAAAGGGATTCTAAAAAGCTGAGAGAAAAAGTAGGCCATGTAGCTGCTGCTGATCATGACAGAGTTGCCTGGATAGCAGAACTGTACATCTAACATATGCTGCAATTCAATATTCTCCAGCAAGTCAGAGGCCTCTGAATTTCTGTTGGATTTACCAAATGCTCTGCAGTTCATTTTCCAAAAGTAAGACGGGAAACTGTGTTAAGCAGAACGTGGTCAGGGCACCTCCTAAGAGATGCTGTAGATTCACACAATATTGCATCTACGGAGGAGATATGAACATGCTACAAATATACTATAACATTATGCAAAGGAATGGATTCCGCCTGCCCCATTTGTGTCAGCTAGTTTAGCTCCTTTTACCTTAATCTCCTGTCTCTCTTGACCATAACTACATCCTCTTTGTTTGTCCAGTGTGTTAAAGAAATGAAACAAACTCAGGTACACTCTCTTGGAGATGCCTCTTTACAATAAGTAAAGCTATACATCTACAATGATTTCAGTAGTGTCTTCAGGGCTTAAAATCAAATTGTATTATTAATAATTGCAAAGTACAAGCCTTAATTTGCTGCAGTTAACACAGACTTTCTTATATGCAACCATTTCTATTCTTTGTGTCCTTGTCTGCACACGTTTTACACCACCTACTGATGTTGGTATCGTTCCCAAATCACTCATCTCCAAGTGTGACACCCATGCATTTGGCCACTTGTCAGCATATCTACATCGCTCAATGAAGTGGATGCCTCCAAAGTGCCCCCACAAAGGCTAACTAACAAACAAAAGCACAGTTACCATACCAGGACAGCTCTTGTGTTTGGGAGTGAGGCTATCCTGAGTCTACAAGCTGTCCTGCCTTCGTCTGCAGATTCACATCCTTCCCTTTCTGTAGGTGCAGCCATTTCTTACAGCTCATTCACCTCAGCTGTGAAGTCAATTACTCTCATTCACCTGAAAATTACACCATTTTTCATGCTAGTATTTCTGTTGCAATTCTGTATTGATTTTTTTTTTTTTTGTGAAGTCCACTGCTAAATGTAGAGATTGCAAAGCTTCATGTCAGCTGCCACGGTCATCTCCTCAGACTCTCAGGATCTACAAGGCATAATGTGGGTGCTCTAAATGTGCAGGGCGCTCTAGGGCATTGCTAGTGCTGTTCTAGAACATTATTTCATCCCTAACCACAGGCTGTAGTTATTTTCTATGTATACATTTATGATATTTGATTGAGAAGTATCTCAGTTTCTCCTCCTTCCCTTGATCACATTAGCTTTCCTTCTAACCTTAAGACTCGACTGTAGAGAAGCAGCAAAGAAAAAAATCATACTAAATCCTAAAGTAACCCTACTTTGATCTGCCTAGCCTCTGCGCATTTGCCAAGAATCTTGGCCAATACCTTGGCTTTAAAAACGTATTCCAGTAACTCGCTGTTTGAAACTCTTACGATGCCAGAGATACGTAATAATTCACTGGGCAGAAAGCTTCCCAAAGGCATTTAAATATTGAAAGTTCTCATGTGCCAGATATGGTACCTTTTGTGCTTTTTTTCAGTATGTGGTGTATAACCTAGACAGAGACCACAGCTAGAAAAGTCTTCCCTCTGATGATCTCTTGGGAGCTATTGCTAGCTTGGGAGTCTTTATGGGTAAGGTTAGTTAGAACAAATCTAAAGCTATTCTACTCCACATAACTGGCCTATGGCAGTCATTGTATAAAGAGATACTAGTTCAAACACAGGTCTTCTTGCCAGGCTGGCTTTAAGGTTTAATCATCAGGTTTCCACGAGAATGAAAGTCTTCGTTTAAAAGATAGCTGAAATACCAGAAATGAAGTGGTTTATGAAACAGCAGTTTGTCTTGAACACATACAATGACCACATTTGTCTCTTTGTGCATTTTGTAATTAAGTTAATAGAAACACAAGGTACATGGATCTCTAAGAAATAATAATTTAGAAAATCTGGGTTGACAGACAGTTGTTGAAGCTATATGATTGACTAAGAGCTCTGAGGAACTGTTCCGTATATCTGTTCTGTGGGCTGTTGGTATAACCAGGATTTGAAGTGCCTGTAATTTAGCAGCCCTACCCCAACAACACTTTTTCTCCTAAGAGACTATTGTATCAATCTATCCCTTTCTAGACAAGTGATATGTGGAGTTGGGTTTGAGTCCTGCATTCCTTTACACAAATAAGCTATACTTTTCCATAAGCTACAAAAGTGTAATATTCAAAGAAACAGATGTGCTTCTACGGCTCTATACAAGTTCCACTTATTTTCATTCACTTATGCATCATTCCACTACAGTGGCATCTGCAAGCACCTTTCAGTGTCAAGATCGTATCTCTAACTACAAACAGCCCTTTCTGCACAGTAGTAGGAAGAACAGCATGCTAAGCCTGTAATGAAAGAAGGTTTCATCCTATGCTAAGTGCCATGTGAAAGGTGCATTTGGCATTGTCCCATTTCCAGCCTTTTAGGAATACATAAAATTTGAATCACTGAACTGGAAGGACACTGCTTTCAAAGCCCACTGTGCTCCGTAAAAAAAATCTTTGTGTCCTTAAAGTTATTCTAGATGAAACCCAAAGGAACATATGGGAAATGTGATTACCCTTGGTGGGGTAGGTGAAAAACATGCATAAAATGAACAGCCTGGTTTAATTTGCTATAGCAAAAAAAAAAAAAATTACAGTAGTCTGAAGGTCAAATGGAATGACAACGTTTTAAATCTTCTTATCTACTTATAAATCACTGATATTTTAGGTCCGCTAAAGTCATTTATAGAGATTTTCACATAGCAAGCTGGCATGCCTGTTATATAGTGACCTAAATTTACCTTCCATAATGTTGTGAATTCCCAGAATGGTATTTAACATGTGGAGTCACCAGCATCTTTGTCTGCTATACTGTAAACCATGGTACAGCAAGTTTACAGGATAATTTTAGTGGCTGAGAAAGCAAACAAAGACCAAAACTTACCATCTGACTCAGAGGCTGCTCTGAAAATCAGGTAGCTGCTGGGAAGAGGCTGAGTGATCGAACCAACATTTTCTCCCTTTGGGCCCTGGAAATGCACACAGACAAAAAATACATAAGGCATGGAAGATACAATGGACTGTTCAATGTCTTTGTACCCTTCCTAGGTAGAGTGTGTATATTTGTAATAGGAAAGAAGGAAGGAGCAGATGGAGAAATTTGGAGACACTCATTAGTAACCATGATATGCTGCTGGAGCTCCAAAGCAGTAATGAGCTTTGATGTAAATGGGGCTTGGTCTAATCTGTGCTCAGCCCAAAACCTACTCTGTTTATTCAGATTCCCAGGAATATAAGAATCTTCTTCCTGTCAGCTGGAACAAAACCAGTCAAATATTTGCTATTAGCCATTTCTGTGCAACACGTGAACAAACTCTTCCATGTGATGCACATCGAATCCATCTGCATCCTCACGTACTAGCACTGATAAAACCCTTTATGCGACACCATAAAAGTGGCAGAGCCTATACCTTGTGCTGTAAGTGCTTCTAGCAGATGCAATGCAGCTTTTCTGAAAGGAAGCAAAGGGGGAAATTGCATCCCTCAAACCTGTCTGTGAGATAGGAGGAGACATGTAAAACCACAGGCTGAGGACTAAAGGTCTCCCAGCATGGGCACATGCTGCTGGGTTGCAGCCCTTCCCCTCTGCATCCAGACCCTTTGAGAGGCTTTATGCTGTGGTGCCTGGAGTTAACAGCCACTTCAGGCTTTAAGAAAAAAGACTTTGGTTGTTTATGCTGGCTTTAGTTTAGGAGCTGTGACAAAAAAAGGTTACAGTGTCTTGTAAACATCATAGTCACAATCCCTTCAGGATGACTCTCCAGAAATTATTCCCAAGCGAGGTAGAGTCCATCTTGGATCAGGCACTTCTTTGAGCACAACCACAGGTTATCACTTTGATCTCCTCCCTGTTTTCTTCACTCTTGAGCTCCAGAAGCTCCTAAGAAAAAGTGCCTCCTGTACGCTGTCAGCACAGCTTCATACTCTCTATGGCATGGACTTTATGCCAGGACCTGGCTGAAATAAACAGGGGTCCCTCCTTCTCCCTTGCACTTCCAGAGTGGCCCAGCCTTCTTCAGTTCCTTCTGTTCCTCACTTTGTATCAAACAACGTGAAAACCGATCCTTTTTCAAATATGCAGACATCATACCAGAAATAAATGCAGAACAGAAAACATCACCAATAGCTGCATGACTGCTATGCCAACTGCAGGGTAGAAGGAGCAATTTTCTCCAGGATGCTCAAATACAGATTTCCTTCAATTTCTAGAGCGTACCACACAATGTTGAAAATCTGTAGGCAAATTTTTGCAGTTTGGATATAACTCTCCTTACTTGGACCTTTAGAGTGCGCCATCCTGCTCCTTGAAAGGATGACTTCTCCCGAGCATTAATTTCTAAGTAGAGAAATGTGACTGCTACTGAAAACTGCTCCTGTATACAAGTGTCTGCTAGTTAAATAGTGGCTTTATATAGATTTTTGGGTTTGAATTCCAATCAGGAAACAAAAATTTGGAAAGAATGAAGAGTTAAACTCTTCCAGCATAGGACAAGTATTAAATTGTATGCTGAGTCTACACCACAGAGATGCAGTGCTGAAAAGACAATCGTCTCCAATCTAGCTTCTTGTCTTCTGCTTCCAGGAGAAATTTGGATCCTTGTTACTCACTTCTTTTTCCCCTCCCCTCTCCCACGAGGCGTTCACAAAATTAAGACTGTTTAAAGGCATAATAGTCAGGACTGGTAAAGCTGAGATTTGATTAGAAAACCAGAGTAGAGCAGCTTAAGACATTACTAGTGACACTAATGCAATCAGGTGTCATTCCCAGTGGCATTTTTCCTTTCCGTAGCTTGCAGCTGAGCAGGGTGTTCAAGAACTGTTGATAACACCATTACTTTTGTTTTCAGTACAGAAGCTGATTTTCGCGCTGTTGGAGAAAAAAAACCCACAACCAAACAGCACAGATCTAGAGAACCATTATTAACAAAAAAAAAAAGGAGAAGGGAAGGAAGTAATAACACAAGGTTTTAACAGACATTAAAGCATGTGGATAAACGCAAGGAGCAGCCAGGTCATTTTGTCAAGGAAATATACTGAATAGTAAGACATGCTCCCGCATGAAGGGGGCTGTTTCCCACAGAAAGAAGAGCAGCAGAAGAAAAGAGAATGGCCATAAAAATAAAGTCAACATTTTCAAAGAGAAAATGAAGTTCTGTATCTGTATGGCAGAGATGAGATAATGATGCTTCCTGTCTCCCAGTCTTTAAGCATCATGGCTCTTCAGAGTGTAAGGCCTCCAAGACAACGACTATCTCTCGTTGGAAGTAAGTGTTATCCCTGCTACACTAGGACCCAGATGCAGCCTCTAGACAGTACAACTAAGAAGGTAAGATAATTCCTGTCTTTACATTTGATTTGAGACTCAAAAGGCATGACAAGATATCTAGTCCTGGACCGTCATTAAACAAAGCTTAAAAATGGGGAAAATATCCCTTTCATTAACAGTACTGTGGATAACTAAGGATGAAGATGAAACAGTGTTGTAATACAGAGTAGAACAAACAACCGTAAAAGCAGTGGCACAAGCCTATTACTAGAAATTTTTTCTTTAAAGGAATGCCCGAACATTCTTAAATTCAACAAAATTGAAATTATATATATTCCTAGATTCAGTGGGTCTGACCCCAACTCATTTAGCGCTCTATAATAAATGTCAGAACAAGCTGCAGTCAATAAAAGCCTTCCCAAACTACACTGTTCAGCTAGCGCTTAAGCAACTCAAAGGCAAATACAAACTATTCCAGGATATTTTTTTGGGGGACAACTGGGCAAACCCTGCCAGCTGATAGCCCTACACTCCCTCTGCAAAGCAAGAGGACAGACACACAGACCTTCATGCTAATTTACTGGTCCGGCATTCCCCAGTCTCCTGCAGTCATCTTGGCCAAACGTTGCTTCCCTGAAGAAGTATGGGATCAAACCGTGTTCACATGATGGACACAGTGTCTCTATAGCACTAACCAGAGCATGTGGGGGAAGCTTTTCTCACTGCTGCTTGCACTACTGACTGATTTCAAGACCTTGATGGTTTTGGTTTGAGTTTACAAAGGCCTGGGTAGAGCAAAAAGGCTTAATACATTACTATGAAGGCATTTCAGGCTAAAACTCTCAAAAAGCCAGGGAAGCGGAGTAGAATGAAGAACTCTCCCCTTAGTGATATGCTTCTAAGACAGCTCTAGTCACCAGAGAGCTTTATATGAAAAACAGTTCCCTGGTCATATATTTAGCTTTCAACTATAAGCAATAGCTTCACATCTTACCTACTTCTCATTTGAAAGGTGCCCCAAAATCTCATCCTGCTCTAACTGAAGTTATGCCTGCATATCAAATTTAATTGGCTAACACAACTATAAATGCCTAGGACAATGCTTGGACCAGACATTTGTTCCAAGGCCAAACCCAGTTAGATCCAAACATTTTCTGAACAGCCAGGCCAACACACAAAAAGGTGCTCATTAGTAACCCTGAGTTAGATGGAAGTCTGCTGACATGAGTCAAAACTGGACCACCAACTCTAGTGTGGAAACCCCTTGAAAATTTCACAAGCCATGTTAGCCAAAAGTGAAAGTTGTTCAGCCAGACCTTATCTCTGTCATGATGGATAATAACTTGGGCTTGCTTAAACTCCGGCTAATCTATATTTAATGAGAAATAGGCTTTCTTTGTGCAGTTATACATAACAAATTTACGTCAGTCAGTTTTTCTCCAGTTGCTTTAAAATAAGGCCCTAAAATTGCATAAAATGAAACAGTATTTTTAGCAGTTTCAGCCTTCAACTGTTGTCAGAGTGCAGACAGCTTCTTTGACATCAAGCAGTTCATTGTTGAATTTCTTCTTGATGTGTGGTTTGGTGTTCACCTTGTGGCTGAAAGCATCTATCACATAGGAAATATCCTACTACGCAGCTGAAACGTAGCTTTCTAAATATCTGTCTCAAGTGACTTATTACTTTGACTTTAAAATTCAAATCTCTTAGGACTTCCTCTAGTACACAAACATTTTCAGCGATATATTCCTTTCATATTTAATATAGTAATTCCTATTTATGTCATGTATTTTCTCAAGAGACACGAGAATTAGATATACATACACACATGAACAAATACATATATATATATAGATAAAAGCTCATCTTCCTTTTGAATGACTCATATCATAACATAACACTTCAGATCTGTCAGCAACACTACTTTTCAGCACCTGACTGCACTTTTGATTCTACTTTTTAACTACCTCTCCTGACTGTGCTTTTCAGAAGAACTCAGATGACCTGTCAAGTCAGGAAGAATTTTTTTGTTGATGGACAGCAAATGATCAACAGCCTCCTTGGGTGCGTGCTCTGAATTAAAAAAACATCAATACTCTCAAAACTGAACAAGAAACAAGATAGCAATGAAACCTTCAGGACTTAAAGCAAAAGCAATGCATCCAGGCACAAATCAGAGTTGAGCTACTGTCAGAAAACAGCAGTTCTTACCTCTGATTGTTGAAGTTAATTTTAATTCTCTCCTCCTACCTTATTAAAAATGGAAAGACTTTTTACAGTGATTGTATAGCTGTATTTAAAACTATTCAATTAACTGCAGAGATGAGCAGGAGTAAGGCTGCTTGATCTGCTCCCACAGGGCTTCCCCTCCACTTTTTTGGAACTTCTGATGCCAATGACAAATGTCTTCATTGCTCTCACATGAGTCTTTCGAAGTAGATTTAGTCTGCTGATCACCTTGCAGCAAGGCAGTAGCTTGTAATGCCTTGCTTACACTGGTGATGTCTCCTACAGAATTTATGTCTGCAATAACCCTGTTGAGTCACTGTTCTTAATGGAGAAACAAGAGTTCAAGAACATTTAAGTCTTTGTCTTCAGGGTACCCAATAGATGTTGCTCCCAGTGCTTCCCTGGAGGTACTGGGGTTTTTCTCTTTGCATTAGACAATTTTTTTTTTTTTGCTTATCCTTAAAGGAAGGAAGAAAAAGAAATGCAGCTCTCTAAAATTTGCAGGGATGTATTTTAAAAAGTGTGAGAAACTATTAATAATTTGTGTTACAGAGAGATCCAGAGGTCACTGCATTAACTTCTGTGTGTACAAGAAGATATTGTCTTAGCCTGTGAGTAATAACAGCCTGAAGAGCAACTCAAAGTGAAGGAGGGGAAACTGCGCTATTTCTATTTCAAAGAGAAGAAAATTAAGGCAACCTATCCAAAGTCATACTTTGAGCAGACAACTGAGTTCCAAGTTCATTGCCAACAAACCCAAACCTCAAAGGCATTAGATAAAATCAGTCAAATTATTCACCTGGTCTTTGCCACTTTAGCAGCCCTGTTCCAGTATTGTGCAAATCACTGGTGCTTTATGTGTCCTTGTTTTGGGGAAGTCAGTTAACTGACACTATTTCTCACATCTTTTTAAAGATGTAGGTCATGGCTTGATACAGCTTCTAGGTATGGATCTTTTCTCCTGCACAAACATGTTTCCTCTTTTCTCAGTCTATGCATGCATCTATACACCAAGAATGATGCATTTGTACAACTTTAATATTTTTCTGCAATAAATTCACCATCGCTAACAGCAACTGAATAACTGCAAATCTAGATAATATTAATGCTAGATAATACTAGTGCTCAGACACTTTGGTGACCAAGAATAGGTTGTTCAACTCATCAGGAGTATTACCTTTACAGCCCAGATTGATTGATCCAATGGATGAAAAAGTTTAAAACAGAAGCCATCCTTTTTGGAGGGTCTCTCGATCAGCTCACAAGAATGGAGCAAGATTGTCCCAACCCACTGTCCAATCTTTGGCGTCTTATAAATCAGCAGCACCCCTGGTTTCAGAACACACCACAGTTTGGTCCAACTCTTCAGAGTCCCACGAATCTGAAGGGAAGCAGGGAGAGAAAAGAAAGTTGCATTTATATTGCTTCTTAAAAGAAAAGCAATGTTTATTCTGTATTTATTTCCAGCATGTGCTGCTCCCAAGGCCACACTACAATACATTTCCTTAAGAAGATACACTGTGTTATCTGAACAGTCTTAAGGATCCCACATCAAAATCCCAGCCCTTGTAAATATGGCTATCAGAATCTAGTTTTTATGTTTTTATTACTGGCTTAGTGTTAGCAGCTTGTTTAATTTTTTAGGCAACCAGCACTCCTGGTCCACGCAACGGTGATTTATTAATAACCATGAAGAACACACCAATTAGAATATTGCATAGAAAAATGTTATAGCTAGTCTAACTCAACTTCTAAGTCATTTTAATACTGTTCTGAAGAACACAGCTATTAATGGATTTTGTCAAACACCCCATTTCTAGAAGCACCTTCTCCAGCTGGTTTACTTCTCTGTTAAGATCAATGCACATTCTCTCTTGTGTAGAAGACATTAACTCTGATAGCATATATTAAAAATAACAGCTTTAGGAATAGGGAAGTTTCTCAGTAAGCTTAGATTTTGCCTAAGGTCTTCTTGTCTTCAACACACATACACCAAACCTTAAGCATTATGTTGGCATTCTGTTTTTGTGGCCCAGCACCATTTGTTGCTGAACCAGAAATTTCCAGTCACAGCAAAAATGCAGCAGCTATTTTGTATTTTAAAAATTTCAATATTTATTTATTATCAACACTAAACATTATGAAAACATTTTTTTTGCCAATGTAATATCTCAAATAAACCGTATGCATCTCACTTCTTTGGCCTCTAAAACTGATCACAGAATGATGCTGAAGAATTTTTACACTAGTCAAATGTGATTGTATTGTCTCATGAAATACCTGAGTTATTTTTTTTTTAAAAAAAGAGCTATGTGTTTGGTGATGTTTGGAAATTAAGTTTTGTTTTTATAAAAGGGGCGACCAATCCACTATTAGTGAAGAAGACTAAATGGCCTCAAATGAGCAGAAGAACAGTGGTCAAAGTTAACATCTCTCAATGCCAATTCAAATTTAGTTTGCCACATACAAGTCTCCAGGCTTCAATAAGGAGCTGTCACTAGTTGAGTCTTTGCACAAGGAGAAATTACAGTTGTCACCGGGTCCAATATGTTCTCTTCTGTGCTGTGACAACATAAAATCCAACTGTCAATAGAACATGCTGTATCTGCTCATTTCCAGGTTGTTACTCTGTCTATTCCCTATTCAGTAGAAAAACACATCTATGGGAAGAGGCCAGTAGACTCTTTCAGAAAGAAAGAAATATTGTCACTTCCTTTTGTACTATTGCCTTTTTGAGACCTTGTTGCTATGTAAGGACATGCAATAGATGGATTAAGTTAGGCTGACTGAGTCAGGTTAAGATGGAAAGTAAATATTCTCCATAACTCCACTTTTATAGCCTTTATTTAAGTACAGATCTAGTGCAACTTCAACTCAAAAGTCTTCCTTACTCAGTCTTCCTTCACTCAAAAAACTGCCAGTACATAAGTCTCGGACATAAAGTACTTCTCACTTCTGTTTTTCTACAGTCTCAGAAGTAATGATTTGTATTAAATACCTTCAGCCAGTCTGCTGTGATTACTACACTGGGATCCTTCAGTGCACTGAAGAGTTGTCTGGTAGCTCTTTTCTTCTCCTGTCTATAATTTTTTTTTTGCACCTGGTTGAGAACAGAGAAATATAGCAGCTGTAATCACGGCCTCTTTTGGGGAGGAAAGAACATAATGCATTAAGGACAGATATGTATAGCACAGCTAGAACTTGACCCAGCACAGGTTCCCCAGAAATGAGCATAAGGAAGAATGAAAATATAATGAGGTATCAGGCATTTTCTTTACTCCTGAAGTTTTACTAAACATAATCTAATTTGGATTTTCCTTGAGGGGAGTAAAAAGAGGCTGAATACCCTGTCCTCCCCCTTCCCTCAAATTAAAGAAATTAAATCTAATTTAATCCAAGCCAAATTATTTATACTTTCAGTTTCGTAGACAAGCAAGTGTTCAAGCAGTAATTTGCTCATATTGCCTAGGCACATGCCTCCTAACAAGGCCAATGAAGGAATATAATCCTCTTGAGGTGCCTAATGGCTCCAGAACAGACAAACAGAGTGAAATAATTACACTGATATGTTCTGTTTGCAGTATACAATCTAATCCTGTATATAAAGCTTTGAAATGCCCTTGACCTTTAATGACTTCTAGAAGAGTCAGAGGCTTCTCTGGTCTTGTGAAATGACTCACAGTAGTTCCCAATGGTTCGCTTGGAAGGTACTACTTGTTTTGTAAAAGAAAGCCAGTTGATGCTGACTTAGGAGCTTTGCATATACCTTCAGTGTTTCCTTCTTCGTGAATTTGGCTGTGGGAGACACACACTCTTTGTCAGACCCATTGCAAAGCTTATACTCAATCTAAAAAACAGGGAGAGAGGAAATAAAGAATGCATTATCACAAAGGTGTTTGAGTCATGCTCTAATGAAGAGTCATTTATATCTTCCAGGAATCCATGAAAGAGCTGGATTGCAGACTTCAGCAGCATAACATGAGGCAGGCACGGAAAACACACATTCACAGTGCACTCCAGACTTCCTTTTCATACCTATAGTCAGCTGGAAAATTCCTCACCAAATTTTCTTTGTATTTCTCACACGTAGACATTAATCTTGGTAAAATAAAACAAAACAAAGCAAAAACTCTATTTATATTCCTAACTTTGAAAACTGTCCATCGCTTTTCAGATCTGAAAGCACTTAAATTATTGAAATAAAAATTATGGGGAAGCTGGTATAGATGTTTCAGAACTACACTTGATATTGGCAATGACTGTTGCCCTAGCTGAAATGTCCAGAAACATGAGCCGGCAAGAAATGACCTAATCATGTTACAGATAATAGAGGAAATTAACATCATCTTGGCCTCGTGAAGAGAGGCACGAAATATACAGTCACTTCCAATCATGTTTGATAGCATCAGTGCTGTTTAAATTCATTTTCCGAGGCTGCGGACCTATCTCATAATTGTGCTGATGGGCTGAAAAAAATGCTTGACTTTTGTTGGACATAGTCACAATTTCACTGTTCCCAAAATAATGTACACTTAGAGAGCATTGCTCTCTGGAGCCCAGCTCACAATGAGGACCCTTACTTAGACCCAGACAATCATCAAATTGCCCAAAACTTGGGGAAGGTTAGTGGCATGAGAACTATGGTACAGCCTGGACTCTGCTCCTTTTTATACGACCATGAGGAACTTAACTTTCTCTCGCTGTACCTGTTTTACTTCCAACCTCTCATGTGTCTGATGCGTTCAGATCATCATCTTTTGGGGTGTCTCTGCCACTTATGCATGGCAGTTTTACAAAAAAAAGTTCAGCCCTTGGCCACCTTGATTTAATGGGTATGAAACTGTACTAAGCTGTACTAAGGAAAAAAATATTCCTATGATGTGAAACAAACCCATTGGGCTCTCAGACTCTCTCTCCTGTAGGTCATGAGTTGATGTAATCATTTCATAGTGCCTTCAGTTTTGAGAGGTCTAGTTTCTTTTTCCCTCTCAGTGACACAGAAACGTCTCCAGCTACTACAGCCACAAACCATGCTGAACATTAGTACGAGCAGGAAAATCTTTAATGACAGACAGATCAATCCTTTTCACATGACAGATAAAAATACACAAATGCACGACCAGATCACAGCAAACAGGCCATCAACTATGCTTTGGAGACTGTGGCAGCATTAAAAATGGAGATAAGAGTGCATGCTCGACTGAACAAAACTCTTTCTGCATGATGCAGGTTAGAAATTAGGGGCAGAAGGTGCAAATTGCAACAGAGCTGGGGTCATTGTAGAACCTATTACTTGTCCTCACACATCCCTACAGTAATCTTTCACTAAAAACAAGTACACATGACACTTAAGAATAAATAGAGAAATGAAAACTCTATGATGGTGCATATAGACCAGTGAAGTCCCTGATCTGACTGTCCAGTTTACGAGTCAACTTGGCATTGAAACCACTCAAAGAAAATGTCAGCTCTGGACTCCTGCAGATTATTCGATATTTGTCATTTCTTTTTCAATAGAAAGCACTTCTGCTTCCCCTACCTGCAATGCAGTTGCTGATGCATATTTTGTATTTCTGCACATGGGACTTACTGTAAAAACAGAAGGTTTATGGTGGGGACCGCTGCAGATATGGTTTCTGAGCAGAGAATTATGCCTACACGGTCTTTGTCACATTTCAAAGAGTAGTGGTAGACATTTGGGAGATATTCTCTAAGCTTTTCTTTATGAGGAAATGTTTCTAAGTACTTAAAAGTCTCTGAGCAAGAATCCTTTGGAATTATTATGCTTTCATGATTCAAGATGTCTGTCCTCTGAAACTTGTCAGAATAATTCTCTCCCTTTCTCCAAATTAGCAGGGAGAATGTCCTGTCCTTGAGATACAACTATGAGACAACTATTTATTGGTAATTTCACTCCCTCCAGCCTGAGAGATCAGATACAGGGAGAAACACCGTATACTATTTCTCAGTAGCCAGTGTGCACAGTGGAAAAAGCACACACATGCCTGAGATTCTAGGAAATTCAGCTCAGGTGTCTGCAAAGCATCAGGATATAATGCATGCTTTTTGTTTAACTAATTAAAACAAGCTACAGTCATTTGTTTTCTAGACAATCACATATTAGCACTTATAAAAAGAATAAAATCTTAGCCCCTAAGCTCACTCGGCTCACGGAAATTCACTTGAAGATGAATTCAGAAGGGCTTCCAACAACTACTGCAAACCATGCAAATCTGAGCCCTAAACCCACTGTTCATGCGGAACTGGCTTTAACACAGACAGAAGTACTTTCACTGCTCTACCAGCCACACGTGCCGCCTCCTCGAAGTCTCTCTAGGTCAGGCTAAAACTAGAGACAAACAACCACAAGACTTCAAACATGGGACATTTACACAGAGAGACATTGATTCATCCTCTTCCAGAGAGCTGACTCGTACCTCCATGACCAAGGACACTGCACACCCAAGGCCCAAGATAATGCTATGCCTGTTATAAAGCAGCAGCACACAACAGTGGATGAAGAGATAACTTCCCCTACATGACTTTAGCCTTTAGAAGTTCAGTAAATGCAGAGAAACTTGTCTGAAATAATTACAAACAGCTATTTTACTTAGTTAAAGCAGCTGCATTAACAGTCGTGGAGGCTGCTGCATTGGGCTCCTGAACCACTGTGCTGCTTCCTTCACACAATGCCTCCCCCACATCTGAGCAATGTCCAGACATGATGGATTTGCACGTAAAGGGAAATACAGCCACAGGGATGGTATACACTAAGACAGGCTTGAGAATGGATTAGAAAAAAGCAGTGGCAGTCCCTCACTGCCTGTCTAAGAATTTCTAGGCGTGGGAAAAGAAATATTTGTGCTGCCATGTCCCCAAAACAGTGATGTACCAGCTGTGTGACAGCACAGCTCCCCGAGAGGGCTGTAAAATGACCGATCTTTATGAAGAGAGACAAAATTTTACTAAAACCAAGCCATGGTTTTAGCTAGGAACCACAGATGAGCTCTCAGTAGCGTCCAACCTGGAACTTTCAGCTTCAGAAACTTCAAGCTGTTCCTTAGTTACTTGTTTAATGAGGCAAATTAATTGCTTCTCCCTGCCAACTTTGCTTGTTGTTATGTTTACGAGAACACACCATCACAGATCCTAAGTAGCAGTTTGTGTGTGTGTATAAAAAGCATTGCATTTCTGGGTTTAAAGTTCCTGCCTTTTCACTGGAAAGGTGGGTAAAGCCTTAGGATTGCATATCATCAGTCCCCACGCTGCTAATACCAGCTCCTCCAGGTCTGATCTCTAAATGATGCAAAGTGATATGATTTCATGTTTTTACATTAATCTGTCTTAATAGTTTTAATTGTACCTCATGGCATTCAGTAAATCCAGGCCATCAGCTCTAAAGATCCCTAAGACATAGCAGGGCTTGGCATCACTAAGACATGTCAAGAGCATTTAATGATGTCCTTCTACTGCTCTGCCTTTCCCAGCCTGGCACAAAAATAAGTCATTTATCATCACAGCAAATCTTCCAGGAACACTGGGATAACGCTTGTGCAGGATATCTGAATTTGGCTCCCTCTCTCTGCAACAACATATGAACAATATTAACCAGAGATGAGACTCTGTACAAAGGGAGGGTAGGGAATTTATGTCCTTTTAAAATTTAAAAAACAATCCACAGGAATATTCTAATAAGAAAGCAATATGTAAGTTTTCTGTATACTGCGTATCTTAGTTATAAGGAGAGAAGACTGTTAATCTGCCAAAAACTTTTACCAGAGCATGCAACAACACTTGCAAGGGCAGGAAACTGTTGTCCTTCTTTAGTTCTCTAACCAGATCTGTCCTTTCCAGGACTGACTGATGACCTTGCTGGCTGACAATGGGCTGTACTGTGCTCCGAGACATACTTTTTATCCCTGTTAAGTTTCTGTTCCCTTTCATTTCAGTCATGTAGCTCTGGAGATCCACTGCTGATTGTCAGCAGTTATCACAATACCCTTACACTTCTGCCAGGGAGCAAGCAGAGTCCTCAACAATAGCGCTATACTGATCCAGTGTCTTTTTGGTGACTTCATTTCCAAGAGGAACCAAATCATTTCAGAGAAAAACAGTCTGTGATTGACTCTGGTGAGGGCTTGTCAGTGTGCTGTGTCTTGGAGAACAGCAAGAGGAATATTCTGCTGTTTAGTGCAAGCAACCATTGCTGCATGGGATGAACACAAAAAATGTGTAATAAGACAAATAGACAGATTTATTCCAAGCCAGAAACACTAAAATAAAGTAATTCTCAAGCTGTGGTCTGCATGTTAACAGCAGTCACAGCTTTCCCATCACTGTTTTTTCTTCTTTGTATCCAAGTGAGAGAAAGAAGAAATCAGATGGAAATCCGAAGGCAGAACAAAAGTAGCTGTGGTCATATGTTAGGTTTCACATCAGCAAAAACAGTCATCACATGGGAGACACATCCCTGCTCACATGCAATTTCTCCATAATCCTTTCCACATGTAATTGCTACAGATCAGTATCACTACAGAAATAAAATAAATGAAAAAAAAGTTCCTTAAGTGTATAAACACTATCGAAAAACTGGGTTTAATGATGGAAGTGAAGAGCTTCTTGTTTTACTGATGTGGACTTTCACAGATATCTCAACTGCATTTAAACAATTTCGTTTTCAATTTTCTATAAGCAGTTCTTTTTTGAAACATTTTTATCTTACTGTAATTAACAGCTCATCCACAGCACAGTACAATCAGTGAAACTATTCTTACTGAGAAACAAGCTTTGCATTATGAAAGATTATCCTTCACATAATACGCTGCTTTACAGCAAGTTAAATAATTTTCGCCTACAACTTTCTAGTTTGAAAAAAAAAAAACACAAAACCAAGCCCCCTTGTTTCAACAATGTTACAAAGACACAGCAACTGTGTTTATAGCAGTGAAATAGCACAATGATTAGCACAAAAGCCTGTATAAATAAGCAGCTGACATGACAGCATTTTCTAGGGAAAATTCTTGGTGAAATTCAGCTATCCAAGCAACTCCAAATATCAAGTTTATACTACTGCTTAGAGGAATGTTTTACTTCATTGTGTCAGATTACAGTAATAAAGAAGTCACAGACCTCATAGGCTTTCTATATTTAAGCATGCCTTTCATGTGAAGAACATTCTGCAAGTTCAGAATATTTAATGAACATTTTAGGCAACATGGGAAATTGCACACTAAGAAAGATGCTTTTTCACGACTGATGCAGTTGTAGTGCTAAAGCAGAAATCTGAAGCAAAGCTTTGCTTTCCCTTCTAGCTACAGATACAGCTTTTGTTCCCGGGCTGAGTTTAAACAAACCAAGAAAGCAAGCAATGAAAAGCAACCACACTTTCAGCTTAAAATATGCTTTGCTAAATTGTTGACTGAATGATTTCAATTTTAGAACCTCAATTTACCCTCATCTTCCCCATCAGAAACACTAGAATAAGGAGTTATGATCACCTGTGGCCTAAGGTGATACGATAGGACTGCTGTGGCTTACCCAAAGCTATCAACTTTGAGATTTCATTTCTGTAAGCTAACAGTTACTACTGTCTATGTTTCCCTCTGTGAGGCATCTGGAATATTCAGGGCTTGTATGGACCTACATAGGTTAGGGATGGTCCATGTTTTCTACCTCTAAGTGCAAAATCCTACTCCTTATCTATGTTTTTTTCCCAGGACACTCCAGGCTACATCTCTGCTCACTTGGAACCAGCTGCAAAGCCCTCTGTGGACAACACTGATCACCTTAAAATGCTGCATATGGAATTGAAGAAGCAAAGTATACCTGAGCCCAGGCACAGGAACTGAGTGTAAGTCTTGATAGAGAAAACCAGCTCCAAAATAATTTCATCCACAACATTGACAGCATAAAGTATGGTAATGAAAAGCCAGAAAGGATCCAGTTAAGCAAAACACCACTTGGAAGGACTGTGTTCTCCTGTAAAACTGTGTTTAGCACACACAGGAGTGTTTCATTCCTGAGCCTCTCTGAGGTGATTTCTGCAACATTTGGATCTCTCTGATAACTGATTACTTGGTTTGCTGGCTAAGCGAGAATAGAGGGAAAGCTGCCCTTTTAGGCTGTCAGAGTTGTGAATGATCTTTCATGACAGTCCCAAAAGTAATCACAGATGGAATTAACTCAGAGATTGAGAGTATGATCTGTAGATCTACAAGGATGAGCTTTGAGATAGCATGGAAGTTGCAGCTTGAATCTCAATTGATCAGTATGAGCTGTTTCAAACTACTTTGAAGTTAAAATAAATTTCTAGCAGGCACTTAGACTCATATTTCAGATTACAAATCACACAATAAAGACTTGAAAAATTCAGGCATGTGGAAAGACTCATTTATGATGAACAAAGCAATCTAAATTTTGCCATATATCACATAACTGTGCAAACAACAGCTGCAGTCCTACAACGTGATAATTTTAAACTTTGTTGTGGCATTGGGGGGGACTGAAAAGAGTGAAGTCTCACCGAGTGCCAACTTCAAGAATTTTTTTACTATACTTTAAACCACACTTCAATTCTCTGTGGGTTCTACATGCATATCAAGAGACCCAGCTGCTCTCCAGACAGCAGAGTAAGTAGGCAAGCGTAGGAAGGGAAGAAATAGAAAACGCAACACTGCATACTGCAATAAAAGGTGCCTTAAGGGATGCTAACAGTGCTAAATGAGACACAAAATGAAAGAAAGGCATCTTCTGTCACTATCAGGCGCGTGCTAACTGTACTACCTGGCTGCAGAAACAAGCTTGTGGCTTAGAGAAAGTTCTGTTACTTTCACACCCCACTATGAGCACCGATTCCAAGAAACAAGGCTAAAGGGCCCTAAAAAAGAGATAAATTAATATGACAAACAATCTGAAATAAATAAGCTAATATTTTTTTACCCACTTGAAAAAGAAGATGAAAAAGACTTTACTTGAAAAATGAAATAGGTGAAAAAACGCTGCAGGAAAGTTAGCAATGTAATATGTAGCTGAACTGTGCCTTAGATTTGTTTTAATAAAATATGGAGTGAGAAGCCACAACTGAAATCATTAATATATATTTCTAAGAACTGTACAAACACATTGAAAGCAAATGTTCCAGCAGCAAATGTTTTACTATCTGTACAGACAGGACAATCCAGATGTGTTCGCACCTCAGACATAGACTAGCAGTCCATCTGTGATCTCAAGCACAAGGTAGTGTGGTTGCAATTAAACGGCTTCACAGCTCACAAGTTCACAGATGTTAATAGGATTTTGATGAGATATTCTGCTTGGTGTCTGGTAACCTGGGAAATCTGCAGCCTACTCCATCATGCAGTGTGGATATGGCCTGAGTGGACGAAATGCAGAACCATTTCCACCTCAAAAAAACACAACTGCCTTGGGAAATGCAAGGACTCAAAGTCAGAGCTGGGAATTCAAGGTCCCCTAAGTCCCAGTCCAGGGACCAAATCACTTGACTAGCTTTCCTTACCTTCTCATTATTGGGTAAAAAATGTCAGTGTGGCTGGATACATCAAAATAGTGCTGCTGAAGGAACACTGAATTCCAACAAGATTTGTTATATCCACAGTGCCAAAAGAAGGGTAAGTATTCATGGCACAGATCTGTTACCTAGAACATTTACTTTTGAATCCATTAATTAAACCTGCACACCCTACACTTTAGTTTCTAAAAATTATTTCCTCTCTGCTATCAGGAATCTAAACATGACCCAATTACCACACACTCTTTCCTGTCGTTCAAGTAGGTGGAATTGCTATTTATTTTTAAACTGAAATACTGTGACAGATCCCCGCTTACACTTCTGGACACTTGAGAATAAGTTTTCATTTTAAAGCATTAAAGCTAAGTGGATGTGAAAAATGAAATATTAAGCAAACTGACCACCAAAACTACAAACTACTTGCCTACAAACTACTGACTACAAACTACTTGGCTAAATTTTTAAGGTACAAGACATTTCACAGCAGGGACTGCCTACTGTCAGCAGGAGAAAAGCTACGTGGCTGGGGAAGAACAAGGTAGTGTACAACACAGCAAGGTGAAGCAGAGTGAAGTGAGAATGACAGGCACTACAGCACAGGTCCAGTGACGCTGAAAGTCTCTGAACCAAACACTGTGTGTCTAAGCAGATTGTGCAGGCAGTTAAGCAAAACCCAGCTCTGGCCCATTCAGCAGCAAAAGCAACTGCCTGCAACATTGCGAATGAGTACACAAGCTGAAGTCTGGTGTTTGTTTCAAAGTCCTCACATCCAGACTTAGTCCATTGGTGTTTCAGAGGAATTCTGAATATTGTAAAAATGAAGTCTTGTCTTGGTGAAAGCAAAGCTTGTGAAAGGTTCAGACACCTATTTGTTTGGAATCACAAATCTGATGCAGTTGTTTTGCGCTGTGCATTTTCTCTTGTCTCTCCTTAACAACTGCTCCTGACACTGTCAAGGAGAGACCCATCAAAGCCTCCCAGGTGCACACGAAGCATGGCAGAAATCTAGATGGGCACCCAAATCTTCCAAGTTGCCTTTCCTTTCAAAAACACACCTGTAGGAGACTAAACAGCAAGGCAGGCCCAGAGGCTGGGAAAACACAGCTGGGCCATGCTCTCACCCAGGTACTTTTTCATAAATATATTGCTACTCTCGTGTTCATCCTGCATCTCAAAAATCAAACACCCTTTCAGATAGTATCTGAGTTGTTCCATTCAGAACAAATCCTTCTTTACATTCCTAAGTCATTGGAAATTTAACACCACTCCCTGCAAGATGTGCAAAACATCTAGCTTCTAAAAAAAGCCCTGGATGCCGTTACCTAGTCCTTGGGCTTCTCCACAGCCAGGATAAGCGGGAGGCTGGGTTCCCATGAGGAACCTGCCTAAAAAAATAACCAAGATGGGTTTGCAGTTTGCCAGGTTCCAACAATACCATAGGACATGTGCACTAGCCCTTGTTACATACTCCCAAAGTTCTCTGATCACCATCTCCCTGTGCTGACCTCTGCCAGGGCAACCCAGCAGAACAACCTGCAAGCTCCAGGCAAGCGCAGCCACTGGTATTTGAAGATGCAGCACCTATTTTCACAAATTATAAGAAATCACTTGTCTCCACCTGCCTCCTTCATGTTATATTTTCATTTCAGCTGGTGTCATTTGCATTTTATAGCTTCATAGTTGAACAAATTTAGTTAAAAATTTAGTGACAGGCCTTGCTTCTGCTTCTAGTTACTCTCCATAAACATGTTACGGAGCTGCAGCCAAAAAAGGCCATATAAGAACCTTGAAGCCAGATCTAATTTATAAGGTTGATTCCACCTCTACAGGAAATTAAACCCAGGCACTCAGTAACTCTAGATGTAGAGCCAGGTTTTGAACACCTAGATCCAGAGTCTTTAGATCCAGTTTTACCTCTCCATAACAGGCTGGATGGAAAGGTTGTGTTCAGGAAATATCGGTTAGTTTGTGTTCCTCTCTTGTTATACCAATTCCCAAGGCTCTCTCCCAGGATCCTGACTCACAGTTTCGGATGATACATACTACACTAAACAGCTTTCTCTTCCAAAACAAAGAAGGTTTATGATTGCCTTGCTGATCAGGAACAGCATGAGACACCTCTGTTGACAAAAATCAACCTTTCAACCGTAATTATTCATACCTAATTACACTGCCAAATGAGGCCCAAATAAACAAGGTTCTTTCTGCGGTAGGTGCTATCACATCAGATGAAAGGGTGGGCTTCTCTGTTTTCCCAACCATGCAGAACCACTTATTTTCTTTTTCTCAAAACATGTACACACAGTTCCTGCAGGTACAGAGGAAGAGGCTTTCTCAATGACTTTAAAAAAAAAGAGGTTAAGAATAATTAATAACAGCCTGAGAAGAAATGAAAGCAAGACTAGGGATAGATTCCTATCCCACAGTACCTTACTAATAGAGTTTGGAGTCTGTGGTATCTCATCCTTCAGTGCTGACGGGCTGTTTCCTTCCACATCTTTTCCTGCAACAAATAAATGTGATTCAGAAAAAGAGAAATTGTGTTCAAAGCCGTGGCTACTGATAGCCCTATAAAGGTTACTGCTAACAGCAAGCTCCTGTCAGAAGCAGGAGCAGGCACACCAGGACCACAGAGAGGCATCTTGCAGAGCTTGAAAATGCCTGGATACACATCTGTGTGATACGTAACAAGTACTGCTTAAAAGCTAGGTCTGAAAACACTGTGGTAAACCAACAAACACTGTGGCAAAGTCCAGCCTAAGAAGGCTGGAAAAAAAACAGAAATAAGGCTGCTCATGCACCCTTAAACAGCTCCCTTCTGTGTCTGCATTATGATGCAGTCTTTAATTACATTACCACAATTTTTTTATTTTCTTACATACCCCATGCCTCATTCAATGCAAATAAAAAATGGAGAATTCAGTTAATAAGCAGCTATTCAATACATTATCTTCCTTGGTCAGTATCTGGCAACTATACACAGAAGCATTTGATAGCATGCTTTGTTTGACAAATAATACGCATGATCATAAAATGTTACAGAAGACAGAACAGCATCTAAACATAATTAGTAAAACAGAATTTAAAAAAATCTGAAGATCAGTCTTCTGACCAAGTTACTTGTTAAAATAAGAAACATTTTTAATTAAGAAGTAGTATTTATGAACACTATGACACTTTCAAATCATTGCAGAGATACATTTCCACTACCCAATTACACTAAACTTGCAGTATACTGTACACATTATATACTAGTATGAGTGTGGTCAGTTCTAGACCAAGCAATAAAATGTAATGGTAATTTTTGGTCTTTTTGCCAACTGTAATTGTGTCCCTACAGTATATGGAAAGCACAGAGCTTCTACTAAAAAAAAGCCAAAAAATAGCATCTGATGAGACTAGCTTTTTAGTCATAAGACAGTCATTGTAATCCAATTGCAATGCAATTTTCTTCTCAAAATTGTTAGCAATCAGACCTTCAGAATACTGGATGCAGTGAAGAACCACCGAGACAGTAAAATATAATCCATTTGTAGCACACTACAAATATAGGAACTGTTAAAAATGTTTTAAACATTGTGTGGGCCAATCTTGGAAACACCAGCAAACAAAAAAAAACAGCAAGGGAAAATCCTGATTCTCCTGAAGTCAGCAGAAGTTGTCACAGATGTGTCAGAATCCATAATGTCTCCTGGAGCTTTCAGAACAGCCATTTAAGAAGCTAAGTACAATTAGAAAATCCAGCCATTGAAGTTTACTGGAAAACAAATATCCTCATAGTCATGTTCCGAGCTTCCATTAGGGGAATACGCCCTTTTTACAGGCTTTAACAGGCAGTTTGATGTATCCACTCTTAAATTTAAGAAAAGGCTTTGTGGAACAACTGTCTCTAAAAGGTGTTCAGCTTTCCTCAAGGTGACTGGGGTGGTGGGGGTTTCAGCTGTGCTTCTCACTCTGTGGCACAGTGCTGCGTCGTGTCACACGCATGCAGCCATGCAGAGGCAGACAACAACCACTTCCAAGCCTGGAAGAAGAGGGAACTGCACGTGTATAGCTCACGTGGGGAACTGAAATAGAGGAAGGACCTATGCAGTTACATTGGAAGGCAGTGCAACAATAGGGAACCTATATCTTAACCCAGCTTCTTTACTGCCATCCCTCCTCTTCAGACACTGAGCCCTAGATAACACACTCCCTAACCTAATGTCCGCAGGCAGGAGAAAATCCCAAGAGGCCAGACTTTTGACAGTCTCCTTGTGCTACCACAACAAGCTGGGTGGCCATAAGCGCTTCTGTGCATGGATTAGGACCTGTACCTTTGCACATTTTCTTTCTCTGATGGGCCCTTCCTCTCTATGGCCCCCACTCTCCCTGACAGAGGCAGAGGAGGTTGGAATAAACTCACAAAGCCATGCAGCTGCTGCAGTTCTTTCCCATGAAGAGATTTTTCTGCACATGTATGGGAAAGTAACATATGCTCTACAAGCTGATGTAAAGTTAATGGGAATCAGTTGCTGCCTACTCCGGGGGAATGGCGTCCATTAGCATAACAGAGTTCACGTTCATTCTTTACTATGTTTAATTTCTTAAAGAAAGCTTAACTCGAAGCGGGCATCCATACAAAAAGCCTGGATGTGAGAGATTTCTGCCTTCTCTCAGTAAAATGGTCAAAAGGGTTTGCACCTGAACAATGAGATTTTCACTGTTCATGAGGTTCTGGACCATCAAACTCACAGGATATTATAAAAAATGCAAACATGCACTGTTCACTCTTAGTGTAGCATTTACAACAATTCATGTTTATGGAGCAGCATATAATGGTTTCTTAGGCAAAACTTGTTAAGCCTATTTTCACTTGTGAGGGAAAAGTTTTCTTTTGAAGGAGAGCTGTCTTTGCTGTCCGTCTGAAGTAGACTTGCTGTAGCCATGGCTAAGTGCACAGAAAGCCCAAAAAAAAAAGTCCTACCTAGAGCACAACAGACATAGGTGCCTCAAGAAAATATAGGAAACCACATACAAACATTAAAAAAGCTAAATATTAACTGGTTATAGAAGATGAAGTTTTTATCTCCCAGATCTAGAAAACATAATGCCCACAACAGAAACAGAGCTGAGTGTCTCCTGACTTAAAGTGCTGGCTCCTAGCAGGGCATGCAAAGAAGGCTCCTCCACAAAGTACCTCAAGAGTTTTGCAGCAAATAACAAAAAAGATTTTGGGAAGGGAATCAGTGGAGCTTATGGAAACAGCCTTCACCACATCATGATGAAAACTGCCAACACTCCAGTCCTGTGGTCACAGAGTAGAATTACTGATACCTTCTTTCATCCCATTACTGTCATGCACAGGAAAAATAAATATTTAGTTCCTTTCCAGAACAGTAACTATTTCTATTCTTTGGTTTTCTGCTGGGCATCAGCCCTACAGGTGCATTTGCCTTTCCGCTTTACAACAAACGCTACAGCAAGTACGACTGATCAATGGTAAAAAGAAGCAAAATTGCTGGGTTATTGAGGAATTTCTTACTAGCCCCACACAGCATGAACTATTATTTTATAGGCTTTCTGAAAAAGTATGAGGATAACTATGAGAGGAAATACAGGCTCTGTTGTGTGGCAAAACTATTGCGGATAAAACCCATTACTGCTGTAAATATCAGCCACGTGGTCTACAAGGAACTAAATTTCAAAATTTCAGTCTACTGTATATCGCAGTTAAATTGGCATATTCATGAAAGTGCATATCTTAGGATGCAGATAGGCCAATCTAAATTTTTATTGAATAACACTGTGTGATCTCACATCCCAGTTAAAAAGAGACATTCTCTAAAGGTTCTTTTAGCTACTCCCCCAATAAATTTCTTACCCTCTGTAAGAGAAAATAGAGAAAGATTCTCTCTCCTTATTGCTAACTGAAAGACAGACAAGGGCAAGGAACAGGAATTCATGTCTTTGGTTTGTGAACTTCCTATAAAAAAAAGGCCTTCTCAAATTTCTTTTAGTTACCGGAATCATAAAACAAATTTGTACACAAGCAAGAGGCAAAAAGTCCTAAGTGTTATTTCAGATCATGCCCTCTGCATTTCCCATATGTTTCCTTTAAAAACTAATTCTCTCACTGAACTACATCTTCATAGCATATCTTGCCTGAGGTGTAAAATCTGTCATGCCCTTCTCACTGAATTATTTACTTACACATCTTCGTTGTTGGTGGGCTAATTCTAGGTGCTGTTGCTGTGAGACCTGCAGCTTCAGCCACCTCACAACCCACCAGATTCCTGGTAGGAAATCACTGGGCTTTGCTGTCTACACTGCCCACAGCACCCACCCAACACAACCAGCCCAATACCCTCGTAAATAAAATCTGCTGGGGTCAGGGAGAAAAACACAAACCCCTGGAAAAGCCTCAAGAACTGAAAGTTCAGGTAAAACAATAGAGAAAAACCAGAGACAGAGAAATATTGAATGCGGCTTTGGGACACAGACCTGTGCCTTATCTATGGTGACAGCAGCATCCTTCAGAGGGACAGGAGAAGGTGGGGGGAAGGCACAAAAGTATCAGAGGGAAACCAGGCAAAAGCAGCTTTTGAAGGAGTGAAAGAAGAGCCCACCATGGGAAATGGCAACTGAAGGTGAAGAATAACAGTTACTTTTTCCGGGAAATGTGAGGAAAAGAGAGACAAGGCAGCTCTGTGGGGACCAGGAAAAAAATGAAAGGACGAAGAAAAAAGTAAGGATAGACAAAAACCCAGACGCTCTGCAAGAAATACCCCTACTGAAGCAATAACTTCTGTTTGTTTAGAAGGGATATTCTCTCTTTTACCCACTCTTTGGCCCATGCTCTTCCTTTGCAATACAGAGGGCTACCACCCTTGCTGATGCCGGTGCTGGAGGTTACTCAGGAGAACTGCACAGCAGAACAAAACTCTAGCGTGGCTCAAGACATTTGTTCTGCTGAGTCCAAAAAAGGCTGTTTGGTCCAGCTGCCAGCAGGGATCAAGAAAAAACAAGGTAATGGTGGAAGCCAAGGAAGAGATACTCTTCCAGCTACCTCCTCCATGCTGAAACCCTCAACTTTCCCTGGTTTCCAAAAGTTTACAGTACTGAAATACCTGGTAAGAACTGAAGAAAGGGTAAACTCTAAGCCATGCCTCTCCATCTCCTGGAAGCAAAGGGAAGTGACTACAGCCTGAAAAAATCAGCCTTTCAGTTCCCAAGGATAGCAGAAGTGAAACAGCTGTTTACTGACAACACATTTGTAAGGACGGTACTTATGGGCAGCTAGCTGTTCAGAGATACCTATGAGTTTGAAATGCATGAGTTTTTTGGTGTCCCATTTTAAATTGTTTTCAATTTGATTACCAAAAGGCTGTTGAAGCTTCCAGCAACCTCAGTGACAACCAGAATTAGTCAGCACTGCTGAAAATAGTCTCCTCATTGCCTTGAAAAAGACACCCATAAATAGAAATACCTGTAAAATCAGAGGCCCTTGAAACCTTTGCACCTAAAGACAATTGGCTCAGGAAAACCAGAGCTGTTTTTTCTCTACATCTGCAAAGCCGAGAGAGTCTGTCAAGTGTTATATCTATATAAACACTGAAACTTTTTGACAGGTGCTATGTTCTTTCTCTAGATATCAGTGTTCTGAGAGCTCACGAAGGTGCTGTGAGATTTGATTATTTAGCACTGACATGGCAGCTGCAAATGACAGCTCTACAAACTTATGACTGCTCCCTGAAGAACTTGTTTACAGACTGGAATGGAAGCACTGTTTACAGACTGCATTCGAGGAAAGATTTGAATGTTTATTGTCAGCAACAAATTCAGAAACAATAAAATGAGCTCTATTTCCTTCAAAAAGGGTGGTAGGAAATTCAAAGCAAAAAAAGAAATCTTAAAGCTTCACTGCATTCTGTCAAGCTGCTGGTACTTATAGTGCTTGTAGATATTTACAGAACATTAACCACAGAAAGTCTGCTCTTGTAATTTTTATCCTGGGCTCTAAATCTGAACAGGGAAACTTGCCATTAAATGTCTGCAAACGGGGCCAGTGAATCTCAAACGGGTCCAATGCTTCTGGTGATACACATCAAGTGCCTCAAAATAGAAGCACCTCAAAACATTAGTCATTTTTTAAATATGAGACCATGCAGCATTCAAACAGTTATGAACCCCAACTCTGACTCCCTTTGTTCCCACTTAATGCAATGGCAATGAAAGTCAACAGCATCATGAAAGCAGCAGTGTCCAGGATCCAGTAACAGCTCTGTTGCAACAGCTTCTCTTTCACATTAACTTGTTTGTCTTTGTTCCCTGGCAGCATCTTAAACCAACTACTTGCAGTCAAGCACCTGAGACACACTTCTTTCTGCATTGACACACCAGAAACCAACCTGGGCTGAGTGGGTAGATGTCATTGTCGGTCCCAAAGAACAGATTGCGCGTCAGCTTGCGAGGATCAACCTTCTGAGGGGTGGATGAGGCCGGACAGAGGGAGAACCTACGACGAAGAAAGTTCTCCTCCTTCATGGCATGAGCTGTGGGGGTTTTCTGAAAAGGAAAGATAGAAATAACAGTTCATTTCAAGACACAGGAAATCGAAGTTTCACACCCAGATGACTCCCCTGCTTCAAAGCCGCCTAATCCTGTGCAGTGTGCCAGATCCTTTAATAGAGCGCCAGAAGGCTATGCAAAACAAACAAAAAAAAGTTAAATTAGTTTGAAACTACCAATTTGCTGACTCTTGGTATTTGCAAACTGCAAGAAAGCAGGACACTGCTCCTTGGTGAATCTAGGCAAGTGTAACACCCTCCTACCTACAAGGATCTGACTAGGATAACAGCTACTTACTGGGTCTATCCAGTGCACAGCAGCTAAAATTCTATTTTTTTCCTAAGGTTTTCGAGTCTCTTTTATAAATGTAACTTCATTGGTGTCAGTAGAGAAAACACCATCTCTGCATAAATCATCATTTAAGATGAGCTGTATGGAGGAAGACCAGCTGCATTGGCTGTAGAGAGCAGCAAGCAGAGATCACATCAATGTCACTTCTATCTGTTATTACAGATATTATTTCTATTACAGTACATATTTCTATTACAGTACATATAAATAATTTCAGTTTTCTTTAAAATGGTACTTAGATCAGTCTTGCAGTTTGATCAATAAGATAAACCTTGCTGCTCTGTGAGGGTAAAGAACAGCATTTGTCTCCCCAAAAGCCTCTCTGCATCCCCGTACAAGAGCCTGGTGGTACAGTGCTCTTTACCACCACTTGGCTAATGCATTACACTATCCAGGCTGGAATTAAAGGTTTCTTTTATATCCATTCAACAAGCAGTTCTTTCTTACCCATTACAAACAGATATTATGACTGTCCCCTTCCTGAGTTACAAGCTTTATTCTCTCCCCATGTGCAGCCAGAGGCAGGGCTCTTGCTAGCACTAAAAAAACATTAACCCAGCCTTTGGGTGGGCATTACAGAGCACAAGGTCTGCTGCTTCTCTGGGGGACAGATACTGCAGTAAGAAAAGCCCTTTAGGATAGTACACATTTCCTGAAAAGATTCTCCAACTTTTCCCATCTCTTTTAGGTTACTGAGAAAGCAAAGGGGAAAAAGTTGCCCAAAGTTGCACTGCAGTTTGGGAGGGCAGCACCAGAATACATGTAAGGTGACTTGTGTGGCACTAGGTGGAAAACAGGTTGATTAAGGGCTAGAACATCTTGCTCTGCAATTTCTGCTTCTAGTACCACCCCAATGCTTGCATCAAACACCCCAATTTAATGAGGAATCATCAGTGGCATCTTGGAGGCAGCCTTCACAGCTGAGAAACCGTACATGGGGATTCCACAAACGTGTCCCAGTGCGAGAAACTCCCCTCCTGTGCTTTGCCTGAGTTCTGCCTCTCCACCTGCCCTGCTAATCCCTGTGGAAGGCAGTCCCAAAGTTTCAGGTGTTGCAATTTTTTTTAATATTTCTTTACACAACAGGCTGCATCAGCTTTATAAACTAGTTGTGGCCTAACAAGGCAAGACAGAATCTATTCATTCTTTCCTGCAAGAGGAAAGTGTCTAAGAGCTTAGTTTGATCAAAACCAGTCTGGAGTACAACAACAAGTATGAGTGATCAAAACCACTTTTAGCAGCGGGTCTTTTTGAACCCAGCTCACCATGCCGGGATGGGTGAGCCATTAGCTGTGAGGGTCTGTAACATCCAAAAAGGAGCTAATTGCTAGCAGCTGGGGCTAGCCCAGAAACAGGACTCCCCCAGGCCACACCACTGCAGTCTGAAGGGGATGCATGTCCCCTGCTGGGCTTGCATCATCCGTGGAGGATGAATTAAGGTCTATGCAGTCTTCGGAGGACACAATGTTCCCTAAAAGCCCTACGTGTTATTACACCCCTCCCTGTGAAGGGGCTGTAAGACACTACAGATTCGGCAGCAGCATTTCACCATAAGTACTTCACACACCTCTCAGTGAAAGGCTTTGTATTTGAACGCCAGGATCCTGCACGCAGGACGGGGCTGCTACAGACCGACCCTTCACACAGCGCATCACGAGAGGCTGTTTCAGACTGATGACATGTAGTGACAGGTGAAATGAAGCAGCTGCAGTACTTTCCATTCAATGCTGCGCTGCCTCCTGTCAATCCACCTGCCCAGCAAAATCCCCTGCAAACATATGTCTGGGCTCAAAAAATCCTGAGGTTTCCATTGCGGCTAACAGCACCTCCAAAGCAGCAGGTAACTTAGCTACCTAACATTTGGCAATGCAAATAACTCTTTGTTTGTATAGACACTCTTGATTGCATACAGTTAGGTGGGGAGAAGATGCAAAATTAAAGCTACCTTTGAAAAAAGAAAAGAGAGAGAGGAGGAAAATGCAGCTAGTTATGTGTCTGAAACCAAAATATTTAAAAATAACCCAGGTCTAAATAGCTGGGTTTGGAATGCTAACACTGAGCTATTTTCTGCCCTTGTTCCCAGAAAGACTGTCTCAACTCTCTGTCTATGGAACTGCTCATAAGTGGCTCAGAGCAAAAGCAGATCCATGCGATATTCTCCCCATAAAGCAGTGACCTACCAAGGAAGGCATTCAGAAATCCAAGGTCCATCCAGCGGAAAGCAGACTGTGGAACAAGTTACAAATATAAACTATCCATACACCCAGCTCTTACACTCTGCTCTCATGGTGGAGACTCTTCTTGACAGGATAACAAAAATGCTGCCTTCGACATCTTTTGTCTCAGCAAACCCGCGAGCAGTGTCAGTGGAGAACTGCCAGCCAGCTCACACTGATGTTGGTGGTAAAACCCCTCCAGACACCAGAGCAAGAGACATACAGCACACAAATTTTTTTCACCTGCTGCTATATTTACCACACAGAGAGCCTCTGATGTTTCCCTCACCTATTATTTCACACTACTCAACTGTGGGGTAATTGATAGAATTATCGTGCTGATGTTCGGTCTTTCTCACACTTATTTAATCCACGGCCTTGATGGCAAGCAATCTGGGTGCCTTGCTCAACTGGGAACAGCCACTGGGCAACAACAAAGGAAAAGACTTTTCTCAAGCCTGTAACCTGCTCTGGCTCTTCCCTTACATATCTTCATACAAAAGTGTGGCAGCAGTTCATCTTTTTAACCACAAAGATCAATTTGAGTAAGTTCCTCTTAAATGGATCCTTATGGGCAGAAGACCTCCAGCAGCCGAAGCTCCCTGAGAAGCAGCAGCAGCAACATGTCTGTCAGCCACACGTGTAACCATGCAACACACCAAGTCACCAATACCCCAGCCTGTTTTTCACAGTTCATCTAGCATTGTGTTGCTCCATGACACAGGCACAGATCCTTGCTACATTTAATCCTCATCCACATAGTATCTTATGCCACCCCCATTCTCATAGGTTTCAGCCCAACCAGAGTCTTACAGCAACAGAGCCTTTGTTCCATGTTCTATTATAGGGTATGTGCAGTTCAACTTACTTTTCCTTTACTTTGCGTAAAAACATAAGAATTCTTGGCTTGCAGTTCATGCCCCACGACAGCACCATCTTAGATTACCATGACGTTTTTTCAGAGAAAGGCTGAGATGGACAAACTCAATCTACAAGATTTTACCTCAGTATGTAGTGCAAAGTGCAGCACAAAGTCATAGAAAATTATTTGTTTTGTATTTTTTGGGGGAGTCAGGGTATACACCAGACACTTTTATCCTTTGTGGGAGAAATGTAGTTCACACTATTAAGATTCTACAATACACATGAAATATTTGGCTTGGTTTCCAAAACATATCTCTGTGTTTATCTGCATCTGTATCTATCCTGTTTTATTCTCCCTCCCTTCCAATGCCTTTTGTGCCATTGGCAAAAGTCAAGGAAACCTGACATACATCAGGAAACTTGAAATTATCAGCTTCTAAACACTATGTGAAAATCAATGGCTAAAGAAAGGAGGGAAACTACCATTGTCCCCTGGAAGAAGGGCCGGACTATGAATGCTATTATTGAGCTATTACTAAACATCAGCGAATCCAACACAAGCCACAAATTTGTAAGAAAATTAGGCTTCATTAGCTTACTTACTCAGAGAGCTACTTCTTATATCTGTCCATAAGGGTCTGCCTGCCACAGCTGGCTTCAAACTACATAAAGCTCATGAGACTTGTAGAGGATGCTGTACAGTAGGTGCCAGGGGCAATTTTCCCAAGGGATATAATAGGGAGGTGGGAGGTACGTCCAATATTTTTCACAACAGGGCTCTTCAGACACCTAAATAATTCAGCCTCTGCCCTGTGAGACAAGAGGCTGTGAAGGGTTCCAAGAATATAGCCTTGTACTAAATCTACTTTATACTATTAATGTACGATTATCTAGAATGCATACAAAAATTCACTTATGATGACATATCTGATATGAAATAAGCAGCTACTGAAGATACATTTCTAGACATGAATGTTTGTGAGCCTCAAATCTCGCATTGGAGGACAACACTGTTGTTGCAAAACATAACTCTACTTCTAAATCAGTATTTTGGAGGTTGCTTCTTGACATGGCAGATGCTTCACAGAAAGCAGTTTGAGGAATAGAGAAAACATAAAAATCAAGATTGGGCCAGATTTGCAGAAGGCCAAAAATTGCCATTATGTTACCAAACCACTTACATAAAGCAAGGCAACAAATTTCACCCACTGCTCCTGTGCTCTGTTCAAATCAGGCAGATGAGATTGAGAATTGTTTAAGAAAGACACAATGCCTTGACTTGAAAACATCAACTGATGCACAATCCATAATCTCTCTTTATGAAGCTAACCTTAGTGTGAAAAATCTTCACTCTCATTCTTGCATGAATTTTTCTGGTTGTTAGCCAGGTAAGGCTAAAGTGCTTAAAGCACCCTGAAGTTTGCAGCTTAGGTCATTTCTGGCCTTCCGTTCTTTTCTCTCAACCATAAATATGAAGGAAAGATTACACAGTGTATCGACAGAGCCACTAAACACAGTATTTTTCAGGATTGCACCGTTAGCTTTGACAGCTCTCTAAACAGCAATGGGCTATTAAATGTGGGCTGTTCAACAGAGCTTAAATAGGAATAAATATTTCAGCAAGAAGAAATAAACTTCTTGCAAACCCTGTCTTTGAGATTATGAAAAATACAGCAAATGAAAATCTGTGTCAAATCCCCAAGAAAGACAGGGCAATTAAAGTGGTGAACTTAACAAGACACAACTGCCTAATGGTACTCACAGGTGGCTTCAGGAACAATCAGCAAAAGAGCAATGGGGCAAGAATAAAAGTTATTTTATCAACAAGCCTTGTAGCTACAATTAAAGCAAACTGCCAGCACTCTCCTCTTCTGGCACCAGACCCATTTTGGGTGAAGGCAGCGACTAGTAGATTTACAGATGATCAGTGTTGATGCCTTTCATATAGCTGGTCTGCATTTTGAGCCTTTTGTGTTTGCTGAGAAGATAGTGGTAACTTTCAGCAGCGGGCCTGGCACTTTTCAGGATGGAATTTTCCTGGCTCCATCTTTAAATTTTCTAAGTTCCTGATATATAACTACTACACAGCTAAACACTGTGCAGACATTATGCTGCCCCTACCCTCTGCAAACTGGTGGGTAGGTTGGTTTGCTTACTCTCATTTCCAGCATTTAAAAATAGATTGGAAATATGCACATCTCTATAAATAGTTAATTAAGGGGTTTGTATAGTCAAGAAGGCTGTGTTAGTTAGAGGGTCTCTTAATTTATTCAAGGCTTGTTTCAAACAACCTTTTTTTTTTCCCTGGTCACTAAATATTTCCCAGAAATCAAATTAAACCATATTTTATAGTCACAGCAGTCACTCACTCCAGAACCTGCATCAATAAGGAAAATTAAATCAGACATTTCCTGATTCAATTAACCCTGAGAAGGCAAAAATTTCATGAATGAAAAGAGAAGGCAAATTCTTAGCAGATACATTTCTAGCAATTATAGTCCTAAGTATTTACAAGGAAAAACAGCAGTAGAGATCCTCAATGAGGGTAAGTTATTAGTTCAGTAGTGCACTGGTGACTTACAGCAGCTGAAAAACTACAATCAATTCAGAAAGCCCACAAAATCTGTTTCAGAAGCTATCCCTAAAATATCTATTTATAAGATAGGCAATTGGACAACGAAGCCCCTACCAACAGTTAAATAAAACCCAATAAAGTGAGAAGTGCCTGTGCAGGCAATTTTTTTCTCTACTTAATCCATGTTTTTTTGGTTAGGGATATGGCAAAACACACATATTACAGCTAACACTGAACGTTTTAGGCTGTCATGCTGTTAGCTGGAACCTGAAGCAATAAAGCTTCACAGTAAGTGTCAGCTATTTCTCTGTAATGCTGGAAAGGGGACCTTTTGTCACCAGTGGTGGTCCCTGGTGTGTTCCCCTAGACTATGTCCTGCCCTACTGGGTCCTAAACCAGTCCCAGCAGCTTGATGGAACTCCACTCTTTCAACCCGTCATGTTCTTCAGATAAATACACCGAAACGCTGGTACTGCAGGAGTGTTCCAGTTTTAAGGACTGCCATAGCCTCTGCTGCATGCCATATTGCTCAGCTTAACGATCAATTCAGGCTGGAAAATAAAATGAGTTCCTGAAGACACTCATGTGCAACAAAGGAAGTTACAGAAAGCTAAAGCTACAGACAGCTTTATTAAGATTCTATGCAACATGAAGGATTTCTCTCAGCTTCTTCAGCAAGCTCAGGAGTGTGGCTATTTCACCTCTACACTCTAACTCAAAGCTCACATGGCCTGCAGAATCCTTAAAGCCACCTTTCTCATGCTGTTTTTTATGGAAGATGCCTACCACAGCCAACCCCAGCAATCTGCTCTTGTTCTCTCCAAGAACAGAATAATAACTGCTTTCTATAACCTTCTGCTTCTGTCTGCCTTTTCCTGCACTGGACAGTGAAAATTATGTAGTAATCAGGAGACAAAACTATTTCCTCTCTTAATTCTCTGTAAGACGTCTTGATTAATGTTCCATTTGTACACACCAGAACATTTGCAGCTTTAGGCACACCAGCAGCACGCACTTACACACATAATCTTCTCAAAACTAATCTCTCTCTACGGTGAGCACTATGTACAAAGACCACAAACAGAAAAACTACAAGCAAAACCAGGTGCTGAATGCCTACACTGAGAAAAAAAAAAGTCCCAGATAATTAATTTTGGGGATCTCTGTTTAACTCAGGACTAAGAAATTTACAGGTAGGTTCACAAAGGGCAAAACATTTTTATTCGACAGGTAGGAAAAAGCTCAGCTTCAGAATTGCCTCTAGTTTGGATAAACATCTGTGAGCAAACACCAGCCTGTTATTAAAGTCATGGCGTGTTTGGGAAAGGGATCACTTATGGCTTAGAAATGGGCACTGCAATAAGTATCAAATAAACAGTCCTCATCTGTTTTTTTGTCTTAAAACACTTGCAGTTCACTCTGTAAAGATGATGTTAGAGACTTCTGACTAAGAATATCGAGTGGGTCATTGAAATGAATGCTTAATGATTTTTATATCTACCTCCTCTGCCCTTTAAACTGTAAATTGATTGTTATGCAGAAGGCTGTTAATTTAACAAAGCATATTAAATTTCCCACTAGCACGGTAGGGCTTCTCCTGAGTTGGCACTTTCACTCGTCTTTCCCCTTGCTAACTGCATAGATCATACCTCACTTGCTGTAACTACAACTACTACATGAACATTCATTATTTCCGCTGTAACAGCAAGTGTATGCAGAATTGAAGGTTTTAACCATACTACCAGATGGATAAGAAAGTCCCCAACACTCAGTGAAAGCCAAGGGCAAGCACCTTTCCTGCAGACCTTTGTCTTAGCCCCTCATTTTATTTTCAGTAAATCATATTTTGCATAATCTTCTTTAGGTTCTGATTTCTGAAGGCATCTCTACTGAATAAAGCTCATGCAAAGGTATTTTCTTGAAGCACCAATCTAAGCAGGAAGGTAAGACGCTTTCTTTGAATAGTCTTCAGCCCTTTAATCCCATGTTCTAATATATTCAACTGAAGATGACTAAAAGGTAAATCATAGCTGTTAAGCATACCTGAATGCTTATCCATGTTACTGAATTTAAAAGTTGTTTAAAGTTTACCATTATTTGTTACTGATATCTCTAGTTGGCATTCTTTTAAGCAGGAAAAATGCAGATCAGCAAAGACTCCCCACTAAAACTAATGTACAACCAAGCAGATGTGCAATTTACAGGAAAAAAACGAGTCACCACAGATCACAATTGATCTCTTGATACAGTTTTTCTAACACAATAGCCAAGAAATTTCAGCTAGGATCCACTTTGAAACAAACCCAGGAACTAGATTTGTGCCTCTAAATGTCTGTTTATGCAGAAATATATATTTCTTTAAATTAAAGTTTCATATAGATGACACGAGGATTCATGTGGCTATCACAGCTGCTTCTTGGCAGTGAACTCATGAGCCTGTTTGAGATATATTTACATCAAAATTAAGGTGTAAGAGTAACTCAGACATATATACATAAATTACCTTTGAGCTGGCTAGCTGGAGTAGGGTTAACAGCATGATCACAGTAGTAAGGCATGCAAAGCAGGTTAGAAACTGCATCTGAGAAAGAGTCACATGGCCAGATGATTCTGAAATCTGTACTGATACCTGCTATTAAGCAAGCTTGTTCAAGTGTTCAGGTAAGTAGATATAAGCCACTACCACACCTCACTTGCAGTACAGATGACTCTTGTGCTGGAAGTGTGAGCACAGCTCCTGGCCAGCCTACAGCAACTGGCAGTGCATGCCCAAGCCAAAAGGCAATATTCCCTTTCAATTCCATATGTGCAAGGCTCAAGCCGAGACACATTATGAGGTCAGGCAATAAAAAGCAGTGTTAAAAGCTTTGTGTTAGTTAAAGAAACAACTGCTCAGTTATACACTATTCAATATAAACAGTATTAGGGCCAAAGAAGATTGGACACGATTCAAAAATATCCACCTGAAAAGCAAATATGAAGTACTCCGCTTCCTTTTTATTGCTCTTATTAATATTGATAGCTCATCCAGCAGTGACATTTTTTGTTTGAGGCACACAAATATGTCTCCAAGCCTGAGTATTTCAGGGAGCAAGTCTCCAAGTCCCATGAACTGTATTAATGAGTTACATAATTGTAAACGATGTCCACCTTTGACACATTGAGCTTTCCAGTAATTACCCAGAACTCAGTACACAGGCTGCTTGGGGAACAGATATCCTCCCATGCCCTGAAGTTTTTATGCATGCTAATTGTTGGTAATACCCTCTGATGGCCTCACATACAATCCTTCTAAACTGTAGCTGACTCCCTAAGTGAATAGCTTTGTAACAAACAACCCAGTTTTTCCAGTGGTATCTTAGGGCTAGAGACCCCAGGCCATGGTCAGGGTTACCCTGAAAGAGTTCACCACAACTAGCCTGGAACCTGGCCCCACGTGGCACCTGCTTGTCCCCACGGCCTGCAGAAGGGCTCCAATGAGCATGACCCTTTGCAGGGGTTGACAGGATTTGGGATAGGCCCAGGGAGGTGAGGGAAGAATGGTATCAGGTACATGGAAACATTAATGAGAAATTCACTTAGTTGTTTTAGCTAAAGCTCTCAGAGATTTAAAGCCATAACAGACATGCAGTTACATCATTTGCAAGCAGGCCACATCTTCAAGGTCAGCTCTTGCCTTGATATTTTCCTTTAAAAAGAACATACTAAAGAGCATCATTACAGCCTCATACCACTATCTAAATCATATAATGAGATCATATTCCCTTTATAATGGAAGGATCCTACTTCAAGCTTTAATGACATTTAAAAACCCCAGACTACTGCAAGCCTCACTGATGGCTTTCTGTGATATCCACCTCTGCCTTTATATAATTAAATCTAGAAAAGATTGTGCTTAGGGGCTATACTCCCACCACACAACTATAAGGAAATACCAAGCTAATTTTAAGACCTGCTTTCATGCTTGATATGTCCTCCTGACATTATTCCCTTGTTTGTGAAATATTCCCCCTTGTAACAAAGTAAAAAAAAGAATCAGAATTATACATTAAGTCCCGTTGAGCCATTTTTAGACTGGGGCTCAAAAGCAAACTTCAACATGGCAGTAAGGTAAGTTTAATGGCAGGAAAGGATGTTTACAAACCAACTAGGGCTAATAAATTTCACAAAGACTTCCCAGAATCCAGTTCCAAAGCATTTATGTCATGAGCATCTACACTCTCAAACACATGCTCACAAAGAATGAAATGGACAATTCTGAATGCCAAGCATTTTAGATTAGAAGTATCTTTCTGCCTTGATCTCCTATATATGCACCAACTATGTGCACAAACTATACTTCCACCCAAAGTCTTTGACACCAAGCCCACTAAATTATAGGTGACATGGCCCATCTGATACTGAAGAACAGCTAAGCGACAGAGAAATGACCACATGCTACCGCATGATGCTCCAATCATGCTGAATTCTTCACTCCTCTCCTTGGCAGATTCAAATGGACTCTGTAAACCTCAGGGGCCTTCACAACGAGGGCTGAATAAACAAGACCAAATAGATTTTAAGGAAGTGCATCTATTTCTGGAAATACCCCTACACGCCCCTGGTTAGCTTTTCAGACTTTTGAGCACTGTAGCAAGATTTGCTGTACAGTAGTTTAAATTTAGGATCCATCTATACTTCCTCTGACACAGACGCTCTCCCCAAAATTCTACAGGAAATTAATATACTGTGTATTTTTACATAAACTTCCCTGTTTCTCAGAGATGACAGCATTAAGCTTTTCCTTCAACAATAGTTAAAAGATGGAACTGCAGTTATTTTTGTCCTAGATTTTAATTAAAAATCTCTGTGGGAGGAAGAAAACTAGACAACCCACAAAGAGTGTCTGAGGTGGAATTTATGCTGTGCTAAATGAGCCCAAAGGACTCAAACTGTGCCCAGGCTGATGCAGCATGCACAATGAAACCCACTCCCAGCCTCAGTTCTCAAGCCAAAAACCTTTCCATGCCTGCCTCAGTCCTTCCTTCTCTCCCAGTCTATCAGTGAAAACAAGCAGACGGGTAAATTCTTCGCACTGGCACTTTCCTTTCATTCAGCCTGAGGGAGCTTTAGGCTCGCAGGTGAATGAACACACCCACATCATACACATTTAACTGTGAATTTGTCTTTGCTATCTCCTCCTACCTTTTCAAATAATACTGTCCCAATACTTTTGCTGGTGACTACTCTGGTATTGCAAAACTATCCCAATACCACACATAGCCATGTGCATGCCAGGCATAAGCCAGACAGAAACTCTTTGTGTGAGCCCTGGAGAATTTCTGCAAGATAGCAGTTGTGACAGAGTGTGCGTTTTGCATCTGAATTAATTTCAATGAAAAACGAAGGTCCCCAAGTGACTTAAATGTGCTTTGTAGTGATTGCAGGCTTCCTTTTTAAGAGCATTCTAATATATCTCAATGGTAATTAGTTGGAAAAAATCTGATACCCAAGACCTGAGTCACCTTCCCCGATATTGCCTTTTACGCTGAAATAGTACCAATGATGAAATTCCTCCTTGCAGGTGTCAGTGTAAGCCAAGGCAAGATCCGGCTCCCAGTCTCATGGGCAGCAAATTTCACAATACAGCTCTTAACAAAAGATGACAAATCTGAAATCCATGGAATTCAGAAAGAGGAGCCTTCTCATCGCTTTAAAGCTAACCTATACTGACACCAGCTTTTTTTGTCACCAAATGAAAAGATCCAATGAAAAAAAAAACAAACAACAAAACCAGAAACAAACCAGTACTGCTTGGCTACGAACACTGACAACTGGAAATACAGCGAGGAGGGAATTGAAAGCAGACCTGCCTGGAGAGCTGGGGGTTCCCACCTGGGTAGGGTAAGGAAAGTACCAACCATGCACACAACACCAATACAAAGTTGTCTACATTGGCTCTAGCTGGTGTAGACAAGGGAGGGAGGAGAGCACAAAGCAGGATATGGAGAACAAGAGGCACCTGCAGATCCCCATCTATAGATGTATGGTTCACACTGACCTTCAACAGCTTCATGTCAAAAGCATAAAGATGGCTTTAAACAAACAAAAATCCCTGCCTCCCACACAAACACGAGCTGAGGCCTGGCACATAAGAAAGATCAGGTCCTCAGCATCCAGACTGGCCCTGGCTGAGAGGAAGCCAAACACAATGCAGTCAGTTCACAGCATTTTCTTTATCTCAGCAATAAGAGCAGCCAGACAATGTTTTCCAATACATACCACAGCAATTTATCACAGAGAGACAGGAGTTAGCAGGAAACACTCCCATTATCTCTGCTAGGAAAAGGAAGCAGCAAGGAGAATGGCTAAAAGGTGACAGATTTTATGAGGCTGGACTTCAGCCCTGCGCGGGGCTGACCAGCTCATCTCTCCATACCAGAAAAAAGAGATAGGCTTTAGCTGTGTGGGTCTTATAAAACAAGAGTTATAGCTGCCACATGATGACTTTTCCAAGAGAAACAAACCAAGACAAATGAAAATATTTCAATAGCAACTGTGCTGAGCCAGATCCTCAGGCTGCGTATACCAGGGAAGTTTTATGGCCTCCTTAGCAGGATGATGCTGCCTTAAGGTGGCAAGTGCAGGGCTGGGCAACCAACAGGTGGAGAGAGGCAATGTCAGAGAGACCTACAATGCTGTTAAGGAGGCAGCAGTGGAGAGCAAGCCCATAGTGCTTTCTGGCAACTATTTAGTCTGTATTACAAAAGCAGGCTTCAAAGTGGTTGCTGCCTTCAAGCTCCAAACACAGATGAGTTTATAAACACAAGACCCCAGATGGAAAAGATTTGAAAGGTTTGAGAGGGTAACAAGGGAATGAACAAACAAATATCTCTGAAATGAGGTAAGGAAGCACTTAAAATGGCAGAAGACTAGATGGCCTGTACAGACTTTGTGGTGCCTCTAAAACGTACAAAACTTTTAACATACCAAGGCTGTGCACACATACTGAATTCTCCTACAGGGCATAAACACAGACTGCTATTACCAGCTGCCAGTAATAAAGAATATTGCCCAACCATTAGCAATCAGTCAGCACAGTAGCCAAAAGTGCTAGGAGCTGTACAAACATAACTGCTCCTGCCTCAGAAAGAATATTGGGTTTCTAACGTTTCAAGCAGTGCTTGGACCCAAATGTATTTCCTAAGACCACACCAGACAATGTCTGAGTGAAGAAAAGAAAATTAAAGAGCATATCATTTTATCGTCGCTCCCTTGATCAGGTCATCTTACACAGTGTCTTTCCCAGCAAAACTAATCTTCCACTGCAGTCATCTCTTCATCTTTAAGGAAACGTAGAAACACAGATATTAATTACTTTTCTCCGGTGCAGCTCACAATGCATCACTGTAGACACTGGTGATGCAATTGCTGTAAGTACAATTGAGTGTTTTATAATGAACAATTTCATATCTGGTTAAAAGTGGAGGCAACAATACAATAAAAAGGAGCTTTTCAAAAGCGCTCTCCAATGGATTCTGCAGACTTCTGTGGGAGTGGGGCCGAGCTGACACCTCTTCTGAGCTGATACTGCTTCCGTCTGTCAATCTCATATAATCTGTCCTGACTGCAAGCCTTGCTACCAAGAACTGCAGGCCTGTCTGATGTCTCTCCTTCCTGGGCTGCCAGAGTTGCTGGACTCCTTAAGGAGAAAGATCAGCTGTTGACAGCCTGTGGGTCCGACTAGATCCAAAGAAAGCAGGCAAAATCTGTGAGCCAGCCCAGGGAAAGAAGTAATCTAAACCAGTAAAGGAAGCATCACAAATCACTCTCCTTCGAGAAAGAAGCAGTAAAGACTGGAGCCAGCTGGACTCCAGGCTGGGTTACATCCAACTGCAGATTTGTCCAAGGTCCACTGCTTGCTCTTGACAAACATACGTCAATTTTACAGACTGCTGCCTGTCTCTGCTACCCCAACAGTCCCATTACCATCCAGCCACAGCCCCAGCCTGCAGGCAAGAGCCCCAACCTGCTTATGGGAGCCACCTCTGCCATCACTGTCAGTGCCACAGGGAATCAATGAGCTTGGGCAGAAAATGGTAATGGAGTTTTCCTCCCTGCTCTGCAAAACAGGCCACTTGCAGTTTGGAAAGCTGGTTCTGAAGCACTGTTCAGTCTGGAGGTAATGAAGTCGAGAAATGCAGCATTGAAATGGCACTCACAATAAGCCAAAGTGGGAATTAAATGAGATGGAGTGACACTAACGCACAGGAGGAAACTATTAGGTTCTGCGAACATTTATTTCCCTCAACAGCCCAGCAAGGTAACCGTATGAATGAGCAGCACAACAAAGCATGTTCCTCTCAGCAAAGCTTTGCAGTCTCCTAGAGGCATCAGCTTCTTCTCACCACAGACTCCTTCCTTCTCACCATAACCTGCCTTAAAATAACCTCTTATCTTGCAGAAGGGTCACATTGATTTGTTTAATCAATAGAAGAAAACCTAAAAATTTTAGTTAAGCCCCATGTTTCCAGTCACCAGTCAGGCATGCATAATTGAGTCAGTGACTCTCCAGAAGACCCTAGTCTGGTGGTGGCACTACCTTCTCCCAATTACTCTGAATATGAAGTGTTTCCCATAACCAAATGTACTTCTCCTTTGCCTGTAAACACCAAGAGTCCCCCTACACAGTTCTTGCTATAAGACATATACTGATCATCTGGATTAGCAGCAGTACTGGGAAAAATCCATCAATAAACTATGATATTTGGGATTATAGTATTTGATCAGAATTTTTTGAGGTTGCTCTCTGTTGCCTGTTGAACTCGACTGCCCTGCCCTGCTGGTGATGGAGGCAGATGACCACAGATACAAATGCCACCAGGCACTCACTTTTCACTAGCACAAGTGGCTTTTCAGGACCCAGATTTTCAGCACTGATAGAACACCTCTGTATTTCCCTGCCAGATCAAAGACACTCCCAAGTAAGCATTACTGGAATTTGCATCCCTGCCATGGCCCACTCACATTGCCAATACACTGCAAGTAAAAACAAAGGTCAGCAACCACTCAGAAAGTGAATGAAGTCTTATTTACTTTATTTAAAAATAAACTACAGTCACGATCTTATAGCCAACACACTAACCCGTTCTTAATTTCTTAATATTGAATACATAACAAAAGTAACACTGTCTTTCCCCTGTGCCTCCAGTCTCAAAGACAAGATAATAAATACATGGCATATTCAACACTTGCTTGTCAAGGAGCTATTGAGGCAGTCTGCAGACCAAGACTTGTTCTCTGGCTCACCAATGTTCAACTACAAGTATTGTTTGCTAGTATATTTCTGCCAATATAAGAAAAGTATGGATGTATTCAGAGCCAAACAAAAGTGCTCTATACTGGAATAGCTTGTTCTCCTTTCCCACAGGGCAACAAGCTCCACTAGCATGAGCATGTTCATACTGGCATTCCTGAATTCACACCAGGGGAGGGTTTATATCAATGTTACAGAACGGTGGTTAAAAGTAGTGAAACTCGTTTATTTGTAGGGGATTTGCTCCTGATCTTGAGATCACTACTAAAACTCCTAATTCTACACAGAGTAGAATTCAGTAATCAAGGTTTTAACTGAATAAAATATACCACAAATCAATACAGACTGCTGAATGATAGTAACAGCAACATAAGGAGGAAGTCCACTTTCATGTGGGCCGTCACTAATAAAGCCAGTTATATCTAGGGGACTCCATCCCTTTTGGTGGGTGAGAAGTTACCCAAGTTGTTTAGCAGCAAGTGGCAGCAAAATGGCCAACCTCATTATATCAGACGAAATTCCTGAAAATGTCAACAGATGAAGCAAATCATGGGATGCCACTGCCACAGCTGCTTCTAGAATTCAACCCTCCAGGGAGCTGAGTGCCAGCACTTTTCAGCAGACAGGTAGAAATGCAAACAGGCTGTTCAGGTACTTCTAAACCCATTATAGACAATTCCCTCCAGTCAACAGCCCCAAAGCATATGGCTACAAATGTTCAAAGAACCCACTGTACTTGCATGAAAATGTGTCCACCCTCAGAGACACAGTCAGAAAGAAAGAAAGAAGAGGAGATCGAAAGGAGGGGAAAGAGAAACGAGGAGAGAAGAGGAGAGTAGGTAAAAAACCAGAGATTTAAAGGAGTAAAGAAAGAGTAAAGAAAGGGAGATTTTGAAGATCTACAGGTATGAAGGAAGGCTGGGATCAGTCTCAGGGAAGGAGGAGGAAAGGGCACTCACCGCAGCGCTTGCTCTCTCAGATGGCACTAACCCTCCTCTCCCATGCGACAGCTGCATTCAGAGTCACCATCCCTACCCTAGATCCTTGCTGCCTGCTACGTGCACAGCAGCTTTCTGGTCCCCTCCTGGACACGACACTCCTCCAAGCTGCAGCTCAGGACAGGACACAGGGAAGACACCCGCATGCAACGCGTCTGCTCCAGGGGCACATGGCCATGAAACACACCTCCCACACGCTACCAGCATGCTGTCCGCGATCCCAGCACTCAGTCAGAAAATTAGAGCAACTCTCCAACCATGGTGTCTGTGGAAGAAAATCCTGAAAAGAAGCGCAGCAGTGATTCAAACCAGTGATATGTCCAAAGAAAGCCTGAAACAATAGCCCTGGTGGGTGTGATTTCCCCCTATTTGACAGGGGAAGATTAAATGCAATGCTCACTAATAATAATTATTTGTCAGCACTGTTAACAGTTTCACTGCTGATCAAAGCAGCTGGGCAGCATGGAGAAAAGTACAGCCAGTTGCAGTCACTTATCAAAGAGCACTACCAATAAATAATGTGCAACTCTGAGACAGGTTATATTCCTGCCACACGTAATCACTCGCACTCTTTCTGGGTTTGGATGGCTTCTTAGCACATAGAATCACTGTGCAATCAGAACTGATAAAAACCCCATTTCACTCTCGTCTGTAATTAATCAACAAATAAGGAAAATCCTTGCATCAGTAGGCTGCTGCTGGTGGAAATCACTCAGTGCATTCTGCACAGGGCTCAGATGCACCGAGTTTGACAAAGACTTCTCAGCAGATGCCGCTGAGCACAGTAAAAGCATCGTTTCCTAAGATGCACAGAACCTAAAGCTACCACGCAGAAGCAGGTTTGCCAAGCACCGGCATCAGGCACACTAGGACTGTATTACTGCTTTAGCTTTAAAAATAGTCCAATGGAAGTTGCTAGTTACAGTACCCGATAGTGATGGTACACATATTTCAGTAGACAAGCATGTTTAATTATAGACCTGCTTCTTTCTGCATCACTCCACATCTGGAAAACACCCAAATGTTTTTCCTTTGTGAATTTTCCCAATATTGCTAAATTAAGTGTTAATCTCAAAATAAAGGTATTTGTGTTGCTGCTGTTCTCTGCAACATGTGCTCTTCCTTGGCCCTTGAGCTCTCACAGTGAAGGAAGAGTTTTGCAAATAGCATCTATATCTGCTGGTGTCACCCTGTGTCTTTTTGTATATAATTTTACAGTGACTTGTCTGGGCTTGTGTCAGATCAGATTCCCTCAAGACATCTGGCATGTGACTGAAAGTGATAGAAACTAAAAAAGCTTTGGATGAACTCCCACTTGTTGGACTGATTTCTCATGAACAACTGATATTCAAAATGATAAAAAATTAGATGAAAATGATAATAGTAAAAATAAGAAGCCACCATTTCTGAGGTGTTTTGCACCTTTAAACCACTGTGCAAACAAGGTATTAAAAATGTATACACAAACACCACCTTCTACACTTGACAATCCATAGTTTGCTGAAGCCACAGCAACCGCTGAGACATGAAGAGCTTTTATTAGATCAGAAATTTCAGCTATCAGAGACACTGTTGCTGTGGGAAACTGCTGAAACCCTCGTGGGAGGCAATGCTCTTGTGTCAGGCAGCACGAACACCACTGGGATCCTACCACCGCTGCCTCTATTGCTTCCTAAGCAATAGACCCCAGTGGGGCTCTGTGCAGGGAGTGATGCCAAGGTCCACATCCTCTCTCTAATGAGGAATGGGAGAACCAGGACACCACCTCGCATCTTGGAGTAAACAAGCAGGGAAGGAGTGTGCACAGAAAAAAGTCCAGCCTCATTTAAGAGGGCAGAGAAATCCTGCAGTAAAATCCAGCAGTAGGTGACACACAGAGTGGAAAGTAACTTTTTCTAATTGCATGTATCAGAGCTGGTTTAGGCAGGGGGCACAGTAATTTCACCCAGTGCATTTTGGGTTCTGGGAGCCAGTGTTCAGACAAGAGAGTTTCTCTCACTTTCAGACAGTTATTGAAGGAGCCCTCTAAAAGAAAAAATAGGATGAATTTGAAGAGAAAGGCTCACAAGCAACTGGGTGTGCAAGGAGTCTGAGGTCTCCCACGAGATGATGGGATCTGGGTGGGCTCCTGGATGGAAAGGACACCCTGAGGCCATGCTAATTTTGAAGGCACAGGGGATTTTTGAGGGCTTATGAGACAAGGAGCTGCCAGGAACAGTTTTGTCCAGGAAAAGATTTTATAGTCTCTGCAGATCCCTTACAGCCCTGTGTTTCCTTTGGTTCATAACTCCTTCATTCTCATCGCCTAGCACTACAAAGACAAGTCAGTCTTTCAGCACTTGCTCAGACTGTTTGGTATTTGCAGTAATGCCAGCAAATCCAACAGTGCCGCAGCTAATCACCTCTGAGAGAGGGTGGGGAATTTTTGAATGCATAGATGTAGAGGCAGCTCTAAGCAATCCCTTCTCTGCATTGAACCTGGAGGCTCCTCAACAATAGGTATAGACTGTAATCTGCCCTTGGCTGCTGTGACAGTTGCTGGCTCCATGCAAGGCATGACAGTCTGGAGAGGAGAACTGCTGCTGCATTATTGGTGAGCAATGGCACATCTACCTGCACCATCTAAGCCACGCGAAAACAAGAGGAAGTCCTCAAATTTCTTCTCTGAAGGAAACTATTCTACCTCCCTTTTAATGTGTCCTACCTCTTCCTTAAACAGCCTAGTTCAAGATTAATGGCATAACAAAGCTCATTTCTGCATACTGGTATGTGCTTGCTCTCCTGCTAGCTCATACTGCGTGGCTGGACTTGGGTCAGTGGGGACTTGTTTGGTGTCAGCGCGGACAGGATCAGTCTTAACGCTTCTTGATCTTAAAGAGATTTGCTTGAAAGTAGTTTTCCACGTGCCTGGTAATCACATTCCCACTCTTTCTTTCTTTGTTTATGCTCCATTTCTGCCAAGCAACAGCTTCCTTCTTGTACTTGGAAAAGCACGTCTGCGTCCCCAAGCTTATACCAGGTGATCTTCTTTATAAATTTGGTTGGATTGTTTGTCCTCCTAGAAAGTAGGCAAAACACTCCACTATTAAATGCTATTAGAAAGGGGCAAGTAGCACATGCAGCTTGGTGTTGCTAATTTAACAATGTAAAACCACATCTTAGAGTAGACTCCCACATTCTAAATTCTGATGCTTGCAACAAATAAATCCTGATCAATTTCAAACTAGAAAACAATGGAGCTGGTGCCTGCATTATGCAAGCAGGTTCAGCTCCTGTGCAGCAGCTCATGGTCCAGTAGCAAAGCTGCCTTCAAAGACTACAAACCCGGGAGAGCTTGTTAACCTGCCTAGGAAAATCTCAGCACTGCTCCCACCTGAAAGTCTTCACTAGCCCCTATCCTCTTGGCCAAAGACAATGCCCAAGTAACATAAAACACAGCTTTTTCCTATGTCCAAGTACTAAAGGCCCAAAGGCATCTCCCTTTGTGTCTTCAAATTTCCTGGGAAAAAAAGGCACACCTTTTCCTTTCAAATCCCTCTGAATCACAGAGCAGACAGGCAGCCCTTACCCCTCTTCTGTGCAAGCAGTGGGATGAGAGCTTTGCTAGGGACACTTCCTACAGACCTGCTCATCCCTCTGGCCTCAGGAGCCTGTGGATATCCCACTGCCAGTCCAGTGTAGAGATGCGACAAGGTCTTCTCCAGCAGGGAGGGCTTAACACAACTGAGTTTAACAGGCCTTCCCTTGATTGTACAGGCTTCACAGTGTATTTGTAGCTCTGAAAAAAACCCAAACCAAAGCAAGCAAAAAAAAACAAACCAGAAATAACTTATTTTTCTTTCTCATTTTAAGATTTAGAATCATCTTGAAATATCGAGGTGAAAGAGATTTGGGCTTTGTATTTTCCTGTGGTCACAAAGTGCAAACACACACATATTGACACAAAAGAAACATATTGGGCTCCACAGTGCTGCTTTTCCATTAAGCAAGATGAGAAGACAGAAGAATTACTTCCTGGTGTATACCTGGCCATGCTTTTTCACTGCTTCCAGACTCCCCATTAACTGCACATTTTCATAACTGCACATTTTGGAATGATAAATTCAAGTTCTTGGTTTCTAGAAAGGAGCATACTAAACCTTTTTATATCCAGAATTCTGATAAAGAAAAAAACTTTTGGATCTAAATTGCCCTTCTCAATCATTCTTACAATATCTTTCATGCTGCACCTTCTCATGCTATTTTCAAACTAATGCTATTATTTTTCAAAAATATAATTAATTCATCTATTTTCTTAAACTGCTCCCAAGATGCTCTGTAAACAGGGCCAAGTCTTAACCAGCTCCCTGTCATGCCATACAAAAAAAAAAAAGGCATAGAATGGACAGTAATTTTCCAGAAGATACATGCTTTTACTGCTATGCTTTAAAACAATTCTCCAGGTTGCACCAGTAGCTTTACCAATACAGCAGCCAAATCAATCTCCTGTTATTTTCCTAATTCCATACACTCATCTCAAGCCCCTCCTATATTTAAAGTGGCTGCCACGCTTTTAATTTGAAATTCGGTTATACAAAGAGAGCCACAGGTATAACAGAGAGACCCTGGAAACCAAAGTTCTGACAGGAACTTCAGCAGTAATGGCATTTCACACAATAAGTATCATTTCTCTCATTTAGTCCTGTTTCTCTCTAGTGTGTGTGATAACAGCCTGCTCTGTGGCTCCACAGGAGTGACTCCTGATTTACACTGGTGACAAGGAAGTCAGCACGCAGACATGGCAGCACCAGCACCACACTACCAGGGGCTCCCAGCTACACCAAGTTCACGCTGGAAGAAGGAGCTTCTCTGGGAAGGGTCCATAGTCTTGCACCAAAACCCTCACAGCTTCACTTTTGAGGAAGCTCTGGGTCAGGAGGGAGCAGGCTGGAGAAACACCAACCCTCCTTTATTATGCTAACAGTCCTACATGCTAAAGAGCATCTTTTGCCTAAGTATCACCCTTTTCTGTTTGCAAATTAATAGAGCCACAGGAACTAGATTACTGACAGTACTGAGGGATGTTTGCTGCTTTATGCAAAGTACAGCTTTGATGGGATGCTGTTCTTCACCAGCAATGCTGCCCCTGTCATCAGTTTAGCTCACATAAAGGAAGTAAACTTTCTAAACCACAATCCCTTCTTTCCTGAAGCATAATAGGATTAGCAACAGACCTGACCCCATAACCAGGTCTGAAAAGGTGACTGCAGGCTTCTCTGTGAATGCAGTCCCCTAAAAGAATACAAATCCAGAACTTGGCTGATTTGTAGAATTAATATCTATTATACAACGCAGGATTTTGACCGCCACCCCACCATCAAAGCCTGTGATTCTTTCCTGTTTCGCTACAGGGTAGATTTTCAGAAGAGCTGTATCTTCCTGCCTTCACTGGGGCTTCACTGTACCTAAGGAGTAAAATACTGTAGCATCAGTGCAGAAAAGTGAGAAAATGTAAGGCATTATACACAAGCAGCAATGAAAAGATCAGATTGGAAAGGTACCATTTTAGACATTCATAGGCAGATATTTGAAGATACTTTTTTTTTTTTTAAAAAAAAGAGAGACTGGAAGAATTACAGCCGGTATTTCTTGCAGTTCAAAGAATATAGGATCACAGAAGTCAGGGAGACCTGCAAGGACAGCTAGCCAGAAAGCACCTTGAAACAAAAGCTATTAGAAAATAATACAGTAGCCTCAAATGGCAGCAATGGGGGAGAACTAAGAGCATTAAGAATGCTTCCACCACCCATCCCTCTAGGCAAATCACTCCTCGCAGGATGTTTCTGTCTAACAGGCTCATTTTGAAAATATCTTTTTAACATTCTTTGTGCCTGTTCCTGGGAACACAGCTATGAGAAGCAAGCCTGCTAGAAAGTACAGGTAGGTCTGGGCCCATAGTTTAGGAGAAAACATAAACATTTTTCCAAATTTGTGATTATGTCCCGTGATCCAGGAACAAGCAAGAAGATATGTGTTTAAAATCTTGCCACGTCTGATGGTTGCTTCCAAACTCTCCATTAACAACTTGGTGACTGTCCAGTAATAGAAGGTTTTCCAGGGCTAGGACACTGAGGAAATACCACTGTGTGAAATGTGCACTATTGTAATGATATTCCCAAATGGCATGATGCAGTTGAGATTACAGGATTTGTGCTTGCCACCCAGTTAGCCTGAATCACTGCCATGCTCACAATAAATGTCAGTGCTTTGGTTTTGTTCTTCTTATTCCTCAGTTTAATAAACTAAAGCTGCAAAGAGAAGTCTTTTTCTTGAAGGCAGACTTCAAATCTGCAGAGAAGAAGAATAGGAGAGAGTTTGTCTTTGAAAAGTAAAAGACACCACAGAACTGTGAACCAAGAAGCAGTTTCATCTCCACAAAAAAAAGAAAAGCTTTATAGCCAAGCTAGAAAGTACCAAGAGTCCAGCAACACACCCCACAGGGACTCACACCTCCACAGAAAAACCTGCAGCAGCCAGACTGTCTCAAGGAATTACTGCAGTGGATTTTATTTGCAGTGAGCAGGACTGTGCTGCCAGAGCAATGCTGCCCTACAAAGATCAGCCCCACACGGCGGGCAAACGGGAAAAGTAGATGGGCAAGCCCAACTACCCATCTGCTGCCAGCAAGAAAGAGATAAGGAGGACTGGCAGCCCCAAGAGCTGTTGGGTTTAGAATGGCCACGGCTGGGCAAGTTTAGCCAGCCATGGACAAACAGGTCACTAACTCAGGCAAACCAGGTTGAAAATCAGGGCACAGGCTACTGAGAACCATTTCACAGCCCACTGCTCCCCAGCACAGAGTGAAGGCAGGACAAGGGTGCTGCTTGCTCACTCAAACACCCTCCTCTGCTCCTAGCAGCTATGGAACACAACAGGAGGTTTACATTGAAGAACTCCATATGGTAAAGCATGTGCAGTCTGCTACAGGGCAAAGTAAACTTTCTAAACATGCTGAGCTATCATCATTATGTGCAATCCTGAATTGTTTGTTGTAACTTTAGTTACTAAAACAGATAGGAAAAAAAATCACTCCTAGTTTTATGCATACTGTGAGGAAAAAAAAACAGCAACAGGGAGGAAGAGGAAATTGTTTTTCCCTGCTGCCTAACAAGCAAGAGCTGAACCCCAACTGAATTCTGCAACTAAGAAGGCAAAACTAAGAAGTGTTGTTAAATTGTGACCTTGCATTCTCAGCAATGTCAGCCTGCTTCCATGAAACAGCATGCCTCCCCAAATTTGGAAGGCTTTTGTTCCAAATCCAATCACGCATTTGCAAAAATTGCAGCTGCATCCACAGGTTTGATCCATTTTCAGGTTCACACTTAGTGCTTGGTGTCAATATGTTTTATTCTAAGAACTTCTTTATAGTAGCATAACACAGAGGGCTTCTGGTAAGAAACAGGGCCACTGAGGATGAGATGGCACACAAAGATTTTTGTTGGCAAGATTTATTCAGATTTAACAAATTCCAGCAAAAGACAAATTTATCCAAACCTTCAGAAACTCAGCTTTCAAATGTTCAAAGGCTTGTGGTTTTGTATCATAGAACTTGGCGGACTGAAGTAATTCTGATGTCTCCTAACATGGCTTTGATACTATTTTACACAATAAAACCCACATACTTCAGACTTCGCCAATAACTTGTTCAATGGTCAGGGTTTTTTCAGCACAGCCAGTGCTGACTAGTTAAATGTATTGGACACTTACAGTTAACACAAATGAAGCCTAACAAGCAGTTTGCTGTAGGTGCTTAAAAATGAGATTATTGTCTAGGGCTATATGAGGATACAGTGTTTCATTTAAGTAGAAAGGAAGGAACCCCATAAAAAATAAACAACCTTCTTTCTTCTACCACTCTTGTTTTCATTATGGCCTTTAACACAGACATTGTGTATTGTAGCTTAAAACAAAGCCAGAACCACAGAACTACAGGCAAGACGACCGATGTGTCAGCTTCTTTTGAATCCAGCTATAAGTAACCAGAGCCAGAAACTGCTTGTTCTGCTCCCAGTTCATGAATCCTTTTGCTTTAATGCTTTTAGATCTAAAAGGTTTTGCTTTTAAAACAGTTCCCAAAAAGAAAAAAATATTACAGGATTGGTAAAAAAGCAAATAATGGAGCTAGATGCAGTGAGGAACAACAGAGTCAAAAAAAACTCAGTAAAGGTCACTTTAAATACCATTATCTCTGCTGGTAAAGAATATGCCAGGCATGTGGAGCCAGATCCACAGCTGGTGAACTGACTTTGATGCAAGTACGGCTATTTACACGATGTCTTTTTATGTTTAGCAGAGAGCGGGATCTGTTCGAGAGGACAACTGTGAGGCTCCAGGCTGTCTTTGAAGAGCTAACATACCGTTTCATGCTACAGATAACTGGGTATCATCTGTTTCATTGGCTTCTAGTTTTAAACTACACTCCTGTGGTTAAGCAGAGTGGCTGTACAGCAAGGAGGCAATGACTCGCATCCCCAGAGAACTGCCAGTGCCTGCACTCCAGCCAGGAGAGTGCTGTATGTGCTAGAGGCTCAGGAACACAACATGCGCCAGCTAACTCAGGGTGAAGACTGTTGGGCTTGAACTCTGTGATTTGAAAAATAGCTTTTCCCTCAAAAGGGTGGGTGCCCAAAGGAAAAACCTCCATCCCCAAATCTGCTCTCCACATCAAAGGGCACATTTCTAAATCTAAAGCAAACACGAGTGCTCAGAAGAAGCATTTCTCACAGAACATGTCATTTTTAAAATGGCAGTGTAACATGTTTGCCAAAGGATGTTTTTTTCTCTGAAGCCATGCCTGTTGTAGTCTCTTCTCCCAAGAAAATCCATTTTTGCATCTGTGGCATCAGTGACTCAGTGGTGCTGACTCTCCAGACTTGTCCCAACAGTGGCCCAGTGGCAGCACGGACAAGAGCAGGAGATCAGCTCAAGAGGACAAGGAACAGGACTGACAGTTCCATCTGAGCCAGGTTGGCTTCTGGAGTACTTTTTCTTGTATTAAACAGAGATAATACATCAGGGAATGCAAAATCAGATTGTAAGCTGTGATTCCATAACTGGAACATGGCAGTGGAAGAAGGGCAACACAAACACTCCATTCTGTGCAGCTCCCTGCATTGATCATCAGCTGACCACATGAAACAGAAGACAAGACCTGTGCAGTCCTCATGCCTACTGCTCCTGGTGTGGCATTTTACATTTAATCCCTTAAAATCTGTCTTCAAATCTTGAGTTTGCATCTGGTGAACCCCAGGTCAGGATTTCCAAAGATGTTAAATAGGCCTGGGATAGCTAAAAGTGGTGGAGGAGGGCCACATCCACACAGCAAGCTCAGGATTAGAGCATGATAATTGCTGTTTTGCAGGACCATGGCATCGAGGCAGAGCTTGGGGAAAGCCAAGTCTGCAAAACGCACCAGCAAATTGGGCTGAAAAGCATTCAGTGACATCTGTGCCCATCCTGCCCAGATATGCAGGCAGGACCAGTTGGGCTCACACTATCACACTCCTCACAGAGGAGGCCTTTGTCTCCCTTCTGAGCACTCTGGGCAACACCTGACACTGACACCACAACAGAGGTGTTACAGTGTGGATGAAGTTGGACAAAAAAGCTGGCAGCAACTCTTCTTTGCTTAGATCTCTATGTGATAATATCCACTATGTTCAGTGACAGAAGGACCCAATACCACTAAATACAAGCTCTCCACACCTGTACACACCATAAAGACACATATCCCTACACACACATCAATACACACATATGCATACGCACAGGTATGGATTCAACACAATACTCATATCCGCACAGAAAGGCAGGAAAATCTACCCACAACATTACACTGCAGTGATGATATCTTAACTGATTGTTATTTCAAGACAGTGTCAATGGAAAAGATTTATATCCCTGTCACTGTGCCTGCCCATGCAATTAGTCTATCTTTGTGCCAAATGATATTAATGGACAGTGAATGAAAAATTTATATTAAAAAGAAAGATTCATAGGAAGAAAGAAATCTATATAGATACATTACCTGTAACAAAAGAAAAAGTTCAAGATTGAGAAAGTTTGATGCTATAGTCCCTGCACGAAAAGCATCAGAAACTTCCAATTACTGCCTCTGAATTCTTGTGTATCAAATCAAAATTTTCTGCTTATAAACAGAAAAGATCACTGCAATTTAATCAGCAAGGGAATAGTACAGATTAGTTTATGAGCATAGTTAAGCTTATGAACATGCAGTAAAAGTAACTTTGAAGTGATAGAATCAAACCATAAAAATCAATCATGGCTGCAAAAATTTACTCCTCACAAGAGCTCAGTGTCAATTGACAGGTTCCTCCAAGAAACTATAACAGGAAATCCCCCTGTCATGCTTCTCTAGACAGACAAGCATTACTGAGACACAAAGGAACTGCAAGCACCTTCTGGTGGCCCGTAAGAGGCTCTAGATCTAGCCTGGACCTAGTCATGCACACCACAAAGGAAGTAAAGTGGACATGCACCTCTCCAGAGGAGCACTCCAACGAAGCTACTCAGCGTGACAGGTTTTGACCCCAAATTCTTACTGCTCTGTAGGCTACGAATGAAATATTTTTGCATTCATTTCATAGGAAATATGCTACAAAAATTAAATATATCAGAACTGAGAAAAGCACTTGGTGTTCATTCGCCCTAAAGAGAAAAACACCTAAATTTCTGCTGGATCAAACAGCAGGTTGCTGTTAATACTCCAGTCTCCACCTGGAATCTCTGCACAACAACCTTCCAGTCAGTCAGTCAGTTGGCAAAAGCTCCTCTATGATCCTGAGTCACCACTGGGCTATGGCAAGGCACCGAAGAGCAGTACCTGGGCTTAAATGGAATCACTGCTAGGATTTTCATGATGAGAAAAGGGTTTCTCTCTTCTTCAACTCGCCTCGCAGTCCTTACATGACAATCACAAAAAAACAGAGCTTCAGCTTCAGAAAATCACATCTTCTTGGCATCTCACTGAGTCCGTGCACTGAGCTGACTTTTGCCAAAGCAGAAGAAAACTTCACAGCAACCTTCCTTGATCAGACCATTCAGCTCAATCAAACTCTGCAGGAGCTAACAAATCCAGGCATTTCCATCAAAGCAAATAAAACAATAATTACAAACGGAGCTTCTTCCAAAATGCATGGGGTATTGGAGAGTCAGACTGGCAGGTGCCATTTATTTAATCCTTCATCAAGTGAAAAGTAGGTACAGCACTTCAGCAAAAGCAGAAAAATGCAGCAGGATGAATATACTAATATTTTCACAAAGCATCATAGTTCAGATATTGCCCTGATCAAATATGGAACCACAGTGCACCATAAAATTCAGGTTTCTTTTCCAGGACAGCCTGAGTCTATGCACCTAAGCTGCCACAACTGGACACTGCTCCATTGAAATCACAACTCATTTACAGCAGGGAGTCCTTTTTGCAAATGTTCCCTGAATAAATGAGGTGATCCCATTGGAAACATTCCAGTGCAAGACAAATCTTTTTCAATAGGGACCAGTCTCTGATAATCTTCCACACAGTGAATAATAATGTACTCCACAAATAGCCTGACTGAACTGAATGGGTGGTTGTGATGAGTAAGGTAATACTCACAGGGAGAAAAGGTGATTTAAAAAAAAAAAATCTACTTTTTTTCTGGTTATCACAAAGAAGTGGCTTCTGCTATTGCATATATGAGCCTACCGGTGTGACTCATGTTCTAGGCGTGTCTTCCTTTTATAAAAACTGTTACATAAAAAAGGGGAAAAGTGGATTTTTACCTTATAGACTGCATGGATTCAGTGTCTTTAGGTGAGCAATGAATGCAATGTCCTCTGCTTTAGATGATTTTTAAATAAAAGATACACACACACAGCTAGGATGAACCCATGACAGCCTGCCACAAGTATTTGCTGATGAACATACTGAGTAAGTTTCAAACACCTAAAATGGGCATCGGGCATGGTAACAACCCATGCTGCAGTTGATACTTCCTGCTGACCTCACACCAAACAACAGCCCAGGTCCTACACTAAGCAACCACTTACCCATTCCCCTACATAGTGCCCTAGAGTGGTCTAAGAGCAGAACAAGAATCCTGTGTAAACGCCCACAATAGCTTTTACTGGACACTGAAGTGATTTAACACTCCCACTTTGCAGAAAAGTAACATGTTCGCACATTGTCCTAAATGTATCTAGGACCAACATACTGCTATGCAGTACAAAAGCAAGGATTTTAATGACATTAACTCCTGCAACAGTCTCCAAATTTCTTACCAGCATGATAGTACCGATGTTTCCAGAAATAATGTGAAGTCAAAATGAAACCAAATACTTCGCTTTAACTTTCTCATACTAGGAGAAAATCTCTCCCATTTCTGCTTCCCTCACAAGCAACCACAGGGTCAGTTGTTGTACTTGACACTAATGTTGAATATCTAGATAGCCATTCACATGCAGCACATTGTCATAGAGATCTGATGGTCTTGTGAATATAACACTAGATTGGAAGCTAAAAATAAAAACCCAAAACCCACAACTTCTGCATTTCTGTTTTCTAGTCCATATTTAACCGCACAAACATGTCGGCTGGGGACTTTCACTCTTCTTGTTGGGCAATGCATGAATGCATTGGGTTTCTGACCTCATGAAAAGTCTTCATGCACTCTCAGATTTGTTCACAAGGGGCGTTATTGCAAAAATGACAATGCAGTGCAGATGTCTTTAATTTGGAAGAACATCTTTTTTGAAGATGTGTTCACCAGATAAATGACCAGCCAGGTAGCGATTCTTTGCAATCATTTTCCAAATGTGATGGACTTCCCAAGCAAAGATAAGGTGGGCCATAAGCTCAACTCTTTATTTCCCAGGCTCCTTCCTTCTACCTAAAACTATTACACACCACACAACGTAAGGCATTACCACCAGCCCTTTCTTTAGACTCCCCTCACTGCTTGGCAGCAAATAACATCCCCAGCTCTCACGCTGCTCTGTTCACAAATAAAAGTATAAATCTCAGACTGAAAAAGAGAAACCCCCTTAAACTGGAAAAGAGTTGAAACTATTAGCACGTGGAATAGAGTGGATTCAGGATGCATCTTATGTCTGGAGGAATAGCATTAATACTGACAGAAAATGCCCAAATCCTGCCCCACTCTTCTCTGGCTCTCTGCAGTGCAAATCCATGACATGCAACTCCAGCAGCAGGAGAACTAAGGGCCAGGAACTCTCCAGCCTGCAAAGAGACCACAATATGATACCCAAGCAGTCCAAGCAGACTAGGACCTAGGAAGACAACACACATACACTGAAAATAAGCCACTACACACCAGAACACAGGAGCCTAATTTTGATTATAGTTGATCATAAGTTCAACCTAAGAGTAGCTATGGCAGCTTTCTGGTGGCTGTATAGTATGTCCCACCTGCAGGAGCCTCCAGAGAAATGTAGATCCACGAGGTAAGTATTCTAGAAATGCTCTCCTCTTTCCAGAAGATCCTCGTTGCTAGTATTTATATTACCCAACTTCTGGTAAGCAATTATGGCTCTTAAATTAGGAAATTAGCCTCTGGTTTTAGTAGAATGAGAGAGGCTCCTGCCAAGAGTGACTCAAAGCAGCAGCCTCTCTAAGCAGGACAGTAGTGTCCCTACACTCTTAAGGCAGACATTTAAGTCAGACACCTCAAGGCAGCAAGTTAAAATGTGCACTGAAGCTCCTTTCCATTCCCCTCACCTATATCCATTTTTGGGGGAACACTACTTTTGGTTACATGATTTTTTCTCCTAACTTTTTGGCTCCTTGACTCCTTCCAGGTCGAGGCTGCGCTACTCTCTCCCCCAGGACTGGCTGCAAATGCATGTGGAGGCTTCATGCACGAATGGAAATACTGGAGTGGAAGGGGAGAATCCCAAGTTTAGAGGTTTTCAAGATTTGAAGCTCATGACTCAGAGGAGAATTTGGAACAGGAGGCAAGACTGTGATGTTTCAGAAATGCCACTGCAGTGACTCTCGACACGTCATGCACCATAACTGCAAGATGCAATCCAAGAGCATCTCCACCCCATCTCTCTGTGGCTGTATAGTGCTTGGCTGTACTTGCTGTCTTCACTATCAGAAGTATATCCAAATCCAACTGCAAACACCAGCAGATCATCATGCAGATGCAGCCGGCCCAGAGGACTTCCATTTGGTGAATACACAGCAGCAAACACCAGCCGATCTGCTTTCTGCCCAGTGCTTCCTTCAAACAAAGTGATCTCTGCTCTGTTCCACAACAGCTGCCAATATCACACAGAGCTACAAGTTCACTCAGCAGAGCACAGCCTACTGATGGGGATTTCTGAAGTTGTACCACACACTGTTGTACTTAATGTACTGCATCCAGCAGGGAGGACAAATTAACTATTGTTATGGTGCCTTTTAGATAAGGGACTGCAAGAGAAAGAAAATTACCACTTAAGGGAACATTCATTATGTAGAAGAGACATGTAACAAAAGTGTGTGAAATGGTTATTAACTCATGAATGTGTTTTCCTTCCATCCCAGTCTGAAAGAAACCTCAAACAGTCCTGTAATGGATATCTTCCCCATGCCTCTGCCTAAAGCAAGACTGAACGTACTCAGGTAGCACCTGGTGGGTATTTCTCCAGGATGCCCTTAAAGATCTCCAGTGAGGAAAACCGCACAGCTGTTCCTCCACAGCCTCTTCCAATGATTCATCATCTCTACAGTTACATGTTTTTTCCTAATGCTTCTTCTGACTCATTTATTTACACTGAGAATGAGAGTGCCATGGACACTGGTAGACAAACTTACTAACATCCCTACAATGGCTTACAATTAGTTACCCAAGACTTCCTAGTAGACAACTGCTACTCAACTGAATTTCAAGTATTTGTGTTGAAATTCAGTCATCTGCCCTAGGGCTGGTTTAGAGGATACTTCAACCAGATACAATCAGTGATTTCTATGAATGAGTAGAGATACGGTGCAGTTTGCACAATAACAAGAGATATTCTCTTTGAAAACTTCAGTATTGAAATCCTCTCCTGAGTCCCCATTTGGAAGCAGGAACTTACAAATACAGCCTGGCATTGCTCCTATGGAAAAGAAACAAAATTTCTCCAAGCTGTGAGTTTTCTCTCCAGCCTTCCATCCCACCACTGAAGGGACTGAGGGGTCCACTGCTCGTGCAGCCACTTCACAAAGGAAGGTAAAATCAATACCAGTTGAACCTCACTCACATGGCAGCAGATCCAAAACAAGCCATGAACAACTCAGAAAGTCTCACAGGTTGGACAAGGAACACGCTGAGTCTTTCCTGCTGTCAACCAGGAGCCTGGCCTTGGCATGCTGAAGGTGTACTGAGAGCAGATAATGGAGTAAGACACAGAGGAAGATGCAAGATGCAACCAGAAATTAATCTCCAAGAACACAGGACCTGACACAATTCACTCTGAGCTTGGTGACAAACCCCCTAGTAACCTAGTGAAGCAGAAGATGATTCCTAGCACTTTACTCACAATCTGCCCTTCCACCTCTCCCATGATTCCTCCAGTTCAAAGATGAGGTACACTGGCAAGGCAAGGCAAGGCAGTGAAAAAGCATATGTCTGTACTTCAAACACAGTAATTTGTTAGCAAATAAATGGAGTATTGCAGTCCTAAGTGCTGTCATGTGTCTTTCTTCATAGGTACAAAGTCTGTAAAATTAATAGATCAATCAATCTGAAAGTGTAATACACTCCAATTTGCAGCTGTAAACTCAATCTCACAGATGCCTGATACACCACATTAAATCCCACTCTAATTACCTTTTCCCATTGGTTTCCATCACAATATGAATGGACACTCACAGACATCCTGCCTGGAGGGTCATTTCACACAAACATCAAACTTCTCACAGCTGGAGCATGGGAGGGGATAAATCACATCAGTATTTTTCAATGGGACCACTTAGGAGGAAGTTGTCAATTTGCAGTGCCTCAGTGAAAGGGAAACAAATAAAACCTTAAATGGGCTGGCAGCAGCTTTGAAGACAGATACAATTTGGTAAAAAACAAACAAACAAACAAAACCAAAAAACAAAACTTGCTTTCTTATGCTGTAATTAACCATAATATAACAACATCGAAGTAAACAGAGGAAGATAAGCAAGGATAGAACCCTTACAGAAACCGGGTACCTGGAGATACCATCATCCATCTTGCTGGTCTAGATGAGAAGCTGTGTGACAGTTTGTACCTTAGGGGGGTTCTGGCAAAGATACAATATTTCAAGAGGGCATACGTACACAATTTTACTTAACTTGGACTAATCTCCAAATCTTTTCATCATTCCTGTTTTACACTGATGACTAACTTCATTTCCATGGCCATTTCTCCCAGTCCCATCTACATCTACATCTATATTATCTGAATCTAACACATTATTAGTGTATACAGGTTTCTGTGTACATTAAGTTCTATTTTTCACTCTGCTCCTGCAAGAAGAATGTTAAATGACATAAAAGATTCCTATTCAGACTTTGTCCAAGACAAAGGAAGGAGTCTTCTCAGTCTGTCTTTGAAATTAAAGCTCCCTCAATTTAAAAAAATACAAAGCCTTAAGTGCTTTCCTGCCTAACAGATCTATTCAAGTCAGTGAAATTATTCAAGTGTGCAAATGTTTGCCAAAGAGGGGCCTGTCACTGTAAGCTTCCCACACACATCTGATTACAAAGCCTAAGCCAATGAGTGCATCTCTTTGATAGCTCTCACCTACACGTAACAGCACATCCAGGGGCATGTGAATGCGTGGAGGCTGAAATAAGCACAGCTGTGTTTGGACTCCGCTATGTACATGTTCCTGTTCAGATTGTGCAGGATTCAAACCTCTGCCATCTAGAAAAGCATTGCCAATGTATAAAAAGCAAGAATATTGCTGCACCACTGGGGATGTAGCTCTCATTTAAATCTCACATCTCTAGAACAATTTCTACAGACAGTTCCACATGCCTTGCTGAAGGCCTTGTAAACTTCTACAGGCAAGTTTTCTTTATTGCCCAAATTTATAAACACAAAAGTGGGGAAAAGCATCACTTTTTCACTTCAAAAAACCCCAAATGATCATTTATTTTATCATGTTTTTTCCAATTCAAAAATTATTTGTGTGAGCAAGCATGTGAAAGCTGAAAGAGGAGCTTTTTGGTTCTAATCAGCTTTTCGGTTTACAGCGTCACTTTAATGCTGAAGAAATATTTTTATTGAAGTCTGTCCTATCTTTGTAAGGAAACGGACTTAATCATGCAAAAGGTCTTCTTACACTTTTCAACTCTTAGCATACGCTCCCAATTATACCACTGGCATTTTGATAACAGCCAGATATTCAAGCTCTCAGTTTCATAAACAAGTATCTTGTCAGCTTGGAACTACACAGAGAGGAAGCTGCAAAAGCAAAACCATGCTCTGCACTATTTTTAAGAGAAGCAAATCAGAACCCACCACTTCTTCACAAGGGGAACTCCTCAGGTTTCAGATGACACTGTTACTTACAGTGAAGCATGGGGCTATTTTCTGCAATTTAAACAGACTATGGCAAACATGAGTCATACCTTTAATATGCATTTGAAAGGCTGGCCTTTAAAATGAATAACACAGAAGTATGCAAAATTATGCAAAGCAGCTATTTTTCATAAACAGCTGTTAGGTCAGTATTTATTAAAAAATACCCTAAACTAGCAGGCATTCCCAAATGCACCAACAACTCTGAATGTATAGCAAAGTGAGAGTGCTCAGTTGAAAAGGCTGGCATTTCAGAAAATAAGCTGACATTTCCCCAGCCTTGCCTCCCACAGAATGGCTGAGCTAAAGAAACAGTATCTGTGTGCGGTCAGATGTCAAAAATTGTTGCAAAAGGTACTGCTGGTGCAGATGGCTTGCCAGAACAATAACATGGAAAGGTTTAGGCTTCTGTTTCCAATATATTGCCTGAGACAGAGGTTCATTGTAGGGAAAGTAGATCTACTTCTTCAAAATGTGGTTGGGCTTTTCCTCCCCTTGCAAGAAGTTGTGATTGCTGTAAAGTAGAAAGAGCCCTAAAAATTAAATGGCAATATATAACCAAGATCTGTGACTAACACATAGCAATACTAGTTTGGGCAGGACCAGTCAAGAAAATCCTCCTTGGACTTCAACAAGTTTTCTAGGGCAGCAGCACACAGGGACACCTAACCAAGAAGCTCAGTTCAGAACACAAGCTGGCTAACCACGTGGACTAATTTCGTAAGCAGGAACTGTGTAGGGAATTTAGGAGATAAATGAGATCTCAGATCTTGTACCATTTGGTACTTTGAGTCAGGCCTAAGGAGATTTACCAAATAGAGGAAAACATTAAATTGCCTTTGTGTTTCAAATGACCATGAAAACCTCTGCTGAGACCAGTGCAAGCAATGTGAATTTGCTAGCAAAAACCCAGTAGCAACTGACCTGGTCACCAGGAGTGGTTTTGCTGCCAGACAGCTGGGAAAACTGGTCTGACAGTTCACTGACAAAGACAAGAGGGAAAACTGTAACAGGAGAAGTCAGCAGCAGTATGCAGTACCTATCACATTCTAAAATACTCGTGATATGTTCAAAACTTCCACTATTCTTCAAATACAAGTTTCAGTCCAGGATTTCTGTATCTCCATCACAATCACTGTTCTGAGCATAGTCCCTGGCTATAGAGCTCTCCAGGTGACTGACCCATTTTATGAACCTTCAGCAGTCTGACATGGCTCTTCAGATGTATTTGGCTGCAAGATGTTATTGTTCCTTCCCTCCTGTCACCTCTCAAGTCTCCCAACTATACTTTCTGCTTTCTATCCTGTTAACCTCCTGCTGCCTGTGTTATATTGGGTCCAGATTATGACATGTCACTCCCTGTGGAAAGATCTTTGACTGCATCTTTCAGGTACAGACTGTAATTTCTCTGCAGGACAGTCACCAGTAAAAGTTATGACACCAATTACTGTGAAGTCATACTCACACAAGCATTAAAAAAGTCTGGCTTGTGGAAGCCTTAAAATTGCCTGCTACCGCAGATGACTTGTTTTCTGTATTTTCCCATTAGCAACACATGGAAATGATTAAATAGACCCCTTTTGGTGTCCTGCTTGCTTTATGACCGCAAGGATTTTCTTTCCAGTTGATGATGTGGCTTTTTGATTTGGTTTGGATGAAGCACAAAAGGAAGGAGTCATTCACTCAGAACAGGAGAATATTTGTTTCACGGGACTCATGCTGAACTGAAGGCAACTTTATTTCGGTCCTGCATCAGGACTAACTCCACTCACTAACAGCAACAAATCAGCAGTATTCTGGCACTGCTGTTTCCCACAAGTTCATTCAGCATCTCCTGCAAAGAAAAAGTCTAATGCTATAAGCCCGTAATGAGCTTTGCTGCAATAGAAAGGCAAACAAATAAGAGAACACAACAGCAGTCTCATGGAGTCCATTCCCAAGGCACATAATGAGAAGACAGTCAAACCAATGGTCTTCCTAGAGGTATTAAAATTATATTTGACAATTTTCAGTAGTCTGAAATTTTTGGCATCTAATAACCAACGGCACATTTTTCTAGCTCCAAGGCAGCGCTCCCAACTCTAACCTTTCCTCTTGACCCATTTGACACACAGCTCTTTCAAAGACAAGCAAATGTGAAATAAGCTAATTTAAGTATATTGTGTCTCTTTCATCTTCTTGTTTGGAGTGGCTTAAAACGCCTGGCTGCTACAGAGCTGCCCTCCATCGACACCAGCTGAGCAGTTTTAAACCCCTTATAGACACTTACAGGAGACATGTCAAATAATTCTTTAACTGCAGCTTGGTCTGTCTGTCACATCTCCCACTGAATTTCTCATTTCAGAGGAACTGAGCTGAATGCAATCATCCAAGGGCCTGATCTATCTACACACATTCCAAGAGGTGGCTTACATTCCAGATGAGCAGAACTGACAATGAAAAACCTGATTTGCTGGCTGCTTGCACTTATTTTATGATGGGTTTTGTCTATTAAATCCAGGAATAGTGGACAAAATAAGTGCATTTGAGTAGACGATTTTGCACTGGCCATGTCAATTAACAGAACTTTATACAATACCTCATCTGTTGCACAGTATAGCATCTCAGTCTCTTAATTTGTAAATGATTGATGCTCTCATTCTGTAAACACTGATGGATAGTCTCAATTTAGGACACCTGCATGAAGAGTGCCCTCAAAAGGAGCAGGAACATATGTGTGCACTGCTTAACAAACACAGAGATGCTCAAAGTAGCACTAAACTCGGCAAAAAAATTTAAAACACATCATCTTTGCCCATTCGGCAGAAGGCAAAGCAATGCAGCAACCACCAAGAGACAGCTGCCTATTAGGCTGCGACCAGAAATACCTTCTGCTAAAGCTTGAAATGTGCAGTTTATATTTTATATTTATCTTTGGCTGAAATTCATCTTCTCTTCCATAGCCCACAGTGTATTTCAATGTATATAGAAAGATGTTTGTCTCAGCCAGGCTTGCATCAGCATAAATTTTAAGACTATTTACACAAAAGCAGACATTTTAGTATTCTCCTGGTTACAACTATTTGGAAAGTAAAAAAAGGCTTTAGTGGTCAAATTTAAATTAATATTTCCTAATAGTGGATCCGAATCTGAGATCTGTGCATCTTTGGAGATTTCCTCCTCTTTGTGAAAGTAATTAAATATTTAATATCTCTGCTTCTGCCAGCTGCAGTTCATCTAATGCAGACCATTGGGATTGGTTTAAAGAGATTTGGTTTTGTTCTTTTTATTAATGTGTTATTTATAAAACTGTACTTAGGTCTGGATCAGCATTTCCAGGCTAACGACTCATTTTCTGGAATGTGGAACATGTTTGTACCTAGTATAAATAACATTCTTCCCTGGCTAAAACTTAGCACAGAGATTTCCAGTACTAAAAGACACTTTTTATTCTGCTTGCTTTTATTCAAAAGAAACTGATATTCTGCTCCCGATTTGAACAGTTCATCTTCAAATCTTCATTTTTGTTACTACAAAAAGGACACATTTTAATGGAAGAACTTTCTTATCTGTTTTTTTTCATAACAGTAGGGACCATATTCAACAAGCTATTTACATCCCTTATTTTACTTCTGGTTTCATTAGAATGGGTCTGTATTTTATTGACTTTCCCATTTATCTCACTAAGACCCTAAACAATCTGTTATGTCTGGCCCAAAGTATCTATCCCCTCCATTATCCCTTCTGAAATTACAGCCAGAAAAATCCTCTCCAAGTTCTTAATTTTTCTCTCCTATTCCTGGTTACTGAATCTAATTCATAAATAAAACCCAAACTCATAACTCAATATGGGTGTCTCTGTGAAGAGAGGGAAAGAGACACCTACATTAACAGTGTCTTACAAAGTCATCAAACACACTTGGATTCTTCTCCAGGGATCTGCCAGTGTAAGACAAAGAGTTAATTTGCAACACATTATCTCATTATTCATGGCAAAGGAATAGGGCTTACTGGCAAGATCCCAAGTAATTACCTGTTCCGTGTCTGGATTGACAAACAGACATCTGTTATAAAAGCAAAGTTGGTCTTTGTACGGGGAAGTATTTTAAAATACAGATTCTGAGAGCAAAACTCCTTGTAAGCATCCAAAAGGGGCTTCCAGCCAGAAAAATAAGACAATATGAGACGTATAAAGAAAAAAAGTGACTGGAGGATTATCAGTAAAATAAAAGGAAAGCATGGGTGTCAGACAAAAGCCATGTCTGTGACACGAAAAATACTGCTGATATAAGCAATAAGGGGATAATTCAGCTAGAATTACTGTCCTCTAGGTCATGATTTGTGCTGCTGCCATAGTCTGCAGAGACCACAGCGTCCAGCTCATCTGCCAACATTGTCCTGAAGAGATAGCAGTGAGACAGTTTTTCCTGGGCTCTCAGATTTAAGAGGTGAGATGATGCCTGCTTCCTTACACTGCAAGGAATTCTTAATAAGGAGCCCTGAAACCACTCTCCACCCCTAGAATCAATAAGCAGCACAATTCATTGGTGTTACTACTGACCTGCCTTCAAAGCGATAGGCTCTAGGTTAAGAACCACAGGAGAGAGAACGTTTGTCAAGACAAAGCTGAGAAATGGAACCCCACACTCTGGAGTGGGAATTCTGCAGAACTGCTCTGTATCAGTAAACTCCACACCACTTCACAGCAAGCCCAGGTTTGACAGAGATCCTTGGCCACAACTCTGCTTTGTGAAGCAAAAAGAGCTTGCAGGATGGTGTCTATTTAAAAAGCCAAAAATCCAAAAGCATCCTATTCCAGATGACTGAGATTGTCTGGCACTTCTATGCTAAAACACAGTTCCTGTTTCCTGTAAAAGATCTTCCTAGAAAATAGGTTCGCCTACCTTGAAGAGCAACCGACACACTGAGGACAAAGGATATATGCGTAAATCATGCTTTTGAAATAGATGCCATCATCTGCAAGCAGACCAGGTAGAAAATTGGGAAAAGAAACAACATCCTGTTACACAGTACCACAGCATTAAGCAAGAGAAATCTGCCCAGAATACACAGCTGGTTGGCTAACATTCATTTCTGTGTTCCTGCTGCAGAGGTCACAAGACAAGGAAGAACATCACGGAGGCTTAGAAACTATGCAGTTCCAGACACTAAGGCATTTTCTTTGTACAGAAAGACTAGTATATATGAGGCTGTTATTTGCCCTTTAGCATGACTCCTCATGATGGCCAAAAGACTCCTGCACACTCACAGAACTGCAAGACACTACTATATACCCATGAGTAAAACCATGAAACTCACGAGACTAAAAAAAAAACCATGAAATTTTAAAATGTAATTTTTTTCCGTTCTTTTATTTCCTTCCTGTTTTCAAGTAGGAGAGACAAGACATTCAAGATATTTCAGTACCACTCATATTTCTGGGCAACTTCCTAGTTGCCAGAATCAGGTCTAAACAAAATATCAGCTACCCCAAGTCTAACATGATAGACAAAGGAAAGTAACAACTTAGCAACACAACCATCTGAGACAAGAGCATGAGGTTGCTTCTTGGTCTGTGTAAATCGCCTGGAAATGTACTGTGGATTGTAAGAGAAGCCTCTGTGCCCCCAAACACCCAAGGGACCAAGGGAGGAAAAGCCCTGGCAGATATCACTGATTTCCTCCAGTTCTTGTCAAAACCAAAAAAAAAAAAAAAAAGGCAGTTTCAGAAAGATCAATCAAGTTTTACAATGGTGTATCTGAGAACGTAACATTAACACGAGCTGTGCCCTGGCTTTGAATAACTTCCTTGGGGCAGCTTAAAAAATGTTTTTAGGCTAAGATGCTGGATTTTTTTACTGCAGCTCCTAATGCATGTTTCTTTCTGCTGTTTCTGTTATGGGTCCAGTACTCCCAGCAAAAAACACGAGCAGGAAGCAGCACCTTTTTGACTGCAGCAGCAATATTATCCAGAGCTTATTTATCAAGAACCAGAAGATAAAGTCACTAAAATGCTCTGGAAGGTGACTGGACTGTGTAAGAGAGGACACCAATCACTATTTTAACTAGCCCAGAGGAGTTCAAAGAGTCAGCAGTGATTCATCCTTGCCCTATCCTCACTTAATAGCATTTTCAAGGACTCATTTCAGAACCATCTGAACTGCAATTCCAAAGTTTACGCACAATGATTTGCGGCAATTACTGAAAGAAAGGCTGGATGTTTGCCTCTTAATATCATCCATCAAAACAGCTAGGATGACCTGGAAGGATGGTGAGTACATGCCTGGGAGTGAAAGATTTTGGACAGTGAGATTTAGGAGCACTCCCATGAGAGCTGGCTTTTAATATGGGAATATACTCTACCTTGGTCTCTTTTTTATGATTCACAAGCATCTGTAGATGATGGCTCAGAAAAACTACCCAGCTGGCTGCAGAGACAGTAAGAGTTGGTCTGGTGCACCCTACCCAGCTTTCAACTATCCCATGAAGCCACCCATTCAAAGCATTCCAAGGTGGGACTGTGAACCTAGAACACAGGCTTTGCCCCTGGGATGCAGACTTCTTCACACAACAGCACAACTTCAATACTGAAGTATTCCCAAGAGGGGTAACATTTGCACCTCACTGGCAGGAAAGGCAGCTCTGAGCTCTTGAGTATTTGTTGAGAGGCACAGTGAGCTGTTTCAGAGAGTTCAACCATCCCAAAATAAACAGATGGCTTTGTAGGACCTGTTCTTAATTGCACGAGTGCCAGTTCAGAAAACAAGATAAGAGTAAACGACAGTGTAAAGGGAGGTCAATGGAGGGGCAGCTGTCCCTCACATCAGCTGAGTGTGATATGAACCTACATCCCAAGCATTGGTGCTACTTGACATCTCCCCAGAACAGATAAGATGGATGTATAATAGACAAATTTTATTTCTTCCCAGTAACGACTATGTCTGTCACTCATCCATCAGTGCAATATATCAATATCTCTTCCTTTAGAGACAGAGAAGACAGATCACACCGGCACCTCAGCTTACAGACACACACAGGTGCTTAGGGCTTCAGTAATTAGTTTTAAATAAAGTTCAAATTTGAAAGAGAAACCTCACAGTTCTCTGAATATAGCTAACAGTCTTTCCCAGTTCTTTAATGGTGTCAGTCATATTCCTCAGTTTGAAGAAAAAAGAATGGGCCAATAGTGTTACATCAGTGGTGAAAAGCACCCAGTAACTTGGACATCCAAATGGAGAAAATGTAAAAGATTCTCATTTTGCAATCCAAATGCTGGATGTGGCACACCAAAAATTTTGAAAAACCTTGACCAGCCTACATCTGTGAATCGTTTATGGCTTGTATGCAGAAATCAACATGCACGTTGGATTTCCCAGGAGAATATATTTCACTCAGTGAAAGAAAGCCACATACATGGAGCCTGGATTTCAAGGTACAGTTCTTGATGTAGCTGTAATCAAACTGAAACCAAGAAGAGAGGACACTGAAGGCTTGGATGAGAAGCACAATCATGATTATGCATTTAGACCTGATGAAAATGAGACAGGGACATGGGAAAATAAATCTTGAGACCGACAGCTTAAAATAAAACATCCTCAGCTGAAAATAAATAGATGTCATTGTCTGAGTTGTCTAAGGAGATGAAAGTTCTATTTCACTTAGCAGAAGAACACAGTCTCCAAAAATGTCTCTGAATTAAAAACTAAAAGAAATAACACACTACAAGAATAATATGACAGGATGTCTAACTTTGAGAATCACAACACCAAAAACCCTACCGCATAACAGAAACCACAGAAGCATCTGTCTCTTAAGTATTCGTTGCAGTGTTTTAGAAATCACACAAACCTAATTTATACCACCTTTCTAGGGTAGCAGTTCAGCAAAATATTCAAGTGCACGCTAAATATTTCAGTTCAACAAAACACAAGTATCTAAGCAGACAAAGAGTCAGCAGGGTATAGGCTAATGCAGCCTAGATAGACTAAACTGGACATCAGGGGTTTGGAGAGCAGGACTGTCTGCTTGAATTAGGATGTAAAATTGTCATCAATAATAGGCTTTTACATGCCGAAGGCTATAAGTTACCTGATTCTGGAATATCATTATTATTAGGCACCTCTTCCAGCCTTGAAACTTTCTCACCTTCAATAAGTTTCTGCAACATCCCAAATGCTGAATATTTCCAGTCTTTCCATCTGGAAGATGGGCTTTAGCCGAATCTCAAATGTAGTCTGAAGTTCTTGTCTTGAGTGCATTTTGTGTTATGAGGTGTAACACGCACTGAATGGGAAACTTTGGCTCTAGATTTCATTTTCTTTCAGTTCGTATGCCTAGAGTCAGAACGCCTACCTTTCTTCCCGGGGCCTTCTGCCAAATTTTAAAAACACATATATAACCAAAAAGAACTTTAGCTTCTGCTGCACTAATAAACATCAAAGCTAACCACCTCTCAGCTAACACCACACCTTGCTGTTGGCCTGATTACAATAATGGAATGATCTCTGAAAGAAAGGGGACTTCAGGAAAGTTTTAGGAATTACATTTTCATATAATTTTCCCGTGTGATAAAAGAGAATCATTCTAGACTGTGATGCTCAGATGTGTGCATCTAACTCCACATCTGCTCATCTGAGGAAAACCAGCCTGGTTTTCAAAGGTCTGAGCAGCTACATATTTTACCAACCCCAGCTGCTATTGTAAGAGTCTGTACTTCTGAAAGCCAACAGCTTTTACCTAAGCGCCTAAAGGACATCTCTGCTCCAAAGCGCCCAACTCTGAACACCCTAAATTTACTTTTCCTTATTGAAAAGTTTAGAGACTGAGGTTATATAATAATAATAAATACATTCATCAAACAATAAGGTGTTGATATTGTACCATTTACTGGTTTTGGTGAAAATATGCCATTTCGTTTCCAATTGAAAGCAATTCAGTATATTTCCTCAAGTCTGTGTTCTTGGGGACATGTGAACAGGTCTTATTTACAAAAACATAGGCTTCTAGCTCTAACAAAAAAATGAAAATTGAAGACATTATAGAAGAGCTCAACAACAAACTAAGCTGATTGCTAAAACAGCTCAGGTGCTGAGGTAGCTTCTCTTTGCAAAAAACGCAGCTGAAATGTTGCAATTTGAAATCAAAATAGAGGCAAAAAAAATTGTTCTGTGTCCTGAAATGTCATTTACTTGCCTGCTGATTGCCTGATTTGGGTACCACTTTGAAGACTCCATGTTAAAACAGGTGAGATGAAAAGAAATTTAGTTCCATACAAAAGTCATTGGTTTCAGCTACTTCTAGAAATTCAGAGTGCTAGGATAGCATTTGCATTTCTGCATTCCTCCAGGGAATGAAAACCAGCTGTTAAGATTATAATGACACATAGAAATCAATGTGAAAAGCCATAAGCTGTCCTCACAGTGCTAATATGAGCTCTGAGCCTGCACAAAATTCAATCCCATCATAATAAAAAGACGGATGGTCTTAGACACAACCGGGTAAATACAGGAGAGAAACAAGTCATACCTAGATGAGCTGACTTGAATGTGGAAACAGCAGCACTTAATTTTCCTTTAAATGTGACTGCTTAGATTCAGAGTAATACAGTGACTTTTATGAACATTTTAAGCACTCCATTTCTGTATTAAAGTATTTGTCTTGCCAAAAGAAAACTGTGGGGTGTAATTCCCATTTACCACAGCAACTGCTTTTCACTGATCTGTCAGTGTAAAGGCACATAAATACAATTTTCCAAAGATGAAGATCCCTTTTCCTTGTCCAAGCAACAAAAAATATCCCAAGGGCGAGATGTTTGTCTGGGTTTTTTCCTCCTTTTAAAGAGAATTGAAATTATGTTCAAATAAAATAAAAATAAATGACAAGTAGGGGACAAAAACATAGCTAGTCTCTTGATATTCTTTACAGAAGGAATTAATCTAAAAGCTGTTTCAAGTAACTAAAAAAAACCACTCATTAAACCCTACCTAGACCTAATTGCAAAAGAAACAGAAACTGAGGAGATTCTCAGAGTGGAGCCTTTTCAGAATCTATTTGAAATTTTAATGATCACAGGAGAACTTCTGATACAAACAGGAAAAAGGAATAGTAACAAATCAGGACTACATGGCATTTACTGGAGAATTTTAAGAACACTCATAGTTGAGATAGCTGAATTAGTGGAAAATGAAAAATGTGAAACCTTTAGAAAAAATTTTGGGAGGACCTGGAGAACTACAGGCCTATGACTAGTGTTAGCATCTGTCAGCTTTGTGAAGCCTATAATGAAGGACAATAAATACCCGCATAATACAAGCTCCTTGCAGAGTCAACACAGCTGCTGTAAGGGTAAGCCCTGTCTTTCCAGCCTCTTGGAGTTCTGCAATATGTCACCAACCCTGTGGATAAGTGATTTACCTCACACAATCTGGATTTCAAGAAGAGTTGTGACAAAGACCTTCATCTAAAGTGCTTTAGTGCTAAAAGCTGCAGGACAAGAAGGGAAGTCCTTGCTAGAAAAACAGTTGTTCAGAAGTTAGGAAATAGGATAGGAGTAAGTGCTCAGTTCTCGGTGAAAGGAGGTCATCAGTGAAGTTTTATTGGGAGCCCACAATATAAAACCTTGGCTAATCCACACATTGAATACTACATGAAGTTCTGCTCCTCTCACCTCAGACAAGATGAATTAGAGCTGGAATGTGCTCATGGAAAGATGATCGGAAGTACTGCTCTGGATTAGGAGTTACTGAATAGTCTGGGATTTGTTAGTCTGAAAAACAACTGACTTAGAGGGAGGAAACAGATGTGTAAAAGGAAGACCAGCATCAGCAGGGATAAAAACTGATTGCTTGCTATCTTTTCCATGGCAGGACCCTTGAATCTACTAAGTGAAGCTAACAGCATCCCTGTTCTTCACACAAGAAGGATCACCTGTGAAAGGACACTGTGGGTACAAGAAGTTTACACTGAAGGAGGAGGAGACTGAATCAGAAATCTGAGTTTTACTGTTAAACAGACCACTGGATCCGTAAACTCTGCCCTGGGTTTCACTACTCAAACAGGGCTTTAAATTTGATTGTCTTTCATGTGGGAAGGTGAAGCTACTGCAACATATAGACCAAACTAATAATGTCTCCTGTAGCAAAGAAAAATCAGCCCTACACTGGAGCTTCTAACAATGCATTCATTTTCACCTTCAATTTACATCTCTTCCTCACATCTATGAATACAGAGTTGGGATGTATGCAGACATCCAGGCTGAAATCTTTCCATATGTTGCATTAGAGAACCAGCTGACATTCATTCTACAGTCGCTACCTGTAAGATGAGCAAGCAGCACAACAGGAACAGCAGCTGTTGCAAAATTATTGCTCATCTCCTGGTTTATCCCATTTCCACTACAAGGAAACCACAGCTTTGTCCAGTGTAATTTGAAAGCTGGCACTTGTCATAATTTCTGGTCACATTTCTCCCCAGCTTCTTTGCAGACTCCTTGATGGTGTGGAAGCAGAAATCTCATTAAACATGACTTGTAGCTCTAATAGTTAACTTACAAGATAACAGGAAAAGCCTGCATTAGCTCAGTCCAGAAGGTGGCTGCACTAAATTGCCTCTTTCATCAAAGATCTGTTCCTTTGTGAAGAATGGTAGAGAATTGCTGATCATCATTACCAATTTGCTGAGATACTTAAAACATCAATCTCCTTACACAGAAAGCATTTGCTGAAATTATTACCATTTACTCTGTCTGATGAGCTTCTGCTTCTTTTTGCAATTTGGAAGCAGGCCACCCCATTAATAGATTCCTAGACAGGTTTAAGCAGGAAGGTATTAGTGTGTCCCTGCTAGTAATAACAGTACCGTGGCATAAGTACCAGCAAGTAAGGCAATCACAGAAGTGTCTATAAGCTTCCTGGGCATGAGGGCTTGTGCTAAATTAAATTCCAGCCACAGAAATTAAAAATCAGAGCTGGTTTGTTAGCTTAATGAATAGCTTAGGTCTTACAGAATAGTTTTCATTTTAATGAACTCCGGATAAAAATGGCAGCAAAGTATGTATTTGACTCTAAAACAGAAGAAAAGATGTTTCTCTGGTCCCTGCTGAATTAGGCTGGGGATGAAGCTAACGGCCTAAATATGACACATTCAGGTCCAGATTTATGTAATCTTATTCCAGGCACCCCTGCAAAGAAATACCCTCAGAGATGCCTTGAGACCAGCAACAGCCCTGTACCTTTCACACCTCACCAAAAAGCCTGAAACTTAGTGGGGCAACTCTGGACTTCTGTTCCTTTACCTGACCTACCCCAAATCCACCCTCAGTCATGGCAGGTGCTGATAAAGACAAACCAGTCACACTCACAGCTCCTTTACACAACTGTATCCTCAACAATCATTTCAGCAATGGGAAGCAGCAGCACAGAGCAACTGCTATCAAACATTAGGGTGAGATTTGTCACAAAGGCCAATTCAGGAGTTATTTCTGCCATTTATCATAGAAATGCCTCAGAAACCTAGAAGCACCCTTAGATCCTTTCCATGTCCCACCAACTGATGTTAAGGCCACATGCAGGAACATCATGGTACAAAACAAAGAAACAAAGGTACAGGAGTTAGTTATCCAGGTGGCTATTCTCCCAAATCCTAACTAAGTATTCTCCAGCATTCTGAAATCATTACTACACTCTTCCTGTGGCAGTAGCTCATTTTATAGCAGTTAAATTCCACCCAAGACTTATACACAACATTGGAAATCATTCAAGTAGCTACTACCATCTTCCTCCCACATACCCACAGCATGTGTAGCAAGATGCAAAGTCTATTTCATTATTTCTGGCTAAACCTGTGTATTCAAGAAGCCATATAAAGAACTGCCACAAGACCAGGACTAGGTCCAAACGTAGACGCATCCAGAACCAGAGGAATATTTTAGAAGGAGAAGTAGGTGGATGCAGCATGCAGCTGGCAGCTGTGGCACAGGTTGCTACTCACCTGGCACAGCCCTCACGCAAGCCAGCAGACTGCCAGGCTCAAATCCCTTTAATGAAAAGAAGTGAAGGAGGCTTAAATATTAAACAAAGCAACCAATGAAAATGCAATACTTTTGCTCAGCTTTTGCTTAATCAAATATCAGCTACTTAAAACTCTAAGAAGAAAGAAATACAGTAACTAGACACGCCTATCAGTAGAATCCTGGAGTTATGCATGTACTATTGCTGTATTACCAAAGGATATGGGCAAAGTTAAGTAACAACAAGCTTCCAAGCTACCTTTTAACATGTTTTTTTAAACTGTGGAGAGCTGTGAATTTCCTTACAGTTTAGATGTTAAACCTGAAGACACAAAGAACTTCTAGTAATAAATAGTTAATTGCCAGCCAATTAAAAAAAAATAACACCCATACAATATGGCATTTGTCTTGCAATTAGTTACATGCCATGTTAAGTTTCTCACGAGTCTGTTCATTTTCAGCCGCTTCCCTTTTGCTTCTCTACTCCACCCAAACAAGCCATAAATAGCTCTCCAATTCTTAAAATGCCCCAGCTCCTATCTCCAATTCTTCTGCAATTCAAAGCAGTCCAAGAGCTATGTAATACAGCCCTCCTGGCTACAGTCCCTACAAATCCCTACTTTAACCAAGTTTACATTAAGGAAATTATCTCTGCTCCACTTTTTTATGCCATCTTCTCCCCAGGAAACATCTTTCTCCACCAGGCTGGAACAAAACTCACTCCACCAGTACTTCACTAGGAATATGAAGAAGAGAGAATATGCATTAGGAGACCAGTATGTAAGCAAGGAAAAAGGCCTGCGTGAGCTGAGTTGTCCCAGAGTCTTGAAAAGTAAGAGTAACTAGACCCACATCAAGCTTGGCTGGAGGCTTCTGTTCGCAGCTTCTTCCTGGGGCCACTGTCACCTAGGGCCATCACCATGGCAAGTAATGAAGGCATAAAATAAAGCCAAATGTCCAGTATGTCTGGGTTCAGTGATGCTGTGCAGTCCCATGCACAACCAATAAGCCTCTGTTATTGGCTATTTTGAAGAGCTATCCTGAAAAAATGCCTTCTGTAGACCTTCTGTTCTTTTTAAAGGCAGAGAGACTGAATTTGGATCTGTCTGCTAAGTCTGCCATATCTCTGAAATAAAGCTTACCAGCAGCAGCAACAACAGAAAGCCAAGTGTGGGAGCCAGCAGAAAAGCAGAAGTGCAAGTTGCACAGTTTCAAGATGGAAGATGTTTGCCTCCTTGCTGGCAGAAGAAATACACTGTTGCTAAAAAAAAAGCTAAAAAATGAATACCAAAACAAGACAGAAAATAAAACAAACCTGACCCTGTAAGCATTAGGCGCCCTCCTACTGAGGCTGATTATGCAAAAGCTAGATTTTATCCAAGGACATCACCGGACTTGAGTGGACAAATAACACTGGTACAGGCAGGCTTGCTGAGAAGGCATTTAAGATGAGGAAGATAACATTTAAAGTCTCCATTCCCACAGCAGGGGAAATTCCCAGACTTTGTGCTTGCTAGGACTCATTCAGCTTTCACTTTGTGGTACTGTGAAAAAGTCTCAAATTCACTGCTACTGTTTTTCTCACACACCAAATGTGGTCAGCAGCTTTGGGCTCCCCCTTCTTCAGAACTCCCTTAAAGTGGAAGGGCAGCAAAGGTTAGAAGAAAGTTTTCATCTCCTTCAGTCTTTTGGCAATGTTCCTTAGTGCAGCCGAGCAGGTCACTCGCTTTGTTCACAAGGTCGGCTCATCTTTAACATTGCATCCGCAGTGACCCTGTGGTCCCTCTTGGTAGGACTGCACATCAACCAGCCAGTTCCCAGCCCAGCTAACGCCACCATCAGTTCAGTGTATGCCAAATACTCAGATTTATCTAAATCCTATATCCATTTAATCCCTTTAAGGTCAGAAGTGGTCAGAAGATGCAGAAGCTTCCTGGATCTGGACTAAGGCAAAGACATACTAGAAGATCAAGCCAAGTTTCAATTCAAAGGAGAATACATTGCCTAAAGTTTGTCGTGCAGATTTCTTACCTGGGATTTCTCAGTTTCTGTTTAAAGAAGCCCCTTCTGCCCACCGATTGGTGAAGCTGGCTTTAGTCTTGCAAATAGTAACAAAGAACATTCTGCAGAGATAAAGCACTGAAAATACTTTGCAGAGGCAACAAAAATGAAAACACTTTGACAATTGTAATTTTGTTGGAAAACAAACATTCTGTAGCCACTATATTTTTTTTTTCCAGACATAAACCTTTGCCATTTCAAAATAAAAGAGCATGCGGATACTTTCCTGTTACCTTGTTCTGTCTCTTCTTGATATCATAAGGTAAGCCAATACATTCCTAGTATAGTGAATACCCATCTTTAATAAACTAGGTCTGTGTAATATCTAGCACAATGAAGCTTTCATTCCAGATCAGAAGTTCTAGGTATACAAGTAAATAATAATATTCAACCAGAACGATAACAGAAGCCTAGAAAAGCATGTGCTAGCAAATATTAGTTGTAGTAGGGAATTGCTGAGCAGAAAAACAAGCACACGAAACCGAAAAGTAAAACCAAAAGGATTAGACTTAAATTGCAAACTTCCTCTTGAATATTCTATTGGAACTGACAGAAGACTTAAAACTCCCTGAACAGAGTTTCATTGTAAATCATATTTCCTAATGTTGCCTTCTAATAGCTGATTAAGCTCTCCAGCCCAAGATGCCATGGCAGACTGCTATCTGATCTCTGCTCACACAGATACTCAGGCTGTTCTGTCTGGTAAGTAGGCTGCCTCGCTGGATAAACCAGCGCATAAATCACAGAAAATAACTGAGCACCATGCTCCCTGTCACTTGGGTTTTTTTTAGTTACATTTGTATAAAACCACACAGGACAGCAAAATATTTTCATAGGTAGGAGGCATTTAACTGTCGCAGAACAATTGAAGTTGAAGGCCAGAAAACCATCACCCAGCCAACTTTGCTGCAGAGCAGCATTGCTAAATCAATAAGCCAGACTTCCCCTGAACAGCAATAAGGCAAATGCTGATTTTTTGACAGCACTTCCTTCCATATTTATGTGTGAGTTCAGTCATTCCCACATCATCTCCAAATAATACAGGCAAGTAAATAAATGCATTAATAACTTTCAGATATTTGCCGAAAATTGGGTGATGCCCAAGTCGCTCTGACTTCAGCAGAGCTTTTGCTCTCAATTTAGTGAGAAGACCTGAAAGGTTTAGTAAAGCTTTGGAGCTACGTACTCCTCTTTGGCCAACATAAACAAGGTGTATGGGCCAATCAGCCACTCTAGCTGAATCACTTTGTAGATGTATTTGCACTTGTTGGGGCAAAACCATTTGACCTTGTCTCCTCTATCTGTACTAGGAGTTTTGCTACTGATTTTCAGGGGAAGAATTTCAGCATCTCATTTCACATACCCAGAATTTCACATTAAGCTACATGAGGCTGCCTGAAGCCAGCTACCTCAGCAAAACCCTCTCCTAATGGTCCTGAAGTCCATGAGCAGAAAGCGGCCTTTCCAATTCATTAAGGACAGCAACACTAATACACAAAGTATCAAGTCAAAGTTACTCCTCTGCTGAGATGCTCTGCCCAAGAACAGGCTGATCTTAAGTCAGATGACCTCCCTACCTGCTGCTTCATTTCTGCAGAGAAATTACCAGATGGTTTTTCAAGTACCACACATGAAGTGCATGCTTATCTGAAAACACTGTTTCTCGGAAACCAGTCCCCTCTATGCCTCAGGCTCTCAGGATGCAAACCCTCATATTCCCACAGTCTAACAAGGAACACTTTGACTCCTCCTATCATCCCGAAGAACCATCCACTTTCTCTCCTTACACTTCAACAGCAAGGGTGCACCGCGATGCAACACTAATCTGCATGCACTGCAGGGTCTATCAATAGGGCCTTTTCTGGCAGCTACTATCAAAGGAAAAATCAAACAGGATTCTTCCTTCCAATTAATTCTGCTGCTGAATTGGCCAGAGGAGTCAATACTGAGCAGCACAACGCTTCCCCATCACTACAGAACAGATAACACAAATGCCAGGGATTGACTATGCAATTTACTTACATCAGCAAACACCTGCTCACATAAGAGGGCCCCCAATTTCAGGGAAATCACTTCTGCAATTGCATGCACTTCATGTGGGAGTGAATGATGCAACAGGAAGACTTAAAAAGTAACAGACAAGGGTATAAGCAATTTACATCACAAAGTGCACACTTGCGGTACTTTGTGTTTCAATGTGCAGAGCCTCCTCCTTTCTCCTAATGTACTTTTTATTGCAATCTTAAAGTGCTGCCAAAGTCAGCCCTGAGAAAGACACTGTCACCTGACCACTATTCTCACAAATAAAAAGAAATTCAGCTTTATTTCTGATAGTTGCTGCTGTGATGATAAAGGAAATATCAAACCTGCTCTGATTTCTTAGAGCAGCACAACAAGGCAGAGTAGTCTGTGAGCTAACAGGCTAAGTGTTCAACAAAGCAAAGAGTAGCAAGAGAGAAGTATTTTGGTCTGGAACCATATGGACAGCTTGGTATTAATACATTGGCACCTATCAATTATGATCAAAGGTTTATCTTAAAAGTCACCATAGCAACATCACGGTCCAAACACTACCTATTTCCGAGAAGAACACAGGAAGAAAAGAAAAAAAGATGCTAAGTTACTACTAAATGTATTTAAACATTTCTCCTCCTCAAAAAACATCTCATTTAACAGAACTGCTACAGACATAACAGAGGGATGTAGGCAAGAACACTGTTCACTCAGCAACTTGCCAGCTTGTCTACATTTTGGATGCATCTTGAGATTGGACTGAGCTGCAGAGAGGGCATGGGGGTGACAGAGAAGAGGCCAAGGCAGCAATTCTATCTCATGCTTCCTACTAACTTGCAGTTGTAGGAATGTCAAACCTTTCAGCTTGTACAGCTGACAGGCACAGTGGTGCAGATTCCAGAGGTCCCCATTAATCATCCCCCCCTGAGCTCCACAGCAGACAGCTTCATATTTCATGATCTCAGGGGAGAGGGATTCAATTTTTATGATGTATCTTCATGTGGGACCTTTACCCATTGACACAACAGTATACACTTCAGCAGCTCACCGATAAATCCTACTACCACAACAGCTGAGCACTGTACGTCTGGACTCACGGGACCCTAGAGGCAGTGCTCAGACTCCGAACCGACCTCAAGTCACTGGTGTGTCTGGGGAAAGGGCTGACAGCTTCACATTATTTTGTTTAAACTCGTACGTCTGCTAAAACACCACTTTGTTTCCCAAGCTCTTCCATCCCCAAAGCTTAGGAGAGGCTGTCATTATGGTTAATGCCTGGACATTGAGTCCCCACAAGATGTTACCACTGCATCCTGGTCTCTTTGCTCAGCACCACTCATATTACCCTGAGGGGGCTTAAAACCCAGTGCTGTCAAAAACAGAAGAGGGGAGAGGAGCCTTTGTTCTACAGTAGTTACAGTTTCGAGATTATGTGTGTGGAGGGGTCCAGAGAAAACAGAAACACAGACACGTAACAAAAGATCTTCCTTTTATAATGCAGATTGACGAAAAGTAGATTTACTTTCCAGCAAGTCCTGCAGATGTGGAACAAAGGAGAGTGAATTCACAAAGCTAAAGGCACCCAGTCCCGCACCTTCTTAGAGCTGTTTGTAGATAGCTGGCAAAATGCAGATTCTGATTTTCAACATTTTGATTCTCAAGCATAAGCTAAGATCTCCAAGAACCCTGCTGCAAATTCAGGCACATGAATAATATGCAGAAGCACTCACTACCAAGCAAGTCTGCCTGAGACACAGGCTGTGTTCATATTCCAAAGACAGGAAAAATCAACACCAGTTTCAACCCTTAGCTACAAAGGTATCACTTTCTGGCACCTACTTGTACTTGACGTGAAATCAACTTTGGGATTCATGTTTAATATGGTTTCTAACAGCATCCAACTGAGTAGGAACAGCCAGGCTGTAGAAAACAACTTTGTTTCTTAATTGAATTTGTCCTTCACAAAGGATGGGGCATTTAGCCAGATGGAGCAAAGCCTGCAGTACATTTTCCTGGTAGTTGTGCAAGGATAAGTGAACAAGCAACAACTTAGACTACACCAGCCCGTTCCAGCCCAGCAGGAACAACTTTCTACTTGCTAACTGCCAAAATTAAAAAAAAAAAAGTATTAGAACTATCTTAAGGAAAAAAAAGGGACTGAGGTGAGCTGAAGCTATTCCACTATCACCTATGCAACTCACTGCAGCCAAGAGGACACTACCCCACAGGTCCCATGATATATGGGACACTCCTTCCCCATGTTTTGGAGATCTGACTGTGCAGCTTCTTGCGTAACCAGAAAGGGCAACAGCCTCAAAGCACAAGGAGAGAAGCACTTGCAGAGGGTGTCCCTGCAAAAGAAAGCTCTGGAATGGGATTATGAGCAACTGAGCTCTCACCCTCTTTCAGAGTCCATTAAAGGTTTTAGGAGTTTTGCTTGGAGCTGACTCAAACTCTGGCATGGTTAGATGTCTCAAACTTCCTGGTCTTAGAAAGGTATGAGCAAATGGTTCATGTGGCAAACAATTCCTTGTCAAAGGCCAAGCAGAAAACACAATATAAATGCTAAGGCTTTAGCACCAACAGTGAAGGAAAACTGAAGTCTAACACCCTGGTTACTATCTTCTCTTTTGAGCTGGTAAGGGATTTTTTCTCACACCTTAGAATACCTTGACCCTCTCCTACAGGCTGACAGATTTTTGGCCCTACAGCTGAATTACGCAGGGCTTTGCAAAGGCACCATTGACACAACAGTGTTGGGGTACAGAGGGAAATATCAGGAATGGGCCCTCAAATGTGAATTCTTAAGGGTACACGTCTGGGGTTTCATATGTCCCAGAAAATCAGGGTGTAATTTCACTGGCACAGTCTGACATTACGTTAGGATGCATAAGAAAACATTATTGTATGAATAGCTTGGTCAAATTCAACTCTAATCAAGCTAATGAGACTCTTACTAGACTTTTCAAGCTTTACACATGACATAGCAAATCAACCACAACCTTTATTAACATGGGGGAGCAGAATTCTCTTTTCTTCCCCAAAAGTTATGCTTGAATGGGAGGCTTTTACTTATCTTCCCAGAAACACACTCTTCCTTCACATGTCTCGTCTTGGAAACAAGAGCTGCTGGGTTTCCTTCAACTTACTGGAAAAGGGACACTGGCACACGAAAGGGGACTCACATAACATTTCCGAGAAGAACACTGCAAACTTGCTCAGAAAAAGCTACTCTTTTGTGCCCTTCAGTGCTGGATAGCCTGCCTTTAACAATGACACATCCACTTCCCTTTGCCAGAGTTACCCAGTGCTTGTATCCTTCCTCCCAGTAAATGGGGAAGCAGCATTTATGTTCATACTTGAAAAAACTGGAGGGGTGGAGGGTGAATGTGGTTGGGTTTGCAGAAACAACTCATGCACATGAAGTTAACCTAGAAAAGAAGGAGAATGGTGAGATAAGAACAAATCAAAAAACTCTAAACTCTCATCAACCCACCCTTTCTTACCTGAACTTAATTGATATAGGAAAGATTCCAAATTGAAAAGGAAAAAAAAGCATATTTAGAAACTGAATTTACAGGTGAAAGTCCATTCTTCATGTACTTTGCTGCCAAGATAATTGTCAGTATCTTGTGTGATCTCTGTGACACTTGTTAGTAATACTTACACTGAAACAGCATGAGCGTATTATCTCATCTAAGTTTAGGTGCTAGCTATAAGAAAAAAGCACAAACATTAAACTCCAATTTGAGAAGGTTAAAAGCCCTCCAGTTTGCCCTGGAGCACAGAAGACCCATGAAAGCGAAACTGAGCTCTGACATTTGCTAGTCAGAACTCAACAACATCAGTGACCACATTAAAATATGTCCTGCTCTGCTGGGGCCAAACTTGGAAGCAATATGATAATCCATAATACTTCAACCCTATTAATCTCTGGCCACACTTGTGAAAGGCCCTCAGACCACCTGTCTCCTCCAGGTTCCCACGTAGCTCATGGGCCAATGACTCTAAGGCCACTGGCAGGATGATGTCTTTCGCAAACATGGAGATTCAAATTAATGAACTATAATTACTGAGACTGCAGATGAATCCAGATTAAGGAATCAAGTTACAGGACAGGTTTTACTCCGGACTATCTCTTCCTGTTATCATAAGCAGTTGGCCCAGAACTTAGTTTCATCTGAAGGTAATCCAGTTTGCATACTTCAGGACTGCTCCACAACATGAAACACAGCACAGGAAGAGGAGACTACTCCACAAGAAGTGGAGGCTGTATCTGCAAACCACACTTTATCTGAACCAAAATGCTACTGGAAACACCCTTAGTCCCTTTCCACTGCACCATGAACACCACAGTCCTCAACCTCAAAAACAGATGAGACCTTAAGTACGCATACACTTTGGTATGTATTATAATTCCACACACGCGTAAAAACAGACCTGTTTTTTTCTTTCCTTCTGAGACTTGTAACTAACTCATGGACCACACCTCATCTAATCAAGACTCAGAAAATCAACACAGCTGAGATCTTGAGGGGAATCACAGCTCCCTCCTGCTAACATCACATATCACGTTTTCACACAGGATCCAGACATGCCTGATTCATGCAAGTAAGCTGGAGGGAGAAAGCCCGCTCTCACAATCCAGTCATTGAAAATGAAAATGTGACAGCCTGGGCTATGACTCAAACTATGAAAAAGGAAATTTATGTTTTGGGCTTCAGCAATAACTGCTCAGTAGCAGCTCTCCTAGACCCTCCATAAACAGCATTACAGTGAGCAGAGAGGGGAAAGCAACTCAACACCGTACGAGCAGTCCAAGAGCTGCCTTTTGGTTGCCTGCCTTGACCGCAACTCAACTGCTCCTGCGTGTCTTTGGTCAGCAACCAACTAGACAGGAGCCCTGCGTCCTAGCTGAGCTTCTCAGTGGGAACAGCCCAGAGTCTTCTCCATACAGTATGTATAACACAAAGAAAAAAAAAAGAAAAAATTCCATATATCACACATAGAAAAAAGAAGACAAAAGCCTATTTTGGGTGACAAAGGCCTGACATTTCAAAATGATGAAGTTGTGTTCTTTGTGAGGAGTCAGCCTTGCAATTTTCAGCCCACATTACAGCACTCCAAAACTATTCACCCCTATTTGCCAATACTGATATTGTATTTGTATGCCTGGCACTTCTGGACTGTTCCAGGGTTTCCCCCAGCACTGACTGGACACATTCTTCACCATGCTAAGAAGAGGATGACCCATCACCTCAGGTTGAGGGAAAACACAGATAACTGCTTTTGAGAAGCACAGCCACCACACTTCTGTCTCAAGGGGGAACGGCTCAACCCTGCTCTCCCACCCAGCAGACCACAGCAGCTACACTAGCTCAATGCAGCTGTGCACTCCCTGGTATTTCTCAGGAATTTGACATTTGTATTCTGATTTAGTAAAGCATAGAGCTCAGTCTGTTCAAGAACCTGCATCATCTTATTTGCATTGCCCTTCTGCCCAGTTGGCTTTGGTGCACGCTACCCAGCACTGGTGCTTGCCATGGTGCGAGTGCCCATGTTTAGCAGCAGCAAAGGGAGCCCTGAGCCTCATCCCCAAAACTTCCCAGGTTCTTCCCCTCTGAGGCATGATGACACAAACATCTCTGAGCAATGGCAGCTTTTCAGTTCACAAATCCTTAAAAAAAACCCAAAATCCTAAGAACCATCCTACCTTCCAAATATAACTTTAGTAGACTTTGTCCCCCTTAGATTCATTCTGCGTTTATGCAATTACAGGGTGTGTCTGTACTCACAGCTCTTCCAGCACTGGCAGATCCCCATGCAAGTGGGACGCTCTGGAAAAGCCTGGTTTCAATTATATGTGAGCTGTGGAGTATTTCCACTTGAAAAATCCTGTTTGACAACAATATTTTACCCCTAATGAAATAGAGCCCTTCTGGTTTTCCATTGCATTTGGTAAGTATTAATTAAGCTTACTGTGCCTCAGTGACAGAAGGAGATACCATCCCAAGCATGCAGGAAAAATAAAGCTCGAGACAGAAACAAATAAAAATTACTTATGGATATATCAGAAAAGAGTCAAGTGGTAATGACTTTCCCTGGATGGATCAGCAATAAGGAAAGAAGCCTTTTTCCACGACACATTAACCTGGAAGGACTAACTTAGGCTGCACTGGTGAGCACAGGAAAGAGTAGAGAAGAGGCCGGCAGCCAGAGCACACACACTGCAATGGACCGGTGACCCTGGGGCTGGTGGAGCCACTCGCCGTCAGGGCTGTCTGGAAGACAGCAATCCTGTTTTGCAAAGGAATTCAGGGTCTCAGTGTTTTCTTTCAGACTGCACAAGTACAACGGTGCTGAGCTCCAACAACACTTAATATTTGAGGGACCAATCTAGTCAACTTGTTCTTTGCAATGAACAAGCCCTTAATGCTCAGAGGTAACTATCTTTAGGGCCATCAATTCCCTCCTATACACACACTTTACAGGTGAGGCAAATGTAAACTACATCATGACATTTTATATACCGAGGTCTTGTTCCTTCAAGCTCACCACTGTAAGCAGATAATGACGTCAATGAGACTCCACATCCAAGACGTTACACATCCTCTGTATAGGCAAGTGAACACATAGCAATCTTTGCATGAAAAGAGTTCTATTTATACAAAATGACTATATTAAAGAAAAAAAGCTATATATACAAAGTACTGTATTTATACTCCTAGGGATTTTAAAATACACAGTACCAGAACATGATAAAATGGGTGTGATTACATATCAATAAGGCCAACATAATGAGATAAAGGGGCTTCTCCTTGGTCAGGATCACACATCACGTCCTACAAACTACAGTCTACCATGAACTTATAGCATTATTTTTCAGAAACCAAAATGAAATATGAATTTTATCAATTTCTGGATAGCCTATACATGTGCCAGTAATGGGGAGGTGGGGGGGAGCAGAGCAGCAGGTGCTCACAAGCAGGCACATATAACCCAAATATGAAGTGAACTGAAAATTATTTCCACAGATATTGAAGAAAACATCTCTGAGATGATGTCTGGTTAGATAGAAGACAGAGAGGAAAATGACCTTGTTCTGCACAATAGTGTGATTCATATGGATGAACCAGATACCCCAAATTACCAGCTAGGAGAACTGTACTGCAAATGCAGCACAACCTCTAACATACCAAGGGCTGACTCAATTCTGTTTGTAAAATGAGAAAATATGGGCAAGATAAAGTCAGTCACCTTTCTGAACCTTGGAAAAAAGTAGCAACTACTGAGCAGGAGCTCCATATGGTATAAATGAGCACTACTTTGTTGTCACCACAGATGGCAAAGGATAATGTATTTTTGTAATAGTCACTCTCCCAAAAAATCAAACGCACACATGGCCTGATCTCCTCTGGCAGCCTGTGTGTGTACACATGCACGTGGGCTTACCCACACCAGCACAAGTCTCACAAACACAGTGTCACACGCCTGCACTGCTGAACACTTCACAAGAGGGCTTCTTAGCTTCGCTCTGCCATGGTCCTCTTCTGGGCGTCGATGGGAGATGATTACATGGATGACGGAGTTGGAAAAGCATGGCTTCAATTTATGCAATAAAGATGTTTTCTTCTAAGGAGCTTTAATCTGCAAGACTCCAACTTTCACTCTCCAAACAGAGCTCAAATTCCTGACCTTGGCACAGAATCACAGAGGTCTTGTTTTCACTCCCATGGATTAACTGTCACTGAACAACTCACCCAAGATATTTGGCACAACCACTCCTCTTCTTCAAACCTAGCATTTCCTCACATATTTTCCCTTCTTCCTCCAGTGAGTACATAATGTACAATAGTGAGTATATAATGTATAACTTAATTACCACCACATCAACTGGCAAGTGTTATCCTGAAAAAAGACTGCCAATTATATTAAATGAACAAAAGCACAGCACGCTGCTGTATAAGAGACACCTGCAAGCGTGGCGCACCAAGTACCAGATGCAGCTATGAACTCTGCTATGTACTCTGCCCGTCTGCTGAGAAAGGAGCTGCAGCAGCCCAGGAGGACCACCTAGCATGCACTACTACCTCACTTCCAGACTAGAAGTAAGTGTGTTGGTACTGACCGCTTCCTACGGACAAACCTGTATTTGTGCTCTTATCTGCATCTATCCACCCAATTTACATGCTGACGGAGAGGTCTATGACCCATCCATAGAATTATCTTGGAGTTAAGGCCAATATATTTTTTTCTTCTACTGAGCAAATGGCTTCCTCTAGCACTAAAACTATAATTCATAAACTTGAAGGGTTTCAAGAGTGTAAAAAAAAGAGACGCTGGCTCTAATTTGTGTTTTACCTAAGGCTGTCATGATTTGCAGTTTCATAACCAATTTCACAGAATTTTTTCTCCTCTTAAACCTCAAAGGATTGCTTTGACAAGATATGTTTGTTAGTAAAAGCTAAAAATACCTTTCCTGATTGGAAAAATAGTTTGGAAGTGTTCATGGAACATACATTAGAATTTAAAAAATTTAACAATAAAGAGGGCTTCTCAATCCTCCTTCTTCCTTAAGTTTCTATTTGTAAACAGAGCTTTGCAATTTCTTACAACTTTGGAATCTCCTAGACTGACAATATTTTCCCGGACATTTAACATTATCCCTAGCAAATGGATGGACAACGTACTTTTTAAGAAGCACTGTCCCAAATATTTTGAGTATATCTGCATACTAGAGCTTTAGTTTTTAATTCCTAGTCATACATAATCTGCTTTTTCAGCCTTGAATTGGTCTCTGTCTCATTTAAATTTGTAAAAAAGCTGGAAGGATGGGTAGGAGCTCTGTAAGCGGGCAGTTTTGCCCACTCACTAGCAATTCTCAAAAGGCTGTAGTTTAATGCCCAACCTAAATGTGCAAACACAGACATTCCCCTCTCCCTCCAGCTGCACACTCTCTCCTCTTGCCTTGCATCCAGCAATCGTGGCCTCTGGGGATGTCCCTCAGTTTATCTGACAGCAAGGAGGTGAGCCAGCCTTCCCTGTCAGCTCAAGCAGCCATTGGATTTTTTATATTGGACACAGAGCACTTGTACAACCAGATGCGCAAAGCAACCCAAATCACCTCCAGGAGAGTCAGAAACCCAGTGCCTGCACCCTTTCAAGGGATTTACACAGCTCAGGAAGCCTCCCTTGGTAAATCCTAGCCCAGATTGACTAAACAAAAAGTAGACAACAAAGAAGTTAAATGCTGCTATTGTAAAGCATCATCTTAATTTCAAGCACACCTCTGAAGCAAGAAGCAGCAATTAAAACACCAGCCCTTGTAATTACAGCACAGGGGCCTGTCTCCACCTGCACAGTGAGCTGTAACTGCTCTCACTTCTGGAGAGCTCTTCAGCAGCCACGCTCATCCACATTGATACTCCAGCTCTCCATCCAGCTAACGGCCATCAACGGCTCTCTGGGACTTGTTTGAGCAGCATCTTGTCCTGATCAAGGGTAAGGACTTTGGGACACTATGGTTATATCAAATCTCAACAGTGCACAACATGTCACGCATCTTGTTTCAGATGAACTGAGGCAGCTGTAAAACGAAGGGAAGGAGCTGGCGGAAATTTTAGCCATTACACAATGAATTCTTCCTTGAACTCATCCACCGAAGACAAAATGGTAATGTGGTCTGATCAGAGTCCACAATTATTTAGATACTAATCTCATTTATCTACAGCGATTTCTGTTTCTACACCAGCTGTTCGAGTCTCTGCAGGGCAACTTGATTTGGAATTTTATACAGTGAACGGGCCATTTCAACCGTAGTATATTACTACTTTTTCACAAATGTTTCTCTCTGCTTGGGGGAGGAACGCTCATCCATCAAACACCTTGGTGCCTTCTTTGCCTGCCATGTGCTGCAATTATTTGCTTTGGCCCAGCAGATCTCCGACAGCGAGCAGGCACGCTGGGTTTTTTTCCCCAGCGACAGCACCAAAAAAGGAAGGCATATAAATTATAGCAATCTTAGAGCTGCCTTCATTTATCCTACAAGGAATGGGATTTTTTTTTTTTGTGCATCTAGCACTACTTCATTTTGAAAAAAAAAAAAAGGAAAAAAATGTTGTACCACTGTTCCCAGCTTTTCTTGCCTTGGGAAGTGACAATGTGGCTGTGCCAGGGCTCCCCAGGGTGCAAATGAAACATCATGAAAGAAAATCTTTTCAGCACAAGGTACATGAGCTCTGCATGCCCTGGGGGAGACAGAGGAAGGTGCTCTGCCCTGATTTTACCCACATTTTGCATCATTTTGCACTTCTAGGGCAGCTGCTGTCTCACTTACTGGAAAATTCATAAACACCCTAAAGGGCATGTCCTGCTTGCACCTACAAACACGGCAGGTCCCTGACATCCCACGTGTCCATTGCATCACACTTTCAGTCCATGGATAGATCATAGAACACAAGACCTCAATGAAAGCTCAGATGCGTACCAAGGTAATGTCTTTACATACTCGAGTCAGGAATACAACCCATGGACCTGATCTACTTAATGTTCCCACCATTTGATTCACCCCACTCCCATCCCCAAACGGATATACAGATTAAAAACAAATATCCATTTCAAGCTAAGGAAAGCTGGAAAACAATTTATCACTTTCTTTGCAAGTATTTATACCACCTGTCCTGGGAAGGACTGCACTAAACAAAGGAAAGTGACCTATGTGTTTATCTGAGCGGGGTCTCTGAAATAGCAGGAAGACAGCAATGGAAATAAAACAAAGGCCCTGAACTGCACGTCTAATTAAACTTTGGTTTAACTGGGGCCGAAATTTTAATCTGTATTTTATTACTACTAATAAGGAGAGCTGCTGAAGCATTCCTTATGTTTCCTTAACATTTTATCCAGCAGTCCCTGGAATACATTCAATGTCAATTTGTATCTTTTTCCTGAGACAGACATCTAGGCTGGCAGCTTCTAGTGCTGACACAACATATCAACTCACATAAAGGAAAAATCACCATTACCTAAAATATCTGAGTGAAAATAAAAACGTATTTCAAATGCTGTGTCATTACCCTGCCTATCCCTGGCTCCATCTTACCTTTTTGTGACCACTGAGATAGACAGACTATGATATTTGCATAAGCACATAATTTAGTATTACATTTTAAGTAGGAGAACTGAGAGACATTTCCTTGAATTACGCTTATGAAAAAAATGCAACCTGATAAATGTGGGAATTTTTTTGTTAACAATTCACCCCAAGTCCATGAAGAACTAATGGAAATATCAAGAAAAATCCCAGTAAATCAGCTGTGAGGGAAAACAGAGTGGCAGGCCATGACGTATTTTTTTCCTATTTCCAAAAACTGCTCATTAAATCCAGTTTTAAGCTGTGTTGGAGACAAGCCACAGAAATTCCCAGGATGAGATAACACTTATCTGATTAGTGAGAAATGTAACATCAATCAAACAGACTTGCAAGTAAGGTATCACTGTCATGTATGCAGACGCTGGGATTACACAATGTGTTTGCCCCAGAGCATCCTGCCCACCTGCTCCCTTCCTGTTCAGCACAGATCTTCATGAAATTAGGACTATTTTTCCAGTCATTCAAAGTTTCCACCTTTATCTCTCAGCCTGCCTAAAACCAGTGCAGGCCATAAATAAATAAATAAATATTTGCTAGTGGGAATAATATTTAGGCGTGGAAATGACTGTATTTTGAGAGAGAAGGAGGACCAGCATGCAAACCCAAATAGAGCAATGTTGGACGCTTTGACAAGCGAAACCTTCTGCACCCTTTCTTACAATAGAAATGATCTCAGAGAGGAAAGAACAACCTCCAGATGTAAGTCAACCTAAGAAAAAGATACTTTAAAGGTAAAGCTCAAATTTTTGTACTTTGTGTACTAAATGCAAACCCTTTGGGGTTTTCTAACATGTCTGTTTAGGTACCCTGCACACCTTTGCTGGGTAAAGAAGAGAAACATTTGTTTGGTAGAATGCAATTACAGACACACAGTGTGTTTTTCTGCACAAGCATGATAAGCTTTTACAACATTTAAATATAAAAAGCTAGAAAAGCAAGCATGAATGTGACTCCCCATATCCCTAGGGATGGTAGGAAGCTCTTTCAGCCCTTGCACAGCCAGTGACTTGCTCCAGCACATTTCAGCATTTTAAGATGCAGCAGTCACTGCCAGGATCAATATGTGCAGAGTCTCAACACATACTACGCTCTGTAAAAAACTAAAACCCACTGAGCTGCCCAAGAGCTCTTTGTCTGAAGTAATTCAAATGGCAAAACAGCACTTTTTGAAACTTCAAGTGGATCTGCAATGTTTCCAATGTCAATTAATAGTGATATTGAATTATTGGGCAGCTACATACACAGCTTCTGCCTACTAGACTTCCATGTAATGTAATAACACCAAAAAAACCTGACTCACTTATCCAGAGACTATACATGCTGTTCCCCCAAAACAGATTGTTCACTTTTTTGACAGTATTTACATTCAAATTCATTTGGAGGGACATCTGGCAGTAAGAACTGCAACACACATTTCCTCTGTCCATCGTAGCCATATAATAATTATAATTCAACTTTCTAGACATGCATTCTTAGATACCTACAGAGATGTTTTAAGAAGGAATAGGAGCAACTGTCCCATTACAAGAAAAACAAGGCAGCACTCAACTGCAAGACACTTTTGTTCATCTCCTTCAAAAAAATACACCAGCTGCACTGTCTCTGTGCAAAATATACTAAGTCACAGCACTATGATTCCTCAACCTGTCACACATGTCTGCTGCCCCCCTCACAAACATTAACGCTGCAAGGAGCCAGCATCTCTCCCTTCAAGCTCCCATGCACCCACCCAAGTCCTCAATCAGGGCAGGTGTTATAACACCTCCACCTCAATTGCTGATGCTCATCAGCTGCCCAACCACTACTGGTATATTTAGCCACGGTCTTGCCTCCAACAATACGGCTTCTGTTTCAGCAAGGACCATTTGAGATTACAAGAACAGCACTGCAGTTTCAAACTGAGGCATCTGAGGGACAAAAGTCAATAGGGAAGTCTGGAGGCAAAGAAAAGAGGATGCAGCATTGTATTTCACTGAATTACTGTATTTTGTACACAGCAGAAGATTCTCAATAGGTAACATGGGAAACCATTGCTAAAAATTAGAAATATATAAAATCTCATGAGCCTGATAGTAGAGAGATTATTTTAACAGTCATTTAAATCAACTTAATGTCTTGTTTTCCAAGTAGCAACTTCTGATCACCACTACTGTATCCAGCGTACAAGGCATAGATTTTTTTCTTGCACCTTGTCTATATTCTGCTTCAGGAAAGGACAAATCACTGGAACAGGGGTCAGTGGCACGCAAAGGATGCTTCGGAAGGCTGTTCTAACTTTTATTTTTATACATTTTTACCAGCAGGTGATTCATCATTTAAAAAGTTGTACATGGCTGAAATTTCGTTGCAAGGAAACCATGCTCTGTTTAATAAGAACAATCAAATGCCATGATTTGTAGGAAGTAATATTTTTCCTTGACCTTTTTATTACCCGCAAAATGTCAGCAGATTATTAAAGTGCAGAGAGCTCAACCTATGATAAATAAGCTTGTGTTGCCACATGCCAGACCAAAATGCCTCCTCCTCTCTGTCCAAATGTGTACCTCAGTTTTCAAAAATGTCTCTAATTTATAAAGAATAACAGCTCATCAAGAGAGTCTCAATGCCACCATGGGTGAAGAGAGCTTGCTCAATTCCTGGAAGTATAAAAAAGCAAGGAGAAAGAACAAACAAGTAAGAGCCAAAATGCAGCCTTACTTCTTTATGTGGCAGCTTTAAGACCACTGCTGGCATACCACACGTGATCTTTATCTTTACCTGAAATACAGCATCATGAAAACTTGGAAAGAACCCAGCAAAAAAACACAATGCTGTCTCCAGGTCTTCAACCAACTGCAGAAAGATTTTTAAGGTGTTCAACATACTTAACTAATCAAAGACACTTAAAACATCACCTGATCATAGACTGCAACTACTTAGAGGGAAAAGACACCAGAAAGCTGGAAAAATGAAGCTAGAAAAAATACAGATTAGAGATAAAGTGCACATCTGTTATTGTGAAGATGATTAACCTTTGCATACACTGCTGAAGAGCTCAAAAGACTCACCAAAAAAAAATAAAATACACTGCATGTCTAAGATACATACTGTAATTTGAGCAGAAGTTACTAGTTGGGGGGCAGGAATCGCAGGGTAAAATCCTGTGGCTTGCATAGGCAAAGTCAAATGGATCAGTAACAGTGATGCTTCTGGCTTTAAAGTCAAAGATGCAAAGAAAAACTGAATTGCCCAAAAAGTAAACCCCAGCCTTCCCACCTGAGCCCACTTACCACACAAGCACCTTATGAGATTACCATGCCAAATGCTGTAGAGTCTCTCTCTAGGCCACTCAAATACTGTACCTTGCTGCCCTATAAGCATGCAGCAGGGCAGCCTGCAAAGGGAAGACTGTCGCTTGTTAAACATCTCTAGCCCCTAAACACTGTATTTATTCTCCACTTATTTCTTCTAATGTCCATTTCCAAATCAGTCTGAAGAAAAAATTGCTTTACTGACTTCAGTAAAATAAACCTTTTTATTATTTCATATGCTGTTTCATTTACTGGTACTCAAAACTAAATGGTACAGATATTTGCAGTACTGGGATTCTCACTGGTAACTCATGCAAGATAGATTCACTCATCCAACAGCGTAGAGCGCAGCAGGATTACTTATTAAAAAATACTACAGTATAATTCATGGCTTCCTGTGGGCACTGTCTACATGTGCAACTCAGCTCATTTTCAAAACATTAAGAACTACACTATTTAACTCACCATTTAATTTTTAAAATTAAATGAAAGCAAAGAGCATGACAAAACAGTGGTAGTGGAAAAAAAAACCCCAAACAGATGGCCTGAAGATTTGCCATTAGCTTTATCCAGAGAGCAAACAGCCATACTGTGGCTGGGACACGGCAGGCAGACAAAGCCAAATAACTTGGAGAAGAGGTCAGACCCTCCCCCTGCCCTCATATCAGAGTCTTGTAGGCCAGCAGCACAGGAAAATAAATAAAAACCCAACCCCAAAACTTACTTTCCGTTTATTTTTCCCGTGCAGAGGCGCAGGAGTGCAAGTGATCTCCCCATGGCAACACAAGGCCTGTGATGGAAGTAGGAACTAACACTGATCTCTTGAATTAAATGCCAAATGCCTTAATCACGAAATTAGCTTACTTCCATGACTTCAATCTGCCTGAATCCAGAAGTACCAACTACCACGGGAGGGAAAACAGGACATTTATTGGGAATATTTCTGACCCCCTGCTGCTTACATTGGTGTAAGTTTCCCTTATTGCAGGAACACTTTTGGTACTGAAAATAGTCAGCTTTCTGAAGTTCAAGCAAAGCTGACACAGAGCCTCTCTTAAATCAAGCAAAAAGCCCCATATTGCCTAATGGCTTTTAGACAGGGGACTGGAATGCTCAAGAGATTAAATAATTCACGCAGTGCCTTTCCCCAGAGGTTCATATCCAGCCCAGATCACAAGTGTCAAGTACCATCACGCACACTCTTGGTAGACTTTGAGAGGTAAGAGAACAGCCCAAGTTCAATTCCCAGAAGGCAAATGCTTGTACAGGACAAGTCCCTGTGGATCAGCTTGGCACCAGTCCTAGCAGCCAAGCAAGAGAAGCCAGCAGAAGGAATACTGCAGGGTAGCAGCATCTTGCACCCCAGGGTACAGAAGTGAATAAACAAGGGAATGTGCTTTGACAGTTTCAACTTCTGAAGATCTGGTGAAACCCAATCCCAAATAAACCACTTTTTCCACGTGGAGATGTAGGGTGTGCTTACAGCAGCTCCACATTAAAAGAATAAAGACACTATTCTCATTTGCGCCAAACATGCCAAAACAAAGAGCTGGTGAGTTTTTACCTGGGATCCACAGCTCTGCACAGCTTGTGATTTGCTCAGGCACTCAAGGGAGCCAGAGAGAAGTGATCGTGCACATAAGGTGCCCGCGGCTCCAGTCAGGGATGAGCAGCAGAGGCAGGTGCTGGCGGGTGGTGCAGCGATCTGGTGTGCACCCACTCAACCAGCACAAGGCCATGAGCTGTTGCAGCTTGCTATAAGCAGAAAACAGCAGCAAACTACACCTTGCTCTGCAATGCAGGTGAAGTATGGAGGGAGGAGAGCCTCCAGGGAGCCATTCGACAATGTAGTGCCTTCAGAGCTGACTCCTGCAATAGCATTTTCCTTGTAGTGCCCCTGTTTATGTATCTCCAGGCTTGCCTTGAAAGTGCAATCTGCTTCTTCACTCGATTTCCACAGCCATTTTCACTTGGAAACCCTGCTGTTTCCCTTATACAAAGGGCAGAAAGCTCTTCTAGCAAACCCTGGCAGTCAGCAGTACAGAGGGAAAACTAAATTAAGGACCACATTGATGCAGATTTTTTTTTCTATCTGCAGCTAAAACTTAAATCTCTTCTCTCTTCCCCCATGGTGGCTATGGTAGTAATGCACAACTATTCATTACCCTCATCTTAACTAGAAAAGCCCCTTTCAATTTATCACTTAATATAATTATGTCAAATTAAGTAGTCTAGAAAAATGTCTTGCTTTCTCAGAGGTATTCTCTTACCTCTATGAAACTCTATCAGTTAAAAGTGAATCTAGCTACTAAACAATAATCTATTCAGAGAGCAGAGAAGTGAGATGCTCAGTTGAAAATTGTTCAAATTCGATTTCCAAATTCAATACCACATCTCCAAGGGAAAACAGGAGAACCTCACTAATGATAGCACAATGTCCCTTTCACATTGCAGAGACAGTACTTGAGCACCAATCCTCTGATCGCTTTCATTCACCTCAAAGTTTCTGGGTTTATATGGGGAAAAATTACAAAACAACAATGCAAATGATTGCCTGTGTGTGCTTTCAGTAAAAGTTCACTCTGGTTAGCAATGTATTATTAATGTGATTTCTCTGAGACACACAGAGGATGAAAAGCACTTGTCTGCCGTGAAGTCAATGGGAAAACATACATACTTCAAGATGGTTGGGATGTCAAGTACAACATAGGAGATCAAACTACAGAAGCCAAGAGGAAATCACGTACAAAGATGTGTACATTTACATGCCATCTAATAAATGTATGGTGATAAGTGGTAAAAGCTTGGAAGATCCAGTTCTGCAAACATTGACTCACACAAACACATCCCTATTTAGAACAATCTCATTGCACTCAAAGTGATTTAGTTTGTGAGGACATAGCGCAGACACAGATTTCATGCCTATTCACATCTGTACCATGGAAGGATGTGAAAATCCCAAACACAGAACTTTCATAGGACCTTACTCTGTTTAAAGCAATTAATTTCTACACTGCTAGTCAGCAAGAAAAAGCTAAAGCATCTACAAAAGGTATCCAAATAGGCTCTTGGTAAATGGTCATTCTATGCTATCATAAATAAGTACTATCTTGGCAATATTAGAAGCATTATTTTTAACACGATATAAGCACACCAGCCATTGGGAATAAAATATTAAGCAGGAAATATCTTTATTATATTATTGTTGAACAATTAAGAAAACATTAGCAATAATTAGCAGCCAGCACTAGAACTGCTCTCTGCTAACTGTGCATCTTGTGGATAACAGCAAGGCTTCAATTAACATGATGATGTCAGTTGACGACAGCTTTATAACAGAACAGCATATTGTGCATTTCTGGGAAAAGGAATCTTTAGCACAGTAGGGATTATTGTGGTTCAATTGCTTCTGAGTCAGTCAGTTGTTGCTTAATGTTTCTCACTTGGTTCCTACCTACCTTTCATTTCCTTGTGAGGATGCACCTGTTTAGAGAAAGGAATAAAATTGGCACTGTCGCATTCGCTCTCTTGGCTAATTTAGAGGAGTTATTCAGTATCTTGCTTACATAATGGGATTATTTTTATTTATATTACAGAACAGCCCAGCAGAAGCCAAGGCCACATTGCACTAGACATTGTGTGAACTTAAGATAAAAGATAGACCTTGACACCAAAGCACATCCAAGCAGGCATAGGAGAAGATGAAAAAGGCAAGGAAAGCTGATGTTAACACACCCTGGTCACTTACCTTGTCAGGGTGCTCAGAAATAGGAGACCCATGGCTAGGGGATCCTCCCAGTTTCTCCGCACACCTCACCCTCTTGGAAAAGAAAGCTTTCAGCACCTACACTGAGGGTTTCGACAAGCCTGAACTTGAATATTAGGTTGGGAAAAATTAGGTGAGATGCCTGACAGTCTGGGCTTGGTTTTACACAGCCTCCAGCCCTGTCCACAACTACAGCTCCCCAAGTCTACTGCAATGCATAGATGTAAGAATAAATGAGTGCAGGTATATCAACGTGTCTCCCATGCCCTGGAACCCAGAGAGAAATTCTGGTGGTAATAGCAGAATAATTACAGGCAACAAAGCCTGGGCGGATCACCAGTCAAAAAAAAAACAAAAAAACCCTGGTTTGCATCCACTGAACCTGGATTAAAACAAACAAAGAAATCCATTTATATCTATTTTTTATCAAATTACATCTCCTCTTCAGTGAGGGATGTTACAAACGCAAAGCAAAGCAAGTCAATTAGATTTAGTCAATTTAACTGATGTTAAAATGGAAAGAAGAAAATATATTTTGAACCAAATTAAAAATACAAACATCATGTATTTCATACCTAACACACCTGTGTCTTGCTCTAGATTGACAATAACAGAGAGCTCCATGGAAGGCAGCTTAAATTACTGCCTTGTCCACTAGTGCTGGAATTTGTATGGTGCATTTAGTGCTCACAGAAAGCCTTCATAATCCAAGTAAGGATTTACAACTTAAGGGGAAAAAAATGATATTGCTCAGACCTGAACTTTCTTTGACCTATGTATTAAAGAAAAGGTCATGGAACAATCTGCAAATCAAAATTTCTTTCCTTAGTACGGTAAGGGGAAAACAATTATTCACAGTATCAGCAGCTGTCAGGTATGCGGCATTGTGTGAGGTTCTTTTAGAAGCAACACAGAAATAAAGGGCAGAAAGATTCATCTTATAAAATGTGAATCTCATCTACTCGCATCCACGTCAGGAGCTTACCAGAGAACCCCCCCGGCCCAGCATTAATTCCAGCGGGAATTTCACATTCAGCTTCCAGGGATTTTACAGATGAGCCAGTAGCAGCTCCCTGAGTGAACTGTGTGAAGTTTGATAAAGTGATAAAGCCTTGGTCACCTCCCACTACTAAAAGTGATTCTCTCCTGATGCTGAAAGTCATGCCAGAAAGAAAAAAAAGCAAGAAGAAAATATACTAAAAAAAAGAAATAAAAATTAAATTGTTCTTCTCATTCTGCCAAGTTTACCCACAGTAATAGTAATCCACACCATGCAATGCAGCAGAGACCCTTTCCTCTCAAGGGGACATAGCAATTGTCTGCTGTGAGGAGAGAATTCCCTGTCATTGTAATGTGAGAAAAGAGCAAAACAACTGAATAGTGCAACACTAGCACTGCACTTCCAACTATTAACTGGCATGAAACAACACAGGTAACAAAAGCCAAACTGTCTCTGCAGCACTGAAGGTAGGAAAGAACAACACATGAAGAGTTGAAGTGCTGGGTTGGGTTGCAGAAGGACCAAGTTCACATTCAAGCTTTTCACTCAACACAGAACTAGACATTTCCTCACTCAATGCCTCTATTGCACATCTTACACAGATAAGCAGCAAGTCCGCTTTTATCTTAGCCTCTGCTGATCAATTTAGACAGCATAACCTTCAGGACTGTGCTACAGCAGAATTTCATTTTGGAAATACACACAAAATAGCTATTACATTATTCCTTGGGGGTACAATTTCACATTGATTGATTCACTGACATATTAGACAGGATGAAGCAGGCACTTATTGTTGGTTTTCCCTTCCCTCTTCCCCCAAGGATGGCTGCATACGTGCTGGTTTATTAAAGACATAGTTTTCTCTTTTGCCTTTAGTTGGTTAATTTTATACCAATAGTATAAGAATGCAAATGGTAACAGGATTGCCTAAACACCCAAATTCACACAGCCCTGCAGCAGATTCCCAAGAATTCAAAGATTGGCTTAGAGTCTAACAAAACACATGCAAAAAACTGTTATCAAGAAGGCTGTCAGCAGTATAAGATTATTGATCTTGGTCCATAGCACAGACCTCAATGGCACATTTCAAAAAGGAAGCCTAGGTATACATCTAGCTGTTTGTTAAACAAGGAGGAGAAAGAAGTCTTTTCAATATAGAGTCTGATTTACATTTCTAGAAATCCTCCAATCAAAAAGGAGCAAAATGGTAATAATAGCTCAACTTCAACAGTAGCTCTACAAACACAACACAAAACTATCGGAAACTAGAGAACAAGGGATATGGCTCAGTTTTTTATAGAGGTTGCAAGAAAAAAGAAAAAGGAAAACAAACACCACCTCCCCCTAACAAACACAGAAGCACCTGGACTACTCTAACCTGAAAGAAAAAAGAATCCACTTTTCACATCACTTGCCTTTTGTGATGGGCAGAAGTCATTTAAAGGTAACTCTTACAAGGCTGCTGTCAGCTGCTTCCAATTTTGCAGAATGTGCCCATTTAATCACCTTGATCATTTTGTATTGTACAGATGCATATACAGTACCTAGAACCTGATGCAAGCACAACACCCCTACACTGTGAAACAGTACTCCAAGAGTTCAGAAATTATTGAAATAGTCTTAGCTTTCGAATCCCTCAATGACAAATTACTCCTGGTCAGTGAGCATTCTGGGGGGAAGATATTGCTGTTTCTAGCTCACCTGAGCTCACATTCCACACTTGGGAGAGACATCCATGAATTAATTTTCCTCCCACCACCTCCAGAGTTGCAATGGACAGACATGTTTCAACAAGCTCAGAGATGCTACTAACTGAAGGCTGGCTTAAAATATACACTATGTGCTGTGTTCAATTAGTATCATAGCAGAAGCACGTGGGTAGTGAATTTTGTAGGCAGAAAAATTGCTCCAGAAGAGTAACCCATCACCATGGCAGGGAGACATGAAGAAGGCATACAGGTACAATCAGAAGATGAGAATGCAGTGAGTAGACAGGTGTTAGGAGAATCATATGGGATTTGGAACAACTTCCTTAGCAGCTCATCCTCTGGAGCAATGAGGCAGCATGCAATAAGGTCTGGCTAGGATGTACACTAGTCCTTCACTCTCCACAGCGACTAAGAAGCTGCTTGCTCCTTTCTCCTTCATTGCATGACCATGAAGAGCCACAGAGGTGGGGAGGGGTTGGGATGGGGGCAGAACTTGTGATTTAGACACAGCCCTGTACAATTAAATGTACCACAACCACATTGTTCCATAAGGAGGGCTGTGAGCTCCATATGCAGCAGCACCTACGAGGAGTTTGCTCACACTCAGAAGCCTGGTGCCCTGGAAAGCACAGCACAAACACCAGCAATCACAGTCAGGAGCCTGCACAAGGACTAATCAAGCCCAGCCCCACACTGAGACAGGCTGGCATAGCAAGTCACTGCCATTCTTGGCCAAACTCACATGTATTCGACGTTTGGATTGTGTGCTCCCATTCCCTGAGCTGCTTCTTGTATTTCCTTTACCTTAGTAACCACAGCAGGCATGAACAAACACCTACAGTGTGCTGCCAAAGACATCTCGTGTTGAGGAGTGGAGGCGTGAGGAGCAGTATTTCTGGCTGGGGAAACAGTGTTGCTATTAATGCTCCAAAGGCAGGGAGATCAGGAGAAGAAATACCATAAGGAGCTTTTTCCCCCAAATTAAACAAAAGATCAAATGGCAGAAGTCTGTGCAGTTGCAGAGGAAGGTCTGTGCTCCATAGCGCAGAAGCAACAGCACCCTGCTGACACACTTCAGGGCACTCTCATTTTTGCCTCTTAAGTCCCTGATACATTCCTCAAAGAACTTGGCCACTGGCAATGCTGACGATCTCACAATTGCCTTAAGTAAACAAGAGGTCCCTTGGACAAAGTGAGTCTAACCCAATTCAGATCAGCTTAACTAATATTTTTACAATATATGAATGTAATATAAATTAGCCAAGTCTGAGTTGTGCTCTGAATAATGCACACTGACTTCAATACTGCCCATTTCAGACTACAGGAACGGCCTTTTCCTAGAGATACCCCAGATTCCAAACCCTAGCAGCATATCAGACACAGAGCCTTTTTACCCTTGCTGTAGCAAAGAAAGCACCTTGCTAACTACCTAACGCAGCAATGGAAACCAAACTACCTGTACTGCACAAGCCTCCCACCCACTCACTTGATGAATCAGTGCTGCAATAAAGCACATGGAAATTAAATTAACTACCACGAAAAGATTACAGCAGTAAATCCACCTTTCAGTTACATTCATGTAGCACCATGATTCAATCATGCCTTAGGTCCACATTTGTTCACTTCAGAACAAAACAGGCTGCAGGCAGGTCTAAGGCCTGCATTTTTTCCCTTGAATCAGAGAATTGCTGTTCTTACCTTGATCAATAGTGGCACAAAGTAAACCCTGGTGCTGAATCAGACTCCCTGGCTGCCCCCACACTTTTTTGGCCCAGCTCAGCTGCCACTCTCCTCACAAGGCTGGGGTGAAGCATAATCTCAGAGTCACCAACCACCCCACCACGAGCTGCCCTGTGGAGAACACCCATTCTCCACTTTCAGCAAGCAAACTTAACCATGCAGAGGAGAAGCCACTGCACAGCACAACTTGAGGCTATATTCCCCCCACCCTGGCACCACTCACATCTCTGAAAAGTTGCTGCCAAGGAGGAAAGGTGGCAGCTGGGGACACATCCAATGCTGTGGCTGCTCTCTGCTGTCCAGATGTTGCTGAACACTATTGACTTGTGCATCAGTGCAAAGAGCGGGAAGAAATATTTTGACAACAAAGACTTCTGCAGCTGGATGAAATGAGCAGGTCACTACACAGTTTAACAAAGTTTCATCCTCACTTACACTAAACAATTCTTTCATACTACAGAACTTATGCTAGTGTAGCACTCAAAAACCATGGTTTCTGATCCAGCACAGTTGTTTCTGCTGATATATTTATTTCTCCAGGAATGCTGCCTTGCTTCACTTTATGCAATCTAAATGCATTTCCAAACTCAGTTCTAACTATTTTTAGATAGCAATGCAAATGGTTTCCAGTATGGTGTCTGTGTGAGTGCCTATAGGAAACGTTATTACTATCCTCCCTTATACGTAGCCAGTCAGTATTAGTGTAGACAGCTCTCCAACTATATCCTCACCAGCCTGGAAGAAGTACATTAAAAATGGGTTCCATAGACCAGATGTGCTCACATGTCTAAAGATATGATGTAACCTTGACAGCCTGCAATCCCCCACGCCACGCTGGCCACCCACAGGCTGTCCAGTCCTGCCATGCAGAGATGCCAGTGGGCGTGGGGCACCCACATCTCCCACCACCAAACACTAAACCGCAACAAGCACCCATAGAAACAGCAAACCCCCTTGCTACACACAACGTGGGCACAAAGCATGGGCAGAGGCAGCAGGGCTACCTTCCTGGAGCTGTCAACGCTCCACCTCTAACTGAAATCACTTTTGCTCATAAGAGGACTCTGAGCTACCACATTATACTTAAAAATAGGCAGCCTGGCTGCACGGGGGACAGAGAGAAAGACTGGCTTGGGGAGGCAGGTGGATTTATTAGGCTAATTGAGGGCTGTATTTACTTTTAGAGGGTATTTTGGGGAGGACGGCTTTTAGGGGTTTGGGGGAGGAGTGGCTTTGCGGGGGTAAAGGGCTCAGAGACAGGCGAGCCGCAGGCTGGAGAAGGGGGGAGCCCGGCGCGCCTTACCTGCTCGGGGCGGCCTTCAGCGCGCCGCGCCCCGCCCGCATCGCCGCCAGGGCACGCGTGGGACGCGCCGGGACGGAGGGGGCACGCGTGGGCCCCGCGGAGCCTCGCCTACGCGGCACGGAGAGCGCGGAGCGGCCGGACAGCTGCTCAGGGGAGGCGGCGGCGGCAGGAAATACCAAAAGACTGATCCAACCACGCTAGGAAGGGAGGGAAGAGAGAAAGAGAGGAAAAAATAGAAGGGGGAGGAAAAAAAAAGAGGAAAAAAAGAAAGGAAATGTGCAAAACGCGGGCGGGATCGACGCGGAGCGGGCGCGGGGCTCTTCTCGGTTTGGTATTTCCCCCCGGGGTTTGTTGCTTTCTTCTCCTCGACACAGGGAGAGGCTGAAGCCAAAGCAGGGTAAATAAAGCAAAAAAACCCGAACCCCAAACGCCTAAACAAAAATAATACAGACCATACCCTCCCCCATCCAAGGAAGCAAGCAGCCAACCTTGGGGTTCACTGACGCCGTGTGCAAGATAATGAAGAAAAGTCAGCCTGGGGAAATGGCCACGCTGAAGCTCTCCAGCTGCAGGAGCACTTTGTCTCAGCACCCAGCCATCCGCCTCCTCCGGCGCCGTGACTCAAAGGCACCCGTGCAGCATGCAGCCCTGCCACGCAGCCGGACACACTCGGAGCGTCGCCTGTGCATCCAGGGTGAAAAACCATAGCAAGCACGGACCCCTAAGCTCCTCCAGATGGAGGCGGACAGTCCAATCATCGCATCCCTGGCCACGGCCTGCCCCTCGGGGGAGTCATGACTTTACATGCAGCACAGTATCTGGTAAAACACCACGAGCAGAAAACAACCCAGCCACACACATTTAACTGCTGCTTCCTCTCCCCTCCACCCTGCGGGTCCTACGGTTCAACGCTGGACCAAGAACAGGAAGCCAAGCAGGACTTCACGTATCCTTCATTGCCATGGGAAGATGTAATGCCAGAAGTCCACCCAGTCTCAGAATAGCAAAGTTAAAAGGCACCCAAATTTTCTGAAACCAAAATCACATGAGGGGATAATGTGATCAACATGAGCATCTGGCTTTCATCACCAAGTCTGAATCACCCATGTACAGCTGAGCCTTTGGTGCAAAATATAGTGTGGGGCTCAGACTCATGCTTTTGAAACAAGAAGCGTTAAAGCAGATGCCTGAAGTTCTCTGCTACCCCACCCTTCACAGAAAAAGCTAGATTCTTTTTCTCTTTAGTGCATGCAGCCTCTAAACAAAGACAAAGACTCACCAGATCTAATGTTCCTCATGCTACCCAGGAAGCCTGCTGCCAATTCTAAAAAGCAACAACTCATTAATTGGAAAGGTCTCCCACATCTAAGAGAAAAATCCTGATTTCATCCAACACTGCAAGCATAACTTGGACCAGGACACAATTACTTCCACTTACTGCCTCCAGACTGCAAGGCTTCACCCTGCATCACTTATATCAACTCATCTAAAGTTAGCCAGCAGAGGTAGCCGATCTTCTTCTAGTGAGCCTGGTAGGACATAAAGCAATATACACTTTATCTAGTTAGAAATACAGCGTGGTTCTAGAGTGAAAATTCACCATTTATTTTTGGCATTTTTTTCTGCTCTTTTCTAGAACTAATATGAAGCAGGTTTATTAATAGATTGTAAACCAGTTTATGAACAGCTCATACAACTTAATCTACCCCTACTATTCAAAAGTCACCATAGCTATTCTCTGCCCATTAAATAAGCCCCTAAATCACTTGAGTAGGCAGGTAATTATTAAATTCACCTGTATTTTTAGTGATTTCTGCCATCATCTGCAAGATGTGGAGAGCTGTCATGATTCCAGCTGCCTTCAAGGCAGCTGGGATTTTGACTTAAACCTTGACAAAATTTTACCTTGAGGACAAGCCTGTACTGTGCACTTGGGCAGGGTACTACACAGAGCTGCCAGAACTGGCATGAACCAAGATCTCTCATCACCCTGGCTCAGGGAACTGCCAGGCAGAACTGCTGTGTTGGGGGCAGAAGCAGCTCACGCTGTCTCATATTGCCTCTCTCTCTTCCTGCTGCCTCCTGCCCTGTCTGCTCCAGGCCACACCAGGCTCCTGCTTTTAGGGCTGGCTCACGCAAATGCAGCCAGGTAGTTTGCCAGAACCTTGACAGGTCCAAATGGCTTTTTCACTAAACCATGGGCTTGACATTGATCCTACTGTCTGCATCCAGATTGGCTTTGTCCAGCCATGGCAACAGAAGTGGTTCCTCTGCTACTTTGGTTGAGAGATCTAGAGTTTCTAACATCGCTATGTGAATCACAGTAAGACTTCTGGCTAAAGTTTTCCACTAAACAATTATCTTCTCATACTATCATTCCACGATAATTAATGTTTTGTCTGTTCACTGCCATGTTGCCAGACAGAACTAATTTGACAAAAAAACTGAGCATCCAAAAACATGCCTGTTAAAACAGTTAGAGACCCTGATAAGGAATAATCGTTTCTGTTTTCCTAGGATAGCGTGTGTGACATTAGTGATGTGGATACACAGAGCAAAAGGCTTGCCAGTTAAACTGTCAATATTTTGTAAGTAAAACTGAACCATCAGAGAAAATTTACGTTGGACTGATGCTCCGCATCATGTAGCCATGGCATTTCTGAAGTGGTTCAGGGAGCCCTTAAATTGGATTTGCTGTGTGTTCAGACCTTACACCAGACGGGTCTTCTGATTCTGGGTTAGAGAAGAATAGCAATATCCATCACTTCCCTGCCTATCTGTCAAAGATGGGACCTGGACCCGTTCTCCCCTTACAAGTCACCCGCAGAAAATGGGAAAACAACCATCCAAACACTAATAATTTTAAGGACTATTTTCCATAGCCCTCTAGTGTCTGTTCTGTCAACAGCCGTTCAGAAGATGACACATCTGCTTTGGCTCTGCTGGTTATGATTATCTTGCCTGTGCCATCTGTCGTTCATGCAAATACACCTGAGCTGCCCATAAAACCCTAATGGGGTAGCTGTGGAGCACAAAGCTCATGACCCAATCGTACATTAGGAGGAGGCTTGCAGTGCACACCAGCTTCGGTCCAAACACGACCTGAGCTCCCTAGCTTAAAGGCAACTAATCAGTGTTCCCCAGATATGACATATCCCTTTGACAAAAGCTCTCTGATGGTTGTACTTGACCATTACGGCTGAGGTCCCTTCTGGCTTCAATTCTCCTTTGCAAGAAACAAACTTTCCTTTAGGGGGTCTGCAGCTGTGAGATTTTCTTTGGTCATTTGCCAGTGTTTGCAGCACTTACCTTTCTCACCACAGCAGTATAACTCTGTCCTAAGAGGGCTTGTAAACTGATGTGAACTCTATCGTAAGCAAGGGTAACAAAACCAACAAAGCACTATAAGCTGTAATTGCAGTGCTGGGAAAATGAGATCAGAGTGGTTCAGTTGTGTTACTCCAGTCCTTACAATCCAATAATGCAGCCCAGACTGCTTAATAGAAAGGGCACTTAAAACCAGTATCTAATATATTTTTATAACAACCCCAGGAGATGTGCAAAAACACAGTATCATCAGTGCTGTTTAAAAACTGTGATAAAGGCAAACATGGAGATGAGCTGCAGAAACAGTCAGATCACTCTATTCTTTCAGGTCAGCAGCCTGTTATTTACTCTAGGAAATGACTGCAATACTTTCACTGGCATCTTCCTTTTGAATCCTTCACCTTTTACTAACTGCCAGGCTCCTCTTCCTCTCAACAGAAATCCAACCCCACCTATGCTATGCAGCATCCACAGGACTTGTATTTGGTGCTTTCCTGTATGTCACAACATATCTACAATAGTTGTACAAGTTCCCATTTATGACTAGAAAATTTATTAAATACCGTAAAAATAATCACATATATTTATTGGTCTCTATTAAAATGGAAATTGAGAGGAACAATGATATTCCTATCATTAGAATTAGTACAAAGTTTCTACAGCCATAACCACATTAATGAGACATCATATGAATATGTGAATTGTTTTTAGCATTGCAAGACACTTGTCCTTAAGCTCATGACAAACAGTGAGACAAGAAGCAGGAAGCTTTAAAACAAATGAGTCAAAAAAGAAGTTATTAAACATGAGTCTGTATCATTAGCCAAAAGATTCAGCACGCCTGAATTCACACACAGTTAATGATAAGAAAAAGATCACTTTTACCTGCATGCATTTTCCAGTGCAAAGGTCCTTAGCAAAAATATTTAATGCCACAACGAGATAAAGCTGGAGTTCCTTGTTAACAAATAGTAGTTTGTCTGTTTAAAGCTCCGAAAAAATAACTCCACAGCTAAATGTGTTTGCTTATTTTACATTTTGAAAAACAGAGCTACTGCTAAGCCAGGTTCCTAATTGCAAGTTTGCTACAATGGGTCTCTAAGGAAGTTAGGTAAAACCACAAACATCTCCCTGGGAGCCACTGGAGACTGGAGTCCTCTTGTGGCAAAAGTTAGAGGAAAATTTTTAGCAACTGATGACTGCTGAAAGTTGGGGTTCTACACAGGAGGCTAAAAAGAGCATAAAAACAGCAGTGTGAAGCTTCACAGCTGGCAGTGGGAAAGCATCAAAAGCAGCAGAATGCCACCATTTTTTGATACTGCAGACTGTGCTTCTTTTTGCTTTAACAGCTCCTGTCTGTTACCTGCTGAGGTGGTGTTTCTAGATGGGGTTTTTTTGCCTCTGTTAGCAGATGTAATTTTTCCTGAGTGTTTCACTGGTGAGGATTTTCTCCCGACTAATATATTCACTGTACAGTAACACAGGCCAGCTCCTGTCCTTCTTGTCCGTCTGCTGCTGAGATGGGTAGATAACACAGTTCTAAGATCTTGTTTAGATCCTGCGGCTCTGTATTTCATTGCCTTTTCTGCTGTGTTGTTTCCTACCTGCAATAGTCCCTGTGGACTGCCCTCAGGAGACATTTTGTGTGAATGATGGATGTTGACCATGCTCTCTGCCTGGAGCAGTGTGAGAAAAGATGGAGTAAGTGAACAATTCGAGGGTTGTGTTGGAGCAAAGAGGTTATCTGACTAGGAATTTCATCCAGCGGGCTAAGCCTCTAAAGAGCTCACAAGCAACTTACAGTTCTGACGGTCCTATAAAAGATAGTTTGAGCTTTCCAGAAAGAGTCTCCAGCAAAAGGTTGCAGCAGAGGCTTCAGAGGCAGTTTTAAAGACCTGCCAGTAACAAGATAAAAGATCGCAGATGTTCTCACCTGCTTTCTTTTCTCTATAGGACCTGTCATATGCTTTGATGGTGCTATGCTTTCTACAGCCTTAACTCCAAGGATGTTTTTCAGGAGTCTAAATACAGTGTCATTTCAACTACTTCTACACAAACCTCATCCCACAGACATCTTTTGAGATCTCCAGCATCTTATATTAAACAAGACTTCTTGGGCAAATGTCACCTTCCCTACCCTGCACCCACACTGATACAAACTTGTCTCAAGGGGGCTTACCCTCAGCAGCCTTAGATTAAGGTATGGCTAGAGTCAAATGAGGCTTTGTAGTGACTACCTGAGGTCCTGATTTCTTATCACTCATCCGAAGGCTGCTCACATCATGCACCATGGACTTATTTTATTTTCCTGAGTCTAAAACAGCAAATTGAGCTGAATGCTGCCACTATGGCTTTGGCATGAAAAATAGGTCAAAGAGTTTGGTCACCATTGATTTGCTCCCACAGGTCTGGCTAGAAACTAACTGCAAGTGCCCTCTCAGAGGGCAGCCCAACACATTGAGCTGATCTAATGAGTGAAGTTCCTTCTGCAACTAGTAGCAGGCTGGAAAGCAGCCGAGATATCCAGGATCTGATAAATTGTCCAGTGAAATCTGGGCTAGATTTCAAAACCCTTGATAAGACATGACATGAAACCTATTTACTATTCAAAAACATTCCAATAAACTTTGTTCTTTGTTGTATTTCAAGCTAATTGCAAAGCAAGCTAGCTGTAACAAAGCTATGAAAGATAAAACTAAAACATACAGGTATACATAAATATATGGAGACGTGTGCAAAAATATAGATATTGAACTTTTTACATAGCTGGATAAGATTGGAACATCCACATCAGTTCACAGATTTCCTCAACAGTAATGGGAAACATTCATAAGAAGTCAAACTTTATAAATAGCCAGGGTTTTTTAGCTAATTTTTCTTCCTGTCCTAGAGAAACTTTGGAAGAGATGCCAACAAATCTAATCTGTCTGGACTGAGTGCTGTTGTCATACAGGAAACCTTACAGTGAGAAGAAACATAAACATGTCTCTCTGTAAAGGAATTGATCATCTGACTCATAGAGACAGGCACACAGATCTTCCTATAGGCCAATACCAATCTCTCTACATATATCTATTTATTTATCAACTGATTGATACTCTGACCATAGATAGATCTGTATTTAGGCAGACAGAAAGTCACAGCTTAGTTCTGCATTGTTCGTTACAATGAGAGGGGTGTTTTGACTTACAGGTGACTGAATTCCTAACATATGCCATTGATCTGGAAGTTAGGCCAGAGAGTCACAAATCTGATCTATTAGTAGCTTTGTAATAACGCTATACCATAATCCCGAGCTTGCAGCTTCTTCCAAACATTAGAGAATGTGTTTGTTCTCATACATGACCCTTTTTTTTTGCCTAACTCTAGTCTCACTCTTGCAGCCAACTCGTCTCTGATAAATTAAGGAACATCTCACAGCTTCTTTCTTGCTCTGCTCTGAGAAATTCAACTTCTGTCTCCATCGGTGATCAAGCAAAAAAGTGTCGTTGACTGTTGCAGTTCATTTTAAAGAGTCTTTGTTATTCCTGATGCCTCCCAGAAATGGGACACCTGCACTTGTCACAGGTCTTGAAGAAGGTCAGGAAGAGACAGTACAAGAATGTTTTCTGCTATTGCTGAAGGCCAGTTGGCTTATTAGTTTGTCTGCACAGAGAGATGCCAGTATTTTTGTCCTCCTTTTGCTTCAAACAAGAAGACCTGTCCAATGTTCCTGTCACAAATTACAATTGCAGAAGTGAAAGACAAAAAAGTGAAGCCTGGAATAAAAAAAAAATCTCTTTCCCCAGAACAGATTTAACACTATTAAAGACCATGCTTTGACTTACAGTCTAAAAGGGCACCTCACAAAGGTTTGTTCCAGAGCAAAACATCTATCTCTTTTATGCCATAGAGGGCCTGATTTGATCCTGGTCACTGGTTAGATCTATGCTATTGAAGTCTCAAAACAAAAGCAGTACTACAGTACTGGATTTAGCTACTATTTGAGTCTTGGAAATACTGGAGTAATAGCTTGGGAAGTACAATAGTGACCACAGACAAATGCAGACAGTTGACCATCAATTTGAAAATAAAATTATTAATGTCCCAGCTGTTTCTGGCCCCAAGGAACTTTAAATTTCTAATGCCATTATTATTTTTCCTGATCCCCTTGTACAGCAAAATCAGGTTTACTGTGTTGTGTGGTTTTCTCATGCTATTGCTACAGTAGCAATCAGGAGCAGATCTGGAGGGTGAAGAAACTGGGAGTGAAGTTGCAACATCCACATTATTTGCGTTTCAGAGAGCTGGATTTGGACTAGCTTTACTCTGCTCCCATCAAGTCAGCATCCATCAGCAGCTGAAGTGAATTAGGTATGCTCCTAGAGTACATCTTCCCATGCTGTTTCACTGAAAGGGAATCCAGATACACTTACTACGAGACTGCTCTGGCTATGAATCAAAGAGCAGTAAATAAAGACAATCTGGAAATTTACCTCAAAACCACGTTGCTGATCTGTCTGAAAAAGCCCTGAAGCACATTGCTTAGCCCTTCTATCATATGCTCCCTCGATTACTACTTGGCCGTGAGCGTCAGGCTACTCATCCCCACTTCATACTTGGGGCTGGAAGGCTATGCGGAAGGTGGGGCAGCTCACCCACATGAGGCACCACTGGAAGAGCTCACACTGGAACACCGTAGCCCCATATTCCACCCAGTCTTCCACTAAGTACAAGCCTTGTAATGGGGCCAAAAGCTGCTTTCTTCAATCAGGTAAAGATACAGGGCTTAAGAGTAAGACCAACTTCTAAGAACGGATACCTTTTTAAAAAGACAGTCAGTGAAAAATACACCATAGTTTTGAACAACAAGTACTACCTGTGGTTACATAGACTAAGAAATTGTAATAAATATCCAAACAACAAAATGTGTTAGTTTAAAGTGTTATTACTAGTATTTATGTTTGTGTGACTATGAAACTAGAGGAGTAACGTTGATCAGGGTATTTGAATTAAACCAGGGTTCAAGACCATCAATGATCTGTCTCTTGCTGCCCAGAACAAAAGACCCTCTTGGACTCTGTGACATGCAATTAATCCTTGTCCTGCTTCCCATTAGATCCTTGAGTACAAAGCAGAGAGTAGAAAGAAGAGTAGAATAAAATATTCTCTTTAGCTAATCTCAGGGAGAGAAAAATAATTGCATTTGAATATGGAGAGCTAACTTTATAGTACTTCGCAAAAGTACTTTAAGTAGCCCGTGGCAGAAGAGGGTTGATTTTTTTTTAGCAGATCAGAATCCAAATTAAGCTTCCTGGGTGTGGGGTGATAATAAAACATTAAAATTCAGCCTGTTTTCAACAGAACTATGCCAGGCATCCCAGCCAACTTGTGGTTCTGCAGCAAAACTCAGTGCTCCTCATAACTGTCAAATTTTCCAGTGGAACCAGTTGAAACTCAGCAGTCCTGGACTCAGTCAGAAAGCTCATAGGAGGCCTGTATCAGCAGCACCTCAGATACAAGGCTTTGCTGGTTAAAGCCAGAATGAAGTCCAGCTTATAGAATGGTTTTGAAAAATTCCAGTTGCCAGTGGTGAGGTGGTTTTTTTTCAAGCAGCAAAAACATAACTAGACTAGATTAGATCTATAATGGAGCAATGCCATTTGATGTCAGCTGGTGGTTTGACGATCATTATCTATTCTTTTTCTTTATCTGAGAAGATTGCTTTGAGGTTGGGTCACTAAATTATATTGAAAGGGTTAGTAAATTTTGAGGGTATTCAAGCAAAACTGTTTTCTTCTCTCAAATATGTCTTAGAAACCTACTTGTACATGCACACACATTTTCTCTCTGAACAGATGTTACTTTTCACAAAACTACAGGCTATCATCTGTGATGAATACTAAATAGTTTAAAAAAGCCTATTCTGTAAGCTGGTGCAGAGCATAAAGCCCAAAGGAAAGAAAGGAGAGTCTGGTGAGGAAAACAACATCCTCATCAGACCAGGTCTCAGTTTTGACTTCTGCTACTGAATTACTCTATGCAGACCTTTTACCCATTCACAGTTCTTCATCTGCAGGATGGAGCCTTTCCCACAGATTTTGTTCACTTACATTTTAAACTCTTGACATCGGTGCATGTCTTACCCACCACGTCTAGAACTGCTATTACTCCTATTCTGATATAAATAACAATATTTTATTTCAGTTCAGTATTGCACTTTATCACTTATAGAGAGGAACACAGTCATTCACTTGTTCTTCTGTTTTGCTTTCCTGTGGGTTCATTAGATTTTTCCCTCACTAAAGTACAGTTTCTAAAAGTACCAATGAGTTTTTAGAATCGAAGATACTATTTTCCAATACTGAAAGGACCTGCAAAGAAGAAAATGTAGCTTTATAGAAAAGAAATATCAGCCAGAGACAGTGTCTCTAGTTCTATGTTTAGGATGTTGTGTGCCTAGGAAAAAATCCTGATAAATGTCTTTTTATGGCTTTTTTTATAAGACAGTCAGCAAGATATACCCTAAATAATGTAACCCTAAAAGCATAAGACCATGAACTGGCAATAATTCCTCTTCTATTCTCTTCTCTCTTTTTTTTTTTTAACAGAAAAAAGCTTGCATAGTATGGGAGCAGTATGCTTGGTTGAGGAAGGCTGGGGGTGGGAGAGTAGGAGTGCTGTGTGGGAATGGAGCAGCCTCTCAGTTCTTACCCAAAGCACAGGTAAATGGCATCAACTCCAGAAAACACAAAGGATTCAATGTCTGTCAGTTGCTTGTCAGACTCTCAGCTCACTTGTAAAAGGAAATTCTGTTCTGTTAAAATGGGAAGGGACCTTTCTAAACACAAAGTGAATACAAATGGATACTGTGAGCTTGTCTATGCAGGTTTTTTCTCCCTGGATATAGTGGTCTAATTAAATGGCTTGTGTTAGACCAGGGTAGACATTCTAATTTTAAGTGAAAAGTGGATTTTGTTAAAATAGCTTAAAGAATTCATGCAGCATTGTAAAGCAAAAAGGGCAGACCTTGATTTTAGACACGAAGTGTCCTCTTGGGAACTGCTGCTGATTTACTTAGAGAGGTTGAAACTCTTTCCCTTTCCCTTTCTGTTATAACTATCCCATGTCGATAAGCCAAGTTTGAAGAGAGACAGAACTGATTGCTCTGTTTCATGATATTTGCCTTCACTTGAACAGATGCCAACTCAGATGACGGGTATGGTAACTGAAATGCCAGTAAACATTAACTATTTCACTTCTCAATAAAGCATACGAGGAAATCAAAGGACCAGATTACATGGTCCTGCAGAAACACTTTAGAGAATGCAGTTTGAAGAATACAGAGACAGTTTGAAGAATACAGTGCATGTAAGATGGGTGTATTTAGATCTATCTACAGTGAAACTGCAAGGAAGTTGAGGGGAGGGCACCAAATGAAATAATTTTTCTAGGAACGGTTAGAGGTGGACTCAGCTTTCAAATGGTAGAAGAATGATACTCTTGTTAATGGGGTTCTCTGTTGCTCCCAGAGATACACTCTTCTTAAGTTCTGAAAAGAGTGCACTTCTAGTGCCCTCCTCGAGGTGTGGCACTGACCTGCTACAAGAGCAAGGGTTGTTGGGGTGTTTATAATGAGTTGCAATGGCTTTATCAAGGGACTTCTAGAGCTTAAGGTGCTGAGAACAGTTTATTTCAGAGTATGGCAAGGAGGAGGAATGATAAAGGAAATGGAGACTGGTAGTCTGCTGAATTCAGTGCACTGCACAGAAATTATGCGTAAAGAACAAAGTTTTCTGTCTGTTGATGAGAAAAGAGGTTTTAAAATGATAGAAGCAGGTAGTATTGACCTGTCCCATTGAATTATATTCTGCAATTTTGAGGAATTCTGTGAGAAGCCTTCTCTGAAGGTTTCAGACAACAACAAAGACAGTTTCTGAGCATCTTGCAGTGTAAGAAGCAAAGTTGGACATCACCTCTGCAAAAGAGCATACCTACAAAATATATACTACCAGCTAGGTCACCTGCAGCTTTCCAGAGCCGCCACAACATCCAACACATTCTCTTGTGCAGAGAGGGTACCTGGCATGCATAATTCCTCAAAAAATGGATCAAATTCAGCCCATTGTGCTGTAAAAAACCTGCATACAAATGTCAAAGAAGTACATATGGTCAGCCATTAGTCCAGCTATCTTCCCAAAGTGGGGATATTAACTCTGCAAATATTTAATGCCAGCAGTAAATCTTATGGCCCTTAAAAAACCTCCCTGAAGAAACAGAAGGTCTCTCTGCAGTAACTGTGTGACTGACATCACGTAAATACTGATTTACTGACTATACCTTTCTTCCAAGAGTTCTGCTGTTTGAGATGCTTGTTTCTAGCTAGGAAGGCAAATCTTTACCAGACAAAAGAAGAAAGTGCAGTGGAAGGGCCAACTCTAGATAGATTTTTCTCTAAAAAAAGAATTAAATTTACAATACCAAGTGGATTTGGAGGGAAAGTTAAGCAATCACGTGTCATATCATATCTATTGCTTCTGTGAAGGCAGCGCTGATGATTGTTCTTAAAATGACTTAAAAATTAAGGGTCCAACGACCACAAGGCGTGCCAGACCAGTAAAACATCAGCAGAATTTCTCATCACATCTTGGCAAGAAAAGGCCTATTAAGTCAGCCCATTATGTCTTGGTCCAAGATTGTTCCTAATCCTTGCTATATTTTCTTCATCCCTCCAGGAGAGCCTGGCCAACAACTACTCATTTGCAGCAAGAGCCTGCAATGGCTCAGGGCCAGAAACAGCAACCAGGGCACAGAAAGCCTGGAAAGAGAAGCTTTCTGATAACCACAACAAAATGGAACTAAACAGATGCATTGTTGTGGGGTTTGATGTTTTTAACATTTCTTTTAAAATAGACTGGGTAAGGTTTTATTGTGTCTTTAAAAAAAAAATTGAAAGGAGAATTTCTGTCAGATAATATGTCTTGGGTTTGTTTTGTTTTGAGAAACACTGGAACAGGTTGGTGAAACACTGAACAGGTTGCCCAGGGAGGTATTGGAGCACTCATCCCTGGAAATATTCAAGGTCAGGTTGAATGGGGCTCTGAGCAACCTGATGTAGTTAAAGATGTCCCTACTCCTGCAGCACGATTGGACTGCATGACCTGTAAAGGTCCCTTCCAACCCAAAGCATTCTATGATTCTAAAATTCTTTTCAAGCACTGGCAACACTAGCTATAGCACAGTGAAGGTCTCCCTCTGGTCAGATCCTAAAAGACATTTTCTCTGAGAACATTCAGAATCAAATGTGTGTTTAACTCTTCATTCCATTTCACACTCCATTTCTAATGATTAATGTTCCTGTTCTAGATGGATGAAAGCTGAAACAGATGTTATCCATTCACAATGCCATTCTGATAACCCCGAGCTAAAGGCTGAAATCCTTAGCAGATTAGTGACTGGAATAAAAATGGATGAATAAAGTGGGAAATACGGGTGAACAAACTCTTATAGGTTTTATTTCTGTGGATAACAATGCACAGAGGCTATGTAATCTCTGAGCTGATCTGCAGAGGAAAGATTAAATGGCAAAATTCCAGCACTGAGACCTGCAACTACTCTGCCTCAGTGCCACCAAATATCTTTTTAGAAGAGTGTCACAGTGTAGATTCAATTATATTGTTAAAAATGGGCTTTCCCAGATTATTTTCTTTTCATAGAATAAACAATAACAGTTTTTCTTATATATTCCTATGAGTTATGCTATTTCTGGGGAAAATGTTGCAGCCACTCTATGATTCAACTGGTGCTGAAGAGGTTAGGACAAGAGTTTCAGTGTTCATTTAAATGAAATTCTCAGTGCTTTTTATCAAATTAGAAGATAAATTTTTTAGAAAATTTGAGACTATTTCTTTATATTCCTTCTTTCAGACCTTGGAAGTCCTTTGGAGCAATGAACCTGGCATAGCTATGTCAGGGAAAAACTTACAGAGCCTCCCTCCTTTATTCTTTTCCCAAGAGAGATAACAACATATCAAAAAGCTGTGGTGTATTGAACTACAGGTAAGATAAACTGACTCAGCTGAGGACACATTATTGGAAAGGATGAAATCTGCAGCATCAGTACCCTGAAGAACAGAGAACTGGCTAGGTATGTACTAGCTCTGTAGCGTGACATATCATCAAAAACTGGTGGTTTTTTTCTCTGTAAGACTTTTCCAATTACTCTCTTTAAAGCACAGGGATGACAACATGGATGCAATAATCTAGTCCATTATCCTGCCTCAGACAGTAGCAGATGTTTCTGGGGAAGGAAATAACAACCTGCAGTAGGGTGGTGTAGGATAATTTAACCCTACATCAGGTCACAGCCTAGACTTCAGTAGCTGAGAGACTGGTTTAAAGCAGGGTATTTAATAGTCTTTAGAGATGGTCACCTACTCTGGTTACGTTAATGATGAACTTCTTTCCAATAGCCATCATGGAGACAGGCATTCCTAATGTCTTTGCTTTATGTATCATATCAAGTCTCATAAGACACTTAAAATTGAAGAAAAAGATATTAAAACAGTAACTCAACTACTTTTTCCAAATGGAGAGAGGTACACCCAGCTTGCCATGTGTAAATTGTACTTGCTTGAGTTCACATTGCAAGCTCCTTGAGGCCTCATACATCATTGCCCAATACATGCTAGTTCTGTGTCTATCAATAATTCATAATAAATGACAGTAAAGCACTCAGGCATAAAGTCCCAGCTCTTCCTCCCCTCCTCAAGAACAGGCCTAAAGACCCAGACTTTGCAAAAAAAGCACAATGGTTGCACTGTACAATGTAATGTTGACACAATAGGTGTGAAGTGAAGAGCAAGACGGTAAACTTATTCCTTTAAAGTTATGTCATAAGAAAAAGCACTTCCAAACTCATGATCCTCTTCTCACCTCCCACGGATCAGTTAGTTTTGTTACAGACTGTAAAATGACTTAGCTGATGAATAACACAGCATTGCAAATAGCAGGGTTTCATTCTCTGATGCAAAAATCTCCAGATCTTCAGTCTCCAGGTAGCTGCAAATTTTGGCTCCAAATTGCTTTTAACTTTCTCCAGGCACCACTTCATCAGGCTGCAGTTTAAGACCCAGTTAAGACTAATACTAAACCTGCACCTTTCCTGGTTCTTCAGTGACATCTTCTGGGACAAAAAAACCCCCGAGATAATCTTAGGTTTTCTGCAGCTGTTTTTACCTATGTGTGGGAGTCAAATGAGGTGTGTGGGAGTCAAATGAGGTATGTGGAAGCTAATTCCCAAGAAATGGTTAGCACACAAGAAGTGCTACCCAAGTACCATGTAGCTGCCTCTATGCAGCACTCTGAAAAGTACAATCTCTCTGGAAAGTGGGCAGGAGATCAGTCCCAGATGGCCACAAATCCGTAAGATTTCACTTCTCCCAATGCTTATTTTGATTTCCTGAAATTGTTAACCAAGAGGAAAAAAGCCTAACTTAAAGACCTAGATCCTCCCTGTAAGAGCAGTATAAATGAAGGTGGAAGTTTGCATTAAAACATTTTATTCTTAGTGAGAGTGGTCTCACCTTTGCTTTAGTTTTTTATGCTTTAGTTTTTGATGCAGCTGCGATGTGACCTCAATCCATTGCATTTCACTGTGAAAGAAGCACTGTAACAGGCCAGACTGCAATTGCCACTCCTGTGCAAACCTGAGCACAGCGGCAAACAGGAAGGTTCCTCCAGCCACAGGGGAAAGACATCTCTTTATTCAGGGGAACATGGTGGGAAGGCAAGCAGGATGTTCTATACAGGGTATTAATTCACTATATAGGCTGAAACTTAACTGCTAAAGAGCACATTTATCGAAGAGGTCTGATCTAGTGGAAGGTGTCTTTGCCCATGACAAGGGGGGTGGAACTAGATGGTCTTTAAGGTCTTTAGGTTAAATGGGAAGTGCTGCACAGACAAGAGCCACAGACAAGGTTGTCAGTATACAACATAAACAGTGTGATTCATAATCAAAACAGAAGTCTGTCACTCACAGTGTCTCCTCTGGACTGGTGTGTTAATGATCCATGTCCTTCTGTTGGAAGGATGCTAATGCAATCCATGAATAATCTGTAGCTTAAAAAGAAAAGAGGATCGAAGAATAGCTGTGCTATCTTCCCTTCATTTCTTCTCTGCAGAAGCCAAAGGCCAAGCTCTTTGCCTAGGTGTTAAGAGCTGCTAAGAGCACTGCTACAAAACTGAAAGTAAAGGAGAGAATCTTCTGTGTCTGTGCTCACCCTATGGCTCCAGAGCAGGGGAGTACAAATCTCCATGTGCTTCTTTCCTGGTCCCCTGAATATCCAAATGCGTAGTCCCAAGGGCAGGGTTGTATGTGTGTGTTCACCACTGCACAATTAATTTGTTTCTATCAGCATCAATTAGTCCTTGGGTCCTAAGTAGGTAAGTTCTTCCTAAATAGATGGGGCTGAGTCTGGGAGTTGTCCTTTTGGTTTCGACACTGAAGAAAACACTGCCCCTCAAACCTTCCCTGTTTCCCTTTCAAACTAGAGTATTGTCTGCCTTCTATAAATCCCCAAATATGTATTCTGGGCACGAGCCTGATATTTTTTTAGGCAAGATTATATATTGGAAACCATGGAGAGTTTTTCCTGAGTATTGGGTTCTTTCAGTGTACCAGAGCTTATCTGCACATCTGAACACATTTTGCTGTCACTAGTTTTTCTCAGGGTTAAAAGACAAATACTGCATAAATTGTAAACCTCTGTGAAAATAAGAATACTCAGTTTTTTACAGTTTTTTCTACTTTAAACAGACAGGATGTTGTGATTATTTTTCAGTCACAATATTGAGGTGGCCTGACCCAAACTGAGGCCCCAACATGCTGGGTTGTTTCTATACAGATGCAGAATGAAAGCAGCTCATGAGAGTAGAGGGTTTCCAAGGCAAAACATTAAGATTCATATTTGACCTCTTTAAAAGTTGCTCTCAGCTGTCCTCAAGGACTCCGCAAATTTTCTTTTTAGAGCTTTTTTACTATTATAGCAATCTTTGCCTTAGGCTGCATCCTCCCTCATCCCCCTGGAAGCTCTGGTTCATCGGAAACTGTACAGCTACGAGTTAGTGTTCCAGAGAAGGCCTGGGGAGCAAATTCCCAGCCCATTACACTCCAACCTCAGAGCCTTTTGTCATATACTTTCCACCCTCAAAACCAGGTTATGCCTTCTTTTTGCATATAACTTAGAAGGGACCCCTTTCTGCTGTCGGTATCTCTGTGCAGGAAGTAAGCACGCTTCTGTCCCCAAGTGTAAATGTACTAAATGAGTTGCAGAATCTCTTCTATGCACATTGCCCAGGCTGCCTGCGGTGCCATGTGCCTCTCACAAAGGTGTGACCAGACAAGCCAACTGAGCTGCCTACACTGCTACTGGTGTACACCATTTGGTGTGCTCATATTTTAGGCAGTCTTTGCACAGATATTAAGAAGTAGCTCAAGGGCATGACAGCAAAGCACTAAGACTTAGAGTAGAATTACAACTGCATTCAGCGTGATGTACCAAGCAGTGTGCCAGAGGGCCTGTTATGGATTTATACCTTTTGGGTTCATATTTTCCGTTGACTATCACTGCTTAACAAGAAGGTGTATTTTTAATAAACATGAAGATGACAGGCGGAGCAGTTATCCTGATTGCAGACTTCTGAGCAAAGGTTGTCTTTGTTTTCTCCACAATTGTAGATGTAAGGGACTTTAAGCTGACCTGGCATGGGAAAAGACTTCCCATATCTCACAATAAGGTATAATTTACTATCCTGGAGTGGCCACAAAGTCAGATAAATGCTCAGCAAAGCACCACACCTGGAAATGAACAGAAAAAAATGTTTCCAGTGCTTTTTTCAGGTGCTCTACTGCAACCGCCAGCAAGAGGGCCTCTTCCCACTGACAGCAACAGTGACAGCATATCCTAGAAACAGACTGTACAACAGCGACCCTAGAATCAGATTGCTAGGCATGAGTACCCTGGAAATACCATCTAATTTCACACCAGTTACCCATACCTAAGCAGATCTCCCAGCCTGTCCACACTGGTTCATGGCCTGTGTATTGGAAAACATCAGAGCAGCAAAAAAACCAGGTAAAGTGCTCCAATACTAGTGTGCTGTGAAAGCCCAAAGACTTTGGCCTCCCCTTGTTACTCCACATCTTTGGAGAAGAGGAGGTGACTGCACTCACAAAGTTGGGAGCAGAGAGTTCACTGAGCTCCGCCAGGCTTAGTATATCCTGTAGATGCTCTGAGACAGCAGTAAGTGCCTCATCATCACTAATTATGAGGTTGAAGAAACTCAAAGATTTAAAGCTTAATGGTCTGTGCAGATATCAATCTTTCCAAAAGATACAACAACAACAACAAAAGAAAAGCTGAAATAGAAGTTCTAGCAGCAAAACTGCTTTAACAGCTACTGTATGTCTAGAGAGACTGCTAAGGAAGGATGGAAAGCATATGGATTAATTTTGTTGGCATAAAGCTGGGGACATCAGCACAGCTGCCAAAAATGTCATCATCAAGTCTTTAGAAATCCGGAAAAAAAATGTAGCCTTTCAGTACGTAGAAATGGGAAAAAAAGGGGGAGATAGGAAATGGTATCTCAAAAGAAATAGATACCTATCTTATTTCACATGTATTTTGGGGCTCAATTTTCCCCTTGCGTAAATCAGTGGAACAGTCATCTTCAGTGGCATATTTAAGTACATGATTAGCTTTAAGAACAGGCTTCATCCTGATTAAAATCAGTGTGTGTTTAATCACATCACTGCATTTTTACTTAAATCAAAATTTTGCTAAGGCTTTTGAAACTACAGTGGTTTAAAAGAGGTATAAGCGGTCAAAATTAAATACTCCAGGGTTGAAGGTAAATTGCTACTGCCAATGGGCTGTTAGAACAAATGGTGTTGTATTTTACCAAGAAATTACACTGTGCTATGTTGTGACAAAGAACATTTGTCATTTTGGCCAATTCCTACTCTGATTCCCACTAGCTGACAATGACTCTGCAGGAGTCAGAAGCCAAAATACAGCCCAAATTCTTGGGAAAGAAGCTAAAATGTAGCAAACTCTGTGCATAACATCAAAAGACACTCAATGAATTACATGAACTGATTGCACAGATAAACGCAGCAGATGGTAATTGCTACGAATTATTCAGACTGACCAGATATTCTCAGATTCTTATTACTGTAAAACATCACAATGGATGTTGTATGAGTAAGTTACACATATTGCTATTCAGCAAAATACTTCAACACGTGTTTCACTCTCATACAAGAGAAGCTGAGATTTGACTACACCCCATTATGAGGCTGCCTATGCCTTAACATTGCTAATTTCAGTGAAGAAAAGCACACTGACTTCTGGAACTTACAAGAACTGAAGCAACATCTAAGAAATACACATTAAAAAAAAACAAATAAAAACAAACTAAAAGACAGTTTCACTAATTTTGTCTACTACAAATATAGCACACTAATTCATGGCAACATCATGGATAGCAGGATAGATAATAATTCAATGTTTAAACTGCCCTATAAGTCAAGAACTTAAAAAGAGCCACAACTTGTTTCAGACCTAGTTTCTGATGAGATGTTTACAGAATCAACATGCCAGAAAGTTTCTGGCAACCCTTTATTATGTGTCTTCACCTTGCTTTCCCTTTGTCATTCTTCAGTCAAGAGAGTCAATTTCTGATTTTCCAAAACAGAAAACCCTCTTTGAATTTTCTACAGAAAAAAAAACCCACACACCAAAACCCTTCCCATATTCAAGATATTGGTTTGTATTGGAAATACTGTTGCCAGCAGGACTCAGGAAGTGATTTTTTTTCCCCTGTACTCAGCACTGGTGAGTTCACACCTCGAATACCATATTCTGTTTTGGGCCCCTCACTACAAGGAAGATATTGAGAGCCTGGAGTCTGTGCAAAGAAGAAGCTGGTGAAGGGGCTGGAGAACAAGTCTTGTGAGAGGTGGCTGAGGGAACTGGGGCTGTTTAGCCTGGAGAAAAGGAGGCTGAGGGAAGACCTTATTACTGTCTACAACTACCCGAAAGGATGTTGCAGTGAAGTGAGTGTTGGTCTCTTGTCCCAAGTAAGAAGTGATAGGGCAAGAGGAAACAACCTCAATTTGCACCACTGGAAGGTTTAGATTGGATATTAAGAAAAATTTCTTCATGAAAGGGTTATCAAGCACTGGAATAGGCTTCATCATTCCTGGCAGTATTTAGAAGATTGTAGACATGGTGCTTAAGGACATGATTTAGTGTTGAACTTTGCAGTGTGAGGTTTGTGGTTGGACATGATGATCTTAAAGGTGTGTTCCAACCTGAACAATTCTATGATTCTACGGTTCTATCATTTCCCCCTTTTTAAAAAGCTAAATGGAAGGCTCCTTTCCTTTGACACCATTCAGGGAGGAAGGAAGGCTAATATAAGTACAACAGGCCTAAACTGTTTTAGAAGTGATGCCAACTTCACACGTCCAACTGATGCCACACTGGCTAAAGACTCATGTTGTTCACAGACTCTTGAAATCCTCTTGCATGCACTGCCACATCTCCCCATCTGTCAAACCCATGCTCTGAGAGGGACCTCTGTTTTTTTTTTCTCTGTTTGTGCTGAACACCACGGAACTGCTTGGTGTTAATTAGCCCAGCACAGGACAGACCTCCCAGAGCAGCAAGCTGCTGTTCCCCATTGTTGTGTTCGTCCTAGAAACAGGCACCCATGAGAGGGCCTATGACCAAAGCAAGGGACCAGGAACATGGGAGGAAAACAGCCATATGGGATGAAGAGAAGTGACAAAGTGACTGACGTGGGTGGGAAAAAACAGCCTTGGATAGGCGAGGAGGATGTACACATCTTAGTGAGTCTTGGTGGTGTGCACAAGCGGGTAATGGTGGAAAACATAATTGTTAACAATTAACAGAAACAAGGTAGTGATTAGTCCATGGCATTTTTCATTAAGCCTTGACGAAACTCAGCATGTGTAACTATCTTGGTAAACGGGAGTCACTTCTAATGCATTGATCTACTAAACCACTCCAAAACACCAATGACATGGAAAAATATCCCTTAGTTTTGTCCCATCATTTGTTCTAGGGAAGAAAAATAATTGCTCGGTACCTACATATTCAGGGTCTTGGACAGGCTTGTACTGCCCTGCAGCATGAAGTCTGCCTCAGCACTACTTCAGCTATCTAGCGTAAATCTATCTCAGGAGCATCAGTGCTTTGCACTCATTTATTCTACCTTACTTTCTTGCAGGGGACAAAGGACCATGGCTCAATCTAATATGTTACAGTGTAGTTTGCAATAAATGGGGCACATGTGCAAGCACTCCAGCACCTCATTTACCCACCTGTAAAAAATTAGTTAGGCACTTCAGGTTCAGCACAGGCACAGGTGGAGCTGTTGAAGCTGTAAGGTTTCAATAAATGTTAAGGAAAACTGCTGCAAGGTTTCAATAAATGTTAAGGAAAACTGCCTGCAGGCTGCTGGCCTGACTCCCCATCCCAAGAGGGGAAAAAAATGCTGTGCTTAAACTTTTCTGGATCCTGAGTAATCTGGTACAAATCTCTGCAGAGAAGCAGAATTTAAAAAAACCAACCAAACAAACACAACAAAACCCCCATAACAACAAAAAAAGAACAAAAACCCCAAAAAGAATACAAGCCATCAAAACCACTCTAGAAATGCCTTGCACAAAGTCTGGACAAAGCTTTGCTCTCTGAAGCTTTCAATGCACTGGAGGACAACTTTACTGGAAGGCACTCTTGGGAGCCATTGCTCACCCTGAGCTCAGGGCTTCCTGAGAAAAGGTGAAGAAAAGCCCATCCCTTGGCTACCAGCTGAGGACTGGATCCAGTGTCCAGGCAGCATGGGGGCTGCTCAGGTGCTGCAAATAAAAGAGAAAAATGCTTTCTGTTTAAGATGCTGCCTTCTACCTGGTAAACTGTATGCCGGCCTTGTCTTTACTAGATAAGTGTTTGGCTTGCCATGGTCACCATTACAGCCACATTAAGCTAGTTTCTTCATAGTGATTTTGACTGTCTCGTGTTTAAACACATCACACCTGACTTCCAGAAAATGTTGGGAGGTGAGATTAAAGCAAACAGACATACCACAAATGAACAGGGAAGGTACTACTTTTGCACGTTAATGCTTCTGGCTTTTCTTGTAGGCACGTCTTCTAGAAATCTCCTATGCAGTGAAACACCAACCTGCACAGGGAACCCACACCTGGAAGCATTCAGTGTTAGGGCCCTATTGGGAAGGCTTAAAGGGAAGGTTTAGGAGATTTATAAACCTTGTGTCAGCCTTAAGACCGATATGAATGTCTCCCCAGGTTACAGAGCTCTCCCATTTTCCCCATGGCCCTTTCGTCCCTGAAAGAGCTTTTTAGAAAGGATTTATTTCAACCCCAAAGAGACAGACTCATACAAATAGAAGCTAATGTAACTAAACCTCAAAATTACTGAAAAAAAAATGAGACCCCAGTGCTACAATTGGATGGTTGTCACATGGAACTGTTAACAATAGATGCTTTTCAAGAATAAATCCTTATGCTTTCAATAGATATGTTTTTTCAATCACCAGCACTTTTAAGAGGTTTCAAGATGAGTGCAGAGGAAATTAACGGGAGAACATAACTGACTTTAAACCTGCACTGCAGTCCTCTTGTCCTTTAGAAAGAGTGCAGAGAAAGCCATGAGGATATTTACTGTGCCCACATTAGCAATGGGGGTGTGCACATCAGTGTGTGTCTTTGAGGGTTGACTTCCTGTTTGTGGAAGTTGTTCCAGGATGAAGCTTGACCCTTTCTGAGTTGTGCTGCCCAATTTACGAGAGCTGCAGAATTACTAAGGCAGGGAGCTGCATTTTAGCCAGAAGCCAGCAAATTTGTTTTGCAGTACAACGTATACCAACAACACAGCATTTCTGCCAACCCAGCTGAAAAACAGCATCCACAGGCATCATTCTCCATGGCTATATGACTTCCCTGGTACTCAGGGTACCCTGTGGAGAACAGGCTTACTGTCTTTATACAGCACAACATTGTAGCACGCAGATATACCTTTAGCTTTCACCAAAATCATAATGGCTTTCCCATTCAGGGCAGATTAGTGAAAAAACAGGTAGACTGAAAAACAATGTCCCTGACCAGAAAAAATTACTCAGGTCTGCAGGTAACTTAAAGTTAGTAAGGTCTGACAAGAAAGGATACACTGTTTAAGAAGATCTGATATATATTGTGATAAAACTTTTTTTTCCACTTGCCTAAATTATATTCAAAATCAACACAAATTTGAGAAGTGTTTTGCTGATTTTCAATTTGCATTTTTTTACTGAGTCAGATTTACCCACTTCTAGCCCTGACTAGAATCAAAGTGACACAATAACTACAGGAAATTGCTTCCTTCTGCTGCTCTCCACAGCAAGTGGTTTAAACACACAGAAATTAGTACATTGTTCAGAAATGGAAATCGTCCAAGAAACGAAGGAAGTACAATATGCCTTAAAAGACTATATCTGCTCCAATATTTTCAAAATGGTATGCAAGACTTAAGGTGCATGACTCCCACTAGCAGCAGGGAGAGTCACAACACTGCAGTATAGGTCTTCGAGATGAATGTGTCTGAGATGTGATTTCACTAAGCTTTAAACCAGCACTGCCTCACAAGAGCTTACAGCCTTACAGCTGACAGGGAGTATACGTGAGAAAACAAACCAAAATGAGGAGAAAAATATCTGAGTAATGAAGGCAATGCGTAAGGGAAAGATAAACAGAAATAACAGAAATAACAATTTGCATCCATTGCCTAGAAAATAGTCCACAATCAAGGTGATCAAGGTGAAGGCTTTTAAAGAATGGATAATCTGAGTTCTTTTAAATTAAACTCACTGCCCTAGTATGAGCTGCAACTCTATATACACCCATTTTGACTGATTAAGGTGAAACCTTTTTATAAACACCTAGGCATATACAGTAAAGAATAAAGATTTTGAGTGACCTACAGGCAGCTGTAGCCATCTAGACAATGGTGTAATCACTCCAGTCAGTACACAGTGTATTCACAGTGTAGTTAATCCTATTTTTAAAAGGGTATCACTAATGGTTTGCCCTCTGAAAATGCTGTCTCTCCACTGACTATTGGGAGATTCCTGCTAAACAGGAGTCTATCTAAAGTCAGATAAGAAAGTCCCTCAGCTAGTATGACAAGATAAAATAACTTGTATAGAGATAAAATTTGCTTAGAAGCTTTTCTGACAGGACATTTTAGATTTGTTTTTATTGTATTTAAGATAATTTTATGATTTACTTAAATAGGATGACATTAACATTAACGTAAAAAAATTTAAGAATGGTATGTTCACCACATTCAAGAGTAAAATCAATTATCTTTAAGGGAGTGCTATCAGAAAGAGAGCTGTGCTTCCTCTGGTGATTTATTTTGGTCTGCAACAAACCTCACCAAAAGATACCATTGCATCCTAGATCTTAATGCAGTGGTTCATCAGATTTTACACCTCCATAAAAAACTAAAGGGGATTAAAGCATCTTTCCAAAAGGGGAGCACTCAGAAATTGTTTTGATTGCCTTTTTATAATAGCAAGACAATAGACAGTGCTGTCTGGCACCTTGCTACACAGAACGACAGCCAGCTGAGAAGGAGCCAGGTATATCACGTGACTTTGTATTTCACTGGAAAATCATTCTCCTTATGCCAAAGGCTTTTTCACCACCCTAAAAACAATCACAGAAAGGAGATAAAGCTGGCTTTTCCCACAACACACTGAAGAAAAAATAAAGAAATTCACTCTTAAAACAGAGTTAACCCACAGATACAGCAAAATTCATCCTCTAAAACAGTAATATGAGAAGAGATGAGGTTTTACCAGGTATTCCTGAAGGAGATCATGACAGATTTTTTCCCTCTTCCCCATCCTACCTAATCCAGAACCTTCTGCTGCAGCCAGCTTTTCGATCCTGACCAAAGCAAGGCACTGAGAACAATCAGAGAGGATCCTTGGCGGGGTCTTCTCTTTCATGAGTAGCTGGTGTCTCGGTTACAATCTCAGGGTTGTTACGAATTGGGACCAGTCACCTGTGTGTTCCTGCCGTAGACTCTGCACTGGGCCAAGGGGCCCACACTGTCATGCTAAGGTTAAGGCTACAGTCTACCAAAACAACGTTTTAAACTATGACACTGCCAAATATCATGTAATAAAAATGTTTCTAGTGTGAGGCCAGAGAAGACGTTGCAGGTTTAAAAGGCAAGGCTAAGGGTATATTGTTCTTCAAAGTAGAGGGAATATGAGCTGAAAAGAAGCTCAAAATCAAGTTGCAAAAATATTAGCGCCTTTAGGCATGTCCAGAAAAAACTAAAGAGTGGATTGTCTTTTGTTTGATAGAACAGAAGGTTTCTGTTGCCGAAATTAAAAACAACAGAACTCAGTTTCTCTGAATTTACTTCACTTAATGGTGCTGGGTTTATCTGTTTGGCACAAATTCTGAAGACACTGGAAATCATTTCAGTAGAATAATTCATGTTTGTTGCACTTGACAATTCAGTTCAGTGAGTTTATAGGAGTTTTTGCTAAAAGCTTTCAGTAGAACCTGGATTTGCATACCCAGACCTTTACTGGGACCAACTTGAGAGGACAACAGTGTGGTATGTTCCCTCTATGGACACACTGGGAAGCCACAAGACAAAAAATTAGTATGTGAGAGCTGATGTTTGACAATCTTAGGCAAGAAGCACACCCAGCAAGCACAGCAACTGCAAAGCTTGGGCAGAAAAGTTTTAAACTGTACCTTTGTGGCTGGAAGGGCTTTCATAATCCTACCCTCTGGAAATCAGTAACCTATTTCTTCTCAGCTTATGGCTGAGCACACACTCCTCTTGATAATAAAGCGTATCTCCAAGGAATTCACAACCACTGGAAAAACATTTAAAGTAAAACAGTAATTTAATTTGCAGAGCTCCTGATAAAGATATTTTATGTTGGGATACAACTGCCCCTCTTCCATGAGTCAGTCACTAACAAGATGACACAGTTAACCATGAAAAAGGTGTTTATAAATTCCTTGACTACAAATATAGCAGAGCCAAGGCCGTGCAGAAGTGTCTTCACAACTTGCAGCACCTTGCCTGGTCCCAAAGTTCAATGCCTTTGGCTCTCCTGCTGCTTTTGCAGGGTGTGGTGGCAACACAGGCCACCCTGCTTCCAGAGCTAGTTCCTTCCGAAGTGGAGACCAGCCACGATCCCACATCTGCTGAGGCATTTGGGAAAACAGTAGCTGAGCAAACCAGAGGGCCAGAAAGCCCAGAGTGGCCTCTATCCTGAGCATCCCCAGTGAGATACCTCTTTGAAATCACTAGTAACCTACACATAGATACATCCTAGCAAAATACAGCCTATGGTCTTTAAAAATAACTGTTTCTGCTGATTGCTACATATGAGGAGGTACATGGAAAAGAAGCAAAAGACCTAATGGGTCTGAAACATGGTGAAACCTTTTCCAGAGAAGCTCCTCTGGTCTGTTCAGTGTATTTTGGCTTCATATTTGAAGTCCCATAATTTACATAAATCCTGATATTACTGAAATTCATGCTTGGTCATGCTCAATTCTCCTAATATTGAGTAATTTTTTTTTTCGTATTGAGTCCTCAGTTCTTCAGCAGTTCCAGACTCGAAGACTCCACTTCAGCCTTCCATATTTAATTCTACAAAGAGATTATGAAATACTTGGGAAAATGTTAGTTGTTTTATGCCAGAATAAATGAAAGTCACGTTAACTATCTATGAAGAACTAAATTCTTATTAAACATATTTGTGTGTCAGAAGAAGGATCCAGACATAACAGTAGACATATTTCAAGAGAAAACTAATAACATATTTCTAATATTCATTAGAACTCTATAAATTATGCATGGAATCATTTTTACAAGGCCAGAAATGATCACTGTGATCATAGTCTGGCTTCTTGTTTGGAATAAGGCAAAAGATGTCATTGAACTAATTCATACATATGTGTTTTGCATTTTAAAAGAACATACATCATCTTGATTTAGCAATTGCAAGCAGTGAAGACTCCACAACAAGTGCTGGTAAGTTGTTCCAGTGGTTGATTAATTTCTTTAATGTAAAGGCTATGTTTATCAGCTTATCCTCCACTGCCAGTGCTGACTGCCAGACAGCAGAGCCTCTGACATGCTGTCATCTCTGATAAAAGGTCTCCGCAGCAGGATGCAGTGTTGGGCAGAGAGAGCTGGGGTGAGTCTAGTGCAAACAGCAGCACAGCCTCCAGATACTGCTTCCCCCAGAGCTGAATTAGTCTTGTTGCAAGGCAGGCTAAATTAGCCCAGGTTTCGGGCTGAGCTAGCACAGTTAAGCTGCTTCTGGTACCTGGAAAAAGCTGTGGGAAAGTAGTTTGCGTGTCCCTACGTGGCATTCTCTGATGCCGCCGATATCCAAGGGCTGCAGTCAGATAACATGGGAAAGGAGCTCCTCCTGGCATGTCAACCAGGAGGCAAGAAGGACAGCTTACAAGCCACCCACCACCATGCTTCCCAAACTGCAGTCTTTGATGAGAAGATTCCAAAAACCAGCTGCACCTGACTTCCTTCGCTGTGCTCCAGCTCACCTGGTCCAAATGCCCAAGAAGACAGCCCTGGCCTAGCAGCCGTCTTCTATTCCATGATGTCTCTGACCCACATGTTATCTGCTGCCAGTGTTGGCAGCACTTTTGCTGCTTCCTTCCAGGTCATTGCCCTGACTCTAAAAGCACATTCCCTCCATCTCCAAAACCTTGACAGAGTCTGATTTAAAACAGCCACTGTTAGCATCCACTGCTGGCAGCCTGACCCTCAACTGACAGCAAAGGGGATCAATCCTCCCTGCTCCCAATTCCTGCCACACGTACGTGTTTGCAGTAACAATGAAAGCTCAGGTACTTTCCCCACCACCATTTAAGAATGTTACAGCAGCCACTGGAGAATGCCTTCTCCTAGTTTCTGCTGCTCATTGAATGTATGCTCCCTGCCCATCCTCACTGCTGCCCAAACAGACTCCTATAATGGAAGCAAATGAACTTTGGGTAGCGACTGTAAGAGTACAAGAAAAGACATATTTGGTTAGGTCACCATCTGTTTGCTGCCCTGAACCTGCTTAGACCCATCAAAACTCCCTACAAAGTCTACTTCACTTCTGTTTTGTAGATTATAATAGCAGGTGTGTTTCCAAGCCAAGCAGTTTTAGAAGAACATAGGACTATTTATCCGTAGAGATGTTCAAAAGCAGAAGCCCGTGGCATCTCATTGCTCATGAGAATCTGAACAGCCACTGTACAAGTCTTTTGTGTTACATCTGGCTGATCCTTGTGCACACAACACTAGTCAGCCTCTCTCCAGAGGGGTGCCATTTCTCTCTCCACCCCAGAGATTTTGGGCATGTGGTCCAGCTGATGCAGGCTGAGTCAAGGTCAGTATATGGGACTCTCCCTGGAGGTGCAAAAACCTTTCCCCAGTCATTTCAACTCTGGCAACACTCAAATAAATCTTATTCTGCATCCAGCCATGGACAGGCCAGAAATGTCTTTTTCAGAGGAAGCTGATGAACTTGGTAGACCTCATCCTGCTGCACTGTGAGGGGCAGAGGGAAAAGCAAGTCCCTGGTTGGCAGAACAAGGAGCATCAAAGCAGAAAACTGCAACGTATTCTGTCAGTGATTTTTTGACGGAGGACCAAGGACCAAGTTGGACAGGCTTCCTTCTGCTTTCCACTGCAGGCTGGACAGCTTCTTGCAACTCTGGATTGGTAATATATGGGTGCTAAGATATACAGAGTTACTCTTGAAGGTTTCATATTTATGGTTAGGAAAATGAGGGAAAAAATATGAGGTTTTTACATACATTTTCAGATACAAAATGTCTTTTTATTCTTACAGGCAGACAATAGACAATCCATATTGGATGCTACTTCAATTCCATTATGAAGCCCTATTTTATTCTCTTGTGATTTTGTGCAAGAAACTTGGTCGAATTTCCAAATTGCCTGATTTTCTGCTGCAGGAAAACAGTAACCTTCCTACAAGCCCCATGTATTTTCTTACAGTCGAACGAATCTTAAATGGCACTTTTCTTTGTACATGATCAATGAATGTCACTGATGTCTGCCCATGGAGCTGGTTACCCACTGGGTGGTGAACTCGGCTGGCTTTGGCAGTACCCCACCAAATGGTGCCAGGCAAAGTTCTGCCCCAAAGTCTCAGGTTGTTTTTTTGAAATACTTAGCTACTGATCTTGTTTGGAGTGTCTTCCAGGAAGGACAGCCTATCTGAGAAGTAGCAGGTCTCACTGATCTTAAGGATGCTCTTAAGAGTTTCTTTTGTTTTAAGTGAAGAGGCCCTGCAAAAGAGTTACTAAATTGGCATCACTTTAGCACATTATTTTGCAGTAGAATTTTGAGATTTCAGTTTCCCATGCGGGCTTTTGCATTTATGTTTTGTGTTTAAGGAGGAGGAGACAAAGGTTAAAAAAAAGAAAAAGCAGTGAAAGATTCAAAGACCAAAGATTCACAAGAAGGATAAAGTAGCATCCTATTACTGAAGTAACAGAACCAAGAAATTTCTAATGAGATTTGACTTCATCTCATATAATTTCAATAATCTATTAAATAGCGATATTTTCTCAAAAAGAAAAAAGACATTTCATTTTAAAAAAAAACTTAGGTTTCCCCGCATTTGTTTCATTAGCCAAATAAATTTGTTTCAATAGAACAGTAATATTTCAAGCCTCAGTTATTAAGAAAATCCAGTTTGGGGAAAAATAATTTAATTTTTTTGAGAAGTTTCCGTTTGTTAAAAAGACAATTCTACCCTAAGAAAGTTGCCAACTTATCTTACATTTGAATAGAGGGATTACTATATTACAAACCGACTCTCCTTGTTTTGCAGGTCGCACTGATGATGTCTCCGAAAATTTGCTTTGTTGAAGATGAATGTAAGATTCACAAAAGGGACCATGGTCCTTTCCTGGTTAACTACCATAGCCACATCCACATCTCTTCTCTAAATAGTGCAGACAAGTTTTCCTGCCAGCAGAAGTAATCGTCTGGTAACATTCTGTGCATTGATGCAACACCTTATCTGCCCACAGACCCCTATTAGGTCTCGTATTTCCATATATCTCTCTTCCAGTGTTTCCCCTTACTCCTTTCTATATCCACCAACCACCAGTGGCTCTGAGAGTTTGTGAACACTTTGGGAGTCCAAGCATACTTGTGCCAATCAAGACATCCAACCGCTCCATCTATACAACAGCCTTTCCCTCAGCACAGACACTTGTTATAGCTTGTCTTTGAGAACTGTACCCCTCTGCTGAATTTTACTGAAAGTTAATACTACACAGACAACAGAATCACTGAATGGTTGAGGTTGGAAGGGACCTCTGGAGGTCACCCAGAGCCCCAGTCATAGCCTGTCATGGTCCTACAAGCAGCTCAGATATCCTTGCAGCAGCAGACAAAGGAAGCTTCACACCATGCACCTTCTCTATATCTTGTCATGATCCTACAAGCAGCTGGAGGGTCCCTGCAGCTACGGACAAAGTGATCTACACAGCAGCCACTTTCTTCTGTGTGAAACAGATTTTCCAATTCATGAAGCCATTGGCTAGTTTGTGTCATCATTTTTGGGGAAATATTTTGGGGTTTTTGCACAAGGATGGCAGAAGCCTCAACATTTTAGGAAACTGGGCTAAAAAAATTTCAAAGCATAGTAAGTGGCATAACTAAGATCAGAGTCTGCAGGCAGAAATATATAAACCAAATGTGTGCTGTAAAGGAAACAGCAGGTCCTTCAGCTGTGTAAATGATCCCAACTGGCTTCTTAGGAGGTTTCTCACATCTATACCTTAAAACTCTGATGGGTTCTCTGGGACATAGGAATGAGCAAATCTTAGGTTTAGCATCAGAAGAGAATGTGAGCACACAGAAAAGCTGAAGGCCTCACTGTGATTTATAGGCACCAACAGTTACACCCTGTAATGATTAATTTCATTAACAGGGCTGAGATCAGTGGTTTCTTACCAAAAAAGTGCCAGGAAAACCCTCAAGCAAACCAGCAGAAAATGCTCTCTTTACAGGTCTGCAACACCTAGACTGAAAAATGTTTTGCTCCCATGCTGGCAGGACTGCTAGTGTCACAAGAGCAGCTGAACCACTCACTACACTGGCAAAATGAGCTTTCTTACAAGGCAAGCAAACGCAATGCACCGTGAAGTTGCGTGTGAGGACCTGTGCTTTTAAAGCTGCGTGGCAGCCAGCTGACCTACATTTACAACTGAAGGTGTAAAGCTGACCCACAGGGAGTTCTGTCTAACCTACAAACACAGAAGCAGTGCTAGTCCAACAGACTATTTATTTTAAAATTAAAAACTGAGCAGGAGCAGTAGCATGGGGACAAGGTTTTACTGCTGCCACATGTAAGAAGCAAACAAATTCAATATAGCATGATGAGCCACTGCTGGCAGGGAAGCACATCACAGAGTAACCTCGTCAATATCCCATGCTGCAGGGAGGAAAGCACACTCTTGGTATGTGAAGACAAATCAAGTGAGCAGTAAGTGAGATGGCAGCATGGCTTGAGCTGGACAAACCAGGTCCTGGGGCCCCTTTGCAGCTCAGCCAGTGCTGATGAGCATTCACTGCCATCAAGCTTGTGGCATCACAACTCACACAAGTAGCAATACCCAGACACAAACACAGCCCTCCGTATAAGCATAGAGAACCTTCCAAAAACACAAAGGGATAAAGAGTACATTGTAGGGTTGCTAGGCCATAAAGAGAGGAGAGGAGGAGACAGGCAAAACCTTCCCCCAGTGCAGTGGTGATAATTGCATCAGCACAACGAGAGTCACACACACTTGGGACCAGAATTTTAACTGCCACCAAACAAAGTAGCTCTGTTGAGATCAGTGCAGTGCTGCTTCACACTGTAGGAGAGTCTCCTTGTTGGCACGGCTCAGCCTTTAGGAAAACTGGGAAGTTAATTTGCTGAGTCCTGCCCCAAATACATTGACTTTTCTTGAACAGAGCCTTCCCTGTCCCTCTGTGGAGCTGCATGGTCATATGACAGCTGAAGAGCACGAGGTTTTTTCCCACTGCTAGAGAGGAAAGGGTAAGGTATAAAAGAAAAATTGAAAGTTACTACAAAAAAACCCTGCGTATCCTAAACCTGCCTATTAAAGATGAACTGTAAGTGCTGATTAAGCCACCTTTCCTATAGTTAGATTACATCACACTAACATTTCATCCCTGACAAGCATGAGTGACAGGTCTATACTTTAGACTTTAATGAGACAAAACCAGAGCAAAGAAAATAGTTCCACAAATAACCACAGTAGGAAACAGTCATTAACAAAGCCTGGATAGAAAGACATCTCCCAGATTACTTGGTGTTACTTCCCTTCTCGGGACTAACTACTGAGACATATCCATGTGATTTACTTTGTGCTGGTGCCAGTTGCTGTAGTGGGTGTTTATACATCTCACAGACTTAACTGGGTCTAGTTGTTTTACCTTCACTCTCATGCAGAAACTACCATCCGCATAAGTTCTTCATGGTATTTCTGTGAGACTCTGATGAAAGTGTGATGCCTGTATATGGGAGCCAACATATAACATCATAAACTTGAAGACAAATCAGTCTTTAGACAATTTTAAACATTTTACACCAATCTTGAGCAACAGAAATTTACGAGAACCTGATGAGATGGCAGACTATTCCACACAGTCCAAAACAGCTTGTCAGACACCATTTTTGTCAGTTGCTATCTCCTCTAAGAACAGAGGTAGTAATCAGCATATATTCCACGTGACAAATTATGTATTTCCTAAAACCTGTACCAGTCATCTGTATTTACAAAACACTGCAGAACTCTCTAAAGGGAAAACAAAATAACAAGCATGTAATTCCTCTGTCTAACCGGAAAATTACAAGCCTATAACCTCAAATAGAACATTTTTCTCAAAAATCGTTCCTAAAAAGTCAGCTGAAAGGAGAAATCAAGTACATTGGGGAAGCACTTCATATACTAGCACTCTAGTGTTGGCTGCAAGTTCACAACACTCCCCGTTTTCACAGTGTTTTAAAGTGCCTTATATTTGAGTTCCATGAAGCAGTAACTTAAATAATTACCTTTTAAAGGTTCCTCCCCCACCCCACTCCCTTTAGTTACATATGGGGAGAACAATTTTTTCAACTTTGTGCCTTGTACTAATGCGCCATGTGAAATTTTATTTTAACCTAGATTCCCACAAATTACCACATTTTAATGATTTCTTCGTCAAAGGAGCAATGTCCATCTGGACACACTTCATCAGCCTCATTTCACCACATATACAAAACGATGCATGGAATGGAAAAGCACCATCTGCCTTGGGGCTTAAGCTATCATGTTGTACCCATCATTTGTGAAAGGTTAGGGGACTCAAATCTTTGCCCAGAGCAGTGGGTGAGTCTGTGCAGTCGATCATTCACTACTCTCTGTCCACAAGTTCAAACTACTTTTTGGGTGCTGATAGTGTTGCAGCAGGCTATGAGTGGTCCTAGAAAGTTGATATCTCAGTTATGAAACTTTCCCAAAGCAAAGCCAATAGGCTTTCCCCCATCTCCTTCTCCCTGCTTCTTTCCTGTGTCTCCTTGCCCCTTAAAGGGTCACATGAAAACTGTGAAGGAGGAAACCTCTTGTGTTCAGAGAAACAGAAGCGTGCATAACATGCATCGTTTATCAACATGTAAGACTACATTAAAGATATGAGTCATGTATAATCAGTATCATTTTCCGGTAGAAATGCCCCAGAAAGGCCCCAAACACTCACTCCCACTCAGACCAAAGTGGCTACTAGAGCTAAATGGCAAGGGAGGACATGAGCTGCTCTGGAGAGATCCTATCATTCATCCATCTGTTGTGACAGTGGGAGTAGAAAACAGGGAGACTAGTTGCCACCTAGCTCCTGTTTTCTGCCTAACAGCAATGTTCTGAAGATAATAACGAGCAAACTTCAGCAAGCTTTGATTTCCAAGACGGCATTTCCATGGAGATATTCCTGAATGTCTCCAGCTGGTGTCCTGGCTATAGATTTCAGTTTCCTTTCTAAAAGGTGTGATAAATACTGTGATTAAAAGCAAACAGGTTGTCTTTATTCTGAAATGTGTGAGGGATAGGGGTTCGAAGAGGGGAAGATTAGATTGGGGTTGGTTTTGTGGTGCATATTTCTCACACACAAAGAAATTCTAATTTTGTTTTGCTTTCTAAATAGAGTCCTCTTCTCTGGTTAGTTTTTATCTGTTCCTGCAGGCCACACATCCTGGAATTCAAATTGTGCACTATGGAAAAACCATCCTCACACATTCTGTGAAAGAATGAAAATTGCTGATGGAGAAAAACTATTCATGATCTTACCTAGTTCAATTTAGAACACGAGGAAGTTGCTGGCCCTACTGCATGCACCAAGCCTTCACACTGGAAAATGCTGACCTACCTAAGGTGCCTTCTCCTGGTAGTGTTCGTTTTATACCTCAAAACAATCTTCTGCTCAGAAAATCCAGACTAAAATTGTTATGTTCTGTATTCCCTGAAAACAAGCGCCTTACTGTCGCAGAAGCTGCAAAGCATGTGATCAAAGGATGCCATATGGGCCACTTATTAACAATGAAAAATGAATGCACCATTTGTTGGGCTGTAATTAAACAGAAAAACAATATTCTGGTTTTCATTCCCATTGTTGATCTGGCTATTTCTATTACAGAGCATAAATATTTTCTTGCCTTATCACTCCTAGCATGAATTCACAGCACATCAGGTTTACGAATGGATATTGGTAACATCATAAATATTTCATGTTATGTCTCAATAATATGCTGATATATATGTAAGCACATCGCCTACCAGCTTCCTACTTACCTACATGTTAATAAGACTATGTTTATACACATACACAGAAATGTAAATTGACATCCAAATTAACACAAAACCAACCATGATAAAAATAAAGTCACTGCAGTCAGTTTACATGTCATTCTGAATTTCAAGTATTTTAAAACACTAGTGTAATTTTCCAAGTCCACATTTTGAACTAACATACGGTAAAAGCATTGTACAAAAGCTATTTTAGACTGTCAAAATACAAATAAATGTATTTCCACGTTCTTCACACACATCTTAATTTAAAACCAAAACATTTTCAAATAAATGCTTTTTTAAAAGTATGAGAATCATAGTTTTCCCTCAGATCTATTTCTACAGATTTACCAAATACAACAATTAACAAAGATCACAAGCTTTATGATATTTTTAGTTGCCTCCTTTTCTGAAATTTTTCCACTTTACTCCATTTTCCTCCCTCAAGGCAAAAATGGTTAGAAATGCCCTTATCTTTTATCTACTCCAAGAAAAGAGAGAGATCAGGGTCCTGGCGCATTTACAAGGCTGAGGAAGGCAATTGGGGTGCAGAGCACCTCACCAGACAACTGGTGGCAGGACAGCAAAAATCTACCATGCTGTTTTGAGGCTGATTACAGTCATGGCCTTTGCACCCTTTGAGCTGTGTTACAGGCCAGGAAAGGGTGATGCATACAACACGACCTGTCCTCCTCCCCTGCCCAGCCACAGAGCCCTGAGCCATCCTCACTTCCCAAGGACTGTTCACAGAAGCCACCAAAACAGTGCAGGTACAAGGAACACTCCTTAAGTACCCATTCCACAGGTGTCCAAAGCGAGATCACCTCTGCCTTTGGCTTGACAGTGAGAGAAGCCACGTGCACTTTAACAGCCATGGCACCTGGAGGGAATTCAAATGCTCAATTAAAAAAATCCTCCCCAAGTAAGGTGTATCCTGCTTAGAGGTAAAGCTCCATTTCTACCATGGGTTGCTTTCAAATGCTTCTCATTTAAAACTAGTAGAATTCACGTCTTCATACAGTTTCCTCACCTTCTTCTTCCTTTTTAGTATTCCAACTACAACAGACACAGACTGTAACTTCACAGTTCTGACATTCATACAAAACACTTTTCCTGGAGGGTGAAGGGGAACTGAGATGGTACGTCAATACTATGTTTTTCACATGTATTAAACTTAATTAAACTTTAATCCTTAAACTTAAATCCTTACCTGAAAGAAGTCCTAATTGAAATTCCACAACAAAATGCCAGGAAATTACAAAAACATCTATAAAACTAGATAATTCTGTTCTGCAAATACTGCCTTGCATTCCATATAATAGCAATGTGTGATTTCTAGAAGGAATGTTTGAAATCCAAGGAGCATTGTCATTTTCCCATGTCTCCCTTAGAAGACCCAACCAGCAAGAATAGGAACAGGAGTAGTGCAAAAACACAGAAGCAAGGGAAAAATATTCTCAACTATTTACAGGGCCAAGAAAATGAATGTTTAGAAGACAGCACCAAAGATTGTCAATGCCACAATTTCACCAAAGTCATGCTAAAACATATGTGCTGCATCATTTCTTAAGATACGGTCCTATTCCACTCTCATAATCGCTGCTGATACTAGAGCTACATGACTTCATGTACTGCCTCTTATCATGGGAATCAGTTCAACAAGCCTTTTGCCTCTGGCAGCTGAAATACAAGCAGGAATTACACCAAATGAGGCCTCCCTTCCTCACACCTTGGGCATAATAGGGGAACTCTTCCTTACAACTACAGCTGCAAATCAATGTGCATGTCTCTCCTCTACCTGCAAAATGTGGCCCTCCTACTCTGACCTCTTCCTGTAGTTCTCAAAACACAACACTACCACAACTTGGAAAGAAAGCCGCGATGCAGGTGATCTTAAGAGGCTATAGCCAGCACCGTGCCATCTATTTCTGGCCCCTTAAGGAGCTCACTGCATCCCAGGCCAGTATGGTAGTGTAAAGCTATTCCAGCAAAGGCAAATCATGAAGCTGCTCAGGTTCCTCTTGGCCCTCAGGAAGAGAAACAAAGAAATTAATTGTTGCCGTCAACACAGATGTGTTAAGCACAGCCCAAAAGTATGGAAAGTTCTAGCTCAAGATGTGTTTGGGGACCATATATAGCTTTACTCATCTTTAATTTAATTCTTTGTCTTATTCCTGAGGTTATTATGTCATCCCTGCACTATGTTCAGCAGGGATCTGTTTGCAGAAAACACTACCGCTCCACTTACTCCCTCACTTACCCTAACAAAGAACGATGAAACATTAGAGAGAGGCATTTTGAACAAGTACAGTGATAAAAAGGTTGTTTCCCGAAGCTATCAAAAAGTCACAGTTTCCAATTCCACTCTTGCTATTAGGGGCACTGCAGGTTGTTAAAGTGACATTTAAAATATCTGGTACCACTCCTGAAGTGAGGATTAGCTGCACCTTTAAATGCTATAGAGCTGCTACAGTCTAAAAAGCTGCATTCCTTCAATCTGTTCTAGTGCTGCAGGTCAACCATTAATTCCTTAGGTAGCAATGGTTTCAGAGTCTCTTCCAGAAATGTTCATCTGGAGAGCTGTTTGCAACTGATGTAGGTGCAATGCAGTATCCTGCCACTTTGAGCACCACACAGTTTGGGGGCTACATTAAAAACATTCTCTTCCTTAGCTCTGCCCTATTTTTGCTCTGTTGCAAAGCACAACTTGCAAAACAGTCCATGGCATCAAACTTCACAGAATATACCCGTAAAATGAAGGGCAAGATTAATCAGCAATTTTTTGAATACTCGAGCAAATATTAGCAAGCAGATCTGGTATTTTGAGTTTCCACTAGCAAAAGAATAAAGCTGAAGAAAACATTCTAATATCAACGTCTTGCAGATGTATTTTGTTCTGTCATGGCAAAATGCTTAAATCAATGTCTTGCAGCAGAGCAAATAATCAGATAAGGAGACAAATGCAGTGGTTCAACTCAGATCATGGCAACAGTTAATTGAGCATTTTGTGACAGCAAGCAATATACCAAGTACATTTTCATATAATTAAGCAGTAAACGAGACACAGTCCACAGGAGCTGCACATTTAATTGTGTCAGCAATTATATTATAAAGCACTTCACACATATATATGTGTGTATATGGACCTGTCTTTATATACTTACTGTGCAGCAAGGCATGGGTGTTATGTTGGTATCGGAACAATTGCTTTACAGCCCCAGGCAGAGCAACCTTCCCCTCACTCTCATCTCGGGCAAGTCGGTGTTTCTGGAAGGTGGCCAGGCAAGATCAGATTCATCAGCCAATAAAATTGTCTAAAGCTGCCGTTCCACAGGAGACCGTTCCTCCGGCTGCAGACTCATGAGCAGCCAATAAAGAAGAAAATCAGCATCAGAGTGCAGGCAAGCATTTTGTCCCATACTAAGGGTCTGCTCTCCAAATATCCAACCTCCCTCTGCTGTACTGCTGTACACAGTCATCCTACATGAAAAACAACTTGTACTTGATTTGCCTGGCTAAAATAGATGCACAGCTATTTTGAACACTGACAAGGGTAAAGAAATCAGTCAAGCAGGTGCCTCATGTACTGGGAAGCAATATAGTGACATCTGGAGCTGTGAATTCATGCTGCTAGCAGGGGCACCACATCAGACCTGGCTTTCTAGGGGGTGGTGGGAATTACTGCTAAAACAACTTAGCGTTCACTCGAGGACAGAGATGTTCACCAGGGGCAGTGTGGAGACCATGGAATTCTTACCTCTATTTTATCTTCTAGAGCTGGATCTGTTGTAGAGGCTGCGTGAAGTCATCCTGTCCTCAGACGCATGTGTTCGTCCTGGACTTCATTGTCATTCGCAAGAGCCCTTGATTTCAACCCTGCCAGTCCAACAGCAGCAGCAAAATATCCCCATGTGCAACAAAATTTTGCAGAGGTGGCAGTCAGAGGTGGCTGACATCTGGGGACATCTGGGAGACCGTGGGCCTTTCTTTTAACAGGAAAAAAAAAGCAGTCTTAGTATGTGTTGATTAACCTACAGTAAATCCTAAATATTGTAAGGCATTTGTTGCAGTTATGCATGTTAGCAGGTCAGGAAAGGCCTTAGGAGGTCTTTACTTCTAAATTAACACTAGGAGAAAGACCAAGTCTATACACCATCAGCCTGAAAATTTGTGTTTTAACAGCAGATGATACATTTTGCTATGAAAACCTAATAGAGAAAAAGCACAGGTGGTTTCTGCACACTCTTTTGCTCGCTTGCTGGCATTTACCTCTCCTAACTTCTTTGAGGTAAAAACTTCGTGGATTTGCTTGCACAGAAGTTTTGCGTTAAGGCGCTTCATCTGCAAAGCTGGCTCCCCACCCAGTCTGAGGGCAGTCCAGGCCAAGGCCCACATTTCCAGCAAAATTGAGTGTCCTGACATAAGTGAAAAGCAAATACCATCCAGACTTCACCCGTAACATTACATTTCCTCACCTACATCTATTAGAGGACAGTTGTCTGTAGTGAAGACAGCCACTTGGAAAGTTAAGGCTTTGCAAAAGGCTACACAGCACCTTAAAATGGGAGTGGTTTCTTAATGGAAAAGCAAATAGTAAGGAAAATAAAAGTTGTATTAGAATAGGGTCAGAAAGACTGTCATTAACAAAAACTACTTTTCCTTTTCATGTACCATTGCCTTTAATCTCCTGTTTTGATACGGACTTTTCACTTATTTATGCAACATAGTGCTACGTTTGCTCTCTTTACATGCTGATAGTAAAGCCCTCTGGAGGGCCACAAGCCAAAGATAGCACCCCGCAGATCTCTGAAGGCTGTGTTACGCTGGGGGAGCTGGAAAAAGAGGCTCCGAAAGAGCCCCACTATCCTAAAATCAGGCAGTGGAAAGGCACAGCCCAGCAGAATTCAACAGCCTAGACTTTGTACTCCGGTCTTGGAAAGGTACAGGCGCAAGAATTTATGATCTGGGTTTTCTTTTGATGTAAGTTGGCATAGGTCCAGACCAATTCACACAGGATTTTCTTCCAGAGGAGGATCTTCCGCTATCTTTGGAAAATGTGGGGTTTCATTTGAAGGCACTGCATGCTGTCATACTGCCCATTCAATGGCAGTGCTGGGCAGAGAGCACATGCCACCGTCGCTCTTGAGACGGGCATGACACACAAAGTTCAAGCAGCATTCACACATGTATCATGCACGAAGCATTTTATTGTTTCACACAGCTGACTTTTATATATTTTCAGCATATATGTGCTCTAATATCATTCGTGCTTTTTGCATATACACAAGAAATTATTGGCTACAGTTTCATGTCAATCTTCACCCAAGCTCACCTAAGTCCCTTATCTTGTTGTTTCATGAGTTCTCACAGCTCCCACAACTTATTTACTTTTTTCCATTAGGGGGTTTCCACATTCTCATGTGTACATGGCCATCCGGTTGGGGGATTCACACATTCTCACGAGTACATGACTATTTGGTCGAGGTCAAATACCTCATGCTCTGCCAAGGGATCTGCAAACTCACTGCAGTTTCCCACATGCCACCCTGAAGGTAATTGCATGCTGGTGCTCACTCAAAGTGGGTCTTGGTGCTGTGGAAAGCAGCTTGTCAAGTAGTGGCTTAGAAAAACAGTGTTTTGGCTGCAAAGAGGAGCAGTTAATAACCTTACTGGAAGCAACCATCTTAACGAAACTAAGGGAAACATGATAAGCGAGGTGCTCCTATACATTTGGAAGTAGGAGAGAACCCAGGCAGCTAGAGGCCAGGGCCCGTACCAGTGGCATATGAAAGAGGGGGATGCCAAGCAGGTTACTGCAGCAGTCTGCCTCCGGATCTTCATAATTTTCGTATAGCAAATAAAAGAAAACTTAGTCAGCCATGTAGCTGTGTTGGTATCCCAACCCATCGGCAAACATTAGGTTGATTTATTCTGCACTTTGTGCCCATCGTGCTAGAAACCAAGTAAGTACTTGCATTTTTTCTTCCTGTGTATTTGGAATGTGGTCAAACTGTACAGAGAGCTGCTAACGCAGGATTTGTCTTATCCACCATAAACTTGAGTTTCAGTGCTTAAATGCAATAGCGGACAGCATATTCCAAGCCGCTTTCTACACGTATTTGAGGTGGGTTTGGCTCTAATTAATTTGGAACAGGGCAAGGAATTCAGAAATTTTCCTGTTCTCTCTCACATTCCTGTGTCCCACTTTACTTTTAAAGTGGTAAGGCCCATCTACATTAAGGCACTAGGAGGAGAACAGAGAGAACGAAAAAAAATCAAGCAGAATTAGAGGCAGTTGACAGGGCATTTCATCATCAGAAGCGTGCACTCAATGCTTTTCAGAAACCATAAGGTGAGGGGCAATGCAAATCAGTGAGTCATTGCAAGACTTGAAAGGGAAAAACCCTACAAAAAACAAAAAGAAAAGAAAAAAGCAGAACTCTGCTCATTTGCCGAACCTGCTCACTGCGCAGTTTCCATGGCATGCCTGAGCTATGGAAATAGCACATAGCACATTTTTATTCTCTTTAGTGTATACGTCTTTAGTATGGCTTTGTGAAGTAGGGCATTACTTCTGGGAAAGTTACACTACTTTCTTACTGCTGGGAGAACCTAGCAGCGTGCAGGAAGCCTACAACACTTCAAGGAACCGAAGCATATCTTTGTAGTTCTTGCTGAGGCCGTTCAAACTGCATTGGGCTTCTCTAACACGGGATAAAAAGCTGCTTCCCTCTTCTCCATCCCTTCCAGCAGCTGAATATGCAGCTGCATCTATGTGTCCTCAGTGAGGGGATTGTACAGTCCTAGCCTTTTAACAGCAGTCTCCTGGTTTTGCATATTTTAGGAGCTCAGTATTTGCATGAGTTTTCAATGTATATATTTTTATGTATATAGATGACCTCAGTGTCTAAAGAGAACATACTTATTTTTGACGGGACAGCTATTTATACTCAACCCTTCACACCTACATTGCACACAAGTGACAGCAGGACAGTGTTACATTCCATGGGTTTACCCTTTCTAGCAAGGAATGATGAAAGATGTACAGGAAAAATTAGTAAAACAATCAGAACTCAGACTATTTTTTCCTCCACCTCAAGTCTAAACAGTCCCGGCTTGAGGGTACTGTTCTGTCAGCTTCAGAAACACAGAGAAATCCAGGTTACCATTCTAGGAAAAGGACAATATACACCAGAAAGCATGCATCACTCCTAGCGTGGAAAAATGCAGCCCGCAGAGAGTAACAGAGAATGATTTCTATGTGTATTGTTTACACATTTGAGAAATAAGATAACCTCTCCTGGAGCAGGCAGGTCAGCAGGCATGACATCTACAAGCCCTTGTTTTAAGGCAGAAGGCTGTTTTGGAGTGGGCAGAGCTTGGAAGGAGACACAAGATGAAAGGACTGGTATTTCAGTAAGCCATCATGTGAAGGGTGCAGGAGGGGTAGGAAAGGCTTGGTGTTCCTGGAGGCTTCACTTGACGTGCAGCAAAAGGGATGAAGCCAGCAGTGTTAAAGCTGGGGTTTTTGTATGTCAGAGCAGCTGTAACAACTCTCTGTAATAAACACCTTTGATGCATAGTGACTTATGATCTATCATGACAAACACCTACCTTATTCATTAACACAGGAAAGAAGAGCTGAAGCCATTCACAGCAAAAAAAAGTCATGTTGATCAGAACTCACTTTGATTCATATGAAGCAACTTTGCAAGTCTAATATTGCAACTTTTAGCCTTTAGTGTTATTTACAGTAAAACTGATCTTGAACAGACTTGCCAGGCTTGTTTAAAAAGCAGAAAAGGACTGGGTTTTTATTTACAAATACACCTACCCCTCCATTAAGACCATTTCACACTGCAATATAGAGTTGATGCCCTCTAGTTGGCAGCCTCATTACCATCTGTAATGAATGTAACATTTAAAATATAAATAATTTATGCTGCAACAGCAAATACAGTTTGGAAAGAAGAAGACATTTGGGGAAACTGGGATTAGAAAAGGCTAGAGTGAGTCAATGTGGGCCTCTCAGTTTCCATGGAATTACAAGCATTACCCTGCCTGCCTTAACTGCAATCGAATCGCAGCCCAAATTACCGGGCTGACTCTCAACATGGGAAATATTGCATCAGATTATCAAATATGGAAGTTTAGTACTAAGCAAGGAGGGAGGTCTCCCAGGTGGGGACCATGCTGTACTGGGATCCAGCAGAAAACAAATTTATTTTCCAGCTCACTTGCCAGTTTCTGTCCCACCCTAGGCAGAACCCCTAAATGCAAGGGGGAGGAAATCTGTATAAATAAATGAAAAATTTTAGCAAACAGCTGTTCTGGAATAAATGCCTTGTCACATCCTATTTTATGCTCGTTGAAACAAACTTTACCCATGATGCTTCTGCTGAGCTTGGACTAATTTATTGTGCATTATGTATGTTGCTCTGTCTCTCTGTGTTTAATTATTCATGAATCCCTCCATCCTCATCCCTTTCCTCTTCCACTTGTGCAAGGATCAATCAGCACGATTCATCAACTCAAGCCCTTCATCCCACCAGCTCTCAAGGGTGTGAGCCTGCAACCTGGCCTGGCTCTGGGCATTGCGAACTTCTGCCAGAGAAACCAAAATCCTGCATTATTCTGACTGGTTTGGTTCAGACCTTGAAAAGGTGTAGGAGCACTGTGTCAGATCAGGAGGTTGATGCACGGCAATGTCAGCTTCTCTGTGGGCTCCTGCCCCTCAAGCAGGTGCTGTGGGCTGGGAAGAGCCTGGAACATCCCTAAAAAGCATAGTGCAGCCAACACCGTGTGCCCCCAAAACCCCGATGTGAGGTGCGAAACAACCTCCCTGCAGCCCCAGAGTGATGGGAATCCTGGAGGAGCTGCTTCAGTGTTCCCTCCCTCCCAGGGTAATGTTAGTCCCGCCAGGCCCCAAGGGAACTCTCACCTGGGATGGGACTCCCTGTCTCTCTCAGCCACATTTCCATTTCATTTCTATTTGGAGGGAAATGTCTGAAGAAGGGAGAGCTGCCCGTTGGGTGACACAAGGGCTGAGTGCTGCCTCAGGGCAGTGCCTGCCCTGTCCCACGTAGCACAGGGAGTCAGGTGGATTGGATGTGGTGGCCAGGTTGGACAAGGAGTTCAGGCCTAATGGTCGTGTGGTGGCAAGAAGGAGGTCGACACCAGGTATAAGTGCCCAGGTTCTGGCATCGAGGTGCCTGCAGAGTGGCTGCTGAGTGGAGGGGACAGATGGGGGCATCTCTGGGAAAATGCACTCCACAAAGGGCAAAATGCCACACAGGCAGCAAGGAGTGAGGAGAAAGTTGTGAGGAACAACCCTGCTGGCAACCAGGCCAGAGAGGGGAGAGGGACCACATGGCTGGGCACAGCCCATGGACCATTGCTTTGGCCTCCCCGGGGAGAAGAGCTGGGAATGAAGGAGAAAAGTTGAGCTTGAGGAAAAGAAGGGCAGCATTGTTTTGATTTGTCTTTGTTTCTCGCTATTCAAACCTATTTTAATTGGTAATACATTAATTTTCCCCAAGCCAAGTCCATTTTGCCCATGACAATAAATGGTAGGCAGTCTCTCTGTCTTTATTTCAGCACACAAGCTTTATAATCTTATTTTCCCCCCATCCTTTTAAGGGATCAGAGCAGCCTGGGGGGGGGAGGGGTCTCCAGCTGGCCTAGATCAATCCACTGCATATTATTATTTTATCAGACTACAAACCTCACACTTGTTCTTTTCTCTTCTGTTAGATTTATGATTGTCTCTCCAATATTTATTCTCCTTTAGGTTTGCTGTACCTGTTTCTGAGGGCAACATGGACAATTTCCCTGTGTTTTTCTGTCTCCAGTTTGTTTGGGTTTCTCCCCGACTCTGTGCCACAGGGTGGCAGGTACCTCTTTGCTTCCACAGTAATACCACTTCTGTGTTTAGTCCACTGTTTTCAGGGTGCTCTTACGTATAAACCCATGGAATAAGCTACTATGTACAGCACATATGTATGAGCCAGTTTTTAAAAGCAGTTTTTGACTGACAGTGCCACAGGAGTCTTGCTTTAACTCACATATATATTCTCAACAGGATCATGCATGGGAGCCATGAGGTCCTCCTTAAAAGAAAATCTTTGATGCTGGCTTGGCCCTTCTGAGTCAGCTCCCCAGAGTGCAAGTCCATAGGCACAGCCATACTGAGGAGAAGTAAGAAACTATTACTTGTTTCTATAATTTAAGTACCAGATACCATTGCTTGCATTTTATTCCATCTCCCATTTCCAAACAAGTACAAATAGATTTCTAATTAAAAACCCCTTTCACATCCTTTCAGTAACTGTGATTTGCTGCAGGGTGGATGAGGCATAAATTCTGTTGTCACCACTATTCTGCTGGCCCAGCTTCCTCACCTGTTGCAACTTTAGTTATTGCAGAAACCCTCCGTCAACATCGCTGGCAAATCCATCAAGTATAATGTGATTTTTTTTTAACTTTTAAGGCTTCCCCTCCAGCTTGCATAGCATTACACAGCTGATCTCTTAATTTCCTACATGCAAGAATTGCACTCTTTGTTCTGAAACCACAGAGCTTTCATCTGCTGCCAAAGGGGAATCTATGTGGGTGCTGTGACTTCCGCCCTTTGAAATGAGTCCTCCCCTCACCCATCAGCAGGCGAAGGGCCTGTGGCCACATTCAGGATGCCTGCCTGGTTTTAGTTTACCAGCAGAGCAGAGAGGATTGGAGACAGCAGGCGTATTCAGGCTACTCACAAACCCCTCCCTCCAACTGAAACAGTCAGCTTCCAGGGTGGAGGCATTTGCCCAGGTGCACTAAGACCTTTATCACCACTGTTTTCTGTTTGCCTTTGCTGTAAAGTTACTTAGGAATAGTTGATGTTTCAGTTACCTATGAGTTATTTTGGTTTTTCCCACCTGTTGCAGCCCAATTGTATCTCCTGGTTTCCTGTGCTGTGGCTTTTTTTGGCCTGGAGGGCCCTGAGCTGATCCTGGGGACTGGCTCACACCAGGGAGACAGAGCTCTGCCAGCTCCTTGGCACAGTGAACTGTTGCTCTGTTCACTGCGACTTCTTGGGCAGGTCCCTCAGCTGCTTTTGCATAGCAAGAATCAGATCAAAAAGCCAGGCACATCCTCAGATGACTAACTTACCCCAAATGTTTCTTTCCCCACCCACAATCTTTAGCTCCAGCAATCCTCCCCAAGCCTAACCGCCCTCACACCTATGGTCTGTGACTTTGCACAGCACCGACCTCCACCTTATATTTCAGTTTCATCATTGAGTTTATTTATTGCTGTAATTATTCAATTGATTCCCTCATATGTGAATACTGAGCCATCCTGAGACTGTCACTTCAAAAGACTTTTGTCAGATCCGTCACCAATAATTAAACTGTCTCCACCCAAAGCAGACTGCACTTTTGATCAAGTTTGCTCCTGACTGTGGGCCAAGGAAAGCCACGGTTTGATCACAGCACTGGCAGATATCCTAGTGAACAGGGGAAGCTCACTTTGTTATGCTTAGCAGCTCCTGTCTTTCTGGCATGGGAAATCATAATTTGACTATTAGCATGTAAGAATTTTCCTTACACGCCAATGAAGTTAAAAGGCCACTGTCAGCTTGGAGCATGATGCCTTCCCTGTGGAGGCTCACAAGAGACTCCACACTAATTTCCCCCTGCTGTTTGCCTGCTTGTTTCTGGCACAGTCCCAAGTTATTAAGATGATACATTAAGTGCAATGGAATTATTTAACTATGTGGAAATGCTTTATTTTTTCCCCTTCTCTGTCGTGTGAAACAAGAAGAAGAGGCACCTCAGCCTCACTTCTGCAAACATTTGCAGTGTGCACCTGCAGCAAAACATGCAGGTTTTCCCCACCATAGCCCCTCAGCTCCAGCACAGCAAGAATGTGTTCTGTTTCCCTCAACCCATGGGAAAGGAATTCAGCCTCATAGTGCAGCTGCTGGCAAAGATGTCAATTCATTTTGTCAGTCCTTTTTGTGATATTTCATAGGTGATCATGTGCCTTTGTTAGTGATACCAACATGCATTGTCTAGGCTTTGAATCACCCAACAAACCCCCTCTGATTTTATTACCCCTTCACTCACCTCACCGTAAGGAACGTCTTGTGAACATTTTGCAAAACTGCCTTCAAATGTCTCCTAAATTTTTTTTATCTAAGAAGTCCAGAAAATGGCAGAAAATTGCAAATGGTGCTTATTAGCATGATCATGTCATCACACTGCTGTCTTGTGCCTCACTCAGCTGCTGGTTACATTTATCTCTCTGGTTATTGATTGCAAACTCTCATCAGGAGATGGTACTTCCTTCCTCAGCAGCTCTGTCCCCAGCCCAGAAACCAGCCAGCCTGCCTTTTCCAAAATAAACTAAATAACACAGTCCCTGAAAGCTGAAATGTTTGCTGAGTTAGAGACCAATCCTAGGAAAAATTGCAGTGTTGTGTTTTCTCTGAATGCAGAGAAATCTGGAACCAATTTGCCATATTCTATAGAATAATACTGGTGACTTTGAGAGATCTGTAAGGCTCTGGTTTTGTAATAACACTTTATCTTCCTCAGAGTGGCTTGTAAAATTTCAGCCTACCTAGCCATGCACAATCACATGGCATTAGAATAACTTGGATATAGGCAAAAAAATGTTAAAGAAAAATTTTTAACTTCCATCTGTGAAATGGAGAGAATACCTAAATACACACAGTGGAGAGCTCAGTGCAACACTCTTTAGAGGAAAGCATTTGCTTTCCACAGCTGGTTAGAATAAGACCCTAACTCAAATCTATAAATCAGATAGGAGAATACTCTGGAAAAAATACATCTTCTATGTATAGACCTATTTCAATACCAAACCTACATATAGGAGAGCCATCAGTGTTGGGATAATTTGTTTTCAGTTCTTGATAGCTCAGGTTACTACCTGCAGAGAGTTTAAAAGGATATTGCTGATTGACATCCTTGTATATTTAGATTCCCTATTCTCTGTCCCACCATCTTCTAGCTGGGTGCTTAATTTTGCAATGCTTTCTAAAACCCTAAAAAGCTTATTTTCAAAATACCACATGCCAACATCAAGTGTCTTAACAGAAATAACACGAGTGGTACTGATGTGCTGGCAGAGAGCGTGACAAATGAAAATACTGTTGACCTCACTGCATCGAACACTATGAAATCTATTTTGCTGGCATCTCAGTCACGCTTTAGGAGATCACCATGCAGAGGAAAAACAGTTTCATACTTTTAGACATGGCTTTTTATTAAACTACACTGCTTTTAAGCATTTGATTGATCCTTACTGTTCAGAAATTTTTCCTTGGTATTTTGGCAACCGGCCTGCACATGCCTGTCACCAGCAGCACTGGGAGCAACGCTCAGGCCAAGGGCAGCAGCCAAGAGCTAATCAGTTCAGCCAGACCTTCCTCAGAGCAGATCTTCCACGGGACCAGTCCTGATACACAAGCATGGGAGGTTTGGATGTGAAGCGTTATTTCTAGTTTTGATTTATTTCTCGTTCAGAGGCAGAAGGTTTTGTAAGCAGCTGGGTGGTTGTAGATACATCTCCTAGTTGATTTATAGTGTTTGCTGAAGTTCCCTCACACACCCATCTCCGTTAGAGCTGTGCTTGTAAAAAAATATGTCTATCCCTAGAGTTTTGCATTAAAATCGCACCATATTTCATGGTGGAGACGGAAGAAGCCAAAGTAACTCAGCAGATGTTGCTGAATGCTTTAAAAGGTGCATTTAAAACCTCCCTAAGGACCTGTGTAAAAAAAGATAAGGAAGAATCACAGTTACACACATAAACAGATCCATTAACTGAAACAACCTTTTAACTGTTACTCATATTGAGCAGTATGAGCAAGCGCATCATTGTTTGTTGTCTTTATTGATATATCTGCACCGTGTTCAGTAATCCTATAAATCCACTATTGCTGGTAACAGCTGCACAGTAGTCTGACAGGCTGGGAAACGAGCACATACAGCTGACAGAGCTGAATAACCAGCTCCAGGCAGGTCCGAGCTAGAGCCCTTACACCTTGGACTATACACACCTTCAGAAAATGTCTAGCTACCAGCACAACTCAAGTGCAAGAGCACTTCTCAAGGAAGCAAAGAGTTATTTGGCATCGTTATGCTATTGCTGAACACAAGAGTTTCTGAAAAATGCCAGCTGATTGGGTATAAACAGCTCTGTAGATGAGCACGAGGTACCCAGGCCCTGTGGAGCAGGCAGAGAGCCTCACACAGGTGCGGTGGCCTGGGATTAACCACTGGTGTGGGCTGAGGCTGGAGGGGACTTCAGGCAGGGCTGGAGAAGCAGGCTTTGCACCTACAGCGTAGAAAGAAGGAATGGGAAACAGCACATGGGATGGAGGGAGGTGATCAGAATCTGAGAAGGAAGTGAAGAAGTCTGTCAGGAAAAGCTTTCCCTGGAAAGAACAGTGGTATCATGTGCCATCTGGAGGCTTAAAGCAGAAATGAACAGGCTTCATTTTCCTTCTGGAAAGACAGAAATCATCTTTTAGGTAGATACATATCTTAACTAGAGCTGACATTATATTAGCATTTATCACATAGCCTGTTTTCCTTCTGATAGTACATTCCCAACATGGGAAATACCACTTCAGAATATTGCCAGATAAAAAACGAGTCCTGAAATCTCCTGCAGCAGATACGCATCTTCCTCCTCTTCCTGCCCTGCTCTGCAACAACGGCAGAGGAGGCACAGTGTGTGGAGAACGCCCTGTCCTGAGTGCACTGAGCACACAGCTCTTTGTAAGCACTATTAATACACTAGAGATATCCGTGCAACACGACAATTATGCACAGAACATTGTTCCAAAGAATTTGACTCTTCGCTTGTTACTTGGATAGCTGGAGATGAAATGTGAATTAAAGTAATTCACTTTGGATCAAACTAGACTACCTTTACTCAGTGAGAGGGGTTAATTTGCTGGCTTTGCTCTGGCTGTCAGGAGGTGATGTCTAATAATGAAATAAACCCAGGAAAGCAACTTGAATGAATAAATGGTGTCTTGTTAAGTACCATGGACAAAGAACAGTCCTGGATCCTGAATAGTTTTCTTCAGATCTAAGAAATAATCTGAGAAAGGCTCTCAGTTTCTCCCTCTTGTAAGATGTGCAAACAGCTCCTTCCCTTCTGCCAGCAAAGCAGGCAGGAATCAGCTCCTTCTGATCCTTCTAAATCCGGTGTTCTGCTGTGTTTGCGTCCCTCCTCCCTCACAAGCAAGAGGCTGGCAAGGGCAAAGAGTTTGCTCGGCTACAGGAAGGAACCAACTCCATAAACAGTTCTGCAAAGTGCTGAAGAAGGAACCACTTGAAGCCAAAGGTTTCAACATGAGGTTTCTTCTCTTATGTGAAGACTTGAAAGGGACTCCCTGAAGCAAAGCCACAGTAACTGGAAAAAGCAAGTACAGAAAGTTCACTGGTGGGTATGAGAAGTGGGAGAAGACTGTACCTACCTCAGAAGTAAGTAAACTGTTGTTTGCTTGCCTCTCATTCTGCCCCTGGAAAAAAACAATTGCATCTGCGTTTTTAGTTAAGTTTTGACTCAGATCTATTTGACTCAGGAGCTATTAACACCTCACATCTTTCCCATCGCTAAGAGGGTTTTTCTTTTTGCGGTGTGTGTAAGGTTTTCAGGTGTTTTTCCCTTCTAAGCTCCCATTTCTTACACTCCTCCACAAGAACATCCACATCTGTTCATCTCCAAACTCCACTCACTGCCTGATAACACCCAGCCAGGAAGGGCATGCAAGGGGAGCAGTATTTCTGACTACCTGCCATTGGTATAACATTACGTCCTCTCCAACCTCCACTTAGTCTCAAAAGCCAGTAAAACTACTATCTGAGAGGACCAGGTACAGAACGCAAGTGCCAGACAGATGGGTTCAACTCTACCCACCTGAACAGACAGACACTCCACACGACAGCCAGAAGAGTTGGCTTTACTGAAGTCCTAGTATCTCAAACCAACCCATGGAACTTAAGGAAAGAAAAGGAAAAAGTGAGAGATTTTGCTCCCTAAAAGTCACCCCAAGGCTGATTGGCCCTGGCAGTGGTGGTCACCTGCTGCAGGTCCTGCAGGTTCATGGTCACAGATTCTCTTCTGCAGCCCATGTCTCACCTAGAGCACCCAGCCAACCACCATGTGGTTGGCACATGCTCCTGCTGAGACAGTCACGCCTTGCTCTTCCCATCTCAAAATGCAGTCATTTCAGAAAATGCAGCAGAGTCACCATGAAGGATTACAAGATTCTACAGGAAGTGTCAGCACCCAGTGAGGAATTAGGGAGCTCTTGAGTTCCAGTATCCCTCCAGGCGTGTGATCCTCCTTGGGAGTGATTCAGACAACAACCAGGAACAGAAACTAAGAATTTTAGAAGAAATGGACTTAAGTGAGGTAATTTTATATACATCTACAGTCAGGTACTTTGTAATCAAGAAGCCAACAATAAGATCACAGAGATATTTCTGCATCTCCTTCAATCATCTCACCCTGACAAGAGAACACCCCCTTCAACAGATTAAAAAAATCCTCTCTCTCATTTTTCTGGAAGTACATGAGTCCTGGAAACATTGGTCCTCCCCAAGGCTATTTCAGCGAGAGGAAATCTTTTGACTGACCTGGGATGAAGGTACCGTTCCTTTAACTGGCACCAAGCTCCTCATTTACAGAAAACACCAGCTGCCAGGACACATTAGCATCAGGCCCTGTTCCTGCCAGGCAAGTCTCAATGACAGATTACACCCTTGCTGGGAGCCTCAGTGACTGTAACTCAAACTCGACTCAAGGACCACCCTAGAGAATGGGAGCCCACCTTCCTTATCCATTCTAAAGCTCTTTTAAATGAAAATTTTTTTTCAAAAGGAACCAAAAACCCCAAGAAAAGAAACAAGACAGGAAGTGCTCTAGGATGATGCTTTTTAATTGTTATTTTTAAAACAAATCAAACCATTAAAAACATTATAGACATGTGCAGAAATTTCCTGTACAACAAATATGAAAACAATTAAATTTGTACATAATTTCAAGATATTCAACAGTCACTTGTTTGAAACACATCAACTCTTCCCTTCTTAAGTAGGCCCCAAATGGGATAGGGAGTAGAATAGAAAAGTAGGAGACTTAATTGCCACAGTGGAGCTTTCAGCCTGAAAAGTGGATAGCTTTAGATAAGAAACAATGAGAGGAAACACTGACCAGGGAGCCAGATCTTGGCAACCATAACACAGAGGACATAAGAAGGCAGGAAGAAGTTATTAGCATGAATTCAAGTCATCCTGACCAAGACAGATCCTCAAGGCAGTAGAGCATTACCTGTAATCCTCTTCCTCCTGCAGAGATATCCTGTGGGGCATGTCCTATTTATTTAGGTTGACACTATGGCCAACTGCATGTTTCTGACATTTTAAGCCTTACCAACATTCTCCACCCATACGTGGGATCAACAGGTCGTTTACTTCAAATTCCATTCTCTTCTCACAATGAGTCAGTTTTGGGAAAGTACACGCATATCTTTGTATGAAAATGGATACTCATTAGATGATGACACAAACAAGAATTTGACACCTGCTTCCAACATCAAAACAAAGGAACAGATATATTTGTTTCTGTAAGAGTATCTGGGCAGTGGTAGGCAAAAACACACACCATCCTATCTACCTTTCTGATGTTCTGCTGCAATATAATGCAAACACATGATCTAGCACAGAAGATTAACAGCCCTCTCTTCTGTGCTATATAAACCAAGGGCCTTCTGAAGCAAGAGAGCATTTGCCATGCTTAGGCTGCAAGTTCTTGGGAGACTTGGAGGAATGAATACTGGCTCTATGCTCGGCACAGATGTGCAGTAATTAAAAGAGTAAGAGAGAAAAAAATAATGTGACTGTAAGGGGCAGGCTTTCCTCCCTCCCAGTTCCTTTGGAATGGTTCTGTTTGGTCCAAGTGGTTTATCTTTCTTTGTTATCCGACAGCAGCTTAGGAAGAACACCGGGTGAGAGTTCCACAATGTGGACTGCCAGCTTGGATGAGGCTGGGCAGAATCATCAATAATATTTTAAATGTTGAGCTTGTTGTTTGTTTTTTTTTCTTTTTAAAGTATTTCAGAGAAAAAAAAATAATATATTCAAGAACACACAAGTGGCTGCTACCAAAAAAAAAAAAAAAAAAAAGAAAAGCTTAAGTGCACTGTGGTTTGTCCTTTTGTCCTCCAGTTTTGCTCACACAGCACACCACCATTACAAACCAGGTTGTAAAAAATTCCTCTGGATATTTGTGAAGTTACAGCTGTGCACCAGGAATTCCTATGTTTTCCTTCAGCTGGCAGTGGATTCTGCAAGGCTGCCAGGTTCCACTGTAACGCCACACATACTCCTAGCACCTCTAAGCTTTTTCTGACAACTCTGCTAAAACAAACAAAAAACAAACAAACAAACAAAAACCAGAACCAAAAGAAGCAGCAGAATTCCAGGGACTCTGGTTATTAAACCTTCATAAGATTTTCACCACTTTATAGCTATTCTATAGCATTATTCACAAACTTCATATTCCTCTGCAATGCAACCAGTGCAATGATCCAAAGACCAAAAAAACAAACCCCCAAGCTACTTAAGAAGTCCTTCATTGGTAATGCCTTCATAAGCCTAAGAGTTATGTACCAGAAAAATAAATCCAATCTAAACCCTGACTTGTAAAATCAGCAACTAGGGGTTTTCTGCTTGTTCGTTCCATTTTTTAAAGGACCAGTTAAAACAACAGCAGCAGTAATTATAAAGCAATTACAACAGATCAATGAGATGTAGACAGGTAAGAAGTGTCTCAGTTTTGAACAGCTAAGACAACCGAGAAATTGGTCTTTCCAGCAGAATTTCGTGCAATTTGTTTTGGTAGAAATAGTAAAGCCAGTTAATTTGTTTGGGAGTGCTTGGACACCTGGACCTTAGTTTCGACATTTTCACAGATTTATATATTCGAGGAAAAACAACAACAATGATAAAGACACCAACCTGAGTAAAACTCTATTTGAATAGAGTGATCATTATTCAGTAAATCATATATTGCACCTTTAAATAAATCATTATAAATTGTATAAAAACAGGATTATCAGCCAGGAACAGGGAGGAGCTATTCTGTCCTTCATACACACCCACCCACACATCCCGCATACGAATCCACATATTCACTTGCTCAGTCTTTTCACTATAGTTAAAGCTTGGAGTGACAGACCACACTCCTTTTCCTCCGGCAGAGGCACCGAAACATTAAGGCAGGGGATATTTGTGGTGAAATGCGAAAACAAAGCTCACCTCCGAACTTCTGGAGAGTCCTGCCAACAGTGCAACTACAATTAAGTTTGACATAAGCCTTATTTAAAAATCTGTGTTCTCATTAAGAGTTTCAGTACAAAAATAGAATCTCTGCTGTTTTTCTTCCTAGAGTAGCAACTAGAAAAGGCACAATTTCCAAGTATAAAAGTCCACTTGAAGGAGCTGTTTGTGCTCCTTTTTTAAATAAAAAGAAAAAATAAAATCACATACCTATTCGCTAAGTAACCAGATACAGTAGGTAAAATATGTTCCTGAAATTTATAATTAAATATATTAAAACAGCCCACAAGCCTGGTGTCTGTAACTGAAATCCTATAAAATAGTAATAAAATGCTTGTGTTATTATTTTAATATTTAAATTCTGTTCACTGTTTATACTGCAAATGCTATTTCGCCTATCAGCACTGTTAAATTCCCAAGAAAAAGCAAGGTTCCTCTGTTAACTTTAAATAGTTTTGCTTGTTGTTTCTTTTAATTTCAATCTGGGCTCCTGCCAGCATCATGTTTTTCCTCCTGTAGATCACATCTCTGAATGCAGACAGAACTGGAGAAGTCAGACATGAGACACTGCACGCAATTCCAGAAAACAGGAGGAGACCATCTCCTTTTCCTGTGTGTAGCTAACGCCTCCTGGAGACACTGTGTTCCTTCCAGGCTATGCGTGGTAGCCATTGGCTTTCCCGAAGCCTGGCCCAGGTGTGTAATTTTCATAGATTGCCATTGCTGTCATGTTTTGGTAAATAAGATCGGATTTCTTCTCTTTTTGGGATCTAATAATATCCATAACACACTGGTTTAGGAAGACATATTGGTCCTGATGGGAGAAAAATAAGAAAGAGAGTAGTATATTTCTAGAAAATACCTGATTTTGGAAGTAATTCTGCTCTTGGACACAGGTTTTGGGTTTTTAATGCACTGCACTGAATGTCACAACAGAGTATCTTTAGAAGTTGTATGTTCATAGAAAACAGGGCTGGAAAGGACCTCATGATATCAAGTGATCACCTCCCTATAATAAAACTAGGGTCAAAGTTACTGTCATGTCTAACGCCCTCTGAAAAGACTGTCATGATGGAGATTTTACGGCCTTTTCCAAATCAGCTTAAGTTAATCCACAGACCTTTTTGGATCAAAGTGATAATTTCAGCAGGAACATGTGTGGTCCTGCAGAACACAAAAGAAAAGATGCACGCTGAGATCATTTGACTGAAGATAATTCTAGCTCACAGCTATGAAGATAAAACCCACGTAGGTGAAACAAGCTGCAAAACCACTTTTTTAGGATTTGATTCTTTGCAGCTGCAAGTGCCAACCCTACAAGTCCTCTGTAAAGAGATCACACACTACAGCCCCGCCTGCAACTACTCTTGTAGGAAGAGATGAGGTGGGAGGGGAGTTTAAGAGCAATTTCAGATTGGTGTTTAATATCTCCTCTTCCTGTAATTCTGAGCTACATCTTGAATCCACCTTTCCTGGATTACTACGGACATTTGAAAGACCTGCTGCTGGGTGAAAGACAGCCTTACCTCGGTTTGCACCATTAATGGTCGGTGCATGCGCAGATCATACACCACTCCATACACATCCACAGTATTCTCCATTTCAATCTGCTGAATCAGGCGGTCAATGGCGATGAACGTCCCTGTCCTCCCAACACCAGCACTGCAACGACAGGGGGAACCTCATTACTGCTTTCTCTCAACTGCCTGCTCACCGGTGGCCTGTGAAAAGCCAGTGAAGCTAGTAAGATGCTCTCCATTATTTCAGTGGCACAGGCACTAGAAGTCTCTGCAGTCCAGAGGGGTGATTATTACTACCACCAAGATGGGAGGAAGGACATGCTTCTGGACTTACCAGGCTTGCACTTGCACAAGATTACATATAAAAGCACTTGAAAAGGTAGCTATTTCAGCCAGCTTTTCGAGGCTAGGAGAGATGGTCTGTTCTAATAAAATTTTGTATCACGTTCTTTGCTGCCTTCTGAACAGGGGTGCAAAGGTTTTCATTTGGCAGGGTGAATAGCCTATGTCTTTAAGCAAGGAGACTTATTTTGCTACGTTGTTGTTTTGGGGTTTTTTTAATCACACTGAAAAAGAATTGTTCTTAAGAACACCACAAGATAGAAGTGTATCTGATACAAACATGTTCTTCCTACCTGCAGTGCACCAGAGTGGGAGAATCGATTGGATTTTGACTGCTGTACTCATGAACAAGGTGTCTAAAGTTGATGAGAAGGTCTGTTGTCTCTGGCACTCCATGATCTGGCCAGGAGGTGAAATGGAACTGGTGCACCGTGTGGCTCTCTGGTGTGTTGGACTAAAGGAATACACATAAAAGAAAAAAAACACCCAGCTTCAGAAGAGAAACAGCAGTAAGGCTTCCTGCCCTGTGTCCCGGATGAAGCTCAGCTTCATTAAAGATGCCTGTTAAAAAACTGTGGAGTAATTTGATCAATGATATTTCAGTTTCCCTTTTCCTTCCACTCTGGTAGAGAAGACTTTGAAATAATTTTCTTTTACTTTTCACTTTACTCCAAGATCATCTCTGCTGCATTAAACTGGCTGATGGAGAGGGAGCTAATTGTTCAGTCTACCAGATACTAAGGTTATCTGCATAAGCACAAGTTTTGGTGTAAGTTTCAGGGAAATACTAGCTGCAGGATCACTGATGGGGCAAATCAATAACTCCCATAAGCAGGCTGGATTTTGCTGGCAAATCTATTTCTGTCACAGGGAGGGTTTTACTGACAACTCATTCCCACCTCTGGATATGTTACTAACAAGCTGTTGCGGGAAGCCAGGTCACATGAACAAATGCATATATTTAAATATCACAGGAACCTCATTGTCAGTAAGTAGTGTGAAAGATTTTATACCATACTTTTGGCAGAAAGCAGCACAATGCATTCAAAGCCTCTCAGTAAAATAAGCCACTCTTATCTGTTCCCCTCAGATAACTTTGAATTTCATTAAGTTTCAGTGAAATGATTATATTCTATCACTTGACACAGGAAGTCTCAGTAATACAACAAACTACTTCTACAGATATTTATACACTAACAACTAACAACTGAGAGGGCACTCACCTTTTCTACAGTGAAGTCCCTTATCGTCCACTCTGGAAGGACTATCTCTGAGACCATTGTCACAATAATGTCACCATAGCTCTTGGATTGTTTGTCTGGCCAATACTGCTCACATTTTGTCTAAGAGAGTTACAAAGTTAGACACATTACACACAGCAATGAAGCAACTGCCTGTTAGTTTTAAATACATACCACCTGAAAGAGAGCTAGAAAGTGTGTCACCCTTCCAGATGGCCTACTGCAAGGCAGGAGAAGCTCTACCAAAATCGTTCTTCAGGGAGAAGAACCCACCCTTAAAAATACTGACTCCACAACCCTCCTGACACAACCTGTTCTGGTAGTCTGCAAATATAAAAATGGGGAAAAGCTTAAAAAATTGTGTTTATTTAGTTTAGAAAACAGTCTTCCAGTAAGTGGACGGTTGTCAAAAGAAAGTGGTCAGTATCCAACCTACAAGGGTGACAACAAAATTAGAAAAGATCCAACTATCCTCATGAAAATTTTCAGTTTTAATAAAAACATACCCTGGCTTGTTCAACACATTTGGTTAACATAACAATAGAGTAGATATTCTTTTCCCAAATCATGCGCCAGAAGTCTTCTACAGTATTGGGTAAAGGACCCTGTGCAGCAATAAATGCCTTCTTTGAGTTATAGCCCTAAGAAGAAAAAAAAACAAAATAAATATATGCCCACACACATCTATGAGACATAAAAAGCCAATCTATTAAGACTACATCATAAAAATACACATTATTGTTAATTCCAACTAATGAAGCAACTCACAGGCATATAGCTTGCATTAATATAATCATCAGTTCCAGAGCTTTGATCTGAAAGTTTAACACGAGAAATATCATCTGCAGAAAGATAAAAGGAAAAGAAAATAATGAATTTTAGAACTAAAGCCTTACATGAAAATACTGTTTATCTAATGCATGGTTTCTAAATAAAAGGTGATTTAGAACAATATACATTTTAAGAATAAAGATATAACTTTAGGAATTAGAAATGGCAGTAGTTAAGAAATTTTATAATGAAAGCCTTCAGAAAAATAAGTGGCCAGGATATAAATTCAGAATACTCAGAGATTTTTTTTTTAAACACAGTTTGGTTTTGCATGTTTATATATTTTTAATCCAACACAAAATTTACAATAGTTCTAATTACTGGGCAAAACCAGGTAATCTGTCTCCTGCTACCATTACAGTGAATGTTTTTCGTTCAAAGCATCTCTAAGTACCCATCACTGAACACCTTCCAATTCCTTCCTGCCCTTTGCTACACCGGGGTGCCTGCTGACACCTTGGCAGGACTTACACCCTTAGGTTCATTGGCAAAGTTGGGGAGCAGCATCTTAATATTTCTCACAGCTCTGCATGCCTGTCTGCCTGGAGTCAACCTGCTGTTTTTTCAATCTGGTCTATAAGTTTCTCAGAAATGGAAAACTGAAATTATTTAATTAAGGGAAAGTTCTTTAAGGAGTTTTCTTGCAGGAAATTTTGGGAACTTTTGGGACCAGTCTTGAAGGAGAGCTCTTTAGGTTTGCTTATACAATCATTCTGGGAAAGTGACAGTCCAGATGCATTCCTTTGTAAACTGAAGACATTAATCCCTCTTTGAAGCCTCTGGGTACTCCTAAGCCAGATAAACCAAACCCAAGGTTTTTCACCTAAAAACTCAACAAGTACGAGATACCAAACCTAAGAGAATAACTCACATGGTAAGACATTGTTGTATCTATTTTTTCCCCTGTTCTCAGCAAGTTCAGCAGCAAATCTGGGCTGATGAACACCAGCAGACTTGAGTTCCTACAATAAAAGGAGGATTCATGAGCATGTTGTCCTGGTTTAGGAATCAAGCAGAAACACATGACTTGGACAAATACTTCAAACACTCTTGGGCCTTTGCCATAAAAGTAGGTATGTTAAACCTGGATAAAATGACAATAAAAATCAGCGGGTGGGAGGGTGACAGCGGCAAATCAGATACAGAAGGGATAAATACAGAATGTAGAAATAGCAGCGTTTGAAACTCAGAAATGGGCTTCAAAAGCCCAGAAACAGTTTTGCAGAAACACACCGCACTGACATCAACTGCATATGCATTCTGACCCCAAGGCAGTGAACTTCTTTGCCTAAACTTTGCAGACATCAGAGGGAGAAAGGGAGCAAGTACATCATGAAAGGACAGAAGGAAGCAAAATCTGAGAGGAAGGCAAGGTGGAACACCAGCCTGCAAAGTACAATAAAAGGGACAGAATTTGTTCTGGGAAGAATAATAAAGTCAATGAATAGCTCAAAGAGACAAAAAACCCCCACAGATTCTTTAACAGCAGACATGACAACACAGAATCCTTACTGACACTTGATTCCTGTCTTTTGTACTTTGAGCTTTTTAACAGCAAAACACTTATGGTCACTAAGCAACTCATAATTGCCATTTCTCTGACTACTCCTTCAAGCTATTCACAGGCATCCTTTGCAAATCACACCTACACATTAAAGAAGTCAGTGATATTAGCAAAAGACCTGTCTTTCTGTGTGGAAAACCAAAAATAAGATAAAAAACCCCAAAGTGCAAGGAAGTTAAATAGCTTCCCCTAGGCTAACTCTGTAGTGCAACTAGGGCAAGGACTCTGGAGAGACCTCTGAGCAGCAGGCCATGCTATAAGCTCACAGGTAAAGAAAATGGTTCAGTATGTGAAGAATTTATCATATCCACTTCAATGAAATTTGGAGCTGAATCAGAGAAGGGAAGGCTATACATGGTCCCTTCTACTTCCCCTTCACTAAGACTTGCGTACGCCCCACAGGAAAGCTAATTTGCCTTTTCAAAAATAATTGTCATGAAGGTCTCTACACTGACGGCACATACCTCATACTCTTCTGCAAAACCACAGTTGGAGTCAGCTTGCTGCTTCTTAAAGTAAGACTCAAAGTTCTCCACTTTAATCAGTTTTGATCTAAAATGAGAAAAAACATGTGTTACTAATTGGTATTTGGTAAATAAACCATGAAATCAGTTAATGTGTTAGAAAGCATGTTTTACTTACTTCTTGATTCTTCAGGGGAGGGTGGGGGGAAGAAAAAAAGGTTGATTAGACACATGCAGCTGTATTTTTCACTATGTGAATCTAAGAATAAAAGCATGACTGTTAGTAGCAGCCACAAAACTGTGCGTTCAGGGAACAAGCATAGCATTTAACTGATTGGTTAAACCAAGGAGAGAATGGCAGATCCTTCAGGAGAAGAATGTCACAGAGGGTAGCCATCAGCCACTTCTGTACATCCGATTGGCCCTATCCCCTGGTGTATTGTATGCCACCTATGCAAGTCTACATAGTGGAATTTCATGGGATGCTCCAGCCTTCCCTTTCCACAAAAACAGGTGCAAGAACCAATAACATGATTCAATAGCACTGTCTGTGACTTCCAATATATTTTGGTTACTCTTCCATGGCTGGCTTTTACAGTCTCAACGTTAACCGGATTACTGACTCAGCACAAAGTAGTCATAAAACAAAAGAAAATGCAAGCCACAGTGCAAAATTTTGCCTGTTTGCACTTTATCAACAATTTGGATTGTCTCCTCAATGCGCGTGGAAGCCTATGTTTCATTCAAACATCCTGTTTTTCAGTGGCACATTTGTGTGTCTAATAGTGATTCATGAAGCGAGTGCTCGAATCAACGTCACAGCTCTTTAAGTCTTAATCAATATGATTATTTTTAGTCTACAGGTTGCAGCCTTTAAATTCCATGAGGAATTAATACTGCAGAGTTCTATATAAAACTGAACAGAAAACAAGTATCAGGACTCAGATTAAGTTTTGCAAATACCACTGGAGTTCAGAAAACAATGGGTGCAAGGATATGGACTTACTTAATTGGAGAAAAAGACACTTCAGTATTTCTTTTATCTTTCCTATAAGGCAAAAGAAAACAACACAATAGGTTCACAGTAGAATTTTCACAGTAGAATTTAATGGCATGCCTATGAGATTTCTGATGACAGCTATTTCCTGCGCCTGTTCAGAACAATTTCTTTTAAAGTATCTTATTCTATGCCTCCTGAGGCAAACCTGGAGTAAGAATAAAACAATTCATCCATCATTCAGTGATGTTGTGCAGTGGACCGGTTTCTTTCTGTTGGAATCAGAGTATAATGCCTGAGCACAAAGCACATAGCTTGGTGGAAGCAGCACATCTGAAGGATCTGTATGGCTAGCTAACATCTCAGGAGAATTGCTACTAATCCCAGAATCCCTACAGTAAGCCTTCAACAGTGATGTGGCAGTGGTACTGGAAGCAGCAGCTGAATGAGTAAATGTTCCTAGCTTTAAATAAAGCTCTTCTCATTATTATCCATGGCTACCAGTAATGTGTAAGAATAACAGCAGTTAACCAAAGAAACTAAGAAAACTGGACTAAGAGCCCTACAACTAACTCTTTAGAAAGGTTCTAACACATGATCAGAAGCAGGAAAAAGCCTCTTTGGACTCAAGTCCCAGATTATTTGGAAAGGACTGGGAACTGAGAGACCAGCTCAAACCCTAGGCAACTCATCAGCTTCTGGAAACTCCAAAATGAAAGTTTTATGTGATAGGTCATCAAGCTATTAAAAAGCATCATTTATGCGTATTTTCAAATAAAACGATCAAAGATACAATTACATATGGCTTTCAGCACAACAATTTGTGATGTTTGCTTGCTTCTGACTGAATTACATCACCAGCAGGCATGAGTTCAGAAGAGCTAAACAAAGCAAATCTTAACTCATTAGTTTGTAAACACAAGGTTGAATAAAGTCACTTAATTGCTTTGACAGATCAACTCTAATCTCTAACATACAAACAAGATTTTTAATAGAATGTGTTTTAAGCATCATGATAGAAGCGTATAAAACGGAGAGAGAGGCATTTTTAAGAGAAAGGCACAGTGAAATACAAAGTGAAATACAGTAATGAACATACATTACCTTCTTCTTCTCCAGAATATGAAACCCCCTATAGCAACTACAGCCAATATTGCTAAAAGGCATCCAATAACGGCTCCAGCAATAACACCTCATAAAAGAGAACAAATATCACTCATTGTTGATTTATCTCTTTGGTAATAATCTAATTCAATCAACATTCTACAAGAGAACCTAACAAACGACCGAACACACTCTACTACGCCACTGACATCTTTTTGTTACTGTGTCCTTTGGCAGTATCAGTATTGAAAGTTCATTAAGAATAATAAAACAAGGATGATAACTGAATTAAAAAATGGGATCAAAGGACCACTATTTGCATTCCAACACACCTGCTTCTAATCTACTAGAACATCAGCTGATATTTGCTACTTGTTTCTGTACTAAAGTCTCACTGTGCCATCCAATGCCTTTTAACATGCTGTAAGTACGACAGTTATTGATTATTTCCACAGTAGAAGTTATATATGGAAAAAAAGAGGTCACTTGCAGAACTAGCAAAGTATGAATTTAGAAAAGAATGGTCCATCACAAGGAAACCAAAGGATATTTCGTTATTATGAAACTTGCCAAATTTAAGGAATCTCCAAATAGTGTATATGTGCCAAGCCACCACTCCTATACTTGACATTAACTATACCTGGATCCTGGGGTAGGAAAACTGCCTCAGAACAGGGTGAAAATGATACATAACTATCTTCTCCCACAATGATGCTGGCCATAGTAAAGGTTATATTAGTGAAACCTGCAACACTTGCTCTGTGGATAAACGAAAAGAAAAGAACACCCAGGTGCATTACATGGTTTTAATAGCCTTAAGCAAGATCTGTAATCTTTTCATTAGATGATCTTTTAGATTTCAGTTGTAGCAAAATTAATGGAACAGCAGTGTGAGAGAAATACCTGTATGAACGAAGTGGAATCAATGGTCCGTTTTCATAGCCATATATTGTGTTTCCCTTGCCTACATCAACGATGTTTGTACCATTCTGAGAATGAAAAGAAGGCGATTTTGCCTGTTCTGTTGTATTTATAACATATGTTACATAGGTGACTGTCATCTTCTTCTTGAAATCACTGTATGTGTTATTCAATTCAGACTTTAAAGATTCACAACCTTCAGGAAAAAACAAGCATATATGTAGTATACGTCATCCACTGATCCTGTATCAATCAGCACAGCAGCTGAGATGGTAATACAGTGCACCACATTAACCACAGTTGTCATTATACCACCAGTATCACCTGAAATGAAAGGCTGAACGCAACAGAAAATCTCAGAAATATCTTCTAGTGCAATCTACTGAACTACCTCCCTACTCCCTGATGTTTTTTGTTTTACTCTCCTTTTTGTTTTACTTCTACCATACACAGTGGAGCTCCTATGGTCACGTGTGCAGCATGTTACGCGCATTACGCTGCAGGAGCAGGAGAACAGTGGGAGCTGTGAGTTTGACAGCCCTTCTTTACAGAGTCTGTTGTTAGAAGATGAACCTTAGGAAAAAGAGGCAAATAATACAGTTGAGGCACATATGACCTGAGGAAATTAACAAGCTCACATTACCAGTTATCCAGCAACTCAAGAGTAAATAAACTGACGTAAATATTGAAGTGTTATGGGAGGAAAAAGAATCCTGCTCATTTGACTGAAATTGGCATACATTGCTTTGCACTGACTGCCTTTTCAAAGCTAAAATCTCCTTCTAAAAGAAGATCTTGTATTTAATTCACCTTTAAAAGGTAGAAGCCTTACAAGAGCTCTGAAAGGTGGAGAAGCTCTAGTAAGTTTTCTATAGTTGTGCAGACAAAGTTTGATCTGCCACCAGTAGCAAAGCTCTCATCAGCCATAACTGTGCAGGAACTGGGTGCAAGACAGCTCTTTTAAAACACTAGTTTGGTTACATTAAAAGCAGTTGAGGTTGCAATTAACTCAGTTGCCTAGAAATAGGTGTTCAATATTGTCTGAGATGTTATACATCCTGTTCGGTCCCTAGTTTCCAACAGGATGTACATCCTGGGTTACAACTGCAGCTCCTTGTACGTGGCTTGAATATCACCCTAGGACATCTCAAACAGCCTTCAACACCGTAGCTTACTTAACTGAATCCTATAGGTAAGATACCTGTTTTAAGACAGAGAAACACATCTCAAACATATTAATGCTATTTTAACACTATAAAGCTAAAGCAATGCTTGCCCACAAGGATGGTTTTCTGCTCCTATCAAAACACTCAGCTTCTATACTATAAATATGGTGGTCCTGCTTCCTTATTTCTTTCAGTCACATGTTGAAAGTCCTCTTTCTTGACTATCTTGCAATCAAAATCAGAACACACTGAATCTCATTAAGACTAAACAGAACTGGCTGAAGGTACAAGCTGAGGGTGTTGCTGTGTGCAAGAGACCAACATTCAAACCAATAACTCTAAGACAGCTTAGTTTGCATGTGAAAAATAGGCATTTTCTGTACTGATGTACTACATTATATATATATATATATATACACAAATACATCTGGACGTTTCTTGAACATATATTGTACGGAAAACCACAGAAGAAAGATCTACAGCCAAGCTGCTGCAAGATTAATTTCCAGTGTTAACACAAAGGGTAAGCATGAACATCAAATCCCACTTGGGGGGAACTATCTCCATCAGCACGGGCAGAAATGAGAAGAAGTTCCACTAGAACCTACACTGCAAAGGTAAGTTCCTTAATTTTATGATTTATCATTAGACATTCACCATTTAAAGACATTCATCTGTTTTGATTCTTTAAAGAGGTGAGTTTAATAGACTACCCTCTTGTTTCCCCTGGCGTTCTACCCCCCATGGGGTATAATGCTAACAAAGCTATCCAAGACATCCACCTGCACCCCATCTCTCTCAGTTAATTGTTTTAAGTAAAATGATTTTAAGGAATGGTTGATTGTTTGGTTGTTTTAAGATCTTACTGCAGATATCTTCCAGCTGAAGAAGGCAGGGGGGAAAAAATCCCACATTCCAAAGCTACTTATATTAGCTCAGAGCAGGGCAAAGGATACTAAATAGTCTTGTGGCAAGAATGACTGGCAAATGAGGCTGGCAATAGAACAGTGGCAATACATATGAGACACATACAAGTGTAAGTCAGTCTGAAAAAGGCTGAGTGAAAACAGTGGTTTTCTGAAAAGGAGTGACCTACTTCAAGCAAGCAAGGTATCTGCCTCATGACTTTTGAAAGGCAATTGAAAATACCGAGTCAGCTTTTTCTCTATTCATTTATCACCTATATAAGTTTAAAACATAATGCTGTCTGATAAATCATTTCACATAGTTATAAGAGAATACCATAACATCTTACCTCCTTCTTGTGTTGTGATGATTACTGCATAGGCTTTTAACGGTCCATTCACTGATTTAAAATCAGAGAATTCAACAGACAATGAGCTGTGACTGATTGTCTTGACTAAAGGAGCTTTGCTCGGAGCAGGTGGGTCTACAAACAGAAGTATTTTTCGTACCTTAATGACTGATAAAGTTTTCCAAACAAGCAAATGCTTTAAATCTGACGCTGTTCATATAACATGTATGTGTTGTGCATCACATTAGATTTTGCAGGAATGTAAGGTTTTATTCATGATCTATAAGCTGATAATGTACTGCATATCAAGTTTGGTATTCTGCAATCATGATGTTAATATTTCGGTCCTATAAATATCTTTAATTCTCACATCTTAATGCTTACCAGTAATGCTGGTATTACACGTTTTCTGCACTGGGGAGCTTTCAGAACTATTTGCAAGTGTTGCAATAGTAACAGTATAGGTCCTGAAATAATCTAAAGACGCTGTTGTGGTGGTTTCCTCTGAGCCTTCTTTCATGCAAGATTGAGCCCATTGTTCTTTTTTCCATGTATCATTAAATATTTTAATTTTGAAGCCAGAATTGTTACCAGGAGGACATTCCCACTTAAGAAATAGGGAAGACTGCTTGGCCACTGGTTCACATTGAAACGAATTCACTAAGGCAGGAACTGAAAAAAAAAAAGAATAACAAAAAAGAGAGAGAAAGAAATCAAGTATTGTAAATAGAAAAAGCTGTCTATTTGTAAGTTCTGTGTATAAAGATTTTTAAAACTTCAGTACTCCTTTCCATTTTTTAAAAGATGAAGCTACTGCCTACAAGGACTTGCTACCCCATGAGAAAGAAGTATTTAGCACATTAAATACACAGACCTCTTCTGCGCTAACTCCTCTGCAGACAGGTTTACTGAGAAATTTTAGGTTAAATACCTGTCAAGATCAGTAACGTTTTCAAAATACTGTTAAATCACTGAACACACTACTCTAAGAACATTTTAAAAGTAGTATGTAGATGGATAGGCCAGCAACTAAGAAAATGAATATAAGCTCTGTGCATTAAGGATGGCTACTGCTATGCATACCAAAATTGTGTATAAGAAGAAACGCATTTAGTTAAGTCCTGGTCACTTACATCTAGCCTTTATTTCTACTGCATTTTATAAATATTTCTATTTCTTTGGTAACACTGTCAGCTACTCCTACAAATATGGTGAAATTAGAGAATCTTCCAGGGTTTACATCTGTAATAAATCCTCTGGTGACAGAGGTTTCTAGAGGAAGAACCATGACTTGGATCTCTACCCTGTAGGTGTAATTAGAAAAATTATCATCAGTGTTCCATGGGAAAAAACAGAGACCAGCTTGCTTCACCTGGATATGGATAACGGAGCTGGGCTCTGTGAAAGTCAAGATGAGACTCCATCAATGCACACAAATATTTGCTGACAAACACAGTCAGAAAAAGCAGAGGCACAGCTGCAATTCCCACATTTTGGACAGATTAAGCATTATGAGTAGCCAAGCAGCACTTCCACAGTACCAGAGACTCTCTTAATAGATACAACCAGTGACACATCTGTAAATCCCACTGAGGAGCTCTGGGACAGATGCACCTCATCTCAGTTAAAACAGGACGAAACAAAGGAAACACAGTAGAATGTATTGAGAACAAGAAAGAAAAAACGGACACAGTGCCTAGCAAGAGCAACACTGTTCTTCAACTTTTCCCCTCTGTTAGCTGAGCAAAGCAGCATGGCTGAGAGCCACACAACCCAGGGCTGCCAGAGTTGAGCTGCAGCCACGTGACCCTCTTATATGGAAGTTCTCCAGGCACAAAGCACTGTGTCGAAGCCCTTCAACACAAGGACCGAGGACTTCATCCAGAAAGAGGAGAAAGCAATAAAACCCTCCACGGAACCCCCTTCCACATATAAACATAACTGACTGCAGGTGGGCTGTGTGCAGCACTTCTGACTGAACCAATATTTTAATTCACCTCTTGGGCAGGTAGGCAGAGCCCTGAGTTGCAGAGCAAAATACAGCCCAGCACAAACAGGGCTCCAAGCAACTATGACTTACTTGTATACAGTTCTATGGACTGTCCTTCTCCTTCCGTGTGACCATCAGCCAGTACTGCAAATACTGTGAAATTGTACAGTGTCCCAGGCATTAACTCAGTAATTCCGACTTCAGTGACACTGGATGTCTCATTCCTAACAAAGGTGCCATTTACAACCTCTATCCTGTATGTGTAGGAGGCAGAAGCGTGGTCAAGCACCGTCCATGTTAAGTTGACAGACATCACACCAATGTACTCCGCCTTGAGATCTAGAACTGGGCTGGGCTCTGTGAAAGGCAAGACAACAATCTGTCAACCTGCAAAAACATCTGCTCATGTACATGGACAGAAGAAACACATCACTACTTCACTGTCTTCACAACACTCATCAGTCGGAGTGCAGGAGACCCCAACAACACTCCCAGATGCTTATGGATGCTTTTACATCAATGGGTAGCTAACAGAAAACTGAAGATAACTCCTCTTGAGAGAGATTCATCTCCCTTTGACACTCCAAAGTGGAACAACAGGTCACCACCATGCCCGCACTCCCAGGATTTTCCTTGGGAATTCAGTGGTCAGGAAAAATATAAGGTTGCAGGGGAAGGTGGGGAAAGAAGAAGGTGGTGTATCTGTGCAGAGCAAAAGGTAAAGAACATCAGATACCACTGGAAGAAGAACAGAGATGATAATCCAGGCATCCTGCTCCTTCCCCACCCTTCATACCCTGAACTCACTCCTGAGCTAGTGCTGCCTAAAGCTCACTGTCCTGCTCCAGCCCAATGGCAGCCACAGGCCCCAAATCACAGAAGTTCCCTCTGCACAATACACAGTCTCCATGTGTGATCCCTTTAAAATAAGGGTCTGAGGCCCCAGTCTTCCAAGAAGTGAAGGTGGCAAAACTGCCGACACAAATCCCAAGCCATTAGTGTTTCTTTGTTGTGTTAAAGGCCTTGATAATGACTTCAACAACTGTTGTTTATGAAACTACTGCCCTCCACACAAACATCTCTGACTGCAACCAGGCAAAGCACAACCCCTCTGCCTGCAACTCTATTAAATTTCAGGCCTCAGGCAGGTAGGCAGAGCCCTGAGTTGCAGAGCAAAATACAGCCCAGCACAAACAGGGCTCCAAGCAACTGTGACTTACTTGTATACAGTTCTATGGACTGTCCTTCTCCTTCCGTGTGACCATCAGCCAATACTGCAAATACTGTGAAATTGTACAGTGTCCCAGGCATTAAATCAGTAATTCTGACTTCAGTGACACTGGATGTCTCATTCCTAACAAAGGTGCCATTTACAACCTCTATCCTGTATGTGTAGGAGGCAGAAGCGTGGTCAAGCACCGTCCATGTTAAGTTGACAGATGTCACACCAATGTACTCCGCCTTGAGATCTAGAACTGGGCTGGGCTCTGTGAAAGGCAAGACAACAATCTGTCAACCTGCAAGAACATCTGCTCATGTACATGGACAGAAGAAACACATCACTACTTTACTGTCTTCACATCACTCATCAGCCGGAGTGCAGGAGCACCCCAACAACACTACCAGATTGTAATGGATTGATCTTCCTTAATAATGTCCTTTACAGACTTTCCTTAACAATGGAGATCAGGATCCACAGAAGTATTCCATATCTTCCTTTAATGCAACACAACATATAAATAAGGTGCAGATAAGAGAGTACGCTTTCTTCTTCTTCCAGGAGGCTGGAGAGCAGGAGCTCCATTGCTGCTGGTCCTGTCTGGAGCTGAGGCCTGCAGCGGCTGCTGTTGTCTGCCCACGCGTAGGGGAAGAGTCCTGGGTCGGATTGAGCTGTTCTGCTAAACGAGTGGTGAGATTTTGCAAGTTCTTTACTTTATTAGTTACCGGGTCTTACGAGCGTGCATACCTGTTTTGTTTTAGTTCTGTTTTGTCCTTTTTCCCTTTTTTCCTTTCCCCTTTTCCCTTTCTTGGGAGTTTTGCATGATATCCTTGCTGTATGTAGTTTTTTATATTTAGAAAATACATAAACACATATATTTTGTGTGATTTCAGTTATTCTATAGTTTTTTCTTTGAAAAGGGGGAAGTTTTGGGAAACGGGCTTAAACAGCATTAGAGAGTTTGGGAAATCTAGCTCAAACCAACTCACAGAAGCTCACAAACACTTGTGCATTAATGACTGGATAACACAGAATTGTGAAACAGCTATCTCAAGTGTGATTCATCTTCTTTTTGCATTCAAAAGCAAGAGCACAGGTCATTGTGGTGCCAGCACTCCCAGGGTTTACCATGGCAATGCAGAAAGGTGGTGGGAAGGAAGAAGAAAAGAGTAGAAAGGAAAGATGGTGGTGTTTCTATGCACAACTAAAGGTAAAGAACATCAAATATCACTAGAAGAAGAACGGAGGTGATGAGCCAGACACCCTGTTGCTTCTCTAACCCTCATGAGAGCAAACAGCAATTACAGTCCCACAGCACAAGACAGACTTTTGGGTATAAACTGGAAAGGTAGGAGTAGGTATGTTTCAGGACAACACAAAAGACAAGACTAGGCATCAGTTTGCTTTCAAATACACCCTCTGAAATAACCAGGCCGGGCTACAGCCCGGCTAACCAGCTCCAAAATGAATCTTGTGACACCACATGGCAAGACTTTTGATACTCAGAGCAGCAAGTTGCTGGACTGGCCAAAGTATTTCTCCTGAACTAGCATTACCTAGATCTCACACTCCTGCTGCAGGTTGATAGCACCTATGGGCCCCCAAATCACAGAAGTTCCCTTGTGCAATATGCCCTGTGTGAGATCCCCTTAAAATAAGGATCTGAGGCCCTCATACTCATTCAGGAAATGAAACCAACATCATTCCGCAAATTTAGAAGATAGACATATTCAGGGAAAACTCTTTTCTCTGCGTTGCAAGCCTTGGAGACAAATTTCAACAACAGCTTTCTTTCAGATCAGGGTAATGGTTCTTCTGCATTTTAACATACCATGCATGGCAGATTTGCTATCTACAGCTCCATGATTGAAACCTCAACAGCAGTAAAATACAAACTTTGGGCAGGTAGACAGAGCCTTGTGCTGCAGAGCAAAACGCGGCCCAGCAGAAACAGGGCTCCAAATAACTGTGACTTACTTGTATACAGTTCTACGGACTGTCCTTCTCCTTCCGTGTGACCATCAGCCAGTACTGCAAATACTGTGAAATTGTACAGTGTCCCAGGCATTAACTCAGTAATTCTGACTTCAGTGACACTGGATGTCTCATTCCTAACAAAGGTGCCATTTACAAACTCTATCCTGTATGTGTAGGAGGTGGAAGCGTGGTCAAGCACCGTCCATGTTAAGTTGACAGACGTCACACCAATGTACTCCGCCTTGAGACCTAGAACTGGGCTGGGCTCTGTGAAAGGCAAGACAACAATCTGTCAACCTGCAAGAACTCATGTACATGGATAGAAGAAACACACCACTACTTCATCGTCTTCAGATCACTCATCAGTCGGAGTGCAGGAGCACCCCAACAGCACTCCCAGATGCTTATGGACGCTTTTACACCAATGGGCAGCTAACGGAAAACTGAAGATAACTACTCTTGAGAGAGATTCATCTCCCTTTGACACTCCAAAGGAGAACTATAGGCCACCACTGTATCAGCAATTCCAGAGCCACCCTTAGGAATCTAGAGAGCTGGGCAGGAAAAGGGATGAGTATGGTGCAGAAAGAAGGAGGGTATATTTGTTCGGTTGGTTGGGTTTGGTTTTGTTGTTGTTGGAGGATTTTTTGTTTAAGGGCAGGAGATGAGTGGAGGGCGGTTGGTGTTTTAAACAGACAAACAAACAAACAAAAAATCAATCTATCTTTCTTCTACACATCAACAGTCCATCCTTAGTTGATAGCCCAGGCAAGGCTTTTATCATATTTCAACCCTTGGGCAGGTAGGCAGAGCCTTGAGCTGCAGAGTAAAATACGTCCCACCAGAAACAGGGCTCCAAGCAACTATGACTTACTTGTATACAGTTCTATGGACTGTCCTTCTCCTTCCGTGTGACCATCAGCCAGTACTGCAAATACTGTGAAACTGTACAGTGTCCCAGGCATTAACTCAGTAATTCCGACTTCAGTGACACTGGATGTCTCGTTCCTAACAAAGGTGCCATTTACAACCTCTATCCTGTATGTGTAGGAGGCAGAAGCGTGGTCAAGCACCGTCCATGTTAAGTTGACTGATGTCACACCAATGTACTCCGCCTTGAGATCTAGAACTGGGCTGGGCTCTGTGAAAGGCAAGACAATCTGTCAACCTGCAAGAACATCTGCTCGTGTACACGGACAGAAGAAACACATCACTACTTCACTGTCTTCACATCACTCATCACTGGGAATGCAGGAGCAGTCTAACACCACCACCAGATACTCATGGACATTTTCGTATCAATGGGTGGCTTTCACAGAAGTACATCAAATTAGTTAAAGAGGACTTTCCCTTTGTGAAACCATGCTGACCGTGCCTGATGACTGTTCTATTCTTCATATGCGGTTAAATAGTACCCAGTATCATGGAATCTCTTGGTTAGATCATCAAGTCCAACCATACCAGTCCGCAACTAAACCATATCCCTGAGCACCTCTTCTACCCCTCCTTTAAACACCTCCAGGGATGGTGACTCAACTACCTCCCTGCACAGCCTCCTCCAGTGCCTGATAACCCTTTCGGTTAAGAAATTTTTCCTGATGTCTAATCTGAACCTCCCCGGCACAACTTGAGGCCATTTCCTCTTGTCTTATCACCTGTCACCTGGGAGAAGAGACCAACATCCACTTTGCTGTAACCTCCTTTCAGAGAGTTGTAGAGAGCCATAAGGTCTCCCCTCAGCCTCCTTTTCTCCAGGCTAAAGAGCCCCAGTTCCCTCAGCCACCTCTCATAAGACTTGTTCCCAGCCCCTTCACCAGCTCCGTTGCCCTTGTCTGGACACACTACACTTCTTGTAGTGAGGGGACCAAAACTGAACACAGTATTCCAGGTGGAGGCTCACCAGCACGAAGTACAGGGAAAAATGACTTCCCTGGTCCTGCTGCCCACACTGCTTCTGACACACGCCAAGATGCCATTGGCTTTCTTAGCCACTTGGGCACACTGCTGGCTCATATTCAGCTGGCTGTCAACCAACACCCCCAGGTCCTTCTCTACCAGGCAGCTCTCCAGACATTCCTCCCAAGTCTGTAGAGCTGCATGGGGTTGTTTTGTCTCAAGTGCGGGACCTGGCACTTGGCCTTGCTGAACCTCATACCATTGGTCTCAGCCAATTGATCCAACCTGTCTGGATCCCTCTGCAGAGCCTCCCTACCCTCAAGCAGATCAACACTTCCGCCCAGCTTAGTGTCATCCATGAACTTACCCAGGGTGTACGCAATCCCCTCATCCAGATCATCGATAAAGACATTGAACAGAACTGGACCAAACAGTGAGCCCTAGGGAACACCAATTGTGACCAGCCTCCAACTGGAATTTGACATCATTTATCACCACTCTTTGGGCTTGGCCATCCAGCCATTTTTTTCTCAGCAGAGGCTGTGTCTATCCAGGCCAATTGCAGCCAGTTGCTCAAGCAGAATATTGTGAGAAACGGAGTCAAAGGCTTTATTAAAGTCCAGGTACACAACATCCACAGCCTTTCCCTTGTCCATTAATCAGGTAACCTTGCCATAGAAGGAGACCAGGTTGGTCTGGCAGGACCTACCTTTCATAAACCCATGCTGACTGGGTTTTACCATCTGGTTGTCTTGTACATGCTGTGTGATAGCACTCAAGATGACCCAGGCCCAAGGTCAGACTGATAGGCCTGTAGTTCCCCAGACCCTCCCTCCAACCCTTCTTGTGAATGGGTGTAACATTTGCCAGCCTCCAGTCAAGTGAAACTTCCCCAGTGAGTCAGGACTGCTGGTACATAATGGTAGTTTCATCTTCTCCATAATTTTTCCAGGAACTGAGAGTAGACTAATAGGTCTATAGTTCCCTGGACATTCCCTCATACCCTCCTTGTAAACTGGAATAGCATTGGCTAGCTTCCAGTCAGCAGGGACCTCCCCAGACTCCCAAGAGCTTTGGTAAATGATTGAGAAGGGTCCTACAGTACCATCCGATAGGTCCCTCAGTACTCTGGGATGAATCTCATCAGGCCCCACAGACTTAGAAACATTCAGCTGTTGCAGCTTACAATTTCAGTATCCACAAAGGGAATGCCACTGTTCCCACTCCCACAGTCCTCCAAATCAGGGGACCACGTAGCCCAAGGTCAATCCATATTATTAAAGACTGAGGCAAAAAAAAAGCATTGAACACCTCTGCTTTTTCTTCATCCCTATTAGTCAGATAACCATCTTCAACAATTTTTTGTGCAATGTTTTCTTTAGACCTCCTCTCGCTATTAACGTACTTTTAAATGCCTTGTCTGACCAGTTTCAGCCCTAACTGAGTTTTGTGTCTTCTCCCTGCATGTACAAACCACAGGTCAATCATCTTCCTGAAAAGCCTGATCTTGCTTCTAGAGATCATACAATTTCATCTTCCCCTTGAGCTCTACATGGCTTTCTCTGTTCAGCAAAGCTGGTCTTCTGTCCCATTTGCTTAACTTTTGACACAGTGAATTGCCTACTCCTGTGCTTCTAAAAGGTGGTTCTTAAAAAAAGGCCAGCACTCATGGACTCCTAAACCCTCAAAATCAGATTCCCAGAGCACTCTGCTAAGGAGTTACCCAAATAGTTAAAGTTTGCTCTCTTGAAGTGAAGGGTAGCAACTCTGCTACTGTTTTTTCTTATTACTCTGTAAATTTTAAACTCAACGATTTCATGATCACTATGGCCAAGACAGCTACAACCTACTCAAGTCCTTCTCTATTCATAAATAACAAGTCTATTAGGACACCTTTCGTAGCTGGCTCACTGAAAACCTGTGACAAGAAGTTATCTCCCATATGAGATGAGGATGGAGGGGAATGAAGGTGGGTTTTGTTTGGTTGGTTTTACTTAATTTTTTTTTAAAGAGAGATATGTCTCTTCCACACATTAAGACCCTAAGCATAGTAGACAGCCCAGATTAGGCTCCAAGATTAAAATGTCACACCAACAGACAACAGTTTTATATTTCAGACCTCAGGCAGTTAGACAAAGCCCTGGGCTGTCCAGAGGAACAGGGCTCCAAGCATCTGTGACTTACTTGTATACAGTTCTATGGACTGTCCTTCTCCTTCCGTGTGACCATCAGCCAGTACTGCAAATACTGTGAAACTGTACAGTGTCCCAGGCATTAACTCAGTAATTCCGACTTCAGTGACACTGGATGTCTCGTTCCTAACAAAGGTGCCATTTACAACCTCTATCCTGTATGTGTAGGAGGCGGAAGCGTGGTCAAGCACCGTCCATGTTAAGTTGACAGACGTCACACCAATGTACTCCGCCTTGAGATCTAGAACTGGGCTGGGCTCTGTGAAAGGCAAGACAACAATCTGTCAACCTGCAAAAACATCTGCTCATGTACATGGACAGAAGAAACACATCACCACTTCACTGTCTTCACATCACTCATCAGTCGGAGTGCAGGAGCACCCCAACAACACTCCCAGATGCTTATGGACGCTTTTACACCAATGGGCAGCTAACGGAAAACTGAAGATAACTACTCTTGAGAGAGATTCATCTCCCTTTGACACTCCAAAGGAGAACTATAGGCCACCACTGTATCAGCAATTCCAGAGCCACCCTTAGGAATCTAGAGAGCTGGGCAGGAAAAGGGATGAGTATGGTGCAGAAAGAAGGAGGGTATGTTTGTTCGGTTGGTTGGGTTTGGTTTTGTTGTTGTTGGAGGATTTTTTGTTTAAGGGCAGGAGATGAGTGGAGGGCGGTTGGTGTTTTAAACAGACAAACAAACAAACAAAAAATCAATCTATCTTTCTTCTACACATCAACAGTCCATTCTTAGTTGATAGCCCAGGCAAGGCTTTTATCATATTTCAACCCTTGGGCAGGTAGGCAGAGCCTTGAGCTGCAGAGTAAAATATGTCCCTCCAGAAACAGGGCTCCAAGCAACTATGACTTACTTGTATACAGTTCTATGGACTGTCCTTCTCCTTCCGTGTGACCATCAGCCAGTACTGCAAATACTGTGAAACTGTACAGTGTCCCAGGCATTAACTCAGTAATTCTGACTTCAGTGACACTGGATATCTCGTTCCTAACAATAGTGCCATTTACAACCTCTATCCTGTATGTGTAGGAGGTGGAAGCATTGTCCTTCACTGCCCATGTCAAGTTGACAGACGTCACACCAATGTACTCCGCCTTGAGATCCAGAACTTGGCTGGGCTCTGTGAAAGGCAAGAAAAATAAAATTAAAAGAAATATCTTTTAATGTGCAAGTATATTTGCTGACAAACATACAAAGCACTCTTCTCCCCACTTCTACTCAAAACCAGGTCTCTCTAAAACAGCAATCAGCCTGGGAAAATAATCAAACCATCCTTATACGTTGCAAGGCAAACTTGCTAGCTCTGCAATCTACCTTTCGTCTAACTTCTCAAGTTTCACCTAATGTCAAGGAGCCAAGCAGTCTAGGTGCAGCAGCGATTACCGTCCTGCCTTAGCTGTCAATCTCGTGCAGTGTTCTGAGAAAGACTGGAACACACAACCCGATCTCAATTTTTTTATAAGCTGGCTATACCAAAGAGAGGAGCCTTTCCAGCTGCAAGATTCACACAGCTCTCTTCTAGGTACACAATATGGTCTATAACAGGTGGAGTGTACTTTAGCTGTACTCTGTCACACATGTGGTTCAAATCTATATGTCACCATATGTTTGAACTGTTGCAACTCTAATCTCAAAAGCCATAATAAACAGGGAATGGAGTACAAGTCTAACTGTGATAAACCTATTTCAAGGCCATCCAACAATCACAGTGTTAAATTGCACTCCCAGTCAGCTGTGCAGATATATTTCTTTGGTGCATTCCCTACTCCATTAAAGCAGTTGGATCCTTGCCCTTGCATGCTCTTTGCATTCTGGACTAAGAGTTCGGGCTTAAAGCGCCAATGCAATATAAAAGCACAAAACACCCTGAAAATTCATATTACACTCACATTGCAAACCACTTACGTGTTACATTGTTCTGATCACTTATTGAGCTGTCAGATAATGACACATTCCTGGACGATCCTCCACCTTCATAGGTTTTGTTCCCACTTGTAGAGTTTACTGATACATTGCCATCACTACTGTTTCCTGTTTCTGCAGTTACATTACTGCAATCATTGCCTGAAAGAAAGAATACAAAGCAATAACTATCTTTACAAAATTTCTGGGTTTCCCATTTGCAAATGTACAGTTTTCATACAGGTATCATACACAGACTTGCAGTCACTGCTGGTTTCCCAGGTTGTTCTCCTACAGAGATTTCACTGGACATGTCCTGGTTTTACCACTTCTAACTTCTGTCAGAGGACTTAATTCAGATTAAGAGATTGCTACATTATTGCAGTCATTCACTGATGCTACTCACGGTTTGGATGAAAGTTACCATGATCTGCTCTTTTCCTCGGTGCATTTTTATTTGAAAAGAATTGAACAAACTTGCAGCCACATTCTGCATGTGTATTCTTCCTCACATATTCTCAGAAGCCAGCTACTTTATTTAACCTGGCACAGCAAGTTTGTCTCTTCCCCCTGAGCAACACAGTACTCATTCACCCACGGTGCTTTCAGAAGTAAGTGACACGCTATGCCTACAGAAAACAGCTTTAGGTTGATACAGTGCAGCCCAAAGTGTGGAAGGAGTTGATTCAGGCCCTAAAAGTTAAAGGCTAACTCACGCAAGGATGATGCTCAAGGTTAAGGCCAAACTCGTCTTCAAGTACTTTTGGAAATTTTTGCCACATGAAAACTTGTCAGCAGTTGCTATACTCACTTCAGAAAATTCCTAAAGCACCACTTCGGGTGTCATTTTTAGCTTTGGAGTTTGTTTGTTTTGTATTGCCTTTCAGTATATTTTTCAGTCTTCCAAGCATGTTATATTTATACTTTGTTTTTTCAGAACTCTTAGCAGGCTGAAAAGCAAAGGGATTAAAGTGCACATTTCTATCTTTAAATATCCTTAAACACATCACAGGAACTACAGTCACTAAAATAAGTGAGTTTACATTTTTGAAGGTTATTTCTAAAGGTTTTTTTCGAATTTTTTTAAAATATTTAGCTGATAATATTCAATATTTCTTAAAAGAAAATAAGATAATGAGAGTTACATTAAAAAGCCATAATTGAGTAACAGAGTGATACTTACAGGCAATTGCACATCTGACCTGGAAAACAAAAATAAAAGAAATTAAAACCTTAAAACTACTCCAATAAAATAAGGACTGGTTTAATTAACATACAGGAGTGATCAGTTAAAAAAAAGGTATAGTTGCACTCCAGACTTCTCAACCTAAAAGTCTACTCACATAAAAATAACAACAAAAGTATACCAAACTAATAGAGAAAAATCCCAAACATGCTGTAAAATGTTGGCTACCACTTTTTTCTTTAAAAAACACACAGAGTTTATTTTGTCACAAAAACTGCTTACATAATAGATGCTGATTATTTTGCACATATGAATGTAAAAACAAAACCCTCAAGATCTTAGTCAAAAGACAGTTTAGCACCTTTGACACCATCCCACAAAAAGCAGCAGACACAAACTAGTTCTTTTTTATTCTTAAGATTTTTCCTTTCACCCTATTGCTGTGTAAGTTTTATTATTACTTCTCACTAAAGAATATTTTGCATTTTCTGAATCAAACTCAGTGTAGTCAAGGTTCAAAACACTTAGTAGATATTCTGAAATCTACTTTCTACAAGGGTACATATTCATAAAGTATCAGCAGTTGCCATTTAACTGCAACCTGAAGCTACTCTGCCTAGGAATACCGACAAGCATACCAGAATTTTGCTTTGAAAATGTTTTTGTCTTTCAACTTCATGCTTTTATTTCTGAATAAGCCAATTCCCTTCCTCTCAGCACGCAAACTGGCCTGTAAATTGCTTTCCTCATCTCCCTCCAGGTGGCAGCACAAAGTGCTCCTAAAGGAGTGAAAGAAAGCCCTAGACCGAGGTCTGCAGGAGCGTGAGAGGAAAACTGATTTCCTGAGGCTCCAGAGACTCATAGCCAGCTGATGCCAACCGACCGCAGCAGCAGCTTTTGTCATGTAACAAACAGATTACTTCAGCAATTGCATCGGGGATTAAGTACAACTACTCACCTTGCAAAGTTACGCAAAAACAAGCATGCAGAGATACATGTCCCATGGACAGGAAAGTTTTCCCAGCACCGTGTGGAGATCCATAAGTCAGGGTCTTGTGCCAGGGAGGATTGTGGCTATGGGAGGTTTCTGCCCATGCACCTCTGGGTCTGGTTTTGGCATCAAGCTGGGTGCAGGCAGAGGCTCCGCCTACTCTAACATCACCTGCAGAGGGGCTGGTCCTTTGGTTGGACCCTATACTCAGCTGCTCCAAGAAAATCTGGTTTAGTTCTATGCTGGATTCTGCCTTACCCACACAAAGCACCAAGCCTACCGATTGCAGAGGTTGAAACATTTATCTAAGCTCTTGAAATTGTCTGATTTTCTCTTTCCACTCTGTTTTATTAGGCCATTTCTTAGCTGTTGTTCTACAATTCCATGAGCTAACACAAAGTAAGCAATTATCACAATAAGCCAACACAAAGCTTGAATCCCAAATCACTCACCCCACAGCTCTCACTTTGCTGGTGCCACAAGTAGCTCCACCAGTAGTAAGCTCCCCATATCACAGTCATGGGCCCAAGCAGACACACCCTCAAAAAGCAGTCAGGAGGTGCCATTAAATCATCTTGTTCTTCTTATGAGACTACAAAAATCACTCTCCACAAACACAAGACAAGCCAGCTGATTAGAAGCAACCCCTTCAGCTTTACAGCAAGGAAAAATGCAGCAGAAGCAAGCTTCAAGTGGAGAGATCCCCTTCCAGCCTGCGATGGTCTCGTTGCCACAGCAAGTAGAGTTTGGGCACACTTCATAGGCAAAGAAGCACTTGTAAGCACCAAAGAACTATTGCCTGGTCTTCCGTAGCACAGCCCTACTGACAATTCAGGACAAAAATGACATTACTGGGGATGCAGACGTCCTGCGTAAAAGTGTGAAGATCCTCCTCAAGCTTTCTGAATATTTGAGAGACTAACCAAATTACAAGGCTACTAGGAAGTGAGGAAATGTTCGTCTGCATTCGGGTCAAGAGTCCTCTGCATTCTTTTACAAAGCAGCAGCTAAGGAAGAAGGGAAAAGCCACTCTTAAGGCAGGAAAACGCTACCATGCAGCATTCAGAGTAGAAGTGCTGAGCTATGTGGAAATAGCTGAATGATGAGCAAGAAGTGAGACTCCCTGAAAAGCAATATAAAAAGTAATCTAAAAGCAAAGCCAAAAAGATGCCATGTTTCATTAGAAAGGGCAATGGCAAAAAGAAGAGCAAAACCAGTCACAAAATGCCATAGGATTGAGCAAGACAGTGATTTCTGCAGCTCTACAGACAACACAGAAAAAGCCTGACATCATTCACAACCTTTCTTTCAGTTCCTTTCTCTTCCACAAAACTGCCTGAAAATAATGAAGTTTCTCCTTTCCTTCTCCCCATACTCTGAGTTCAGGAGCACTGCATCTTTCCTAAGTGACAGGAACAGACATTATACGGCTGAGAAACAAGCATGTCACTACCAAAACCCCTGCTCCCCTGCTTTCCTCCTCCCCATTTCTTCCCTGCCAGCTCAAACAAGCAGCACATTGACTCCTGTTTGATCCCCAGCTACAGCCATCTGATCTAACAGCAAACTTTTACTGGGCTGCTAGAAACCTGCTTGTACTGTCATGCATGGGTTTTGTTAACGATGCTCAAATAACAAAAGCAAAGTTATGCTAAAATTTGTGATAAATCAACACCTTCCCATAATTTCACTTGGTTTTGTTTATCACACACTTTGGCAATACCCGCTCACAATACCCCCTGACTTTCCAAAACGCTATGTGCAAACCAAATTCAAAGAGCACATCCCACCAGCAGCAGGCAGGCCTCCTTCTGAAATGCAAAACTGAGCAAAACAAATCACCCCATTCCCAAGCATGCCTGACTCAGTCATTCCATGCTGTAGTTTTCAATATATGCCATGAACTGAACTATTCTCTGGCCTTATATTCTTACTTACTGAGATGCTATCTATACAAAACATTTGTTTATTATTTCAGAGGATATTTGTGCTGAACACCTGATTCTCCTTGTGTTTGCATCTAATAGAAGCCCTGCCATTTCTGCTTTTCTTTTCAATGACATAAATCCAGACTATTCATTTGTAAAATTGGGTATTTTTTTTACCAAAAAATGGAACTTGGGGTAGGGGCGGAATACTCCTCCTCAAGAAAATACTCATCAAGAAAGGACAGCAAAATGCGAAACAATAAACCTTTCAACTGAACAACAGGAGAGATGTGTATACACAAACTTATCACTGCCATCAGCTACAGCAAATGAATCTTTTCATATATCACACAGCTATGCTTTGAGTCTGATCAAAGGCTGTACTTTTCCAGAGGAGCTGCATAATTCATCTGCACTTTGCAAGTTCTGTCCTACCCTCCTTATGCATATTATTGACCAGGAGTTGGTGGTGTGTAATAGATGCAGGGTTTGGCTCCATCCTCCTCAGGAATTCAGTCAGTCATCTAATTGAGGAATTACTATTATCAATCTCACAGATAATCTTATCAACGAAGAAATAAGACACACTGCAGGAAAACATCTTCAAAACTACTAAGTGACTGAGAAGCCCAAGGTCCAATGATATTTGATAAGATATCTAGGAAGATTAGGAACAGGTTCATCACCCAGCGGGTGTTGGAGCACTGGAACAGGCTCCCCAGGGAAATAGTCATGGCACCAAGTCTGCCAGCATTCAAAAATGCCCTCAGTCACATGATGTGAATGTTGAGAGTGTCCTGTGTAGGGATAGGCGCTGGACTCAACGATCCTTTTGGGTCCCTTTCAGCTCGTGGGATTCTATGATATTTTCAGGAGCAGAATTTAAAATGTGCCTGCTGTACACATGCATTGGGGGAGCCACGGGAGCTGGTCGACAGTGGGGAACACAGTAGTGCCTCCTCGTCTGCTGGCCACAAGACTTCAGATCAGCTTGGCTCTGCTGCCAAATTATACCTTCTAATGAAGTTAGGGATCCTGCACTGGGGGCAAAAGTCTTGTTAATAGCAACCCACCTACCTGTTTCCAAAACAAACAACGTGGTTTGGTTCATGTAAATACAAGGTTAAGAAGCTGGCTACACAGTCAAAGTGAGCAAACCAAAAACCCTAATTAAAAATCCCTTTAGGCACAAATACTTTCCGAGAACACTACTTGAGGCTGCTGCATACTACTTCTTGTGTGCTCAGTGTGTGCCCTGTGACACACATGCAAAAAGTGAGGAAATTAATCACACCCTTCTCAAAGCTATTGATCTTTCACATGTGTCCCTTCAGATTTTCTCTTCTGCACCCACCCATCCTCTCAGGTTTGGAGGAGCTTCACAAAAATACCCCCAAGCTACCACAGTATTCTCCAAATTCTTTCTCATCACTCTTTCACAAAAGCAACAGTGTGATTAAGATCATTGTCCCTGTAACCCTGGGCTTGCTTCCTTTTTTTGCCCGTTATGCCCACATACCATTAGTTGTCCCATATTCACAACTATGGGCCTTAGGACAAGCCACCACCCTGCAACCATTAACGACAGTTTTAAGACTCCAGGCTTCACTTTGCTGATGTTATCGCTCATTGCTGCTCAGCTGGCAAATATTAACCAGCAAAGATGTAGTATCCTGGCCACTTGCAGACCACTCTGTCACCTCTGATATTTCATACTTGGCTAAGGTTTGTTCAGAAAGTGTTCCCAACAGAAAGGTATTTATTCAGGGTCACAAAAAGTTAGTGAAAATTGAGAAGCCCCACAACAACATAGGTGGGATTGCACAGGTATTGCACCCACAAACTGACAGAGCTTTCCAATATTTGCTGATTCTCTAGGATTTGTAAGGCACTGACTGCTATTTCAACTAGGGACATGTTCCTGCTCCACTGGGAACATAAAGTCTAAATCATCAGGGAGTGACACCTTCCTGCAGGAGACAACAGTCTTGGGTATAATGTTTGGGTCTCTTGCAACCCATCTCAGGGCTTTTCCACCTCATTCATTCCCACATTATGTCCAAATTAATGAATTCTGTAGGTTCACAGCAGAGGGCGAGAAAAATGAGATCACCTGAACCTAGACATAGAACTGTGTGCCTAAACCTCTATGAACCCAGTTCAAGTTTAGCAATTTGTGGGGACTAGGGTGAAAAAAACTCATACTGGAAAATAAGTTAAAATATACTTGTGTAATATTTTGCCCTGATTTCTAATTTCTTCCTAAAACGTCTTCACAGTTAATTTCTCTGCATTTAAGCAGACAACTAAGCACAAATCATTATATATTCATATGCGATTAAAGATATGCCCAGTCAGGTAAAGCAAGTGTTTTCCCCTGTGCTTATGGTATGAAGATAATGTAGATTAATACTCTGTGTGATAGATTCACTCCAAGCTATGGAACCAGTCCAGTTATCAATTTCAATGGCATTTGTGAATACTCAGCCCTCCTGTATCAGGCCCTTACTACTTGAAGAGGAAACAGCCAACAGGAGGCTAAGTCAGAAGATAACATTTAATTACGTTATATAGTTTCATTTAGGACTGATTACTTTCTGGATTTGGTGCCAAAGTTTGGGGGGTTTATTTTTTTTTTCCAGTGTATATTTACTCTTGTAAAATCATTATAACTGTAACCCCCACAGGTTTTTTGATTCAAATTAACTCTAGATGATCTCAACAATATGACACATTCACTCCCAGTGAAAAAATGAAAATGTGCTGCGGTGTCAGCCCCATGTTTTCCCTCTGATAGCTCAGGTAGGCACTCATGGGCCAGCTATAAAATACCATTTCACGTAATGCTTGGTTTATTTGGGTTTATCCTGAGGGAAGAAAAGCTTTAATTTTAGAATTTTAGAACCAGTGCACTAAGCTTTTGCAAGATCTTTGGAGTCTTCTCTTCTTTTACCCCTAAACAAGCAGCTCCACTAATGAGACCGCATGGGACCAGATGGAGATCTAGAACCTAGAAGAAAGAAACATGAGCTGATGTTTGTTATTAACTGGGCAGGGCTGAACCCTCTTAGGACACCACAATGTATTACGAAGCTATGCAAAACCCTAAAGCAGTCGACAGCAATACACAACTGTGGACAGATTATTTTCAACTATTATGCAGTTATGTGAAAGAGGAAAGACTATTTCCACTTTGCATGTATTTATATTTTACCCCTGACATTTCTAAATTGTCTTCCCTGAAGCAAGTTTTTCTTCAAACAAGGACCAAATATAATTTTTTCCACTGGCTTTTATGGAAACAGATGAGGAGATTCTGGTTTGTGCACCACCTCCAGTGAAGTAAAAATGTTGGGGAAGACAAAGCCTTGTAAGAAAGCCAAGATGAGACAAAAATGAAAATTTGTGGAGGAACATATTGGATGAAGTTCTTCCTTCCTCTCCCAGTTTTTCCTCCGGATTTTACCTGTATCTGCCTCTCAGATGGCTAGCCTAGGTGCAAGGAGCTTTTAAGACAACATATCCAAAATAAAGAAAAAATATAGAATGAAACTCATCTGACTTATACTTGTTAGACCTATTTCTCCTTCTTCAGTCCTACCTTCAAAAAAAGATCTCTCAGTAAGTTTTCCTATGGTTTTGTACAGGGAAGTGATTCACCTACCTGGGCACATAAAAAACAAAAAAGCAACAGAAATACCTAAGACCAAATAGCACATATTTTGTTAGGAAACAGGCTGACAATAGGCTGATAAACTACAGGCAACAGATGCTGCAAACGTGGTTCAGCAGTATCCCTCCAAGCATCCTGCAATATTCCATCTAAGAAAACAACAAAATTTCATCCCAGAGAAGGGCTGAGAAGTCTCAACGAGTTTAAATTATTTGCATAACCTAGTAAGTCCTATATGCAATGACCCTTCAGAGACAATCCTGCTGAAGAAGTTTGCAAAGAAACCAGTGTGCTTATTTGACAATGACAATGAGTAATATTCAAAACAACTATTATTAAAACCCGAATTGTTATCCTACTTGAGCTGCATGTCATACTGACATCAGTGGAACTGCAGCCGGCTGCGTAATGAGCTATGTCTGAATTTAAAAGTCTTTTTTAATAAGAGTTTTCAGTTAATACTGCCAGTCATTTTCTTTCTAAACTAAAAGCATCAACCTTTATTTTATGTGAACAAGGCGCATTCCTGCATGTAGCCTAACGGCACTGTTTTTTCACTCTGAGTCATTTCTCAGGCACACCCTGGAAGAAGAAGGACACAATGAAAAGAAGAAAGAAAAACAACCAAAACCCACTCCTGTGGCAATGACACAATGCTAACAGTCCCCAAATCCAAATCCACAGGCCTGGCCACCCAGGCAACACTGAAAATGCACACCACAGCCAGCAGCTGCCTGGCCTTTGCAGCACTGTCATGAAAATGAAGGGCATTTCCTGACAGGGCCCTATTTCAGATCTGCTTAGCTTAGAGCAATTGAGATCCTCAGGTTTCTCTATCACAAGTAGATTTCACTTTCCTGAGCCAGACTCTAAGCAGTCTTTGCTCAGGAAAGCATTAAAAGATACTTTACAAGGAGAACAACATTGAGCTGGATTTGGTTTGAGAGTTTTCCAAGTAAAAAAACAGCTGTAAAGGGATTTTAAAACTTACACAAAAGTTCAAATACAACATCAACAATGTTCACTTATACTGAAAACAAAGACAACATTTTTCATCTATGACACCCTGTCTGGGGGCAGAAGAACCATAGCCCATGAAAGCCTTCACCTTGCTTACACAGAGGCCAAAACTTTCTCACTAGACAAAATCCTGGGTTTGTGGCAGTCCTGATGTTGGTACATGAAGGGCTGTTGTTTCCCTCCTTACTCCTATACTTTTCTTAGGACAGATTATCTTTTTGCCCTTACCACGGTCCTGAAAACTTCCTAATTTAAAAATTAATGAAGTGTGCAGCAGGGAGAAACCAGCCTGTGACCACTGCCTGACATGGAGCCTTCTCTGGCTAACCTTCATCTCCTCCTTCACGCTCTGTTACTGTTTATTACCATTTATTTATGCTCCTTCGGCACGTTAAGTTCTAACTCCATGTAAAATGCTCCACTAGAATCCAAATAAATTATATGTATGGCACTGCCCTTGCCCCATAGCTGGGTAAATCTACCCAAAGGGAGGAAGAAATGTAATCTTTCCTCACCATCCTCAGACAGCGGCTCTGGTTTGGTAATGCAGTCTTGAGACCACTAGAGGCCCCAGTAAAACCATCAAACCAGCTCAAGCGACTAACACCAGTGAAATATGCCTAAATTCCCATGAAGTTGACATATTCTGGGAAGTACAGGGTAAGGATGACCACGCTAGAGCGCAGAGTGTGGATGCAGATGTAAACACTGGCTCAGATGCAGACTGTGGGAGCTAATGACACCACGCCGAGCTTGCTAAGGCAGGCTCAGTGCATCTTCAAGCATCATAAACCTGTCACGAGAGAAGTAATCTTATACAATAAATTACTGGCTGGACCTTAGAAGTTCTTCATGGCACTTATTTACTATATCGTACATCTTCAGCTGCACTGTTTTGTATTGAATCTACTTTTTTGATGGGCCTAAAAGCAAAGTAGCATCAACTCCTTCAAAACAAATGCAAATTGCCTCGTAGCAAAAAATGTGGTGCAAAACCTTTTCCAAATCTAAAGTCAGTCAGCGATCTGGCAGATCTACAAGGATCAGATTATCACAAACACAAACAATTTGATTAAGCAAGCAATTTTTTCCCATATGCTGTTTCCACATGTAACATGGGCTGAGGGGGTTTGCCTGCAACTGTCAGCCCATTTAATCCTTTAATGAATTTAAACTGTAGCAAAAGACAAATGGACTGCAAGCGTTCAAAACATGTAGTAGTAGTAGTCTTGGGAGGCAACAAAAGATCCCATTGTACTGCTGCAGTAAGTTCATCTAGAGCTCTGGTAGAGTCTCACTTTTCCTTCTCTTTGAACAGAAGCTGAATAGAAACAGGAATGAGAATTGGCTCTGCCATCACCCCATCGCCAGACTTGCCTCTATGAATACATTGAGGCTGCATGAGAGGTTAATTCACTGACAACAACATGGGCTCTCTCTCACTTACCCATCAATAGATGGTAAGGTCAACTTCATGGCCATCTGGGAGGACCAGCTATGCTGGAAAAAGGCTGAGTGATGCAGGGTCAGAACTGGAGATCAAACCAACACTGCAGCCTGACCAGCTGCAAACTTTTTATTGCAGAAAAATAATACCCATGGCTTCTTTCTCCTTCCAAGATACATGAAGTTCCTGCTGATCTGTATGTTTGGTTTAGCTCATTTCAAACACTTAAATGTAAGAGGAAGATATGTTTACATTATTTATTACGAGTCTCATAATATGCTCATTTCAAATAAATTGCATTCTGTATCACTGTGCAGTGTTTGCTTAGCTTTGTATGTCACTTGAAAAAAGAAACAGAGGAAGCTTTTAAGAGTAGATTTTTATCACATTTTGGTCATTGTTTGCTTACCACCACTGATAATGGTTTCCCATGGCCTTTGCTATTTTCATGCAATTACATATGTTCTGCTACCTATATCATCAGAATACAAAAGCATGCCTCTTTGCACGGTCTTAACAGACAAATCCAAATAAAAGATTACTGAAAATAACTTCCAAAAAATGCAGCAAAGTGAACGACAAACATTCCATAAATTTACTCAATTTCATCCAAACTAGTTGTATTCCCACAAAATGAATACCCACTACCAGCAAGTTTAATAACGAAGCACAATTATTTCAATCATAAAATCACCCTCCACTTGATGATCATTCCTGCAAATTTTAAACCCACAAGATTTTAAAAAGAAAATTTCTATAAAACTTCTGTTTCTGAAGACACAGATATATCTTATACAGGTAGCCTTCTGTTTAACAGATTGTCTTGGCAAAATATTTTAAAAGCATTTTGAAGATTTATCAGAAATAGTGGTACACTATTAAGAATTATTTTGTCACACAGGCCTCCGAAACATTGAGCAAAACATTTGACCCGTAATGGAAAACCAGAAAAGGGCAGCAACAAGTGCAGCACCATCCTGCAAGCATTTGGCCAAAAAGAAGTGAGATACTAAAAAGAACTGATACTAGCCAGGCAGCAACACTGCAGAAGAGACTGGGGAAAGGAGACGGCTTCTTTAGTATCGCTCTTTTCTGTATCTATGTTATTAACCCATTTAGTAATTTTTTTTTTTTAAACATATTTGGGGCAGTTAAAAATTCAAGTCAAGGGAAGCCCCCCAGGTATCCTCAATGTATTTTAGACAAGTCTCTCAATGCTTATATATAAAATGGCAGGATGAAAGAAGAGTAGTGGGTACGATAATCAACTGGAACTCCTCATACTCCTGCTTAATTTTTATTGCATCTTAAACAATACATAAACAGTTCTTTCAATTAATTATTCTTTGACTCAAACTGAAAGTCACAAGATTAGATTTGATTTTATTTCCCCCAGATTATATGTTCAATGTCTTCAAAGCATTAGATTTATTCTCTTTTGCTCCTACATCCTCAAGAAACCACAAACACAGAAACTGAAAAATACCACTACTGCTTCTCCAGAAGTTTTCTAACCTTAACTTAAACTGTAGAAATAGTTTCCAAATGCCTTGGAAGCCTAGAAGGACAAGAACTTTATGAGTTATTTACCTATAGGCTTATATGGATTTCATGTTAAAAGATGAAACAATGCCTACAAAAAACAGTAGCAAAGCACTTCCAATCAATAGAATAACAAATGGTAGTAAAAAATTTCCATATCAGAGACATTTCTTTCTGGTCTGACTCTTAGCGTTTAATTTTTCATAGTTTGTGATAGTTAAACTATAACATTTCTATCAGTTTCAGGGAGGAAGCAAGGACATACCTAAAACCAGCTAAAGCACAATCACTGCTATTATTTATTTGGAAAAAAAAATTAAAAAAGTAAAATAGAGGTAAGGTACAGGTAAGCCTATGAAAAATAATGCTCAAGAATTGCATTAAAACATACCCTAGGCCACAAAACGGATTTTCACTGATCTGTTAAAAATACGCTTCTAAACTCTCTCATCTGCATTTTTAAGGTTGACAAATACCGAAGCTCTGAATAGAAATCCCATGTAATCGCATCTGTACTTTTGGAGCAGGACCTATGGAGAAGGGTAGAGGAGAAACCCTTAAGCTGACTGTGACGAGTTTCACCAGGCACACATGGGGCAAAGCTTCACCTTCCCACTCAAATACTAAAGCCACATTAAACTAGCATTAAGACAAAGATGAAATTAAGTCCTCCATGACTGCATCTTATTTTATGTGAATGCCAAAGAATGCTAAGTCTGTATTTGCTGATGTAATAGCCACGTTTCTTCCAGCTTAGGGGTACAAAACACATATTTGCATCTATCTATGAACGGCTGCTTACCAGCAGCAAAGCTTGTAAAGCAGCAATATAAAACAAGAGATACAGAAACCTTAAGCACTGTGCACCACACTACTGGGTGGGATCTTCTTAGGTTTTGAAAGTTTAGCAGATTAAAAAAAACCATGAGAAGTCAGGGTGCTGAGTCAGAAGTCAAAGCTTTGTATCAGGTCACATAAATAACCGGCCTTTGCTACCTGCCACGTGGCTGTTCACCTGCATGAAATGTGCAGGTTTAGGAGAGAGATAAGAGTGGAGAGGAAGTTAATTGCATTCCAGCTGCTAAAACCTCATTATCATGTACCTTTTAACTGATGTGGCTTCCACATCACGTTTCCTGAACTGCTCCCTTACTGGTCTCATGCTCTTCCCCCACTTTCCAGTAAGCATTGAACCAAGACTGATTCACAAGCTGGATTCCTTTTGCACCTCTCATGTCTTCAACAGAGATAGTCAAAATGTCACAGAGTTAAATAATGCTGACAGAAATGCAACTACCTGAAAAACAGGTTTGAGTAAAGAATGTAAAACCTTTTTGATTACATACCAGAAAAAAACAGTGCATCCGCTGCAGGCTATGGCTGCCTCTCATCATCTCGAGAAGATACTGCTTTATCACTGCTTACAGCAACTATATTACGGCAGTTTAACTGCAGAAAACAAACTAACAAGAAAAGGCACTTGAGACCAATTTGCCTCATCAATAGGAGGTGCCATCATAGTTTGACCCACATCCAGCAGGGTTTTATCCCTTGTCTTGCATGGCAGAACCCCTACCCTGAGTTTCAGCACCAGGGAAGAATCATCTTGCAGATACTAACTGGGAAAAGTTTTCATCAAGATGAAAGTCTCCAAGCTAAGACAACACATACAAATGAAATCGAAGGCACACCAAGCCAAGTCGAACTAAAGGCCACTGTTCACTGCACCCAGACTGCCTGGTGCAAAGCTGAAAGACTTTTCAAATAACTGAGAAACAAGTCAGCTTAAGCATACTAGAGCAGACAAGGTCCTAGTTTAGAAAAATTCCTGATCCATCACCTGACTCAAACTATGAAAATGTACCCACAAACTTTTTATCTCTCAAGGGAATACCACGTATCAGGACACATGAGTCTTCAGATGCCAAAAGGCATGAAGGCAGATGTCTAGACAACCCCTAAGGGCTGAACACCTTTATAAAAACATTTACTCCTTTTCTTCTCAAGTGATATATCCTGCCTGCATGACACAACCTTTTAAAATCCACTGTTATAATACTTCTCCCCTGCACATTACACCAGGTTTTAAGTCTATGCTGCTTCTAACAGCAATTGCACGTTGTGAAGGCTGTGTTCGGAGCCTGCTTTAAATCTAGACTTTAAGATTTAGGGCCCAGGCCTTGCTCTGTCTCTCAAAGACACTTAGCAAAGCACATTCCTTACAAGTAAGACAAACAAACAGAAAAGTGTTTGGATAACTAAGGGGTTTCCTTTTTGTTTTAAAACAGCAGAGTGACCAATAGGCACGTGCCCCTCCCTGCACTGTTACTCAGGAGGTTCAGACACAGGCTGCTGAAAAGATGAGCTCTGAACATATGTGACATTCTTATACCTCAGAGGGAAGATATAGCATCACCCATTTCTCAAGATCATGGGCTAAAAAAAAAAACCACCCCCCCCAAAACCCCAAAAAACAACAACTCCCCCCCAAACAAAACAAAAACCCATCCAGAAAAAGCAACCACGCTAGAATGTCTTATTACAAAATAGTTCTAAAATCAAGGATATGTTTATAGAAAATACTTCAAGATTAAGCATCCTATAAGAAGCAAGTAGGTAGGTTTTTGTAAGAGCCAAAAAAAAAAAGGAGGTTTTGCACTTCATGTATTTCAAAAAAACACATTTCATTATGGACTGTGAGAACATGAAGTCACCTACTTTCATTCAAACACTGCTACTCTGGAGATAGACCAGCAGTGACGTTCCAAGGACAGAAGTAAACAAACACAGAAAAATTACCTTTACACAAGTAGATGGCATCGTCAGTCATGCCCAGGAATAATCCTGCACCGCAAGTCAGAATTACAATAATAAAATATAGTAATTAAATGGGAAAGTCTCTGGTAACATCTTTGACTTTTCTGACACAAAGCTACCACTTAATATTGTCTCACCAACTTCTCAAAAATGGAAGTTAGAGGATATGTTTTATGAGCATTTAACCTTCATATGTAAATGAAAAAATTAATTACACTTCTGGTGTTGTTAACTCTCACTGAAAACATTTTTATTGTAGGTTTACTGAAACTGTCTCATCTGAATAACGTCCTTTGTAACCTACATTCAACCCACCCACACTGGAGACTACTGTTGAGGGAAACAACTGAAGAAGGGGATAGTATTTAACTCCTTCTACTCTTTATCCTGATTTAACTAGACTTGGAACCTGAAAGATATTGCCAGTTTTCCTAATATCCCTCTTACGCCATTTCAACTTATGCTGTTTGAAGATCCCTCCATTCCCAACTATTAGGACAGTAACATTTTAAGCTCTTACATTGTTCCTTCACTTACCTTTCCCATGTAGTAAGAACACTTCAGATATGTATTAAGTCTTAGCACCTATAACATGCAGCCCATGAGGTATCTTTCATTAATTTCATTAGTATAAAATTCATTACAATTCTATCAATAGAACAAATCAGAGTGTATTTATAGTGACTATTAGAAAAGCTGGGTGTAAATTGTGGCTCAGTCACCTCAGAGACATGGTGCCTGTATAGCTACACAACCAAAAGAGACTGAAACATCATTTTCCAACTGAGCAGAAACAACCTTTCCAGTAAAGCACCAGAGCTTCCTCCTTTATTTCAAACACTGAACAGACGCCTAAGAGCCAGAAGAGCTTTGAATTACGATGAGTTGAAAATGACTGTTTCCTCTATTATTATAGACAGTTTATGTTGCTTCTTAGATATCTTGTTTGTGTTACCATGTGAGCTAGTTCCTTCTATTGCAGTACCACAGCTTTTGGTGCAAAGCTCTCTTTTTAAAGCTATAGGCAAAAAAATCAAAACAAAAGCCCTCACTTCTCTGACAGTCAAGTTTCCTCATCAACTGAACTGGATCCACACCACTCACGGCAAGCCCAAAGACTATATAACAATAAAGAAACAGGTCTAGCAGATGTTAATACTGCTGTTTCTGAATAGAACTTTTTTTTCCCAGTGCTGAATCATTTATTCATTAAAAAACACAGTTGCAGGGAAGACTAAACTATTCATGAATTTGGGCTGAACTTACAGAAGGGTTCACTTAAGGACAACCCCCTCTGACTTGCATGGAAACCAACACAAGAGATGAAAATGAACTATTTTGATCACGACAAAAACGGTCAGACGCTGAGCACTGGGAATAAAAGCCACGGCAACAAAGGGCTACATTCAGCCATAATACGGTGAAAGCAGTACCCAACAGCCAAATGGTCACAGCACTCAGCTGGCACACAGTAGATTCAGGTTGAAATCTCCTTGCTGCCTGGCCAACAGACTAATCCTTCTCTACGCAGGCTTGAGTTCTGGATGGCCTTGCTGAGCTGGCTGCAGGGCCACCTGCTTTATGGCCCACGGAGGCAATGGCAAAGTGCAGAGTGGAGCCACAGCTCCCTCTCCAAAAGCCATCAGTATGGCTCAGACCTGTCTTCCACCATATGCCCAGCTGCCCTTAACTACCCACCACCCAAGCAATAAGCACATTCCTGCTGCAACGGATTCCTGAGGTTAAGACCTAAAGAAGAAAAAGGGCTTCAACAAAAGACACACAAGGATGCGGATGTGTTGCTGGGGAAAAACATAGGTTGCCCTCCTTTCTTACTGCCTTCCCCCCACCTCCTTCCCCTGTGGCTCTTAGTTTTAAAACACAAACCACAGAGGCAAGAAGCCCAAGCTAAACTACTCAAACATGATGTCATGCCAAACAGTCAGTTTCACTTGAAACCAGCCAAACTGGAGTTTTCTGTGTTTCTGTAAGACTTCTCTCCCCTTCCCATTTCCTTCTCCCCACCCCCGACGCAATACTTAGTTGAATTGCCACATTTTTCCCACCTAAAAAATTCTGGGGGGGAAAAAAAAAGGCAAAAAGGAAAGTTATTTTCCTACATCTCTGCCACAAAATGCAAAAATAAAGATGTAGATTTTTGGTTTTCTTTTTGTTATACAAAAAATATCCAGCCATTGCAGAACGACATGCACTTAGGAGAGGGTGAGTCTGGGACACATTCACATTTCATTAGCACCTAGAGGCAAACAGCCCTAGGAGCAGAAAATACTGTAAAAACAACAAACAAATGTTAAAAAGAAGCACTGGGGAAAGGCATCTGTTTGCACGCCAGGGTGGGAAGGCAGCAGAGTACAAACGACAGGCATAAATTGTTCGTTTTCCTTTCTATTTAGCTTTCTGCGTAATCCCACTGAATAGCAATAATTTGGGGAACAGCATTATCAGAGGCCACTCAGTACATTCCCCTCATTCAAAAGCAGTTGGAGCACAATGGTAAGAATGTTATTCGTTATTTCCTATTACTTAGGGTGGGACTAAATGCTACTCAACAAGCCTATATATCAGATAGAGACATCTATAATACGTTCACTGAAATTAATATCCTGGGGAAGGAGAGGTCTGAACAATTTAATGCTGGTTTTGTTTATACCAGCAAGAAGCTAGACCCAAAAGTTATTTAATTAATCAGAATTATGGGCAGGACAATGCTATAAAGTGACAACAGTGAGATCATGATGCAACGCTCTGATTAACACCAGTAAAGGCGAGTTATTCTATGCACAGCAAAGCAGGATTCTCCTGCCCAGATTGTTTTGGGAATCTGTGTTCTAATACGTGCTCTAATTGTAGCATTCCCAACTCTCAGCATTACACCCAAACAGCTCTTTTAATTATGTTATCTTTACTGGAGAGAAAATACCATCTCGCAGGTATAGTTTTTTACCTAGAGAGTGCCCACTCATACACAAACCTACTCTTTCAGTACCCACACAGCTTTCATGATGCATTATACCCAATTATGTATCAGCAGAGATGCTGTTACTGACATCAAGAGACTGGATGTTTTCAGCTCTGTGGCTTCAGACCCAAACTTGCAATCAGGTGAAAACGCTGCCCCATTTACTGCCCCATTTACCCAAACTTCCTCCTCTCTTGCATCTTTATGATCGATCTGCAAATTTTCACCCCCTGATGACAATGAAAAGTAAATAGATAAATACAAAAAAGAGAGCAGCCACTAAGGTTGGGCTGAGTTTTGAGTTTCTCCCATGCCAGTGCTTCTGTGAACTGCTTTTCCCACTCGCTGCTTCAACACCTGGCCAGAATGGCAGGACCCCCAGCCCCACTCTCCAGAGCAGGTGTATCAGCAGCTGCATTGCACAAGTGACCAGGCAGAAGCAGAGGAAAGCCTCCACCCTCCTGCACAGCTTTTTCAATAACCAGTCAGCGTCAAGACTTCTAAAAACAAGATTGAGACAATGAAAGATCTAAGTGATATGCTTGCAGCCAAAACTGCCCTTTTTTTCATATGTACACGCAAATGAATCAAATGTTCCTGTCTGATAATGTCTTCCAGCATACAACTCCCAGCTAGTGGCACATGCCAGGCTGGGGTGGAGAGCTGGAGGCATTCAGGGCTCTAATCGGAAGGCAACTCAGTGCTTGTCAGCATCAGAGTCTTAGTTCCCAATTTCCACTCTAGTAACAGTTACTGGAGAAAGAGGTGGGGAAAAAATTACATATATATTTTCAAAATTTATGTATAAGAAAGGTTTGCATGTTTTAATGAAAATAATCAGTATTTGAGATATCTTTTCTGCTATTGATTCTGGATTAATGTTCTGCCCAAGTGTCAAAACTCTGTTTTTTTCGCAGGCACTGGGACCTCTCATTCCTCCATACACAAAAAAATAAAAGCTGCTTTAAAATAACAGGGGAAGAAAAAATGAAGTCTTTTTGCATTTTTTCCTCACATTTTTTTTCCCTGTTAGCAAGAGCAAGGCTCTAAATAATATAAATAGCCTGCGAGTGTGTAGTATAAACTATAAACCACACCCATCTCAGGGACACTGCCTTAAAGGAAACTATTAATATTAAAAACCCAGGGATGTGAAGAATGTGATAAGGCTTGCACTTGACATATTTTTGAACCTACTTTTGAAGGACACCAAGTAGCTCTCACAAAAATGCTGTAGCAGGTGCTTTTCCCCCACCCTCATTTTAATTTTCAAGGACAGAGACTTCTCAGCAGCTCTGCTGGCTCCACTATTACTTGGCTCCTCCTGAAGCTATGACAGCTTTTAATCAAGAACAGTGGCTAACAGGACATACACCCTGGGGCTTGGGGGACGGTTCCCCACCCACCCCACCACCCCCGAAAAAAAAATCCCATAAACACAGTTTCAGGACGTGAAGGAAGGAAGATGCATAGAGCACATCTTTTTGCAGAACTGAGGTCTCATTCTACCGCAGAGGAATTCACTCCAACCCAAGAGGAACACAGCTATCACAGCCTCCAGCTTGCTCGAGGTTTCCAGAGCAATTGTGCCAGCAGAAGCTGCAATGGACACTTCACACAGAGAAGTTAAGACATTTCCAAATAAAAGAAAGCAAATTTCCAGGCAATGCACACTATTTCTGTAGCAGTCACTGTTACAGGAAGTTGCCGAGAAGTAAGGAAGTTTAGGAGGAAGCTGAGAAGAGGAACCAGAGCTCGGTGGGGCGAACAAGAATCAGAAGCGTTCTAATAAGATGGCTGAAAAAGAAAAAAAAAATAAATCCCTAAGGGCAGGATTAAACCTTGGACTTCAGTTACAAAGACAATCCCTATGTTCAGGGGAGATGAGGAACTAATATGGAATTTCTCTCCACAGCTGAATTTTAAGCTCCTTTGATCTGCCAGAGTAGGATATACCTACCTTTCACTGGCACCTTTCCCTTAAGTAATGAGTGAATATCAGCCTCCATGTCCCCTATAAAAGTAGAAAGCATTTTGCTGTGCATTAAGCGAATAACAAGAGAATAGAACAGGACTCCCCAAGAAGCCAAGACTTAGCTAGCTCTGCTGAAACTGGAAACTCCAGCCTCAGCCTGTGCTGTTCTATGTCTGCTGAAACCCTTTGAAGTGAATTCTTTGAAGCTGGCCAGAAGTGGCTCTGAACTGGAGAGAAAGAAGAGTAGGGTGGCTGGTGGGGGCGGCTGGGGACTTTGATCCACACACAGTCGAGTTCAAGTCAAGCTTGAGTTCAGCAGATAAATGCGTTTTTTTTAAGAAGACACCATTCCTTTTATAGGAGACTTAAATCCTAACTTATGTTGACAAGATGACCAGTGGGCCGAACTGCAGTTTTCAAGTGAAGTGAGACATGGAAGCATACACTCAAAAGCTGGATCTCTCCCACTACTGCAAATAACACCCCTTGAAAAAACACATCTATGATAGGACTGGACTAGGCATGAAAACTGTTCACTGTCCGTATTTTCTGCAGAAATGATTGAAAATTCCCCTACAACTCCCAGCAGCACTTCTGCTAGGGTGACAAAGGAGCACTAAATGCCGGTTTGATTTTTTCAGGGACAAGTCAGCGTGGGAGTCATTTAAAACTGCCCTTTGCTGGAAACCATGTGCAAAGGACATCTCTGATCCCCGTTTTCAGTATGTAACTTGCTATCATAGAGTCTGCAGTTTTAAGGTTACGACTTTGGAGAGAAGAAATAAGAAGTCTGGCTTAAAGTAACAGCCTGTCTGAAAACAATCCTGGTCCGCCAGCATTAAGTCTACATTATCCCTCTGAGCAAGGGGCAAAAAAACCCCAAATCAGCTGAAAATATTACACAGTAGAAGCATTTCATCCTCCTTAGGATGGCCGAGAACCAAGGGAATGGAGGCAGTAACTGCAGTGCTGAATGCAAGCAGGCAGATAGGTTTTTAGCAAACTGATGAGAATAAGTGATGTTTCTGTTGCACTGAGTAAGGATTCAGGAACAGCAGGCAGGTGGGCTTTGGCCATCAGAATTATGGAAGTGTTAGGCATGTTTGCATTTTTTAATAAATAAATACACATTTAAAAAAAAAAATAGTTGAAACTGGTTGCATGTAGAAGACACCACCAGGAAAAAAGTGCCTGAAATTTTGGGACACAGGATCTAGTCATACTCAAATTGCTCCTGGTTTTCCTTTCCCAAAAGTTGAACATTCTTTAATACAACTCATTTCCCTCATAATTTATGGCTTATTGTAGAAGTGTTTTCTATTCAGTCCCTGACCAGCTGCACATAACAACCAAGAAGACAGATCAAGATTTTCTTTCACTGTTAAGGTTCTCTTGATGCATTCTATAATCATTCGTCATAGGTCTTTCTACAAGCCAGTATTTTTAATAATTATAGTAAGGAAAAGGAACCTGTCAACATTATTTCCTCTTTATTTACTCTGACACTTTTGTGGCTTTCTGCATCAATTAAGTTTCAATTTTGAAATCTAAAAAAAAGTGGGCTTTTTTTTTCCCCTTAAAGTCTGCCATTTAATACATTAAACTTTGGAGTACACATACTATTCAAAACACAACACCAGAGAACACAAAGCTGCAATGACTTCTACTGAGAGGAAAACAGATCTTTGTGACAAAACCAACGGCGTATTTATTTTACAGGCCTGAGTGTAAAGGTCTTGTAAGGCTGCTACAAAAAGAGCAGCAGGTTTCTACCTTGTTATGTCTTCCGAGATTTGTAAATTAAATCTGCAGAGTTTTCAAGACAAGTTGCCAGAGTGACTCTATTCAAACTCACTGGGTTCTGTTTTGTTTTTTGATTAATTACTTAAGATCTGCAATTTGAACTCACTTAACAGTTCCGCTGAGCTCCTTTTAGGAACGATTCTTCTCATCTACTTGCCTACAGAAGCATGACTTGTGAGAAATTACATGAAGAAATATTACAGTTACATTGCAGGAATAGGAGATTACTCAAAATAAGCACAGCAGCATATGAGTTAGGAAAAAATATATTTAATGGGCCTACTGACCAGATACTGAAGCCATGGAGTTCTTTATGCAAAGTTAACTTCAGTCAACATCACATTAAAACCACCCAGTACTATTTTAACAGTTTCAACAGTGTTAAACCAGATAAAGTATGTATCTTAGCATGAAGGTCTCCAACACAGCCTCCAGGGAGAAGAACTGGTTGTCCTTAGGGATACCATAACATGTGAATGAAAAGACTTTCTCAAGTCACTTTCTCTGTGCTTGTGTATTTAGCATATCAGCATAATAAGTCAATAAATTGCTGCCCCTTCCATCTGTGCTTTGTTTTCAAAGGCTTCATTGTATTTTATTTCAGTTTATTTAAGGAAGATTTCTACCGCTGTTGGTACAGAAACATGCAAATTTTGTCGTCTTCACAATTACTAAAAAAAAGTCTCTGGAAATACTTTTATGTATATTAATTGCTCTGACCTTACCATTTCGCAAATTAAAACTTGTTTGTTCACTCTAATCAGCAATCACAAATCAATAATTCTTTAAATCGTGACAAGTTATGGAAATTAATGACATCATGAGCAGCTATTCTTACATTTTCAGTTTTTTCCTGACAGTCTCTGACATCAGAAATAAAGCCAGGCAAAACATCAGCTGTAAAACTATTACTGAGCTTGCAGTGCTCTCCGGAACGTGCAGCTTTTGGGGAAACCTGCACACTGAAGAAAAAAAGTTTCACATTAATGAAAAAGTTGAAAGTTAAACACTGAACACTTTGGGAACTTCCTGCAATCCTCCAGACATCATGTTTGAAGAATGGATCAAGAAGCTTCCGAAGGCAGTTTCGACTCAGCTGCTCAGGTTCTGATGCACGTGCAAGGGTCAGGAAGAACCATTTTGACAGAATTTCTCCTTTTGCATATGCTTTCTGAATCACCCCAGGCATTCAAACAGAGACATGTGACATTTTCCCAACCAACTGCTTACAAGGCTTATTGCTTTCATGGTTCATTAGCCACGTTCCTGCCCTTTTCATTGTTTCTCCTGCAAAGTGAGAACAGCAGTTCAGCACTTCCAAAATAATTTTGAATTTAAGAAGAGCAATGACAGAGAAGGGAGGGGAAAATGGGGGGGGGGGGAAGGGTAGGGAGTGGAACCCCAGTAGTTTTAGCACAAGAATTAGCAAAATACACCAAAGAATGACAAGTGATCTCTCTTTCTTCCCAAAGAGCCATAAGGCAACAGCAAGCAAGAAGAGGAATTTGGTTTGACAAGGAAAGAACTGCAGCAGAGCTGGAAACTGTGTCTGCTGTTTGTTTCCCCAGTTTTGGGTAAACACCCCAACGCTTGTATGACTAACTGATCCTCATCATTAAATATGTGTGTAAACTTCCCTATATCAAAACATTTTGTCTGCATATATTTAGAAGAGAGGGGTTTGCTGCTTTTTTCCCCCATTTCTTTCATAATCATAAAAGAAATGAGGCACAGATTACTTTTATTCTCTGATTTTTTTTCAAGTGGAAACTCACAATTAAAACATGGTCAACAATACCTCAAATAGATGAAAACAGGTAACCTGTACATCCAACTACACACAGAAAGGCTTCCTTGTATTATGAACAACTGTATATATAACAGTACTACATCAGCTCAGTACTAATGCTTTCACCGGGCACTTACAGCAGGAAAAGACGGCAAGTGGCTAATGGAAGAAAAGAACTTCTGTTTAACTTCGTTCTTCCCATTTCAACCTATGATTATTATTTTGGTCCTTTTTAAAAGGGCAAAGTCTGCATTTGGAGGTTTGCTCTGTGTGAATGGACCAAGTACCTCTCTCTGTAGGAGATTACAGACATGAGGCAAGCTTCCCAGTCCTGATTACATAAGACTCCTACAACCAATGTCATCGCAGACAGCCTGGTGCTCCATCAGCCAGGTCTAAATCCCTGCCCCTATCACATCCCTTGCAAACCTCTGCTCTGCTCCCTTGCCTCTGTTTCAGGTGGAGGATGTGAGCAAGCTGAGAAGTGACAAGTTTCATTGTGGAAGTCTGAAACATTAACGAGCCCAGCCACCAACCCAGCCCTTGCCAGGCAAGGCTGGTAGTATCTTACATCACCAGGACAAATTTTGTCAAAGGAGCTCTCAAATCCTTAAGCCAGGGGTGTCAAACGCACAGCTCACAGGCCGAATCTGTCCCTCCACCTTGTTTTATCCAGCCTGGCACCCTGTTTCTACCCAGCAGCAGCAACAAGCTCCTTGCCCCTACACTCCTGCCTGCACTGGTCGTATGTGCAGTGCGTGATGTGCGTTACGCTGCAGGAGCAGGAGAACGGCAGGAGCTGTGAGTCTGACACCTCTGCCTTAGGAGAATCTCTTCTGCCTGGCACCAGCTAGGGAGCCACCTGCAACAAGAGCCTAGGAGAGGAAATTACACCACGAAAACAGCCCCAAGCTCACCTCACCTAATAATCTTCCTTGTCCCACGAATCAAGACTTAAAAACCAAAACAGGTGTTTCCTACCACCTTTGTTCAAAAAGTTACTAATATGAGGTTGCAAATGGATGCTGTTCCCACAAATAAAGAGTCAAAGGTACAAAAGCCCCACCAAAGTAAGTTTACAATATTTTTATCCATTTTCACCTCACCATTTTCACAGAGTCCTTGTTCCTAGGTACCGATAACACAAAGGAAAGGTGCAGTGGACCCATATGGACATAACATTGACAAGTGAAAACATCTGGCAACAGTAGCTTACTGCTGTCAGAGCTGGAGAGAGGACTTCAGCCTGCTTCATAGCTTTTAGTAACTGCTAAAAACTAAGAGGCTTTACACTCTGTCTCCTAACTAGAAATAGTTCCTTGCCAGCAGGACAAGAAAAGTCTAAAAATAATTATTTTTTTTGTTAAAATGTGTAATAAAAGTCTCAGACAACATGAATATTAAGCCTCAAAAGAAACAAAATGTGCTTGGGGAAACAGATAAGAGCCTTGGAGTAAAATAAACAACAAGGAAACAAAAATTAATTCCCTAATGTAAACTGGAGGAGGAAGAAAAAAGATTTCGCCCGTAGATTCCCATGTTCTGACCTCTGAATGAACTCTAAGCAACCAGTCTGCACTTTCTAACAGCAACAAGACTGGAAAGTGCATAGGAAGATACTGAAGGATTGCAATCCTTCCAACTTTTGCTAAGCAGTCAAGGCATAAGTCCACTGCAGAAAAACGTACACTGCAAAGTTGCAACATTTCATTGCAAATCACCAAAAGACTTCAAGTATTACAGGCAGAGCAGTGCAAGTCACAGACCTTCACAGGCCTTAGAGCCCACGGCGCTATTCCTTCTGCAAAGGTTTCTCTACAAAATCTATGCCTTGGGGTTTGGCTAAATTATCAGTTCAAGGAAAAAACAGTTTGATTTAAAAGTGCCAAGTACTGGAGAATCTATCACGTTCCATGTTTATGCTAAAACTAATTAAGCTGTGGAATCATTATCACCTGTATTGACCTGAAAAGAAAATAATGTTTTGAGAGACAAATATTCAAACAATTTTAGTGCACTTGAATGTGTGGATTTTTTCCAGCTCATGCTGAAATAAATAACAAAGCCCATCTGCACCAACTGAATGTATCAAAAAAAAAAAATGGCATTGAGATCTTTAGCGAAGTAGGTGTTTTACCCTCGCATTGTGTTAACTGCAATAACTTCACTCAATTTAGTGGGGACGAGCTGGTGTCAAAAGTAGTATAAATATTGGAATAAGGTAAAAGTTAAGATGATAATGTCTAGATCACACTACATATTATTAAAAGAGGGATATTTCTAAACAATTAAGAAATTAACCTTTCCCACTAAACTCAGGGTGTAAGGCACAAATATATGCCGACACTTGCTTTACCAATATCATACGGCTGGTAACAGACAACTCTCCATAAAAAGCTGGTAAATTTATGTTGTTTTGGCTGATAGGAAATACTTGCTACTGCTACAGAGGTGTGTAACATTGCCACCATGTTATTTCTCTTTTTCTCCAAAAAACAGGTGCAGAAATTATCTTTAAAAGGAAAACTGAGTTTTTATGCTTGAAAGAGCTTCTAGTCTTCGCAGATGTAAAGAAAAATTTGAAGTCTGAAACAAACTCATTGATCACCACCATGTTGTCTTTACCATCACGCTGGGCTTTGATTTGCTCTATTAAAATGGTTCAGGCATTTAACTCTGAAATTGGCACCTGATTCTAGGTTTACGGAGATGGATGATACGACACTGCATAAGGAACTAAAATATTACAAATATAGCTATTACTTCTACTACTACACAATGTAGCTGACCCTACCATGTTTTGGTTGTTGCTGAGAGGGGCAAGTCATGCCTCCTCTCTTCAGGCTGCCATTTCTGAGGCATAGTCACTCACCTGACTGCACAATGAGTTTGTTTAAGCAGCTAATTTGGCAGAGAATATTTCTGCCAGAATATTGGGAATAGCTTTCTGCTAGTTTAGCTATCTCACTCAGCCCAACACGGGGTCAGACACGGGCCAGCAGAGCAAAAGGGAGCAGCACACGTCAGTGGATGACAACAGGGAAGTAGATGGCCGTTGGATTGGCTCAAATGTTTTGTAAAGCCTCACCCTCTTAAAAACATAAAGGAAAAGATCTAGAGCTTATCTGCTTCGATGGCAACTGAGGCAGTAAAATGTTCACCTTCCGCCACCAACAGACATTTCACAGAGATAACACATATTTCAATGCGGTAAAGGAAGTAAATGGAATAATTTTCCCTATCTCTCTATTCGGTTCCAAAATGAAGGTATGTTCTTTACTGACCCAGGAATCTCAATCTTCATTTCTACAATCCATTCATTCCCTATCTGCATGCCTGCCTTTTCTTTAACTTTGCCTATGCGACCCAGTTAAAGGCCACGAGAGGGGAAAGTGATTCATTAGATATCACACAGATCAAGGTCCTTTCGCCGTAACAGTGTGCTTTTCTAGACATGAGCACAATGCTTTTAGAAAGCTTCTTCAAAAGCACTCACCGTTCCAGGTACGCTACTTTATTATTACCATTACTGAGATGCGCGAGGCACTTGTGGAGGGATTGTTCTCACCAACAGGAACAAATCATCTTTCAGCCAGCACCAACAGTAAGATGAATGAACCAGTTGGGAACCACATGATGCAAAATATTTTGTAAGATAACCTGTGCTACTGCTTAGTACAATTTTTGTTCATAACAGAAAAGATATCATGTGTTCAAGTAACTGCTATAAATACAAATTAACTGCTATGAAATATTTGCTTTTAAATAAAATGTCCTTCTCCCTCTGCACAATAATATGAGCAGAGAAAGCAAATACAGCAGTTCAAAACAGAATAACTTCAAAAAAACAGGAGGGAATTTAGCACCCTTTATTTTGCCTCTTCATGCAAATAGTATATATCTACTCTTCAATAACACCTAGAAACAGCAACAGGGCACTGTTCTGCTGAGAACAATGCTTGAACAGCTCCTACCCATTGTCCTTCCAATCTAACTACAGTAATACAGTAGGGTTTTTCAGGTAGTTGGCATTTGCAAAGTATTTACCCCAGGGGAAAACATTAATTCTACTTCACACAACACATTTTTGAATCCACACAATTAATTCATCAGACATAAATATTTCATCATCCAGCGAAGGCTCAGCAAGGAATTCTCCTTTTGTGGTGCACATGGAGGGTCAAAAACATTGGAATGTTTTAGAAGTCATTCTCAAACTGGTACTTCTTTGCTAAGGAGATTCAGGAAAGTTGCTAAGATTCAATGGGCCAAGCTTAAGAATTACAGAAAACCTAGCTTTGAAAAAAAGAGAAAATAAAGTCATATGCAGAAACACAAAGCTAGTAGCATCAAAAAAAAAATATCTCATTTCCTTTGGCACAGAAAGGGAACAGGCAAGTGAGCTGTCAGAAGAGCTAAGTGGGTCATGGGCTATGACTGCACTTCCCTTCACCAACAACCAAAAGACATAAGGGGTTCACTTCACTACACAACCAGACCTTCAGTCTTCCATTAGAAAGTGAAGAAATTTCACCTAGGGCAGGTGGTGATGCTGAAAATAAAATATACATTCTGAGAGGAAAGACACAGCAAATGACTAAAGCCCTTCTGAGACAAATGAGGGAGTTAGAAAAGGAGAGTGGGAGCAATAATGCCCCTGAAACTCTTCACAGCTTTGTGAGTCATTTTATGAAATGGTAATTCAAATGTACACAGGCAGTCAAAAATGTGTAACATGCCTTCTTAAGTGAGATACTGAAAATACTTTCCCTGTTTATTTAATAAAGCGTATGAAAAAGACACAAAGTAGCCATACAAGAGAAGCTGCATAAAAGTCACGATGTTCAAAACGAATGCAAAGGCAGAACTACTATTAAGTGTGCTTCTTGCATATAGTACAACCTTATTATGTATAATCACAGAACGTATTCAAGCAACGCAAAATGCCACATGTGCATTTAAAGATAAGACAGAAAGCTCAGTGCAAAACAGTACACTACCTTGTACACTGAGCCTTCCTGATGAGCAGTAGAAGAAAAGCAAAATTTCTGTTGCTGTACACACCAAACAAACCATACTACTGTAATCTTTTTTTTCCAGCATATTCTTAAGTTCTCTCTACTGACAGAGGAAAAACACAAGTTAATTCTCCATTCACTGAACCCAGAATAAACAGAATTTTAGCTTAAAAGCTGCACTAGTAATTAGATTTTTTTTCTCATTTTAAACAGTTAAGAATATTTTCAGGTACTATGTTTATTCCTGATAATCTACAAAAACTTTTGGGTTTACAGACTTATCTTACTGTTTCCTACAATACTTTTTCCCTCCCTGTTTTGTGCCTGACACGTGCAACTTGACTGAAAACACAGAGTAAACGTGACACTGACTTGGCCAACGTGGTACCAAAACCTCCAGGAGAAGGATGTATATGTTTTGGGGTTCATTTCTTTTTTTTTTAAAGAACTTCCAGTAATCAACATGTTAGAGGCCACAGCAGTTGAAAAGTAGCATTAAAACCAATAAAAATAAGAAAAACTGCCATTTTATGACTTCATAAAGTCTGCTGGATTAGGTGTTAGAGGAATTTAGGCTAAGTTACTGCTTAAACCTTCCCCAAAAGGACTCCCAGACTATACCAAGTGGCAATTTTTAATCCGCAGAAGCTGTAGATGCTCTGAGATGGATCCAAAACTTCTGTGAAAACATGAAGAGTTACAACGTTTACCAATAGCTTAATTTCTTTTTCTATAAACACACTTGTATTAAACTAACCTCTCAAGACCTGGGTGGAAAACTGTAGTGAAAAAGTGAAAAAATTCTGAGTGTATACTCATACATCTAAAAGGAACTTTAGTAAATACTCATAAGCAACACTGAAAGAACGGAAAGCTAGAACACATATCTCAAGCTGAATAACACAGCAAGACTGGAGTATGCCTTACTCTGCAGTTTAGGTTCTTCATAAAGGCTTGAAAGAAAAACATGCATCTTAATATTTAAGATTTCCTTAATATTTAACAAGAACCAAGGAGCAGATTTAGCCAGCTCCACAAATGCAGAACTCAATGCACACATGCAGCTCTGTGAAATGAAGGAAGAGGAGAGGCAAAAGCCACTAGCCCCACTGTTAGTACTGAAGGGGCCAGGACTGAGGGAGCTGGGGTTGTTTAGCCTGGAGAAGAGGAGGCTCCGGGGAGACCTTATTGCTCTCTATAACTACCTAAAAGAAGGTTGTAGTCAGGCAGGGGTTGGTCTCTTCTCTTAGGCGATCAGTGACAGAACAAGAGGACATGGTCTCAAGCTTCGTCAGGGGAGGTTTAGGCTTGATATTAGGAAAAAATTTTTCACTGAAAGGGTGATTTGCCAATGGAATGTGCTGCCCAGAGAGGTGGTGGAGTCATCACCCCTGGAGGTGTTTAAAAACAGATTGGATGAGGTGCTTAGTGCCATGGTTTAAATGATGAGTGGGTGCTAGTGTTGGGTCATAGGTTGGACTAGATGATCTCAGAGGTCTTTTCCAACCTTGTGATACTGTGATACTGTGGAAGGACATGACACCACCTAAGTTCACATCACAGAACTGTGATTTCAGCTGAGTGGCTTCTTGCTGTCATTTACATCAGGGTTGTCTGCCATGAGGTTAGCTAGATTGTCTTTGGAACTAAGCGTTAGGTGACACATGGAGAGGCTGTAGAATTCAGAGAAGAATTAAACACACAAAACAAGGCCTCCAAGTTCAGAACAATCTTATTTCTGTGTGTTTAGTATGTTGAGAGCTTCTCTGTGGCTCACGTGGTGTTTACTCATTGCAATTCCTGGTTATTAATTCATGTTAGAGAGTACTGCAGGACAGGTGCTACTTTCAAGGACTAGTGAGGGTGGGGGGCAGTTGATCATTTGGGTGGAAATGCTGGGGGCTTTTGAGAACTTCTTTTGTTTAATGAGTAATAGTCTCTCCCCATCCCCTCAACAACTGAAAAGTCGTTTTTCAGTTGAAAGAAAAGCAAACACTAAGTTTACTCTTTTCTAATCCACCCGTGCTTCTTCTAATTACTCAATAACTTTCACACACATAAACCAATATGAGAGAGACTGAAACTGGGTTGTTTCCCCCTCCCCACCAAGAAGCAAATGGTACGTTTAGAATAACCAAAATTGTTCAGGAGAGATGCATCCCTCCATGGAAAACAGCAGCATAGCCCAACCGTAAAGGAAAACTCCATGATGGATCCTTACTATCATCAAAGTTTTACCTGGAACCCCCTGTTCTGTAAGGTAGCCAGATACAACACATCAAGTGATGCCCAGAAAATATAAAACCTAAACAAATAAAACTTTGCTGACCATTCATTCTTACGACTTCAGAGCCAAATCCTGCCATGTCTGCTTAAGAAGCTGGATTAAAAAAAAAAACCCATCCCAAACAAAAAACGCAGCGCACACTACAAAACACCTGTTAGCTATGATTTCAGGTACCTGGCCTACAAAATCTTCTTGTCTGTAATGCAACCTACTACATCCAAAGTAAGATTTCAAAAACTGGTTCAAGGGAGGTTATAGCAATGTATAGACTTTGACATTAGATAGATTTTGACTTCAGCATCTCTCACGATTAAAATTTTGCCCTAGGCAGTATGTGAGGCTCTAGTGACAGCTCAGAGGAGGCTCTGTGAGCAGCCCTACTGGTAAGAAGCCAGGTAACAGGAGAAGAACAGTACAGAGACAGCAATGAGCTCCTGACATCAGCAAGCAAAGGAGTAGGTGCTGTTCCTCTTCTGTGAGGACACCAAGCTGGTTACAGAGTCAGCACGCACCTGAGAAAGACTTTGGCATCACCACTGTCCAACAACGCTGAGGTCCCTATAACTGCAATCAAGCAAAATCACAGCAGGTGCTAGAGAATTTCTCCCCATAAAAGGACTTTCTTTCCATTAGCAATGAACGATGAACACAACTGAGACCACAAAGCACAAACCCCTCTGTTGTGACCCCTAAAATGAAGCATAGTCTACAAAAAACAAACTAAGATCGACAGAGCAAAGGACCTTTCACTCCCCTTAATTCAATTCTCTCCTTTAAGTCAGTGCACTGTCATTACCCTAGCAATGAGACTGTAACACTGAAGTTTTTCAGCTTGATGGTAAAGTCATGTAGTGTCCATCCATCTCCAATAATAGCAATATTGAGACAATGAACTCTATTGAGGCATCTAATAAGGCAGATAGTCATTTGCATAGTGCATTTTCTGTGACTCTGTAATACATCTCAAAGACTCGATTCAGACTATTCTCCTTTCCCACAGACATTTTTTAAAAAGGGTTCTTTTACTAGAAAAAGAAACAATGACCCCTCCCATAATAGGAGAAAGCAAAAGATAGGATTTTCCTGCCTATGACGGGTGCACACTTTTGTCTGTGTATTTTTATTTGGTTGCGCTTGGCTTTTTTTTATTTTAACTGCATGTTCTTCATCTCTGTTGTGGACTGAATGTTCAGAAGTATATTCTTGATTTTGTTCTAACAGGCTTCTGAGCAGGAAGCACTTTGGGTTCCCCACCCACCAGCACATGCAAATTTTATCTCTAACTCCTGTGCCACAGTCTTTTCCTTCATCTCTTCTACGTGACTCACTGAATTATTTGCTGGACATAGCACAGTTGTGTAGATTCACTAGCAAGCTTATGAGTCCTGAGTTTAGGATGAGCTCTGCAATGTAGTACTTGGGTAACTTGACAAATCACTTTCTCTCCAACAGTCCGTAACAGCCTTGAAGTCAATGTACACACATATAGTCTAATCTGTGCCTCAAAGTTCAGCTCAAATAACATCCCCAAGTACTGCTTCATAAAAGCAGGAATGATTATGTCCTTCTGCTTTCTTCTCTTTCGGTAAATAATCCTGAACTTTGTCAGTGCTTTATTTAGCACAAAAAAGCACATATATTATTCCTGGAGGAATATCTCTACCCATATAGAAAGGGTAATACTGCTTTGGTATATTAACCCAGCTCCTCTCTGCTCTGTACCTCAGTACAGTCACAGGCAATCTCCAGGAGATTCTGCTAAATCCTCTATCCAATATCCTCTGCCAGAGTCCACAAAAAGGACACATATCCACAACTCATCACCCCAGCCGCCAACCCGTGGTGATACAAACATTAATTTGTCTTCAGCTGCAAACACAAATTCTCTGCAGCTACCTCTGGTCGGGGCGGAGAGGAGAGAGCCCCTGAGCTACCAGGAAGCCCTCGGATGCTCCCTGGCCACATCCCACAAAACCAGCAGTGACACAACACTAGATGGGTCATACATGAAAGTCTTCCTGCAAAAGACTGAGCAGTTAACCTTGGGCAACTCAGCGTTGGGCTCCCGTGAAAGTGAAACTACATGGCATTTTTTGGCAAGTCAGAGAAGGTCAGCAGAAAGGGAGAAAAAGCTACCGCACAACAGCCCCAGCGAGGAACAGTGCTGCAGTCTTCATCCAAGCTTCTGATTTTATCAGATCATGCCACAGTGTTAACATTGTTTATGACCCTATTTTGTGTCTGTGAATCACCCACTCCCAGAGACTCTTCCTCCATCCCACATTATAAATAGCACCACATACAAGCACCACATACAGAACAGAGTTTGTGAAACAAAGGAGACTTCTCGAAACAAAATAATGTATATGGAGCTGACAAAAATCTTTCAAAAGCCTTTCTCATTTATTTATAGTGCTGACTAGACAGGCAGATTCCACATTCTGGAAACCCTGTAGGTCACTATCTCCATTGCTCATTCACAAACAATTCTGCTAATAGAAAAAAAAAAATCCCTCCAGTTACAACTGAACTTATTCCCCAGCACTTCTTCTTGATACATGCCTTTTGAAAAGAAAGATTTTTTTTTAAATAAGTAATATTATGTATTTTTCCTATTTATAGGCAACACATGCCTAGACCATGATAAGATAATATGATATTATTTATATATCTGGAGAGATTCAAACTTTGCAACCAACCTCTTGGAACTCTATCAGTACAAAGTAAGTCATCTTCTACCATGCCATAGCAGACTGTGACTTAAATTTCCATAGGAAAATACATTCTCAATTGCTAGCAAAAAACCCATCAAGAATTTTTTAATTCCCTCTTTTCTCCCTGAACCGCTTGCTTGCAGTGGGAAGTTCACAGCACTATCATCCTGATAACAAAGCAGACAGAGACATGTGACTAAAAGCTCTGGAAAACAGTTTCTTGGACCACAAATGCATGGGACACCTTGTTGAGCCAACACATAACCAGCTGCAGCCCCTGAGACCCAAACAAGCAAAGCCCAGGTAAGAGAAACCCAAGTTGCCCATCAGGTGGGCTGGATGGAAAGCAAGCTACCAGATTCCTGCTTTGTAAGGAAAACCTTTACTGCTGGTGCTAAACTCTGACCAACTCAACCCACTTTTCCATCTCCACATTTGCCCATCTTTGAAATCCGTCAACTTGTCACTAGAGAAGCATCCGGACCAGATAGACACCAACCTAGCAAGGAACCACCAAGCTCAAACACCCACATCAAACCCACCCTTGCAAATATACACCGCTACAATGTCTCCACCAGTTCCCAAGCCTTGTTTACCAGGCAGACACATCAATACAAGTGATGCAGGGGCTGAAAGAAGCCCATAATTTTTCCACCAGTCACAGAGATGTGGGTTACACAAAACGCCTGTGAAAAGGCACCCTGTCCAGATTGATTTAACAGAAACAGAAGAGACACTGAAATAACATCGGCATGTTCTATTGATAAAATTCCTTGTAAGTGCCTAAGGTGAAAGCATCCAAGTACTTCTCTATTCGATTCATCAGTTTTTTTCCCCTGCCATTAATCACATGGTTATTTGTCAAGCTAATTGCTCCTTAATCAGTCATAGAAGTTAGAACCTGCTATAACAAGACTCCTCTTTAAACATAAAGGACAAGTAAAACAATGCACTCAAATGCACATTTCGGGAACAGTTAAATGTATTAATATTTCATTCTTTTTTGTTATTTTGTAGACTTGACAAAAATCTACCGTTTAGAATATTAATAAAGGAAAATATCAGTGCCTGGAAAATATTACAGTCAGTCTGGACATCATTTAAGTGTCTTTTTTTTTTTTTATTCTCCTACTGCTTATCTAAATGCACAGTTCCTTTTCCTTTAGCTTCTTTCCAACACTACTTGATAATAAAATAAAACTAAATAACAAAATAATTCATTTCGCACTAAAGGCTTGTTTCTTCTCTCCTGTACCATACACACAAATACATACGCGTGTGTACACACAGTCACATACATATATATATATATATATACACATCAACTTGAACTGGCTAATGCTACTAAAAGTATCCTGTTATAGTTATACAAAACCTGACTGCATTAAAAATTACTTTCTGGCAGAAAGAGAAAACAAGAGTAAGATCCTCTTGCAATTAGATAGCAACACTGAAATTCAGAATGCCCGAGCTCTGTGTCATCAGCTCACTGTGTAACTTCAGACCCTCATGCTTTGTTCTACCACATTTACGAACAGAAGATTTCCCAGGGAGGCTCCATACATTGATCTTCATTATCACTCTGAAATACTGACCAAAAGGACTTGTAGAAGTAATATTTAACTTACCATAATGTCTTTCAATAAAAAAAAGTTCGTAACCACATCTTTAGTAACATGTCTAAGCAGAGGGAATCGTGAGTTCACAACATGATAACAACCAATGGGGATAACTCATGTTAAGTTCTCACAAAAGGGGAACAACTCGAAATCAGGGAGCAGAAAGAAATTTAATTAGAGCTGACTGAAAAGTACGGCATATGGTTCACAGGAATTTTTTCTTTTCAATTAAAACACCCTCCTCCTCCTTGAGAAACTAAATACAAATTACAGAAAACTATTCTGTGACATGTGCTTGCAAAAATTAAGACAAGCATAACAAAATTTCTGCAAAAGCTGTGTCATATACCATGTACAATTACAATCCAACTTCTGCAACAAACACTATTTTGTCACTGTACTACACAGGCATTTATTCCTTCCCATCATCTACCCATCCGTTTCCCTCCACATTACTAAAATCCATTCCACTCACATACCTAAAATTTGGCTTACAGTGTGGGCAGAAAAGGAAAGGGGGAGAAAGAAAGGTGTAAAGAACAGAAACAGGCTTTTTAAAAGAGAAATCATACTCAGAAGTTTCATATTGATAAAAATGCTAAAATATGAAAACAGCCATGTTTTTAAAATATGTAACGAGGAATAGTGTAAAAGATTGGGCCATCAAGGAAGGATTTGCAATCAAAGGACTGACAAATTGCAATCATGAGGATACAGAGAAGACTTAAGAAAAGTGGATACATTTTATTTAGAAATGAGTAGATCACTATGAGAAAGACTGTCCACACTTGCATTAAGAAAACATAAATATTTTACAGAACGGGTGGGGTGCAGCTTTCACCTACTTTCAATTATCACAGGATTATTTGGCCCAGAGATGGAAGAATTTCTGGAGACAAGGTTGTAACACTGGGCTGTGGCACAGCTCTGCTAGGGCAGCACCTCTCAAGTGCACTCAGAGACGTCACCAAAGCATGGCCACAGGGACAGCTATAACTGAGGACACCCACGCACACTGTGCATCCAAAACCACAGAGCCTGACTGAAGATGAACATCTGAAAAAAGACAAGAGGGAGAATTAGGAAGAGTGGTTTTGTATGAAAGGGAGGAAGGCAGCAATGCTCTGAAAATCAAAGCCAAGTAGTTAAACGACAAGTCTGAATGGTAATAGCACATGGTGTAATGTAACATTGCCCAGGTTTTCCTAACAGAAGACCCTTTTTCATCTGGTCATAACTTACCCCAGGTGCTTCAATTCAGAGGAAAGATATTAAGACTATATTCCAGCATCTGGCTAAATATATTTACTTAGTTATGAAAAGTGGCAGCCAAAATGCTTCAAGACATTGAGAAAATGAGAATGAGAGAAAACATGTTGGTGTGCCATTTACTAAACACCCCAGTGATCTTTTTTCCTTCTTATGATCTGGCAAGAAATGGACTTCCTCTGACCCCATCAGTCCTCCCTTCGCTAAGGTACCCTTTGCTATCGCTGGGAAAAAGACACACACATCAGAAACACTTGAGATATCAAAATATAAAATCCTAATCAACTTGTGCCTACTCGAGCCTTTGCAGAATGGGAGCAGAGGGAACTACCTGGAGAACAACTAAGCTAAATCAAGCACTGAAAGATGCTTGGTAAGTAACCCTAATCATCCTATACAAGAAGGAGAGGGAGACCGGAGAAGAGGAAGGATGGGGGGAAATTAGTTGAAATAACTAGAAGACACACAGAAGGAAGGTCCATGGAACGGCAGAAAAAGGGAAGCTGCACCAAGCTGAGGTGGAGGCTCTACCAGCCAGGGGTGCACTGCCGTAGCATCCGCAGGCCCTGCAATGAATGGTGCCCAGGATTAGGATCACCAGCCATGTCTGTAGTGATGAGGCAGGTCCAAGGTCAAGCCAGGAAGCTGATCCTATGGGACAGGGTGAAGGTCAGCAGGGCACTCAGTGGGTCACTTTACTAGATACCTGCTCAGCTGTAGTGCCCCCACAGCCTAGTTCGGCAGGCTCTTGTCTCAGCTTGAAAGCTGTTCCAAAATGAAAGGAAGGGGGGGAAACATACTTCTTGGCAAGGCTGTACAGGGAGACTTGCACAGGCACATCCTCCATCTCCATCACAAAATATATCTGGGCAAGCTGAAGCTTCTCCAACAGCTGAGCAAAGGCAGCTAAACATGGCGAAGGGGAGAAGAGTGTGAGCTCTGGGCCCTGCCTCCATGCTTTGGAAAGGGGCAAATTAATGACAAATGGGCAGCTTTAACTCTAACACTTCCTAGCTTTTCACAGATAGATTTTGCAACCATAGAAGGGTTCCCTAAATATAGACTGTGCATCTGTACATGCTTAAAAACAACACACATTCATGCATTTCAGAACAGAGACTGCCTTCAGGTGCATTTTAACAACAACAAGCAAGGTAACAACACTCTCAGCTAGGGAGCTTTGAGTGATACCCTGAAGTATATGTATAAGCAAACAGTAATGTAATACCTATCACACCTTTCTCTCAACAGCGGTAACCGTAGAGACTGAAGACTCAGCTACTGTGTAGCGCAGCAGATAAATCAGACAGGCTCACTCCTTCTTAAGCTCTCAGGTGATCATGGTTTTGACCATCAGCCCACGCTGATTATCATCACCTCATCTTAAGCAGCGTACAGCTGGTAACCTGATGTAGCAAGAGCCTACAAGTTCAACACTAGCCATCCAGAAATGCTTTCTATCACTTTTAAGCAGTATTCAAATTACAGGGGATAGTGTCATATTATCACAGCTGTGGATTGGGGGCGAATTTTACCTTTCTCTCATTACAGGAAGGGATGTCTCATCCCAAGAGGATCTAATTAAGAAGAAGAAGGCAGACTGGCCAGTTTTTTTTTCAGAGACTAATACGGTTCAGCTCTGTGTAATAAAACAGCACATCCTTGGGCACTGCTTCAACAGTTGATACACAGTTAACTTAATGTAGGCTGCAGCAGTTGCTCCTTATGTACACTCTGTGTTTACTCATCATCCTCCCCCAAAAACCTACTTTCTTTTCATTAGAACTTGTCTTTGCTTTTGGCTTCATAGCAATGGACATGATGAAAGAGTGCTTACGCCCCAAACTCAATTAGTTTCTCGTACGCTTGCTCTTCCATGTCCTCCCTCAGTTGCACCCACACACGGTTCTTGTTTAGCTCCCTTCATTGCATTAAAGCAGGGATAGGAATGTCTCAAATTAGAGTCTTCCAAATACCACCCAATACATACAAACCTCAGACTGCCCACAATTCCAGCTGCTGCACTATGGGACATCCAGAAACTAACTGGATTTTCTTCCTCAGCAAAAAGAAGCATTTGCTGAACAACCAAAGGCAACAACTGCCTTTATTTCAGTTATATACAATATACACAGTCCAGAGCCCGAACAGCCTGGTGGTAGCCATTCACAACGCAGACGTTTTACTAGCATATTGATTTTTTGCCCCATTTCAGTACAACTGGTGTTATCCATTCTTACACAGTGAGATCACTTCATAGGGTTGGAGGTACAGTTTGCTCCCTAACATCTCAATCCCTCTCACTGCCCCCATTCACTCAGAGTAGCTGTTTCACAATTTGGACTTGCTCTATGACATGCCGAATATCCAGGATGAAATTCGCTGTCCTGCTAAATGCCTGCCAAGGTTTTGTACTGCCTCAGTCACACTCCTACCCCCTTTTCCCAAGCACTTGAGGGGTTTATCACAGACTGCCCACTGTCTAGAGGTGAATGTCTATCTCACAGCACAAGAAACCCTTCCCCATCTGTGCCTCATGTAAGGAACGCCTTTCCTATCTATGAACCCGCCAAGAATTAACCAATTCACTTAGGGAAGAAAGGGACAAGACCCCACAACCCAGCTTTTGTCCAATTTGTAACCCATTCATGACCCAAAAGGAATACTGTGTTCACAAAATACAGGAAGCTATGTGAGGGAAGCTTTTTTCCCCTCCAGCTCTCATTTTTGACACAATTTGTGAGCAAAAGTGAATCCTGGTGCAGATAGATGTGGCAGGGCACTACACTGATTTCCTACACCCACCAGTGACTGAGAAAGATTTATTTTTTTAAGTCATTGCAAGAGGTCCTAACCACATCAAGATTCCTTATTACTAGCCATGTACAAACACTCAATGTCCCATGGCATTTACAACCTGCAGGTCACAAAACACAACTGGTGCAACATGGGGGAGGAAGTGTGAAGAGAAGATATGAGGGGCAGCAGGTACTACAAGTCCTAAAATTTCTCAGTAATTGCCTTAATCTTCAAAACTCTAGCAGGATTTCAGAAGTCCTGCAGAATCCCTGGAAGATGGAACAGCAAACTTCTGGCTTCAGGAGAGCATAAAGTAGCAGGCCTTTACTCAAAAGGGAAACTGAAGTTTGGCAGTATCTATCTTTTCCACAAATGGCTGGTCAGTTTTCACAGATTAACATAGTTGGAATGAACTTTGATGCAATCTGAATACAGTATGGCAAATATCACATATAGCACTGACTTTGAATAAAAATCCTTTATATCTGTTTTCTTTTTCATCTCTCCTTTAAAAAAAAAAAACACTCCCAAGAGAGCAGAACCAACTAGAGTAGCCAATTTGCACGAATGGGGACTCATCATCTACAGCAACTGGTCTTTGGCAGAATTGCACATTACAACTTACTATTCTTACCTTCAAGAGCTGGAAAATAAAAAAAATAGTAGCAACTGTGCCAGTTGTTGTGAGCAGCCTTAAACCAAGGCACAGGAAGAATGACTGCACGCACTGCTTACAAGGCAAACCATCAACATACTGCACAGAATTTAGCACATAAGCATAATTTACAGGGCACAGCGAAGGTCATCAGAAACAACTTTCTGTGTGATAACAAAGCAGCAAGTGGGCAATGAGTTTGCTAGAATGGCACAGGGGCTGCTCTGTGAATCATCCAGAATGGCTGCTGGAGAAACAGCAGACCTTTCCTGCAAGTCACAATACAAAAGAGTGCAAGTGGATGAAAAGGAGAAATGATTTTTTTTGCAGGCTGCTCAAACTTTCAGAAATTTAGAAAAGAATTATCTTATTTGGACATCTTAGATGAAGTCCTAACCAACTGCACCATAAAGAGAACTACTCTCCATTACCAGAAGATCACTGAGGTGGAAAAGGGAAAAAAAGTATTCTCTGCAGTAAATAATCAGCAGCTCTTTCCTTCTTCTTACTCCTCCGGCAGCATTACACTTCTCACACTGAACTAGGAAACAGTTGAACAGCCACACTGAAAAGTATGAAGACTGAGTCAGAAGACAAGAGTTCAACATCAGTTAAACCACATATGGTAGCTCCATCTTGTAGTACTGGGAAACGACCATTGCTTAGGGCTGTTCCAGATACTGCATCCACCTGCAAATATTTGCTGCTGGCTAGAGCTCTGCACACACACTCTCACTAGTAGTGTCAGTGCTTTGTGAAATAGTGCAGAAAAGAAAGAGAAAGAAGTTTGCTTCACACAGAGTACAATAACTTAAAGATACACTTTAATTATCAAAAGCTTTTCCAATACCTCGTTGGGATTTTTACTTTTTTTTTTACAAAAAGAAGGTGGTTCTATGCGTATAAAGTTAAATATATAGCTGATTTTTTTCAAGCATTTTAAGCTTTTGATTTCATGAATATAGAGAGCTAATTATTAGCTTCTTTAATGTCTTCTTTTGCTACCAGAGATCAGGAACTACAATGTCACAGAGGAATCTGGCACACACTCACTATAAAAGCACAACAGCAATTACACTTTCATTACATAGCCTCAAATCCATACAAAAATACCTTGTGTTAAGACTTTTGTATTTTAGATCAGCAATAATAAATAAATCATTACTGCTGGAGAAAGATGACAAGAAGATAAAAATGCCCTGACATGGTGCTGGAGGACATCAGCCATTAAAGTCTTCTGAAAAAAAAACAGCTAAACACTTTATGACAATATTTCATCTGTAACTTTAAGCTGGAAAAGATGCCTGTTTCCAAATGGATTCAATGCATAAATGAATTATTTTTTTATTTGCCTATGTTAGCTGGCTAGCTTTTTTATTTGTAAGTATCTCCCAGAAATTTTAACATCTCCAAATGCAAGTCCTTGAGAAGTTACAAACAAAGGAACGTTTTCTTTCCTTTAACAGGACAAATGAGAGTATTGGTGGCATTCTTTATATACATACAATTACCTGCATTGTTATGGAGATTAAAGGACAAACAGATCTAATTCCAGATCTCACTGCCTTGTCCTTTCCCATAATTATGTCTTAAAATTGGATTTCAGTTAGAACATTCACAGTGCCAATTATCTACCAATGTTTTCCACGTAGTTAGAGATAGCTTCAATTACTTTAATGTGGATGCGACAATACATTTAATTTATCATTGACCATTCAAGTGGACACATTCAAATAGTTGCAATAAAGTGCATTTTTCCGGTTGGCTGAAAGAAGTGTCTTAAAACTCATACAAGGTTCATTAGTAAAAATAAGTAATTAGTTGAGTAGTAAAAAAACTGGCTAGTCTATTAGTGTCTTACATAAATAAAAAAACAAATTTTCACACAAATCTTCCCTTTTTGTTTCTCTTCCATCTCAGAAATATTTCTAGAAATAGGATGCTGAACTGCAGAGATACTGAAAAAGGAAAAAGAAAGTATTTTCGTTCTGAAGATGTTAATGCTGTCCCTTTATCTCATGTGAGAGTTGATCAGTCTCCTTTCTTCAGCTCTCTGTCTGTGCCACTCACAGTATGCCCACTAAAAAGGCCAGATCCTGATCTCAGACCTGGGCTCCTTATTTCTCCCTGGTGCTCAGCTGCACGGAACTAGACCCTACAGGTGAATTCCCCTCAAAAAATTATGCAAACTAAACCAAAGATAATGAACTTCTCCAAAGAAAAAGCTTTTTTTTCCCTTTTTTTTACAGTTTTTTTTAAGATACACATTTACAAAGACTGGGAAGGAAACTGAGGCTACACTTCTTATGTTTCTCCTTAAAAAAAAAGTATAAATCAATGGAAGGTGAAAACAAAGACCTCCGTTAACTAGGCACAGCCTCCTCTGCAAATAACAGTACAACATAAAAAGTACGTTTCTACTGGTATTTAATGCCAAGCCCAGTAGTAGGAGCAGTGGCTGATCCTGCAAGGAGACTGAAAGAATACTAGATTTTAGAAAGCATAACTCACATAGCAGTAAAGCCACGAGCTGTCAATTTCCCAAATCCAAGTTTGGTTTTAAATGGGTGATTATAAAATATGCAGCCTCAAGAAGACACTGGAATTCCTGTATCTGCTTTCACTGGAGAAAAATAATTAAAGAAAACAAGATCTGATGACCTAAAAGGACTCTATCAATTTATCACTGTTCATTTTAAGCCCTCCTCAGCTTGAGGCATTTGTAAGTATAAAAAGTTCCTGCAGAATCAGGGAAAGCAACCAAGTGTGACCACAAGAAAAAAGAAAGAGGAAAACCCTGAACTTTTATTAATACAATATAATTTTGCATATACATACTTGATGCCAGCCACAGGCACCTATTATTTTCCTTCACACTGGTTTTCATAACAAGTCACATCTTAATGTTTAAGAATTACACTGAAGCTATAGTCTGCTTAATATTGTAAGAAAATGACTGGCAAGGATGAGTCAATCTCTTCTGATAGTTCCACACTGCTACTTTCTGCTACAGTGAAACTACTAACATGTCTTCTTTTACCTGCTTCCCAGAGCGTAAGGGTGGAAGCCCTTCTTCTCAGCCAAAGCTACATCTTGGTCTCAGAGAGAGGTGATTTGCCCCAAACCCGTCAGCACAGAAAACCAGCCCCCTTTCCAGTCAGGGCTATTCTTTGTGTTTCAGATCTTGCTAATGATGGAGGCATCTTCTGTTTTCACTTGGACACTATTTAACACTCTAGCACCCTCTCTGCCCTTTCCACTTCAAAATGCATAGGCTACCTTGCACAAAGACAAGCAGCAGAGCAAGTTTAGACAAATAAAGACAATGATGCAATCCTCTTACTATGAATTCAGACAGTAACTAACGGGTCATCTGTTCTTGAGTGGATATACGCTGTAGCCACATGAAGCCAACTAAATGAACTCTTGCCATTTTCCCCTTCGCCCTTCCATATTGTGACACCTTTTGCAAAATTACGTTTCAGGGAATGCCCTGGGAATTGGTTAGGTGAGCCACTTCGGGCATGAGGAAACCCTGGGGAGAAGAGACAGCAAGAAAAAACAACCTCCATTTATCTGCAGGGACATTGACATTACAAGCACATCAAGCACTAGAGGGAGGCAGCAGGAAGCTCTCACAGTCTGCAATATCACAGATGGTCCCATGCTTTGCTGCATACGTAGGCTGGCCTACTCAAAAACGAAGCTGCATCTTTCACTGGCCACAGCCTGCTGCCCCATCCATTGCAGCATCCTCCTGTCTCATCAAGCAATACAGCACTCCCAGCACACCTGCCCTTTGCATGTCTCTCTCTAATTCCAGGGACAGAATTGGTAGAAACTGTAATTTGAAAATGAGGACTCAAAAGCAGATATGTAGAAATAGACTTGCCAGCAGTGATGTGTTCATGCGTGTATATAACAAAATAAATGAGGAACCTTATTAAAAATGTTCTAACTTAACAGAACCCAAGTGCACGGGAGGAAATAAGATGGCAAAGCGCAGACTAAGCTCCACCATGACAAGGAATGCAGAAACAAAAATCACCAGCCACTCCTGTGAGAAAACACCTTCTGTAGCCATTTCCCACTGCAGAGACAAATCATCAGCGAACAGAGCAAGACACACAACATCATAAATTTGGCTAGGAGACTTCACAGAGGTATATAGAGTCCCCTATCTTACCACCCATCTACAAAGATGTCCTAAAACCATGAATGATTCATCTTGTGACACCCTACCAAAAAAACCCCTCACTGAACTAGTAAAAGCAGAGGCTTTTAAATATGCATTTAAACCCATCAGAACATGTCAAGCTACAATGCCCCAGTGACCATGGACAGGCTGGGCTTTTACAAAGCTGGTTTGCACAAACAAGCCCTATTAAGGGAGCATTCCCATTCAGGCCAGGTTAAACCCGAATTCTCACAAGCTGACAGACAAAAAAACCTATCAAAATATTGCCAAAAGGAAGTAAGGAATTAATCTGAGAATGCACCTAATCAGAGCCAGCTGTGTTTTAGATACAAACTACAAAATCCCAACAAGGAAAAGCTCGCGGGCACTTAAGCCCCTCCTCTCACCTGGGATGTGATGGGAGAGAGAGCTTCAGCACCTTAGGGCTCACAAAAGACGCACACACAAGGCCAGAAGCAGATGTCACCCTCACTCTTTCTCAAACACCCACAGCCTCCAACACAGATAAGAGGCTACAATAGACAGACTTTAATTTACAATAACACTCCAGACCCAATGTTCAATTCTCTACTTGAAGATTTTGTCTCAGAAGCAGAAATTTATTGCTTTCAATGAGGGAAATATGGATGACAGTCACACTAATTATTCCTTATACCAACTCCCTGGCCCATATGGCACACAGTAAACAAGAAACAGTGCTATGATATGGAGATGGCATTCTCCCATACACCACAAAGCCAAACCAATCAACCAAAAAAACATGAAGTCTTTCCAATAAACAAAACATCCAACCCAACATTTAAAAAAAAATCCACATTAGAATGTAGGACTCCAGGTGCAGTACACAACAAAAACTTTGCATGCATTAGAAACTTAACAGTGACATACTAGGTGTTTCTTTTACTCCTTTAGTTTGGCCAAAACTGTACAAAACAATGAGAGAAGTCAAGGGCATACCAAATAAATGGAAGGTACAAGAAGAATAGGAAAAGGAAACCAAGAGCAAGCAGATGTGCAGCACTAGAGAGAAATGGATTTCTAGGCAATGGCTAGAAGAGCTTAAAGGTAATTCTTCCAGTGGACCCTCCCTCCTTAACAAAGCAGGATTCAAGTCAAACACAGGCCTTAGCCCTACATGTACCAACTGGGGTTGAAGCACCACTTAAAGCCAAGATCAGTTACAGAACCCACAGGTCTGTACCACAGCAGATGCCAACATCATTCCTTCTTCCGTTTGCAGCTGCAGGTGCCAATTCCTCTATTCTGAGACGCAGCTAAAAGCAGTTCCCTTTTCTCCCATTACATTTCTACAGGTGAAGAACGAGGCCTTCGTATGTGGCCCTAAGTGTCTCAGATAAATCAAAAGGAAAAGAGTAAAGTTTGAACTGTGTGGTTTCTAATCTTGTGGATTTTTCCAATTTCCTGGTGATGGCAGGAAAATAACCTTACCTACATTCAGTGACATGCCAAATAATAACAACATTTACAGAAAGATAAGGACATTACTGTATGTTGCCCTGCCTTTTCCAGTGAATACCCATAAACGGTATAGAAGATGACTCAATGAGGCTACAAGTTCATTGATCTAGCTCTGATTGGACCACATATACATGTCCATTCTTTGCTGGATTACAGAAATACCTTTCCCATTTGATCTTGGATTTTCTCCTGGAAGTTTGGATTAATAATCCCAGGAGGCCTGTTTATGTGCAGATACATTTGGGAACAGCAGGAAAGCACTTAAGAGAAAAGCCTTGGTGCAGCCTTCCAGAGTAGTGCATGTATTTTGTTGTTCTCTTCCTGCGCATGCCTGATCACTCTTTCCCCCCTACACATTGCTTTCTAATGTTTCGTATTAGCATATGCTCACCTACACTTAGTCTACCCCACTACCGAAGTCCTCCCCTGCATAGTCATCTCCTGCCAAAGTTAATTTCTTACTGATGGTTCCATTTAAGGTAAGGTTTTCTTTCAGTCCCCCCTTCTTACATAGCAGTAGGCCCTCTCTGTTACAGAAAATTTAACTAGCTCCTCCTACAATTCCAGCAATCTTTCATGATGTTCAAGGTACTATCCACATTCAAATTTTGGAGTTATAGTAAAAGTAGTCTAATCAGGCTAGCAATCAGATGTGCAGGCAACTGACTGATTTAATAGCCTTTTTCTCCTTTGCTCATATTGGAAATCTTCTTTCAAGTAAGCAAGCAAAATCCCAAATAAATGAGATGATACCTACGAACATCAAATTCCCAGTTCCTAGCTACTCTCTAACATCGTTGAAATGCTCAGTCTCCGATACACTGTAATTCTAGCAGGAAGAAGGAAATGCATAGATTAAAATTATATGGATTATGTCCTACACAATAAACAACCAAAGATTTAAAACAGTATCAATTTCTCTCTCTCATATTTAGAAACTGCAACCCAAAAAATTTACATGCCATGAAAATCCTCAACAAAGACTTGCATGTAGCTCACATAATTGAGGAAGTACTAATAATAGCATGGCTGTTTGCACAGCCAACATTTCCACTGTGGGCCTGAATTCTGATCTCAAACATGCAGAAGATGATTATTTGTTGTGTGTTGCTGACTGGAGACTAAAATCAAAGTACTGGAAACCATCTGAGCGTGCTGCAATGTGCAGTCAGCCTATGCAGCTAAGGAAGCACTATGGACATCCATGACACATCGAAAACAAAGCATCTATTGAGTACTGCAGAAGGTGTTTGTGTTGTGTGTTCTTGCAATGAACAGAAATTAACCTGTGTTGTAGTTTTAAACAAAAGTGAAAGCCTTCGCATTTCAGCATCAACCGTCAGTCACGACAGAAAAATAACCTGCCCTGACAGATGAGAAGTGTATTTCTGAGCTCATCCGACACAAGCTAACTCAGTTCATAGCCACAGCGCTTTCTGGTCTAGGCTGCATAGTCCAGGCCTGCTCAGGTCTCCAGATATGTGATGCCCGTAGCTGTGCTTCTAATGGTAGTCATTAAAGGTTCTATCCCAGAAGTTTATTTACAGTAGCAGCAAGGGAGACTCGCATTTCTCAAGCTTTATTTTTTAAAAGCTCTAAATAAGCTATATGTCACAAAGTATTTGCAAAATATTTTTGTTAAGTAGTACTTATTTTTAACTCTTTTTTCTTGCACGTGCTGAAGATTACCCAGAATAGTTAAACAAACTAAAATGTGGAATATCATACAAGAAAAGAATCAAAAAGAATTATTAACAATGACTAATAGGTAGCAGAAATTAACTGGCATGCAATATACACACATGGCAAGCCCACATTTCAAATATGATGGTGCTTCATTTAAACCCCTCTGTTGGAAATTCAGATCAGTAACTAAGTCATAATCCTATGTAATCGACTCACGCAGTTCTGTACATGGAATAAGCTGTAAGAACAAGCTATTAGGTCCACATAAAAGGCATTTATAACTCCAAGCACCAAAATAAGCACACAAACACTGGAGCTTAGAAGTCCACTGCTCTTGAGTAGTAGATGTTATGCTGTCATATAATACAATCATTTTCAAGTCACTAGCTTCCACAAAAACACACAGCAAGGTTTGTTTTTTAACAACTCCAACTTTGCCCACTATGTTGTAATTCATTAAAAATAGGGAAGATGCTTATCTTTGACTCAAAGATGCCAGAGAAAGATCACATGCCTATCACACCACCCAAGAGCTGCCGTGACACAGCCATTCCATAGCTCAGGATGCTTCCCAGCCCCTGCGTGTGTTCAGGCCAACAATGCTATCTGTATTTGGAACGCTATCCCCTTGTCGATCCCACAGTCATCTGAAAAGCAACATAGAGGCCAGATCCAGCCAAGAACCACTTCCACTCAACTCACTGCCTTTCTTCTCATGGGCCAGCAGGGAGACTGTAGGCATATGGCAATAGTTCTTACTGGCAAGGCACAAAGTCCAGTTCATGCCACATGCCTGACAGTCGTGCCAGCTGCTGTCATCTTCTTACACCATAAACACCTCAACAGGTAGTCCCAGGCCATGTCCCTGTACCTGTACACAGGCCACACCACGAACAACATCAGCCAACTCTGACACCTGCCTGTGCAAAGAACCCACCACAGAGAGGAAAACTGTTCCCTATTACAATCCATCCTGATTTTAGAGGACAAGACAGTCTGAACACTGCTTGGAACAGGCAACAAGACTATTGTGCTTAGAGCAAGCACTCCCTCTCAGCAAGGCTTTGTTCTGCATCCTTACTGCTGGTATTAACGGGTTACATAAAGATTATACTTCTCTCACGCACTGCCATAAGTGGCCACGCTGAAATTTAGTGATTCCAAATGAGTGGATGATATGTAGAATCACACCATCAGTGAGGATTCAGTTATGCCCTATTCCCCCAGGAAAAAAGCTCCTAAGGTGGCTTTCTTTCCCTCCACCTTTCTTTGTAGATCAAGCAAGTGTTCCTATGTTCAAAACTCTGTTAATAAGTCTGGTGAATGGAGACTTCCTTGCACGTGCCCACACTTTCACAGGTATACCTTAAGTCACAGTTGAAACTGTCAAAAACTGTAGTCTTCCAAATTTTCATGCAATGACACCATGAGCTGGAGAGCTCCCACCTAAAATTATGAGCCACACCAAAATCTCCAGATCTGACCTGTAGCATGCTGATGGGTGCTTTGATACTGTCAGGGGATGACAGGACCTACTTAAGGGTCCCACAGGGAGTCAGTGGGATGCACAGCTGGGCCCCAAGATGATGAATACATAAATGTAACTACAAGTAATTGAAGAGAAGATCCAACTCTTTTTATTATTATGCATCATGCTAGACACCAATTAAGAGCCAGACTTAGAGGACAAGTAGATCATTATGTCACAAGATTTCCTACACTGCTTGTGAAGAAAAACTACAAACAATAGAGATCATAGTTGGCAGATCCTCACACAAAGGCTCTTCTGCTGCAAAGAGAAGTCATTACAAGCGACATGCCCACAGAAGGCTCCGCTTGCCTGGGTGAGCCTGCAAGGCTGTACCCAAGGACAACCCAGGCCTGCCCAGGGCTCTTCCATAATGCTGGAGTACTTTCATTCTCAAGTCAGTCTTAGCTCTTATTCAGAAGAGACTTTTAAACCTAGGCTTAGTAAAACAGCAAACAGAGACAGAATGACAAAATGCCACAAGATACCCCAAAATGAATGAGACACTAAAGGAGGAAGCAAAGATTTACAGCAGCCATTGGCTGTAATCACAAGCTGGTGCCAATGTAAGATAAGGAAAAAACAGTTAAAAATCTAAAGCAGCGGTAAAGTTCTGTTCTGCAGCTCTCAGAGCTGGACTGAAATACAGGCCAGGCAGAGCTGTCACCACGTTACTGAGCACCTTGGACCACAGCAATACACGTTCATGCTTCTGTAGCAGAGGCCGTTGCAGCAGAAAGGTCAAGTAGACACATCTGGAAGCAAGACTTCAGCAATCCCCAAAACGTTAGAGCTCACAGTGGCCACAAACCGTTCCTATGGGAACGCCAGGAAGCCATCAGCTGAGAGAAGCACGGGGGTGAAAGTCTATGCCAGCATGCGATGAGTGGATCACCTGGCAAGTGATTTTTAATTTACATCACCAAAAGGTGTTCTTGGAAGAATTCGGGCACAGAGGGAGGCCTGAAGCCCAGGCGTGTTGTCCGAGGCTTCGCGCTCCCAGAGCTGCTCGCCCCGCACCACGGCGGGAACCTCCCGGTAGAACTCCCCCCGGCTCCCGAAAGCTGCGACCCAGGCGACAGTGCATAGCGGGCACGGGCGATGTGCAAACAATGTGTTACTGATTAACCAGCAGCGACACGACGAGGGCAGGCTGCGATACCAGCGGGGAGGCAGGAGCCGTCCCTGCTCTACCTTTGAGCGCGGGGAACACCCGGGCAGTCCCCCGCGGCTGCACCGCAGGGTCGCCCCCTGCACCTCCCCGTGGCGCCGACCAGCGGCTGCCCCCCGCACCTCCCCGCAGCGCGGATGAAGAACGCCGGGGGAGGGCGAGGCGACGGAGCTCCGGCCCCAGGTGAGCGCCGCCACCCCTTCCCCTCCCCTTCGCGAGTGGCGCCGCCGCGGGACAAAGCGCGACCCCGGCCCCGCACCCGCGCGTCTCCGTGAGGGGCAGGTGCGGCGCGCGGCTCCGCGGTCTCACCTCGCCCGGCAGCAGCAGCAGCGGCGGCGGCGGCAGCAGCAGCAGCAGCAGCAGGCAGGGCAGGGGCGGCAGCAGCCGCCTCATGGTGGCGGAGAGCGCTGCCCGCTGCGCGCGCGACCGCTCAGCCCGACGACGACGCCTCCCCCGGAGACATGGCCGGGCTGCGCGCCCTGCACCGCCCTCCGCCGCGCCCGCCTGCCGCTCCCTCTAGCGCTCCCTGCCTGGAAACGCGGGCGGTGGGGAAAACCCTGCGCGGGGCGGAGTGAGGGACAAGCGGGACAGCCGCCCGCGGTCACCGCCCTCCGGCCCCGCGCCCCGGGCTTAAATGGCCGAATTGCAGCAGGCTGAGGGAGAGGGGGCTGGGGCTGGAGCTCCCCGCCTCCCTCTCTGCCGGCATCTGCCATCTCCCCCCGCCGGGCCGCGTCAGGCAATTGCTCCCTCCGAAAGTTTCCTGGCCTCCGGGATGCGCCCCGGTCCCAGGACGGCGCTCGAGACGGGCTGTGAAAAAAAGCTCGTTTTGAGGGCGAGGGCAGTGCTGCCCCAGCCCCCCGGGGCGGTGTGAGGGGCTGCCGAGGCCGGAGGAGGGGACGGTGGTTTTGCCGCAACGAGTGGCTCTGCTTACTGAAGAGTTCATTCACTTCCAGGTAGCACCACCCCGCCCCCCCACTCCCCCCCCCAAGTCCTGTCCCTCTCCAGTCACTTGTTTGGACCTTTTTGTCCATATCATCAAAAAGGACATGACATCATCAAATGCAATCACTTTTATACCTTAGCTTATGCCCAAAGCTTAATGCACTGTTTCACGTTTCATTCATCTTGGGTAAGGGAAAAGGCGAGACAGGGACAGCTTACGTAGAGCACATCTTTAATTATGGATAACCTGGCAGTCCATTTTCCCAAAAGTTTTGAGCTCACATGTTTGCAATTTCCCTGTCTTTCCCGAGCCCTCAAAGCATATGCATAACATTATGGAAGCAACTATTTCTGCAGGAGTTCATGGGAAGCATCACAAGAAAAAGGGCAGGTGCATACACTACTGTTTGGGAGGCTGAGACAGATAAATGGTGTGTGGGTACGGCTTCATATCAGTTTAGATTTGTAGGAAATAGATAATTAGTTCAGAACTGTAAAATTGTTAGAGTTCATCCAAATAAGGAAATAAACACTATACAAACCCCATTAGTAAAACCACTTTTTCTACACTTTCCATTCAGTGCAAAGCACCTGAGTACTGCTTTCCAGCTGGACTCCTGCTGGTAAACCACACACCTGCCAGAAGTCTCCCTGGCTGCAGTGAAGTTGTTATGCTGACATAACTTCTGCTGCTCAAACCCTACCATTTGGAAATTACAGCTCTGACTTAAAAGAAATTCCTTGTTGCAACTCCCCGTGGCTGGGCTGAGCCCCGGTGGGGCTAAGTTGCCAAACTGCAGCTTCTGGCCAGGCCAGGTTTCACTTACATCTGAAACACAACCAAGAACCTTCATGGTGGCAGAGCAGGGCTACCCGGCACATCTGCACTTGAGCAATCACAGTTGGTCATCCTTGGCTCCAACCACATGGCTTTCTTAATTGCATGCCTTTCCAGTATGACAACCTAGTAACTAATCCTGTTACCCCTGAAATTCAGTGGGAATCTCTCCACTGATTTAAGCAGCAATGGCAGCCAGCCCTGAGGGAGGAAATTAAAAAAAAAAAAAGGCACTGAGACAGCAAAAAGTGGGATTCTGACCTATTCAAATTTCTAAGTGTCTTCACTGTGATGTTGCCATCCCCAAACTCTACATATTCCTGAACTCTCAAGTTCAGTAATTTTTCTTTCCACATAACCCAACTTAGAAGCAAAGGGGCATTGTATTTCTTAGGCTCTGATAATTCCTTGCTCCAGCAAGCAACCAGGCAGTCACGTAGGTATTACAGGAAGCTAAACTTCTTTCACCACACCATGTCTGTCTGGATCTGGTATAGCTGGTGGGGTTTTTCACATACAAGCTAAATGAAATCTGTGATTTATTACTTTGTCATGCAACACTTGTGGCTGAATACTCACAACTACTCGTATGTTAAGTACTTGAACCAGAAGGCCTATGAAGTTCTGGGAGACAGCCTCATTTCTGGAGGTGTGTTAAATTTTCTTACAGAGGTATCTAAGCAGAGTATTTCTAGGACTGCAGTACAAAATTACCTTAATGTATATCTTTTAATTATAACTATAACTAGCACCGGTCATCAGTAGGATTTCTTACATAGTAGGTTAAACTGGCACAAAAGAGAGCATAGGAGGTTTGTTACTGTTTAAGGTACATTTCTGACTGTTACCAGACTTCAAGGAAAGGACTAGCTCCTTTCCTGAGAAATTTCTTGCATGCGGCAAGTACACAATCAGCAACATAGTTCTGTGTGCTCTGAAGCAGTGAGCTACCAAGACTCACAGACATTTGAATAGGCTCAGTTATGCTGAAGAAGATGGCCACAAAAAGAAAACAAAAATGTAAAGAAACATAGGGCACTAAAAAGTGTGATTATTTTGTAATGTAAAACAGAAATGGGATTTCCATTTCATTCACTGAAAAAACCCTGTTAGCAATCAAATTTTTTTTTTTGCATGCATGGATTCTGATGAAATGTTTGTCTCCCCCAGATTGTTTAAAACTCTGTGATGAATGTTCAAAAAAAAAACAAACCCTTCCTGATTAGATTTTGAGAGCTCTGTGGGGAAAGAATCACACATGTACCTGATTGCTTCCTTGGATTAATGCTTCTGCTCTTTATAGCTTGCTCTGGTTGACAGCTAGCCATGCAGACCTTGGGGAAGAGCTGGATGGCAAAAGCTGTGATTCATGCCAGAATCGAAGACTTCTTGTGCTGAAAATGGAAAAGAGAAATTAAAACCCAAATTTTTAAGTCTTCCAGGTGTTAGTTGTTCAGCAGCAATAACCATCACAACACAAATAATTTCCTACGAATTGGAGGCTCAAAGATGCATTTCAGTCCACAGGCTCTTCACAGCTTGTTACCAATCTGCTGGAAATTCCCTGAATTATAAATGCTGTTGCCTAATTGTTTCTATAGGTAAGATTTGTTCATTCTACAGGCTTCTATTAAAGCTATATGTGTGACAGGATTATAAAACTGGGTAGGTGTTCCTCCTGGGCTAAAGCTTTTGCTATACTTTCATCTGGAAGTTAATTTGTGCACTGAGTCATAAAACTTCTTCCAAAGGAAATGATAGAGAGAAGTGTTGCCAGGTCCTTGTAATCAAGTTTTTGAACAAGAGAACTAAGTTTAAAAGTCGTCTTGGGTTCTTGCACACAAATCCAGAAAGAATGTGCAGGCATATGGATGCTCTAGTTTAGATAGCAAGGTATAGTACCAATGCTCTGGGCAGAGAGAAAGGAGACACTGTAAAAATATAGTGACCCAAAGATGTCCAGTTTGGAGCAGTTGCTCTGGCTGTCTTTCACTGTGGCTGGCAATTAAATACTATTTAAAAAAAAAAATCAGTATGGCTATATTTAACTGCACACCACAGCCAGCCCTGATCACAATAGGATCTTCTCATTAGTTATTCACAGTTTCATTCATCAACTCAATGTGCAGTGTCAGCCAAAAGAGGCATCAAATTGCTAAGCATCATCAGAAAGGGTGTTGAGAACAATGCAGAAAGCATAATGTTGCCAATGCATAAAAGCCAGGTGCACCCACATCCTGACTAATGAGTGCCACTCCACCCTCTGCATTGCAAGGCGGACGTAGTGGGCTGAAGGAAGATACCGAGCAGGGCAGTCAAAAAATGTGGATTGTAATTCAGCTGTCTTACCAGGGGAGGTTTAAAAAGCTGAGACCTTTCGATTAAGAGAGGAGAAGGCTACCTGGAAATAAGATGAATTAAAAACTTGTTCACTAAATCCCATCTAAAACCAGGGATCGCTAAGACTAATAAGAGATTACAATAAAGAACTTTCTGACACAGCAGGCAAAGAACTTGTGGAATATGTTGTCACAGCAGGTTTTAAAGGTAAACACTATGAGCAGTTCCAAAAAGAGGGTAGGCAAATTCATGGACAATGCATCCATTAACAGAGAAAAGGCAGAGATAAGTCTGTAACATCCCTAATTGATGACTGTGGATGCCGGGAAAGGACTTCAGATAGCAGTCAGGTTTGTTTCCTTTTCCTAAATGGTATCTCCTAATGCTAATGCTGGAGACAGGATTCTGGGTTGGATGGGTTCATCACTGGTCTGACCAAGTAGGGCATTTCTTAGCTGCTTACAGTAGCAGTGTCCAAAAGAGAACCCCACCATACAAAGTACTGTATAAGCACTCAGCAAGAAACAAGTCTGCTAGCATCAACTTGCTATTTCAGTAAGCAAACAGATAAAATGGCAAGAAAAGTATAGGTTACTATTGTCATTCGTAAGAGAGGAACCTCTCTGTGTTATGATTTCAGGCTTAGGTGCTGTGTGGTCTCAAGTCAGATTCAAGTTAAATGGGACCTATGTGACTCACACAGAATGACAAATGGACTTCTCTCCTTGTCTATCATTGCTCAGTGCCCTGCAGCTATGTAAGCCCAAAGTGACATTGCTCTGGCTCTTTATTTACACCACTACTTCTGACCCTGAGAGGATCCTTCAGGCTTCCGTGTACCACTGAACTCAAGAGATGAGTCTCTTGGGAACAACTCACAAAGAAGGACTACAGTGCCTTTTACATTGCAACAGACTAAATTGTACATGAACACAATGTACAGTGTTGTCCCAGGACAAATGCAGTTCTACTACTTTTAAAATAACCTTGAAATTAAAAACATAGACTAGAGGTCTTGATTGTAGAAGAGGGGTTTGGGGGACTTTTTGGTTTTTTGTTTGGTTGGTTTTTGTTTCTTTACATATACACGAAAGTTGTAACAAAAGAGAACATAAATCGATATAAATCTACTTTGGTTCGTATGTTCTTAGTTCAAATGGAAGATCACAGTATGCAATTCAGTCTTTTTGGCTGAGCTCATCGGAGGCATTAAATTAGAAAACCTTCTTGAGAGCAGAGCAGTCCATGGAAAAGATGTTACAGTCATGGAAAGGCTATCAAGGTGAATGTCTTCATGAGTGCTGAGGACCTTCCTGGGGTGTCAATCTGCAGGCAGAAATTGAAGAATCTGCAGCGAACACTATCACTATCAGCAGCAGCTTTGTGAAAAAGCAGCAAGTGGCCAAATACTGCACCTGGGTATAGTCATACCATTAGAAGTGATGCAGGAAGGTCTCAGATGAGTGAGTGCTTGTGGACCCAAATCAGGGGGAAGACCAACAAGACTGACATTTTGGTAGAAGTCTGTTAGAGGCCACCCAAACAGGATGATTAAGGGGACGAGCTATTCTACAAGCAGCTGGCAAATGTCTCAAAATCGCCGGCCCTTGTTCTTGTGGGCGACTTCAACCTGCCAGATATCTGCTGGGAGCTCAACACAGCAGAGAAGAGGCAGTTTAGGAGATTCTTAGAGTGTATAGAGGATAATTTCCTGCTTCAGCTGATAAATGAACCTACTAGGAGTGGGGCCCCACTAGATCTGCTGTTTACAAACAGAGAGGGACTGGTGGGAGATGTAGTGGTCGGAGGCCAGCTGGGGCACAGTGACCATGAAATAACACACTTTTCAATATTCAGGGATGTAAGGAGGACCACCAACAAAACTTCTGTGCCGGACTTCCGGAGGGCAGAATTTGACCTGTTCAGAACACTGGTCCAGAGCACACCCTGGGACACAGTCCTCAAAACCAGGAGCGTACAAGAGGGATGGATGTGCTTCAAAGAAAAAGTCTTGAGTGCACAGGAACAAGCTGTACCAATTACCCAAAAGGCAAGCCAGCAGGGAAGACGACCATCTTGGCTGAATAGGGAGATACTGAAGGAAATCAGAGATAAAAAGAGAGCCTATCGACTGTGGAAGGCAGGGCTGACTACTCAGGAAGAGTACAGGACTATAGTTAGAACATGCAGAAGGAAAATCAGAGAAACAAAAGCGCAATTTGAAATTAATTTGGCTACTTCTGTTAAGGATAACAAAAAGCGCTTCTATAAATACATTAATAACAAAAGGAGGGGCAAAGAAAACCTCCATTCTTTGTTAGACCTGGAGGGGAACATAGTTACCAGGGATGAGGAGAAGGCTGAGGTACTCAACACCTACTTTGCCTCAGTCTTCACCAGTAGGAGAGGTGCCCCTCAGGATAACTGGCCTCCAGAGCTCACAGATAGAGACAGGAAACCAAATGGCTCCCCTGTGTTCCGGGAGGAAACAGTCAATGACTTACTGAGCCACCTGGATCCACACAAATCAATGGGACCTGATGGATTCCATCCTACGGTGATGAGGGAGTTGGCGGAAGAGCTTGCCAAGCCACTCTCCATCATCTACCAACAGTCTTGCCTCTCTGAGGAGGTTCCAGATGATTGGAAGTTGGCAAATGTCACGCCAATCCACAAAAAAGGCTGCAAGGAGGACACGGGCAACTATAGGCAGCCTGACCTCAGTGCCTGGCAAGGTTATGGAACAGATCATCCTGAGTGCAATCACACAGCACCTTCAGGATGGACATGGGATCCGACCCAGCCAGCACGGCTTTGTGAGGGGCAGCTCCTGTCTGACCAACCTGATTTCCTTTTATGATCAGGTAACCCGCCTGGTGGAGGAAGGGAAGCCTGTGGATGTAGTCTATCTGGACTTGAGCAAAGCCTTTGACACTGTCTCCCACGGCATAGTCCTGGATAAACTGGTAGCCCACAGCTTGGACAGGTGCACTCTCAACTGGGTTAAGAACTGGCTGGATGGCCGGGCCCAGAGAGTGCTGGCGAATGGGGCTGCGTCCAGCTGGCAGCCGGTCACCAGTGGTGTCCCTCAGGGATCAGTGTTGGGTCCGGTTCTGTTTAACATCTTCATCGATGATTTAGATGAGGGGATTGAGTCCATCATAAGTAAATTTGCAGATGACACCAAGTTGGGAGAGAGTGTCTACCTGCCGGAAGGCAGGAGGGCTCTGCAGAGGGACCTTGATAGGCTGGAGAGATGGGCTGAGTCCAACAGGATGAAGTTCAACAAGACCAAGTGCCGAGTCCTGCACTTTGGTCATGACAACCCCATGTAGTGTTTCAGGCTGGGGACAGAGTGGCTGGAGAGCAGTCAGGTGGAAAGGGACCTGGGGGTGCTGATTGACAGGAGGCTAAACATGAACCAGCAGTGTGCCCAGGTGGCCAAGAAGGCCAATGGCATCCTGGCCTGTATCAAGAATAGTGTGGCCAGCAGGACGAGGGAAGTGATCCTTCCCCTGTACTCGGCGTTGGTGAGGCCACACCTTGAGTATTGTGTTCAGTTCTGGGCCCCTCAGTTCAAGAAAGATATTGAGGTGCTGGAGCAGGTCCAGAGAAGAGCAACAAAACTGGTGAAGGGACTTGAGCACAAGTCCTATGAAGAGAGGCTGAGGGAGCTGGGGTTGTTTAGCCTGGAGAAGAGGAGGCTCAGGGGTGACCTCATCACTCTCTACAACTATCTGAAAGGAGGTTGTAGTCAGGTGGGGGTCGGTCTCTTCTCCCAGGCAACCAGCAACAGAACCAGAGGGCACGAGCTTAGACTCTGCCAGGGAAGGTTTAGGCTGGATATCAGAAAAAAGTTCTTTGCAGAGCGAGTAATCAGGCATTGGAATGGCCTGCCCAGAGAGGTGATGGATTCACCATCCCTGGAGGCTTTTGAAATAAGACTGGATGTGGCACTTAGTGCCATGATCTAGTAATCATGATAGTGTTGGATTAAGTGTTGGACTTGATGATCTTGGAGATCTCTTCCAACCCAGATAATTCTATGATTCTGTGTTGGATGTGGAACTAGCCTGGTTTTTGCTAGTACGAGCTCTCCACAGCCTTTAGCACCAGGAGGTACTGGCTGGGGACGGCTGTGTAGTATTTTAACTCCTAAACAGTAAATTTTTTTCCCCTTTTATTTCTCTCATGTTCCTCACAAGGACTTAAAGTGTATTGAGCTGCTGGCAGAGCCATCTTTCAGATGGAGGGGAAAACACGAGCAAGCAGGATATTCAAAGACAGCATGTCACTTTTCACAACAAAAGGAAAGTTGAGTTCTGGTTAGGCCAGGTTTGAGATGGTTTTATTTTGACTGAGGAGGAGGTGAAAGACAATTTTTGTTGTCATGGTGGGGGGCTACTAAAAAGAACAGATTGAAAACAAGCTTTTTGGGGCTTTTTACCCAACTTTCAACAAGACTTCAAAGTGCAAAATCTGAAAACTACTTTTGGAGGTGGGTAACAGCTTCAGTCAATCTATTATGCTCATTCAGTGGCCGGTTTCCTCTGTGTGTGAAGGCAGATGGGTGGGAGTATATCTTTTACATAAACACTGAAGGGAAAATATGTGTTAAAATCTCACAGACCTCCAAAGCATGCGCAGCACTGGAGCTACTTCCAACACGACAGAACATTTTTGTAAGTGACTCAAGTTCAAACAGACACGAGCCTTTTAAACAGGTTATGTTCTACCCAGCAACAAATGAACTCTGTTTCAGTGGGGGTAGGGAAGAGGTCATGGTGCTATGGCTTGGTTCACAAATGCAAGGCCCCATGTAATTACTAGGCTGCAGCCAGAAGTAATGTCATGGATCACAAAGGACTCTTGCACGATAAATGTACATCAGATTTTTCTCAGACCTATAGAAAAGGCAGGAGGAAAGCAATGTTCATGACAGGCAGTCTCTATAGGGATTACCAAAGGGCACAACCATAGCTCAGCTGCCCCACCCAGGAGGTCTGAGGCAGTGCATAGAGCAAGAGGAAGCAGTGACTGGCAGGATTCCGGGAAATACCAGAAGCAGCTGGCAGCCTGTGTAGCTGGCAGAAAGATTTCCGCTTCTCCACCTGCCAATTTTTTGTCCTTGCCTCCCTGCTCACTAAAGAAATGCATTCATGTTTTTCAGCATATAAAACTTCAGTGGAATCACTTTCAATTACTTTTTAAGTCCCCAAAATGACATCATATAACCCAAATGGAATAACACCAAGCTAATTTCTAAACTTGTACTACAAAATATTACAATAGCTGAGTCTGATTTAGTGAATGAGTGAAATCACCTGTCTGGTGTAAACCAGCAGGCAGATGTATGACTGGGGACCTCTGTCAAGAGCAGCAGAAACGGGAGTGGTGGCTGTTCAGAAGTCACATCTGCCATGATCTCCTTCAACGCATCCCACCACCTCGAAAAACTGAATTCTTAAGAAACTTGTTAGCAAAAACCTGGTTCTGTGGCAGTACTTGCAAAGCCACTGATACTTGAACAGCACCAAGTTTTCCACACCAGAGGACTGCCATGGCTAGAGTCATGGATGACAGCTCAAATCCCAAAGTGATAGACAACCTTTTAATTTGTTTCTTCTTTATTGGGTAAAAATTAAATGTGTTGACATCTTTGACAAAATGACTGATCCTCCTTTTCCCTTTCTTCTGAAATTACAAACTGGGGCACAGGCACTATTTGAATGCTGGCTTTTATAAAATCTTTTGCATATCCCCCCAAGAAATATAAATAATAACATGGAGAAATGATGAAAAATTGCAGATGTCTTCCAAGCGTGATGCATATCAACTATATCAGGAAAGAACCATTTATAGACATCCTAGAACAGTAATTAGAGTCTTTAGGGTCATTTAACTTGCTCCATTGCAGAGACTGCCCTTGAAATTGATGTAGATATATCTTCTTGTACTCATTTCACACATGATACTAAAGCACAGACTATTCATTGCAATCTACATTTGGCAATACTGTAATAAAATGAGAGAAGCAGTTATTTGAACAATAAAACTTCTGGCTGGAGCACAACCAGTCTGTTTTACGTGTAACCAGTATCCTCTTACACAAATACCTGCCTTAAATAAACATCTCTTGCGTTTTACAAAGGTATGCAAAAAACTTCAGGAAGCAAAAAGGCAAAAAGCAAGGAAGAGACAAGACTGAATCCTTGGAGTGTTGGTATCCAGCATTGAGAGACTGAGATCAGCAAGCTATCCTAAGACTCCTGTTGGTGGATTTCAAATCCCATTTACTGTACTTGAACCACTGTGGTTGAATTGGGACGGTTTCAAGTATCTTGGCAGCAACACCTAGCAATTGAGCTTGAAAAGCAAGATGGCAAGAAGGCTAGGAAGACATGTGCCTGGGAAGAAAACAAAAGCTGACACAAAAAAATTATCAGTTCACATTCCAGCTAGCATGGCTGAACTCCCTGGCTCTGCATTTGGCATCCCTGCGCTTGCAATTCTAATGTCTGGTGACATGCTCTGATCTTTGTTCATTTACTTGTCCTGCCTGACTGGAAATGATGTTTTGGCAATTACCTGCTATTTACTGTGGCACCACAGTCCTGAATGTCCTTTAAGACATGCTGAGGCTTAGCTGGCCAAATTCTTATGCCGGTCTTTCAACTCTCAATGAGAGCTGAGTGCCTAGCTTGCTTGCATCATTTTCAAAAATCCCAGGTTCTATTTTTTAATAACATTTTTTAAAAAACTCCCTGTTATCTACCACTTTAACAGTCAGTGCTATACAGCTTCCTGATGCTACTGGGATAAGCTCTTAAACTCACTACCTCTAATAAGCGAAATAAGCAGCTACAAACCAAACCATGAAGTATTGCTATTGCTGTTCACCCGTGTTTTAACACTATGCGCTTGCATAAGAACAAAAAAAGATACACCAGCAGATTTATCTTTGGATTAATAGTTTCTATGTGCAATGCTTCCATTTGCAATTCCTCAGTTAAACCACAGGCTGTTCTGAGAAGTAATTCTGCTCCCCAGGAAAAGTAGGATCCAAAAAGCAAGGAAGCCACATCAACAACTAAAAATAAACCCTGTGGAAGGCACAGATACTTTTAAAAACTGATGTATCAGATGCAATCTCCTTCAAAAGGTACCTATCAGCAATAGTCCAAGTCAATTTTATAGCTGACAGCTTAAAAAGGTTAGGTGAATAAGCTATTCTCTTAAAATGGAAAACTTCAATTTTCCTAAAGATCCTGAACTTCCCAAAGTGCATCTACACAGATATATGCTGTTGCAGCAGCACTGCAGGATATGAAAAAAAGCAATCATTGGTTATTTCCTATACTTGTCCTTCTTGCTAATTGCTGCGGAGCAGGGTAACTCCAAAGCACACTAGCATAGGAAAGCAATGGCTCTAGAGACGGGATTCTCTGCCAGAGATGATATGGGTTTGTTCTCTTTTTTAGCTCCCATGAGTGACTCACTAAGGAGCTGTACCTGTCACTTCTGTTACTAGTTGAGAGATTAACCACATAACACCACTCAAGTATATACTATACATGGTTCTACAGCAGTACAGTTACTCAAATTAATCGTGTCACTGTAAACCCGCTCATTTTTGGCAAGAAATAACTTAACGGTGGCCAGGGAGAGGAAACAGGAAGACAATAGGGTGAGGGGGAAACAGATATCAAGGGCATGGCAGAAAATTACTGCTGTATTTCTCCACAAAATCCATACCTCCAGGTGATACAAAAGCAAGGAAAAAAGAAAGCTATGAAGCTGTTGATCAGAAACAAAACACACTGTCCAGAACCTCAATATGAAAACATCAAGTCAAAAGCAGAGAAATACTGAAACTAGGGTTTTATTCTTGTTGGAGCTGCACTATCAGCCTAACTAGGTGCAGGACTCGAATCTGTGGCTGCAACTACAGAAGGGGCCATAAACACATTGCTTGGGGTTTCTGCAAGATTATGCTGTCATCTTCCACAAAGCAGAGAGTGCTGAACCTTTCTGCTAGAACTAAGCTCTTCATTCTCAGTCACTGGCTTCTTTGCTCTAAGCTCTCCAACATGGACATTTAACAACTGATACAGGGGAAAATATCATAGTCACAAGAATACCTGTGACTTGGCCAGGCCCAGAGGGAGGTAGTAAAAGGAAGAAAGTTGGAAACCAGTCACGAGTGGTGTTCCCCAGAGGCCAGTGCTGGGTCTAGTCTTGTTCAATATCTTTACTAATGATCTGGACGAAGGGATCGAGTGCACCCTTAGCAAGTTTCTAGATGGCACTAAGCTGGGTGGCAGTGTTGATCTGCTTGAAGGAAGGGAGGCGCTGCAAAGAAATCTGAACAGGCTGGATCGATGGGTTGAGACCAATGGGATGAGGTTTAACAAGACCAAATGCCAAGTCCTGCACTTGGGGAACAACAACCCCATGCAGTGTTACAGGCTTGGGGAAGAATGGCTGGAAAGCTGCCTGGAGGAGAAGGACCTGGGGGTGTTGGTTGACAGCTGGCTGAATATGAGCCAGCAGTGTGCCCAGATGGCAAAGAAGGCCAATGGGATCTTGGCCTGTATCAGAAACAGCGTGGCCATCAGGAGGTGATTGTACCCCTGTACTCTGCACTGGTGAGGCCACACTTCGAGTACTGTGTGCAGTTCAGGGCCCCTCACTACAAGAAGGACATTGAGGTGTTGGAGCTCATCCAGAGAAGGACAACAATGCTGGTGAAGGGGCTGGAGAACAAGTTTTGCGAGGAGAGGTTGAGGGAACTGGGGTTGTTTAGCCTGGAGAAGAGGAGGCTGAGGGGAGACCTCATCACTGTCTACACCTGCCTGAAAGGAGGCTGTGGTAGAGTGAGTGTTGATCTCTTCTCTCAAGTGACAGGTGATAGGACAAGGGGAAATGGCTATAAGTTGCGCCAGTGGAGGTTCAGACTGGATATTAGGAAGAATTTCTTTACTGAAAGGGTGGTCAGGCACTGAAACAGCTGCCCAAGGAGGTGGTGGAGTCACCATCCCTGGAGGTGTTTAAAAAAATGGGTAGATGAGTTTTTGAAGAACATGGTTTAGCAGAAGATGAGTATGGTTGGACTCGATGATCTCTAAGGTCTTTTCCAACAGGAAGGTTCTATGATTCGATGATTCCATGATTTGACCAGCCTTGCCTTGTAGTTTCAAGATGGTATGTCCTTTTGAGAGACTTCTAATCCCTGCAGCTCAGGAAAGCAGGAGATAATGGAGGATGTGCTTGTGGTTCTTAGTGATTATCAGAGGGAATCATAATGGAGCACTTGCACAATTAATTATTTTCCTATATCCAGCATGCTTAATTAATCTAGGGAATAAAACTGATTAAGTTTCTCTTCTAGAAAGCATATTCTTTATGCACCAGAACTCAATCTTGCCTTTACTATTAATATATGGTTTGGAGAGATAAATACAATCCTTTATTTTTTTTTTAAATGACTGGCTGCAGCAGCAATGTTACCGAGTCTGTAGCCAGTTCTGATTCCATAGGAAGTACACATCTCCAGGATGCAGCAATTCTTTGTCTAAAGGCAGAAGATTCAAAATTGAAGTTAAAATCATGAATATGTTGACCTTATTAACTATCAAAAGTTCTATTTGCTGCTGTCCTTCTGAAGGAGGTCCTCAAGCTTTGGCTTGTCCAGGTCTTGAGAGACAGAAAGATTATTTGTCTTGATTGCTATCTACATGTTCATTTACAGTTATGATTTCCTCAACAAGCCTTATAGTTAAGAGAGATCACTTCTATTTCTCTTTACAGGATTTAAGATGGGAAAGTAAATAATCAGCTGGAAGACAGACATTAGCCAACGGAGAACCTTGCTCTCAGGATACCCTGCCAGTCCCCATTCCTTCCCAGACAGTATCAGGAAGACATGGTGTATGTTCTAAGAGACACTTCTTGACTGGCAAAGCTAGTAAGGAAGTAGAAGCTGCCTAAATGCAATGTGAAGTCTCATCTTGCTTCCATCTGACTATAAATAATTGCAGTCATCTCAACTTCTCTGATTTCTTTCACTTTAAATACCACCATCTTTAACAGTTTGACTGCCAACTTCATGACTGGGAATTTTCCCTTGCATAACAAACAGGAAAGACTCCCAGTTTTCTTTAAAATTATTGCAGGACTAAGCCTGGAAACATGACCCAAGAGGTCCCTGAAGGATCGTAACCCAAAAGGCAATATTGGAGGTAGAGTTGGGGCAAGAACATATGATTTTAAGTTCATCTCATGATTTTTCAGATGCTGGCACAGCGAGAATGAAAGCCTGTTTTTTGAGAAGCTTTTGACACTTTAGAGGTCACAAACTTCCATTCAGTCCTTTGTCATTTTTACCTTGGATTACAAATGGACATTCAAAATGCATAAGGCAAAGAAGCAACACCTTGAATACCTACATTCCTCCACTTCTAAAGCCATTCAACACCTGAGTCTCTTACCCTAAAGGCCTGGCCTGGCCAGACACTGCTGTTTGGACAAGGAAAGTCAGCCCAGGTGCTTTTAATTATTAGGAAAGTAGCTTTCCATAAATAACTTACTGGCTGTTTGCCAGATCTATTCCTTCTGACAGGAAAAGCTAAATGTAAACATACAGCAGTTAATAACAGACCGCAGAAATCTACCTCCAGTGGGAGCAGGACTTGGGGAAAACTGTGCTATCCACTCATCTCTTTTACAAAACCCTAGGCTAGTTCATAAGCAGAATCATTCCACATACTTTAGCAAATTACTACGGGGAGATTCTGAGAACTACTTCACACTGCAGGAGAAATTGCAGTGCTGAAGAATCTCCTCAGCCTGGGTACAGAAACGTTCCTTGCAGGCTTGTGAGAGTAGAGCAAACAGGAAGCTACTGCCGGGCAACCACTCATAAAGCCCTTGGGTACCTCCCAAAAGAGACCAGTCCCACCCAGTTCACAGTATCACAGTATCACAAGGTTGGAAAGGACCTCTGAGATCATCAAGTCCAACCTATAACCCAACAACCCATCATCTAAACCATGACAGTTGCCTGAGACTGGAAAAATTTGGCCCACCTGAAACTGACTGAGAAGGAAGGGTAGTGGATATATATCTAAAGATGGATGTCTCCCTGCAAGCCGATATGGTAACTGACAGGTCTGCCTGAACTTCAGAGGAACTGCTTTTTGGTTATGTGGCAGTGCACTTACTGATTGCATGGTATAGAAGCATCTCACAGTATCTCATGTGTTGTAACCTCTCCCAGGCTATTTAGGGAGTATTTCACGTTCTCTACCCAGGGATGTCTTACAAATCGAATAGGGAAAAAAAGTGCCTCCTAATAACTCTAAGCAAGACATACCTGGGGATGCAAGAAAGTGTGTTTTCTGGGTTCTGCCACCTATGCAAAATACTCTGGCAGGAAGAAAATGAGACAGAATGTTACAGTGAATAAATAGATTTTCAGTCTTTGCAGTAAGTGCCAGGCAGTTCACGGCTCCAATTCTCCCTTTGCAGTCTTGTTCCCCACCGGCATGGCATCTGTGCTCAGTCTTACAGCATTGAAAGTTCCCTATTTCTGGAACCTGTAGCCAAACTACATGACAGGAGATACATTCGTATCAGTGCTTCAGTTTATAATTTGGCAATTTTTGGAAGACATCCAGAGGATATGTTAAAAGACTGCAGGTTGAAATAAGGAAATAGCATAGTTTGATTGCTCGGATGTTACTATGTTACTCTTAAATCCAGGGACTACCGGGAGCAAAGTTCCTTTGTTGGTAAGTGCTATACAAATCTGTAGGATAGGATTTGCAATTAAGAGGTGATGGATAAAACAGGAGATGCAAAGAGGGAAGTTTTTTACAGATGGCACAGTAAGAGACTAAGGAGCTTGCCCAAGGCTGCAGAAAGAAATTGTGTGAGAGCCAGAAACTGTAACTATGTCTGCTGAGTCACAAAACATGAGTTTACTCATCTGATTTTTTTCCTGTTGTATAAAAGCCAAGGAGTTCAGCTGCAACACAATACATATAAGTTGCTAAAATGTAACTGAACTCAGTAAAAAGAAAGTGGTTTCATTAGCTTAAAGAAGACCTTTATCTTACAGAGGGTAGAAAATAAATTACTTATTTGCAAGAAAGGCAGTGGCCTAGTCTTCAGGTCACTGCTGGGCAGTGTCATCGTTGTGCTGAGCTCCAACAGGGTGATGATTCACTAGTATTGACTTTGTGGCACTGCTTTTGTTCTCTCTTGCACATCTGACTTCCTTGCTTTGGGCAAATCTTACAAATGTACTCATCCTGCACAGCTCTTCAACTCATTTAAATTTTCCATAGCCAAACTCATAGGTCTGGAGGGAGCTATGTGGAAATATTGCCTATCAGCTATGGGTACAGGTAGATGCTAAGGAAGGCTTGCAGCTAAACAGTAAAGTCCTTGCAATTTACAGCAAAGAAAGGAGGGAATTGCTTTGCAGAGCACTGCAGATTGAATCGGGAATTTCTTCTCTGCAGATTGGTTGGGAAAAAATAAGGGATCCTCTTACCTCCTCTTCACTGGAGGTCAGGCAAGACAGAGAGCTGGTGTTAGCCCCAGCCAGCTGAAATTAGCAAGAATTAGCAAGAAATTCAATGTTGAAAAGTACAAAAATAATGCAAAGGAGAGCTTTGCAGGAGGACTGTGGAAACATCAACACTGTCCCACTACACAGTTCTTCACATCTGCCCACAGGGCTAACAAATAGCTAATTCAGTCATTAAAGAGATCTGATGCTTTCTGTAGGGGCTCTGGGAACTGAAGAGGTGGTATGACACAGGATGGTCATACAGTTGGCAGGTGTTTGACTGTTTGCCCTGACTTTCAGCCTCTGATCTGGCAGAGTACTCACAGCTATTTAACTAGCAGTATGTAAGCAGTTCATTGAAGGCAATGTGGCTGCATCTGGGCTTGGAGTGTAACACACAAACTAAATGCTCTACTATAGTGCTGTCTTGAAGTACTTTCCAAAACAAATGCAAGAATGAGCCTCTCTGGCATTGTGTAGACTAGATTTTTAGTAAAATTTTTCCCACCAGACTACATCACCTCTGATGGGGAGATTGCAGCCATGTGAATTCTTGAGCAAAACAGACTTTAAACTTGAATGTCAAAGGTCTGAGTCCATGAGGAAGGATTTGTAGAAGGCCTAAATGCATTAGGAGTTCAGATAGCATTGGTTTTGGACATTCTAGAAAGAAAACACGCACTTCAGGATCCATATATAAGTTTCTAGAAAAGTAGTTTGAAGTTTAAATCAGAAACTAATCTCCATCTCTAATGGGATTTGCACATGTCCAGAACTTACAAAAACCCAATATATTACTCTGTATGAGGCTAAACCTAAACATCCATTAACATAACTTTAGATATTTATATTTGTAAAATGTTCACCTTCATCTGAAACATTGTTTTAGTGACTGATTTTTCTTGTTACCTGAAAATTGTACATGTAGTACTTCCTAAATATACCAATAGGTTGGATATGACAATGAAGACTATTTAAAACAGACCTCGCAAAATGAAAATCTTAAATATTTGGGTTTGTTTGGGCAGTTCCTGCAATTTGTCTTTTCATAAAATGGCCTCTTTTGCCTGGAGAAAAAATTAAATGCTCTTAGTTTTTGAATATTGTCCAATGAAAATTTCTGAAGGTTATTTTCTTCCATTTGAGAACAGAAATGTGTCCGCTCCATGCTCCCCTGCCCACAGCTGTTAAAAGATATGTAAAAGCATAGAAAAAAGCCCAACCCAAACATTAGTTATTAAACTTCCCCCTTCCTCTTATTTTGCAATAACCGTTCAAAAGCATGCAAAGTTAACTTTTCATCATAAAAACTATTCTCAGCTAAGTTTCTAATACACCCATAGAACTGATAAGCAAAGAATACTTCCTGAATCTTTTTTTTTTCCCATCTCCACACCAAGCAGAAGTGTATTCTCTACCCACTCTGAAACTCATATCCAAAGACACATTGATGCAGAAAGACAGACTTTAGGAGGCTTTTTTTTTCTTGTCTATTTTTACCTATCTGATACTTTTGCTGGTTATGGAAAGTTGTTCAAGACTCTGATCTCTCAGAGTGTTCTGAAAAAGCTTTTATTAGTAATGACCAAGGCTAATAGGCCAAGGCAGCACATAAACAAGAAATTTCTTCTTTTAACATCAGGATCTCTAAACAAAGGGATCTATTGATCTTCTAAACTATAATGCAGAGCACTCAGCTTTCTATATTTCGCTCTAACTTCCCGACAGGAAAATTATGCCAGGCTGACTTTATAAAGCACTCTGAAAAAGGTTTGAGCTCTTATGAAAATTGGAAATTCTGTGGCTGTTCTTAATACTCTTATAAATATTATTAATGTTCTCTGCTTAATATTCTGTAAAGACTATTCTATAGTGTCTTCCTCCATGAGTTTTACTAAAGTAGCATTTTCATATCCTTACTACATAAGCACACTTTTGTAGGGGCAGGTAGAGAATTTTGAGCACCTGAGCATAGATACCCACACCACTTGTCACAGGATGCCAAGAGGATCTCAGTGAGTGGGAGCTCTGTTTCTGCCCAATGGGCAACTCTGCTGCTCTTCAGTCTCGTGAGCATTTCTGGCGTCAGCCTTCCTTGAATAAACTGTCCACCAGTTGCCTCCCTGCATTTAAGCATGAAACCAGCAAGCCTTGCTAGCCCAGGCACCATGTCGCAGCACATCACTGCTGTGTTGCTTGGGATTTGAGAAATTTGGTAGGACTGGCCACACTGGAATTCAACAGAGGGAATAGTGACAGCTCTGCTACCATGGCAGGTGCTCATGTTATGCAGGAAGTGAGATCTGACAGATGGTACCAAATCTCCTGTTAGCCCACTATCCTGTAAATGACAGTGTCCAACAGCAGAAGCCTAGGGAATGAAAGGAGAAAAGAACAGCAGAATGCAGTAATGCTTTCCCAGGGTCTCTCCAGCATCCAAAAATTTGCAGCTCAGGGCTCTGGGATGTAAAGATATAGGAATCTGTAAAGCATCTACGTGATTAAACACTGGTACTGAGGCTTTTTGTGGGAAAGAACACAGTTCATAAAGAATCAAAATACAGATGCTTCTTTCTTCAAAAGTTAGTTCAGACTTAAAACTACCGGAATCATTTGATGAAAGCCTGGAAAAAAAGAAATTAAAAAGCAAGAAAAAAGGGAACTTTCCAGCTTGCCCTGGTCTCATATTCCCTCATCTGCACCCCACTTATTTCACCCTGTTGAGCTAAATTGGTATCAGGGATACGATAAACTGCAAGCTGGGTGAGGTTATGCTAGTGGTACAGTCAGTTTTCCTGCCTCAGCTAATCCACTTTCAGAGAAGCAAGGAGAAGGAGTAGGAAGACCTTTGTAATGTGCACAAATGTATCAGTGCTTTTATGGCCTGGTTACTGGAAGGCCTACACATGTTTCAGTTGATAAGGCAATCACAAGGCTTTCATTCTCATCTGAATAAGAATATTTAATCTAAGAATATTTAAGTCCCATGTGCTAAATTAAATTTCCTGCCAGCTCAGCAAACAGTTTTGATACTTTGAACTGCATTGTACATGTTTTCCTTTCATCACAGGATGCATTCTGTCTCAGCATCAACAGCCAAGAGGAGAAATACCATTTAGGTCAGGAAGCTATGTCTGCTTCAGCACAAGTATCGATATGTGGTCAGAGCTCGGTATTCAGAACACCATCAAACAGCAGGTGGCTGGGTGGGACTCAGATGACCACCCAGAGGTACCTGCAGTGAGGGCAGATATGTCTGAACTTGTCACTGCAGGCTCCTTTAACTGTCAATGGAGATAAAAGGCTACTTGGTTGGCACGGTGCAGCTCATCTGGTGCAAGCAGCTGGGCAGACAGCATCCTAAAAGTGCCTCTTTCTCTGTGTTGATTTTTAAGACTGTGCAAAGAATTAGCTTAGGTGTAGACAGCCACATTGAAAATCTCTGTGGTCAGGAAGGAAGGACCTGACTTTCAGTTCCCTTCCAGTTCTAGGCTAATAAGAGTCTTCACCACAGTAGGTTTGGGGAGGTTTCTCTATTCCTCCTGCTGCAACTCACTCATCTATGAGCGTGTTTCAAAATGCTTCATACTTACAAGCTAAATTTTGCATCTTCATTTAAGAGTCACTTAAAAACACAAAGCAGAGAAAGCTGGTCTTAATTTTCTTTCAAGGAAGAAGGAAGAGAGTAACCAACTTATGGCATTGTTGGGAAAGCAGAGGATTTTTCACACCATAAATTCTCAACAGTTTAAAACATTGCATCGTGGTAAAGTTTGCCAAATACTTTTGCCGATTTTGTAAATAAAGTTTTAACTGTTTTGAATCTTTGTTAAACTTTCCATACTCACACTTTTACTAAAGAAGGGTGGGTGACAGTTGTGATTAAGAAGATTTTAAAGAAACAAAAGTTCTATGGATGCTCCAGTACAAAACAAAAGGTAGACTGGGGGAACAATACACAGTGAAAAACAAATTGTCAGGGGGCTGAAATTCAGTTGTCTTTTGCTCAACTCTATTCACAGCTCAATCCCTTCCAAGCTTTTCTTGCATCATCTGGAGTTCATAGCATTTTAGAGATTTGCTGGCACAGGTTCAGAAGAATGGGGGGAGTTAGCAATTAAAATCAACTCAAAAATATACATTCCTTTTTTCCAGTGAAACATCACAGGAAGACAAGTTTGACATACAAACCTCAATTTCTTAGTATCCGAAAATCTAGCCTTACTTTACAGGAGCAACTGAAGATGCCCAAAGAAGAAAAGGTTAATTTGCTATAAGAAGGAATTAAATGTGTATAAACAGAAACTAGGTTTTGGCATGCTACCCTCCTTCCTAATCCCTCAGTATTTCCCCAATTACTACACAGCCCAATCATTCTACATAAGTTGTTTTTATTAACACCAGAAGAGGCCATCTGTCTACAAACACCCAGTCAAATAATAGAAACCAACACAAGAATAATCAAATTCAGCTACTGACAGATCTAAAAGTATTGTGTGCAGAATAAATATTTACTTTTTAGGCACGTCAGTAACATTCTGGGAGTTTTCCAAGCATCTATCATTTCAGAGTGGCAGAGAACTGTAACAATACTTTCTCCACCCGTTTCAAGAATTTTTACTTTCAATCAACAAAGATGATGTAACATGAGGCCTTTCCAATCTGCATCACCGTGTTATCACACCCCCAAAATACTGTGCATGCTGTGAATGTTTTGAGTGTAGAGAAAACATGACAGCTCATTCTGATCCCCCAAATTCTGGCTCTTTTAGTGTGACTTATCTTAAAGATCAAAATTCCAATGAGCAGGACCTCTGGAGGGTCCCCTGCATCAATTTATATAGATTAGTAATCTAAACTAAAATATTTGGATTAGATGAACAGTTTTTATTGAGAATTACTTTAGATTTATTTTAAACACACTGATTTGCATAGAAGCTTCTGTTTGAAATCAGCATTGTTTGTCATATTCAATATTCGGGTTGAAAAGGAGGGAGAAGAGGAAGAAAAACAGGGAGGCTGCGTAGGACTAACCTGATGGACCACAAATATAGCAACAAGTATCATATTGTGCCATTTTATTCTACTATCCAGAGTTTCCATGGGGACAGAAGAGATTGAAAAGATTCACTATGAGTTGCAATACGTCTTTGAGCAATCAACATAAAATGTATGCAAGTGTGGAAGAGTGTGGTTTCCCTTCATGCTCAACAGTCTAAGAAATTACAGTGATCTGGTTCTGTGGAGCTATTTTTCAGCTACTCCTCAGCTTCCATGTTTCACCACTGCTCATCCAGATGCCCGAGAGAGAGGGATACCCACTTGCCCTATGAAAGAAATACCGTGGTAGTCACAAAGCCTACCAGAGGAGGCTGTTGCTGCCCTGTACAGTCATCTGCACAGCTGCGCGCCTCTTGCTTTGCCACATGTACACAGAGCCCCCAGCCTGTTTGTAGAGCCATTAGTTGTGTCTGGCCCTGACACTGGGAGGTGAAAATTCAGGAACTTTGCAGGCAGGTATGGTCACACTGTTACATTGATTTTCACCAGCTTCCCTCAGAACCCGCTTTGCTTCAGTGGCCACAATGTTTCTAACCTATAATTATAGCTTTTAATTTAAGTGTCAAAATGTATTAAAATCAGCTGATCACAATGAAAACAAATTTTAAAATGTTGAAGAAATATCAAAGGTGTTTTACGAAAATGGACTAGATTCCTTCTTGAATGATTATCTCTGCTTGAATACACAGATACTTTACATAAAAGCCTGCCTTAATTAGAAAATCTTGCCTTCAAAATATATCCTGTGATTTCTTGTTTTTAAGAGAAGAAGGAATGTCTTTTCATCACTACCTTATGCTGTAGAGCTATGATATACTGAGAACAATGATAACAGTAAATAAAAAGGTAAGTATACAGCAAGTTTCTGTAAAAAATTACATAAATGTTTGCAATATGATCTGAAGTATTACCATTAGTGCTTAGGGAAAAAAATTCACCAGGGTAACTACAGTAGCCAAAAAATCAGCTATTATGTAATAGCTGGGAAAAAAAAAGAGGGAAAGAAGCAGAGGGAAAAAAACCCCATTCTGCATCTCCTCATGGTCCCTAGGGTATCTACCCAGACCAGATGTTAGGAGGGAAGGATGTGCTTATACAGCCTGCTGCACAACAAATGATGCAAGGACTATGCTTCTTGCCACAGGGTAAGTAAGTAAAGAGGTGTTAGAAATTCTGGGGAACTCATGCTTGTCAAAGGTAACGGGCAGGAAGAAACTCCTGTGCTTAGTTGTAGGTCTCACCTTCAGAAGATTGGGGGCCAGTTCCTGGCTGTGATGTTTGGTAAATCAACTAATATCTTTCTGTGCCTGACCACCCACATGATGGCTTAAGCCTGATAGGAATTTTTTATCATTCAGAGCCATCTTAAAAAAAAAGGAATCTTTACTTCTGAAATCAAATAATCATACCAACTTAGTTACTAGTTATTACACGTTGCTATACAATAATACAGTAGTTATAAACTAGCAGTTATTATTTGTATCCTCTTTGCAGATAAAACAGTGCATTTGAAAAACAGTTCTTCAGCTACAAAAACTACACTAATTAAATTTATTCCCCTTCCTGCATAAGCTATACTGTTACAAGGCACTTTCCACCCACGTAACTGTGACCATATTCAGTAGGAGTTGTTTCCTTTTTTTACTAGCTCAGTAGAGTGAACACTATATGACTTCAGAGTGCAGAGAGGGACCAGCAATAAAAATGCTCTTCATCTGTTAAACCCACACATGACTTTGCTGGTCCTGAGAAAAGGATGGACAAGTAGCAGGAGAGTTAATGTCAGGAAACAATAATAACACTAATACTTCACTAATTACTCTTTTCCTCTGCACTCGATTAAAAGTGAGATTAGGACTGCAGCTAACCAAAAAATAAACCCCAACAATTTATGTTAAGAATAAGAGGATACATCTGTTTCCTGCCTTAGCCAGATCTGCTAACCCTTGTCATCAGAATAGCTGCACTGAGACACAAAGTTCTGAAGATTAAAGCAGAGGGTCACTATTTTTGCTCAGAAAAGCTCAAGAATATGCGTAAGAGTAGTTCATTATGTCATCTCTGCCTGTGACAATGTAGAAGTATTATCAAACAGGGAAACTCCTAAATGTAAAAAGCTCATCTGAGTGAATGCAAGTGTGAGATTAAGGAAATATCTGGCCCAAAATGGAGTTCTTTACTCCATTCCTGGAAGTCAAAAAGACAAACTTACCATGGATTTAACTAAGCACTGACATTTGGCTTTAGCAGGACTTTGCCACTATGTCCGAAGTGTCTCAGTTCCTACAGTGGAAAAGTCCTTTCCACGTTTTAGAGCTGGGAAACAGACATTTTGAAAATGGACTCCTTCATTTAATTTTTCTTTTACATACCTCCAGTATTTGCCTGTTGGCAGGATTTTTTAAAAGATGAAATTTGCTACAAAACCTATCAGAGTGGGGATACCTATTGACACTGACAACTCACTGCCATCTGTTCACTGGTTACTCATGAGTGGTTGGAGTCCCCTTTGTACTAAGCACTGCATGCATGCATAGCAAATGAGAAAGTGCCCACCCTAAATATCTCAGAATAGACAATGCTAAGATCTGCTTAAGACTGCAAGATGAACATGGCAGATCTGGGAAATGAGCCTACATTCTCTCATTTCAAATCCAATTCCTACTCATCATTCTTTCTGAAATGGATTGGATACTGTCCTGTGCCTGTAGGGAAAAAAAGGTCCATGTGACTGACTAATTGTAGTAGTCTGTGGCTACACAGGAGGATGTACAGATGCTGTGAATGGAAAGACTAAATTTTTGTTTAAGATGAATGAAGGTGGAGGCTCTGCTACAGCCTGCACTGTCCAGAGCGATTGCAGCAGAAGTAGTCACTTTGTTTCTCACAGACATCTCTCTATGAAGTCTCCTGTCCTAGAGGAAATAATGGTTTGGGGTCTGCTATCCTTTTTCTTCCTTCCCTAACATAAAACCCAGCTTACTGCCATCCTATAAACCTTCTACCTTCAAAATGCCTGACCTAGGTTTCTACAAATATGAGATTTACAAAAGAAAAATACCTTTTGAACCTGTTTTAGTTGTCTTTGTATTTTTTTGTTCAATATCACAGGACCTGGTTGAGCAGTGGGGAGATCTGGGCAGGGAGGGAGAAAAGATCCCTGCTGAAATAACCAGCTTTTTCATGCTCCTGACTGGTCCCTTGACCAAAAGATCTGCTAACATCACAGAATCTACGTTGCAGAAGATTTTCATGACATATTGAACCATTAACCTACAGAGCCTGGTATTACTGCACTCCTAACTCAAGCATTCAGTTAGGTAGAACAAATCCCAGTCCAAGTATATGCCTCAAAGCCAGGGAGGTGCAGAAGGTCCAGAGAAGCACTGTGCAGGAATTGCACAGTGCAACGATTCCTTCTGTAGCAGGCAAACAGAGAGAGCTGTTGTGTGCCCAGGAGACAGGTCTGTGTTTTTTCTACTGATGTGAACACAGGTCTGTTTCTTGAAGTCCCTCCATACAGGAACAAAGAGGAGGTTTAACTGCTACTTCAGGCCAGGAGCTGTGGTGATGACCATGGAGCTACTCTATGCTATGTCAGCAATAATGTTGTATCACCACTGATTCCCACAGGAGGTCCTCACACAGAGCTTTTACTCAAGCTTTGAAAAAAATTAGTTCTTGGATCCAAAGGCACTTAATTGTAGTATAAATGAAGAACTATGGAAGGTGGTGCCTAGGTTTTCTTCAGCATGATTCACAGTTGTTACTTTTCTCCTTTCAATGAAACCAATGTAATTAAAGAATGACAGATGAGTTTGCTTTGCAGAAGGAGACAGAACTACAGTAACTGAAACACATAAGAGAGCGATGGGAAATCAGCACTCCTCCACAGTTCATGCACAGAAGCACTCACAGTGTCAGCTTTGAACTATTATGCAGTGTATTTTGAATAACACATTGCATATATGCCTGGAATAAAACATAGAACCTTAACACTACATTGATTTGACTTTGTAAGTGCTTAACTTATAAATCCTCTTAATCAAAGAAATGTATCCAGGTTAAGGATTAATGCTGGTTTTAGGGTTTTTTTAAGTCATCATTGCCAAATTTCAACCGTAAGGGAAGGCCTTATATGTGAGGTTTCTAATGTGACTGCTTAGCCTGCAATGAGGTTATGGTATTGTTAAATCGAAGGAATTCCTGTTCCGTGGTGTTGTTCTTGGCTGATCCAGTATTGTGGGTTAACTTCATGTGATGTATTTTCTTTAGAACAAATTTCCTTCAATTCATCAGCAGAGGTTCAAGCCACTCTGCTAAGAGTTTGTGACATTTTTTTGGAAGTGGTTATGAACACGCCAATGAAAAGTTAACAGATTGTCAGGAACACTCCCTTGGGAATGACGTTTCTAATTTTTCTTTATTCTTTATCTTTTGTTTATCCTCTTTTCCCTTTCAAGACTATATCGTTCCAGCCTGATAAAACTGTTGTGTGGAGCTGTCTACTTATGACAAAATCCTAGAGAACTGCAGAAGAACCCAGACCACGCAAGAACAATCTAATTATCTGCTAGAATTGAGGCTTTGAGCAACAGAGATTCGAGAGCAAACCCACAGTTAGTAGTTACTGCAGAGACTGTCCCTGGCTTTTTCACAGACTCATTGGATAATCATTGCCAATTGATTACAACCAGGTACTTCAGATCCAGCCATAAAGATAAACATCAACAAATCATCACTGGTGCAATTAGTGCAGAATAACCAGCAGGTCAGCTGTGGAACTGTCTCAAAAAAAAAATAGGTGTGTTCCTATGCTTTAGAAAGGACAGAAGTAGCCAACACATAGCGTAAATTTGGAACGAGCTCTGGCAGAGTCATCTAGATCATGACAAGAGTAGTCCATGAAGTGTTTAGTCAGTGGGAAGAGGCAAGTGATTGTCAGTAGCATGGCTAAGTCATCAGTCTTGGTAGTTACAGATAAGAAAACAGTATATTCAGTCAAGCAGTGGAGAAAGATGAAGTAAAATAATATGGCATCACTAAGAACAGGTAGGGACAAATTATTTTGTTTTCAAGCAAAAGAATGTTTGATATTTATTTTCCTATGAATTTCTTTACATTTTATAGACACAGACCAGTTTAAAAAATTCTAATTGACTTACTTAATACAAATGCAAGTCTAAGCCTCTTCAAATCCATAAAGAGAGGAAGAGAGGACTATTAACAAGAAAAAAAAATGGAAACAGTCAATGAAAGACTCTTGTCACATAGCTCTGTACAAACATACATTTTCCTTAACAAGTGCAGTAAACTGCAGTTTCAAATTGGATATGGAAAGAAATATCCCCTCAGAGAAGTTAGATTTAGCTTGGCTGTGGAAGCTGCTCTCTTTAACGTGGCAACAACAGGAACAGAAGAGCTTCACATTCCTCTTTTATATGTTTAACCTTTGACAAAAAGGTTAAACACTTTCCTCACAACTGACTCACATCAGGAAACACAAGAACTCTACTCTCCAGATGAAGCCTGGCTGGCTTCAAAATGCAATGTCAGCATCTGAAGCATAGTAAACAAGGATTCCTTGTGTAGTTCCTGGTACTGCTACAGGGGCAGGAAGTGGGTCAGCAAGGGGGTCTCTTCAGATGGGAGAAAGCTCAAATGGTGAGGGGAACAATAAGGAAGTTCAGGGTGTGGTGAGAATTGGCTCCAATTTCAAACATATCTCTGAGATCTATTTTAAATGCATTGATGCATTAAAAAACCCCTAGCAACATAGCAGGAAGGTTTACAAAACATTAAAAAGAATATCTATGAAAGCTTTCTGTGTTTCCCATTCATTGCCTTACAGATATTTTAGGGCCAGAGTTTCATCTGGTGTCAATATGCCTAATTCCCTTCACTTGGCTGCTGAATATAAGCTCAGGTTTGGCTGGATATGTTGGTTTATTCATCAGAAGACTGGTAGCCAAACTCCTGAATCTTGGCAGCTCCAAATAAAGTCAATCAAATTTGCAGGTCCTTAGTACCTCTGAAATTCAGGTCTGGGGACCAGATAGTGCCACTGCTTTTTATGTAGTGCCCTAACCGGCTAAAGATGTACTCCAGGTTAAACACAGGCCCTGTGAGCTGGGACAGAGATGCTTGCAGAGTACTGAGGAATAAAGGCTGCAGGAAATGAGAAGGTGCTGATCACTGACCTCTACCCAGGATAAAGCATAAAGAAATGATCAGAAGTAAGTCCAAGAGCAACTGCTCTCCTCAGTTTAGTATTTGGAGGGGTGTACCTATGCAGGTAAGAGTGCCTGCAAGACCCAGCATAAGAAGACCGAGGAGTGCAGTTCCTTCACCTGGAATATGTTTGGGAATGGGAAGAGAAGGGAAGAGAAAATAAATCCCTATGAAGATGGCAATCAGCATCTGAAATAAGGTCTGCCTGCATCTGTGGACAGACCATGGCTGGTATGACAGCCTGACAACAGAGTTCTTGAAAAGGTCTTGGTGGGAATAGAAGGTGCTACTCCCCTTCTCCACGGCATACTCTGGGAGGGAAAGGGGAATGTAGGATGTGGAGAACAAAGCACTATTTTCAGGAGCAGATCCTCTCCAAGGTGGCCCCTGAGCACTGAACTTGCCATCTGCCTCAACTTAATCCCTCCACACCAACCCCCACTGCTCTGGTCAATCTTTCTCCTGCTATGTTTTGATTTGACTCATTCTTATCTGGCAGGAGAAAGATCACTAGAAAAAAACCTATCAGGCTGTAGGATTTCTTGTTCTTCCAAACATCCTTGTTGCCCCAACTTTCCCTGCTGCTAGCAACTAACCCACCCCATTGCCCTGCTCATCCCTCTCATGACATCATATGGCCTCATGCTACCCATGCTTTTGGTCGTGGCAGCAGGAAGCAAGACACATGTGAACACTCCTCTTGCTTGAAGCATGCATTTTAGGGCAAAAGGGTGAGCTGGCAGCTCCCCTTGGCCCAGGACACGAAAGCTCTTGAAAACCACAGCACAGTGTAAGGAGCTTAGGAAATGGCTGTGGCCAAGTTCCTGGTTCCCTTCTGCACAGTAAGGCGGTTGTAAAACTCTGTAGCACCACCACAGCAACGGATGATGTCCGGATGTCGTCCAAAAGTATTCCCTTCAAGACAATGTGCAGGGAGGATGTGAGGAAGAGGCCGTTCCAGGACTCTCTTGACTCAGCAGGAACAGCAGCAAGGATCCCTTCAGTCAAGTTGGTGTGGATGCAAGCTTCATAGCATATTAGGGCATGGAAATGGAGTCTTCTCTGTATTGAGCCTACAAGGAGGTGATCCTAAACCACAAAATCAAATTATAGAATAAAATCCCATCTGTAGATGTGATCTGTTCAGCATTATCTAGAGAGTGACAATGCTCATCACCTGCTGTCCTGAAGGTCAATCTCCCACGGCCTTCATAATATATGCAGTATAGCAAAGAGTAAATCATAGCTTTGGAACTTTGTGGGAACTCTCCCATAATCAGAAACAAATTGACTAAGAGAAACAGAATCTGGCTCTTAATTAGTGATTCAATTTCCCTCCAGCACCAAAGAAAAAATAAACAAAAAGGAACTCTTCTGCATTTGAACAGTATTAAAAAATCAGAAGATTTCTTGGACACTAGGATGAAGGGGTGAAGAGGTACTGATAATGCACTGATCTGCAGCACATGTTGTACTGCATAGTCAATGCAGTCACCACCTCATTGTCCCCAAGGAGATCCAACAGTGCAGTAGACTAAAGGGTCATACTAGGTTTATAAATAGCAGCAAGGGCTGCAGCAACCAGCACATTCCATACCATCAGACTCCCAGGCTCCAGCGTTTTGTTATCAAATACATCCATCCTGCCCCTCTCACAAGAAAGGTCTCAAGTTGAATATTTTACATCAAATTTGCAGTGTTTGCTACAGAAATTGTCATAGAAACATTGCATTTGCTGCAGCTTGGTATATGATGCTATCAGTCACCAGGTGGCAATGTAGTTACAAGATTAGCAGTCATATCACAAAATCATGTCATAGTAAAAGTGTTAAATTATTATCTAGACACTTTCATACATTATTATTTATCCAAAATGAAATTTTTATTGCTCTCTAGCAACTGCTCGATCAGACATGAACTGTCTTTATGATCATAGAATAGTTTGGGTTGGAAGGGACATTTAAAGGCCATCCAGTCCAACCCTCTTGCAGCAAGCAGAGACAACTTGAGCCACAGCAGGTTGCTCAGAGCCCCATCCAATTTGACCTTGTACCTCTCTGGGTAACCTGTTCCAGTGTTTCACCACCCTCAGCGTAAAAAACCTCTTCCTTATATCTAGTCTGACTCCACCCTTTTTTAGTCTAAACGCATTACCCCTTGTCCTGTTGCAACAGGCCCTGCTAAAACGTCTGTCCTCATCTTTCTTATAAGCCCCCTTTAAGCCCTGAAAGTCTGCAATAAGGTCTCCCCAGAGCCTTCTTTTCTCCAGGCTGAACAACTCTAATTCTCTCAGACTGTTCCATCCCTCTGATAATCTTCACGGTCCTCTCCTCTGGACTCGCTCCAACAGGTCCATGTATTTCCTTTGCTGAGAGCTCTAGAGCTAAATGCAGTGCTCCAGGTGAGGTCTCTCCAGAGCAGAGGAGCAGAACCACCTCCCTTGACCTGCTCATAACACTTCTTTTGATGCAGCCCAGGATACGGTGGCCCTTCTGGGCTGTGAGCTGATGCCAGCTCATGTCCAGTTTTTCATCTACCACCACCCCCAAGTCATTCTTGGCACAGGTGCTCTCAATCTCTTCATCCCCCAGCTTGTCTTGACACCAGGGTTTGCCCTGACCCAGGTGCAGGACTTTGCACTTGGCTTTGTTGAACCTCATGAAGTTCACATGGGGTCACTTCTCAAGGCTGTCCAGGTCTCTCTGGAAGGCATTCCATGTATGTGTGTCAGCCGCATCACTCCGCTTGGTGTCATCTGCAAACTTGCATATCCTCTGTGACAGGATAGATTTGACCTTTAAAAGACTAAGAAGAGGGTTACTTCAGTGTGGAATAATTGACAGACTTCACTTGGAGTTTTTGAGACAGATTCTGGGTGGGTTTGGCCATGTTTTTATGTGTTTCAGAGTAGGAATAACTTGTGATGGGCAGAAATGAACTCCTGCCCTGCTCATGGAAATGACCGACACTGTGCATCCCTGTATTTTGCAATGATTCTCCACTGGGGGAGAAGGGGAAAAAAGGAGTGGGTAGAACAGCCATGTAAACGCTGACTCAGTTCACTTGGTGGAAAAAACAGAAGAAAGTAATAAGACAGTAATGAACATCCCAACCTGCTGACCAAAATACCTGGCACCAAATGCTCAGACCTATAGCACTGAAGGGCTCTCCAATTCAGAATCAGGAGCAAACAGACCTCAGGCCTATTTCTCCTCTTATCAGGAGAAGCACATTCAAGTCACCAGAGCTATTCTGACATATATTCCCATATCTGGATGCCAGATGGAAAATAAGTAACACATTTTTAAGAGTGAGAGTAACTAACCATTGGAACAGACTAGCAGGGGAAGTAGCAGATTCTCCATCTTCTGAGCCCAAACTGGATGTCTGCTTTGTGCAGGCTGTGTTTTAGTGAGACATACAAAGCTGACAGCAATGACAGCAGTCTCTGGTTTGTGATTAGAGAACATATTATTCAATCTCGCTTTTTAATTTTATTAATCTGTAACAGCCAGACCAAACAAAGGGAGAATTGGGCATTATTGTTTCTCAGGTGGGTGCAAAAACCAAGCTTGTGGCGTAAATACGTGCAATGCAGGATTCAAAGGGTTTTTTTTCATAATTCATCTGCTGGTATAATCACATCATTAGATGAGCTAATGTGAATTCCAAAAGTGGTTATCATACAAATGAACTGATTTCCTTTTTGGAATGAGTACCTTTCTCTGGGTTGTGATTTTGGATAATCAAGATCAAGTCTAATCTACAGGCAAAATTTGTGACCCTGACATTTTAGTTTTACTATTGTATTTCTGCTGGTTAACCCCACTTAAGATTCCAGCTAAGCTGCAAGTAATGGACACAAACCACTCAGTTAGAATCTGCCTCTCTCTGCAATAAAGGGTGACCTTGGAAGTTCAAAATAAATAATCAAAGATTCACGTGTACACAATCCCTTCCACATGACAAAGCCTGAGAGCTAGTTTAAAATAAATTCTCATTTAAAAAACGTAAATTTATCTCCAAACAACTGAAATAGTTTGTAAATGTTTGTCTCTGTGTCCTCAGACACATACATTTACCTCTAATGAACTGCAGTACAAAAGTATTCAAGGAAGATGGATCCATGCTACTCTAACTGGTGACTGACAAAACTTCATCAGCTGAGTTTTGTAATGAGTTCTGGATGAAGCAGCTTTTGATAAATAGGTTAGTTTGTGCCTATGCTTTCATTCCTTTTAAGCAAAAACGATCATGTTACCAACCATAAAGTTTTGAACTGGTCAATTAATTCCGATAGTCTAGTACATGGAAGAGCTAAGATACATCATCTCTAAATAGTGATATTTTATTCTTGGTGTTTCATCATTATTCATTCAGTATTCACTGCATTGCATCTCATCTTGATTAATGAAGTGGATATTCATGGGGATCTCCCTTTTACTTCAATTAAAACAGTTATAATTCACAATTGGTGTAACTAATTGAAATAATGCTTCCTTTTTCAATCACATACTCTACATATTACAGAAGTTGTTATAACAATCTTTTTGTCTGCTCGTTAGTACATTACATAAAAAGAGTAGACCAGAACTCTATTTCTTGAGATAAAGCAGATGAAAATCTTATTTTCTTCTGCTGTTAAAATATGTAGATGGCTATGAATAATCTGTGAATTTCCTGCACGTATATGGGCCCATATGCATCTCGAAGGATAAAAAATACCCTGTCCTATTCAGAAAGCAGAGGTCCAGAATAGTCTCAAGACACCTCACTGGAGTGTATGCAAGAGAACCTAGCAAACTAGCTCTTTGCTGCACCCATCAACAAGCTCCATTTTCAGTCACTGTGCCCATCCTCCTCTCTGTCTAAAACCACTGAAACTATTTGGGATCTCCGCTGCCTTTCACCATCAGAGTTCAGCATAAAAGACAACTTTGCTACTCCAAAAAAAAAAGCCTGAATCCCAAAAGGACTGATTGCAGTGAACAGGCCAAAAAGCTTCCCACTGCCAACAGAAGGGCCCAGTCTACCAGTACTGGTGTTCAGGTAAAGCTGACTTCTTCCAAAATGTCAGCTTTGGGTCCCAAGTGCTTTTTCAGATTTTGAGATCAGACATAAATCTCCATAAGAGATGTCTTTCAGGGATTAAGTAATGTGTCACAGTCAACATAATGAATAAACCTATTTTTTCGGTCTTTATTTTACACAGTGCTGCAGAAAATGAACCCTTCTTTTGTTCTTATAACTTCTAATCCCACCTGCACATTTACAGTCTTTTCAGTGTTTGTTCTTTAACAGTGTATTTTGTTTTGCGTCAAACAGTAAGCCCAAACTAAGCACTTCCTCATAGTATTCGTCTAGTTTTTCATCTCCTCTTCATTGAATAGGATTTACAACATTGTTTCAAATCTATTTTTGACAGGCTCTTGCACTGAACCAAAGTTAAAGAGTAAATGCCCTGGGCTAGGCAGATACCTGATCTCCACTCAGTTAGTGGTGCACCTCATAAAGCACGAGCAACAGCCAGCTGCTTCAGTAGAGCTGAACTTAAGCTGTGTTTTCCTGGAAAAATATATTACCAAGCAGTAACAAACACAGCTATCTGTTTTTTTGGTTTGGGTCAGGTGGTAAGAGATCCAAAATTAGTTCAGTCTCCAAGATTCAAATCCTGAAAGAACACAGATAATATGAAAATCTACCACTCAGTGGTACCACTCAGAGCTAGTTTGCTAGGTTCTCTTGCATACACTCCAGTGAGGTGTCTTGAGACTATTCTGGACCTCTGCTTTCTGAATAGGACAGGGTATTTTTTATCCTTCGAGATGCATATGGGCCCATATACGTGCAGGAAATTCACAAATTATTCACAGCCAATGCAGCTGCAGCTGCTCCATTTGGGATTCAAACCTGAAATCTCTAGGGTGCTGCCGTAGAACATCCAAATGGAGTTGTTAATTAAAGAGGCTGTGATACACTCCAAAAAACTTACCTCTACAAGCAAACCCATCTCCTTGTTCTCCATTCCCCTCCTACCTTGCCCTGTGTTCACACCTTTGGCCCCTTATGTGAAGTTAGCACCTAAGTCATCCTTTGTGAGGATGTAAGGAGGTCATTTTCAATCTGTACCTTTCTTTTTCCCTTTTAGAACTGCCTTTGCCATTTTTCAGACAAATTCCCACCTCCAAAAAAACAACGCATGCCTGCTGTGGGTGTTATGTGAACGGAAATTATGTGGTTTGGATTTTTTTATGTGAGAATTACAGGAGAAGGCAAAATGTTGCAAAGAACATCCATAAATCATTTTAAACAAAGCTCAGGAAATGCCATAATGATTTGGCTGGCAATATCTAAAAAGATATTCACACTGTTCTCTGACTCCCGGTAAGTAAGTATGTTTGCTTAAGATGTAATTGAAAAAGTACTGTTACTGTTTATATTTTCCACTTTGTATCTCCTGCCCAGGCACAGCTCAATGCTGGCAGCTCTTGATTTGTACTATGCAGTATTTCATCATCCAAACAACAGTCCTACTGGTGCTGCAAAATAAATGGCTGGAGGGAGATAGGTACCAACCAGAAAAACGGCTGGGGAAGACCAGCGAAAGGCTGGTGACATCTATAGAGCTGTGGGATTACTGCAGTTTCCTCAGTCATTCAGCCTGAGAAACGACAACCCTTGACTTAGTGAGAGATTCCACACTTAGAACACTGGTCTGGTTATTTGTTGTCCTGTACTGCCTCACACTTCTATTTATGCCACTGCAAAATCTTACCTAATGAGACTGCTGTTCTTTAAGAAGTGCTCTTTGCAGGTGGATAGCCAGACAGTGGAAAATCAGGCTTCTTCAGTCCAAATCAGTGATGAGTACAGGTTGGGAAGGAGACATATTCTCTAGCGTAACATACCAGTTTTAGTAAACAAGTTTAAGGAAACAAAGTTAATATTAAGCTTTGTCTTTACCACTCAGAGATGTAGTTTCAGGATAGCAGCAGATGTCTTGTTGCCATCTCCCTTTGACATTCAAAGTCATGCTGGAATGAGCTATGGAGACAAAAAGAACAAAACTTGGAGCACAACAGTAAAATCTGGAAGTTTGTGATCATTCCTCTTACCAATGTTCCACTATGCTTAAAGACAGAATAGAGGATGAGTTGTTTGAGAGCATATGCAGTTATAAAATTCTCTCTTGCCTCATTGGTTTTATATAAAGAGAACAGTTGTCTACAGTCAGATCTATTTACTTGCTTGTCTCTCAGGTAAGTTTTATACCTTTCAATAAAAACTCATCTGCCTTCATATAAAGATAAATCTTACTTATGTAGTATACAAAATCCCATGTTAATTCCATGGTGTTAGAAATCACTTATTTACCTACTTACTACTATTTTTACTTTGATTTTTATTGCTTAATTGCCCCTGGAGGGCCAGGGTTCAAATATATCTATTTAGTGAGAAATAGCCTCAGTCTGATGCTCTAATATAAGACAAAGTCAGAGAGAAGAAACATTATCATCCTTTTTTTTTTTACCAGTAGGAACTGAGGCACATGGTACCTTGCTCATGCGCTACAACAGTCTGTGGGTCAGAGCTGAAATTTTAATTTAGATCTCTTGAGTCTCTGCAGTGCCACTTCTAATGCCTCAGTGAAAGCAGCCGAATGTCTGTCGCATTTCTGACGGCAGCGGGCCTCAGACAGGCCTCCTTCAGCTTCCAAACATGACTGCAATGCCTCAGAGAGTCACTCTGCGTGACAGGAGGCACTTTCTCTCCCTGCTGGCAAGGTAAGTGCGTTTATTATTTTCTCAACCTGTGTTTGGAAGGTTATTTATGCAGGCTTAGAAGTTCATGTGTGACTCTTCTGTGCCAGTCCTCAAGAGTCACGGTCCCTGCTGCTGAATATTTGCAATGCTCTTTTGATCCACAGCTTTGAAGAGAGCTCTATCAGAGAAGAGGGGGAACTGCCCCAGCAGTCTTTTCTATAAGTATTTATTTAGGCTTATAAAACCAGATAGGAAAGGTGCCCATCCTGTGCCCTAGGCACTCTTGATGTTTATTTAAAAGCACAGCATAACAGAAAGACAAAATCAGTAGACAAACAGCAGCAACCTTTCTTTAGAGCATACATCAAAAGTGAGAGAGTAATATGAAAGAGGGAGAATTCATACCTCCAGGATGAAAAAACAAAACAAAACAAAACCCATGATAAGAAACAGACATGTTTGCAAAAGCCCTAGAAATTGCCAACTCCTAAGTTGGGACTGAATCTCAACAGACTGGGGAATTGTGCACAGAGATGGGGCAAAATTACCTGGGTCAAGCAGCATGACCACAACAGAGCAGGTCCCAGAAACATCCAGAATGTGGTTTATCTATGCAAATAAAAAAAAATAACAGTAATTTTTCTTGATCATTGAAGAGCTTCTCAGAAATTCTAGAAAGCTCAAACAATTTGCACATGATTGGTTACAAGTATTGACAACTCTGTATAAAAATCTCACTCTGTCTCCTTGCTCTTCCTCATGCAACAATTTACTTGAATGCCATCCTGGGAAAACAACAACAACAACAAACCACCACAACAACAACAAAATCACAAAAACTCCATTGGCAAATGTCTTTCCCCCTTTCGTCTCCTCCTGGGGATTTCTAATCATTCAGTGCCATTCACCAAAGGTGGTTGTTTTCTCCCAGGAGGTTGCAGCTGCCTTGAAAGTATTCCTTTGGTGAGGAAGCTGTGACATTTAAATGAAGTCAGAACAAACCAGGAGGTCTAGAACAATCCACTTGCAGGGTAGCTGAGAGCCAAGCACTCCTAGAGTGTCTCAGGACACAGAATTACAGCCCTCAGACAGAAGGTAGGAAGGAACTGAGAACCTATTTTCAAATACATTCCAGTGAAATTCCAGTGAAATCCCAGCCACTCCAGCTTCAACTCTTTCCCTTCCTACAGCAGAGCTGGCAGCCAAAGACTAAACCTTGTATTGCAAGTACATATGCTACTATTTTCTTCAATAATCATGTTCTAGTCCATATTCTCCTTAGATGTTTGTTTTCTAAGAGATCCAGATTGGTTGCTGTAGGTTCTGTGTACTCTAAGCAAGGTTTTTCAAACGTCTCTGCATTTGACACATTGGAAAACAGTGGGACAGCATAAAGGTTCACTGAATTTAATCATATTAGACCTATATAAACATCTTTCAACCAATGACCAATTTCACTTAGTAGGATGCGGACAGTTTGCTCAAGTCATTGATTTAGGTTTTGAAAGGCATTCTCCTGGTAAGATTACAGAGTAGTTCAGGCATCACAAACCACTTAGGTCCAGAGCCTATGACAGAATCGCAGGCTTCTAGAAATTCATGTTAACCATTCTTTCCCTTACAAGGCACAACCATTTCACCCCACTCAGATTTCCAAACTCATATTAGCACTGTTCTTTCATATTTTGCATTCTTACATTTGTTTTGCTGCATGTTCTATCAGATTCCACCCTGACATTGCCAGCATTTATACAAATATGGTGGATGAAGAGTAGAGATTGCTTCAGTCTTCTGATGCCATGAGCCCTGGTCTTTGCTTCTTCTCGTTAATAAACTTCAGGCTATTGAGCCACACTGGAACAGTTCCAAGTCATATCAATGTTAATTTGCACGTGCATCAGCTGCTGCGGTGCCTCATGTGAATTGCAGTACAGCTGCCTTGTGCTTCTTTTCTCCTCACTCCCAGCTATCAGAGATCCCCAGTTGATACTGAATGAACATGAGGTAGGGCAACAAGCACAGTATGCCCTGGGACTCACCTGACCCTAAGCAATTTCGAGAAACCCAGTGGATTGGCATGACAATCCCAAATCATTTAGGTGACACAGCAACAAATCAAACTGAATTAAAATCAAAATGTTCCTTTTCTGTTCATGAAACATGATACAACCAATTTACTTTGGGACTACAGAAATATCCAAGGCCGCCATTTCCTAACCAGCAACTCTTCAACTCACAGAAAGGAAAATATATCAATATTATCACATTTGGCCCAATTCCTGATAAATACAAATTTTCAAATATCAGCATTTCACATGAGATAAAACGCTTACATTTATTTGCTCTTTTAGTGCAGAGAGTGGGAAAGAACCCTAAGCATAAATATACCATCCTTCAGATTACCTCTGCTTTCAGATAGAAAGACGGAGGCATAAAGAGACTGAAGTCCGACTGATCCAAGGACAAGAAAATAGTAAATCACCAAAATTACTCTCATGAGCCAGAATTCTAAGTCTTTGTCCACTGCTGTAATGATTAAATGATGATGCCAGTCATGATAAAAACTGTGTAACAGGAGAAGGTGGGCGTCAGCACACCTGTAATTGGTGACAACTAGGCTAATCATATCTAGTCTGTGTAACGAGAATACTTAAAAAAAAACCTTTCTCCAACCCACACAGGAAAACCGTATCACTCCATACTCCTACAATGCATTGTACCATATTTCTTCTTGTTAAAACTGAATCAACAGTTTGTGTAACACTCTTACTAACACATTCTTAAGTTAGAAATAGGAAATGAGTAATAACACAAGCAAGAGCATCTCTTGTGTTACTTCTGTGTGTGAATGCAACAGACTGAATCAACAAGAGAGATATTAGGTTTCTTGATTTTTGGGTTGCATTGAATTGAAACTGAAAGTCACACTTCCGTTGCTCTCTAGCTCTCAGGGATATTGCATCAATAAATGTAAACAGGACTTCTATGTTGTGAAAGAATTAATGTCCAGAGAATTGACAGATTAAAAGGCTGCAAATTTAACAAGCAAAATGGATCTCAGAATTTACTTTGAAGTATGGATGTATTCATGCCTCAGTACTGCTTTAGGCAAGTCTCTCACCACCACAATGAAATGAAAACTAGGAAGGGACCTTTCAGTTGATACTTTAGCAAATAAACAAAAACTTATTCTCAACTCTCTTGTTTCTCAGTTTGAGCCATTCCAATAGCTACTTGAATCCAAACAGCTCTAGCAAGTCCCATGAAGAACTTGTCAAGGTAAAAATCAAGCTTTTACTTAGTTGACTCTGGATATAAGCAGATGGAAATTGCTTTAGCTTCAAAAAGAATTGCCCTAGCTTATGCCATGGATAAGTGTGAACTTAGTATATAAAACAAATACACTGTAAGTCACATACATGCAAGCACAAGCTCAGAATACCACCTTTGAAGTTAGGGCCTGGGATAAGAGGTTAAGGGTGCTGTAAAGCAGGCTTTGTCCGCAGCCATACCATCTTAATAAATTACAAAAGTTCAAAGTAAAGTAAGATCTGACAAACTCAAGAAAGGAACTCCAAAACTACTTAATAGTTTTGACACATCATTTAGTTTTAGAAGGGATTTTCCTATTCTTTCAGCTAGATTGGTTAATATATTTGAATCTTCAATTACACTAATACACAAAATTGTACACTAATACACAAAATTGTAATGAAGTCTCATCACACAATGCCCTATCTTGACCCTCTAGACCAGGAATGAGACAGTCTCCAGGCAGTGAGGACAGTTTTTTCCCTCATATTCCATCCATTCCACACAGAATTGGTCTTGCTGGGAGCTGAAATCTCCTCATCCAGGACTTCAGCACAATGATTCCAGTGGAGCTACTCCTTCCTTAGATGTTGGGCTTCACCACAACCCTCCACCCCTCCTTCATATGGGACACCCTGGCATCCACAGGAAGCCACTGCCCCAATAGGTGTGGAAGCTCTGGAACTTCATTGAAAAAATTTTCATTTCCTTCACCCCCTCTCTGCTAGACCTGAGAGATCAAATGGCTCTCTTGGACAGCCCAGAGCATGACCCAAGCTCTGGAGAGAAGGAATTGTGGGGAGGTAAAAGCAAGAGAATCTGTAAAGGTTCAGTCAGAGCAGGATCAATCTGGGTCACGCAGAACACAAAACAAGCATACTGCAATACCTAAGAAGTGTTGTCACCTTGTCCTTTTGGCACCACTTTAAATCACACACATCTAGATTTAGGATATTGAATTCCCAGTGTTTACTGTTCATTCCTTCATATACCTCCTCTTGCTTCTGTTACTACACCTCACCCAGACTAGAGGATCCATGAGTAAATGCTGCTGTTTGTTACAGCTGTGGAACCCTACTGAAGTTAGCAGGATTGAGAGCATTCAATTAAAAGAAGAGTTGGTTCAACTTATGCCAATACAATGAGAGTCACATCTGATGTTATATTTTTCCGTCCTACTTAATTTTTGGTCTCATATTTCACTATAGTCAAGCAATTCAAAACCACAATAATGACAGAAAAAAAATCCCACTAAATATTTAAAATAATGAACTGTGATTCTTGTTGTTTTCCTTCTGGGTTTTGGTCGCTGAATACTCAGACTGGAAGAAAAATTTATTTTTACTTTAAAAGTTAAGATTCCTATAATGTAGCTATAGTTTAGCTGTAACACCATCAAATACTGTCAGACCTGCAGTAAAATGTTGCGGTTTCTTGACACTGCCTTTGAACCCTCTCATATCACAAGTATTGACTCATGGGAATGCCTCTTGTAGGGCAACAACCTCTGCACAACAGCTAATCAATGCAACACTTTGCTGAAGTAAAGTCTCACCGCTGTTCCACAGATAACAGAATGATAAGTTGAGAGATTAAGATTCAAGATCATTTCCCCTCTCCATGCTCCAGATGCAAACTTCAGCAATCTCCCAGCTCCAGGCTGAGTTGTTAACTGGGCAGGCGCTCTTTTCCCCACTATCTTCTTTACCTCACAACCCTAAATGGGGCCCTCTCTGGTAAAGCCTAAGAGCACACTGAGGCATTAAGCACACTTAGCTATTTGTCTAAGTTTTCACAAGGATTTGGTGGCACCACAGGGAAGTCAAGCTATTTCTCCAGAGACAGTCTGCTAGCTCTGCAGTTTGCCCCTTTGACGACTCCAGTCAGAGGGAGACTTTTCTCAACAAGAATTGCTAGGAGGTACAGGGCTGAAATCTCTCCCTTTTGCCTCTGCAGTACCAAGCTATCAGATGCCAGGTAAACCCAAAAGTTTTCAACAGCCCACTTTCAATTAACCAGGCTCCATTTCCCTGACAAAGTAGCACTTTGCAATCAGTCCTAATGTCCACTACTTACAGTTCTCAAGCTTATTTATTGCTTTGTTCTGATGACATTATTTTATATACGAAATAGATGGAAAGATGAAATGTGCCTATTGCCATTCAAGAATACAGCAATAGGCACATTTGCTCTGAATTCTTAAAGAGGACACAAAAGAAAGGAGGGGGAAAAAATCCACCTTCTTGCCCTCTTCAGTGCCATGGCCTTAGCCATTTTTCTTAGAAAACTCTTTACCTGATCCCACCCAGTCATGAGCCTGTATCATGTTATATGAAGACCAGTAACTGTCAGAGCTGTGTAGTCTGGACTAAGTGCAATTGTTTTTTTAATAATACCTGTTTACTTCCTACCTTCTCCTCTGAAGGCCTGTGGCAGCCCACCCTTTGCTTCATTTTGAGAAGATACAGCAATAGGGCAGGAATATACACACAGGGTAGGGCTGTAGAAGTTCTATCACTGTATATATAGTGATAGAACAGTTGGCCATAGGTAAGTAGTATTTTTTTAATGAAACTCAGCCTCCAGTTTAAGTTCGCATGACCGTTCAGTTTTTCTTGCTGAATTCTATGCTCAAGTGCCAGATGGATCCTATGTCAGTTACTCCCACTGTGAACATCATACACATCAACTGGTGTGCATTACCCAAGCACTAAACAATGGAAATAACTTGTTACTTTCTCAAATTATTATTACAGGATATTAAAACTCTATATTTCTTGCAGTATATAAACATCAAAGTTGCACTAGAAAACTTCACCTGACACAGGTTATTGATATTCAGTTTTTTTTATTGTCATTCTTCATTATTAATATTTTTTCAAATGGGGAAAACTTCATTCATAAGCTCCCATACGTCAGAATTCAGTGCAACTTTTAAGCGCTGCCTGATGAACTATGCTTTGTCACAACAAGGGGAAAGAAAAGGCACTGCCACTGCTGGCAGTTCAGTAATGCTAAGTGACAACGAGACTGGGAACAAATACCAACGAGAAGAATTCAAAGAAAAAGCTTGGAAACAGCTTCAGGTGCCAGACAAAGCAGTCTCGCAGAACATATGACAGCTTCTGATAACTACATACAATATGCAGGTCCTTGGTTTCTTAATCAAGTTATTTTCAGCCAAAGGATATATGAAATATCTTGCTACCTGTTACTTATATGTTACAGTGAACGTAAAGAAAGGGCAGTTGATTACTTAATGGAGAGACAGAGAGACAGAGAGAGACAGAGAGGGAGAGAGAGAGAATTTACTTGCAACACCTCTAGCTGTTTGCTGGTATGGAGATTTTTATAGTTAAGAGGCAAGATTCTCCATAGTGACAGCCTTTCCTTTCCCTTTCCCTTTCCCTTTCCTTTTCCCTTTCCCTTTCCCTTTCCCTTTCCCTTTCCCTTTCCCTTTCCCTTTCCCTTTCCCTTTCCCTTTCCCTTTCCCTTTCCCTTTCCCTTTCCCTTTCCCTTTCCCTTTCCCTTTCCCTTTCCCTTTCCCTTTCCCTTTCCCTTTCCCTTTCCCTTTCCCTTTCCCTTCCCTTTCCCCCCAAAATCCTAGCAGTTGATGAACAGAAAGTAGACCATGGATTTTTATGTATAGGGAGATCTGGTAGGTGATTGCTGTTGTTTTCACCAAAACTTCCGTGATTTGACTATTTGTATGTAAAATACCCAATAGTAAGAATGCAAATGGCATGCAGAGCCAATGTTTTGAACGCTACATGTGGGCAGAAGAGATCCTGCAGAAGTCAAATGAATCTAGGGATAACTGGGGTACTTTAATGCTTTGGGAGGCTTGATGTGTATTAAAGGACAACATTTTACAGTCACCTACATACATCTCACTGGTTTCTTTATTGTTAGGTTTCCACAGCAGCCATTAATCCTTTTTCTTGTTGGTGACTACGGTAAATTTTCATGTGCTGTGAGTACATATATATGCGACATACTGTACTTCTCAATGTATTACATTTGTGTTTGCATGAAAAAGATGTCTTCTAGCACCTAAAATCCAGCCTGGGTGATTCCGTGCTTTTGTAAGAGTCTTGCCTGCTTTGTTATGATTGAGCCATGTTGACTTAGTGTAGAAAACTACAATTCTGGCCTCAGGAATTTACTATCCGCATCAGAAAAAGCTATTTCAATCACTGATAACAAATATCATGGAAAAATGGAGGTAGAACAATACAGGTGATAAGATCAAGCAATTCCAGAAACTAAAAAAATTATTTTGATTTTAGAATTTCCCCATCAAATCCTAATACCTCATATTTTGTTAGTCTTTTTTCTACCATTTCAAAATCAGCCCTGCACCAACTGAGCAATCCTGAACTCACAAGAGTTCCAAAAGTAAATGTGAAATTTTAAATGTGCTGTGTATGTGGATTCCATCTTGAACTTTCTCCCAGGAACTGCTACTTACAGTGCGCAGAATGCCTACCAATTTCCTCAAGCTATCTTAAGTTGAACAGTTATTAACACCAAAGGTCCTACAAAAAACAGCTGATTTTGAAAATATATGCATTGTCTATTTTACTTTTCTTCCTTCTTATCACAGTATCACAGTATCACAAGGTTGGAAAGGACCTCTGAGATCATCAAGTCCAACCTATAACCCAACACTAACACCAACCATCATCTAAACCATGGCACTCAGTGCCACATCCAATCTCCCCTTAAACACCTCCAGGGTCGGCGACTCCACCACCTCCCTGGGCAACGCATTCCAATGGCTGATCACCCTTTCAGTGAAGAACTTCTTCCTCACATGAAATATCTAAAGCTCTTCCACTTCTCATTATCAGACCATTTTCAAAATTTTACATTCCTGCAGTATCAGAGCACCTGTTCTCTCCTTCAGCAAAAGTTCTTTCACGCTGAAGCCACAGAGGTCTGCAGGCATAATCCCCTGAAAGCACACTGTCATCAACATAATTTTTGTCCTCAAACAAGGAATAGCAAGCTGCCATTCTGATTTCCTCTGAGCCATATGCTTCAGCATCTTGAAAGCATCCAAGCCAAGCCTTTTTTTGCTTTTCTTGAACCTCTAAAGTAAGATAACCTCCTAGTTTCAATCTTAGACTTTTGGATTTTTTTATTTTTGACTTTTGAGCAAATAGAGGTTTTTACTGCAGGCAGAAATTATGCTTCTAAAGTTTTGAGTATGACCATGATACCCTTCTGCAGTGCACGTTTACCAAAATAGCTGCTGGTGACACAAGCTGAGAGAGGGGAAACCCCAGGACATGCACCATATGGTGACAGGGACAGCAGCAGAAACAGTAGTTACTAATTAAAATAGTTCTTCATGATTTCAAAATGGCTTTTCCATGAAGTATTTAACAACTACTTGTTAATCCTTCCTTATGACTACTTAATTCTGAATAAATGCATCTCTTTCTTAACTTTGGGAAGAGGTTTTTTCTCCTTCTGCCTTTTTTTAACATTTGAAATATAAGGAATATTATAGTAACCATGGTATCCTGATGACATAATGGTTACCATGAGAACAAAGCTGAAATAGTGTCATCAGAGCCCCTTCTCTCTGCTGAGTGTTGAGGCATATATTTAATAGAGATGGCCAAACTGCTGCCACCCAGCATGGCCAATTGCATGCTTCACTTGGGTTTCAAAGCTTGTAAGTGCAAAGCTGCCCTGTGCTATTGCCTTCCACCTTAGCACCATTAGTTTTGCTTCAGGGCTGCAGTGCCACCAGCTTATAAGTCTGCATAGCAGCCAGGTAAGAGGATAACTGTCATAGCAGATTCCCCTAAGACAGAGGTATTTGTCATGTCCCTAGGACATACTCCAGTATCGCCTTTGGTCATGTGTAAAATGGCTGTTCTTGGTCTTTGCTTGCCAGACAAAACAGATTTTAAATAACATTTACTTAACTGCTAAATTTCTTTCCTAACGTGTGCAGGGTCTCCCAGAGAATGATTATCTGTGGTCAGTCCTGGAATAACCACTGCAGGGAGAGTGCTTTGTACCCACAAAGAGATCAACCAGCTTCAAGGGGTACTGGCTAAGTGCAGAGATGTATCACATCCAGCCTGTTAAAGGATGGCTGAAGCAGGCACCAAGACACAGGACAACACTGTGATGCAAGTTGCACAAGATTCATCTTTGTGTGTGCTTCTGTGTGCTGGCAATTCAAATTCTCTGTTACCATCAGCCTGGCTGCTGTGAACACCAAGTGCTACCCTCTCCTGGGGCCAGCACACCCCACTGCGACACGGCAAACAGGCACTGCCAAAACACTGTACCCAGAGGGTAGCTCCAGCTTCAGATAAGCAAAAGCTAGTCCCAGTTAGTTTCCTCAGAGAAGCTCCTCTTCCTTTTATTGCAAGAATCACTGGACATGACTCACTGCGTATTGTTTGTTCATTTTGCTATATATATTTCCCAAATGCTATTTTAAGTTGTATTTCTCCCTTATGCTCCTACCAAGTTTACTGCACGAAAACAACCCTCTAATTTTAATTTCATATTTAACCAAAACAAACGTGCTGTGGCTCTGTTCACTTCAATAAAGCTATATTGATTTATATCATGGATACAGATATAAGAAAGGCAGTCAGAGGGGAAGACATGGAGGATACTACAAAACAAAGGCGCCAACTAAGCAGGCAGCATTTCATACAAAGACCCCTGCATTCTGTCTCTTTAAGAAAATGTTTCCACATCAACCCAAGTCAGTTCCTGCAGATGATTCGCATACATTTCCTCCCTCTTCTAATCATAAACCATTGCATAGGCTCTTCCTAAAACTTCTGGCCATAACATTTCTACTGTAGTCCCTTTTCAGTACCTACTATCTGACTCTTTTTACCCCACTTTCACATAGTTCTTTCAGTTTCCTTGCCTTAACCTTACACTCCCTTCTTGGAAAATCAGAATATAGAGCCATTGTCAAAGGCTAACTGCAAAGATTCCTTCTAAAACTACAGAATCATTCAGGTTGGAAGGGACCTCTGAAGGTCACCTGCTCCAATTTCTACTAAAAGCAGGACCAACTTGGAAGTTAAATGAGGTTGCTCAGGGCTCTGTCCAGCTGAGTTCTGAGCACTGCCAAGTATGGAGATAGATACCACAGTTTCTCCAGGCAGCCTGTGCCAGTTTTAATCATACTCACTGTGACAGTGAAGTAGTCACAATTTCCTTATATCTGGTCAGAATGTAGCTCTTGCTACAACCTAGGAGTGCTTGCCTCCTGTTCTTTTGCTATGCAGAGTCTGATTCTGTCTTTATTACTCACAGCACTATGATCCTCCCTTTGCCTTCTCTTATCCAGGTTAAAAAAAAACTTGGTGCTTTCAACCTCTCTTTGCAGCAGCGCACTCCAGCTCCAAACCATCTGAGGGACCCCTCCACTAGACTCTCTCCAAATTGTTAATCTCTCTCATGTATAGGGAGACTCAGAACTCCAGATGTAGCCTCACAAGTACCTCACAGAGAGGAGAATTCACTTCTCTCAACTCTTGCCCATGCTTTTGCTAATACCACCTGGTATGTGGTTTCCATTCATTGCTGCAAGGGCGCACTGTTGATTCAGGTTCAATTTGTCATACACTGGGACTCCCACATCCTCTCCTGCAAAGCCACTCTCTGGCCATATGGTCCCGAGCTTGTACTGTCACACAGAATTACTCCATCAATATAAAAAATACAGTAGAAAAATACAAGACTGCACAAGAGCACAAAACTTTACATTTGCCTCAGAATATCGTAAGGTTTCTGGCAGCCCATTCCTCAGCTTTTTGACATCCCTCTGAACTGCAGTCCCAATTTGGTTTAAACTGCAAAATAGGAGTTTAGTCTGTCCCCTCACGTAGGTCATCAATAACGACGTTAAACAGCAACAACCCCGGAGGAACACCACTAATAACCAGTTACCAGGTAAATTTTGACTGGTTGACAATTACTCTTCAAGTCCTGGGGCTCAGCCAACTTTTCACCCACCTTGCAGCTCACCTATCTTCGCATACCTCCCCAATTGTCTACAAGGATGCTATAGAAGACTAAATCAACAGTCTTGCTAATGTCAAGTTAAACAACTTCTGCTTTCCTCTTGTTCCCTTAACTAAACTATTCATCATACAAGACAATTAGACTGGTTGGGTATGGTTCACCTTTAGTAAGCCAATTCTGGGTGTTCTCAATCACCATTTCCTCTTTCAAATGCCTAGAAATTGTTTCCAGGCATACCTCCTTCATAACTTCCTCAGGGACTGAGGTGAGACCAACCAGCCTGCGGCAACACAAATCTTCCACCTTGCCCTTTTCGAAGATGGGCATCAGACTTGCCTTTCTCCAGCCACCAGGGACATCCTCCCAGCTGCTGTAACCTTTGAAAGATAGGAAAGAGCAGCTTTGTACTGACGTAAACCACTCCCTTAGCACCCTTAGATGCATCCTGTCTGGCCTCATGGACATTTATTTACAGATATTTTTTATAAGAAAGGTAAACTTGTAAAAAATAGAAGAGACACACCAGGTCATAGCTCAAAGACAAAATAAACATAACTTTACATGCAATAGTTCAGGATTTCTGCAATAACCTTTTGTAGGAAACTAATCCTCCTTTACAGAAGGACCTGCTCTTGGTAGTTTGAGAAGAGGAGACTTGGACAAAGTAAGTGCATCTCCAATACTTCTGCTTTGCCTTGCCTCAGGACAGAAAAGAGATGGGGAGATATATGACCTGATTTGAAGGCCAAATATAAGTTCACTCTGATACGGTCTGAAGAAGGGTTAAGGAAATGTGGATATGTTAATTTTGTATGACTTCACATACCTCATACAGAACTACCGAGCTGGACTAGGAAAGTTTCTCCCACCAGTGTACAATGGACTTCATTGGCTCTTTCTGCCATCTCTAGCTAGTCTTCTGGCTCTTTATTTATCTCTCTGCATGAGATGTGTCCTGTTCAAAAGAAGACACAGGCTGAAGTAACTGAGAGGGAAAAGAAATACAAAAGCCTGACAGATTCCAATGGAATCTTCCCACTGGAAGCAGAATTAATCTTTTTCCTTACACTGCAAATTGGAAAAAAAAAAGAAAGTATCAATATGCCCAGATAAAAGCAGCAGGTTTGGCTAATTTGAAAGAACTGAGCCATTCAGGAGTGAGGACCAGAGCTGTTGCATTATTTATTAACTGCTACTTTCCCCCAAGACAACACAGGTCCACTGAGGACTGTGTTGTTTTATCTGCTATGTTGTCAATGGGACACTCCTTCCCTTTTTAAAAGGAACAACTGAGCTGCAACAACAAGCATGTGAGAGCTATGGCCAGATAGCTCATCCTTCTCCTGAGGGTGTCACCTTGGTGGAAAGGGTTTTGCTGCAGAAAGCTGTTCCTACTCTCTCATCTATAAATCCTCCAAAAACCCCACAAAGATTACTCGCAATGGTGTCTGTGACTCCACAACGCTTCTCTCTCTAAGGAGAACTGGGCTGGTATTAAGTCACAGTTGGTAGTGCAGATCAGCTCTTTTGCTCCAGATGAAATCCAAGGAAAGGAAGCAACCTCACCAGTGCACCCCAGGTAGCATTTTGACCTCAGCGTGTCTGTCTTGTCATAAAACTAAAACCTTTACTGACTTTTTTACCTGATTTGCATTTATGAAACTGAAGTTTTTAAAAAATGCGTATGTATCTTTGTGTCAAGGAAACTCAGGGAGAACAGTCTCAACCCACATCCCTCACCCACTAACAGGAATTTCACTGACAAAAGCATGTTGTGAGGGCCTGACTGCTCTTTGCTGCAAGCAATTGCAAGGTCAAAAGGGAAATAAAAAAGACAATTGAAAACAGCTTGACTGTATTTTTTAATGACTTCCTGAGCCACAAAATCAAATGGACATATTGCATCAACAGGACAAATATACGGCAGTGTACTGACTTAAAATGTTACAAATTCTCACCTATTCCCATCTTAACCTTACCCAGGATCCTTTACTGGCTCCAACAGCTACCTCAGACCCAGCTTAGTTTAAGTGCTTCACTCTCAGCAATGTTAAGCTTCAACCCAAATTTCAGCTATAGCCTCTGCTTCCCAAGCATATCAGTGGATGTCCCAAAATTATTTAGGCAGTACCTTCTGAACACTACTTCAAACCTTGCTCGTCAGCTATGCTTCACCCCAAGTTCAGCCCTGATCCCAGAAAGCTGCTGCCAGAGTGAACACTGAAGCCCCTAGCACAGCTAGCAATAAACCCAGCTGAGTGGTCACTGAATCTCTAAGTTTACTCCCAGCCTCATGTCTGATGTTAACCTCACCCCCGTCTCACACTTCCCTAATGGTGGCGTACTAGTGATTTCTTCCTTTCTCAGCAATGATTCCCTCACACTGCCTCCAGTAGACTCAAGACAGGTTCTAACCCCGCTAGACCCAGACTGGCAGGGTGACAAACATGAGAACGAACCTGGATGCCAGATTGCAACCAGCCCAAATTCAAGCCCATTGTCCTCTCAGGGCTCAGTCATATACCCAAACCTAAATGTTTGCCCCTTTTCTTCTGACGCAATTTAAACAAAGAAAAAAGAAGGTTGACTGAGTTCCAGCGTGTTCTCTGCAGCAAGCAGTTGGCAGAGTACAAGGTACCCAAATTTTGCTATTCAAAATCAGTTAGGGCAGATTTATGCTTGAGAATCACAAGTAACAGCACATGTTCAACTGGCCAGTTCGGTGAAAGACAATAAGAAATGTCTCCTCAAGTGTATTAACAGCAACAGGAAGACCAAGGACAATATCCCTCCTCTACTGGATGCAAGGGGAATAGTAGTAACAAAGGATGAGGACAAGGCAGAGGCACTTAACACCTTCTTTGCTTTGGTCTTTAACAGGAAGTTAAGATGTTTTCTGGGCTCCAAGCCTCCTGAGCCAGAAGACTGTGAAGACCAACCCTCAATGTTTCAAGAAGACTTGGTTAGAGACCTGCTTGGCCAGTTAAACATGCACAAATCTAGGGGGCTGGATGGGATACACCCAAGGATATTAAAGGAGGTGGTGGAGGTCCTTGCCAAACCCCTTCTCCTCATCTATCAACAGTCCTGGTTGACTGGGGAATGTCGCTCGACTGGAGACTGGCAAATGCAAATCCCATTTACAAGAAGGGTTGGAAGAAGGATCCGGGGAATTACAGGCCTGTCAGCTTGACCTCGGTACCGGGGAAGGTCATGGAGCAGATCATATTGAGTGCTATCACACAGCACAGGCAGGACAGCCATGTGATCAGACCCAGTCAACATGGGTTTATGAAAGGCAGGTCCTGCCAGATCAACCTGATCTCCTTCTGTGACAAGGTTACCCGGTTAATGGACGAGGGAAAGGCTGTGGATGTGGTGTACCTGGACTTTTGTAAAGTCTTTGGCACCATTTCTCACAGTATTCTGCTTGAGAAACTGGCTGCCATTGGCCTGGACGGGCACACTCTCTGCTGGGTAAAAAACTGGCTGCATGGCCGGGCCCAGAGGGAGGTGGTAAATGGAGTTAAATCCAGTTGGAAACCAGTCACGACTGGTGTTCCCCAGGGTCCAGTGCTGGGTCCAGTCCTGTTCAATCTTTATTAATGATCTGGACGAAGGGATCGAGTGCACCCTTAGCAAGTTTCCAGATGACACCAAGCTGGGTGGCAGTATGGATCTGCTTGAAGGAAGGGAGGCGCTGCAAAGAAATCTGAACAGGCTGGATCGATGGGTTGAGTCCAATGGGATGAGGTTTAACAAGACCAAATGCCAAGTCCTGCACTTGGGGAACAACAACCCCATGCAGTGTTACAGGCTTGGGGAAGAATGGCTGGAAAGCTGCCTGGAGGAGAAGGACCTGGGGGTGTTGGTTGACAACAGGCTGAATATGAGCCAGCAGTGTGCCCAGATGGCCAAGAAGACCATCTTGTCCTGTATCAAAAACAGTGTGGCCAGCAGGATCAGGGAAGTGATTGTGCCCCTGTACTCAGCACTGGTGAGGCCACACCTCGAGTACTGTGTTCAGTTCTGGGCCCCTCACTACAAGAAGGACATTGAGGTGTTGGAGCTCGTCCAGAGAAGGGCGACAAGGTTGGTGAAGGGGCTGGAAAACAAGTCCTATGAGGAGAGGCTTAGGGAACTGGGGTTGTTTAGTTTGGAGAAGAGGAGGCTGAGGGGAGACCTCATCACTGTCTACACCTGCCTGAAAGGGGGCTGTGGTAGAGCGAGTGTTGATCTCTTCTCACAAGAGACAGGTGATAGGACAAGGGGAAATGGCCATAAGTTGCGCCAGTGGAGGTTCAGACTAGATATTAGGAAGAATTTCTTTACTGAAAGGGTGGTCAGGTACTGGAACAGGCTGCCCAGGGAGGTGGTTGAGTCACCATCCCTGGAGGTGTTTTTAAGGGACATGGTTTAGCAGATGATGGGTGCGGTTAGACTCGATGATCTCAGAGGTCCCTTCCAACTGGAGGATTCTATGATTCTATGTTGTTCTAACGTCATACCTCCTGCACTTTTGTCCACACAAAAAGCAAAACCATCTCTCAGAGTGAAGCAGAGAAGCCCTGCTGCCTCTCAACTATTTACAACTGCTGGCCCAATGCCCCTGCAAAGCTACTGTGCACTGCACAGCGATGAGCAACAGATGGCTGGTACAGTACCTAGGAGTACCTGGGACCAAGGAGACTTAATGTCCTGGTCCGCTGCAGTATTTCTGAACTCTAAGAGGAGTTCACTTCACAGGCCGACTCCAGGTTTTCACACCACTGACTTTTGGAAGGATACTGAGCTAGTCCAGTAGTAACTGATGAGTCCAGTTTTGCCTCTTACATCAAACTCTGATTCACCGTGCACTGATACCAACTCGCAATTCTCTCTTAATTGGGAAAATTACTAGGATAGTATTCACTGCCAGGATTCTGGGTCATAAAGTCATTCTCTGACTCAGAAGGTTTACTGTGGCAGTGATACGTACCGTAGGTGAGTCATGTTTAACTACTAGCATGCACATAAACCAAATCCATAAAGAATTGCACTGACCCATCTAAATGATAATCTCACATTTGTTATTTTATAGCAAAGGACTCAATGATACTTTATCGTGCACTCAGTTTTCAGGATTGAAAAATTTAAAAAACTAAAGTTACTAAGACGCTTCTCATCATATGAATCCCAAGAAGCTTTTTAAATTCAGAGACTAAAATTTCAGCTGATATAAATTTTCTGGCAGGCATTAGATCTGTGAAGGCATACTGATTTAAAACAGCTCAGAATCTGATTTGAGATTCATGAGACGAAAACCCGTGTTTATTGATTACGTAACTGCAAATGCAGATACGTTTCAAGTGCAGCATGCAATGTATCTAACAGGCAGTAATAAAATATTCCACACATGTTCAGAAGTGGAAAATGCCTTGTTCAATTTAAATTACAGGAGAGACTTAGAAAGATTAATACTACTGGGGTTTCAAATCAAGGATACCAATAAATAAAATTAGGAAGCTATATAAAATGTTAACTTAGGAATTACTGACCTTCAATGAATAGATACTGAGATAATTCCACTGATTTAGTAGGCCCCCATTACCTGAATATTTAATCCTTTGACTGTCCAGTAAGTTAGGCCAGGAAAACAACACAAACCAAACCCAACGATATTCATGCCAAAGCACTGGAAATCCTCTGGTCTCCAGCCACAACTTGTGAAGTATGTGTTAAACAAGTTATAGCGTTTTCAGGGACAACTCACCTGAGGAACAAAAGGATTACAAGCCTACCCCACAGAACCAAGTCAACATTAGAAAAACCAAGTGAGTTTAGAGCAGTCTTTGAGAACTTTTTCTCACTCCTATTCCTTCTGTACAAGAGTCCTAGTTCAGGTATGAGGTGCTGGGTTTTTACCAGTATGAAATGTGTTGTCTTTGGTGGGGCAAAGCATGTTTATAGGAGATGAGGAACCAGCTACGCTGACTCCATTTAAAGCCGCATTCATGGCTTTGGTTTGAGAAGGCACCAACCTTCCACCCCGAGCTTTTTCACCCAAACTTGAGCTGATGACGGGCACGCTCTTTATCCACTACAGCACAAAATCACCCACGCGGGCTGAAGTGTTCGGCACTAAGCCACAGGGTCCCTCGTGCTGCAACCCCCATGCAGCTGCAGCCCCGGGAACCTGGGGGATGGATGGCAGGAACAAACCTCTGAGGACGAAGCTTTCGCATCTTAAAACGGCTTCTGAGCAGAGAGTCGGGGGGGGTGGGTGCTGGCCCCTGCCCGCCCGCGCCTCCCGCCCCACTGCAACGGCTCCGCGGGGCACGGGACGCCTCCCCCCCGGCCGCCACTGGGCGCTCCCGCCCTTAACCCAGGGGTTCCATTCATGCTTTCTCCTTCGCCATCTCCCTCTCCGGCTGAGGGGAAACGGGAGCGCGCGTGGGCGGCCGCTAGAAGGCTCCCTGTCAGTCAAGCGGCCGAGCTGAAAAAGCGGCGGGCGAGGGAGAGGAGGGAGAACAGCTTTCCCGGGGGAGGGGGGCGGCTGCTGTCGCTGCCAGCCTCGCAGTCCTTCCCGGGGGCGTCTGCAGCCGCGGGGAGTGGGGGGAAGCCGGAGGCGGGTTTGCACTGCGGACCTTCCCGCCTGGAGTGGAAGAAGGGGAGCGGCGCTTCTTCTGCCTGCTCGTTTTCCGCCCCCACCGCACACACCCGCCCCGTGGCGCCGGGGGTTGGGGGTGTGTGTGCCGCAGCCGCGCTGTCTGGCGGAGGGGCCGGCGCCCCCGTTGGTGGGGGAGCAGCGCGGGGCCGATCTGCGCGTACGTGCCCGCCGGGGACCGCGGGGAGACCGGCTGCCCGCGCCGCTCGGTCCGTGTCAAAAGCTAGGCGGCGGGGGGGGGGCCTTGGCTCTTCCTGGGGCACTGCCTGGGAATGAGGGGGTGCTTCACAGTCCCAGAACCGACCGCACCGCTGGGGGAGGGGGGGGGGGGGGAAATGTATGCGGAGAGGCACAGGGCACGTCGGAACGGATTGGGGCGGGGGGGTCCTCTGGAGGGGCTGGTGCAGGGGGTGGGGCTGGAGGCTCGGGGCTCGGTAGCCGGGAGGGGTGCATGAGGGTGCGCGGGCTGCGCGGCGTCGTCGCAGCGGGCGGCTCTGCCTTTGTGCTCCCTCCGCACCTGAGCGCGAGGCAGGGAGCGACGGTGCAGGTGGGGGCGGGCAGCGGCGGCGGAGCTGGGGAGGGGAGGGGAGCCTGTGCCGTGCTGCAGCGGCGACTCCCGGGGCTGCGGGGGGGGGGGGGCGGCTGCACAGCAGGGACGGCGGGCAGGGCAGGTCCTTCCCTTGGCTTTCCGTGCCGCCGCTCTCCATCTCGTCCTGCCGCACAGAGGGAGATGCAACAGCAGCAGCGCGGTGCCCCGGGGAAGGACGGGACTCGGAGGTGGGCGAGCCGCATCAGCCCGGCCGATGCGCGGAGAGGCTGGGGAGGGGTTGGGTAATGGAAGCGGCTGGCGGTGCGGTCCCTACGCAGCTGCTCGTGAGCCCCCGGTCCCCTCCCGCCCGCGGGGCGCGGTGGTGGCGGGCACAAGGGTGGGTGCTCACCATACAGATTTTCCGTGTTGCGTCGCCCACCAGAGAACACGCCAGGATACGCGGGCGTATGCGCTTAGCAGATCTCGCTTGGGAAGGACTGGGGGTTTGGGGCTGTTTTCTACCCGTGCGGTCGGTAGTTAAGTGCGGGCTGCAGTTAAAATGTCCAGCAGCAGCAGCAGCAACAGCTCTGCGATGCCTCCCGGGGCCGCTGGTGCCTGGGAGCTGGTGCCAGGCAGCTCCGGTGCTCAGCCGCTGGCTGCTCGGTGGCTGTGCTGAGGGCGGGGTGGGGAATAAAGTACGGGGAAGCTGAAGATTTGAGTGCCGTTGGGGTTTGGTGGAGTTGCGGGTGGAACAGCAGGGAGGCTTCAAATGTGCCCTGCATTTGTAGCGAAGAGGATTTTTTTGAACTACATATCTTGTTATGCTGTTGCGTTTTAATGAGGCTGCGATTCTTATATTTAGAAAGGAAAAACAAATCTAGCACGTTAAGCCTTTGTATTACAGCGTTATTGACAAAGTTGATGAGGTTTGGATCTACTTACACTGGCTGCCACCCGACTAGCAAAGATTTACAGCTGAAGATCAGGTCCTGTGCTTGTGTTAGAACAATAAATTACTGATTCAAAAGAAATGTTGCTGCATTGTCCTCTTTTTATTGCATGGTTGTTGTATATACCGAGGAAGCAATATTGTTTTGGTTTCATCAGTGTTTTGTTAGGTTGAGGTGACTGCTTTGTTTTATACATTATTCAGTGAAGGGACTGAATTCAAACCTTGGGTGGACTGAGACACACTGTTTTCAACAGGAGCTGTGTGGTACAAACCAATGCTGAATTTTACTGTGGGGAATCTATACAATAAAAAAAAAATTCTCTGCTTGCCCTAAGCTTGTTTGCTGATTTGTTCCTTTGAAGTAGCAGGATATAGTGTTTTGGCCAGTTTTTTCATTGATATACTTGAGTTAGTTGTAGATCTGAAGCCAAGCATTGTTCAGGGGCTCAATATGCACCCATTGAGAGAAAATTCAGCCCACTGACTTGAAAGTAAATAAAATGGACACCAGAATTCTTGGTTTACGTTCACATATAATGAGTCCTGATGTTTTCAGTAGGTATGTGCAGGAAGGTAAGCACATCATATTTGGTTTTATATTGTTGTAATTGAATAGGCGTTATTCTTTGTAGTATTGTGTTGGGATTTTTTTACTTCTCATTTAGCATTGTTGTTGCTTAAGGGCTAAGCTTTAAAATGTTTGTCACTACTGCAGAGAGAGTTTCCAACTGGATGTCATGCATGTAAAACTAGAACAAGAGCCTTTAAATAGCAAGACCATCAATTTAGTAACAATTTAGTGTCATAAAAGGTGGAATACACAAGTGTGCTACTCTGAATGATTGTAGCAGGCATCTTTTGATACTAACATCGATAAGGTACAAAGCAGAAAAGTAAATAAACATTTTCAGCTTTTAAGTACCTAAACTTGTTTGAAAAGGGAGAGCTGTTTCTGTTATGCATTTTATGCTTTAAAAAGGGTGAGGGAGGAGGGAAGAAACGTCATTTACAAGCATTTATTTTGTTTTCTGGATATCAAAATTCCATTATGTAGCAGGATGCTTTCCAGTATCTGCTTTCTCAGTATCTGGAAAGACAGATGTTCCTGCAGCAGGACTGATTACACTGATTTGCAGCACAGGAGGAAAAAAAAATATGTTCTGACTTTCGGCCTCTGTCTAAAAAGATCAACCATTTAGCTCTGTTCTGGGCTTGTCAGTGGAAGAGGTAGCATAGGGAAGTTAACTTTGTTCAACAAAGGGAGTGAAGTTAATGTACAAATTAGGAAATTTCTGTTTCTAGAATAGAATGTCTGCCTAGCAGACTGCATTGAAGCATTCCACTTGCTTGGCTCTGCCTCACAATTGTCCACATTCAGACCCTTGCCAGAAGTCAGGGACCGTTTCTTGATTTTGTCGGTTGTTAGTTGCTTATCCGGATCACAGTGTCCTGTAGGAGGTTGAGTCAAAAGGCAGAAGAGGCTGTGGAGACTAGCCCCTATAGCCTTTTGTAGAAGAGACTTTCTGAATTGCAGCTTTTTAAAAGGTGCATGACAGAATCCCATCTTCACTAAAAATAACAGAGAATTTTTCTATTGCAGTTCTCTTGTCAGTTCACTTCTTATCCTGCGTAGACCACAGCAAAGTGTGACTGATGGGACCCAAGATTTGACTTACAAAAGGCAAGGGTTCTGGGTTTAAGATGATGCTTTAACGAGTTTATTTTTAGTTTTCAGATATAAAGTATTTCTACTTTAGTGATTATTTGAGACTCCCTGCAAACAAAACATGTAAGTGAAAGTTAAGAACTGAAGAGTTGATATGTACCAAAGCATTTTTAGCAGAATAAGGCCAGAAGAGATGCAGATTATGTATATATGTATGAGTGCATAGAGAACAAGCCATGGTGTTCAAGAAATGTAAAAGTCTTGAATCTCTCTGGAAGGTGACAGGATTTTTTTATCTCACTGGGGAGCTTAGGCACGGTGTTCTTTCTTGGCTCTTTTCAGACTCCTCCCTTAATGGTATGGAACCAACTTGACCTGTGATTTTGAGCAACATTTAAAGAGCTAGCATGGTAATAATTGGCCTGTTAGAAATCAGATTCAAGCTCCTGCATTGTAAGACTCCTGATTTGTGACCATCTGAAATTACGGTAAGTGGTTCTGTATCTTCTCAATATGTGTCTTAATTTCCTCCTAGCCCTTCCTTGCTTAGTGATCTAATGGATGTAGCCTGACTCCTAAGCTGCTTGGGGTAGGAGCAACCTTTCATAACTTGTCAGTGGGCCTCAAATCCCTGTTTGTAGCTCTAAGAGGCTGGCAGAGTAGAAGGTAACAGTCTGACCCTGGTTTAAGGTCAAGGGCAACTGCTTGAAATATTTAGTATTTTTAAGAGATAGTCCTCTAGTATAAAAAAAGGTTTCTTGTTTTCTTTGTGATTCTGTGTCATACCTAGTTTCAGTCTGTGTTTTACTACTGTGCTTATAACAGCTAGACAGTGTGACCTGCATTTTTATAGCAATGCTGACCTGTGGACACAGCTCTGTATGTTAATGGGAGCTCTTGGTTTTGACACAAACTCAAGTACACGCATCTCTCAAGTTACAGGAAGACCACGATCTCCTTTATATATCATCAGATAAACACCTTCAGACTAGCCTTGTCAATCACTGCATTATAATAAAGCCATTCAGACCATGTTTTAGAAAGGAATTGAATATGTGATGCTGGGTTCAAATAGCAATGATTGCTAGAGAGAGTGACGACTGCACTTGTTATCTTTATGGGCATGAGTTTGTTGAGGATGATAGTCGTCTTCATAATTTTGTGTGTACAAATATGGTCCTTCTGGGTGCACCAGAGTTTCAGACAGATTTTGAATGCTTCGACAAGAAGTTACTAATAGCTGTAGTGTACAGAGCCTGCTCACTAGTTTTGCCCACTGCCACACATGCAACTAACATCTCACTGCCTAAACTGATGTCTGTGTGCCTGCACCACTTCATGACACCATGTTATGACACAGCTACTCTTAATTACACTGCTTTCTTAAGTCATTCAAATGTAATTTGTGTATCACTAGAATTGTTCTACTGCTCGTTTGTCCACAGATCATGTTTCATTGAAAGTACTGATGAGCACCCAGGACTCTGAAGACAGCAGTTCTGTGCAAGATAAGAATGTTCCTTAAGGAAGCTGATGGAGGATAGAACACCAGAGCTCCTGGCAGACACTGACAGCATAAGATGGCACCATAGTGTAGTCTGAAATTGTAAGTCTTAAGGAGGATGAGATGTCCTTACCTTCACAGGAAGTATTGCACTGATTAAACTCTGATGAATCTAAGATCTGCACCCATTATTCCTGAACTACTTTGTTTCTAGCACTGCTCAGAAAGCTTGGAAACGAATGGCACAAACTTGACAGCACTACTGAAACTACTGGTTCCAAAGTAGACTCTGTTTCAAAAGCTGTGTATTCCAAAGATGTTGGTTCAGTTGCAGAATGGTGTTTGAAACCTGCAGTTGACAGAGATCATTAAATCATTAATGTTATGAAATATGCAAAATATTTCTTCTGAATGATGTCCATACCCTTGCAAAGTCTTTTTTTATCACTGAGGGTTTTTGTAGTATAGGGCGCTGTCAGTAGGGAGCAGGTTACAGGTCAGGAGGTTAGGACAATAACACTGTGTAGTGTGCCTGAAATACTGGTGTTACAACTGTGTAATGTATTAAATACAAAAGTAACACTATACTTGGCAGATGTAAGTTTGATAACTGCTCCTAGGGGAAAAAGAAATTAATGTTAGTAGATATTTTTGTGAACCAGTCCAGCGGACTTTAGATTGTTCCACTTTTTTAAATGGAAAAGATCTATCTCCAGCTTCTATTTCCTCTTACCTTCATTCCACAGTTCTTCTAAGAAACAGTAAATGCAGAAAGTAATTTTGCAAAGTATGTTTCTGTTTATAAGTAGGCAGTGATCAAATCCTGTCATTCATTCCTCTGTGACTCTGAGAGTTGTAGGAGATGGAGGTCTAATTTACATACAAATTTGCTAGCAGTGTACCACACTCATTTTCCACACATACACACCTCTTACAGAAGCAGACTGTGAACATGGAAATGTATATGCTTAAATATTCAGGAATGGCTATTGTGTAGCTACCCCTGTTGTAGACACTCTTGCATACAACTTGCTATTTCAGATGTTGGTAAAATGATGTCTAAACATAAAGGAGAATAAAATAAGGAAAGGAGCCCAAAACAGTGCAAGTTCAAGTGTAGCAAAGGCAAGAAGATCTTCAAAGTACATATGCTTTGGTAAAGATATGTATTTTCATCTGTAAATGTGGTATGAGAAGTTAAGGTTAGATGTCCTCTTAGATATCCACTCCCTTGTTTGTTCTGTATCTGTGTAGTGAACACAGTACTTTCTATTTAAACGAATACTTTCTATTTACAGTTGTAGCTATTTATTCAGGTAATGATACATCTTTTGTTATTAATGCAGCAGAGAAGTGACTCTGACATTTGTTATTTCTTGGAACACATTTATTGAAATCAGAATTATACTTAGAAATTAGTCTTCCTAGATCCTGTGAGTTCTTTGTGTGTCTGGAGATATACATCGTTTACTCAAATGCAAGGGGTACAGGTAATGATAACTTGTGTTGTGTGTCATTATAAATTAGATGTTGAAAACTAGTGTCAGAATAGCACTAATCTCTAAACTTACCTCAGTAAAGTGTAAAATTGTTTGAAACAAAGGAATAGGCCTGGGGCAGTGTGGGCTGTTAGTGCATGCAAAGCAACCATCAAGATGCGTGAAGGAAATTGTCCTTTCAAAAAAAGTAAATTATTTGTAGGAATTCCATTAAAAATCACTAAGTACTTTAGATTTGCTTTGTGATGCATGAGTTGTAAGTTGTCTTTGACATCAAGCTCTGAAGGATTTGACAGGAGAGTATCTGCACTGTGGGGGGACCATAGCAGCCTATGAAACCATTGCAAATGAGAGTCAAGAAGTATTGCAAGTTCAGTGTTGGCCTATGAGTTAAAACATATTCTAAAATTGTGATTGCACATAGATTTAAACTGAAAATCTTTTAGGAAATAATGTTTTTATTGAGGAGATACGATTTGGAATGTTTTGATTACCTTCAATTATTTAATCTGTGCTTCCTTTTAGGTAATTTTCTTTTCGTAACCTACCTCTATCGTTTCTGACATTCTTAGACACAGAAACTTGAAACTTTCACATCTTTGAAGACTCAATCAAAGCTTACAGAACCATTTGTATTTCCTAATATTAAGTTGGTGTGTACACTCTTTCATTGTTGAAGCTACAGCATACTACTTATGCTACCATTTAATGCAGAGGTGTCAAACTCGAGGCCTGCGCATTGAATCCGTCACTCTCTGCCTTGTTTTATCCAGCCTGGCACCCTGTTTCTACCCTGTGGCAGCGCCGAGCTCCTTGTTCCTATGCTCCTGCCAGCACTGGTCACGTGTGCAGCGTGTGTGATGCGCGTTACACTGCCATGAGTTTGACACCCCTGATTTAATGTATAGGTTAATTCTCTACTTATTTCACCTCTAAGAGGAGTGACTCAGAAGAATTTAGATGATGAATTCATTTAGACAAATGTATAACTCACTTTCAGAATGAGATTATATCTAATTCTTTTCCCCGATTGCACATTACAGAGAATAGCAATCTTTGTGGTGTCTACCCTGAGAGACAAATGTTTCCTTTTTCCTGCAGATAGTTGCTACTCCCCTTCAGTCAGAGAACATGAGCTTCTAATTTATCATAGAGTTTTTTAGGGAATACCTATACTGTCATTTTGTAAAGACCCAGAGAGCTTTTTCGATTACCACTGAATAACCAAGACTATTGAAAAGAGTTTTTGAATTTTGAATGGTGAGGGTATTTGTTCTGAACTGTATCTCTCAGGTGCTATAAATAATGGCTATTTTCATACTAGATGGCGTGGAGTCTGTAAAAGCAGGTCACTCCAATTACTACTTCCTTTCTCTTCCTGCTGCTTTAGTGGCAGAGATTTTTAGCAACGAGCAACAATGTAGACTTTTTTAGGTCCTTATGGATGTGAGTTAAGTGGAGGGCTCCACTGGAGCTTTGGATCCTTTTGGAAGGCAGGATTCAGAAAGCTGAGGTGGGCTAAACCGACAGTAACTAGACTGTTTGGGTTTTTTGGCAGGCAGATCCTTAGCTGATTTAAGTCTTAAAGAAGGGTAGGGTTTTATAGCCCCATTGTTGCCTCCTACCAGCTTGCCAGGACCACAGCTTTACTTCACCTGTAGAATGACTATTTTAAACGAAAGGTATTGGGACAGGGAGGAGAGTCTGCTTTGGTTGAGAAGAGCATTGGGGAGCAGAACAGTCTATGGAATCTGCTCACTGATCCCAGCTGATCTTCAAAAATTGGGCTGTCACAGGCAGTGTGTAGGTTGTAGTTTGACAGTTGTCACATGCAGCTGTGGTGACAACATACAAGCACCAGAAGCTTTTCCACACAACCACTGTGTAGACCTATTCTTGCAATTCTGCTATTGGGTAACCTACTCAAAAGGCAGGCATGCAACTGGATTTTCCTGGATGCATTGCATGTGTTTTTCAATCAATAATGAAATTTTGCGTCTTATAGTGGTGTTTTGGACTTGACCAAAATTTCGGCCATTTAAAATACAGGTATGTACTCCCACAAAATAGTAAGGAAGGCAGACCATTGCAGGCCTGCTAGTGGTATTGAGTCCTTATAGGCTTGAGGTTTCATTTTTCTCCACCCTTGCGAGATATAGGTCATAGTGTTCAGGTCAGAACACTTAGAAGCAAGCTAAGTATCTTGATTCAGCCTCTTTAAGAGAGTACTTGTTTTGCCAGAGATGTTATTTGAAGCATTCCCTTGGGTATATGATATCACTTTCAAATTTACTGTCAGTTCACTGAATTACACTTGCGTCTTGGGATTTTTTTTTGTTTGGTAGAGTTTTTTTAATGGAGGTAAATAAAAGATGCTTGATATTTTTTCTGCCATCATCCAGAGATTCTGGGAAAGGCAATCCATTTTATTCATCAGGCTGTATGCTTTTCTCTGATGGTTCTGCGGAGCCTGTTTTACTTTTTGGAACAGAGACTTGCTGCTTCCTTCCTGTACCTTGACTTGTTGAGTAGGGCTAGATTTCTTTATTTTCTTTTCTAGAACATCTTCTGTTTGTTACTCCAACAGCATCTGCTCCCCTATTTTCAGTTTCAGTAACAGTGCATATTTCCAGCCTGGGGCTTGGCTGTAGCTCTTTTCTTTAGGAGCAGAGCCTCTCTTGCCAGTAGAGATCACTGCCACCATTCCATTGCAGTGACCAGAGCACTTACTCCTCAAGTTTGAGAACAGCAAGGCAGAGAGATGCAATAATTTAACTAATTGGCTTGTTTCAGTCCTCTTCTAAGCATGGAAATCAGAGCCTGTAAACATTCATAAGATGAAACATTGGCACAGACACGATTGTTTCTGTGAAACTGCAGATGTGAGTACTTTGTTATGAAACTGTTAGGAGCTTTGTGAATTATTCCAACAAATCCTGTCATTAAAAAGCATGTATTTTATTCTGCTGGTGATTGCTTCTGTACTTCGGAACCCTTTTAGAATGGCCAGATAGTTAAAATATTTAACATTTTCCTGTAAATTAGAGGGGGACTTCTAACATACTCACATGGGGCCTAACTTGCACTGACATACATAAGGAGCTGCATGTCCAAATACACTCTGTGGCACTGTAACTCCTCAAGCTCCTGATAGGAAATGCTGTAGATCCTGCTTCTGAAAATAGTTTTGGTTGTTTGCTGCAGTTGTGCATATTGCCAGTAGGCAGCAAATCGCAAGAGGAGACCCGGTTTGTGGTGATGTTAGATAATGAAACAACCAGCAATTAAGCAACGGTGTTTTATTTGCAGTGTATTCTCTGCAGCCCAGAACATCAGTTTTCAGCCTGTTATCCTTGACTGGATTAGATTACATTGTATTAGCTTGTATTAGCTTAAATTGAGTACTGTTGTTTTATGTCTGCTGTATGTGACTTTAATGTTACATAAAGGTTTGTTAACCCCAAAAATTGTACCAGTGGTAAGATACTGATTCAGGTTGATGCTGGTTCTTTGTTTGGATAGAGGAGAGCATTACTTCTGTACCCAGGATTTAGAAAAAGTTTCTCTTCTGCTTGACAAACATGCTTAAAAGTCAGGTGTTTCTAACACTGTTTCTGGCTTTATCGTGTTCTCTGACAGCCTGCTGGCATTTATCTAGTGGCCTGGGATTTGTAAAGCTGTACCTATGAGATTGCTGATTGCCCTGGGAAGAGAAGGAAGTCCAAAGCTAGCTGGAATAGTGTCTGCTGTCATTTGGGAATTTACTTATTAAGGCATCCCACTTACTCCCTTGGTTGTTGATACTGAACAGAAGTAGAAATTGAGAGCAGATCTCCAAGCTGATTTATTGTCCTTGAAACAGGATGTTCATTCCTGTTTTTAGAATAGAGTTTCTTAATGGTATGTACAAGCTTTTTTCCCTTCATTTTTTTAGCTAATACCAATCTCTGCTGCTCTGTTCATGGCTCTTATCCTTTCCATCTGTGTCTGTCACCTTTCCAGTCCAAGTGCCATCTCCTCTAGCTAGATAATTCTCTTTCTCTCACAAAAAGCTGAGACCTGCCACAAAGGCTTCATACCAAGGAGGGAACTGCTCTCTTTGTCCACCACATCCTCTCAGATCAACAGCTTCTGTTTGATGTGGTCTAAGTGTGAAAGAAGCAAAGTTTCCCTGAAAGTTACAGAATTGTATGCATTCCTAATGTCTGAAGACACAGCATGCAGCAGGTTGCCTGTAAATTCAGTGAATGGCTTAACTGGGAGAAGTATTTACTTAACTGGGAGTATAAAATTAGTGGCAACTGAGTGTATCAACAGAAACAAGTAGACAAGGCAAAAAACTATGAGTGTTAATGATAAGGAAGTTCCAAACCTCTGGTGAGTTGGTTATCTGTGTCAACTAAAGTGAATCAAAGGGATTTGATACATGATGACCTGAAGATGAGCACACCCCACATAATTAAAGATGATACATAAGTAGCTAGGACCAGGGTGATTATATAGAAATTACTGCATACAGCTGCTTCAAATATTTTTGTACTTTGTTTCTCCTGATGTTTTCCTGCGTTGGTTTAACAAAGTAGCTGATGTGCCATCGAATATGATTTTTTTGAGAAAAAAATATTTTTATGGCTTTTGAATTGAGGAAATACTATGAGGTAGGTTAGGATATGACACTGCAGTTCCATGGTATCTTTAGTCCTTTTGTTACAATGTGTTGTGTATTTGGAAAGGGTAAGGATTTCCAGTAAGTTTTCAGAGTTTATGACAATTCTTTATATTTTGATAACAGTCTTCTAGAACCTTAAATACCAGTAACAGCAGTGATAACTTGTATATCTTATTTAGATTTGGACAAAAAGCTTTTGAGGAGTGTTTTTGGTTAACTTTGCTTTCATGATATTCAGTATCCTTCAGATCAATTTTATTACAGACTATTAGCCTAGAATGCTGTTAACTGATAATGGACTGGCTGTTGAGATTTCCTTGTCAGTAATAGCAGGAGAAACATATAATGCATTGTTTGCAAGGGACTTTATCATGGACTGACATGAGCTGATGGCCACCACTACAGGATACAGAAAATAATCACTTGCTTCTGTTTTTTGTTTCTCTTTTGCAACTGATTGCTATGGACATCATGCTCTCTGATTCTGAGAACACCACAGGTATTTGGAAATGTCTTGAAACCAGTATTGGTCCTGGAAAATGCCACATCAATCCACCCATCCATCCATTTCTAGGCCATTTCCTGAAATGTTGAACTTAACTATTGTATCTGCTTGTTTGTGATTGCCAGCTTTCTTCTTTGATTGCTGCATGTCTTTAGGAGCTGATGCTTCATAAGTTACCAGAGCTAGAGATGTGCAGAAATCTGAGATCCTCCTAAGAAGTCAGGCTAGATGAAGCCTTAATTACTTATAGTGATTTACATGATTTTGGTCCTTTGTCCTAGAGAAGCAATTTTTTCTGTTATTCAAGAACTGGTCTCAGACGTTAAATCAGTGTAAATATTTAAAGTTGCTCTGCCGTGCTAATCTCTTACTGCATCATTCATATCATTGGCAGTAATTTTGAATTTTTAACCCAGTTTGTTTGAGGGTTTCTAAACTATTTTCTGGCAGACTGTTTCTCAGGAACACTGGTTGATGTGGGGAGCGTTTTGGGGGAAGCAAAATGATTGGAAGACAAAAGAAGCTGTTTCTTCTTTGCATCTTGTGCGTGCAGTGATGCCATTAAAAGTAAGGGCTAGAAAGATAAGAGACTGATTGTTCCTGTCCCCCTCTACACCCAGCAGGCATTCACATTTGAGGAATATGATGCAGAAGCAGAGCCCCATCTGCTGATGTTCCCTTTTGCATGAGATAATTCCTTGAAGAAGGGGACTTAGATACATAACTTTGCTGACCTCTGTTTCTTTGTATATGCCATATCATGTCTGTGGTTGTGTTAACTGCTGCACAGAAATGGAAAAGTGAGAAATCAAGTCAGTGCTAGAGGTGGAGAAACTAAGCACTCATTTAGTTGTTTGCAAGTCATTATTGCTAAGCAAGGTTTAATGTCTTCACAAAACTTGGACCAGGATAACTTCAGAAGTAACCCCAAAATGAAGCTCATTTCCTCCTCTTGTTGAACTTGATGGCAGAAATCCCCCAGCTGGTAGAGGGAACAAGATCGGACTACGTGGTGATGGCTTGCCGTTAGCGAAATTTAAAGTCCACACAAGCATAGCTATTTTTTGTGTCTGAAAGGATCCTGATAACTGCTGAGGAGCAAAAGCTGTGCTTCTGTTTTGACTTAAGTGGTATCTAGGGAGAGGAAAACAGTATTGGCAGCACCTTCTTTTGCTTTGAGCGTTATGTCTGTATACTCTCTAGAGAACTCATTAAAATTTAAGGCTGTGTCAGCAGTAGGCTAAATGGATACAGTAGTGATAACACTGGTGGTTTGAGGTGCTGCGTTTGTCCTTTTGGGATAACCAGTTCTGCTCCCTTCAGTCATGTGTGGCACCACAAAAAAATTGGTGGGATATTTTAACCTGAGAAGGCAGCTGTTTAGTCAACAGGAATATGCCATTTGGTATAGTGGTAGAAACAAGAAAACTGTTCTCTTTCTAGAGCATTGTCTGCTCTCCAGATGAATCCTTGGCTTGAAATTGACTTACCATGCTAGTACATTCAGTCTGTTTGTAGAAAGGGAGGAATTATGCAAGAGGTTCAGGCTCGCCATGGTTTGTGCTGAGGAGACGACAGTGTATGAAAGGCAAGGTTCTGAGTTACAGTATGCTTTCTAATCAGTAATTGCTAGTCAGGGTGAGTGTCTTGATTATTGAATAACACGGTCGTAATGTTGTAAATGGATAAGCTTTTCAACCATGAGTACATGAAGGGTGGGTCATGTTTCTTGTACATGTATACGTGGCCCTTTTACAGGTTGTAGTGTCCAAATAATTAATACATTTAAGTAAAATTAAGACAATTCTGTCTTAATGATGGAGGTCTTATTAGACATGGTGAGGAGCTCCTAAGTCTTGACCTGGGTCCTGAGGGTTGTACTCAGCCTCCTGTCTAAGAAAAGTTGTAACAGATTGCCACTGCCTTTTGAGCTACAACCCTGGACTGTGGAAGAAAAATACTGTTTTTTTTCCATGGGTAGGTCCTTCAAAGGGGTAGTAATCCATGGTGAACTGGCAAAGCCCAAGCATAGTGGGTTGTGGTGTGGTCCTGGGGCCCAGGTAAGATTTTGCTGTCACCTGGACACACAGCCACAATGCATGGGGCAGAATAAAAGGGGGATCCTCCCATGTCCTGCTGCCGGTTGGCTGGGGTTCACGAGAGGGTCAGATCTGACTGCAGCCAAGGCCTGAGGCACTGTTGAAGGCTGTTGTTGGGCATGTGTGCATCTCTGAATGTAACAGAAATGCTGAAAGATACAGAGTAGGGTGTCACAGGAAGGATGGAAGCAGTCAACAAATGGGCCTCCATTTTGTACCGAAACCACTTACTGGCTTTACTTTGAACTTACAATCTTTACTTTTAACTTTACTGGCCTTGTGTTAGTACCGAGACTGCTTACTGCAGGCTTGGATGGTCATGTAGTGCTTCTGTCTGTTTAACACTGTCTAAGGCTGCTTCCCTTCCCCACTACTGCAGGCCATTGCCAATAATTAGAAGTCAGATGCATGCACTCTACTCCAGCTGATGAGGTTGGAAACTGTAGGAGCTCCAAACTTGATACTACATATTTTCTAATCAAAGAAACAATGCCAAGATACTGTGAAATAGACCAGATATAAACAACACGGGCAGAGTAATGTTCTATGTAATGCAGAGTATATTCTCTGTGTAAAGCTCTTGTACATGTTATATTCATCATGTTTGGAAGTTTAGAGTGCTTATCTTCCTGACCGTGGACTGTAGACATCCCCCCTGGGATGGAAGCAGGATCAGGCTCTCTAAATTAAGAGTAACAGAGTAAATACAGATGAACTGTGATCCAGACCCCAGAAACAGCTACATCCTTTAACACCCATTGAAATAAATAAGCCCTCATTCTTTGAGGGAATTCTAACAATCCCTGTGTCCTGCTGAGATTAGAGTCAAGAACATTTTACCACCTTTAGGATTTGGCCTTAAATACCTGCCAAAATATTCTCTGCTTTTGGAACTTGAAATTGTTCCAAGCTCTCCACACACCCCCTGCCCTTTTTTTTTTTCTTTTCTATTTTCAAATTAATATATGAAGTCCCATCTACCCTGATACTGATGCTTTGTCCCTGCATCTCTCCCCAAGTCTGTCTTCCTGGAGTGAAACCCTGTATATCATGTTTCAGGATTGTTTTGCTGACATATAATTAAGGATTTATAGTGTAAATGCTGACACAATCTTAACTAGACTATTGCAAATGTGACACTATTAATAAAGGACTCTCTAGGGTGCAGTGTGCTCCTCAGTGGATTAGTTTCCTGGAAATTTAATGGCAGTTTGCAAATTGCCATCCAATTTTGGGTTTAGTCAGTGTCTTGCTGCTATACAAAGCAATTTTGATTCTGATAATATGAGAGATTCTGTTTTACTTTGTTTTACTTTCATCTGTGTTAAAAAGCTCTGTTTCACCCTTCTACTGAATTTTAGGCAGGAGGATGACTCATCCAGGGAGATCCTAGAGAACTAATACAAAGACAGATTGCTTTGTGTCCAGTTAGTCTTCTATAAATTAAGCCAGATATTCGTGCCCAGCTCTTAGGAAGCAGTTGAATTCCTGTCTCACCTGTTGGTGAGGCTCAGTTAAGTTCAGAAAAGGCACCTGAGATTTATGTGTAAATCTAGCTTTGTTTCTGCCCAGTAATTTTATGAAGATTGAGATAATACTGTAGGGTGCTGTGGGATTTACTTACTATGTGGTACACCTGGAGCCTAGAGTATTTTGCTTCATCTCAGGAAAATATTAAATTGTGTTTATTTATCAGATGCCACGATATTCTGAACTACTTACAGGTTGTCCATGTAACATAGTTATTGCATAACTTTCTAAACAACTTCATGTACGGGCATTGTCATTCTGGGAAAACTCTTCTTAGAATATTTACCCTACTATACTGTGACATAAACTGGATCTGTATACAAGTTCGTAAAAGTGTGGTAGTTTGGGGGAGGTTTAATTATAAGAACCAAACTGGCCTGCGTAGAAGAAATTGTTTTGTGTAGTATTGCTTAGCTAAAGTGTCATCTTTTAGAAGATCAGTATTTAGTTATTATATACTACCTTCCCAAGTGTGTTACCCTAAAAATTACCATTTTGTTTTCAAGTTGTTTGTTGTCAAATACTTTGCAACCACTTCATTCAAATGAAGTGGGGTTTGGTTTTCTTTTTGTAAAAAGAAAGTAAATGAATTAGTGGGTCCTTTAAAATGCTTCAGCCTAAAATGACTTTCTATTTTCAAGCCATTTTATAGTTTCAAAATATACCCCCCATCTAGCATTAACCCTGAAAATAGCTTATTTCTTTTGAAATTTTTGAGTACTACTGAAGACAAAAGGTTTAGCGTTGGTATATATTCTTCTGTGTATTCTACTGTGGGCTGACTGACTCATGGATGTGCTTGTCTTTAGTGCTGTTTGAACTCTATAAAAGCTGGGAACCACAAAAATTTTGGCTACCTTTACTCATGCCATATGCTTTGCTGGTATGATGCTTGCTCATAAACTGATCAGACTGTTTTCATAGATACTCAATGCTGAGACATCATGAATCCATACTAATATTTAATGGCAAAACAGTCTTCAGAGTGATATTGCACGAGAGCAGAAAAAATATTCCAAAATTAAATAGAGGTCTGTGTCATCCTTGTGGATGCATGAAGACTGCTCTGAGCTTGTGGATCATCTTGAGTAACCCTATCAATGCCGCTTGTGGCATGAAACAAAGGAATAGGAAGGAGATTCTGGGCTCCTTCAGATATCTGTTTCCTGCAAAGAATGTAGCTAGGTGAGGCAGTTAGGATCTTCAGTGTGAACATAATAGTCAGTGGAATGGGTGTAGGAATTTGTCCAGTTCTTTCAAAGTTAGGCTGGTATGGGGAGACTTACAGTGCGCTTAAAAAAAAATCCTCCTGCGATTAAGTTTGATGCAAGTTCTTAATGTAAAGTGAGAGCCACTTCTGCTAGATGGATTAACTGTCTCTCCATAATGTTTCCACAAACCATTTGAGGAGCTCTGTGGACATACTCTGAGTTCATAATTACAGCACTTGTATTTGTATGTGGCTTGTTTGTGCTCTTTGTTACTTATGACAGGTATTCTGGCATACAAACGTTTCCTAACCTGAATCAACTTAGAATAGAAAGGGGGAAGAGATGACTCTGCAGAGATGGGGATGTAGAGCTTGGTAAAGTTAGTAGAAGGGTAAAGGGCTATGTGGCAGGAGAACAATTCCTCTTCCTTATCAAATTTCTTTGATAAAGCTGCAGTGTGTATCACATGGGGCAGTGCTAGTGGCCAGAAGGTGTTCACCACTTTTTACTCTCTTAGAAAGATGATCTTGCAAGACTTACGTGGATTTTGGTAGGTATGAGACTGGACTCTGTCGATCTGATATTCTTAATGCTCATAATAAGAGCCCTGGACAGAAAAATGTAGTAATTTTGATGGTTCCTTGGCTGTTGTGCTTCATGAAATCCAGTGAGAGGGGATTATCCTTACTGCCCAGAAACTGAGAGCTGAGGAGGATTTTGTGACCACTTGTAGTGACTGGCTCTATTACAGGCGTTTTGTCTGTTGTGTGGGAGGCTTTGGTTTCATCGGAGCGGAGAATTTCATTTCCCTGTTTCACTGAGGTTAGATTTTTACAGAAATGTAACTCTGTGTACCTTGCAGAATCTGCAGGAGAGCAGAGCTGATTTGTGTAGAGACAGATCTCCCACACGGCTGTGAAAACAAGTGCACAAATTCAGAGTAGCTGGGTGTAAATCTGAAGTAACTGTCATGGAGATTGATGTTCTCTCTAGGAGTTAATCTAGATTTACATCAAGGTAACTGTGACCAGAATCTCTCAGGATTAATCTTTTACTAGACTTTAGTAGCTTGGTAAATTACTTGCTAATTACCTTGAGATGGTTGATTATAGTGGATGCTTCACACATTTTTTTTTCTTTACCATCATAGAATTTAAAGACAGAACTCACTAGACAGGAACAGATCTTACCTATTCTGAACTTCTGCTTGTCAAAAGCTGTTCCCTTCAGCTTGATACTGACACACTGAGCACAGTCGACAGACATTACACCAATGCACTGAAGTCCTCAGGAATCCACAACTGTGTGTATCTAGGATAAACAGAGCAGAGATGTGGCATCCCATATTGCCCAAGGCATGTAGAATAAAGAAGGGGTTAGAAGGGGTCCTGTAAGGCAGTCCTAGACTGCCCTTGAAGGCTGGCCTTGCCAATTTACACAGTGGAACAGGGCAGTGTGCGACTTCTTGATGGAGAGTAGTCAGTAGTGAACCCACTTAACAGTGTGAGCTACTTCCCCTCAAAGCATTTCTTCACTTGTGTGTTGGAAAGCAATTGAATTGATGCTTTGTTAATTCTATACGAAGCAGGTTGTAACATGAAGTATCTCATGGTAAAATACTAATTTGCAGTATCCAGGATCATTGGGAGGGGAAATGGCCAGAGTCAGTCTTCAAGGTCTGACAGCACTGAGGCACCTGGAAAATCCGCCTCCCTCTCCTCCTCTTCGGATTTCACCCCAGTGTTACACTAAAAAGGCACACCTTTCTTATATGTGTATCGTATGGTTTAAATGAAATTGAGATTCCAGAAGGATGGGATCTGTGGGATCCTGCCGTACTCTGGACAAGGAAGTCTTATGACAGTCCTTACTTGAAAACTAAATTCAGATTCTGCTCCAACTTCCTCCAGAATGGAGGAGAGGAAGACAGGTCAAGCAAGACAACTGAGAACCTCTGGTGCTCTAAAAGATAGAAAAAGGATCTGTGCTGGGGTTGAAAACAAAACTTAATGAGGCATTTTTTCAATAAAAGGTCTCAATTCTTAAAATAAGCATTTTGTTAGGTCCCACCAAAAAAATGTATCTAAGCAGGATGAATCTAAAATGTCACCCTTGTCTTTCCAGATGTGCTTAGCAAACTTCTAGTCCTTGGGCTTAACTTTGAACCGATCTGCCTCCTAACAGTTTGTAGTTTGAATTGGAAAGGCCTGGTCATACTGATTGAACATGCACTGAAGATGTAAAAATACAGTAAACTGGTTATCGTTGTTCTTGCCTACATAAGAAAGTAAAGGCATTGTGCCAAGCAAATATGCGCATTAGATGACTAACAGAGCTCCCACACTGTCAGTGTAGGCAGGGAATATGCAATGCAGCCACATATGTGTCTCAGAACCATACTGAGTGCTTTTTATTCTTAATGTTTGGTTTTGTTTTTAAATGGGAGTTCAAATCCTTGAGCAGGATGTTTATCTCTGTGCACAGAAAACAACATTGGTCATAGTTTTAATACATGATCAAGTTTTTAAAACTGCCAGCTGATATATCTATGGCGAATGACACCAGAATTTCAAGTAATTGCTATAAATGTTCACTATGATAACCCTATAATTATCTGAGTTTACATTTTTTTCCAGTGGCTGAAAGAACCTTTTTGGTTTTTCCAGTGAGAATGTTGTTATAGAGTTTTGTCTTTAGTTGCACTGGTAAAGTTTGATCTCTTTCTTTGATAAAATTGGTGTGAGGTTTTGATGAAACTTAGTATGCTGTAAGAAGGAAGTTGAGTTCCACTTTATACTTGCTTAGCCGTATTCTTAAAATATACATGCAGAGTTGAACATCCAGGCAGTCCTGTAAATCCCTGTCAGCAGAGTGCAGTTGAATTTCACATTTAATCTAGCAGTGAGCTTCTACTGGAGATGGTCCCCTTTTTACTCCTCCAATGATGACTAATCCACCCCCCAAATGAATTTGTTTTCCATCACTTCTGCAAGCTGAAGCAGCAGCCTTGTTGCTGCATAGATAGATAGATATGATGCAATAGAGGAGAGTGAGTAGGATGAAACAAACCCCTCTCTGCAGCAGTAAGGTTAGGTTATCCAAAATGCAACATGAAGCTAACCTTAAGAATTGGTTGGTTGGATGTAATCTTATTTAAATCCCAGACACATATGGAGGGCCCATTGAGTAAGAAATCTGCAAACACAGAATGAGAAACAGTCTGAATCTTAAAAAATTGAGACAGTGAAAACCAAAGACAAAATCCCAAACAAACAACTTATGGTTCTGTGGCCTGACAACCAGATAACAATTGTTCCATGGACAGACATCTGTTGTTCCCATTTTTCCAAGTTTGTCATGTTTTTCACTGGCTTATCTCAGAAGCATCTAGTATTTCAGAAAGTACAGGTAGAGAAAGGCAGAAGCCTTCAGACTATTTTCAGAATTCTTTTAATCGACAGTGGCAGAATCTGTCAATATACTTTTAGCACTGAATAACTTTTTCTCTAATGCCAAACTAATTTTGAGGAGTTCAGGAAGCAATGAAGCTGTATTTCCCTTACAGAACTATTTAGTAGCTTGTGTAATATGGATTGGTCTCAATTTCCTCTATTTTGAACACTTGTTTCTTCTTTGTTGATCTCTGTGAAAGCTGACATCTAGAACTCTCATCCCAGTTATTTTATGTGCAAAAATTGCTATTATGTGAACTAGTAGTTACAAGGGGTTGTGTGGTATGATTGTGTTGAGAGTCCACAAATAGTCCGAATTATATAAACTGTGCTTTCCACTCAGCTAATGTGGTTAATTAAACTTGCTTTTCAGATCCCAAAACAGAAACCACTTATGTACACACTTTATTTTAAGAACACATTTCTGTTCCTCTGTCCCAGGAGACTTGGCCTTGTCTTCAGTTTTGTCTGGTTTTAAGATGGAGAAAAGGGAATATAAGAACAAAAGGTTGGATAGTGTGTGGCTCTGTGTAGTCATTTTTCAGGCAAATACTCATCTGATTTGGGGTTCTAGATGCAGTGAGGGAACATCTTATGACACAACATAGCTGCAGAGTGCCTGAAGATACGTTCTTTGGAATAGGTTATATATTCTTCCCAGAACCACGGAAAAGTGAACAATAGCAATAAACCATATTATTCTTTTGTGTTGCCTCTGGGTTTGTGTTCCTGTTCTGTGATGTTATTCTTGCACATTAACCTGCTTTGTTGCTCTGTCAGTGCCAGAGTATATGTCCAGATAATTGTGTGCACAATTCTTGCTTGTGCTTGGGTGAACTATGCCAGTGTTTTCAGCAAAAATTAGCCTGGTGACTTAAAGACATAGTTTTGCTTATACAGAGCATGAGATAAAGTCACTATTGCTTCCATGAAGTAGTGTGATTGCTGCTGAGTGCATGGTACTAGAAATCTTGCAATTGCTTATCAGTCTTCTGTGACACATCCTCTAGAGGTTTCACACAAAGCAAAATGAAGTGCTGAAATCTTCTCTTAACTCAGAGCCTGATGTTGCTGGCACTGATGCACATGAGTAGGTGCTCTTGTGACTAGTTTTAGCTGTTCGTGTCAGTATAATGAAGGACACACAATTAAAAGCAAGGTTATGCAGTTGTATTGCCTTTATTGTTCAAGTTGACTAGCTTTCTGGAAAACTACTCTGCCTTCAAGGTTTTCCTCATAGTTATGGGCACATGGCAGCATATTTCTTCTGTATCAGTGTAAAGTAGGTGTAAAATGCTATCAAATCTGAGTATTGTTTTCGCATGAGTTTTGCTTTGATAATAACTACAAGATGTAAGGTAATCGGGAAGGTGACTGTGTGCATTTTCAGAGACAGTAGTGATTACTAACTGTCCTTGCTTTTGTGGTATTTTCTCCTGATTGTTCGTGTACTGTTTGAGAGACAGAAAAACAGGGCACGTTAGGCAATAGATGGGCTTTTTTACTTCATTTGTAACTGCACTTGTCCTGAAGTTACATGGTGGGGGAAAGAGGAAGCAGAGGAAGAATGCTTGAATTTAGAGGTAGTGTAGAGAAAGGCAAGGCGCCTGCACTGGAGGCAGGCTGCAACAGTTGCATGTAGCTTAAGAAGAGGTAACTTTTCATTTCTAGGAGCTACAAGGACCTAGAGATACAGGCCTTGTGCCTACAGCATCAGTATTAATTCTTATTCATTTGGCCTCTCTGGAAATGTTGTGACACAAAGTTCCTTGCACAGCAGTGTGTGTAAAGAAAACGCCTATAGCAGCGTTTGAATATTGTGGTGGACTGCAGGCATTAAGGAAGGTCAAAGTACAGCATTTGGGGTTGCTGTCATTGCAAAAAGCTTTACGTTAAGAGCTAAGATGCATGATTGAGTTACTTTGTGTCAGCTGAACCACAGTAACTATATTTACGCTTTCTTAGTCTGCTTTTGTAAAAGCACTAAGCACTTCTTGGCATGGATTTTAGCAATATTGTCTTCTGTTTGCTGGGCTGAGAGCATGCTGAGTCAATTACACTGCCACTTAACAGAAATAATAACTATATACTGGGACAGCCTGTTGAGGTACTGGAGCCCTTCATGTCAAGACAAGGTAACATAAGGAGAGTTCTACAGAGAGGTATAGCATCTTTTATTAAACCACTTGATGTAGTTTTGGAATATAATTTAGTCTTTAGTAGTGAGCACCAATTTCATTTGTCCAGGGGCAATCACTTATGAAATCCAGTTACTTCTTGGTTCTGCACCTCATGGACAAGTTGCTGAAGCAGAATGAGTGTATAGCAAAGCCTGTTTCTGGGGAACTGTTGTACAGAGCTGGTGATCACCAAAATTTCAGAGGAGCAATGAGTGTAGTGATGGTGGACTTGGAACTATCCACACCATCTTTTTATGGTGCTTGTTAGTTTTGAATGGTAACTACTCTGTAAAAGAAAGTCTACTTCCCTTGGGACTTGCCTGCAAGTTGTCTTTTCTGTGTTTGAGCTTTGACTTCAGAAAACACATCAGAAAACCCAACTTAATAAAAATGTCTAGCTGAAAAGAATTGGTTGTCATATTTTCCTGCGAGGGAGGGAGAGGTATTTTTAAGTGGCTATGAAAGTATAAATACCATCTGTATGCTTTATGTCTATTTTTTTCTTGTTTTAAGAATAACTTTTGGATTATATTTTGTCACACATTATGTACACACAATATTTCTTGGACATACATAGATGCTCCATACTATGTTTGTGTTATAAGTGAAAGACACAGCGTGTATCCAGGCCCTTACAGCAGGTTTTATCCTTGGCTTAGTTGGGTAGCAGAGGATTGCTTAATGGGCCATATTGGTTGAGGTAGTTTTTTGAGGAGTGCCTCACATATGACTCTGCTGAGTTGTGTCCTGGTGTCTTCTAAGAATGTTACTTGCTTTTAAGTATGTTTTTCTTGAACATGCAGATGTGATTACCTACATGCAGTGATCACCTCATGTCTCACTGTCAGAGGTGAAATCTGGGTATCTAGGTAGACTTTGACTTATTAGCCCATTAAAAACAAGAAAAATCAGTTTCTAATGAAATGAACTCGCTTGTGATTTCAACAGAACCTCTGTAGGAGAGAGTGCTTCCAGGATGTAGTCCTTTATACTCCTGTCTTCAGGAGACTACTTGATTGGGTTTGTGATGCAAAGTGTGTTGGCATCAACAGAAAGTTATATTGGGTTTTATGGGCTTTGGATGAGGCTGGCCTGATGTTGACAGTGCAAGGTGCTTTAGAAATGGATGAAAAGTCACGTAAGGCTTGGAGGCAGAGCACTGTATCGTCTGGACAAAGTATATGTCTCTGGTCCCTCCCTTAGCAGGACTTGTAAAGAAGGAAGAAGTTCTTTCAGTTTGTTAGAGGCAAATTTCTTTCTACGTGGCTGTGACCTTCTTTATCTGTGTTTTCACTATGCTTTGACTGGCAAGTCAGGCAGTGTCTCCGAGGCTATGATGGACTGTCTGTTTCCAAGTTACGTATTTAGTTAACACCACTATGTGGTAGGTGTGACACATGTAGCAGTTGTTCACAAATAAGTAGTAAGGGTCTCTGTCTTGTACTCACAAACCTTTAAGCACTCTCTGATATTTTAATGACATTGGACATTGATTTCAGCTGAAGACTTTTTCCATAAAGAGCAGAGAGCTCCTAAGGAACCTTGGCTTATGGATTGCCCTTTTTTCTTAAATACTAAAAGACTTCATGGTGCATACCATTTGAATACCTGGAAGGCTTCAGGTAGATCCGTGTTCCTGTATGCAGGCAATAAGCAAAAGAAAGTGGATCAATAACAACATAGGAATATGCATCATCTCCTTTTTCTGCTTCACTCTACCCCATAGATTTGTGATGCTTCCTTTATGGATGAACACCACATTATGGTCTTTTAGAATTTCAAGAAAAATTATGTGTAAAAGCCCTAACGATTCTTGGACATCTAATAGTATTAAAGCTTAGATTTTTCACTTATCTTTCAGAATTCTAGTGCTTAAAAGACGTAAATGTTAATCCCAGAAGACTCTCTGTCTGAGAGCAGGCATTGGAACTGAGCTACCAAGAGACTGAAAGAACTGAGTGCCTGTCAGATGGTAAATAAGGCAAGGATGATCACATGTATCATACTGTCACATCAGGACGGGTGATGAAAAGTACAGTCATACACCCTTTCAGAAATTGTCCTAATCTTCTTGGAGTGTGAAAGGACCAAAAGAAAAAAAAGAAAAAAAACATTACAGATTGTAAATATTTTCAAAAGCCCAGTTAGCGTGGAAGGTTCTTTTTGCTAGATCTTTTTGTTTGGGCTGTATCTTTTAATCTACTTGTGGTTCTCAGCATTATGACAAGAGTTCATTTTATCTCCATTACCTACTTGGTGTCTATGAAGCTCGTTTGAGCTAGGATTTCTAAGGAAGCCTAAAGGATTAAGCCTTTGTCTCCTAAAAACTCCTTTTAAATCCAGTCTATTTCTCTCAAACATGTTTTTAACTTATTTGTGGTATGCACTAAGTAAATTAGTTTTGTTTAATGGCCAAGGAAGTGGATGTTCTCAAGTCATTCTGGACTTGCTTCTGAGTGTATTCTACCTCTTAGTAGAAAGTGTTTTCTCTCCATGCATTGAGGGCTCTTAAAGCACCTGGACTTTAAATCATGCATCTGGTGTGGATAAACTTTTCTTTCTTTTTATTGATTAGAAAACTAACCTATTTACCTTCAGGTTGCAGCCTAAATATGCCTTAATACTACCCTGGACCAGCCTTTCACACCACCTTGCAGGTATAGATCTTTTGCAGACTATTGCAGTCCATTTTTTTTTTTTTTACAGTACAGAAGCCAGTTCAGCTGATGCAGGTGTGTCTTTGGAATCAACTCCACACTGTGGAGGCCCCGCTTATGGAAAGAGGATACTGAAAGCCTTTATTAGGGATGTTTGGAGGGCCAAAACATGTTCTGTATGTGAACAAGCTGATTTCATTCCACCTGCTGTATGCTTTCCTTCTGCAAAGCTGTTTATGAGCTGTGACCTTTTACTACCTATGTAAGAATCCTGAGAAGCTTCAGGTAGCCTACGGATATTTCTCCTGGATGTTTACATTCTCTTTATAGATTAGATATAAGCTGTCTGCTTTGGCCAACTGATAGTCAATGCTTGCCACTCATTTGATGGCAAAAAGGACGTGCTTTCTTTCTGTACAACCTTTGTGTTGTACAGTCCTGTCCTCACCCTTTGAGGCCAGTGTTAAACCTAGGCCATAAAACATTAGTATTATTTACTTTTATAGTGAATTGGCGTGTAGTTGTGCCAGATAATTAGAAGCCTCATTATGTTGGGACATATACAAAATTGGACAAGCACAGAAAGCAGATACTTCATTTCTGTTGTAAACTGAGTATGAGAAGTAGCCAGGAAGGCAAGGAGCCAGCCATCTCGAGTGGGAAAAGTGACAAACAGTTTGATATTTATATCCTGTAGAGTACTGTGTCCAGCACTGGAGCCCTCAGCACAAGACATGGACCTGTTGGAACAAGGTTGAGATGAAGGCTGCAAAAATTATTAGGGGGATGGTAAACCTCTTCTGTGAAGAAAAACTGAGAGAGTTGGGGTTGTTCAGCCTGGAGAAGACAAGGCTCCAGGGAGACCTTATTGTAGTCTTTCAATTCTTAAAGGGGGCTTATAAGAAAGATTGGGACAGACTTCTTAGTGGGGCCTGTTGTGACAGGATAAGGGATAATGGTTTTAAGCTGAAAGAGGGTAGATTGAGACTAGATACGAAGAAGAAATTTTTTACAATGTTGGTGGTGAAACACTGGGAGAGGTTGCCCATACAGGTGGTAGAAACCCCATCCCTGGAAACATGCAGTAAATAGCAAACATGCACTTTCTGCCTCAAAGCAAGTATTCTTGGTAGTTTAGCATAAGCAAAAACACGATACTGTATGTTATCTGATCTTTATAGCCATAGACTATATTAATTTCAAAGCAGATGTAAATTATAAAGTAATGAATTCAGAAATCGCTTTGCAGAGTTTGTCAAATTTACCTGAGTGAATTTGATCCATCCACCAACACAGAAATCACACACACCACACTGCCAGTTTTTAACTGGGTAGTTTAAAAAAGTATAGATCTATGTGCTATAAGCCCCATATAAGATTCTTACCAATACTGAGTGTATTCAGAGGTCTTTCACATCCTGATTTTTGCCCCAGCAGTATGACTGCTTTGGGACAAAATGCTTTCTTACCTTTCTCCCCCTTTTGTTTTCACTCAAACTTTGACACTGCCCTGAGAGAAGTGTTCCCATCTTTATTCACTTATCTCTGCTGAATTCTGCTTGGGTCAAAATATCTTGTGTTCACATACATAACCTGCGAGTTGTTTGTCAAAAAGATCTTTAATTCAGCAGCTATGTTGGCTTACTCTTTAATATGTGGGCACTACAGAGGGAAGTTTTTCAAACAGTTTTGTTTTTATTGCAGAATAAGGCGTGGGTAGTTCTGCCTTGCAGGAAAGCTTAGCCTGGGAAAACCTGGTGTGGGAGGGGAGAAAGAAAAGATCGGTAGTCATTTATCATGTGACGTGAAAGTGGAATATTTCCAACAAAAAAGCTTGTAAAGTTTTCCAGCTGAATGTGAGCTAGAGGTCATGCACTTGCCTTCATGTTAACACAATAAGGTCAGCAAGGAAGCATTATTAAAGTATTGTGGAAGAAAGTCTGTTTGTACAGGCTGCACCTGGCAAGCATGCTTTGTTGAAAAGGTACCCTTGAAAGGCCCTCTGATGTGGCTGAACAGACTGATTTTGGCACAAGGGACAAAGACAATTAGAAAGTTTCAGTGATAGTAATTTGGGTGAAAGCTCAGGAAGTCGTGTACGAAATGCAAATCCACATCTTAAAGTTGACAGAAGATGCTTGAATAAATGTTTGAAGTAAAGTTTGTTGTCCAGGCATTGTCATAGGACTGTATACTGGCCCTTGTTTCAAGTTTGGCTAAGGAAAGGGTATCATTCTGTTCAACTGTCACAAACGCACTAATAAACTAATATTGCAGAAAACACTACGTAGAAAGTGGCTGAATATTTCCCGTGTTTTAGTGCCTAAGCTGAGCAATCCATGAAATGCGTACAAAGAAAACCTTGTCTTTTTCATTGCAGGGCATGTAACCTAATGAGACGCTTCTAATGCATTAGTTGGTTAGAGTAGATTGGAGGACTAAATGTTAAACCAGTATTCATTTTTGAATTCTGAAAAATGCCTTGAAAATGTTAGGATGTGTTTGTGCCAGCCAATGAAGAGGGATGGTAAAACCATAAATTGATGGACTAGGTTGAAAATGGCCATTTTAAGTAATCAGAAGACTATTTAGTTCACAGAACTGCCTCATGTTAGATTTTGCATGTACTTGCATGCAACATGAAGCAAAAAGCATGCAGAGTGAAACAAAACTGGATGGTGTTCCTGGAGGCTTGAAAAGTTTTGCTGAAGCTGTGTGACATAGCCATGAGCTGCTATGGTGCAGGTGGAAAATGGGATACAGATAAAAGAGGTCACATGAGTCTGCAGGGATGAGCAGAATTAATGTGCTATTTTTGAAGAAGCATGCACTTGGGTTGACAGTTTGAAGTTGAGATCTTTCAGTTAAATCTTTGTTAAAACTCAACTCTGTGGAAAATTAAACTGATTAAAATCACAGTCATCTCTGAATAGCATGTAAGAATCAGATATGATGAAAATGAGGCAGTTTGCAGTGCCAGGGGGCACTGCATCTACAGGGACCCTGATTTCAACATAGAGGTAAATTAAAAATCAGTCTGTTCTTTCTTGACAAGTGTCTATTTGGTGAATTATCATGGGTCAGTTTTAGTTATACGATCCTTATTGCTTTAGTACAGTTTCTTTGAAGACAATTTGCCTTCAAGAAACTTTAAGAATGAAGTATTTTCTCTCTGCAATAGATGAAAGAGTAATAGTTGTTTCTTGTGGGCCAGATTGTAATCCTGTTTCATTTGATGATGTTGCGCAAATAGTCTTGACCAATTCAGGGAGATTTTGTACAAAAAGAAGAGCAGAATGAATAAGGAAACTTTAATCTGGCTCTGTGTGATTTAAACTGCTTCTTTTTGAGAAATAAAATATAGCAATATACTCTCAGTGGAAAGAACGCTTCTCCAGGAACATAGTGGAAGGAAGAAGAGTTTGTTTCCTTTACTTTATGGTTCGAAAAATACAAGTTGAGAGACTGTTCTTTTAACAGTGAGCTTTCATTATGTGGATGTTCCATGATTTCACTGTAGTATTTATAAACACTAGACAGCATTTCTAATGAATGCTTGATTCAGAAAGAGATTTGTGCTTATGAAATGTTTGTATAGTAATATGAGCAGAGTTTGGCTAACCATATGCTTGCATGTGGAATGCAAATAGAACCATGGAAAAAGCCACTCTGACTTTGGCATGAAAAATCCCACCCATTTTCTTGTAAGGTTATTTTTCTTTCAGTTCCATTACAAATCATGAAGATGTGGTGTTCACAGCGCACCAGGTAGAAGTTGTGAAAATATCAGTTGCAACAATGAGAATTAACAGAGATGTAACCATGATTGGAAAATGGATTAACCATGGTTTACCGATAGATTAGATATGTGGGTAACATGCATTTACAATGTGTTATATGCTATATGGAGAAATACTCAGAGCAAAATTTTGTCTGTCAAGATCTTAAAGGGAAAGCAATTACTTAGAAAGTAGTGTTTGGAAGATGTTTTTCTGTGTGGCATTCCTTTATGAAGGTCTGTACAAGTTCTTAGACTTTTTTTTTAAATTCTTCTTCTACTTGATCCTTTCTCAATCTGGATAGGTGGCAAGTGAGTTGTTTTGATGCTCTTGCTTCTCCTATACTGTGCATAAAATGGTTTTCTTGCCTCATACCAAGTAAAGGGTATGACTGATAAACTGACATTTGTAACTTACAGAGACTTGAACCTGTTGACACTGTCCCCTGATGTATGCTTATTCTTCTGCCAGCTCCGTTAGCCCTGCATAGCAATCACAATATCAAGGAGATTTTCGTTTGTCTGATACCAAATACATTACTCTGTTATTCAGACTGGGATTTTATGAGGCATTTGAGGAAATGGATTATTTGTTTCCCACTGAAGTTTCAGTGGAAGCTGGAATCCTTTGGTCACCTTTCAGGCATCCTGCATGAAAAAACAGCAGAATCCATTTGCTGGTTTGTCCCCGGGTCTTTGTATTACTTAGGGACTTTCTAGCTCACCATGGAAAGATTGCAGTTCATTGTGTCACTGTAACTAGAAAACTGTGAGGCTGGCTGGTCTCTGGCGATGCTGACAATTAGGAACTGCTACAAAGGTTTATCTTGAACTGCCAAAGGCCTAGCAGGTCACATCCGCTGGATTACAGCATACAGGTTTCTGCAGACAGCAGAAATGGTATGTTGTGGTGTGTGTTGTCATCTTCAACCTAGCAGCTCAAGTAAAAGAAATACAGAGGCTGATCTAGCACAGTGTTTTGGTGCAAAGCTCTCTTTTGTGATTTGGGCTTCCACAGCAAGGTATTCTAATGACTACACTGCTATTTCCCCGTACTCCATATAACCCTGCCTCTTTCTTTTCCAGGTTAACACTGCCTTTCTAATTGCAGTGAAGAATGGTTTGGGATTTTTTCAAAAAAAAAGATAAGATGAAGCTGCCTCTTGTTTGCTTGATAATGCTGTACTATGCTTGCAATGAAAAAAAGTAACCAAATGGAGCAGAATGTTCCTAAGTTTGGGCTCACATAGTCATGTTCATTTGACCACACCAATTATTTGTTTTGGTTTCAATCTTTGGACCTTAGTACAAGAATGTCACTTGAAGAGTTTGAAGATTTATCAAGAATCATGAGCGTGTCTTGACGGGACATTGAGGCATACTTAATATGGTATGACTCAGGAGTGCTAGCAGAAGTAGGCAGTTCTGTTTCAAAGGTGGACCTCAGCTTTTGTTTTTTTAAAACGGTTTTTGGCAGTTCCCTCAGAAGGGTAGGATCCTAAATCCAAAGTAAAAGTGAATTCTGCTGTGTTTCCACTGCTACACAGGCAGCCAAATAGTACCTCAGAGCTCTCACCATCCTCCGATGATTATTTAGGACTGCTTTGTAAGTCTTTCTTTCACCATTCATATTAGGACAGTCTTCCCCTCATGTGCTTTTCACAGTATCACAGTATGACAAGGTTGGAAAGGACCTCTGAGATCATCAAGTCCAACCTATAACCCAACATAACACCAACCCATCATCTAAACCATGGCACTTTTGCCTCTCTGTGTGTAGCTCCCACATTTTAAGCCTGATCTTCAGCAATAGGGACTGTCACAGAAGATATATCTGACCATGTGCTCTGTCTGTGTTAGAGTAAGATCTGGGTGGCACCATCTTTCTATTTTTCCTGGTTTCCGATGAAGGAAATGTGGGCACATGGGCCTGAGGAGAGCAACAGCAAACTCCAGTTTCAAACCTGCACCGTATGATTGTGAGTGTAAAGAATCACGGTTGTAGTTTGTTCCTGCTGTGCACTTAGACATAGATGTTCAGTTAGATGTAGCAGCCTATGCACATGTACCATGACAAAAAACAGAGAGGCCATGGTGGGATATTCCCTGAAATGACATTGGTTGGCTTGGCACGTCTACCCATAAAGCCAGATTCCAACCCTGTGGGAAATGACAGAGCTGAAGGTATATTAGGCCTTGGCTAGTGCTGTAATACTTCCCCATGTGGGACTTTCTCAGGTTTTGTGCAGGTGCATAAATCATAAACATAACTGCAGTGTAAGATTTGGATTATTGGGCTGTCCTCAGACTGCCCAGTTTGTAGTATTTGTTGTTCTCACAACTGCATCTGTGTTTCCTTAATCATGAGTGACAAATACCTGCATTTGTGTGCTGTCTTCACAGATACACAATTAAAGGAAGCAAAAGCATGTGGTAGGCAGCATTAGAAAAGTCTGCCAGTCTCAGTTTCAAAAGCTGTACAGTATTATCTTATTGTCTTTCAGTGTGAAATAGACTCCATATTTTTAAACCACTTTTAAAACAGGAATTTAGACCCATCTTTTGAAAAATGATTAAAGTTGTTTCAGCAGAACTAGGGTCCTTTCTGGCTGTATTGGGAATTTTGAAAAATTCCTTAGAGATTTTGAAAATCCGGCCTCTTGGTGCCCTAAATTATTTATGGAGAAGGTACTAGAAAAATGAATCAAAATCAGTGTCTGTTTTCTGCAGCTTTGTCTTTGAAAATTTCCATGAAGAGTTCACAGTGGCAATCGGGAAATTACAGTCATAGGGAAGTTTAAATAGATCTCTTTTCCTGCTTCAGAATTTATAGCAAAGTATTCTAGATGAAAGAGAGAGAAAACTCTACCATATCTCTGAGGTTGCTTAATCCCCAAGGGGAAGGAAGTTTTCAGTGTACTGCACTTCTTGCATATGCTACCTTGTTTGATTTGAGCTACTGCCAGATGCTGTTTTTAAGTCTCCACTCAGTCCTTCTGCCAGGCTTTCGCACTCCTCCTCCTGTGGGCTTCTCTTCTGTGGCCTTGCATTTCTTCTCTTTCTTTCATCTGTTCTTTCATCAAATATTCTCATTTCCATTTTTCTCAAATATACTCATACCTTCTTTTTTGTTACTTTTGTCACATTTATTAATATTCTCCTTTCTCTGTTTGTTGCTGCTCATCCATTGTGTAGCTTAACTTTCTTCATCTTTCATGTTATATGATAAGAGTGGTTTAGGACCTGGTTTAATGTCATAGAACAGACTTTTTAGAGGTAAAATATACCACAGAGCCTGTTTCAGGGACCTGGCATCCAAAACAGTGCAGTGTTTTGAATTAGGCACATTGTTACCCTACAAATTTTGGGCATGCCTCATGGCCACTGTTTGGGTTGGTGGACATAACAGGTTGATTAATGGACAAACTAGTCACATAACTGCATGCTGAAATAAGATAAAAATCAGTCTCCTAAAAATGCTTGTCATTTTTGAGAACAGAAACTTTCTGACATATATTTTTGCATCAGTCTTATAAACTGTATTTTCAGCTGAAGCAAATGGTCCTTTGGAAGTCAAATGTCTGTTGTCATAGGATCTCAAACCTCTACTGCTTTTGGAAATCATTCTTTCTAGACCTCCACCTTACCAGTTTGCAGAATGAGGTTTCCTACTTTCCTTATGCCTGCTGGTGACATCTCTGTTGCCATACGAAAGTGCAAGAAACATCAATTGGGAAGATATTTCAATAAGGTTAGCATTAGGAAGAGAGTGGGAGGGGAATACCATCCCCAAGAATCAGAGATTTTAATGGTGGAATGTCTTCTTCATTGTGTCACAGTTCTTTCTCAGAAAAGAAGTCTTGAGAACCTGAGATTTCCTTTATCATTGTGCATCTTCTTATCTCTTGCCACCTACTCATGATCTCTGATATTTGTTGAACTGGATCTGCTCTGTATGTTCACAAGGACAAGTTCTTAAAGGAGAGACGAGGGACTGCATGGACTGAGAAGTTAGCAAAGCTGATGGAGAACAGGTGTTGAGTCATGCTCAACTGTCCAAAAGCAGTGAGGAGCAGTGTCCCAGCTTTGCTTCTGGAGAAGAGTTGTCAAAGTAGAAGTGATCACGGTGTAGTCTCGCCTGGTTGTTAGATTTCCAGCTGCAGTGTGTTGCACTTGGAAATCTGGTTGAGTGCAACCTGGGAGTTCACCATGGCCCTGTCACCACAAAATGTGCCTTCTGTTTGAGATCTGGCTATGTTGCAAAGAAAAACCATATTAAAGCATATTATTGAAGGAAAGAACAGGAAGAAGAATCTGTCTTGCTGAACATATTTTAGAAGCATTCAGAGTGGAACTGAGGAGCTTGAGGTCTCAGATTTAGTGAAAAAGGAGGGATTATGGCTCTCAATGAGAAGAACTTTTGGGAGGACAGGAGTTGAAAAGTATTGACATGTTTGACTTTTTTGAAGTGCATTGTAGCAGTATCTGTCAGGCTTCCTTTAAAAATACCCAGTCACCTATGACTTAACTGTGAATATTTTTCATACTTAACTTCCCAGCGTAAAGAATTGGCATTTTAATTGCACAAACAAATAAACCATCTTATTAGATTCATCCACCTGCTCATGGAAATGGAAACCAAATAAATTGAGTTTGTTCTCATATGATTTCTGGTTGTCATCTAAGCTCCAAATATCCTATTGTGTTCAGGTTTTGTGTTGCACTGTATTCTGTATAATTTCATCCCTGAATTTGCACTCACCACTGCGACATGTGCTAGCACTGAGTTGTTAGACTGTTCTCACCATGGAATCTGAATGCCTATTCTCTGTAGTCTGTTTGGCTTCTTGTGTGCTGCACCCCATGCTGTGGTAGCAAGCTGCCTGGATATTGCTGTATTGTGGTTCTTCACACCTACCAAAGAACATGAACGCTTATGTCCTTAATGACATGAATCTGGCATTGCTTTATTTTCAACTCAGCTGTTTGGCTAAAAGAATGTGTTATTTAAAAGAAAAAAGCAATTTCACCTGAAAGTAAATGGCCAAATGGAATTTTATTTAGTTCTGACAATAGAGGCCATTTGCTGTTGATGATTGCCATCATGGCACGCTTTAAGTGAGAACAAACATACTACCCCCCTCCAATACACAGGCCTTTTTTCCTGACAGTTTTATTCATTAAGCATATGTTCAAAGACTACAGCTATTACAACTTTTAAATAGAACCATTTTTTCATTGCTTTTCATAGATACAATGCCACAGTGTTATGAAAAAAACATTAATGTTCCAGATTTAATTAACTAACATATTCTATTAACACTCCTTTCTGCTCCAGCAGTTGTTTGACAATAGGCAGATAAATACTATATGTTGGAGACTGACCTTCAAATAGCAGTCCGAAATTTGCTTTGCAAAGTCTTTAGCAGTTTGAATGCCTTTGTCTTCCCTAGATATGTGTTTAAAAGGTTTCTTACTTCTGAGCCCAGAAATAGGAGGGGAGATGGTTAAGGCTGCAAGGCTTGGTCCCACTTGCACAGGCAACATTGCTACTGAAATAAGTGAAAGTTTAATCTGACCGATTTTGCAGGCTCTCAGGAAGAGGGATGGTGCTCCTGAAAGACACTAAATGCCTTCCATTTTGTATGCCTTCTGTGGGAGAACAAAGACAAATACAGAAGGCTTTTTCAGAATAGGTCATTTTTCTTTCTGTCATGTTTGTGCAGGGGCTCTCAATCACCCATTTTAGCACCCTGCATGCTCATTGTACTGCCATGTGGTCATAGGTACTGGCAAGTTCTTAATGTCCTTTGCCAGGACATTGAAGAACCTATGCTATTTTCTATGAAGGAAAACACTTGTGCAACAGCTCTTACGTGAAATTTCTGTTGTTCTTGAGGTTTTTCTGCGTGCTACTGAAGTGCTGTTCCTATTCAATGCACATGTGGATTTGATGATGCTATGTCTTTACAGTTCTGTAGATCTTCTCAAGATCTGTAGAGATAAAAGAATGGACTATGTTATAATTATTTCCCAAAAGTAGGACTTGATATTCTTGATTCATCTGTTTTCTTTTGTGATTCCACTCAAAATATCTGAAAATAGATCATAGAGCTTCTCCCTGGGCCATGGATAAAAGGTAGTGCATTCTTGTCCATTCTGCTTATGACCTTCCCAACATAATTAATGCCATCTTCAGGAAAAAGGTTCAAGAGAGTGTGTTGCAAGTAGCTATCATGGGGAGTTGAGGGGTGCAATGAAAAAATCTTGTGTTAGAATCTGGTCCATAGAAGCTAAGAATGAGATTTACAAGATTACTCAGTACAGGTTTAACTTCTTCATATTGAAGTCAAGTGTATACCTCAGTGTGGGAAGAGTTTTGGTATGAGGTGTTTGGCATCTCCTGTTAATGCAGATGAAGTGTTCTACATGGCATAGCAGGAGTATAGCTGTGTGGATGAAATCTTGCTTCCCATTAACGCATCCTGTCACCCACACTTCACAAGGAACACGCTTTGGAAGACAATTGATTACCTGTATTTCAAAATGTATTCAGTACACAGCAGTGTTCAAATATGGAGGGAGAACAGTGGCACAGCTAGGAGTCCATAAGGATATGTTTGGTGCCTTTTTGGTGACCTGAATTATACATGTTATGAAATCAGGATCTCCTGAAAAGGAAGAAATGCTTTAAGCAAGCAAAAAATGTTTTTGAAATAGCCTCAATTTATGTTGCATAGATGATGTGGTAAAATAACCTGCTGCCTTTTCATCCTAAGAACAGGAGACACTGAAAGACCTTTTACACCTTCAGCGATGGGGGCCTTTAAGTGTACATTCTTGGCAGCTCTTCCCATCACAAAGGCAGCACATCTGCCACCTGCTTCCATGTAACATCAGTTCATATTCATGTCCTATCTAGAATGTTCTTTATCTGCAATGTCGAAAAGCATTTCCACACTGTTTACTGGAGTACAGAAAAAAAGGCCCTAGGGTAGCTGATACCAAGCTGACCCTGAAACTAGAAGTATTATAGAATCATAGAGTAGTTTGTTTGGAAGAGACCATTGAGATCATCAAATCAAACTATACCTGTCCACTACTAAACCATATCCCTGAGCACCTCATCTACCTCTCTTTTAAGTATCTCTAGGGATGATGACTCAACCACCTCCCTGGGCAGCTGTTCCAGTGCCTGATAACCCTTTCAGTGAAGAATTTTTTCCTGATGTCTAATCTGAACCTCCCATGGCAAAACCTGAGGCAATTTTTTCTCATCCTATCGCCTGTCACTTGGGAGAAGAGACCAGCACCCACTTATCTACCACCTCCTTTCAGAGAGTTGTAGAGAGCCATAAGGTCTCTCCTCAGCCTCCTTTTTTCCAGGCTAAACAGCCCCAATTCCCTCAGCCACCTCTCATAAGACTTGTGCTCCAGCCCCCCAGCTTCGTTGCCCTTCTCTGGACATGCCTCAATGTCCTTCTTGTAGTAAGGGGCCCAAAACTGAACACAGTATTTGGCCTCAGCAGTGCTGAGCACAGGGGCGCAATCACTTCCCTGGTCCTGCTGGCCACGCTGTTTCTGACACATGCCAAGATGCCTTTGTCCGCCTTGGCCACTTGGGCACACTGCTGGCTCATATTCAGCCAGTTGTCAACCAACACCCCCAGGTCCTTCTCTGCCAGGCAGCTCTCCAACCATTCTTCCCCAAGTCTGTAACGCTGCATGGGGTTGTTGTGTCCCAAGTGCAGGACCTGGCACTTGGCCTTGCTGAACCTCATACAGTTGGTCTCAACTGTTTCATCCAACCTGTCTGGATCCCTCTGTAGAGCCTCCCTACCCTCAAGCAGATCAACGCTTCTGCCCAGCTTAGTGTCATCTGTGATCTGCTAGAGGGTACACTCAATCCCCTCATCCAGATCATTGATAAAGGTATTGAACAGAACTGGGCCCAACAGCGAGCCTTGGGGAACACCACTTATGAGCTTAGAAAGTAGAAATGCTATTCTGATGCAGGATCCAGAAGGATATCTCCACAGAACTTTGTCTACCACCTGGTGGACGTGCTGATTAATGTCAGCTCTTGCTAAGGTGATAGCATGAGCCTGTGTGGTGTGAGGTGCAGTCACTACAGATCAAGCAGAGCCTTAGGATGCATGTGTCCATGACAGGTTTTTTTCTTTGGACTGTTTTGTAGAGTGAAGCTCTTGACTGCAGGCAACAATGCAAAATCCTTACAGAATAATTGCAAAGCTCATCATCAGAGTGTGCTTTTTTTAGTCTCACCTTCTCTGACATAGATCCGTAACAACTTGTGCATGTCTGCTTATCTATCTAGACAAAACATTGCGCTGTATATGTTCCCTCACTGGGAAGAGGATGAGAAGGCAAGCTGTTGTATTTTTTTAGTTCGCTATTTAAGGCTTTGTATCCATGTTGATGAGCACAATATGGGAACCCATATAGACTTAGACACAAAGTGAACAAAGTGGACTGTTACCTTCCTCTGTGTGCACTGTGCACTTTTTGTGTGCTATGTGTTTAGCTAGGGAGAAGGAGAGATTGAGACTGTTATGTTTATTACATTTAACCCAAGTGTGCCCCTAACATGAAGGGACTGCAGTTACAGAGGTAGCGGATCACTGAACTGGAAGCAGTGATACTTTGTTGTGCAGGCTTTGCATATGGGCCCATAGTGAAGTAGCCCTGGGTAGAAATAGCATTCCAGTACAGAGCTAAAATTGAGTATAGATGTACTGTTTCTAGATGTCCACATCCTTATCTATATAAGTACTTGTTCTGGGGTCTAGATTATAGTATCTGAATGATACCGTTGCTTTTTGAAGAAGCCAAGCAGTGCAAGCATAGCCTTTTTAAATGTATGAAAAGAAGTGAAACTTGGGCTAGTACCCTTGAGGCATGTATCAGCTTTGTGGCTCAAGATGATTGTTGAGGCTGGTCTTGGTATAATTTTCTTTGCTCAGGAAAGAGAATGTCTTTGAAATAAATTTTGAATGTGATAGGAGCTTTCTTAAATATTTTTGCTGAAGGCTCCAGGGCATAAGATTTTACTCACTTAGTCAAGCAGGCTATACCCAAATGAATGACATCAAAATGCTCACATTTGAATCTGGCAGGAAGCCAGTATATCACCCATCTACTTCAAGGTTCAAACCCTCTCATTCACCAGAGCAGAAAGTAGATATAATGTCTACAGGACAGCAGGCTGGTAAATCAAAGAAGATAAATTAGAAACATGGAATAGTGTTAGCATTAGAACTGTAGAAGATAGTCATCTGTGAGTAGAAACATGCTTATTTTATGCAGTTCAGATGATAGTATGACTAGTAAATACCCTGAAAAATGCATGAAACCAGAATGTGCTTGTTTCTTCTAATTGTCAGATTCATTCTTGTATCGCAGAGACTGTATAAATGGTCTTAAATTATGCCTACTATTTTCTTGATAATGCATTCACACACTTTTAAGAATATCCTGTAGTGAAAGGCTAAAGACATAAAAAGTATACTTTGGGTTTGGGAGAGGAAAGCTAGTTATTCTCTTTCAGTAAGAGAATTTAACTTTATGCATCCCAATCGGCGTCGTTGTTGTGCTGCTGACAGTTCTGACTATATTGTCTGTGCAAGGCTGATTCATGAGCAGTTAAAAACATAGCTGTTTAACTGTGGAATTACATAGCTGCTTTGTGGGTTTCCATTTTAAAATGTTAAAGGGAGTTCGCAGGCTGGGAATAATAATTTGGGACAACCAACTTCACTGAAAGTCAACTCGAAGTCTGTTTAGAAAAGGACATGGCACCTCCTAAATTCTCACCAGCCACCTAAAAACTTTCACTGAATAAAACAGCATGATGAAGTGTATTCTTTGGGGGGGGGAGGGGGAAGAGAAAAAAATTGCATCTAATTGTTAAGCAGTGATCAGATGGACCTTCTGTCAGGGGTTTAAAAGGAAAGGAGGAAAGAGCCTTTTGTGAAAAAAAAAAAACAAAAAAAAAAACCCAAAAAGAAGCTTTGAATAGAGCCCTGACTGAAATGGCAAATGCTAATGATGTGTGGGTGTGATAGAAGTTAATATTCACTGTCTCTGCCCACCGAGGGTCTGCATTCACTTTTTAAGAACTGAAATTAGACACCATATTTAATATTTTAATTGTTTTGAAGCAAATGCTGCTCTAGGGTCCCTAGCTGCCATAAGCAATGGCATGTCCTTTAACGTGACATGTTTCACAGGAGAAAAGGAAAAGGGACAGTACATGACAACCCATCTTCTGTTTAAGATCTGTAAGCTTTAATAGAGCTGTGAAGAATAAACCTCTTGTGTATTTGATTTAATGGTGGGAGTACAATTTATGTGTAGACAAGGGCATAACTAATCTTGCATTGGAAATTAAGAGCAACTCCTCCGTTATTAGTAGAGACGTTGAAGTTTATAAGAGTATTGGAGGAGTACTGGACCCTAGCAGATGGTACAGTAGCAATCATATACTTCCCATATGGTTGCTTTATCTGCCAGTACCTTACTGCATCTGATAGCTCATAGTGGTTCATCTTTACTGAACCAGTAGGCCTTTCTTTCTAGAGCAGACTGCCTGGTGATTTTTCTTCTGGCTCCCATGTAAGCGAGGCTTACACATGATGTAGAGTGGTGTCACCCCAGTGTACTGTGAGCTGCTTTGCCCTTGCAACTCTGTTTCACTGGAATTAGTGTGACTGGAGATTCAGTGACATGATCAAATAAGTTACTTTCTCTCTTACTAGATGAGCTAGGTCTATTAAGCAGCCGGTGGCACTGTGTAGGATGCAGGATCTGGGAGGAGAATCTGGTTCCTTCCAGGAAAGAGGGGTTTGATGGCAGCGCAAATGAAGTCTTGCTTTTGGTGGAACTGGTGGCACGCTGCATCCCTCCCTCTTCAAGGATGACTTCATAGACCAGAGTCCTGTCTTATACATTTGATTATTTGGAACAAAAAAACTGTACAGAGGCAGGGAGCTTTGAGAAGGCTTTGAGTGTTGCTTTTTTCTTTCTCGTATTTAATTTCTTCTGAACTGATGATATTTTTTGTGAACTATTTATTGAGTAACACAATGATGAGCCATGCTATAAGGTGAGGAATGGAAGTTGGTGTAGAAAGGGCATGTTAATGTGATGTCATTAAGCTCTTCTCAGAATGGGTTTGGTCTTTGCGCTTCAGGCTTTTACAGTGCAAGCATGTTTTCAAGCAAACAGACTTGCACTGGAAAAATTACTGAGAAGCAAGGCTGAACATTATCTGAGAATAGACTTTCTGACAGGGGAAAGAGGCTTACTTTTTGAGTTGTTATTTCATCTTAATAGAACAAAATCTTTCGTTTCTAACAAGCTCCTAGTTTTTCTGCTAAATATAAACAGTAGCGTTAGATTAAGAATTAGTCTGAAAATTCATCACAGTTCTCCTGGTTCAGTTTGAAAGTCAGCTTCAGAAGCACTTTGGCTTAGTAAACTGGGAAGCTTCTAGGCATTTTCTTTTTTTGTGACCTATGAACTGTACTGTCCAGAAATCTAATTATGGAAAAAAGTAATACTCTGATGATTTAATTAAATCTATGTTTCTGTATGTGTAGGCAAACCCAAGAGCAAGCCAGACCCTCTATAACCATGATAAACATGTGTCCCACCAGTGATAGCAGAGTCCCTTTTCTGCATAAGAATTTAGTAGGTAGTAGGAGATGTTGGCTCCTGTTGCGTTTCATGAAAGTTGCAGTAAAATGGCTAAGATTTTCTTTTCATCTTCTTGAATAATGAAAGTTGGAGCTAGTGTACATGTCCACTTAGTTGAACGTGCCCTTAGGAACAGGGATCTATCCAGATGGTCTTGACACTTGTTGTCATGGCACTTACTACAGTCAATTACTACGTAGTACCTGTTGGACTGCTGAAAAAATCACAGCAGCTTGGAAGCTCTTCTAAATCACAGAAAAGAGGGAAAACCTCAAGAACTGGTCTGAAGTCTGAAATTTGCAGAATATATCAGCAAGCACGTAACATCAGCGACTGATGGGGAATCAACTGAAGCTTGCAACTTGTCTGCTGACAAGTATTCTTTTGTAGAAGAGGAGGCAGTTTGTCTTGCCATCTGATATTTCACTTCTCCATGCCTTTTCACCAGCTCGCCGTTTTGCTTTTATTTGTGACCCTGCAGTGTTGTAATAATGGTCCTGGGTGAACATGAACATTTTTTTCTGACTTCACCTCTTTTTCTCTCCTCCTACCCACCCCAGATGAAGTGGCAGGTGGACTGAGTGGGAGCAGTGTGAAAATGAATGCAGAAACTGTGTGACTCAGCAGTTCAGCTGGGAGCTGCTGAGTGGAAAGGCAACTATTCTTCTCACACTCTCTGGCATCGGGTTCCTGTTCCCTCAGAGATGAGAATAGACCATTTATGGATGGAGCTGTGCAGCCCACCGGAAGGGAGAAGGGACTGTGTATTCTTTTCAGCAGAACTGATTTCAAGTACAGAGGAAAGTTTTGTCTCCCAAGTTTGTTAAAAATATTGCCAGTGGAAGGGGAGAAGTGGTGTACTAGATGGCTTGCTCACAGATTTTATGTGTGCTTTTCCTCCTTGCTTTCATTTTCTCTTGATGTTTCTTTCCATCAGTTTGGCTTAAGCAACATTAGCAGCTGAGCCTGAAAAGTGCAAGTCTTCATTGCTTTTCCTAGCTAGGTGATGACAGCCATTTCCCTCTCTGCAGTCTTCTTTCATGAGCTCCACAGAGAACCTTTGCCTTTCTCTGAATGAGGCTGCTGGATTAAGCATGCTACCTGCCGCTTAAAGACAAGCAAGTGCAAAGGAAAATTGATATTTGTGGCTTGTTCTTTGTCATTAAAGAGTAAATTAGCCTTTTTCTTACTTAGTATTAGGAACGAGCCATTGCAGTACCTTTTTACGCAGTTTTGTAATGATGCAAGAAGTTGTGGTATTATAGTATCAGTTTCTGTGTTTTTTTTCTTTCAGAAGAGAGGACTGAAGCAGATTTTTCTCTATAGACTAAGGAGCAGCAGGTATGCACTTTATATCAGTTGTTGTCCTTACTGAAAGGTCAGTTTTAAAGTTGTAGTGTGCATAGTTGTCACCAAATTTTTCAGATTTGTGTTCCAGAGTTCAGTCTTTCAGAGGAGCTTTTTCCCTTCTAGCTGATGTAAATAACCTTCAACATCCCCCACTACCCCCAAAAAACCAAGACAAACCAAACCAAAAAAAAAAAGGAAGGTGACCCTTCTTTTGAATCTTCAGAGAGCCTAAAACAATGTCACTTGAGAGCTCTTGAGTAGCTACATTCCTCTTGAAGGTTGTGTCAACCCAGGAATCAGAGTGAATTAAATAGCAATAGTCTTGGCTACTTCCAGCATGATGATTTTATCAAAACCATCTAACTTTCCCAAACAGAATCCCTGAATGTTTTATGTGTGAATTGCTCCCCACATAGCTGTGACTACCTGCAGCTTGGCCCAGCTAATTCTTATGGTCCAGCATAGATGCACTACTGCAAACAGAAGGCATTAGAAATAATAATATGAATTTCACCTCAGAGTAGGCAATATGGGAGACTGACACCAAGTTGCTGGAATGCAGAATGAGTCACAGAATCATAGAACGGTTTGGATTGGAAGGGACCGTCTAGTTCCAACCCCGATGCCATAGGCAGAAGCACCTTCTGCTAGATCAGGTTGCTCAAAGCCTCATCCAACCTGGCTTTGAATGCCTCTGGGGATGGGGCATCCACAGCTTCTCTAGTCAACCTGTTCCAGTGCCTCATCACCCTTACAGTAAAGAATTTCTTCCTAGTGTCTAATCTCAATCTCCCCTCTTTCATCTTAAAACCATTCCCCCTCATTCTGTCTCCACACTGCCTGAGAAAGAGCCCCTCCCAAGCTTTTTTGTAGGCACCCTTTAAATACTGGAAGACCACTGTAGGGTCTCCCTGGAACCTTCTCTTCTCTAGGCTAAATAAGCCCAACTCTCTCAGTCTGTCCTTCTTCAGCCCTCTGAGCACCTTCATGGCCCTGCTCTGGACTCACTCTAACAGGTGGATGTCAGAACTGAACACAGTACTCCAGGTCTTGTGAGAGGAAAGTAGAGGATCAGAATCACCTCCCTCAACGTGCTGGTCACAATTCTTTTGATGCAGCCCAAGGTACAGTTGACCTTCTGGGCTGCAAGCACACATTGCTCGATCATGTTGAGCTCCTCATCCACTAACATTTCCAAGTCCTTCTTTTCAGTGTTACTCTCAGTCTATTCTCTACCCAACCCTGTGTTTGTGCTTTGGATTGCTGCAACCGAGGTGCAAGATCTTTTAGTCTTGGTGAAGAGTTTTGTATTCCTCTGTAAAGTGTCAAAGATGGTAGAGTTGCTTGGACCCATTACTTGGATTATTGGTATGTCAGGCTTATTTCTTCTTTCAGCTCTGTTTCACAGAGAGGAGACTGAAGTCTGCAGTTACAGTTCACAGTCCTGCAAAGGGCTACTGGAAACTAATGGGTTTCCAGCTAGATACCAAACTGATTTTAAAATATCTTTGCTACCTTGCAGTGTTTAGTGGTGAACTTAATGGTTATGTGGCTCTGTCTGGGTTCTTGCTAGTGTTGAACTAAGCTCCCTAGTAGCTCTCTATGTGATTTTCATTATAAATGCAAGATTTCCGGCCACAAGTTCTTGGCAGCCACGACTTTTTTCGGAGTGGAACTAGGTATTGAGGCAGTTACATTGTTGTAAATCCCTTCTATCTCTACTTAGACAATAGTAGGTAACTGTAGGGTGCACTTGGAGGTGTTTTTCTTTGCAGTTCTTAATCTGGATACTTTTAGGAACTAGATGCTCTCCTCCCCATCGTTTTTTTCTTCAGACACTTGGAAAAGGTAAATGTATTGAACTTCTGTAAACAGAGCAGGGATCAAGTAGCATAGGAGTAGTCAGTACCATATCATGACTGGGAAGGTCAAATAAAATTAATAATGGAGGAGTCGAAGAGAAAGAGATGCATTCCTAGGGTAGCAGCAACTGTTGGAAATAGCATTTCCAGCTTTCAGTACAGCTCATTAGATCCTGCGTATAATTTTTAACATAACTTGTCACATGAGTTAGGAGTGCAGAGAGCACCGAGAGAAACAGACTTTCCTGGGTGGTAAATTGTATCCATTTGTAAACAGTGATGTTGCAGCTTCTGTAGTTATGTTTAGCTCCTTAATATCTGAGATTGGCTGGTTATAAAGAAGTTCAGTAAAAGTTTTGTAGAATAGTGACGCACCAGTTGGTTTCCGGCAGAGAGAGGAATGTGAGTACTGAAGTTGTGTTTGCCATGCAAATATGGAATGTCCCCTCCCTCTTACCTGCGTCCTCCCATACCATTGCAGTGTAAAGGAAGGCTGACTTTTGGTCCAAAAGCTGATTATTCTATTTCCATCCTTCTCATACTGCAGTGGCAAGCAAAAAAGAGAATCTCTTCTCAGCCAGTACTTTTCTACTAAAGATCCATTCCTTGATAAAATCAGCTGTCTTTTTACCCTCCAACACAAACTACCTCTTGTTTCTGTGCACTCCAAGGCAGCTCATTCTGCTTTGCTGTGTCTTGATAGCATCTGGACTTGCTTGCAGTCAGTGTATCTGCAGATCTGATGAGGTCTTGACTTCACATTGTGAAGTACAATGGCCAGGGCTAGGTCCTGCACATGCAATTTACGTACACATGAAAATAAGCAATTGATTTGCAGACCCATATCAGTAGTATACACTCACCTGTTGTTCTCTAATCAATAGCAAGTCTCTCTAACAGTTAGATGAAAATGGGAGGCAGTGATTGTTAGTTGCATTTTGGTACCTAAAGATTTGGGATTTAGGACTGGTGTGAAGTGTTGATAATCTTGATGGTTGTAAAGTATTGCTGGCATGTTCATACTTTGCAGTGCTTCCACACTGTTGTCCCTTCTGGAATGCAGAGCCATAGTTCAGGTTCAGAGGGACTTGGATCTCCACACACATAAAACAAAAGTGGGACAATGCAACTGAGCTGCTGTGGCATGTTGAACGCTGCAGCCTGAGAGCTGGCAGAACAAGTGAGGCCCTTTTCTCCCCTCCTGTCTTGTGTGTCTAGCAAGTAGTTCCACAGAGCACAGGGATTGCACCATGAATGAAGAAGCAGTCACCATTAGCAAAACTTGTATTTCCCAGTGAAAAGGAGGTACCACCCAATCCTCCAGAAACATAATTCCTCAAAGTACAGTGTGATGGGTTTTAAGTAAAAGTCTAGTAAAAAGTGTAAAAAACCCTCTGTAAGTACTACATTTGTGTTGCTGGGGTGCACATTTTATTTCTAGTATAAAAATCATTTCAGTTAGGAACAAGTGTTTTTTCATCCCACAAATAAATTTTTAATTTAAGTCTGCCAACAGAGCTATGTTAATTCCTTGAGTATTAGCAGCCATGCACAAGAGAGGACACAAGTTCCTTTTAAAGTGTTAACTTCATTAGGAAATACAGCCAGCATATATGGTCCTGAGGGGTTGTGTTTTGTTTTATTTTTCTCCAAAGGCTTGTAGTATGAATCAGCTGAGTTACAGAACTGCTGATGCTTAGCTCATAGCAGCATTCCAATGGGTTGTGGCATGTTTGTTACTGCAAGGTGTTGTGGACTTACCATTACTGCAGTGCCTTTTAGTATTTCAGTTAAGTCTAGTACTCCTAAGTACATGTTTTTCAGAGAGTGTGTATAGGTGTTCTTCTTTCATTCTTCTGCCCTTTATGTATCCACGTGAAGTCAGAAAAAGATGTGGGGCACAGGGGTTTTAAAATGGGCATTGTCTGGGTTACAGAAGCCAGCTGTTACCTTGTGAATGAACACAAGTGTTTCCCTGTATAGGATTATTCCATAGCAAAGTGTTGTGCCCTTTATTTTTGGTGGCTTGTACTGGTGACTATGTTTAAGCATGGATGAATGGATCAGTGGTTTGATCCAGAAAGTTTCTTTGGCTGAACAGAAAGGATGAGGTTAAGCTTATGGTGCTGTTTTCAAATTTCAAGTTGCTTTAAAAGCCCTATGGCTGCTACAGATGTCAGAGACCTTTTAATTCTCTTACCAAAGATTTTTTTCTAGCGAGCATAGCCCTGCATCAAAACAGAAGTACTTGTGGAACTTGAATCCTAATCTCCACGATGGAGGAATTCAGGAAGCTATCACATGAATTGTTAGCTTTCACTGTCGGTCAGATCACTAGCAGAGGAGATTTAATTCACTCCCGGATGTAGTCATCCTTGTCAGCTGTCTCAAGACCTTGACACTGACCTTGGCACAAGGAAACATTACTGATGTCTTGCTCATTTATTACTCAAATCTGTGCACTGAAAGAAAGCAGAGCCCATTAGGGTGTATAACACAGGAACACAGGATTGCAAGATGAAGTGTGAATGCTAATTGAAGTATTGTAGCAGATGTAGTTAAATCAATACAGAACCCTATGTGAGCATCATTATGTTTGTTAAAATCTAATCTTTAGTGATTTGGAGTAGCAAATTTTTAGTGGACTTTAATCCAAGGTACTTTCTTTGTATACCCAAGACATGAATCTTAATCTATGCATTTGTACGTATGAATTCAGATAATTCTCCATTATTTTAGATCTTGACCTGGTATCTCGGTTGTCTTTTATTGTATTAGTGAAAATACCTGTTGATAACAGCTGAACTATATCTATTTAGCAGAGCTGGAATCCTGGGCTCTTAGGTCTATAAACCCGATCTCTACCTTATGCAGTGAAAATAATTGAAAGCAGAAGTAGTCTATTGTCCTTCATATAGGGCAGTCATAAGGAGGAGAATGTGACTCCTACAATTGTACAGCTGTTGCTAGACAACACCGGAATACTGGGAATTTGGCTTCTGGGCTGTGGAGAGACATAGATCCCCATGGTTACAGAAACAGAGTGATCCCCTGACTTTGACGTCTTTGTTCCAGAACACATGTGGTTAAGTGGCCTTCACATGCTGTATGAGAGTCAGGGTTCTGTTTCCAACCTAGACAGAAGTGTCCTTGTAAAATCTCAGGCTGTTACAGATACAAAACAAATTCTGTTTGTCTACTGTATAAGACAGGTGAAAGAGCTTTTGGTCAGTTAAAAAAAAAGGTCTTCTAAAATATTAAGTATTATGACTTACAAAACGTAGTTGAAAGCTGAGCTTGAAATTTAGATTCCTTGGCTCCTTGTTTTGGTTGTCTTACCAAAGATGTTTTAGTTCTGCTCTGTGTATGTTTTGCCTTGAGATCTGGGTAGAGGTATCCAAGAAAGGAAGTCATTAGGATTTAGAAAAACAGTGAATAGGTTAATCAGCCATTCTTAGGGACAGAGGTGCATTATGAATGCATTCTAAACATGCTTAGTGAAAATGGGAGGTTAGAGACTTCAGGAGCAAACCATAATAAACTATATATAAACAGATATTTTTGCAGTTTGATCTCTCAGCCATAGGTGCAGGTCTTTAACTGTTAAGTTTTAGAACATTATAGACAATGAAAACAAAGGTCAGCATTGAAAGTATCCAGGCAGCCTTAGCTGTGGTTGCTTAATGTGGCTGCTGTGTTGTCCTCCTTGAGAACTTTGGCTCCAGCTCTATGTAGCATAGTATCAGAAGTCAGGTGTTAAGCATATGGTAAGTGTTCCTGGACATCAGGGACTCTCTGTATTTCCAGAGGTGTGGTTTGTCAAGGACTGCAGATTGTCATTCAGGTTTATGCTATTAGAGAGGTAGAGCTCCCTAAATCTTTCGAGCTGTATTCCAGAAACTTCCTGCCTTCCTTTGAGAAGTGCTATTTTCAAGCGGTTGTCTACTAGCATTAAAGATGTATAGGTGAAAGTGAAGGAAGGTTTGCCACTGTGAGAAATACAAGCTGACCTTGTTGATGCTTCCAATTTTACCTTTTTGGTTCTATATTTTTCCACGTTTTATTGACCCGTATTTGATACACAGTTTTGACAGTGTTTATGCAAATTACTGTATTGGGTCCTTCCTGGCAAATAGTCAGTTAATATCAGCATATATCTATGGTATGACATATGTGGGTGTATGTCTGTCTAGATATAACCAGTTATACCCAGCATACCCTGCTGAGGCTGCTATCCATCATAAACTGACTGGAGATGTTTTGAAAATGAGAAATCAGTAACCTGGACTCCTGGGGAAGTGCCTGGTAGTGCTTTGTGCTTGACCTTGGTGAACTGTAGAAGGGCCAAGGATGTGGCCTTTCCCTGGGGCACAGGTGGCTGGCTTAAGCCTAAGGCTACAGTGTTGTACGTAGGACAGCTTTGGGGCTTTCCTTATGTAGATAGATGTAAGACAGGAGTGCTTACATCAAATGGGTCTGATCTTTCACTCCTTTTAGCTTGTAAATTACAGTATCACAGTATCATAAGGTTGGAAAGGACCTCTGAGATCATCAAGTCCAACCTATATCCCAACACTAACACCAACCATCATCTAAATCATGGCACTCAGTGCCTCATCCAGTCTTCCCTTAAACACCTCCAGGGTCAGCAACTCCACCACCTCCCTGGGCAGCGCATTCCAATGGCCAATCACCCTTTCAGTGAAGAACTTTTTCCTAACATCAAGCCTAAACTTTCCCTGTCGAATCTACAGACTGTGTTCAAAATACTGTTACTGAGGGACTAGCATATTTCCAATGAGTGGAATAGCATTATAACATTATTAAATAGCTCTTGAATATGAATTCATCCAAGAAGTAGATTATTAGAATAAAGTGTGTTTTATTAGTGCCTTAGGACACAACCAAAATCCAGAGCCCCTGAGCACTATTCAGATACATAACATGAAACAGTCGCTACCTCAGACACTCATAATCAAATTAGACAAAGCAACCAAATAAGAGGAAATAGAGACACTGAGGCAGCAAGGGACAAAATGGGTTCCCTGCCACCACGTAGCTGGGAAACGCAGAACCAGGAAATAGCACAGATGGTTCCTTTTACAAAGTAAAAAAGAAAAGGTGCAGTGATGTAAATGAGAATTTATTAACAACAAAGCCGAGAATCTGCACCTCCGGAAAGAAAGGGAAAATAATTTATCCGCCCACACTCACTTTTTCTGATGAAGGCAGGTGAATACAGCTGCACTAATAGAGTGTGACGCTCACAATCCTGAGCTGTGCTTACTGATGCAGAACTGAGAGGTAACCATCGTCTCTAGGAAAACAATAGTCCTTGCAGGCTCCGCGGTGGCTGCAGGGCTGCACACTATTCATTCCTTGCACATGTCATTTTCACGTGAAGGTCTTTCCAGTCCAGCTGTTATGGAGTCATTGGATGAAACTGAAGGACAACAAGGACAGCTGAACAGGAAGGAGCAGTCCCTGAAAACCTCCCAGAAAACAGCACGGCATGGTTGGGCTGCCTGGTGGAATGGATTAATGCCTGGAGACAGCATGTATCTGTTTGTCCTCTCGCAGATGCTGGTAAGGCAGCTTGTCATCACGTTGAATTGCTGGGACCCTTCTTTTAAGCTTTGTTGGCTTGGGAGGTTTCCTCCTCATTCATTGTAGATGTAGCAATGAGCATACTCTCATTTTTGCAGCTTACAGCCTCGCTTTGCAAACAGCCCCTGCTTTTTGATATTCCATCCCATTCCTTGCCCCTCTGCAAATGCCTGCTTTGCGGAATAACCTATCTCCCAACAAATCTGTCTTCTTTAACTGATATACATGGGGATAAATAACTATATTTTTAGAAAGTGGATTGGGAGGTCCATCTTTTAATGTTTCAGTGTGCCCTGCATGGTCAAAGATGAGGGTGTATCTCTCTATGAGGGTATTGAATATAGTGTTATTGCTTTTATAGTTGTGTGTTAACTGTGATATATGAAGCAACCTTAAGTGGTTCAAATGAAGTGTTTCAACGTCTGTGTCTGTCTATAGGCATATCTATGTGAATGTGGTTGTTTGAGAACTTTGCCTAGTGTGAGAGAGGCCTTAATACTCTTTTAAAATAACATGCAAAGTTAATTGAATTTCCAGTTTTGGTCTAAAAGTAATAATGCTGAAGGTTCAGAAGTCAGAGGACTCTGTGGCACTTCCGATGTACAGGCTACCATGGACAGTCCTTTCGCTAGTGTAGGTAAGAGGATCAGAATAAGCCTGCTTAATTCAGCAATATATATCTAGTTAATGGGAGCTGAGCATTTAGCCTTCAGTCTTTTTATTTTTATTAAGCTAAAGCCTAGAAAATAGCTGACTTCTTAAAGCAAAAATTATGATCAACAGTAAATCAATGAGAACTATATTAGTTGATTATGCAGTCTTGAAATGAAAATGAATGTTTTTATAATGAGAGATGCTCATTATGTATTTTCTGATTGATTGCACAGCTTCTCTGCATGATGCTGTGGTACAGCACTTACGGGACCATCCCAGCAGCTCAGAATGCCTTTGACCTGCTGTCTTACTTGCTTACCCCATTTAAACAGTTTTTGTCAGATCAAGGGGAGGTAAGTCCCTGTACTCCTCTCTGATTATACAGTTGATGTCAGTAGCTTTGGGGGGTTCTTCTAATACCTCTTCTGATTAAAAGTATAATACACGTTTACTTCATATAAGACAGTGGCTGCTGCATTGTCTGTGCATCTTGAAATCATGATCCGTATTTTATCTTCAATATATAGGGCTGAATTTTTGGCTATGATGTTAGATCAGCACAGCAGATTTTTCATAAGGTGCAAATGGTTGAAAATGAAAGAAAACAATAAGAAATCAGCCCAGTAAGGATTAGTCCACAGTAAAGGGAGAGCTAAAACTTAATTTATTAGGATGGATATAAGCTTAAATTCTGCAAGAATGGATCAATCCAAATAAAGGGTGCAAATCACAACATAGTCACAAAATTCTATTTTTTTGTGAGTGTTTAGAGTGTATCTACGTGCACTAAAAGTATCTCAGGTGTATTAGGTGTACAGATTCAATTATATCTACAAAGCTACCCCAGTAAAATTGCTTAGCTTCCCACCATGGCATAATGACACGTATACCAGTATGATTCATCTGATAAATTGCTGGGATAATTATACCCAGTGCAGATTTCTCTACTATGGACAGAACACTAATTAAATGGTGAGCAGCTACTTTCAAAAATCAGGCAAAATATATTCGCTATCAGAATATTTAGATAGATTGTACATAATCTTTGTAGCAGAGGCTATGCAGTACAAATAAGAAACCAGCCACTTGTGGCTGAAGTACAGAGGAGACTGTTTTCTGTGTTCACTTAACAATATTTATGAGCTGCATGTCATCTCCTCTTTTGTTTATTTGAAAGAAACACTTTTTCTCACTTGCATTTATTATGCACAATCAGAACTTTTCATAGAGCATTGCTTGTATCTTCTTTGCAGTGGGTCAATCATTAACAAATCGTTCCTTACAGAAAACCCTTGATTTATAGAATTTTGGTTTAAAATAAGTCTTGAGTGATTGGGAAACTGATTCCTAGAATGCAATACAAGAACACCTGAAGTATGACTTTGTGCAGATGATCATGCGTCTCTTTGAGGACTGTTTATTATAGCACTAATTGCAGTGAAAATTTAGACTTACAGGCAAATTACAGACAAGTCAGAAAACAGTAAAGGCAAATAAATCTTCTGACAAAATAAGAAAATTAAAACTGTTAACTTGGAATTTATCTTTAGCTGTGCAAGTGGGTCAGAAACAGCGAAATTCCTTCCCCACTGAAGCCCATTAAAATTTTATTTTTGCACCTACTAGTGAATTCTAAACTACTTAAATATGACTAAGGCATTGGAGTGAATTTCGCTGCCAGTGCTGTGAATGAACCTGATGGTATTTCACAGAATGTGTAGAAAAACATAGAGAAGTGCTCTGTGGCTGGGTTTTATGTAACAACCCACAAACACAGGAACAGTACAAAACTTTCTTCAGAGCTCTTTGACACAAAACTGACTGTGGCAATGAAGCATGGGTCCAGGCTGCAAGATTAAATCATGGATCCAGATCTCAGTTTTGGCAATGCACAGGGGTAGGAAGCAGATATCCTGTGTGCCTGCACAGTGAAATCAGTTTTTTAGACCTTCTGAGATGCTTAAAAGATGGTTTCAATTTCAGTCTTCTCCAAAGCCTGGTATTTTTGTTTTGGTGGTAGAGGCTTTTCCACAGACAGAGGCATGGTGTGCCTAAATCTACATGGAATATCCAAGAACGAATACACAGTTTGCCAAGAACATGCATGCAGATACTATACTGTGCCGCTAAATAATTTATGAGTCATTGTCAATTCTGTTGTTTCACAGGACCTGACTAGAATTGGGAGCATTGTGGTATCATACATCCTGCTGTCTTTAGCTTCTCTAGGACTGTTACTTGTAGGATCTCTGGTAAGTTATAATACTGTGCAGACTGTGTTCATGCCCTTCTTCAGTGATTTGTTTACTAACATGTCTAATTTACCTGAACTTATTGACATTATAGTCAAGGTGATTGTAAAGCAACATCTTCGGGGCTATTTCTGTCTAATTGTCTGCTTGCTTTACGTGGAGGAATCAGAACTACATTTACCTTTACTTAATTTCTTGATGAAGTGGGTGTTCACTGATGGTTTGTGTTCTTTTCATCCATAGATGGGCAAACTATTTTCACTTAAATAGAAGGGGTGGGGTTCAGTAGTGAGACCATCCAATTACTGCTGCCTTCTGAATTGCCTGCAGAGCATCCATTAGCTTAAGTGGCAGAAAGAGCTGTTCCAGAGCACCAGTGTACTTGTGAGTGTAATGGCCTTGTAGATGTAGGCCAAGGCCCCAGCTGCAGAACAAGATTAGTGGCATGACTACAATTAATCTAGTTAGCTGTCAGCCTTTTGGAAGTAGGAGGAATGTATTGTGTTTCTCCATTGATTGTGTAACTAGCACAAAGGTGTGTGCTATATGGGAAAGCTAGGGAGAATTCTTTCTTTTTAGGGAGCTCTAATTGAACATGACTTTTCATACCCCTGTATGCTCTTCTGTTGGAGTGAAAATGCTGGTGGAACATTATTTCCTGTCCTTACAGCAGTGCAACTTCAGGGAGCTCAGGAAGCTGGAGCTCTACTATGTACATGCATTTGAGTGACGCACAGTATAATGAAGTACATCATAGAATCCTGGGACTATTCATGGGAAGGGACCTCTGGAGTCTGCTAGTCTAGCTCCCTGCTTGAAGCAGAGCTGTTGCCAACACATGATAAGGTCAGCTGTGCATTCTTCTACACAGCTTTTCAAAACCTTCATTGGATGAGTTGTATTATCTCTCTGTGTACCTGTGCCACAACTGCACGGTGCTTTTGGGGAAAGAGAGTTTTCATGATGTCTGATCTGAATTTCCTAAAGCTGAATGTCTGAGCTGAATTTCCGTATCTTGTGGCCATTGTCCCTCATAGTATCATCTGCCACCACCAAGAAGAGTCTGGCTGCATCATCTCTGGATCTGCCCTGAAGTACTTGCAGGATGCTGTTACATCATCCTAGCCTCCTCTTTCCCAGGTTGAATAAGCCCAATTCCCTCCACCTTTTTCACAAATCATGTGCTCCAGACCTCTGACCACCTTTGTATCCCTCCACTGGACCCACTCCAGTTTTTCCTTATTGTCTTAAACTGGAGGACCTAAAATTGGAGATAGTATTCAAGATGCAGCTGCATCAGTGCTAATGAAAGGGGAATAATACCTCCTTTGATTTGCTTGGCACACTCCCTTAGTAGGAAGCTTGTCGTATTACTTACTGTGGTTAAGTTCACTCAGAGGCCACACAGTGGCAAAGTCTTCTATTTAATGTGTTGGGTGAATGTGCATTTTAAAACCATTCGCAAGACAAAGTAATTAGTGTTAATGCCACCATTATTATGATCATTGATGTAGACAAGGAATTTAACCAGGCTTAATGCAATTTGCTGCTTTTTTGATGCTGCTCTTCCTTATCCAGATGGATTTTGTTCTCAAAAAATAAACTTCTGGTGATTTTGTAATTGTAAATACTAAAGAACAAAAATAGGATATCAGAGAATTGTGATGAACTGTGTGAATTCCAGGTAATTTTGCAGCAAAACATTATGAGCTGGAAATCAAAATAGTGGGGATGTGATTTCTCTGCATATCCAACCTGGTTGTTGCTGGATAGAAACGTTTTATTGCTGACCCATTCTTAGAACAAAAATAACTTTCAATGCAAACTTGCTGTGCCCGAAGATTCTGATCTCATTTTGAGCTGCTTTGTCTATGTAGTAACTCCTTGCAAGTGAACACTTATACCAGCGTAGATGAGTGGACTTAGCCAGTTATTAAGTGTTGGTTAAAACTTTTGTACAGGAAACAGTTTTGTAACAGTTTCCAGTTAAGCTTGCTCATTTTTATGTTCCTGTGATCTGTGTGAATGGTCTCCTAGCTAGAGTGAAGGCATAAATGTCTCTGTGTGACAGCCTGTTCTCTGCACAATACACAGAAAACCAGAACATAAGTGTCCCGTGAGGTCAGACTAGTCATCCATCTTGCCCAGTATGTTCTCTGTAGGAGTGACATTAAGAAGGAAAGCTTTTCAGAGAGAGCAAGAGCCTTGTCCCTTCCTACCTGTTGCCTTACTGGCTGACATAGAATCATAGAATGGTTTGGGTTTGAAGGGGTGTTTAAAGGCCATCTAGTCCAAACCGTCTGCAGTGAGCAGAGACATCTTCAACTACAACAGGCTACACAGAGTTGCATCCAACCTGACCTTGAATGTTTTCAGGGAGAGGACATCTACCACCTCTCTGGATAACCTGTTCCAGTGTTTCACCACCCTGATCGTAAAAAATGTCTTCCTTGTATCTAGTCTGAATCTACCCTCTTTTACTTTAAAACTATTACTCCTTGTCCTGTTGCAGTGGGCCCCACTAAAAAGTCTATACCCATCTTTCTTATAAGCCCCCTTTAAGTATTGATAGGCCACAATAAGGTCTCTTCAGAACCTTCTCTTCTGTAGTCTAAACAACCTCAACTGTCTCAGCCTGTCAGCCTGTTCTCATAGGAGAGGTATTCCATTCCTCTGTTCGTCTTTGTGGCCCTCCTCTGGACCCAGTCTAACAGGTCCCTGTCTCTCTTGTGCTGAGGGCTCCAGACTTGAACGTAGTACTCCAGGTGGGGTCTCACCAGAGCAGAGTGGAGGGGCAGGGGCAGAAACACCTCTGTCAACATGCAGGCAGCACTTCTTTTGGTGCTGCCCAGGTCACACTGCTTTGCAATTTGAAAACATCTACTTCTATCACTATTTAGGGCATAAGGTGTAATGTAGTCATGAATAGAATATTGAAAATCATGTGGTGATGGACCTAGGCAGAGTTTCTAGAATTCTAGCCTGGTGGGCAACAGAAAGTTGCATGAAGTCAGTTTTCTTTTTCCTTCTTTCTCAGCTGAATGATAGCTTTTTTTTTTTCCTCCATAGTTTATAAGAGATGTGCTGCTTAGAAGAGACCTTGAAGGTCTCTTTTACGTTAAGGAGTGCCTTTATAATGAAATCTTTCTTTCCTAAATGTACCTTTCTGTCTTCATAGACATACCTGGTATATTAGTCCCACACTGATGTATATTAGTGGATGGCATACCAGTGAAAAGCAGTGTATGTTTTATTTTGTTGTTCATCTTCTGTGGTAACTCACAGTAATGCTTTAGTAATTCCCCAGGGAAGAGAGAAAATATGCCTTTTTATACACGTACTTAATACACTATTGGGCCACCTAACGAAACTGAGAAATGGTTGTCAAGTGGATTCTCAGATTTGATACCAACTGAAGAGAGACCTTGTCTGGTCTGTGCACTTCAACTGAAGAGAGACCTTGTCTGGTCTGTGCACTTGCTCATTGCTGTATTGGGGAACTTGTGACTGTAGCACACGTAGAGCAAATTTTTTGGGAGGGCAGACCTTAGCTAGGGTTTGAGGCACTTTTCTGAGAATACCCAGGTACCAGAATATGTTGAGAGGTTAGCAGTCACACTGAAAATAAAAGTCTGGATAGAGTGCTTGAGGTGTGTATTAGTGATGCTGTCTCTTTTCTTCCTCATACAATGATGTTTTAAGACCCAGGCCACTGCAAAGAACCAACATAGAGCTGTCAAGTCCTTCTGAATGGGTTTTCATAGTCAACTCTTTTTCCATTATCTAGTTTAACCCCATCACTTTTAAGTGTAAATTAATTTCTTCCAGTGTCTTGGGCAAATCCTTGTTTACCACGGGCTTCTTTTGATCTAAAGAAAAGCTGCTTTATTTCTAGGCTGAACTGTTTGTTCCTTTGGATTTACAGTGTGTTAAATCATCACTAAAATCAATCCTGTGTCACCATACCAGCTGTAGAATCTCTAATATGTAATTGGTACCTAGACCTTCAACTTGGCCCTTAGCACAAGTGTTGATTTTAGTAACAATAGCATTCTCCAGCATTTCAAAGTTGTTGATCAGGTCCTTTACACTGTGAATTGCTCAGCTGTTACAGTCTTGCAGTATATGAAAGAACCATGGCCTGAGTCATACAGCTCCTAGCACAGTGCTAGAGGGATGAAGTTTGCCTAAGGTTCCAGATCATGGAATTGAGAGGTGGAATTGAACTTTGTAACTGAGGCCTGTGTGTAGGATTAAACAGTCTACTGATACAATCTCCATATCATCTGGTCTGCCTCAACATCCGTGCAAACCAATATAATACAGTAATTTTTTAGACTCACGCTATTTCAAACCCTTCATCAGTTTATATTACAACTTGAATATTATATTTATGTCCTAGAACTTCACCAGACTAGTTATTTAATGTCTGTACCACGTTTAATCAGATAATCAGATTACAAAACAGGCTTTGCTACTGGCCAGATGTTTGTATGGGCGTTCTGAGCCTCAAAACCAGATGCATGGCCTCTTTAAAATATGTTTGGTTTATACATGAATTATTGGTACAGTGCCACATTATCAAAGATTGCACAGTTCAGGAAAATTATGTTTACTTTTCTTAACCCAGCCATATCTAAATTTTAGACTAAAAAACATTAAGTCAGGAGAGGTATGATTTGTAGAGCAGTGTAGTAGATTTTCCTTTTGTAAACAAGCCTAGTTAAGAAATGAACAAAAGAATAGTGTTATCACATTGGCTTGCATATGATGGTCACAAGCACATTTTGCTTCCACTGTATTCCTGAGTTAAGCCTGGCCAGCTCTGTGGAAACATCTGTGGCTGAAAGCAGGTTTGAATGGGTAGATCTGAATCCTTGTAACATGTACCACAAAGCTACTCCTGCGTGGAACATTCCTGTCCTCTTCAGTACTCTCCAGTTCTAATACACTGTAGTGAGCTGGGATGCTGTCCTAAAGACCCATTCTCTAGGCTGTATGGATGGGCTGGCAACAAGCATAAAGCTTTTTTAAATGTTTGTTTCCTCTAGTTTTGGCATCTACTCAGAGCTCGTCCAGACCTCCCCTTTCCACCACAAGAGGACAGACGCCAATCTGTGAGTCGACAGCCTTCCTTCACGTACTCAGAGTGGACAGAAGATAAAAATGAGGATGACTTCCTAGATTTAGATCCTGTACCGGAGACTCCGGTCTTTGACTGCGTAATGGACATTAAAGCGGAGACAGATCCAGCTACTCTAACGGTTAAGTCCGTGGGCTTGCAAGAAAGGTAGGGTAGATTTGATTAACAGGGGAAAGTCTGGTCCCAGATTTTGTGGATTTAGGAGTACTGTCTGTAGTATGAAGCTTCATTGCTTTCATGAATGTCACTTTAAAATGTGGTTTTAAAGCCAACACATGCCTAATTTCCTGTCTTATTTTCAGTCCAGTCATAAATATAAATGTATTAGCCACCAAAAAAAAGAGCATCCTTTCTTTCCTTTGAAATATCCATTTGTGTTTGATCAATCTCTTGCCATTCCCCAAGATGGTAACTACACAACTTGAAGTCCACTATAGGGCAGTGAAAGCTTTTACCTCTGAAAGACGATCTTGTCAATTTTTTTCTGCCATTAATGCTAGAGGATTAGTCCTTTTTCCAAAGGCCAACCTTAGGACAAGTGGTAATCTATAATAATTCTCGTATAAATGGGTTAGTCCAAAAGTAAATTAATTCCTTTAAAATTAATCCAGTAATGAAACTTGAGGGTGAGCTGGTGTTTTCTCATTGAACCATCACGGCAATGGAGCTTCTCAGAGAGGTTCACATCTGGGAAGAGGCAGTTTTAAGACACAAGGAAGATCTCTTTCTGATTTGGGTTCTTTCAGTTATCTTAGTGAAATACAGCAAAGATCTTGATGGAATTCCTGTGAAGAAATTCTGCAAAGGTGATGATGTTATGAATATAAATGAGGTTACTGAAAGGCCCAACATAGCAAAGTATCACCTTTATTTCTAGGTTTTCAAGCTTAATTGAAGTGCTAACAATAGTTGATTCTCATATCTAAAACTTAAAACAAAAAGCTGAACATAGATTTTAAAAAAGTATGATGCTGAGTTTCCAAAGCTCCACATTACACAGCAAAAAGGGAGTGTCACAGAAGAGGCCTTTAATTTGCACTCTGAGTTTAGAATGTTTTTTTTCACCATTTGTCCTAAAATATCCTACCTCTTATTGTTGTTTTCTACTTTAAGTATGAGATTGCAGTAACCTCCAGGACTTGTCCCTGAACCTGCTACTGTCAGTGAGTTTTGCTGTTGTTTGTCATTATAGGCAAGATTGGGCTTGAAATGCATCAATAGCATTTTCGCTATCCCTAATTTCATTCCATCGCTCTCATTTTAAAAGATGGTGACATCTCTTCTCAGGTAACTCCTAGCCTGGAGGAAGGATATTTAGTGTTTCAAGAGAATTGAGGAATATCAGTTGAGGAATTTCAATTGATTCAAGTAATGAATTACAATTTAATAACTGTCAAAGGAGTAGAGGTGGGAAAACAAAAGCAATTGCTTGAAGTTCTCACACTAGGTAGAACATGCACACTTTACTAACCAAGTCCACTGATGGCACAGAACTGGGGGGAGCAGTTGGCACAGCTGTTGGCAGAGAGGTCCTGCAGAAACATCTGGACAAATTGGAGAGCTGGGCAGTCGCCAACCACAAGAAGTTTAACAAGGACAAGTGCTGGGTTTTGCACATGAGACACGGCAACCCTGGATACACAGACTGGGATCTGAGAGGCTGGAGAGCAGCCCTGTGGAGAGGGACCCCGGGGTTCTGGTCAATGGCAAATTGAACATGAGCCAATAGTGTGCCCTGGCAGCAAAGAGGGCCGACCGTGTCCTGGAGTGCATCAAGCACAGCATCACTAGCTGGTTGAGGGGGGTGATTGTCCCGCTCTACTCTGCACTGATGTGGCCCCACCTCAAATACTGTGTGCAGTTCTGGGCACCAGAGTATAAAAAGGACATCAAACTGCTGGAGAGTGTCGAGAGGAGCCACAAAGCTGGTGAAGGGTCTAGAGGGGAAGCCATATGAGGAGTGGCTGAGGTCACTTGGTCTGTTCAGCCTGGAGAAGAGGAGACTGAAAGGGGATTTCATAGCTTTTCACTGCCTTCTCACAAGGGAGGGAGGGGAAACAGGTGCTGATCTCTTCTCTCTTGTGACCTGTGATGGGACTCGAGGTAATGGCAGGAAGATGTGCCGGGGAGATGTAGGTTGGATGTTAGGAAGAGGTTCTTCGCTCGGAGGGTGGTGGAGCACTGGAAGAGCTGCTCAGGGAAGCAGTCACAGTGCCAAGCTTGACAATATTCAAGAAACATTTGAATAATGCCCTCAGTCACATAGTGTGAATGTTGGGGTTGTCCTGTGCAGGGGTAGGAGTTGGACTCTGTGATCTTTGTTGGTCCCTTCCAACTCAGGTCATTCTGTGATTAAAATGTAAAATAAACTTGTTTTGAACATACACATATGCTTGAGGAGCCAGAGCTCTTTTTGAGTTTGAGTTGTGCTCTGAAATATTCCATTTACATCGAGCATAGGTCACTCTGTTTCGTGTTGTGTTGAATTATCTACCTATCCCTTTTTTGCATCCTTTCCACTTCTCCATCTCACCTCATTTTTAACCACCTACACTATTAGAAGGGTAGTCACTAGCTAACTTCAAACAGCGCTAAATGTTACTCTTAAGAGGAAACAATACCATTTTCTCATGCTGAAAAACTATTAATATCTTTGTGTATGTAGCCCCTTTTACCTTAAAAGAATGAAAAGTATTTGTTACCAAATGCACCTGTTTCTGAGGAGAAATGTATTAGCTATTTAATAGCAGACAGGAGAGTAGCTTCAAAATCTTTTGAAAGGTGTCACTGAAGATTCAATGTCTACCACTGGTGGTCGTGTTTCATCCACAATCATTTCCCCGTGACTGTGAATTGTAGCAGGAGGCTGGCTGCATTTTCTTTTGGAAAAACTCCTGAATCCAGAAAAGGGCTGTGGTCCAAGTAACAACTTCTACTGACTTCTCTGTGAGCTGGTCATGCCTGTGTTTTTACATGTTTTTTCAACAGCTCCTGCAAACACTTCATAACTAGGTTTTGCCCATTGAGAGTCAGCAAAAATAAGTTTACTATGTGGATGTATAGAGCATTGCACCTAGTAATGATTATATTGTACATTTTATATGTTAAAAATTCTAAACACAGATTCAGTGATGGCATTTGAATCTTATTTTTGTCTATGATGTGCAAGATAGATAGAAGCTCAGAAATATTTTAAAACTGCATTCACTAAACAAGGTAGTCATTTTGATGTTTTCATTTTTTTGTGTGGCTGACTTACCTTAAAGCCACTAAAAATCCTACATTTAACAGCATCTCTGCTTTTAATATTACTGTTAAGATGCTGGGACCTGTATTTTACCATTCTCACGATGTACTGTTGTGAAAAGAAGGTTTTTCAGACAGAAAAATTATTCACTGCAATGGTTGGCTTCTCGTGTCTTTGTTAATGTTGAACTGGTTATGTTTATCCCATTATTTTACCCCACTGATGCTACTAATAAATGCTAATTTAGTAGGATCTGGCCTGACAAAAACCAAGACCAAGGTTTTCACCTATCGCATCTACAATGTCAGTCCGTATTTAGGCATCCAAAAATATGGTCTGATTTACACAAGTGTGAAAACTTTCCAGCAGTTACATGCTCAGAACCTTTGACAAGCAAGTTGCTTTCATTTAGGTGACAAAAGTATACGGTTACTTCACTACAGACAATGCTTTGGAAGTGTTAGACTTTATATTCTAGTGTACAAAATCATCTTCTGATATGATCTTGTCTTCACAAGAAGCACCATAAATATGTACACAGCAGAACCAGTTGAGTGCTTTTCTCAAGTTGCTGTTTATCTGTCATTGGGACTGACATTACTGACAATGACAGGTCAGTCTGTTCTGTTGTAAGCAAACTTTGATTGCTCTGTTTTTCAGGAGAGGTTCAAATGTTTCACTCACACTGGATATGTGTACCCCAGGCTGTTCTGAGCAAGGTTTTGGTTATATCATGTCACCACGGGAACAGTCAGCCCAAGAATACCTCCAGACAGCATCAAACATCCTTACTGAAGAGGAACTGCACAAGAAAGCACTGGATCCTTTCATACTCCAGGCAGAGTTCTTTGTGAGTACCTGACCTCTCTCTTCTAGGGGCATCATAAAAATTGGGTGTTGATTCTCTTTTGTGAACCTTGCTATTGTTTTCTGCAGGACTAAAATTAGTATATTCAAGCTCCACTTCCATCACTGAAGCACTTAATGTGATTCTGAAATTCATCATCCCTTGAAATTACAGTGTCTGAAAGCTTCAGTGATATTGACACTTATAAACTAGAGAATTGGTTCTGGCAACAAAAAAAAAAAAGCTTTGTTTTCACAAGTTGGTTTTTTCCCTGTCAGCATGCTACTTTTTAAAAAAAAATCAAGCTTTTTCACTAGAGTACAGAAGAAAAGCAAAGTTTTCTATAAGCATAATGTCTTAAAATGTGTCTGGAGTTGCCCTAAGGATAAAATTAGTCCCAAGTGCATGCTCTTTGCTGTTGAATGCTTGGCTTGGAGTTACTTTCCAAACCTGAATGATCTTCCAATAACTGAAGCACAGGACGGCTATGTCACACAGCAAGAGGTGTAGAAAGTGTGTCATACTGGGGTTTTGTCTGCACAAAAGTTATTTACTAGTTGGAAGCTGCTCTGTCAGTTCTTCTAGGATTCTGAACTGTGTTTCCTTGCTCACTGTATCCACTGTTGCTTTGGGAGAAAAAAATTTTCGCCTCATATTGGGAAAAGATGTACTTACACAGATGAAGCAAGCAGCTAAAAATTGGATTTCTAAGAAGTTTAGGATAAAGACCAGATTCTTTTTGGTGTAGTGAGTATATTGGCTTTTCAGATCTTCGCATTCTGTGAGTCTCTTCTTTAATTGCTTCAGTGTCTGTGTGATAGACATTGTCCTGTTTATTATATCTGGCAAAAAAAAAAAAGAAAAATGCTTCAGTGGCTGAATTATGTGCACTGGGCAGGGTTGTAAATTCCTGCACAAGATGGGAGGTAACCAGGGCACAGTCTTTGCATGCTGGTGTATTTCAGAACATGTGATCAAGAGCTACTGAAGTTAATGCTGCCAAGTCAAATATTCTCTTAAGCATTGGAATCTCATCAGAGCAGGAAGATGTTCTGCAATGTAACAGCCCTTTCACCCTGTCCTTTTTATGACCTGCAAGAGTAACACTTCGATATCACTTGCTTTCCTCCTTCCCTGTGCAATTTCAGGGATTTTTTTTCACTTTAAAAGCACAGAGGGGTATGAAATAGTCTAAACTTCTGTTTTAAAGCAGACTGCCAGATACCTGTGGTCCTTAATTCACTTAGTGCTGTACAAAGTTGAAGAAAACCAGCTTTTCTGTAGGCAAGTCCTTATTCTTTTAAAGTAAAGCATCTACTTCTGTTCTAGGGAGGAAATGTTCGCCTAGTGAGTGTCTGAATTGACTGAACAAGTCCACATACAGTTTCATCAGTCTCTGAGGTGCATTATAGCTTTCAAGCAAAGAAAATAATGTTAGAAGTAGGAAAAAATATGCTTCGTTTCTCTGAGAGCTTTTGAATTAGTTTTCCTGTTGTTCAGAAAAATAATTCAACAGCCGAACTATCCCAAGACACTTTCATTCTTTAATGAAAACTGAAAAAGCATATATAAAAATGCTGTGTAATCACAATATCATTCTGTAATTAAAAATTGCAAACTACTTTTTCTTTTTTACGGAACAGTTATCACCAGCTAATTCTGCATCATATGTTTTCAGTCTGTCTAACCTACTTGGTTTTTGAAGTCCAGATCCATGATGAAGCAAGAAGCTGTGTTTCATTTTGGAAGAAAAGTCAGGGGAGATGTCACTTGTGGGGCTAAGTGCTGAAATTCTCGGCAGAGTCCCATTGATTTCACCAAGGATTTGCTTGAGCAGTGAATGATTAACTCCCAAAGACAGACCATGGAGCTTGGCTCGAGAAGAGTTTGGGGTGACTAAATACCAAGTAGCAATTGAAGAAAACATGAAGGTTTTGTTCCCATGCAGTTCCCCAGATTGATGGGAAACTACTTGAACAAAATGGTTTTACTGTTAATTACCTCTGATTAAGCCCAACAGTACATTCAGTGCTGTATAAGAGACAGAATACAGATAGTCTTCTAAAGCTCCAGAATTTAACATAGATCTGCTCACCTTAATTTCTTCCCAGAGAGAGGCTTGTCTTACTCAATCCTGACTCCCATTGCCAGTAGGTCAAGTACTGGACTTTCAAATCCGATGTGCAGCAGTGGAGATGACCAGCTGTGCAATCAAGCCCTTTCTCTGCTGAGCGTGGTTAGCACATCCCATCTCATCCCATGCCAGCTGACTCCAGTTGGTGGAAGGTTCCTGTTTTTCCCTGCCTGGCTTTGGCTACTTACTTGCAGGGGATGAGCAGCAGAGAATAAGAAGCCCCTCCATCTTTGTGTGTTCATTGGGTCAATAGTGTAAAGAGTGGATAATGCCTGAACGCCTGTTTGCTCTCCTTGCCCATGGGCCTTTGAAGTGCGGTGAGCAAAAAGAGTGTCACTCCCCCAACTCCAGAGCCAGGTCAGTACGCCAACCTGTCATGTGTGTCATAATTTGTTGCTGGTGAGAGTCACTAGCAAATTATTTCCTTCCACCCTCAGAGAGGAAGAAGGAGTGTGAGTCAGAAAGGATGGTGTCTGAAGTCCATCGCTTTTGGAGCAGAGTATCTTGCATACCACCTTTTGCTTAGTTCTGTGCCTACATTTGCAATTCAGTTCTAATAATATTAAGAGCTAACTTAATGCCATTGTGCATATTACTCAATGAATTAGTCACTATGAGCGTTTTCATACTAAGGATTTCAGAAAAGACAGCCTGTGACAGTAAAAGGAAATGTCAATCATATTTTGGTGGTGAATTGCTAGACATGCTATACCATAAGTCTTGATTGACTTCATCGCTTTACTTTCTCACAGGCAGGATGTAATGGGCTTGGGTTTCTTATTCCTCTTGTGAATCTAATAATACCACCTACTGTGTTTTGAGTTTTTTGTTGTGGGTTTTTTTGACAGGAAATTCCGATGAACTTTGTGGATCCAAAGGAATATGATATTCCTGGCTTAGTGCGTAAGAATCGCTACAAAACAATTCTCCCAAGTAAGTTGCCTGCTTTTTAAGTCACTGAGGCACGGTGGTTTGTTCCAGCTTAGCAATTCCTTTCCAGAATGCATCAAGCGTGCTGTCACTACTGTGTATTGTCCAAAGGCCATATTGATGAAGCAGCAACATGACTTCACAGCATGAATCAAATTTCAAAAGAGATACAGTACATTAAGAACCTGAGATTCACTGAACATCAGCAGCACTTTGTTTTTTAAGTCCTTAGAACTGCATCATTTGGTGCTACCTAAAAACTATACCCAAGATCTTGGTGTGTTTATTCAGATGTGACTTAATGGTTTCTTTGATTAAACTCTTTAGAAGGACTAGATTCCAACTATGTTATTTTACCAACTGAAGTTTTTCTTGGAATTGTGCTTCAGATGCGAACTGAGAAATGCCAGAAGTTGGTCTGATGGCATTAAGATGATACAGAAAATCAAAATCTTTTTCTTTTCTGTTGTACTATTTTTATTTAAAACCAGGAATAGAAGTTTTGAAAAATATTTGGTACAAATTTTTAGAAGTATCATTGTTTTCCCTGTGTCATACTTAAAGTTGCTTTGAGAAGTGATATGATTAGATGTCATGCCTCTTTTTTGCTCTAAACCATTATTGAAAGAAGCCACCACTAGCCACAGTAGCAAACATTTGCAAAACCCACAAGGTTCAGTGTCACGTTAGCAAAGATAAGTGCAGAGAAGTCAAAAACGTCCTCAGTTAGACCTATCATTTTAGTCAATGAACCTGAATTGAAAATTATTCAAGAAGAAATTTTTTTATTTAGGCTTACAACTCCACAGCTGCAGCCAATGATCCCATGTGTGCAGCCCTTCTGATGACTTTGTACTCCACCATAGACCAGAAGTGTAAATCCATTCAGACATATTTCACAATTTCTGTGCTAATGACTAAGGTGAATTGTTCACATATTAATTCACTGCTTTTGCTGGAAAGGGAAGATTGCAAAAGTGGCTACTGGTCTCAGATGCTGAAACTGCTAGATTTTAAAGTGATCTATATATTCTAAATGTGGTACTGAATGTGAACCTTGAGAGCGGGATCCATTTTAAATACCTCATATTGGATGTTTTAACGGAAACATCAGAATTGCTGCCTTTTTTAACACCCGGTTCCAGAGTTGTGAACAGATGCCAATTAGGCCATTACCATATATTTGTAAGAATGATTACTCCAGGGGTTAATTATTTGCTGCAAACATCATCTCAGCCATATGAGCCATATGGACATCTCCTGGCAGCCCTTGTTGTTGCTTTGACCTCTCTAGATAAGATAACTAGTTTCAGACTACCATGCAAATAACACCAAGTTGGGTGGAAGTGTTGATCTATTTGAGGGTAGGAAGACTGTACAGAGGGGTCTGGACAGGATGAATCAATGGGCTGTGAGGCCGATTGTGTAAGGTTCAACAAGGCAAAGTGCTGGATCCTACACTTGGGCCATGACAGCCCCATGCAACACTACAGGCTTGGGGAAGAGTGGCTGAAAAGCTGCTCAGTGGAAAAGGACCTGGGGATGTTGATTGACAGCCACCTGAATATGAACCAGCACTGTGCCCAGATGGCCAACTTCCTGTCTTGTATCAGGAATAGTGTGGCCAGCAGGACCAGGCAAGTGATCGTGCCTCTCTACTTGGAGCTGATGAGAGACCACACCTGGAGTCTTATGTTCAGTTTTGGGTCCCTCACTACAAGAAAGATGTTGAGAGGCTGGGTCATGTCCAGAGAAGGGGAACGAAGCTAGTCAAGTATCTGGAGCACAAGTCTTACAAGGAGCAGCTGAGGAAATTGGGGATGTTTAGTCTGGAGAAAAGAAGGCTGAGGGGAGACTTTATAGCTCTGATAGGACGAGAGAAAATGACCTCAAGGTGGAGTAGGGGAGGTTTAGGTTGGATATTAGGAAAAATATCTTCATTGAAAAGGTTGTCAGGCACTGGAACAGGCTGCTCAGGGAAGTGGTTGAGTTGGAGGTATTTAAAAGGTATGTAGATTTGGCACTTAAGGACAAGGTTGGATTTAGCAATCGATCTTAAATCTCTTTTCCAATCTAAATGATTCTATGATTTTGTGCATCAAAGGATTAACAACCTTATTCCAAGCTTATTACAGTCTGCATATTTTTTCTGAATGAATTCCAAAACTGGTAAAGTCTGTGCAACTTTGTTCTTGGCTGTGACGAAAGGATGGCTTGATACTGCTGAGGAAAGATGACTGTTCATTATCAGCTACCTCCATTTTGAAGGGCTTAGTGCAGGTAGTAAAGAGACTGGCAAGGAGAGCTAAACACCCCCTTTATGCTTCAAGTCCCGGTAAATTACCCATGCGCAAAGTAGGAGGGCAAACCAGAGGCAAGATGGACGAATCTGATGTTTTTCAGGCTTTGACCATCCACTGACTTTTTTGTTTCTGAGCTGACCAGATGTAGCTTTTGCTGCCTAGCATCCCTCTTAAGTTCTAGCTGCAGAAGGAAGTAATGGCAGGAACTGCTGAACAAGCTGCGGTAAAGCAGACTTAGACAACTGATTATTCTAGGGAACAGCATATTCTTGATTACCAAACACTAAATCTGAATTTCAAAAGTAGCTGAAATTCCCTTACCGGCTGCATCACCAGAAGCAATTTAGGCAGTTATTAAAAGGTAAGCAGTCATTTAAGATAATGATCAGTTACTTGCAGTCCTATAGTTAATTGTGGTGAGACACATGATAATACTCTGTAATTCATCTTATTTATATTTCTTTTGTAGTAAATTATTCTTGCAGATTCTCCAGTTTTGCTGTTGGTAGTAAAATGGCTTAGAAGATAGTTTTTTGATGGCAGAAAAGTGTTTTGCAGAAAACGCCAAGCTAAGGAGGTTGATTTGGATATTTTATAACTATGAATTCATTTATTTGCAGACAGTCCTCTTCTGAGGATGTCCTATGGCATTTCCTGGGAAATGATAACTTTTCTTTAAGATGTTTTATGTATAAAAGTTTTGTTATGATTTTTTCTAAGAAGGAGTTATTCTTATTTATGAATTTCTAAGAGGTGCAGTTCAGCTTCAATTACATTTTCGCAAAACAGTGCATGCTCTTGTGTCAACCATGTGTTAATAGGCCTCATGAAATAAGGTTGGAACTGTTCTCTAACAATACTATAATACCTTAACAAATGTAAATACTACGTTAACAGAAAAATCACAAGCCAAGTTTATAAAGTTTATAATTTAAAAGCATATCCCGAATAATATTTTAATATTTATGGATACAGCAATAAAAAAGTTGACAGTAACTCAGATTCTACTGCAGTTGAAGGAACACTAGAAGAGGCCCAAGCTTAAGTCTTTTGATAGAGTTCTTCAGATCCATTTTATTTCTCCCTAAAGGCCCACTAAGAGGTGGACAACATAGTAGTATTGCTGTTATTAGTAGGGAAAAATCATGTAATCATTACTCAAACTTCAGCAGACTCCATGGATGACTGCATAAAACCAGGCAAAGGAACTTGTTGCACAGAGTCCAGTCTGGTGACAGTTGAATGTACATCTGGCAATCGATGTCATCTTTTTATTGGTGTGATGTGCTGAAGGTTATCAGTATTACTGATTAAAAAGCAGATTTTATCTCTTATTTCGCCACCTCCCCAGCATTAGAGGGGTGAGCAAAGTTGAGCAGAAGGGAAATGTAATAGAGGGCAACTTGCTGCTTTCATACTTCTGTGCTATAAACCAGTATCTTTGTTAATACTTTTGCTTTGTGGATTGTGTTGATGTTTTCACATAATAGATAACATGAATCCTTTCTGTCTGAGGATAGTGTTTCATGCTGAATCTGTATCTGTAGTACAGTAGAAATTGTGTGCTTAGTCCTTTGTGCTTTGCCCAGTATCACACTATTTTTTTCATATTTTCTGTTTTGTTCTGGTTTCTGAGCAGACTGGATTTTTTTATGAAGAAATTATCTGTGATTTGTTTTCAATATTATCCTGGTTATATGCACTGTTTCTGTTTGCTGAGGCCTCTGTCAGGATCTTGTCAATGATAGTGAACTATGTAGTACTGGTGAAAGGAGATGAACATGGACCTGTGTCAGCTTGCATTAAAATCAGTGGGAGAGCTCCCATTGACTCCAGTGGGAATTATACTGAGCTTCTCAGATGTAATAATGTTTTCACTTGCTGTCTTATTAAAACAAGAATAATGCCTCATAAACAGCCCCAGTAATGGGGAGTCGAGTACTGAAGAGACTTATGCAAAGTACAAGAGACTTAATATTCTTTAATTTATCTTTAATTGTTGCATTTGTTAATAGCACATCTTGGAGTTTAGTTCCCTGCAGGACAAAACGGGGAAAGAGTTACTGTCATCTACCTTGGCTGTGTGCAAGGAATGTGTGTTTATGGTTTGGGAGAAACCTGTTTGCTGTCATTTCATGAACAATATTCCGAAGTCCTACAAGCCCAAATGAGTCTGTTGACTTAACAAATTGAGGAATAATTTCGTGGAGCAAAAAACTGCTTTTCCAGAGTCACTCTGGGACACTGACTCGGTAACAGGAACCATTAAGCAGGCTTCAGAGAGTGGATAAAACTATCAGAAGCCGACAAGTTACCCCACCAGCCTTTCCCTTTTCTTATGATAACCTTTTAACATGGGAGCTCTCCAGGCCACTTACATCTTTAGTAATGGCCATGAATGCACGTCTCATTGTATGAAATAATCTTGTGTGTCTCTTTCTCTCTTCTGAGCAACTTATAACTCTTACTTATCTCTTTACACCTTTCAGATCCTCACAGCAGAGTGTGCCTTACCTCAGCTGATCAGGACGACCCCCTTAGCTCTTACATCAATGCTAACTACATCAGGGTAAGAGTTCAGTAGTCCAATGTGTCTGTCTAGCCTCTGTCAGTCAGTTGATGTAAACAGAATTGCAACATTCGCTGACTTTTAAAGGCATCCTGCTTATACTAACTGAAAATGAAATCTCAAAGTGCAACTGGACAGATTCAGACCAGGCAAAACCACATTTCTGCATTTGGTGCAAATTGCTTGTCAGCTGACCTGACAAAAGGCACTGGATAATAAGCCTGAATAAGGCTCTTGCACAGCCACCCTAAGGCTGTTGGACACTCATTGCTGGAATTTCATGAGTCCATATTTTACCTTTGTTCCATGTACACGTGTTCAGGAGAGAGAAGAGAGGGGAAGAACTGATACCGTGAGGTCACCATTCCAACCAGTAGTAGCTCTCTGTTTTAAAGACTGAACCTTCAAGGTTGTGGTGGTCATCCCTGTTAAAATTGATCTCTTGTTGTTTTGTTGGCAGGGCTATGGAGGAGAGGAAAAGGTATATATTGCTACTCAGGGACCGATAGTTAATACTGTCAGTGATTTCTGGAGAATGGTGTGGCAAGAGCGTTCTCCCATCATTGTCATGATTACCAATATAGAAGAGATGAATGAGGTAATGGTGTTACATATAGTCTGTATTTTTATCTGTACTCTAGCAGATATTTTCGGCACAGGTGCTAAGCCAGCAAACAGAAGTTGGTTCAGTGGCCTGAGCAATCACAGCCAGCGTTAAGTTCTTCAGGCTCAGAGAAGATGTGGGCTTCTCTTTCAGTTCAATTTACAGTAAGTCTTGTTTTGCTGTCTGACTAAACCTACTGCTGGTTTTGCTGTTTTTACTCTCCCAGCTGACCAAAAGCCTCTCCAAACCCAGCTCTTTTTGCAGGCTCTCTTTCAAGTTCTCTCTAAAGGAATCAAAACCAGGTGTCCCTCATATCTCTGAAGGCTGAATAGCTATAATCAGTAGAGTTGGTGCTACTTTATTATGGTTCAGTATCTATATTAACGTTTCATTGAGGCCATCCCTGACTTATGAAAGATGCTAATTAAAATAATCAACAACTAGAGCTGCCTTATATATGGTGGATGTTTTCCTCAATGTGTCTGGGAAATGCTTGTGAATTATTGAAATTAAGATGCTGAGGTTTTCTGTTCACAACCTACTTCCAGCAATTAAACTGTGATAATGTTTCTGCTAATCCACTTGACATGATTTTGTTTGCAGGTTAAAATACTGCTGCCCTCCAGCTGTTCATTACATACCTGAAATATTTGCCCCATAGCAGACTTGCAAGAACCACGTGCCTGGGCCTCAGTTCACTGGCTGGTAGTTGCGCTTAGGTCTGTCTTTATTGGCAGGGTGGGATGTGAGAAAGTGGTTTGGGCATATACTGGGCTTCCTCACCACTGGCAGCAAGGTGTAGTGAAAAGATCCAAATGGTGTTTCTTAAGCTGCAGCAACAGTATTTGTGAAAGCTTTTACCTGAGAACCCATTAGTAATTTAGGTGAGTGAGTTTTCTTTGGAGAAGGGGCTTTAGACACTTAGAAGCCCAAGAATATGGTCGTACCTCTGTCATATACAGAGTTACAGCAGCCTAACTGCTGGCTGGAAGCTTAGTGCCCATATTTATGCATGTGCACAAAGCTTTAGCTTTCCCTAGTTGTGAAGTAAATAAATTTAACCTTGGATTTTAGGGAAAAAAAGACATGAAAAAGTCAGACACGGAATTCTTATGCTTTGCAAGTTAAAAATGTTCAATTAGTACAGCCAACTGATTGGACACATACTGTGAAGGCATTGCTGATGCAAAGTACAGTATGTGGCTGATCTAAACGTTTTGTTGACACTGACTTTTAAACTCACATCTACCTCTATCTGAGAGGCAGCACTGAAGTAATAACTTTCTTGTTAATCAGAGTTGCCAGTTTGTGGCAAATAAGATGTTGAAGTTGATGCAGAGGAAATATTGGTCCTGAATGACATATCTGGTGATAAGTTCTTCCACTAGTTTTCATAGCAAGATTGTATAACAGGAATGTAGAATAACCTTAACATCTGAATTTCCTCTTACCTACACTGACCAAGTGTTTCGCCCATCATATCAGTCTTGGGAAGCAGTGTACTGCAGTGCTGGTGCACTGTATAACTGGAGCTTGCTATAGCCTATGTATCATGACTGAGCAGCTGAGTCTTTTCTGATACCTTTTGTGTCAAAAATTAAAAGATGTCAGGAATCTCAGCCATAAATACAGGGTAAGTCCTTTCATGTAAATGTCTCCTGTATTCATTCCCTTTCTTCCATAGCACATATATTAATATATGAATAACAGGACTCAGAAGTACGTAGATTCAAAACCTGTGTTCAGTAATGATGCTCATAACAGAGGCTTTGTGTTCCTCCTCAGGGCAATGATTTTGCTAATGTGACTATTAAAAGCTCAGCCCACTGTCAAATCGAATCTGAACTGACAGACAGCCCACAGAAATGAGTGGGCAAACTTACTCCACTCCTTTAAGCAGAGTAACATCTGTGCTATTGATAGCTGCTAGCACTCTTGACAATTTTTATAATGGATTCTTCAGTTTAAGAGGAGAGGAAGAAAAAAATGCAATCTGCGTAAATAATTTTACAGCGACACAGTGGGCCACATTCCCAGTGGGTTATTAACTGATGCACTATGCAGATGGAACAACACTGATTCTCCCACACAAAAATTTTGACTTAGTAACTTTGCAAGATACTTTTGGATTGTTAGTCTTTCTCCTGAAGTGAAATTAATTTTTTTTTGGGGGGGAGCAATACTATTTAACTTGCTTCCTTCAGTGTTGTGTACAGCTTTGTAAAAGGGGAAGCTTACAAGCATCATCTTTAACTGGGTTTGCTCAATAGCAATTCTTACTCTCCTGTGATAATGAATACTACTTCTGTTATCACAGCCTTTTTCTCAGACCCCATCTGTTCATGCCATTCCTCGTCCATGAACTACTTCATGCGCCATGTTGAAGTACTAATCTCTTTCTTTGTGTATTGAGTAACTTAGAGAGACTGCACATAAAAAAACACAGTCTTTTTCAGTCCCCCTCCCAGGATAGGAGTGCTTACAAATTTTCACCTACTCATGTCTAGCGTATCAGTACCACAATGTAGATCTACAAATGGACTATAGTTTTTCACCTTCTCTAGTTGTCAGGTTGTTCTGGCTGTATCTGTTGACTCCTTTTTTGGCAAAATGAAATGTAGTCTAATAGCTATCTTAGCTATTGCTTCCTTTTAGTTCTTTAGCTTTGAAAAATTCTCAGTGTCCATTTAAAGTGTATTTTGGTACATAATCTAATTCCAAAACCTCCCCAGTCATGTTATTTTGTATGACGACCTATGCAAATGATCTTATAAAGGATCAGTGCTCTCTGAATAAAAAAATATGTATTCTGTGTTTCCATATCAGTGTATACACACCCCAGAAATAAAGGTAACTGGTGTCTATTATACTAATCATTTATTATCTTAATCTAAAAGCACAGGCATATGACCACTGACCGTTCTAATGAGCCTTCAAAATGCACATCAGTTGCAGAAAAGTAGATAAGTGTGTATTTAAAAGCATTGGTTAGTCATTACTTGATTTGTGCATATTTAATCATGCAATGAGGTTATTATGATTGCAGCAAAAATCACCAGAAATATGATCCCTGTTTAGAAAGCGAAAACTTGTACTTATTATAGAAACAGCATTCGTTCATATTCATCTATGCCTGTGCAATATCCAATTTCAGAGGAGTAAAATCGAACCTCCTTTGATATCTGCTTAACTAGATTTATTTTATATTGCACACAGAAATGCACAGAATATTGGCCAGAAGAACAGGTCACCTGTGAAGGAATAGAAATCACAGTTAACCAAGTCATACAAGCAGACGATTACCGTTTACGGCTCATCACCCTAAAGGTAAATCATTCCATTATACTTTCTGTAGTTTAGCTACCTAAACCCTTAAATGGAGTTGTTCATGGAGAGCTGTGTAGAAGTGTTCTGCACAGTGTATTGCTGTACAAATATCACTTTTCATTCCTGAAGTCATTATGGTTTTGCCCAGTTCGCCAACATACAAAACCTATAGAAAAACAGGCAGAGATTTGGACTGCATAGGTACAATCTGAAAGCTGCCAAGCCAATTGTAGTAGTACGGAGTTCATTCAATGGAAGAAACCAGTGACTCATTCAGTGTTTGAGGCTTCTGTGTTTACTGGTCATTTAGAGTGATGTGTTAGCTCACAGATAGCTTCTTACCAGCCTTTGCAAGTCAGGCAGACCGCACTTATGGAATAACCCACTGAACTCTGTGATGATGCTCTAGAGAATTCAAGAGCTTGTTTATTCTCTGGACTATGGACTTAGGTAAGGGGCTACTGATTACTAGCAGGGAAGTCTAACCTGTGCGCTATCTTACGTTTTGTAGTATGAGAAGACCCCTAAGAAATATTTAGGTTGGGCTTCTTGTCTTTTTATGGTCATTACTAGGATAGTGTCAGGCTGCTGGAGGCCCTCCAGCTCTTTATACTTAAGATGACTCGTGCTTCTAACAAGAAGCAGGGACATTGGAGAACTGAGCAAAAGGCTTTTCAGTTTTGCTTACCTGTTTTCAGTTGCTCTCAGAAGTGGAACTACTGGTCTGCTTGGCACTTGTCACATGTGTGGTAGCACCAATTCTGTTCACCACAGCTGAGCCCCTTTATTATAAATATTTATTTATGATTTTATTATAAATTTATTATTTGCACACACTGGCTGACTTTGAAGATGCTTTAAGGGATCTTTCCACTCCAAGGCACTAAAACTGTTGACCTTTAAAAATACTTTCATCACAGCATTCTCCATGCTTACACTTCTAAGCATTGGTAACTGTTCTATCATCTTGTGGATGGAGAGTTTTAAACACTGGTTTATTTTTTTGAAATACTAAGATGCTACTTAGTCAAAAGCACTAGAGTCCTATTTTACAACTCTTTTCGTGGATAGGTTCTGGAATCTCAAGCTATGTGTTTTAATAAGAACAGTGTATTTACATCAACTTTCATCTACTGGATCTACCCCTGACCTCAGTGTAACACCATGATTTCTTTCCAAGCTGGAAAAACTCTTTATTTTATCCAACCAGTTTCAAGCCTCTTCAGCTATATGCAAATAGGCAGAAAGCCAGCATATGAAATCCCATGTACGGATTGAGAGTGTGGGAAAGTCTGTCACTCATGCTTTTGGCAAAGGCAGCAGGGAGAAAATCACACTCCCTGAGAAGTGGGAAGTAAAGAATCTTTTCAAGTATGTTGCAGACTTGCAGAGATCTTAAAACAATTTATCCAAAACACTATGGTGCAGCAGCAAGAACAGTACACAGATTAATTTTGCTGGAATGCTGATATCTAACAAAACTGGATGCTTTTTAGTTATGGTGAAAAATTTCCTCAATAATAAAACCTACACTGTCTAGCAGAAGCTTTTTTGTAATTGCTTTAAATGGTTAAATACAGCATTTTAATATTAGTGGATATTGCCATTTTTTTTTCTACTTGACATTAACTTCAGAGATTCAGGTTGAAATGTTTTTCCCAACCACTGCTGCCCTCAAAAAAAACCCCTTTCCCTCTACGTTTCTGGAAGGAAATTTGATTCTCTCCATAGGGAAAAATCATTCAGATTATTGTCAGGAAGGTAACAGCCAGTTCCGTTTTCAGATGGGAATTGCAAGGTAGTAGCTTTTAATATTGATATTGCAGTACCATATCCAAAAAAACAATCTCACTTTAACAGGTGTTGCACAAAACAAAGAGTCTTGAAGAGCCTATATACAACCATTCAAGCATAGAAGCCATACTTCTCTCTTACAAGTACCTTTCATGCTAATACTCATTCCTGTGGAATGTTTTCTTCCAACAGTAACCTCCCAGTGTTTTCCCAAATTCTCTAGTCGCTGCCCAGTTCTTCCTTAGGTGAAGATCTCCGTGTTTGAGAAGGAACTTCAGCATTTAGGGTTAGATATGAATATATTTTTTCTGTATGTGTGTTTGTATATATGTATATAAATATAACTGTAGATCCCATCAGGGTAAAAATAAACCCAAACAAACAGCAAACTGAAAACCAGGTTATTTGTCAGGACTGGCATATCCAGTAAATTCAGGCACTAACAGACAAGAAAGAAGAATAACTATGGTAGCAGAGTACAGTGAAGTTGTAAGGGAAGAGGTATAGAGATCACTTATTTTTCCCAATCATAGCCAAGACAAGTGCTTTCCTATCAAAAATGGTATGAAAACTTTCATTGGACGTACACATCTTCAAGAATGTAGTTCCTTCCCTAGTCAAATGACTCAATCATTTTGATTTTTTTCTTTAAGCTCATCCCAGTTTGGTTTTCAGTTAAACAATGCTTTTGTTTTCAAAAGTGGGGCAATGTCTCTTTCCGCCTACCCCCAGGTGTCAGGAGGTGAACTGCTGAGTTCTAGAGCTGAAATAAAGGTTCCATTTGTTAGGTTACCATTGCTCAGAGACTGTGCACTTGTCAGTTAATAGCAATAGTGGAATAGTGGCTCTGGACATATGCATGTTAAATGACTTGGTAGTGAAAACTAGAGAAGCCATGAATTGACTGTGTTTTCCCTTAAATGGGAGTGTTCAGAGCTATGTAGTACCCCACCATCAATATATGATTACTGCATGTGCTACAGGGTGGACTGTCGTACATCTCTCAGAATACACGACTGGATTTGACATCATTAGGAATTTAGAAAGTGGTCAGGCAGTAGGGCAAAGCTTGTTTTCCTTTCTTGAAGGAATATTCCAGTGTCTAGACAGTGATTTATGATCTGTCTGAACGATAGCATACATGATGATAGGCTTCAAACCATCAATTAAATCTTGCTTCCTCCTAGGCGTTCTGAAGTCTTCTTAGTCTCGAGGAAGCGCCAATAGAGAATATTTTGCTAAAGTCAAAAGCAGAAGAGTACAGAATCACACAAGTCAGGGTTCTCTAAGCAGAAGCGTAGAACTGGTAACAGCGTAGACAAAACTAAAGACATCCGGAGTTCATCATTAGAACTTTGGCTGTTTTCTGTTTCTGTCAAATGACTGACTTTATATAGTAATTCAGGTTTTTCTTCAGGTGACTTTTATCTTTTTTCTCTTGTTGACATTTTATTATAATTTTTCACAACCCACTTAAGAATCCAGAATTCATAACTTCTATGGCTCCTGCATAGTCACACATTCAAAAGCAACTGTGTATGTTCGTGTTTCAGAGCAGTGTTGAAATTTGATTGGATTTACTGTAGTGAGCTGAAGTACTATTTGTGACAACTAGTTAAGCTCTCTTAACCAGAATATCTCCTCACTAGGGTGAATAACCTAAGGCCAGGCTCTGTGTTACAAAGGTAAGACACTCTTCCTAAACTGAGCTAAATATACCCTTAAGGTTCCTATGACTGTGCTTCAGTGAGTGCTTTAAACCCAGTATAAGCTAGAACAGCAATTAAATGAAGCCTGAACTCCCTTTGTCCAGCTCTCTTGTTATGACCCTTGTGCCATTTCCCATATGCTCACAAAAGAATTTATGTGACTACATGATAAGCCAAAGGGGGAAACGGATTGTTCCATCTGAAAATTAATCCAGCATGAGAAAGAGAAGAGATTTAACTGGATCATTTCCCCAATCTAGTTCTCTGTGAAGCTATGCAAAGGCATTGTCAACCAAAGAGAAGGCTGGAATGTGGCACCGCCACAGAGCACTTTTAACATCCAGCCACTGACAGTTATAGTATAGATGACAGAAACTATTTCCATATTTTTGTACCCGGTTCTTTAGAAGGGGACAAATTTGTTCTTTTTTTTCCTCCCCTCTTAAACTCAGCCAGCCATGTCTTTAAGGGAAGGTTGTGGAAGCTAACACTTCTGTTCCCGGATCTTTTGAAGACATTTACTTAGCCCTGTGCCAGCTGGCTTCTGTAATGGCTGAAAGGGTAAGGTTGGTTCCCCAAGTTGCATATTACTGTTTGGCACGTTTAGAAATCAGGCAGAAGGATGTCACTTTGAAGCACGCAGTGCTACTTGGCATTCAGAAAAGGTAACAGCACATTTGCGATATTCATAGCCATGCTGAGACTTAGAGACGATTTCTCAAACAGCCCTGGACTGCAGCTAGATACAATTCCCACCTTCCATAGTGTCTCTGAATTTCTTACCATGTCTAAGAGAAGAGAATTGACAGGAAACTGATATGAGTCTGGCTGGCAGAAGAGATGATAGAAAAATAAGCTCTCATCTCTCTCCCTCATCTATCTAGCTATCAAAGGCAGAGATACAGCTCCTGGCTCTCAGTCTGTCAAATACATTATGAAAGTAATTATGTCACAAGCACAGCTCTGTCTTTGCTGAATGAATCTGTCAAGAGGGAACAGACTGCCTGGAGTGTTTTGCACACAGCTCCTGGCACTAAAAGAGCAGCATGGGGGGGATAATTTTTTAAGGCAGTTTACTGAAGTGCAGACGTGATATTTGAAATCCAGATTTCTGTGTTGTGTGGCTTGCCATTTGGATCTCCTGCTCCATTTAGTGTTGATTTAATTATTTCATTCTTAAAGGGAAGGCCAGGTTTCAATATCTACTTACAACCATAATTCCTTTTAAAACGCTGTGGTGTTTGTCTTAACTGGATTGCAGAAAGGAGAAGAAATCAGAAACCTGAAACATTACTGGTACACGTCTTGGCCAGACCAGAAGACACCAGATCAAGCTCCCCCTCTGTTACAGTTGGTACTGGAAGTGGAAGAGGCGATGCAGAATGCAGAAGAGAAGAATGCCCCAGTGATCGTTCACTGCAGGTAAATAAATGTCGTATCGTACTTGCATGGGCTTCTTCACGTACAGTGACAAAGTGCAGATATTGTCATATTGGCCATCAGTCAGACATGGTGGAGATCTTGCCCAGCTACTTCTGAAGTGTGCTTGGAACTTCTAAATTTTAATGACAATAATTTTCTCTTACAAGATGCATTCAGACACAGACTGAATGAACACAGAAGCTGATGGTGGCTCAGTTACGAGTAAGAACAGTCTCATTTTATTTGCCTTACCAGTAATATGTGCCTTTAATGATCTTAAAAGGGTCAGGTAACCAAGGCTTAACCTACTGTGAGTGAAATTGAGCAGGAAGACACAAAAGCAGAAAAATGAGAACATTCAACGTTAAGCCTCAAAACGTCCTGTTTCTTAGGTTCTTTCTTTGATTTTAAAAAAATCTTAATTGGGTAAAGACAGTAATTTAAGTGCAATATATGAAACAAATGAAACGGTGGCAAAGCTGATTGTAGCAAGTAGTAATCAACAGAAGGGAAATGTATGCAATTGATAGTAAAACTGAAATATCCATGAAAAGCCCCTGGCAAAGATGAAAACTTCTTACATGGAAGAAGCCAGGTCTGTACAGTGATTGGAAGCCTGATGAGAAAATTGTAATCATCAATCACAGGACAGGAAAAATAGATGACGATAGATACTTCTTTTCTGTCTTCAGTAAGAAGCAGGGTGATGTATTTATCGCTTGTAGACATGAAGTACATTCTTTTGTGCTGCTAACTAGGGACTATGTTAAGCAACAAGTATTAACCATTATTAAATCATCTATACTGGATGATTTTTAACAAATCATTTAAAAAAAATTAGTCCACAGGCTCTAAACTAAGTGTGGTATAGCTGAGTTCTACTTTTTGGAAAACTGGAGAAGTTCCAGAGGTCTAAAAGCAAGTCCTGTGTTTAGAAAGGTTAAATGTAATCACTTGAAAATTACAAGTCAATTCTCAAAACAGTTATTCCAGGCAAATAGCAGAAAGCCTGATAAGCGATGCAGTAATTTTGTAAGGGTAATGTTCCATACTTTCAATAAAGTACTTTTATCAAATTGATCTTTTGGATTTTTGTAAGGAATTTTGCCTAGTTTTGCACAACATTTTCCAGGAAATGGTGGATGGTTGCTATCCAGAGGCCATGGTAAGTGGAATTTTGTCATACAGTGGGAATATTTTTAGAGACTCTTGGTATGAATGGTTGGTAAACCAGTGTCATTAAAGATACACCTATAAGCTAATAATGGAGTAATCACTAGTAAAATATTCCTATAGTCCCACATGTCCAGTTTCTCTGACTGTGTTTTAAAATAGATTTTGACAAACCGGGGAGAGCTCAGAGAAAAATAACAAATGGTTTGTAAGAAGGTCCCCTTTTCCCTTGGAAATCTGTGACTCTCCAAGAGCTCCTTGAAGTATTATGGTATTTGCTGTAGGTAAATACTCTGGTCACCGTGTCCCTCTTGCTTTGCATACCTGTTTTGTCCTCTTGTATGCTGTCTCCTCAATGACACAGTAATAAGTCAAGGAGAAACTGGGCATTTTTATTTAACATAACTACTAAGAGACATGGTTATAGGGTTATGAAGTATTTTATGTGGTAACTGTGGACCATAACACTTTCAGATCATTCTCAGTTGCAGTCATTTAGTCTGAAGGAGGAATTTAATACATTGCCCCTATTTGAGAAACCATTTGTGCAGCAAGCTGTTAGCCAAAGCCTGTGTTATGCTGAGTACTGTAGTTTCTTTGGCCTTTATGGGAGATCCTCGGTAGAACATAATCACTGTAGTTTTGGCCTTTGATGATGTAAAATAACACACCTTTAAGAAAAGTAGATACACACTGAATTGTGAAGCACTATATTGGCAACATTTATCCTTTTGCTGAGAGTGGCTCACGTGTCACGTTGTCCCATTGAAGTTGGTATATTTTCCTAGTTGAGGCTTTTATTCGTAAGAACCCACCTGGCAAAGGTTGGAGGGAAGAAAGGGATCATGGAGTTTGGTTGCTGGTTTAATGGTACTCACTTAACAAGGAAGTTCCAAAGGCATTCTAACATCTCCACTGCTTCTCTCTGCTTTTCCCTCCCTTAGTGCAGGCATCGGGAGGACTGGCTGCTTTATTGCAACTAGTGTCTGTTGTAAACAGCTGAAGAGCGAGGGCATAGTTGACATATTGCGAACAGCCTGCCAGTTACGGTTAGACAGGTAAGAAAGCTTGTTTCCTTTCCAGAAAAACAAATGGTAATTTTTCTCTTTACTTAAGACAATGGGAAGAGGGGAGAGGAACAAAGGCAAAAGGAGACCAAGAGAAAGGAAGCTATCATGTTCTAAGCAGTTCTAACTTGTAGTCTTTGCCTATTTTATGAGCAATAAACCTTAATGAACAGGCCTGGTACTGAGCTTAATGCCAGCTGGCACCAGAATCTACTCAACTGTGCAGCTGCAGAGCTCAGTGCAGCAAGAGAGTGCCTTTCACCAGCTGAGGAATTGGTTCCATGTTCTGACAGAAGCAAAGGCTCAAAGGTCTGCTCTACTTGAGTTCAGAGCCACAGGTCAGCACTTTGCTCACAGGAGGAGAAAAGGAAATTGTCCATGCATAGTGGGAGCTGCAAGCCCTGTTGGGAGGGCATGGCTGCTTGGGACACTGCAGGAATAGGGAGAGTATGCAGAGTCTGGAGTGTTTGCAGACATTTGAAAGGAGCTATGAAAATCTCCAGAAATTCAGTGGTTTCCAGTTGAGCCATTTCTTAACACACCACCTTGAGTTTGATTATGAAGTAAACAAACTTGAATTTTGCACCAGAGATGTTATTTTTCCTCTCCCACTGGTTTCAAGTGCCATCAAAACACGTCTCAGTGCTCTCTCTGATGATAATGATAAGTGTAGTCGGGGGAAGAAATGTCATGAAAAACATACCAAAGATTTTTCTGAGGAAAAAAAAACCCTCAACCCCACACTGAACTTCATTTCAGAGGAGAAATTATGCTCAGTGGGAGGCAGAAAATTAAATGCTTGCTGCCCTGCTGAGGCTGTGACAGACAGGGACCTGCAAGGGCTTGGAGGTTTGGCTATTTCAATGGATTTCAGGCCAGCAAAGAAAAGGCTTCTTGAGAAAAAGAAAATCAGAATATGATTATCCATAGCTGGATGTGAAATAGCTTGTCTCTATGACTGATGTTACACAGGAAAGTAGTCATACAAATGAAGGTCGAAGACACCTGCTTGCAAATGTGTTTCATACAAAAGGCCAATTAAAAATACTAGCTTTGCAGGGAGAGGGGTACTAGCAGTCATTTGCAGAGGTTGGAAAAGGGAGATCACACTTAAAGGATGCCATGGAGGAAAGGGAAACCTGCAGGGATCTCTAGCTGCCGTGTACCTCTTAGGGGTGAGGTGAGATAGGAAACGGTCATTTACGAGTCATGAGAGAAAATACTCAAGATGGAAAGCAGTCAAATCACCATCCTTGCTACAGAAAAGCATGGCTTCTTCAGAGTGAAAATGGGGCACATTGTCTCTTGGGAGTTATGCTGTCATCCACTGTTGTTGTCACTAAACTCCCACAAAAGTTCCGTGTGCCTTCAAAAGCAGCTATAGGAAGGAGATGCTTTCTGACTCCTCCTCCTGCCTGGTGGTTACTGGCTAGAGAAAATAGGGTAGATGGGAAGGAGTCACCAGAGAGTTAGGTAAACAGGGTCCGATGGAGGCCAGGGCAGACCCATAAAGGAGTGCACCTCACTGCTTCACACCAGTAGAGGAGTTAACATTAGCCCTCAGAACTACCTTTGAGGTTGCTGTGGGGCTGAAGGGGACGAATGTTTCTTTGCCTTCATTCCCTTGCAGATCTTTGCACCAGTGGCTAGCAATTGGTCCCAAAATAAATTAGTATGACTAGGGAGAGTCAGTGATCATTCGTGCAGCCTTCGCACGGTGCTAAGAGACATTTGCTTTCCTTTTCCACAATGCAACTCGGATTTGAAAGATTTCTGTGGCAAGTAGAGGTGAAAACATAATTTCTCTATTCTGCACCAAAGCCTGGACAGCAAGCACATGTGATGGTGTGCATGTGTGTGGGAAGAGGAGGAAGCCACCACATAGCAGGGAACGAGACAAAAAGGAAAATAATTTCCTCTGGTCTGAAACTTGATGGCCACCCCAGTGTTTCTGTTGCTACAGCTTCAGGATGCAACCTCACTGTTAATGGAATTGCATGGGGAGTAACTGCCAGCTATGACTAATGTTCCTAGTGTGTCATGAACTGACACAAATATATTTCGCTGCTGTGCACGGCGCAGGAGGACTCAGAAACTCATCAACTGTGAGCCTGTATTAAGTAGAGCAGATGGGGAGGAGATACTCAGCTAGGAAGTAGTTTTGTTAGAAATGCGGTATGTTTCCTACTATTGCTTCTTGATGAGAGGTTGAAGCATGGATCCCTGCCCTTTCCTCCTCGTTAAGTTGTATTTCAAACAGCCACTTAATAAATTAACTGCAATAGGCTGAAGGAAGAGATTGTCTTGCCTACTCATCTGCCCCGTACTGGTATGGTTACTGTGTGACCCGTGAATGCTAAGCTGGACCCCATAGTAGAGGGCAGTTCCCAAGGAGGATGCTAGCAGTCTGCTGTCTGTTTGGCTGAGAGGAATCAACTTTTCATTCATTTCCTCCAGTGGAGGTTTCTGAGGGAATGTACCACGTGTGCTCTTCCTCAGACTGATATAGTCAGGTTGGTGCTGGCCACCTCCAGGTTTCCATGTTCCTCAGTGCCATTGGTGTTTAAGCCTCTTTTTGGCACTGCATTCCAGAGATCTGTGCACCAGCACCAGTGCTGGCACAATTCTGCATACACCTTCTGTGAATCTACGCAATGAGTTCAATTATTTTCATAACAGATTATCAAGGGACCACATCGCTGTTGTTGAGGTACTTAGCAGAATTTTAAGTGTTAGTAAAATTTACTTAAATTTGGCAACTTTATCCTTGTTCTCCTTGTTCATTTCTGTCTCCCGCTGAAGTACTTACGTGTTGATTAATATGCTACTTGCAGAACTACAAAGGCTAATGATACATGGAAAAGCAAACTGTTTCTGCTTCTGCTTGCATTTCCTTTCATGTTTGCAGTTCAGCAAAAGCTGAAGTAAAAGCTGAACCAGTACAGACTCCTGTGCTGTGAGCCTTTTACTGATCAAGGTGTGCACGGCAATCAGTTCAGTACAAATCCAATTTGTCTTTGGTTGAAGTTCCATTGACTCTTTCAAAATCCTGATGGCCATCCCCTAGTTCACTGGTGAACTTTCCAAAAGCACTTGCCAACGTGGGATGGCGTGCAGGAAAGAACCCTCATTCCAGAATGAGAAAGTTGTGTGCTACATCACTTGTCTGGGCTGGCCTGACCTGGCCTGCCATAGTCCTGAATTCAGTCCCTGGTGCAGCTGTAAAGTCTTGCATAAGCTACTTCCACTCTTTATTTCTTCTGTTCCCACCCGTCCATCTAGAGCTTTGGGATGGAGGTTGCTTTCCATGGTGTTTAAAATGGTGCTTGGAGTAAAGGTAATATGGATGTCAGTGATGATGGTGTTTCCTTACTGGATGAATGCCTGTGCCACAAAAAATGAAGCTAAAGCCCTTTCCTGTTCTGACTGCCTTCTGTTCCTTGGTTAGCAGAGACTTTCAAAATGGAGCTTGAGGTCAGGCCACGAGCTGATTGCAATCAATGGGCACTTTTCACTCATTTCAAGAAGCTTTGGAATAGACCTTTTGTGTGTAACACCAGCTTTGTGTTAGCTATGCCATCTCCTCATATGTTATCTGCACTTAATAAGACTGCTGTTTTCTTCCCCTTTTTTTTTCTTTCATTTTCAGGGGAGGAATGATCCAGACTTGTGAACAGTATCAATTTGTCCATCATGTCATGAGCTTGTACGGAAAACAACTTTCTAGAGCAGCAGAAGAATAAGTGCTCATGATATTCCTAAAGGCTAAAACCAAGAGGACCTTTGACTGCATTCAGTTGTATTTCAGATTTGCTAAGAGACACATTGGTAACCTGGCTGTCTTAGCTGGAAAGAAAGATGTTATTTTACTTTGATATTGCTTTTATGCTCTTGTTTGCATTGACATTTAAGAGCTGAGTTACACCTTGTCTTAAACATATGTGACAGGACATAATCTTCACCAAAAAAGGCTTATTTATACTGTAAATAAGAGTAGTAGCTTCATTTGTTACAAAAGCAAGAAAAAAAAACAGAAAAAATCTGTCTTCAGTTCGCTATTTTTAAAAAAATCATTGCTAATATATCCAAATACAGTGTGAAACTTTTTGAATTGTCATGCTGAAATGTGCCGTACGTTGACTAAGCTTGAAAGTAACTTTTTGCCTCTTTCTGATTGTTTTTACATATAAAATTACCGAATACTGTGTATATCATAAACCTTCTGAGCCTCTGCATTGAAAGATTTGAGTAGATTCATATTGAAATGATATATTTGCTTTTTTATTTTTTCTAAAGCAGTTCACCACCAGTGTTGTCAGAAATAAGGGGGGGGGGGGGAATATTTCAATGATGTACGTCAAATTCTTACCTCCAGTTCTTACCAGCAGTGTACCCCAGTATAATGACAACTGGGTGAATCTGAGGTAAATAGAAGAAGCAGAATATGAACATAAATTCTTCACACACTACCTTTCCTTTGTCAGTATTTTGGCCTCTCAGTCTGCGACCAGATTTGTTTTTTTCAAATAGTTTCTCTTTATACCTATCTGAATAAAATTGCTCCTGAAATTTGAGCTTTGAAATCAGATGAGGAATTTTGTGAGTTGAATTCATCTTTATTAAAAATGTAATAATAAAACCACTTGTATTCTATGAATTTAAACGTTTTTCAAAGCTTTGCGGGTGACTGGGATCCTAGCGCTCATTAAAATTAGTGCAAATCTTATAGGCAGCTTTAAAAAATATCAATCTGAACATGTTGACTGCTTTTTGATAAACATGCCCTCAAACCAAATTTAGACAATCATTATCCCTTTCCAATCACTAGTATGGGCAGCGGTGTTTCCTATACAATAACACAGACAGGTTGCCCATGTGGGTTTTTTTAAGACCTGTCAGGCTGTAAAGAATGTAGTTTGTGTTCAATGCATAGAGGTAAGCACACGTTTAAGTGCTTTATTGAGCAGATAAAAATGGAGGTACACAGGACCCTTAACATGAAAGATGAGTGTTTTGTGAATAGAATCATCTACTAAAAATATTTTTGCTTCTCATTGTTTGCAACATTAACCAAAACCCACCGCTTTTATTAGTGCAGGAGATTCTGAGAATTTACTGCACTTCCTAACAGGAAAAGGTAAAGCAGCTCTCTGAACAGTAAGGGCTGATCCTGCTCCCTCTGAGGTTTTGCCACTGACATCAGTGGGTGCAGGGTGTAGGACCTGATGTGTTATGCCTACAACTTCATCACTGTGGGGAAAGTTTCCCAGTATTTCAGTACACATCCTTTGCGTTTATTCTGTATTCATGAACCTGTAAAGATCCTGCCAGCAGGGTTTGCATGAACGTGTGGCAAAATGTGTTATCTTTAAACCACTTGATTTTATTGCTGTATTTAAAATATTTCCTTCAGTGAGAAGCTAGCAGAAAGAACTGGCATTCTTTTTAAAAATACTGGTGGTAGTCATTAAATAGAGCAATAAACTTAAGCTTTTGAGCATAACATGACTGTTAGTTTTATGTAAACCTTCTTAGCTGTATTCTCCACATTGCTACTGATTCTTTCAAAAGGGTAACACTGTTCCATCTGAGCACTCCTTAGAAATGACAAAAGCACTGCTGATGTTTTGACTAACTTTGTAAGTGGAACTCCGTATAAATTATGTTTGCAGATGTTCAGTGCCCTTAGTGTCAAAACTGACTCAGTGAATAAAATTATTTGTTCTGTCATCAGCTTCCTGTGCATCTGCTAAAGAATATTTGTTGATGATTGATAGGAGTGTGCATATAGGAGTGAAGTTCAATGTATTAGTTGTCTCCTGTACAGGGAGGCTTTCTAGAGGAGACTTGCTTTATGGCGAACAAGATATAAAGGGCTCTAAGATTCTGGTTTTGAGGTCCTTGCACAAATCCTCAGCAGGTATTAGTTAGAAGTGCTCCACTGACGTAGAAGTGAACAATTTATACTGATGAAGGAAATCCATCTTGCTGTCCACTCCCATTCTACACACGTGGAATGTCCTGAGAGTCTGGTCACTGATAAAATCAGGCTGCTTTGCCTCAGTTCACTGGCACAAAGCAAATGTCAGCCTAGTTGTTCAGACTAGTTATGAGGTCTGCACTGCTGCCCTTTCACACCAGGCAAGAGTATGCCACTTGGTTGGGATCAAAATATTCAAATGCCTCTTGAAGTGTTATTTTGTCTAACAGATTTAGACCTAATCCTCCTGTTTACTCTTTGGCCTTACTGTAATTAACATATTTCTCTTTGTCTCTTTTTCTATCTCTCTTTTTTTTAAAAAAAAAGGATTTGAGGTCTGAAGGACCTTATATCAGCTGTTCTGATCTCTTCTGATGGCAGAGGTAGTCTTAAGAAGTGCTTAGGATTAGCAGAAGGGAGCTCTGGCTGTGCAGAAGCACTTGAGATGAGTGAGGCTTCTGTTCTGTAATCAGTAAGTTTGAAACTGAGCTGACAATAGGAACTAAGCTAAGCTATGTGTCTTACCACACTCCTCTTTTTACTGGGCACTCTTTCTCTATTAAGATAAAATTCCTAGCACACTTCCTCCACTCTCTCTCTACAACTCACTGCCCAGGCCTCTTTTTTTGCACCAGATACTGCAGTATTAATACCTACAGCATAGTTGCTTCCCGGAGGACTGAATTCCTGTCTTCTGATAGTTTACCATATAACAGACTTGAGATGATTTTATTTAAAACCAATTGTGATGTCTTTTGTTTCATAAGCTTTTTCACGCTTCATGAGCAGGGCAGAACCTGGCTCGATGCCTCACTTGTTCACTGATCATTTGGCCATCACACTTTAGCAGTGTTATCCTGTTTATGTTTCTGTCGTGGTAACAGACTAATGACACGCTCTGTTCTTTTGTAGGTACCTGAGATCAGCAAATACCTGGGGTTATGTAGGAACAAAAACTAATTTTGCACTTGAGAGCAAGAGCTGTCTCCAGCTAAAGATGACTTCATCAAAATATTGACACATCAGCTACCTAGCAGTCATGTATGGTAGTGTTGCATTCTCTTGAAAGACTTTCAGAAGTACCTAACAATTCTGGATGTTTCCTCTACAAATTGCCTACTTTAGAAAATTTTGGTTTTAACCTGTGATTTTGCAGTTGCAAAAGGCCTTGAGACTGAAGAGATCACTAAACTGGGCCTTGATTCCTGTCACTTCTTGCTGTCCCTGCAGCAGAGGAACCATGCAGTTTGCACACAGGTGGTCTTAAAAATGTGTCTGTTCATTGGTGAGTTGCCAGGTTTTAGAATTGGACCTGCACTCCTACTTTTTATGTGTTCTTTCCCTTGAAACCATTTTTAGAAAAGGGAAGTGGTAAATTTTACAATTTGTTAATCATAGCTGTGTGTATCTTTATTTTGGTTGTGAAACATGTTTTTTTACATTTGCTAGAGAGAAAAAACAGTATTTTTACTGAGATGCACTGGGCATAATCTTATTTCTTCAGCCAAGTCTGTAGATTTATATTTGCTAATATATATTTACTGATACAGATCAGGCTCCAGCACCCGAATAAAACAGGCGCCACATTCTCGTGGCGTGGTGTGACAGTCACAGAATGGGGTACAATTACCTTTGGTGCAGAAGACCTGCCCAAGCTCATAATCCTCAGCAGGGGAGCAGTGTCAGATTTGTTCAGTTGATAGCTAAGCTGAATGCAGGGAAAGGCTAAATTATTTACTCAAAATTAAAAGTCATGTTGGCACCAGAGCTGGCAGTACACCGCAGAACTTTTAAGAAGATAAAGTTTTAACAGTCTGACAAAGGATGTAACAACATAGCCCACAACAGGCCAGTATGTATTTACATTTTGAACTACTCAAAGCTGTATTTGTCCAGTGTAAAGGGACCCGAACATCTTTCTAGGAATGCAACAATCTACAGGACTTAACATGAGCTGAGGGACATAGAAGTGACAGCAGTGGTCTTGAAAGCTCCTGTCTCTTAGTAGGAATGGTCAGGACCTTAGCAGCTGGAAAAAAAGGCAAAATACACATAAACATTCTCAAGAATGTCCTAATACCTTGTATTCTGTGGGCAGTCTAAATGGAGCTTGGCTGTGTAATATCGGTGGCTCTAGTATGTTTGCTTTGCTTTTCCAAGAAAGGAACCTTGTTAAATGTCACTCTGAAGTATAACTCCTTGAGACACTTAAAACCAAGAATAAAAGACCTGTGGATAGTATTGTGTAAGGAAGACTCAGTTACCTACAAAAGAATAGTCAAACTTGTCCAACTCTGTAACTGAAACTAAAACTACAATTTGCCTGCACCAAGTCACTGTTATGTGCACTCAGTGGTACTGACAAGTCTGGAGATCTGGTTTGCCTTGTAAATGTGTGCTGTTTGTGTTAACAGTATTTACAGTGTGGTAGCCGCAGTATATGTGATGGGCAAAGTTAATCTCTCTGCAAAGTACCCAGGGGTTGATTCGTGGTATATCTGCGTTCCTAAGCACAGAGGGTTGTCTGCGTTGTCATTTAGTTTTCCTTCTTGCCTAAAGTCAAGGTATGGGCAAGTTGAGTTGTGATGGGCAGTGATGATGTGGTGATATTGTCACATCCTTCAAGTGCAACTTTTTGGGCTGTGGAAGTTGTATCCAGCGTCATGAAGGAATCTTGTAATCTGACTTCCAAAAGCTCATTGCTTACCATTAAGGGCAATTTTCCTAACGGAGTACTTTCTCTCCTGACTGAAGAATAACAGCAGTTCAGAAAAAAACTTTCTTACCAACCATTTCTGCTTCTCATCTGGCACAGGCTACTGGAGATTAGCCTGTAACATTTTGATGTTCAGAAGATCAGTAGGGAAGGATGAAAATTTTGGTCAGGTAAAAGAAATATAAATAAATGGAGCTCCATTTTTAAGGCAGAAAGAGGAACTGTTAAAACAGTGTATTGGCTTTTTAAACCATGAAAATCCAAATAAATCCGAAGGTATGCAGAGTGTTGTGCAGTGGAGCAGTGAGTAAAGTAGCACACTGTATATCTTCTCATTTTTAGCACTTGGCACTACAAGTGTGGATTTTCCCCATAATGACTGAGAGCAAAATATGTTCCATTCTAGGGTGTTTGGGGTTGTGGAGTAACATCTAATCTCTTCTAACCAGCCCAAATCATTGCTGTCACCAATACCAACGACCATTGGTGTGCAAGAGTGAAAGGATGAGAACAGAAGAGTGAGAAAGGTTGGTAAAGGAGGGGGTCACCTTTGAGCAGATCAGGCAAAGGCAAGAGTGATCTCTTTGTTTTGGCTTCTTGGTTTGTAGGAGAGACTTTAAAAATTGTGTCTCAGAGAAAATTTCTGAGCAGAAGAGGAAAGACATAACAGGGTCTAGAAATGAGTGGTATCCCTGTATAATTTTATAGGGTATATGGAAATACATAATCTAGGATAGAGACTCTTCACTTGTCTTCTCTGTGTAAGGAGTCAGGGACCATTTCTGTCTCTTACAGGCGGGCTGGAGATAAAGTCCAGCTCATCAAGGAGACCAGGGGAGTATATTCTGATAAGGAAACGGATCTCTTTGGGAGGATGCCCAAAAGAGAGTACATTTGGCATAGCTATAATTTCTGCTGGCAACAAAGCAAAAGTATTAAGGTGATATGGTCTTAAAATCGCCTTCTCTGTGGACTGTATTTTCTAGGTTGCAGAGCATAATTATAGCTTTATCTTTTGTGCCCCCAGATCTTGGAAGGGCTTGTGTTTGGGGGTTATTTCCTTCTGCCCTGGGGTCCTTCAGCACACAACTGTGTCAGAGACTTGCCATTCCTTATTGTATCAGTCTTGCCAAGGAACACTTTTAAAAACTAGGGAGTTACAATTTCTAGATGACTGGTACTCACCCCTCAAGGGCTAGAATCAAACAGTCCCCTTTCTCCAAACTGCCCTCCGTACTGGGACCAGATTTTGCCTTAGCTACAGGCAGCAGAGTCTCCACTGGAAGCAGGCTACATGGCGACGGAGCTTTGTCCCATAGTACGGCCCCGTGGCCTCCCTAGGTGATGCGCACCAAGCTCACACAAGGTGAGCTGCATCTGTGCAGTGGAGTTTGCCTTCTGAGAAGAGGGAAGCAAATATTTTTGTTCTTCTCGAAGGCCAGCAAATGGCCTACCTGCTGTTGCAAGGCTACAGGTATTGCCCCTCCATCAGCCATTGTCTTTACTTGGAAACATTTTGTCTTTGGTTATTTTGGCTTAAAGCAACATCCTTACTGGTTCTGTCTCAACGCTGCAGTGAGGGCAATGACAGAGCTCCCAGCCACATCCACAGAGAGCAGGGTCTGCACAGGCCTTTGTAGCATTCACATATCTCACTGTACGTGATACACTTAGGACAGCTGGGGAGGTCCTCGACCAGGGAGAAGTGCAATGCCATAGTCTAAATGAATAAACTGGAATAATCCAAGCTGCTAGTAGAGTGTCTGTTTATTTTCGTGGTGTAAAAATGAGACCTTTTACTATTAACCGCAGAAAAATAGCTCAGTTCCAGTGAAACGTTTGGGTGGAGCTGTTAGAAATGAGTAATCAGGGCCAGCTCCTTACTGGGCAGTCTGGCTGGGGGAAAGGACATCTAACATGGGAGCAGCACCCCTGTACAGCAAGGCAGCTCAATTTTTCAATTGTGTAGATGACAAGACAGGTACAGGAAGAGCAACTCACCCAAAATCTCACAGAAAGACTTGGAAGAAACAAGGAGTTGATGAGCAGTCCTATGGACAGCTAGCACTCTTCCTCCTGTCCAAACCTTCCTTTCCCGAGAGTTGTAACTGTCTGGGGCATTTTTCTGATTCAGTGTTTCTGGTTGATCCAACCTTTCCCGCTCCTGGTAAATAAATCCATCAAAAAGTATCTCTCTGTTCTGCTTGATTAACCTGTTTTTTTGCAAACAAGGAGGTTGTTTCTAGGAAGTCTTCTGCCTTACTGGAGTCTTTTAGCATGGTGACATGCTCCTTTGAGATCCTTGCAGGAGAATTTGTGAGAAAACCTTGTCCACTGGCAGCACCTGAGGGTAAGTAACAACAGTTTCTGATGAATGACGGTTCTTTACCAAGTACATGTCAACAACTAATTGCATTTTCAGGTGCTCTTAGGTATATTCACCCACCTAATGCAAGTAAATATGGCCCATCACATGCTACAACTGGAGGAGTGCAAACTGCAGTTACCTATGCCCATTTTAGAGAAATGTCATGGAACAGTCAAAATCACTGGGAAACCTGCTATTCATTTTAGCTGCTGGAAACTTGACCTTATTTATTTAAATACAGCAGTTTTGTCTATGCAAAACTCATGACTGAATGATTTGGCTGAGACTGAAAAAATGTGACCTTTAATGTATAAATAAATAAACCTTTTCATCATGTTTAATCTCTCCCATATGAAAGATCTATGACAGTCTAAAGTGACAGAAAGATCACATGAGTCTTTATTAAGCACAAAAAAAATCCCAAATCATTCCTGTCAGTATGCAGAGCACTGCTAATGTACAAATTTCATTCCCAGAGTGGTATCTGTGATGGATGTAAATTTGTAATAAGTACAGTAAGTAAAGTAAAGCAAGGTTAATCTAATTTTCTTTATAACACAGACAGGAAAAGGTACCAAGAATTTAAAATAAACCCAAACAGAGAAAGTAGGTAACAGGCCTTTGTTCCATTTCACTCATTCATTCATTAATTCCAATGTTTCTTCTTGAATTTTAGGAGGCAAAGGAATATTCTGTACTAAAGTTAAAGGTAAACCAAAGCCTAAAGTAACATGGAGAAGAGAGAGCGTATGCCAATAAAGAAGGATCCAGAATGTCGTTGACAGCATTTTTAAGAACTGCCAAAGTAACACACCTTTGTTTCTTGTATTAGGTCATTAATTTTTTAGTCCCACAGTAAAAACTGTTAAAATAAAAAATCTTAAGCACTATAGTATTCCTCAGCAGCAATAAAAATGTCCCCACCTGCAGCTGGCCTACTGTAATACTGCTACCTTGTGTGTTTATGGGGCAGTATTTCAAATCACCAGGAAAAAGCATCGGAACAGGAGCCACTTGGCCTCTTGTGTGCCTTTCAGGCAAAAATAACCCTGAATCTTAATAATTCATAATATTCAGGACATATGTCCTTGTTCAGCCCTGTTTATTTTGTGATGTCCTATGGTTGGAAAAGTTCTGCACCTCTTCTCTGCTTTTCCTTACTCTTCTTGCTCTGTCCCTTTGTCTTCTCTCACCTTAATTCTTAGTTCACTCTAGTTCACTTCTTCTCTCAGATAGTCCTTTGTTTACAACCCTGCTAGCCAAGGGAGGTCAAACTCTTTTTCTTTTCCTACAGTACTGCAGAGTCTTTAAGTTCAACAGCTTCCACTCACTCTCTTCCAGTCTCTGTATTGCTCATGCAGTTCAGGAGTGGTAGTTTCAGTGCAGAGAACCAGAATAAAAGGATGTCTCTGAGAAGAAAATTGGCTTCATTTTGCTGCCCTAGGCAAAGAATGGATGCAAAATATGTCACTGTCAGTGGAAAGTTTTCTGTCTGTTTCTGGGGCTTTGGGATGACTGTGGGGGCTCTTTAAGGAGGAGGCAGCATTGGATTTGGCCTCAAAATTTCTGCCCTCATAGATTCTGGGTTTTCAACATGTGGGTTCTGTTATTGATTGAAAAACTACTGATTTAAATATAAATAAAAAGAGAAATTCACTAATACATTTGCTGTATATGCTTGCCACTGCCCCACCTATGTGGAGCTTTTGCTTATAACCTTCTCTACTTTGTTTTCTTTCTAATCTGAGCGCTTCTCCTGAGATGATACGGGTAACTCCAAGTGTGTAGTGTCCAGTAACCACACTCGATGCCATCTACACAGTATCCTTGATCATGACTGAAGGTACGCTCTAGAGGTCTGGCTTGATGAGTGACTAGAGCAGTTAATAACAACTAGATTTGAAAGGATTTTTTAAGTTAAACAAAATGGAGAATTTTTGCAGGACAAAACTGCAAGTACAGTTGGAAGCAGCATGAAAGAATCTACCCCCTGCTGACATTAAATTGGTCACTATGTGACTTGCCTTCTGTGTACAGTGCCCAAAAGGATGTATTGTCAGGTGCAGGCATTGGTGTTTATTATGGGTAAAAGCCTTTGTTTTGTGTATTCGCTGAGAAAAAAATTATATGAAGCATATGGGTTTCAAATATATGCTATGTATCACCAGTATGAATGGGAAAGATCCAGGCATCTACAGTCTTCTTGTGGCTGACAAGAAACTCTCTGTTTTGCTGAGAGTGATAGGTAATCTTTGTTCTCAGATACATGAGGTTCTGTGTACAATGTCAACATCTGCAGCCAAAAAAATGAGGGTCAAAAGCAGTCAGCCAAACTGTGACTTAATTTCTTTTCTTATATGTCTTTGCAATATTTGTGATTCACCGGTCCTTTTAGGCTCAAACAGAAATCTAACATTGTACAAGTCATAAACCAACTCACAATTACCAGAGCGCCCATGTGAAAACACCTTTCATGAGAAAGCAGACTTCAGTTTGAAGCACGGTTATTACGCATAATAAGCCAAATTCTCCACTGACGTCAATGTGGCAGGATTGTGAGTCACTGCTGAATTTGGACCAGTTTTTCTGGAAAAGATAGGGACGACAAAATGTACCTTAGCACTGTCCTTTTAGTGGAAGTGAGCTTTGCTTAAACAATGTTACAAGACTTGGGAGTGAATGGATGGGCCTGGGCATAATGACAACAATCTTTTCTCATCTGCATACGCTTCCTACAACCAGCCAAATGTTTGCCTGCTGTCTGAAAGAAAACCAACTACATTATATACAGCAAACTTGCTTTAAATCAACGCGAAGTACAAGTAATGCTGCCCACCTGTCTTACCTTTTGTTGCAGTAGGACCATCTCTTAAAGATAAGCTTTGCCATAAGTGTGATTCTTTATGTGTATTGATTATCTGTTTGATAAAGCCCTTATCAGGGCTTGGGCACAGGCTCTTTGGTAGTGTGGTAGTAGATTACCTTACTTAAGCCGAATGGTGATCCTGTGCCAGGCACTGCAGCACTCTTGACAGATAATGCAGGAAGGTGTCAGTACTCCTTTAGCTTGCCAAATGGTTCCGGGTATGCTTTTAGATGTTATCTGCAGTTGCCTGAAGTCATTTACTTTGCAATGACCTACAGTAAAGAAGAAAAACAAAAAAGCAGAACTAAGACAGAAGAACTGAACAGTAAAGCAATGTGTCTGTTGATAATCAGCTTTGTAGGATTACATACAACTTTTACTGAACGTGATGAATTGTACTTAGCTTAATTTCCACTGAAGTTGAAGGAATGAATTGATCTTTCTACTACCACTCAAGAAAGAAATCAAAATTACTTCACTGAAGTTTAGCTATGTAGTGTATAAAATCTGAAAACAGAAACTAAGCATAGCAGAATGAATATTTGTCTTTTTGGTGTTCTAACAGGTGAGCCCCTAACTCCTGATAGAACTGACACCACTGAAAGTGACTAAAGACAGACAGCAGTGTTTGAAATCCACCTGCCAAAGAAAGTGCAGAACTTCACCTAGAAGTTCAATGGGAAAGAGTTGAAGTGGGATGATAGGTATGAAATCACCACATCTGATGATGGACTGGCTCACACTATGAAAATTAAGGATGTTCTCTCTGTCCAGTGACTTTAAAAAACTCGTTGTTGAGACTGAAGATCTAGTGCAGAACACTCCACACTTCATTGATCATAAGTAATTCAGAGTAAGGATCTTTGGCAGTGGGTAGATGAAATAATGCAAGATAGCAGGGTTTGAGCTGCAAAATCCATAAAGCTGAAACACAAAGCCCCAGAGCTTTTGCTGACGAAGATGGAAGCTGCAGCCTCAGAAAGCTGGTCTGTGGATAGGCAAGCAGAGGAGCATCAAGATCTCATTTTCACACTGGGAGTAAAGTCCGAAGCCTGGATTCTCTCCTGCACAGGAACCTATGTTATCTCCTGCAAAGGCAAAGCCACCTGTTTTTATTTATAAGGTGATTGCTGATATGTGCCCTTCTTTCTTGCCAAACCCTTTCCCTTTACCAGTTCAGTTCATCAGCAATCTCAGGAACACCCAAGTGAAAAAGAAAGGAGAAGCCTGACTGGAATGTGTGCTGACTTCTGAAGATCTCACTCTGAAGTGGATGTAGAACAGACAAGTGATTGAGAGGTCTCCTCAGTACACCACAAAGCCTGAAGGGAAGCATGAAGGGAAAAGAGCAGAGCTTATCATTGATGCTGCTGAGCTGAGTGACTCAGGAGACTGTACAGGCTGTGCCCAACAGTGTCCATAATGAGCACTACTGCAGTGCCAGCCCAACTGTGGAAGGTAAGCATGAATGGCTCAAGAGAGCAAGAGGATGTATAGCAGTGTTCTTCAGGGAGTTCTACAGAGGAGCAGTGCTGCTTTGCTGTAACAGCAAGGCAACTGATGTGAGACAACACTGCTCTGCAGTCTATTTAGTGTTTAACATGGAATAAGCCATTAGTCTGTGCCCCCTCTTGGTAGCGTGCAGAAAATAACTAAGGACTTTCCTTTGCTATATAAAGCAGTGGAAGCAGAAAGCAGTAAATCTTCCATTTAATTCCTTGTATGTGTCACTTAAACTAGCCTAGTAAAGAGTACCTTGTTTCTTATTTTAATCAGCGTTGTTCTAATGAATTCTTATCCTGATTCTTCAAAGCAGCCCATGGGACATTTGACTGCAGTCTGCTGAGGACCAGCAGCACAACATGAGGCTGGTAGATATTTAATACCATATTTGTTGTGTGAATTAATTTTGCCATAGCATTATTGGTGCTGTAAACTTAAGTCTATGATCTTTACAGAAGCACACAAGTTTGTAAACAGTGGGGGAAAAAACATTGAAAAGCTTTCCTTCATGCCCTCAGCATTGGCTGGAGAAGAATTTCAAAGTTATGGTGCGGACTTTAGTGGCTGTTCGTATTTGAGATGACTTCTTTTAGATGTGGACCAGCTTTGAACTATGTTCAGGTGCCTTGCATGAAAAGCGCAGCATTTTAAGACCATTTTAAAATTAACCGCATGAAAGGAGGATAAAATTATATTAGTGTACCCTTCACAGATTCAGGAACAACTGAATAGTCAGTTGGTAGGCTAGTATGAGGGAAACTTCAGGAGCCAAAAGTAGATCAGCTGTGAGGTCAAGCAGATTTTCTACATGGAAGATCGATCTGCCCTAGTGCGGATGTCTCTGTAAGGCTGGTCTCTTTCTAATAGTCCTGTGTCTTCTGTGTCAGATGATGCCTTGCAAACCCTATCCTAGTGTACAAAGGTGGGTGGAGCTCACACCATTAGCTGCACTTTGGCCATGTATTTCTCATTTAGTTTTCCCAAAACAGGCCAGAAGGGAGTGGGTTCCCAGTGGCATCCCCAGCCCTGGGCTTTCCAGGTGTGCAGTCTGTGGACAGGGCTGAGTGTGACTCACAGTGGGCAAGGAAGCCCGGGCTCCTGGATAATGGGTACCAGGCTTGGGTTGTGAGTGCCCTCTGTGGGCCATGGCCAGAGTAGCCTGAAGGGTACAGATTCATCTTTCCTCATGCGGAGTTCATGTTCAGATACAAATATTATGTAGGCAGTAGAGGAAGTGTTCAGGTGGTTTGGCAGCTTCTCTGGACTAGCTAAGGGTCTGGATCAGTGCCAAGAGACTGAGTTCTGCTTCAGCTTTTAGGTTCCTATAGCTACATTTCCTCCAGTGCACACCCATAAAGAAGGGCAAAAACTACTTAGGAACAGCCTTTCTCCAACCCCCTTTCCCATGCTGTCAAACTCACTAAATCACTTTTGTTCTGAGGGCCCGTCTCTTTTGTTAGGAGATCTCCCTGCTGTTAAGTACCTCCTTGGTGTTTGAAGTGCTCAGACAAACAATCATTCTGCACAGTCTTTCTGTTCACATGTTTCCACCAGGATTCCTTCCAGAGACATCTGCGACCACGAGGAGTACGTGTGTGACGTTCATGCTCTGACCGGGGATCCTTACCAAGCTCTGTGTTGTCCTGAATGACACAAAGGTGGAAGGAATATGGCTCAAGGATGGCAAATATGTAAAATATCATGGAATTGTCAGTACAATGAAAGCCTGCAAAACCGTAGTGGGAAGTTTCCTCCAAATAGCTACTGGGGGACTTGGTTTGCATTTGATGAGGGGCTTTTGACTAAGGACAAACAGATGGACAAATCAGACAAGAACAGATCTAATCTTTCCCAGTCTGCTACAGCCTCATTCTTACTAGGTTTTGGCTTTGAATCTTAGCTTTTTCTGTCCCAGTCTCCTGTAAAGATGCTTTCACATTTGCTAACTCATTTTCTCAGCCTGTGGACTTGCATTCTTTCCCACAAGGCTGGCTTCTCACTTTTCCCTCCCAGTGTCTGATTTTTTGAGTAATCAGTAAATGTATCCCTTGCATGCTAATGTGCACCCTTTGTTACATGCCATGGGGCTCATCTATGCAGATGCACAGATCGCTCTGTCCACGTAACAGTGATTTTGTTTTGTCCATAGATCACAGAGCATTTTACTAGAGTGGGAACTAGAAATCCTGACTGCTTCGTAATCTTAGAGTAGAAAACCATGATCAGAGGATTCAAGGACAGGGCTGGAGATGGCATTTGTTACAGTGTGGGTTGTTTCCTGCTTCAATCTTATCAGATCTGGATGATGAACCAAGGAGCCATCCACAAACTCATCCCTGACAGAGTGAGAGAGGAGCATGAAGGGAAGGTAGACGTTCAGAGCCAAGGGAGTGGAACAACAGTTGCCATCAGAGGTAACCACCCTATCTCCTTGCTGCTCTTTACCAGGAGTACACAAACACTCGCAAAATCAGTGCTTCACTGCGTCTCCTTGCCTGGGCCTCTACCGTTTTACAGGCTTATCTATGTGCATGAGCAAAACCTTTTCTTTCTGCTTCTTTATTCCCCGAGGGGAGAAAATTGAGCAGTCATAGTGGTTGTTTTTAAGTGACTAAGCAGAGGTTTCTGTGTTTATAAAGCAGTGATCAAGAATTTTGGCCTGAGCCTTTACTTCAAACGTTGTTGTCAAGAGCAACAAGAAAAACACCTTTTTCTGGGATTCTATGTAGAAATCTCTCAATATGTGGCTTACTCAGCTCTGGGCAGGCAGATGGCGCCAGATGGACCCGCAGGCTCGTGGCACTGAGCCTCTTCTGGATCAAGGCGGGGTGGATAGATAACGCTGCACGGACAGCGGGACAAACGCCGCGGCGAGGGTGCTGTGGCTGTAGCACCGAATGTTTGTCATTCCTGTGCTGCAGTAAAATCCATCCACAGCAAAGCCTTGTTTAGGGAGAGTCGGTTTTCCTACATTCAGAAAAATTTTTGAATACCTTTTATGGCTTTCAGCAGGAGATTGTAATTTCTAAACATACAAGACAAAAAAATAAAAGGAAAAATGCCAAATATGTTTAGGAACCCAGTTATTTATTGTATGCAGAACATCCTTATCTTTTTCCCATATTATTCTATAACAAATGAGGGAGTGTTTTCTTTACAAACAGTATCAAACTTTGGGTTTACTATCTTTACCATGATCATATCCCAGCATGGCCTTAGGGAGGAACAGCACAAAGAGCAGCCTCTTGTGCCTTACTAAACTTACAGGCTGCCTGGAATCAAGTCTCTAGGCACTAGGGAAGTGAGGAGCTTTGGGGCTTGCTGTTTCCCAGAGTTCCCTCTTTTTCTGCTGAGCTGAACTAGTAAAGGGGGTCAACTGACTCCCTATACAAGAGGCAGAACTGAATTAACTGAATCAAAACTCGCTGAAGATTTTGACTGTCCCCAGAGGCTTTCACAAAATACAAGTTTCTTAGATTAAAAATATGAAGGGATGTTTGAAGGGCCCAGCTGGGGACCCTCTTTTTTGGCAACTCAGACACAGGAAAGATGTCAAGCTCTATTTGCAGCTGTGGTTTTCAGACATCTTCTCTTCTTTCCAGATACTCCTGTTATTGAAGGATCTGTCCTCAAGCTTTTTGCTGCACGTAGCAAAGACTACAAAGACTAAGCATACAGCAAGCACCAAGGTACGTTTCAAGACAAATCCAATGCCCAAAGTTATGTGGTTCAAAGATGGCATGGAGGTGACAGAGGAAGAGCAAAAGGTGATGGAGAAAGCCAGTGACTGCATCACAATCAAAACCTGTCTGAGAGAAGACAGTGGAACCATTATGCTGAATCTCAACAATTATTGTGTCTCGACTTAGAATCATAGCGTCATAGAATTATCTGGGTTGGAAGAGACCTCCAAGATCATCAAGTCCAACCCTTAATCCAACACTATCATGATTACTAGATCATGGCACTAAGTGCCACATCCAGTCTTATTTTAAAAACCTCCAGGGATGGTGAATCCACCAACTCTCTGGGCAAAGAGACTTCTGACAGTCCTTACCTCAACTTTTTTAGTAGGTCCTAAATTAATCATTTTTTTAATCTGGACAATTACTGTAGATATGTTGGGTTACAGACACTATAATTCAGACTTTCTTTTTAAAAATCTTGCAGTGGGTCAGATTTGGATTTGCACTGTGACAGGTTATGACCCTCAAGTAATAGTCCACCTTGTCACTCTGATCAGCTCTCATACTGCAGACAAACTAAAACCCCCACAGGGGAAAGCAGAGTTCCTGTAACACATGGGGAAAATGTTAAAATGAAATGGAAAGCACCCAAAGGCAATGAAGGAAAACAGGTGACTCACTTTGTCATCAAGAGGAGGATGGCTGGAGGAAAAAATCGTGGATCAAAGTAGGGGTGGTGTGATAGCAGCTACACCACATTTGCTACAGAGAGATGGAGGAAGAGAAAACCTGCTAATTCAAAATATGTGCCGTCAACTCTGAGGGCCTCATCAAGCCACTGCAAATTGAAGAAATTTTTGCTGGAGATCCTGTTGGCCAGCTGGTTTTGATGTGGTTTCACAGTCCTGCTTCCCGTCGTTTTTTGTCCTCTTCCTCCTTGCCAGTCCCCGAAAGAACAGTGTCCCCTGTGTTTCAGGGGACAGATTCCAAGGACAGAGCTCTGAAGCTGCTTTGTGCTTAGGATGATAGCAAAGATCAAACAAATACCTAGGCCCTTTCATGGCAAAAGTTTGTGGAATCAGAAATGCCTCAACAGGGACTGGCCACAAGAGAGGACTGTCTAATACACTGTTCTGGTGTCAGTTACATAAGCTGAGTGCAATACAGCAGAAATGAGAAGTGGCTTTCACTGGAAAATATTGTGGGGGAGGAGAGAAGATAATTTAAAAGGGAATGCTCAAAAAAACTTTTTGTTTTGCAGCCAAAACCAAAATATGTCATCCAAAAACTAAGTTGGTTAGCAAACGCTGCTGAGCTACATTCTGGGAGCTATAGTTCGGGTACCTCTTGTGCCATTTTTCCTTTATGGACTGGGATCCCCAGTAAAAGGGGATTTGTAGTCGCGTTTCCACAAGACCAGAGAGTATCACAGAAGATACAGTGCAAACAGTGAGTCTGGCCTTTTGAAACATTTCAGAAAGAAAATTACCAAATTACCAAAGTTTTTCAGCAAAAACTTTGCATTTTTGTCCAAACTTCCTGTGGATTAGGGAAAGCGTTTCTGAGCCACTCTCTAATGCATTGCAGAAATAACTCACTTTTGGGAAAAAATGTGCAAGAATTGAAATGTTCCAATATTGTAAATGACAAAAGGAAGTAGATGGCAAAGAAAGAGTCCTTAGAAAAAGGTTGTGGCCATGAATAAACCTAAATATGTTACTCTCCTTGATTGCTTGCTGTTCATATATCCATATATATTTATACACACACACACACACACACATAACATACACCCAGTTTGGAGTCAGTGTCTGATTGTACTGTGCTAATTTGGTTTTCTTCTGTGTAGAGCTTCCAAGACAGGTGTCTCAGCCTCAAACCATAGATGTCAGGAAAGAAGATGTCACCATCACCTGGAACTTCCCAGCCTAGGAGGGAGGCTCCCCAGTGCAAGGTTACATCATAGACAAAAGGAATAAAGGCTCAATCTTTGTGTCCCAGTCACCGAGAAACCAGTCCAAGGTCAGACCAAGATTATTGTCTGTTTTATATAAGCAGAAGGAAAGTTAGATAAGCTTTGAATGCAAAGCTGAGTGTTGATTAATCAAGGAAAATGTCATCATGGCATCTAACAAGATACACATTTTGGCAGACGCTGTTCAAAGCAAAATTTTCAGCCCAGTGGCTTGATACACAAAAGCAACAATGAGAGGGCAGAGCACTCCACACTTCAAGTCACACCTATGGATTTGGATACCTAATTTCAAGCATCTGTATGTTACATTTCTTCCTATCTAAATTTGATTGCTTTTCCCTGACTTTAGACCAGAACTGAATTAAACAAGTGACTGATTTTGTTGTATCCATCAGATAGCAACCATATGATCCATGCTTAGCACAGCTTGTGTAACACGTGGGAGTGTTCCTATCAGCAGCAGCATCTGACTAACGAGACTTTTGCTTTTCCTTTTCTGTTAATATTTTGGTTCTTTCTTGGATTCTTTCCTCTGTCTCATTCAAAATGTTGGACTTTCATATTAAGTAAGTTACAGTCAATCACGCTATCCAAAAATATCCACCTTAAAGCACCAACATTACTCATGGTAAATAATGGAAACACTTTTTAAGGCAAATTATTCAGTTACTGATGGTTTTTTTCGGAATTGAATGGAGGTTTAACCTTGCTTGAAGGCTAGATTGTGAAAAGCATGGTCACTCTGTTGGATTCATGACATCATAGGAAATCCCACTGAAGTCAGTGGAGCAAAACATGACAGTATTTTTCCCCAGTATGTATGCTTATACCAGACTATAGACCATAATGTAATAGAAAGCAAATTATGCGTTTTACTCTTATTACATGCATCAAAATTCCATCTCCTCCTTAGGGAGACAACTATGAAAACAGAGCAAACCACTGGAGAAATGGGGGTTAGACCCAGTTAAGGGGCTCCCTAAATCCCTGATATTTATATTGTTCTCCAGCAGTCCGTGAGCTGAAATTTCTTCTTGGTTTATCGCAATCCAAAAGCTGTTAAAACAAAAATTATTGACCAATTAGGAACACTTTTGTTGGTGATTAGAGTTGTATAATTGCAATATGTGTGTCTCTAGGTGCTAGATTCAAAGTGGATGATTTTCTGGAGGATACGGAACGAGTTCTGTGTGATAGCTGTAAACTGTGCAGGCCTTGGACTTCTCAGCATGCCCTCAACCTCTATTTGCAAAGGATACCACTGGTATGTTTCTTTCACTGTTGTGTAGTTTTCCTAAACAGGTATGTGATTATCAGATCAATGCATTTATGACTGAAGTCTGAGGGAATGTGATACATTCCAGCTTGGCTTGATATAGTGGGCTACATTGTCCTTACAGCTTAACTAAAGATTAAGGGTAGCTTTAATACTGTTGGCTATAAATGTAATATTGCAAGTGCCTAAAAGTGTGATAGTGTTCATTTAAAGTGTGTAACTAGTAAGATAAGGTCACAGTAAGAGATTCCCACCTGGGAGGAATTGAGTATATACAAACAGCAGAGATCAAGGTGATAAAGGTGCTCTAAGGTCTAGATACTTTTAGTGCTTAGTGTTCATGTATAGGTTGCCAAAGGCCAAAATATATGACAAAGAAAATAATTTCTCCTACTGTTGCTACACTCTTTTCGTAACTCCCCCATCAACCCTTTTAAAAGAGGAAACTCTTGTGGAATTCATGAAAGTTGCACACACTCTTTTACTTTAAGACTGCATTTTTAGTAGTAAAGAATCTGTGCCTAATTCTGGACTGATGAAAATCACAGACAAACTCCAAAGGATTACAGTAGCCTTAGAAAGGCTGAAATGGGCAAATTTTATTTTGTGACAGTTATAGAGAATTCTTACTCCATATGACCATATAACTAAAGTATTTTAAAGACAAAAGGCTGTCAGAAGCCATCAATAAATAAACTATTGATGAGTTCTTGTGATAGATCCAGGATTGGGCCTCAGTAGTTGCACATAATTTAGAAAAAAAGATCTGCCCAAGTGTGGAAACTCAAATAGCTAAAAAATGGAAGCCTTGAAGTTCAATAGTTACTCAGATGGGAAAGCATTCAGGTTCCTTAACATCAGAAGACAACACCAAAACAATTGAAAGCCTTAAGCTATGATTTTTCTCCTATTTGAAGACTTGCATTTTTCCACATTAGGCCTAAGAGAATATGTGCTGTCCATATGCACCATATTCTTATGACCCTGCATTCTCGTATGAGCGTTCTGTGTAAAAGCCATTAGCCTCAAGTTTGCCATGGCATGCTGCACTGGTTGTCTTCTTTGGTTTGGGGAGGGGGATGGGTTGTTGCATTTTAGCTGAGAATTTTAGAGCCGAACATGAATTTGGATACACAACACCCCCTTCATTTGATTAAAAACACACAGGTACTTTTTCATAGTGCATCTTTTGCTGTTTTTACATATTACTGAGATCTAACTAGACTGCTGCAAGGTGGACTAAAGAGCAAAAAGTAAAATCTGCATTTTCAAAAATTGCTATTAATTAGGGCTACTGTAATCTTTGGCAAATAAACTTGGAGAACATTAACAGGATCTTGCAAGCAAATTCAGTAATCCAAGCAGTCCAGATAGCACCTGACCATTTTTCAAATGACTGTACGATAGATTTATTAAACGAAAAGAGACTGAAGCCACTCAAAAGCCATACAAGACAGGTTTATAGAAAAGGTACTGCAGAGCTCACCAATCAGCTAGAAAGAAACAGAAGCAAATCTTTAATGCATAGATACCTCTCCAGAACACATGTGGAGAATGAGTGGTGGTCTGTGCTCATAGAGGGTGCCTTTCCAAGCTGAATTCAGGTGGTCCCATGTCAAATGTTGGGAGGATTTTTCTTAAATGGCCAACCTTGGAACAGAGTTTACATGTACGTGCCATGTTACGAGCTACATTGTTTTGGTGGACAGAATTTGCTGTGTTTTACCCTAAAACTTGCAGGTCCAGCATCTTGAAATAGGAACAACTTTGGATTCATGTATGTAAACAGAGGCCTGTGGGTACAGTAGTGTGTCAAAGCTCTCCTGATGTTGCAGACCCTTCAGGACTGCTGAAGATGGTGGATTTTTCCAAAACCAGTTCCAGTTCCAGCAGGAGCCGGACCAGGGCAATATGCTCTCAGGATACATGCTAGAGATGTGAGCTGAGGACACCAAGAAATGGAAAAGATGCACCAAGATTCATATCTCTAGTACAACTTATGCTGTGGGAGGCTTGCAGGAGAGACAAACGCTACTTCTGAACCTGAGCTGTGTATGAAACTGGTGTGGGAGACTCAGTGGAGTGACAGGAAAGAGTTCTAGCAATGCTGCCTTCAGGTAAGACCTGCAGCATCTGTCCAGCTGGAACTCACATCTATCAACTCTTACTTTCTAACGTTTTTAAAATATGCCTCATTTTGTAAAGGGTTATCAAAAAATTTTGCACAAAGGAACACTTAACATCACAACTCTGCTTCTTTTTGCTGAATTTTCGGAGGTGTCGAGAGGAGATGGAGAGAAGCACAAACTGTGAAGTCCTTGATCCAAATTAAGGTTATTCTGCCATACTTCTTGCTGAACTGTCCCCTTAATGAGTACGTCAGGTATAGTGGCAGATGTTTCTTCCACCATTTGACTTCTCACATCACATCTCACATGTGATTACGGAGCACCGTTGGAAGATTCTCTGATTCCTGTCATGGATATTGTGGTCTGAGTATGGGTTAGGAGAGTAGGTACTCCAGCAAATAAGCTGTCGTGTTTGAAGTGCTCATAAATACGGTGATTGTTTCAGGTGCTCAGTTTGAGTGGGATGAACTGGTGCTGGCATGCTAAAGTTTAAACAGTATTATCATGCTTCAAAGGCACCAATTATGTCTTGAGGATGAAGGTATTATGTCTTGAGGATGACCTGCTATGAAATACCTAGATAGCTTACTATATGAGGTAGCCAAGTATTTAAATATTTATTGTTTAGGACTTATGATTGCTTAATTAATAATTGGGAAATGAAGACTCTTTATGTCTAAGATACTCACAGGTACCAAAGCATGGTGCTGACTGCCCTCAGTAGCAGTAAAGATGCAAGATTCATGAGGCATGTTATTTAGTGCTGATTCCTGTAGAACAGAAAGGCATTCGGGCTTAACTGAGGATATCTCAGAAGGCAACATTCAGCTGACTGATACGTAAAGTGGTTGTTTCTCTTCTCAGTCTTCACTTTGGAACTATGCAACCAGTCCATGCAGCACAGCTTTGTTACCAATCTCCAGACAGAGAAACACCAAAAATCTCAGAGAGACTGAAGGCTCCAGACAAACTTCTCAGTGTGGAATAGCTTCATGCAGTACTATGCTGAAGAGTATGAGAAGTCCTATAAGAGACAGATGTTTATACAAAATTGGTTTTGGCAGAAGGTGGATTGTAAAGTCATCTAATGAGGCTTTAAAGCTGTCTTTTTCTCTGTTCTTATTCACTTTCTACACAAACTATTTTTAAATGTTCCTGTTCCACCTTCGTCACCTGAAATTGTCCTAAATAGGCGCTCATTGCTAAGCTGTTGATTGCTGAAACATTAATGCTTCTCTTCTGGTGGATTAGGAAGAGAACTGGCAACATTTTAACCCTTACACAAACTGCCTTCTGCTGAAACAATTTGAAGGTTTCTTCTTCCAGTCTGTCATTCACTTCTCCAAGCATGACTCAACAGACTGAAAAATGGCTTTACTTTTCTGTGCAATTTCTCACTCTCTTAATTTTTAAATTTCACTCTCTCCATCTGTTTTTCTTTTATCCTCCCCCATAGGTTTGATCTGACTGTAAGGCTGAAGAGCCACATGGTGGCTCTTGCTGGGACAGCACCATGCATTCATACGTCTTTCCCTGTGAGTTTCTGTGTTGTGTCTTGTCAGAGGAGAAATCTTGCAATTAGAATTTTCTTGGGCATATGGTGAAATTGAGCTGCAAGGATATGGAGGCTCTAGTTGCCCTTTGGCCTTTATCACATGAGCTGTCACTTTGGTTTCAAGTTTGTTGACTATTGGAGAAAAATCATGCAGTGCTTTAGGTTCATGAAATCCTGCATAACTGCTCACTATTTTTAACATTAAGTCTTTTTATAAGCCTCCCTGTGGTGGTTAGGGTAGAGGGACTTCTATGCACACAAATTTGTCAGCTGCACAATCCAGCCCTCTGCAGCTGGAGCAACAGTGTTCAGTAAACCATAAAACATTGGGGAAGCTCTCTGATGCATCACGAGAAGCAGAATTTTTCGAGCATGGAACTACAGTTCATGCTAACTGAAGTGAAATCATTGTTGATGAAACCTTGAGTGACCTAGGGGAGTGATCCAGTTGTAAAGGCAACGCTCAAGGTTCCAACACTGTTCTTTCTGAGGTACAATTTCCGTTAACATGGGTGTTGAGCTAATTTCTGTAAAGGCTAAGGGCAATTTCTGTGCTTTCTTTTTCTTATGCCTAGACTGCTGCGTGAGCTGAGGCTCTACAGTACTGTCTCGATCCGTTACTGATCTGAGGGTGTTCGGAATGATCCCAAGGGCGAAATTAAGACACAAACAAGGTCAAATGTCACAATCGAACATTATGATTTATTATAACCTATGCAAAAGAGACGAGAGGAGAAGGAATGGAGAGAAAGAGACAGAGACAGAGAGTATAGCTGCCACCACAGATCCAGCAGCATCCCACAGGTCTTGCTTCAATGTTTGGTGGGGGAGTGCTTCCAGCCCGATGTCAATCATTTCTGCTGCTTTATAGGGTAACTCCATTGTTTGCTTAACCATCCCTTCCACCCAGTGATGATACACATGCCCGGTACCATCGTTGGGGAGGTCTTCGGGGGTCTCCAGGCCCCTCTGTCCAGATACCTGGTGCCTCGGTGCTTACTGCGAGGGGTTAGGTTTTATCGTGCAAAACCAGAAGATGGCCTCTCCAGTCTCTTTGGGAACAACGTAACAGATACCAGGAAGACCATAAAACTCCAGTCTGGTTTATGGTCTCGTGTTTCAGCAAGGTTGAGACAGTCACCTAACGAGTCTTCGAGTCTTTTATAGTCTCTTACAAGTACCTTGCAAAATCAGCCCCAGTGTAAAAATGTATCCCTGTCTAAATTGTACAATTTTATCTGTATCACACCAGCTATTTTCCCTCAGCTTTCAAGGTGATCAAACCAATGAACTGTAGCACAAGTTTTATGTGGCATCTCCCAAGCCAAGACAGCTCTCTGCACTTTGCTGGGGACAAAGCCTGCCGTTGCCTTTATAGCTTGAAGAAATCTCCAAGATTGTTGTCCATGAAACATTTTTCTATCAGGCTAGCGTACAAGTGGCTCCTGTAGACACAGATATCCCTTTTGTGCTTGAGGAGGTGGTTTGTTTCTGTTGCTACTCAAGTCAGGAAACAGAATATTATAGCTGCACTTTTGTCTTGGCCAGGACTCACCACCACCACCAGTGATGTGGCAAAAAGAAGGCATATCAACAAGAGGGAGGACAAGAACCATTCCTAGTCCTCATCCACAGCACCAAGCAATTTGTTTCAGACTTGTACCAGATTATCTTCAAAAATAATTACAGAGGTGCCTTTTATGACATTCAGATGCAAGTTGCAGGTACAGTTTAGAGCAAACTTGAGTATCTCAGTCACCTCTGGGTACCAACAGGAAGTATTCCTCTGCCAATGGAAATTTCTCACAATTTCTACATCAGTATTAGAGTTGGGAAGGTTGTTTTCTTCTTGAAAAAACAAATTATCCTGATCATACACACCCCTTATCCAAAAAATGCCACAAATGATCCAAAATGTTATGTTTCCACTCAAGGAGAGAAAGACTGCCTGGTCAGAAAAGATCCTCATATCCCTTCTCACTGTGTTTCCCACATCTGCTTGCTCACAGCTGTTCAGCTGAGCCAGGCAGGGGAGCAGCATAGTTCAGAGCTGAGGGATAAAGAAGGTACTGCTGGAGCTTTGGTCACTGTGCAACATGGACAGAAAGGGTGAAGTAGTTATTTCTCCAGGTATCCCTAAATGCTGCCTTGTTTGATCAGGCAGATCCCCATAACAGCACTAACATAAGTGTGTCTGTCCCCTCAGCAGTCTGGTGACATCATTTCCATTGCAAGTGGGGCTGTGACAGCCAAGTGGAGGCAGGCTGGCTTGCTTCTTTGTCATCTCTTCAGAGAGTGCTTTTAAAGCTAACAGTGTTATTTTAGCATCAGAAGGGAATTACATGGACAGAGCAAATTGGTCCTCAGGTTGCTCAAGCTAGAAGCAATTGAGGAAAGAAATACTTTCCTAAACAAACTGGGATTTTGTAAGGGAGGAGATGAAGTAAAGAAGTTTTGCCCCAGAAAAGGACAGAAGGGGGGTCCCAAACAGAAGAAACCAATACTTAAGTGCTCATTAATTCTTAATTTCCCCTGACCGCCCACTAATCTGCAGCTGATTGAAGAAGTCCCCAACACTGTGACTCTAAATGCCAGCTCAGATTTAGAAGACAGCTAGCAGACTGAGTATGGTGTCCCGAAACGTGACCTCAGTACTGCTGTGTGGTTCACAGAGAAGGTCTACAGCAGTAAGTACACTGTCCCACACCTGCTCCCAGGGAGGGAATATTTCTTCTGAGCCATTGGCTACAATCACATTGGGAACACTGACCCTCTGGATTCACAGGAACAGTGGTGTATCTCCAAAGACAGAGGTAAGGATAAAAATTCGTGACAGTACTGGAAGAAGATGGGTGCTCTGGTGCACAAGACTGGATTAAGCTCAGTATCCCTCTGTGGCCTTGGGTATCCCTAACCTATTCTATGCTTCCGGCCCCCACTTGGGGAATAGACACAAGAATAACTTCTGTCCTATGCCCATCCCTTTGATGGCTATCTCTTCAGGACCAGGCTTCCTTTTACAACAGCTATGTGTGGCACATTACTTAGCAGTGCATACAGATGCTGTTTAAGTTAAAATTCAAGACAGTAGGGGCCATCCTTATGCAGGTGGGATGATATTATCATGTCTTTATATAATAGAAGACTGGCATTACAAGTCCTTTGTGTTGCAGCACTTTTCCAGTCTGAATGGGATTTATTTCCTAAATGAAAATCAAACAAATCTGTCACACATAGGAGATTGACATTCTTTCTGGGCCAGAAGCTACATGAAGTCCCTAAAAGCACATTACATTTAACACTCATAGGTCATCCTATCAGGTAAACACCTCCTTTGTTCAGTCACTCTCTGCTCAGGCCAAATCATTATTTAGGGTGTCCCATTAACAGTACTCCCAAAAAAACTGAGCATGCCCCAGGTCATCAAATCAAAACAGTGAGTGATCCTTCTGCCCAGCTGGGGGCAAAGCAGAATGCAATTATTCTGAGTAGTGAGATCCAAGCCGAACAAAAATTTTCCTTGGTATATGCCTGTTGTAATAAAAAATACAGTAATATAAAACAAACTATATCTTAATATATATTACGAGATTATGCATTTATTTCTTCAGACACCTATCCACATGCTGTTACAAGTCTTCTAATCCCATTAAGATCAACAGGCAATACATTAAAATAACAAAATCAATAGTACTCTAGGATGAGTAATCAGGTGTCAAATTGTGTATTTGTATTTAACAGTCAGCTTTCTTTGATTCATGTAATTAGACCATAGGTATGTTACTTTGACTACATGAGCAGCTGAGAAAGAGCACTTCCAGATATGTGCCGTAGTCATTTTTTTGTATGGAAGTGCTATAGGCCTGGATTTTAGAGAGTCTGAAATAGCTTCAATAACTGCTGTGTGTAGGCAAGTATAGAAGAGTAGTAAATGAAGGAAAGCTAGGTTGGTTGTGCCTTGTAGTACATTCCCTTGATAACAGCCTGCCTGTCTTCAGGCAGGACAGCAGGACATGAGCAGATGTGAACTGATTTCCTGTTATTCATTAGAAATGGCAAGTCACAAGGTTTATTTGCTCAAACCTGAGAGATGGAAAAGAAGTCTGAAGGATAAGGGGCATAATATGCTGTTTTCTGAGAATGAGGTCTCATAAGAGAATGCTGCCATACAGTGCTACCACAAAGATGATCAGAGGGCTGGAACCCCCAGCTATGAGCACAGGCTGAGAGAGATGGAGTTTTCAGTCTGGAGAAGAGAAGGCTTTGAGGAGGTCTTAAGCAGCCTTCCAGTACTTGAAGGGACCTACAAGAAAGCTGGGGAGGGACTTCTTACAAGGACAAGTCGTGACAGGATGAGGGGGAATGGCTTTAAATTGGAAGGAGGAAGATTTAGATTAGACATTAGGAAGAAATTCTTCACAGTGAGGATGGTGAGATACTGGAAAATTTACCCGGGGAAGTTGTGGATGCCCCTTCCCTGGAATTGTTCAAGACCAGGTCTAGTGGAAGGTGTACCTGCCCATAGCAGGGGGTTTGGAACTAGATGATCTTTAAGGTCCCTTCCAACCCAAACCAATCTATGATTCTATGATTCAGGATCCATGAGATTTACCTGATGGAACTCCACGCCGATGTAAAATGAGGTAATAAAAATTTGAAAAAAGGGTTTTAGATACAGGCTGAAAATGGAAAATATGCAGTGGACACTGGAAATTAAATTGCATGTGCAGTTATCCTTGATTCCCCCAGAGCCATTCTGTAGACGATTACTGCCTTAGAGCAACGCTAGCAGAGCAATATCCCTTCCTTTACAAGATCACCTGCTTGGGTTTATAATTGAGTGTAATTTAATCATGCATTTCTAAAGTGCCTGGGGAGCCGAATATCCAAAAGCACTTTACAATTTAATGGCATTAGCGAGAGAAGGCATTGATATATCCTCACGGTGCAAACTTGACACCTTATTTACAGACCAAGAAACAAAGAAATTAATTGCTTGCTTACAGTTGCATAGCAGATTAATATGAGAATGAGATTTCTGATTTCTTCCTCTTTTGCTTCTCATTTTGTGTTTCTTTACACGTTGAGATAGGTATGCTGGTCAGATGCTGAGAGTAATGCCACGTATTGTTGACTCTTCCTCCTCCCTGAGTTTTCTTTGGTGGGAAAGAAGGCTCAGGTCATATCCAAGCTCTTTGGATTTGTACTGATGCAGGAGAAGACTCTCTGTCTTGATGGTGCTGGCTCTGTGTTTGCATCTGCAACAGACAGCACAGTGTGAAACCACCCTTGGTAACTCTGTCCTCAGCAGAGTGTTCCGACTTCAAAATGGAAAATCCCAGGAAGGACTGTTCTTCCTGGTTCATCACCCCACTGTAGAGCCACTGCATGAGTCATGGCAACAGCTGTGCCATGAGCTGCAGTTTGATCAGCAACCCCCACCCAATAGTGACCCTGTACAAGGGCAATATTAGCATCACATTCAAGTCTAAGCCGTGGGTCAACTCAAAAAGTAATATCAAAAAGTAATTGCATATGATCCCTACAACTTGCAGCTACAAGCTGATCATCTGTGGTAGGTCAGATTTGCAGCCACTGTGATTTGTTAGGGGTGATTCCCTCCAGGTTGAGTAACCATAGTTTTCATGTCTCTGAGTATAGTTTACACACTGCTATTTTCCAGGGCAAGTGTACTTACTGGGACTGACACTGTGGATCACACTTCTCTGGGCCAGTTTCTCTCTCATCCTTGTCCACAGATGAAGAGGTTGCTCAGCCTGTAGGTACTGCAGCTGGAGCTGCAAGGGCCCCATTGTAAGAACTTATCTTCATGTCCAAAAACCAGCCTAACTCTGACTTTGTCTTCCTCTGGTCATTAAGATTTGTCTTCAGTTGCTTGCAGGCAGTATTGGATCCCTTAAAATGGCATATTTGGCAGGTCTCATGAATTCCCTAGATGGCTCAAAAGCAAATTTCTTAGTCTCTGACCAGGCTTGCTCTACACCCATGGTATGTGGTCAAGTGATGCGATCTGACAATATCCTTGTACATTTTTTGAAGATACCGCAGACACAGCATTGGGTAAATCTGTTCTCTTCATTTGTGGAATAGGAGGATTTTATCAGTGTTGTATGAAAGCTAGTAAAAATTTCCAAGGCACAAAAAGGAAGAAAAACAGACCTTTCATATTCCCCTCTCCCTTCTCTGTTTTTTTTCCATGCTGGAAGCACCTGGTGAAGTTTTAAATCAGATTGTAACACACAGCTTGATTCCAGATGCCTCAAATTGGCCCCCAGCGACTGAACACTTCCAGGTGTGTGAGGTGAGATTTGACTAACAGTAACCCATGACCCACACATGGGCTCCCCATATCACAGTATCACAGTATCACAAGGTTAGAAAAGACCTCTGAGATCATCTAGTCCAACCTATGGCCCAACACTAACGTCTACTCATTGTTTAAACCATGGCACTAAGATGCCTCATCCAATCTGTTTTTAAACACCTCCAGGGACGATGACTCCACCACCTCTCTGGGCAGCGCATTCCATTGGCAAATGACCCTTTCAGTGAAAAATTTTTTCCTAATATCAAGCCTAAACCTCCCCTGACGAAGCTTGAGACCATGTCCTCTTGTTCTGTCACTGATCGCTTGAGAGAAGAGACCAACCCCTGCTTGCCTACAACCTCCTTTTAGGTAGTTGTAGAGAGCAATGAGGTCTCCCCGGAGCCTCCTCTTCTCCAGGCTAAACAACCCCAGCTCCCTCAGTCACTCTTCATAGAGTTTGTGCTCCAGCCCCTTCACCATCTTTGTTGCTCTCCTCTGGACACACTCCAGCATCTCAACATCTCTCTTAAACTGAGGGGCCCAGAACTGGACCCAGTACTCAAGGTGTGGCCTGACCAGTGCCGAGTGTAAAGGGCTGAATACTTCTCTGGTCCTGCTGACCACACCATTCCTGATGCAGGCCAGGATACTAGGCACAAACTTATAGCTTGCAGCATGGTCTTACAATATGTACAGCAGTGCCTTGAAACAGCTGTGTCCTCTGAGATTCATCAGCCCGTGGTAAACTCACCTTGCTTATGGTTGATTAACTATTGAGCCTTCAATGTTCAGTATCTGAGAGAAAGAATTCTCCATCTCTCTGTCCATTGTGACACTAAAGCTTGTTTCCCCCATTCGCCCTCTCTAAATAAGGGCCCTGCTGTCTCAAGACCTGTTGGTGTTGTCATAAAGGGAACAAGAGAAACAAACTGCCAGGCACAGCTTGAAATGAAACTGATACAGCACCAATTATAAGGGACTATATTTGGAAAGATCTTTTAAGGTTATTTTTGTCTGTGATCATTGCTCCTGCCAACAACTGTTAACCACCCCCTCCCCCAGGGTCTGGTTCTTTCTGCTAATGCAGAAGTAGCTTAGCGTGAGTCGGTGGAGGGGAAAGGAAGTTCACGCTGGGTTTCCTGCTCTGGTTTTCAAGCAAACTCATCTGTCTGTGTGTAGCATACATGCAACGCTTCTTTCACTGAAACCAACCACTGCCCACCTAAAAGACTGAAAGCAGTTCTTTACCAAGATTTCCTGGTGTTATTGGGTCTCCCACTTCCTGTGCTCCTCAATACATTCTTTCCTGAAGCCTGTGTTTCAAGCCACAGCTCGAGGACAGTTGCCTAGTGCCTAAAATCAGTGGGAGCTTTCTCTACCCTGGCATCACTGCCAGCCAGGCTGACACACAAGGAGCCTTGGCAGCTGCTCACCTAGGTTTGGGCAGGTCACGCAGGCCTGAGGGGCAAAAGAACAACTCCCTATCCTCTCAAAGATCTGATTGCTGGCTAGGAAGTGCCTTATGCCTTCCCACACAGTGCTTGTTGAGGTGAGGACTGTTACAACTGGAACACACCTCTTCGAAGTTATTCAAAACAGCCTTGTTGACAAGCAGAGCAAGCTAAGGAACAAGGCTTGCAAAAGCACTGTGGGGGTGAGGTGCTAATTTATATTCAGATTCCTTAATGGGAGATTATTTCTGAGGCCTCCTGAGGCTCCTCCTTTACCTTGACCTGGTAAGACCTTGACCATCTCTTGGGACGGTCTCTCTGCTGTTAGGGTAATTTGCAGCTGAGTGAGATGAGAGAGCAGGAATCAAAATAAGAGACTGTAAAACTGAATTTAATGAATTCACTTCAAATTGAGCTTAACTGGAGGTTTATTTTACATCTCAGGAATTATATTCTTGCTGATTTTAGTTCTAGAAGAGGTATAGTTACTGCATGGAGTCAGGTGCTGTAGGCTGGAGGACATCGTACCTCATGTGAAAGCACTCTTCGTTAGACTGGGAGCTCCTTCAGACCAGGACTTGGAAGGCTCTCTTTAGGGACTTTTTTTAGACTTTCAATGGTGACAGGCTATTCTGAGGGAAAGGGGATGGGGTAATGAGTGATCTAAAGAATGAGTGAATCTGCTGATTTGAGTAGCTATGCAGGATTCTCAGTTGCTGATTTCTATGCTGATTCCATGGGAGATAAACCTGTTTCTCAAATATCTGTCTTTACTCCTCTTAATGTATGCTCTTTCTGTCTTTCCTGCTGTTGTAGCTCAGAAGGGGTAGATATCATTTTCCGTAGGCTGGAAGGTGACAGGTTGCAGAGAACACAAAACCTGCTAGACCCAAAGTTAATTATTTGGAACAGTGATGAACTGAGCAAGGGGAAAGGAGAACAAAAATGAGAACTCCCTAAATTTGAACTGTTCACTTCCTACAAAAACTGTGACCAGACAAATTTTTCCTTTATACAGTGGAAAGCTTTATAAAGCTTTTTAGCCAGGGATTTATGACACTTGCACTCAAAACATAGGGTTGGTTGCAGTAATTACAGCAGTTAGTCTTTTTTTTTTTTTTTCTTAAGGAAAAGATTATAAAAGCCTTCTGGACACAGTGACAGAAAGTTTGCAGAAGTCAAAACACAATATATAATTAGTGGAACTAGCTCTGCCTGGTCCAGCATGCAGAACAGCATTGCTGGGCTGTGTAGTTTCTTGTTGTTTGTGTGGCTCAAAATGCAACTGTCCTTGGCTTTTGTAATGGTCAATTAAACTAGGTGGAGGAGTGGAGCTTCTGCTCTGCAGGGGTGCTTCTGAAGTTTCTGTCTTCCTTCCCTCTTAAGTGGTTTTTGGATCATAGGGTGCATGTTAAAGGCGATGTTTCTAATACCCTCTGCTACCGTATCTTAACAATAATAAAAGGAGCCAAAGACTGCAGTTCTCACTTCTTTGTATCCGTTTGTTTCCACACCGGTCAAGAAGAATCCTGCTTCTGAGTTCAAAAGGAGACTTGGGTTCTGCCTCCATGTCCCAAGATAGCCCGGCAGGACCTCCATGGTGATCTAGGTTTCATTATGTCAGATTGTATATTAACACAGTGTAAGCCATAAATCTGCAGTACTTAAATCCTTGCTATACCAAGAAAGTAAAAACAGTCTGCAGCTTTGCAAATGACAGAGACACTTTGTGAAAGAGCAGGCTGTAGAGGGTAAAACTTGAGATCCAGAAGGGCCTAGGAACTTCACTGCTGGTGGCCAAGACTAGGTAAGGAATTACAGAGTATCTGAATGATTGAAAGGTTAACAGATTGACAGATAGATAAATACACCTATATATATACACTGGTGCTGCTCTTTTTAATTTAGACTGAATTCTTCCAGGACCCAGTTGTGAAATAAAAGCACAGCAGTGGCCAGCCACAGACACACTCAGTCTGATGATATTTCATCTTTATTCCATCTGGAGTTAGGAAGGAGGTGTGAGGAAACAGGATGCTCTTCCCAGCAGGCCTCAAAGTTTTCAAAAGAAATTGTAAAAGACCAAATTAAAGAAAGAGGAAAGAAGCACCCGCTTTTGCCTGTCATTACCCGCTTTAGTCTGCTTTGAAAAGAATTTTGTAGTATTTCTCTCTAGTAGTGATTCATTCTCAGGTCAAGAACCACTCCACTTCAGAAGGGGAACATGAAGGAGTTTCTGTTATGCCTGTGAGCAGATCCATTTAATGGACTGTGAGCAGTTACACACTCTGTGTTTCTATGCTATAAATCCTTGAAACCTGTTCCTTTGGTGATAGATGGCCTGGTTCACGATTAATGAAACCACATATCTGTGCCACTGCATGAAACAGCTGAAGAAACTGGCATCAGATCCCCAACCAGAGAAAAATGTCCATACTACCCTACTTTTTCTTCCTGGAAATTTTGTTGGGGTGGGGAAGAGAGACTTGGCCATTTGTCTGGGATTTCTGGGCAGCAAGCCGCCTTCCCAGAGCAATTCTTTGCAGTAAGCCGCTTTCTCCCTGTAAGTGTGGACAAATGGACATTGTATGTGGGACTGACTGTAGCAGCAAGGGGGAAGCGCGCTTCAGGTCTCCAGATCCCAGGGCACCTGGGACATGTTGTAACATGAGCTACATGCTATTGTTTCAGTGTTGCCTGGTTGGTTTGTGTTGAGTGTGCTCTGTGGGGTGCACATGGCCGTGTTTCACGGTTCCCCAGACAGTATTCCTGTAATGTCACCAGCTGTGACAGTGGTTGTCGGCTGCAGTGGGTGCTGGGTAGTGCCAGGGCAGAGCCACACAACTGATGGGTGTAACAGTGGCCCAAAAACGACTGCCACAGAGGTTCAGTCAGCTACAGACTCCATGCTGAAACTGTCACAGAAACACAAAATGAGCAAGGAAACATTGTATACGCACAGTAAAAATACCCGGGAAATTAATATTTTTAATTGCTGTTACACAGAAGAAATGAGAAAAAAATACATTCCAAACAAAGAATTAAAATAGTAAAATCAGCATAAAAATGTGTTAAGAAAAGTTCCCATATCAAGTGGCCGTACTGCAAGTGGTGACCTTTACAATCACGAAGGAAGTAAGTGCTAGAGACTTTCAGACATGGCAAAATTCTTGGCTCCCAGGGGACAGCAGCTGCTTCAGTCACATCTTCAGTGCACTCTGCCTGGAATGCGTGGGAGAGGGGCTGGAGCGAGAGGCTCGCATGGGTGCAAGACATGGAGATTAGTGTTCAGGACAGACAAGCAAGTCTGCAGCCTTGGCTAGGCGGAACTACCACTTACCCAGTGCCATTTGCTTTTCCTTACCTTCTTGTTTGTTTGTTTGGGGGTATTTCCAATTTTTTTGAATTTTATTTAACAAAGTGTCAGGTTTTGCTGGCCTGACCCTGCTAGCACCATAGCCTTGGAGCAAGCCTCCTCCAGGTGATTTAAGAGCAAGGCCTGGTCCAGCAGGAGCCTGCACAACCAAGGTTTGATACGTGTGTTTGTACTGGCTCAGCACCATCACCCAATGGGCTGGCTTTGGTTTCTTGCTTTTTACCTGTCAGAAAAGAAGTTTCTTTTATTTCCTGATGCTCTCTCCGTCTTTTGAACAATCCAAATTGGCCCAGTCATGCGCCCACTGCAGTCTCGGTGGCTCGGCCCCTGCATCCCTCTCATATGAGACTGGCCTTGTGCTTCAGCGTCACTGTTGAGCCATCGCACAACTCCAAGAGCTCATCCTGCAGCAGCATAGTGTCACCACAGAAACAATACAAGCCACAGAAGATTTGGCATTCTTGCCAACTGGCCACATTTTTTCATTTGTAGTCTATCATCGAGAGTTGTATATTTTTATTCTTTACAATAAGAGCAAAGAAATAACATTAAGAAAATTTCTTCCAAACTAAGAAAACTAAAACACATCAAACATTTAAAAGAAACCATAAAAATTTGCATTGTGTTTGCTTCTGAGTTCATATTAAGATAAGATTTTGCTGCAGCTGCTTCAAAATTATGGTCCATTTCACAGGTACATATCTCATGTTCCTTGATGTGCAATTCTTCGCCTTCATTTGTGTTTGTACAGCAGGTAGTGCTACCAGAACTAAGTAGTTTCTAGCTGTGGTCCAGATTTGAAATCAGTGAGCAGTGGCATTGTTGTACTAGTTGAGAACATGGTGATGGTTTTAGAGCTGTACTTCTAAACCAACTTTTGTTCTGGGCCCTAGAACTGGTGTTACAACCACTTCCTTTGCTACAGAACCTCCTATTTCTTTGATTCAGGTGAAAAGGAAGTAATTCATGAAGGATGTGTCAACCTTACTGATTCCATCAAGGCCTTCCCTCTCTGCTGATTTTAACGCCAGTAAATCACAGAAATTAAATATCATTTTGCAAGTTGTCCCACGAAACTTAGCTGACCTTCTGCAGAATGAACGTTGAACAGAATGACTTCATTTTCTGTTCTTGTCATTTCAACAGCCATAGCAGACTGTGAGAACACTATGTTTTGGCTGGATTCGATTTATTCTAGCTAACAGTCAGGGATAAGACCAGACTGCAAAATTTGGATGCAAGGTTCTCATCTAAGAATTTGGTTCAGGATTTTAGAAGAACTAAAAATCATTTGCAAAACTGAAATTAGATTTCAGACATTTAGGCTTAACCCTCCTCAGAGTTCAAGTGCAGCTGAGCCCATCCTGTTAGCCAGTATGAATAAATATTTTACATTTCCTTTCTATTCTGATACAGCTTGAAAGGGCAGTCATTCATTCCACGCCTTAAGCTGAAGAACTGCATATCCCTAAAAACATTTTTAACACTAAGGTAGGATAATAGGTTGGGACTTATGTAGCACTTTACATCTTCAAAGCACTGCATAAACTTTAATCCTCGCAGCATCCTTGTGAGGTAGGTAAGTACTAACATCCCCATTTTAGAAATGGGGTGAGGGCCTGGTTCCCTGGTGTTGCACAGCACTGGCCCGCCAGATGAGGACCTGGCCCCAGAAAATTTAAGTGACTTACCCAAGGCCACAAAAGGAGCAAGCATGGATAAAAGGCAGGAGGAGTACCCAGGAAGACTTCCGTCATGAGAAGTCGGCAACTTCCCATCCTCTTCTAAGAACACAATTCTGATGCTTCTGCTTAAAAGAGCCCCTATCTGTATCCAGAAACCAAGCAAAGAAGAAGAGGCACCAGCCACTGAGCTCTACTGTTGCTGTTTGCCTTGATCTGTAAAGGAGTTGATAGTGCTAGGGTCAGGCACACTACACCACTGGGGTGCTTCATTCCCTCTGAAATGTCCCTGGGCCAAACACTGGGTGCTTCTCAAAGACCGTACCTCTGAAAAGAAGAAGAATGGATCAAACCTCACAGTTTTACAGTGTAAAAAGACAACAGGAAGGACCCCAAAGGCAGTGCCACAGACAGTCATGTTGTTCCTACTTCCTGTTTGCTTCCTCCCAGAGTCAAGATTACCCTCGTTTGGGATTGAGGGACAGTTGTAATCCCAAGAAAAGGTATTTAATAGACTGTCAGCAATTGTTTAGTGTTTCTTAGGGTTTATGAAATTCAAAATTGTGTCAAATCAGTGTCCACAGCAGCTGGTCTTTTCCCAGCAGGAAAGAGCCTCCAGGAATATGGATTAAAAGGAGGAATGCAGAGCAGGAGAGAGATTTTGAAGACTGAGAGCCTTTGCTGGCAAACCTCTGAGCCAGCCAAGGTTCTTGTTGACTTTGCATGCTGAGGACTCTGCTTCGTGTTCCTGGGAAGGCTGAAGCTGTTGCAGCTCTGGGATGGAGGAGGCCAGCATTTGTTGGCCAGGATGCATCCCAGCCAGCCTGTTCCAGGTGAGGGGACAGACTTCTGCCACCATAAACTGCACCTCTGATGGGCAGTGGAGAGGAGAGGGCAGGCCTCCTAATAACACTTAAAAGATCCTATTTTGCATGTATCCAGTGGCTGATGGTGGAGCAGGATAACAAAGCAAGCCAAGATGAAAAAGCATGCAGAAAAACAACTCAACCATCTTCACAAAATTACAGACTACTTATTTCTAGAGAGGAAGAAAGAGATAATCAAAATTCTAACCCTTAAATAAAGCTTACTTTATCACATGTGCATTTTCCTCAAAGCAAAGGGAAGCTCAGGATGTAGTGGGCTACTCTGAAGAACTACCAGGTAAGAAATGAGAGTGCTGGACTGACCCATGACAAGGTGCTGTAAATCAAACTGAAATGCGCTCTTTGCTTACATGCTGGGAGGATGGTGCTTACATGCTGGGAGGATGGTGGTGGTCACCCCAAGTGCTCAGATTTCCTCTGAGCTGGGTTAATGTGTTGCAGGAAGAGATTTGCAAACAGTCAAGCAAAGTAACAGCAGGTGACTGTAGGGTTCAAGCTGTGGCCAGGGGATAAGCAATGCTGATGAATGAAGATGTTTTATGACTCTGAATTCCCTCAGGAGTTTACTCCACGCAGGCCCCAGTGTGCCAGTGAATGAATACTGACGATATTACACAACAGCATTAAAGGGAAGAGATTACACGAAGCTGTGCTATTTACAATGCTTTCCCTCTCGGTAATACAGCTGACCTTTCTGATCTGTGTCTATAATGCAGCAGATGACTCCCCAGGGTCAGGATGGTTAACCTAGATTTTTGTAATACTGGCTGCATTTGCACTAATGCAGAAGTCATGGGGAGGCAATGCCAATGCCAAAACCAGTCCCGCCATGCGAGGCTGCAGAGGAGCAGGAGACCCACTTAACAACTCTCAACACCAAGGGAAAAGCTAGGAGGGCTGGTAGGTTTCCATTAGGAGGGCTGGTAGGTTTCCTTCCCTGACCCTGCTGCACTCCTCACAAAGAGGAATTCCTGCTCTGCCAACTGTGCCAGAGACTCAGTGCCAGGTTTTCACCTGGAACAGTCGGGGCATACTAGGTATGGAGACCATGATGATTTTCCGCCCATGAGGCTGGTCTGGAGGGCTGCCCCTCCTGCTCCGTTCCTGCTCACGTGACTGCATGCAAGGGGCTGTTGGGGTGTGCATGGATTCTTATTGTGCAGTCTGATCTGTTTGTCCCTGTTTGGCTGCCAGCTTAAGGAGGTGCAGAAACCGCTTCCTTTGCACACCTGAGTGCACTCGTGTCTTAAAACAAACCATTGTGGAAGCATCTCAATCCACAGGAGTGGACCTAGGATTGACAGAAGGAAAAAGCACATTCAAGATAATTTCAAACAGAAACAGAGCTTGCTGCTAGATATCCTGAATAAGAGGAAAAAAACCAAAAATGATCACAAATGAGCTTGGATTAAAAATCAAGGCAACCTCTTCCTATATCTTTTTTACCAGAGTCTGAAGTCAGAAGTAATCTTGCTTCAGCAGATGGGCAAACAAACATACCAAAGAATCTGGACCAGAATTAAACAGGCTTTCCCAGCCCTGATGGTGCATTCTTACTGCATCCATGAGAGCCCAAGAAGGAAGCAGCAGGCACTTTGAACACACCGGACAGTGCTTTTCAGGAAGCTCTGCTGAAAAGGGACTTCCCAGAAACAAGTGATGCAAAGCTGATTGTTTACCACCAGCTGGCAAAACACAATAATCTACATCCTAAATCAGGGCTTTGACCACAGGAAATGCTCACACGAAGATTTGAGAGAGATACTGCAAGCAGCAGTACTGTAAAGTTTAATGAGTATATGGAAAACTATTTCTTAGGATACTGGGGAAGAAAGGGATGAAGGTTAGATTCCTGTCTGCCATACTAAAGGGAATCAGAGCAATACATTAGTAAGACATGCTCTAAGTCCTCTTGTAAAAAAACGAAGTTCCTCATGTGCCCATTGCCCCTAAGCTGTCACTGGTGGCTGCAGACACCATGTAACAGCGCACACATAGTGGTGGAGAAAACGCTGGCCTGGCAACCTCAATGTCCCTGAAAGCCCACAAAACTCCTATTTCTGCCACATGCCACAACACTGATTTACACATACAGACCTGCCCTGGAGCAGTGATTAACCACAATCAAAGCACACAGCACTGCATGTCAGTGTACCTTTTGCTCTGTGCTCTCTGCTTGGTGTTTTGTTTTCATCCTAGTTCTGCTGGGAGCAGCCCGACATGCTGCTGTTAACTCCAAAGCTCAGCTCTCATCTGGATAGCATCATCAGCAGAAGTAATAGCTCCAGTTTGCATACTGAGTTTGTAATGCACAAAAAGAAAAATGTTGGTTAAATTAATTTTCACCTATGACTTTAGCAGAGATCCGCAGTGCCTGTCTGTCTACTATTGAAAGCAAGTCTTCTAGCGCAGTGCATAGCCAAACCTCCTTTGCATCAGGTCTCCTCTTCCCAGATATTCAGCATCAGTTTCATGACTAACAAGTAAAATGCAGTAGTACAGCACATCCAAGGAGGAAAAGTTGAATGAGTAGCTACTGCAGGGACACTCTAAGCTTTCTGATGGGGACTTTACACTGAAGTAAGCCATTGGAGAAAAAAAAAAGCCCCAAAGGTAATGCTTCAAAGAAGCAAAATCAACATCACCAATGTGCCTAGAGAAATGGAGATCTCTCTCAGGGGTGAATGCAGCTACAGCACCTGAGATATAACCCATGTTGTTCACAGACTATTGGCACTCCACCTAGCTCCTCTTTCTGAAGTCCTCTTCATCTCTGCTCTCTACAGCTGACAGTGCAATAAGCATTTGGGCTGCATAGTAAGTAGCCATGATGATGAAGCGCGAGTAGGGCACAGGAAAGCAGAACTTGTTAAGTGCAATGGTCAGATCCGACACCATGAACAGCATTGCGCCGATGCAGGCCGAGAGCTTGGTCCATGTCCAGAGGTCGTTGCACAGCTGCATGCCAGCGACTGCTCGCCAGCCCATGAAGCCAATCAAGGCAATGTAGACAGCTACCAGGTAGGTGAATGGGCCTGAGAGGTAGGAGTACAGGAAGGCGTAACAGGAACTGCAAACAAGGCCCATAAACAAGCCGGCTTTGAGGTCCAAAGGCTTCATGCCGAAGGCTGAAGAGTACAGGATGTGTGTGATTGCGAACATCAGCAGACCTGGAAAGAGGCATTGACATAGCAAGTGTGACCTTTCATCAGTGACTGGCAGTTGGCAGCAGAAAAAAAAACATGTGGCTCTGTTGGGTCTTAAATACCGCAACAAGCACACACTTGGATGTCCTTGCAGTGTCACAACCCTCAACACTTTCAGTGAGAATCATACTGACCACTTGGGACCAATTTTGTATAAAAACATAGGCCTAGATCAGCCTTAGCACCAACCTCCCACCCTAAGAAGCCCCAGCACATCAACAGCTGCAGCCAAGTACAACACTGTTGTGACGCAACCCTTTCTGGGGAGAGGCCAGGTGAACTCAGCTGCCACAAGAGGAACAAGCTGGATTTTCAGGTGGTTCCTCCTCCCCTGCTTTGGATAGAAGGGTGAGGGCAAGGCAAACCAAAGATCATCCCCTCTAACTATGCAAAGTGTTTCGCTAATAGGTCACATGTGGAACTCAAAGACTGCAAAGGAACAAAATGTGAAAAAAGATACCAGTCCCTCTGAACTCAGACACAAAGCCTGACCGTATTTAGCTACAAACCCAAAGGTACTCAGGGACTAAAGCTGGCTTTTACTCCATCTCTGCCCATAGCTAGGAGAAACCTAAGCTACAAAGAAGCAGTTGGCATATTTCAGGGACTGCAACAATGTGATCTGTCAACCATTTTAAGGCTATTTGCAAGATTCAGATGAACCTTAACTGGAATCAATCCATGAAAATAAAATGCCAGCTTCCCTTTGAAGTGCAACACCCCTGAGAAATGCCAGATGTGGGTGTTGGAAGGTACTGCCCATACGTTACTCACTCACCACTAATCCACTTGACAAAAAATGTCACTCTATTGGTACAGCTGCTGACTACGAGCTGTCATGCCAGTTGTAAATAATGGACCCCAAGCTGAATCCAGCTTGTCCAGTCCTCTGATTCCCAGACCCACACACGATACAGCTGCAGGCTGTCCTACTTTATCATGATAGTGTTATTAGAGTAGCTGGAAGTTTTCATGGAAGTCTAAAGCATGAAATGGAGAAAAGTATCTGGGAAGCTGAGACCTCCAGCAGAAAACATGTTTACATTGAAAAAATGATGCTGTGGTATAAAGGGCAGTCTCTAAAACCTGCTGCTGGCAACCATTTTTCCATCCTAATGCTCTTGTGTTGAGGCAGCTTAAAGAAGGGCAAGAGTCTCCCTGCCTTTGGTATCCACTGAAATCTCAGCCATGGTGGGATGAGAGGGGAACTCACAGGAGGGAGGGGGCTGGCAGGGATTTGGTCTGCAAGGAGAGCCTAGAGAAAAATGAGACAGTGTGACAGGGAAGGAAGAGAAGTGCAAAGGAGGGCAAAAAATGTTGGTGTTTCACAGAGCTATTATGAATCATGGGCATAGCACTGAGATAACCGAGGACGGATTTAGGACAAAAGCTGTTTATAGTGTTACAGTGCAGGAAAGGCTAGAGCCCTGGGGCATAGGTAAGGAGAAGGTTATTTTGCCGTAGCACCCTAGTAGTGAGGAGTGTTTTTCCCTTTAGTGGCATTATATGGAATGTCCTGGGATGGGGAACTAAGAATGTGTTGTCCTTTGTGCAGGGAGCTAGCAACAGGGAGGAAGAGGAGACGAGGACAGAATACAGAAGCTCAGAAACGCAGGAAGAGTTTTATGATCTAGTGAGGCTGGTCACAAACAAGGGAGTTAGCTCCCAGTTTGCTCATTCAACACCCACAAATCAAATCAGGAACTGTGGAAACCTGTGATGGCTGCACAGGGTGGGGGGTGTGTATGTGTTTCTCTTGGATTTCTCAGCCTTTGGCCTGGTCCTTCCAGAACAACCCACCTCCTCACTGTTGCTTCCTTCCCACTCCCAGCACCTGGAGTTTCCCCTCAGGCTGGCAGTAAGGCCTTTCTGTTAGTCCCTTGTTCACCAAATACATAAATCGTTTCTAAGTGCCTGCTACCAAAGAAGGTGATTGTTAACACTGTAAAGTATCTTCTACATCAGTAAGACACTAGTCAGAAAACAGTGTGTTATTAGTGGAATGAAACAGCAAAAATGAAAAAAATCTAAGTGTGCCTAGAGTAGGTTCCTAGGCTCTCACTTCCCTACAAAGTAATGAACAAATGCCCTTTTATAAACTCATTGTCTCAAATGCTATTAAAATCAGCCCAGTTCTGAACCCTTTTTTTCAACCTGAAAGCTGTAGAAATTAAACAGAAAGTACGTTTTATCTAGTATTTCCTCTTATTCTCCTGAAATTTCAAATTCCCTCAAACAATGATGTCAAAAGTTTGAATATTGCTAGTTGTCAACAATAGCCACCTACTGAGTTTTAAATAGGAGAAAATTCATTTTGCAGGAGAAGTGCAGCATGAAGTGGGGTGGTGAGCTTTTTCTGCTAACAGCTGAAATGCAAATGTTAACACTTCACTATAGAAGATGGTAGCTTGGATTAGCAAGGACTGAGGCATGCAGGAGAAATCCAAGATGAAGGCTGAGATTTTCAACATGATCCAAAAGAGCTTTTCTTCTCCTTAAGAAGAAAAATGCATCTAAACTCACAAAGCAACACCTCTCAGTTGTGAGACTAGGGTCAAAAATCCAACTTATTTGCAGGTTAAGACATATTAACCAGATATTGAATTGCTGTGACTGGTTGACCTTCCTCTAGCACTAAATAGGAGAGGCAACTCAGAGATATCCCAGCTACATGGGATTGTAACTCTGCATGTATAAAAACAGTCATCGTGAGATTCAGGCCTTGAATGTTTTCCAAGCTACAGCTCAAGGAGCAACTCTAGGAGGCAAAACAAGCACAAGAAGTTGAGCTGAGGCGACCTGCACTGAGCTAGGTACCACAGTTAGGAGGAGGCTCATCAGTAGGAATGCCAACACTCAGTACAGAGGAGATGACACTCCAAGAGAAGCTTGAGCTGGGTTCAGCCAGATAGATCCAATCCTCAGGGCCTAATCTAAACCCCACCAAAATCAGTAAAAATTTTTACATGAACTTTTAATGAGACTGGGATAAGCCCTTGGGAAGCAGGATTAAAACCAGATTCAGAGCATTTGGCCTTTCATATCTAGCACTGCATACACTTCCCTCTCATAAAGAAAGAGGTGTTGTGGGAATCCCAGAATAAAACTAAATACTGACCTCAGGAGAGGGGTGAAAAATAAGCCTTTGACTTTCAGAGCTGACAACAGCACAAGTCATAAAAATTCCTTCATCTCATCACATTTTCCAATGGGACAGTCACAGCAGCCAATTAATGGTGGGTGTTAAGTGAGATCCCTGTGCTGGTTAAATTAACTTCAGAAACCCCACCAGTCAGTTTAGTGAAGGACTCAACTGCTGCTGATTTCTTGTGACAGTCCAAGGCCAGGGAGAGTGTTGCTACAGGCAGGTTTAATGTGGTTTTAAGTGATTAATCTACATCATTATGTTCTAGTCTGCAAACTAGCAAAAGAAAACAAGCTTGTTTTGCTCTGAGAGATGTGGATCTTTCTATAGAGGAGACAGGCCATTGTGGTAAGGTTTGTCCTTGATACCCCATCATTTACATGTCTTGCAAAACAGATATGCCTTGTACAACAGGCTGCATGATTCATACTGATGAACCTGCAAGTAGGACGAGATTTCTGATGCTTTAGTTTCTAGCATCCACTTAAACACCTTCCCCAGACTATGGGCTTGTCTATCAAAACATAAGGGTTCTCTCCACCTGTTCTCCACCAAGGACATTTACACCGTGTCCTATTTTTGATCCTTGTAGTGAAGGGCTGACAAATATCCCTGCATTGAAGTAGGGGGTAGATACTTCCTGTAGCTTCATAGGACCTACTGAGTGCCATGAGTGTTTCCTTCTCTTCCCCAAGGATCCTGCCCATGCCACCTTCCCAGCTCCAGCCAGCTGAAATGGTGTGAGCATGTGCCAGGGAACCAAACCTGCTCCAATTAACTCTCTAACATGAAGAGAAGCTCAGGAGAAGACTCATCCATGGTATGAGTCCTCTAACTATGATGGATTTTAGTCACGGGATGAGTGCTTCCCACTGCCCAGGGCTTAAGCTGTATATGAATAAACAAAACACGTGGCCCAGCAACTCATTACTAAATAAAGAGACTAACAGCTGGACACTGTGGCATCCCTTTACAACTGACACTGCACTCACCATGAATGAAGTAGCCCTGCTCTTGCCAGATGAGAAAGGCGTCTCCAACTGCTGAGAATATGAGTCCTGCTAGGATGCGGCTGGCGCTCCGGTGTGACACTAAGAAGTTAATTCCATGAGCCAGAAGGAAAACCCACAGGCAGAAGATAGGCAGACATTTGATGAGGGCACTGAACCAGGAGGGGCTGGAAGTTGGCAGCCAGAGGACAAAATAGACACAAGTGGCTTTAAAGAAGGGCACCAGTTTGGGACCTTCACTCTTCACCTGAAAAAAACCAAACATTAGAAAAGATAATTTAATAGGATCATCAGAAGCATCAGTGGAATAAGATGCATAACAGAGCTATCATCCCTTCCTTATGAAAGCTGCTTTTTCATGTATACTGTCATCTAGCAGCATTTCTATCCTGTGAAAGGCTGGTTGAACTTGACCACGACCCTCAGCCTAGACCTTTATGCCCCTCTCTGCTGAAGATGCTTCTCAGCTGGCAGGATCGGTTTTGGGTGGTGGAGAAAATCTTACTGAAAACATTTAGGCCATTAGCCAAACTCCTCTGGTGGTTCTTGCCAACTATCTTATGTTTAGACTAACCCCTCTCATACAGCTTCTTTCCTATAGCTGCAAAAATAGTGCACTCCCGAGGAACATCCCAGCAGCAAACAAGTAAATGAAGTCCAAATCTTCCCTCACATTTTGGCAAATCCTCTTACTTATCCAGTTACAGATTGCCCTGAGAATACAATCCCTCCTCTAACCCATTCTCTCTCCTACCCTTAACTTGATGCCTGGAGCTTCCTGTTGGCATAACTACGTAACTTCAAAACCCACCACACCTCACCTCCCAGGTGAGGATGCCTCTTCATCACCTGACTAATATCAACATCAGTCACGTGTTGCTTTGTTCTAGAATTACACTAATAATATACTGCCTATATTGCAGGAAACATTTTGACTCAGGGCTGTACTGTGTAAATCCCAACACAAAAATGCAGCATGAGTACTAGGCTACTCATTATAACAAAGCCACAGTAGAGGCAGAGCACAGAGCTACAGATTCCACAGGCTGGGTCTTGCTCTTAACATACACTTAGCTGAGACCACTCCCAACAGTGTTAAGATACTTATTGTGTTCACCTGCCCCCCTGCAATACTTCTGTGTTTTAGTGCAGGCGGGGAAAACACCACATGAGAAAAAAAAGTTATGATTTTATTTGCTCCTGGAGTGCAGCTGAGGGCCAAAACAAGGAGCAAAGAAGAGCTTGTGATTGCCTCAGGTGCCTGCCTGAGCTGTATTCTGGGATCTTTTAGGAGGCCTGTTTCCTCCTGCAGTTAAGGCCGTTCAGCCTTCAGAGCTCCCCTGCAAGTAGGGGTTCACTCTCAATCTTCTCACTTCTTTGGCCAAGCAAGATCTAGTTGCTTAGCATCACAACTTCGCACTACTCACAGCCAAAGCACACAGAGGCCTTGTGCACTGGAGGAGGACATGGGGGAAAATTTAGAGGCATTGGAACTGGGTTCACACTGCAAAGTCCATCAAAATCTGTGAGACACTCTAGGATTCCTTATCTTACACAAGGAGTCCACGTTCCAAAAACCTGCAAAAGAAATATTGGTCTCTTTTTCCAAATCATTTAGCCCTGTTTCTGCTTCCTGCGTCATGGGACATTGCAGTGACACAAAACCATCATCCATCTTCCTTTGATGCAATGTGCCTTGGGGAAAGAAACCTAGAAGACTGCACAGGAAATATCTCCATTCTTACAGTGCTCAGTTAATAAAGCCTAAACTCATCAAAATCCATGAGCTTTTACACAAGCAAATGGAGTCAGGTGAAGCTGGAAGACAGAGGCAGAGGCACTGGAGGGCATTTCCACTTGCTGTATCTAGAAAGGGAATGCAGTCTCTGAAGCAGCAAGCCCCTAAATAAAGGGCATCCCAAGAAGACAGTGCTTTCAAAATTGTTCTCACATCTGATGGAAATTTCCCCAGCATATCAGCAGTTTCTTAGCAGTAAGGTATTTCATTATTCCTGTATACATTATTCATAGGCTATTGCCAACACAATTTTTAAACACTCCATTAAACAACCAGGCTACACAATTCACTCGCATAAGGACATCAGCAAGCCGTTAACTTTCTTGTATTACATGGGGAGGCCTGTTGTCAGTCCTCTACTTAGGTTGTCTGAATTAATCAACATTTACCACTTCTTTTCTACATTTCTTGGGAGAATTCTGGCAGCAAATAACAAATGAACTTGAAATAAAAGTCATAAAAGCCCTCATAATCTCACAGCACTCAGGGTGCCTAGGAACTATCTGAAGTGACACATCAGGCTCAGACTATCCAAAGCCAGTGCCTGGCTCCAGCTCTGCCTCCTCCCCTTCTGACTCTATTTTATTTAAAATGTAGTTGATCACATTCATTCTCTCACGGTTGCAGGCAACAGATGACACCACTTCTGGCAGGGTTTCTTCCTCTCCCCCACCAGTTGTGGAAGATCCCTGCTACGCCATAATGAGTCCAAGATCTTCAGCACAGGAAAAAAACAACCTCCAGAGCTATAAAATGCAAAATAATTTGCAGCATCCACAGTGCTCCAGGTCCCTGTAATAGTCTCAGCAAAAAGTGGGTAGGTTGGTTCCTCTGAATACAAAAATTTATGCTGAAAAATATAGTCCAACTTCAGCCTTATTTGCAACACACCACAGAGGCATTGTTAGAAGATTACAGGAGTGTATTTGGGTTAATAAACACAGGAAGTTGTATTTAATACTTCATATTACAAGGAAAACACCTGCTAGGAGCAGTTACTATTACAATCACAGCTTGCCTTCCCCTGGGTGCATGCATAATGAGACAGGTTTTAATTAAACTTGTCATTTTCCCCAGGAACCTTGCCTTACTGAATACAGGATATGCACTTGTGCAGAACGATTATGTTTACTTGGTAAACCCAAAATTACCATTTCTTATCATTTGAATGTGAATCTTCCCAGCCCAGCCAGCATTATTTTAAAATAATGGTTTGTATTGTTTCCATCCTAATAATAATTGAGGAATTTTTCAGGCACAAGGGGTCAAATTCCAGTCTCACTCACACATAACCCTGGAATTTACAGTGCTACCAAGTCCTCCTATAAGAATTCCTTTGCACTTTTTCTACAACTATACTTCAAAAGAGTTTATTCCAAACATGCCCTTGCCCATTGCTGAATGCTGCAGCTCAGTGGAGCCCCTGTTACAGCCCTGAACAAATGCCCCATGAGGAACGTCACTTGATGAGACAGAGGTACCTGCACAGCTGAGGGCTAAGCAGCACATCCTGGGATGCTGGGATGGTGTGGCCCTGGGAATAATTGGGAGAAGTCTCCCAATAAAAACTGAGGCAACCAGGGGATAATGAGGATTGCCTTCTGTTTGGACACATGGCTGAGGTTTGGGGAGAGATGATAGGGCAACTTGCCACCTGAAGGACAAGTCAAGGCTGGTATTGGGAAATCATGTACCAGCACAAGTGGAGACTGTGGCTTGAAGAAAGCCAAGCACATAATCCATGACTGGACTTGCCTGTACCTCATGGAAGGGAACACTACTGTTTGGCTGCAAGGATAAATTGCGCCAAACCACCCATCTCCTTTGCACCTATGACTCGGAGACAGAAGATGAGATGGGGCTGTGCCATGGTGTTGGAAAATGGAAGTTGATCACATTCGCAGGTGGCAAGATCCTTTTTGATAATGCGTGCGATTGTCATCACTTTAAGCTGGGTTTTGACACTTTGTTACAAAGTCTTTTGCATTTTTCTTACCACTTTCCCTTTTCCACCGCTAATTTCTCCTTTGCTGAAATGCAGTACAGAAAATATCTTGACTACAACAACAAGGCAGTATTTCCAAGTTTTGAATTTCTAAAGTGAGCGTAATTTAGGGCATTTTCACAACTACTATGACTACTAGGTTATTTAGTCTTTAAAAATTAGTTTAAATTTCTCTAAATCCACTATCTGTATTTGTGGAATTACATTGAAAAGTATCATTTAGTAAACTATCTGTATTCAACCAAATTCAATGAAAACCTCCAAGATTTAGGGCAGACCAGAAGGAAGTTGTTTCATGGCTCTCACCAAGAGATTTTGCAACAAATGATCTCCAAAGGTCCCTTCCAAACTCAACCATTCTGTGATTCTGTGGTCTTCAAATAGAATATCGTATTGGCACATGCAGCTCTCTGGAGGCTCAAGGCTTGGATATCCACCTCCCTGCTAGAGTTTCATTGGTTTACAGCGTCCACTCTTGTTTTGTCTGTTCTCATTCTGCACCAGTTTGAAATACAGCTCATTTCCTTGTTGCTGTTGCTCAACTGTGACAGATGACACTATCACACAAGTATCCAACCATGCTGGGATATGGTTCTGATGTAAGATGTCTTGAGAGGTTAGGCTAGGCGATGAAGAAACCATTATGGGAGAAGTGGCTTACCTAAGAAGTAACTCTGCATAACAAGGACTGACAAAAAGTTCCCAACGTGAAAAATACAACCTGTAGCACACAAATATGACCAAAATCTTCATATAACAGCTCACAACCTACAGTCACAAATTGGTTATTGTTGACTCGCCAAGAGCCCAGGGGTCCTTGCTGGATGATTTCTCCTTGCACCTTCCTGCTATGCAGCACTAGGAGATGCTCATGACTCACGGCTGTATAAATCAATATTCACTATGCGGTATGACTTGAGAACATCTATGCTGCTCCCCAACAGCACAGTCAGCCTGACTGCTGCAGACATACAACCAAGCCAAAAATTTTACAACTAGCTCCTTTACCCCAGAATAAGCTGCATCCACAAAGGAACAGATGCATTTGTAAGACGGTGCCCTGTTTTTCTTTAACATTTTGGAGCCAGTTGTGTGTATCTACATTACAAGTGGGATGAAAAAAATCCAGCCACCACAGGGTAGGAGACATCTTGCTCCTGAGGTATAGAAGAACATCAGAAGCACTGAAATGCTGAAGTTGGACAAAGTTCATTGTTCCTAAGCCTCGCACTGGACCCAGGAAACAACATGGAGTATCAAATAATGCTCTTCTCTCCACAAGTCCCCTAAAGGAGAACACAGCCCCTTCCAGACACCAGCTGTGTGCCAGCCTGTGGTGAGGATATGGCTCACACCCATTGTGCTGTAAAATGCTGCTTTTCATGAAAAATGTTTCAAAAATAATACCCCAGCTATTCCACTGAGCAACACTTGAGCACAACTGTGCACACTGGCCAAAAAAAACTGGACCGTTGTTCTCCACCCATCCCTCCTGGTGGCCTTGGCTGGCTGAGTATCATTTTGTATACCCTCAGCAAAGCTGTTTCTCCTGGTTTTTGGTATCCTGCATTGTGGATCCTGCCTTGGTTCTGCCCTACTGTGACTATAGATCTTACCCCCAGGTTGTGCATCAATAAATATGTATGTGGCTTTGTTGCCATGTATCATGCTGCAACTGCAAGGACATGGCTCATGTTCCTCATTCCCCAGAATATCAGGCTTTCACAAGGCACTGGTGATCCTCAGTGCAGTCTGAGTCACAGACAGAGAGCTGCTTTAGCCTGGGCATGGACCACACTTAGGACAAGGTATACATATATGCAACAGGCTCTCATCTATGGAGCAACAGGGAACCAACACAATTCCCCATCAAACTAAGCCTACAGAAAACCTATCTTTGTGCTCAACAAAAGCAAAGCCCATGTGTGCACAGACCCTGGCCAGAGGCAGTCGACTTTCCCCTAAATTCAATAATCCATCAATTTTTGCTGAATCAAGGAGAAACGCAGCAGGGCTCGTCAATTCCTGGCCATGGACCTCCATGAGCTGACTGCAAAATTGCCATTCTCTTGAGCTTGCTTGCATGTTCCCACTCTTGCTCAGACGGTGCAACATCAAAGTGTACACACTGAAACTGATACAAAAGAGAGAATTTTTAGGCAGGAGGCTAGGTGTGTGTGTAATTGGGAGGATTCAGCTGCTCATTACTCCTAGTCACTATTTAAATATCTTCCTTATCCTGGGTGGAGGCAGGGACCATCGGCAATGACCAGCGCTAGTGTGGGCCCTTGTGGGGCCAAAGAGGAAAGGCCCCAGCAGTCACTCTGGGGCCTGCATCCCTCCTGGGCAGCTGGCAGAGGTGAGAGAGGAGAAGACAGATGAGACATGAAAGGGCCAGCCAGTTGGCTCTTCACACACCACAGAGTTGCTGAATACTAGGGTTGGCTGGAACAGCCCTAACTGGTACACTCTAGTAAGTGTAGGTGAGTGCAAAGTGCTTCACCTCCAATTCTACCCTCCTCCTAACATGCTCCTGTGGGAGAACCAACTGTCTTTTGTCAACAAAGGCACTGGCTCATACATGCCCTAAGTTTTTCATGAGTAAAATTCTGAGAAAAAGTGATTGTTTATGGATGGTGGTGAAGAGTTACTGAACCAGCTAACCAGCCTGCTTGAAATACTGTGTTGGTGCAATATATTTGTGCAATTAAGAGAGTTTATTGTTGTTTTGGAGGTGCCACAGGCCAGGCATCCAAGGCAGATGGCTCCTGAACAGGTTCCACATGCTGCAGGAAATTCAGGGTGATCGATAAGCCCTCCTCCGCTCAAGTCATAGAGGCTCCACCTAAAATGGACTTGTAAAATAGCTGATAAATTGCTCAGAAGATTGTTCATGATTTGCCTTTGGGAGAATGTGTGTGCTGATAATCCTCTGTCTTCATCATGCTCATGCAATGAGTTTTACTAGGCTTCGTGGTGCTTTATTGCAGCTACTGGCACAACTCAGGGCCTCCATTTCTCCAGGAAGCGTAATGCACAGAAACTCGGCTCGTGCTGGGCTATCTAGCCAGATCTGTTTGCAAGTGGTCAAAAAATCATGGTTTTGTCTGACAGAAGAGCCTCCATTGTATCCAAAAATAACAGGGTTTGGCCTGAATGCTTCCCACCTGCAAAAGGACCATCATCCCAGCTCAGCCACGTGTGACAGGAGCAGTTGGTCCAAGGCACCCTCACAGTCTCTTCAACTCCTCCTGCAAAATAGGGCTGGTTTGTTGGCTTTTCTTATCCCTTCGTCTACCCCAGCAGCCTGGGTACTCTCTTTCTCCCCCCAGTTAAGTAAAGTAAGGTCCAGCTGCACTTCCCATCTTTGTTCTGCAATGGACTGACACAGGGTTGAGAGCTAGAAACATTCAACTTCTTTTTCTTAAGATCAAGCCATGGCTATTTGCCAGAAAAATACAATTAAAAATTTGGCACAGGCCTACACAGTCCTTGGGTGGTGAACTCGGCTATATTGCTGCACAAGTTCTTGGCATCAGAAAAGTCGCTTTTTGGTGGAAGCACAGGGGAGCAGGCAGTGGGTGAGAATTAATCAAATTGGCACCTAATATGGGCCCCTGTGCAGGGCTAGGCTGCTCCACACACAGCTGCAAGCAGAAACGAGAGCCACAACAAAAATTCCCATTTCCAAGCCAAAATCCTGCCCAATTTGCAGTTACATCACATTCAACCTAATCTCCAGATTAACCGGGTGGAGACGGAAACCTATCAGCACCAAGAATAAAATCTTCCAGACGAATGTCTTCTTCCCAGATGCAGAAAGAAGGGAGGAATTTGGAGCAGCATTTCTCCCGTGGCTGTCTGGCAGCAGGGCACATACCACCTGGCAGCTGGGCAAGGCTCACATGCACCAGTCTCTCCCAGGGGAAACCACAGCTCAAGTCCCTGCAGTGCGGCAGCATGCCTGGGCACAGCAAGGCCACCCAGATGAGTGGCAGCAGGCAAGCATCAAGAATGGACATTTTGTGCCAAGCCAGCTGCACAGCACGTGAGGAAGGCTCATCATGTGGTGGGAGTGCCCGCGATGCAAGATTGCAGCCGCGGCTGTTGCAAAGGTCTCTTTCCTGCTGTATGCTGTCCATGCGTGATTTCTCCACCGCACACTGCTGTCTGTCCCCAGCCATAGAGACTGCTCAAGAGAAGTCTGTGCTACCCATGCTTTACATTAGTCATGCTGTGATCTACCACCAAAGCCCCTATAATCTCTTGTATGGGAGTCAATTTCTGAAGGGGATTGCCTAGGATAGGTTTTAGGAAAAAACTGCACTGAACAGACAATGTATGAGGGGTATTTAAATAAATTGTGCAGAAATGCAAAGTAGCATTAGACAAGATTTGTGGCCTTCTCCAGAGGACAACAAAATACCTTAAATTGTGAATCCTTGTGCAGTGGTCAAAGAGAGAGAAGGGTGGTAACAGACAAAAGGGGGCAAGCAGCCTTCACTTCTGCCTCTTACCAGGAGGAGCCAAAGTGCCACTCACATAGAAATAGCAAAGCTCATGTTAGCAAAGCTGCAACATAAATACAACAGCAGTCCTGTCTGGTCTTCAGGTGCTTAATGAGGAAATTAAAAAATGCTGGGTGATGAGCAGTCACACTGACCGTGCTCACTGGGCTGCTGACGAGGCCAGACTGGCTCAGCAGCCAATGTGACCTGAGAGCTCTTGGACATGGCAGCTCTTTGCTGCTATACACACAAGTTAAAGAAATAAGGATCTGCAAACATCTGGGATGTAAAATAGTGCGGGGAAAAGTCAGAAATACGAAACTGGAGTCTCTCCTTCAAACAACTCCTTTCATGAGGATTAGAAATGAAAGGGAACAGTCCCATAACAGCCTAAAGTAGAGGCAGGAGGTTGTGGAGCCAAGGAAATAATCCCCACTGCATCAGGACACTGCCTGTGCCATGCATTGCATCAAGAACCCACTCCTGCTTCTTGCCTTTTAAACTATGCCATTACCCAAAGCTATCTTCGAGACACTGGACCACGGTGTTCTCTCCAGCAATTAAGGAAATTACAGCATCCATAAAGGTATCTCCTTTACTGATTAGAAAAAGAAAACATGTTACCTTGGCTAACTGCAGTCAACAAGCTATGCAATAGTGTCTCTGGGACCTTATTCTACTATGCAAGATCTACTGCTATCAGGCCAGGCAAATTGAGGTATCATTACACCAGTCAATACCTTACAAAGTCACTGGAGTATCTGCCCTTGGCTTTCTGGGACTGCAGGGAAGCCTTCAAGGTGGGGAAGTCTTTCTTTAGCAGATGTTAACTCATAAAAAATCAAATTACAGACAAACACATTTCACCCAAGATTCAGCTTGGGGTTGCTTTGTTTGGGTTGCTTTTGCTTTTTTCCATTACCAAGCATCATCTGCCCTGTCTACCAGACTGGCACAGGACTACAAGCAGTCCTATTTTAAAAACTTTCTCTTAACCTGCAGCAGTAATGATTGAATCCACATCTGCAACAATCCTATAGCTGTCTGCACTTTTGGAGATTGCCTTCTGAGTACGTTCAGCAATGTACCATTGCCGATGACCAACAATGTTAACCCGCTCTAGAATTCAAATGTCTCTGCAGGGCTGTAGGAGCTGTCACAGACCAATGCTTTCAGGGTAGTCCATTGGATCTCTGAAATGACAGCAAAAAAAAAACATTTGCCTGCCAGCATCTTTCATCAGAGCAGAGATTGCTTTTCCCTCCTGGGATTCCATATCTTTCTGTGTATCAGAAAGCAAGCCTCTCTAAGCGTTTCCTTTGTTGTAACACTCACAAAGGAACTCCTTGCAGATGTTAAAAAAAAATGAAGCACAATGAGTCTGTCTTTTCATTTTGCTCATCAGAGCTGCAGAGCTGCCACCACAAATGCACGGATCCTTCCTCAGCAAGCGAGGTCAGGTGGGGTTGAATCCCATAGTGCTGCCCAGGACCTCAGGAGGAGGCTGTGAAGCCACAGGGAACTTCAGGAGCCAGACAACCACCACCCTGAAATGTGCAGTCAGTGACTGTCCCAGGTAATTCCTCTCAGTATGGGAAGGGGCAGTTAGCTGGCTTGTCACACTGAAATTCAGATAAAAAGTTTCTACTGCTTATGGAAAAGTGTCCACAACACATCCTGGGGATGGTTTCCAGGCTACAAGTACATGTTCTCAGGACATATCATGATTTATATCAGACTGTTCTGTGAAAGGGAATGCAGATTTCTGTTACACATGATGAAGTACTGTTAGATATTACATTGCTCTAAGCATTATCTTGGAGGGGTTTGGTAGGCCCAGCGTACTGGCTGTGGGACACAGGGCCACAGCAGAAAGCAGCACCACTTTTTGCCTTCACTCTTCCATCTCCAGCCTGATTTGTACCCCACAACACACCGCAACATTTATGTACTTGTTGAAGGGTCCCAGCCACCCCATCCTTTGGCTGCAGCAGGGGGGATGCACAGAAGAATGGGTGCTCAGGGAAAACGGGCACTTGGCAATGCTCTACCTGTCACATGCTGCTATGCCACCAGGCATTGGTATTTAGGAGGTAAGGGAGGCCCTTCCATCCAGAAAAAACTTCTTCAAAGAAGACCTCATTTTACCTATAGTCTACAGGAAATAATACAGGTCTAAATGAAGAGCGTTACAGGCATTGGTGTTGTCATACAGCTGAAGAGCATTTAGTGTAGCGGAGAAGGCAGATAGCCCATACAGGTTGCATCAGCCCTACCAGCCATTCCCAAAGATGTGCCAAGGGTGCAACAGCCTCCAGCACCCAAAAGACACTTTTATGACCTTTCTGGCTCACACACCAGATTCAAGCACACTTGGTAGGTGAGTTTTTTGCAAAAGCAACAGGTTGTACTGAGAGAGGAGGGGAAGGCAGCTGCCAGTGGCTGGGAAAACTGGCAGCTCAATGCAAGAGACTTTTACTGTACAAATCCTCGCAAGGGGCTTCAATAAGATCAGCATAATCAGACAAAAGCAAGGAGGGCTGCACTGGGAAACCCAGGAGGGACAGCTCAGCTTATCCTGTGCCTAATGGAAAACTGAATGAAATGCTCCACCTGTGTATCATGCCCTGCAGGCTGAAAGCTTGTGAAACACTGACATTGAAGAAAATTAGAAGGGAAAACGGCAATGTACCCAATAAAGACCTGTCTTTAGAGAGGTGCTGCTCTGGTACCTTATAAAAACGCAACAGCCCTCCTCGTGTTATCATGGGACCAATATGCTTTAAGAAATGGGAGGAGGTATGGTCAAAGAAAGACAGTGGAGTCACAGATTTTATTTCCAGTGTCTATTCTTAAGCCAACATGACATGACCTGGACAAATTAGTATCAGACACAAATTACATGAAGATAAATTTCCCAGCCAATCTCAATATTTGTGGGGTGGGCAGGTGCAAACACTAACCCACACACTCCCAGGATACACACTATTATATCAAATGTTTCATTTGCAAATGCCCTGCTGTAACCAGGTGGCAAGCACCGATTCAATCAGAGGCTACATGTAACCAGAAGAAATGCATTCATTTTGATACATAATTGGAAGGTTAATGCCTGATGCCAACTGGTGTCAGATCTGTCTCCAAAGGTGGTGTCAGATGAGGGGCAAAAAATGAAACCTCATCATTCAAACTTGACAGAAGTCCCAAGGTCAATTCAGTCTCATCTCCATTCTGTCTTGGAAAGTACATATTTTGCAGTAATCTACAAAAATTTGGTTTTGGGAGAATGTGTAGCCTGGTAGAAACAAGGTATTTCCAAAAGCTCACGGCAACGTGAATCAAGACAGCCACGAAACTCATTAGCAGGCAGATTTGCAACACAAGAATCAGCCTGCAACATTAAATTAACAGAGGAAGAGACACGAGTTGCACTTACCTGGAGAGAAACAGTGTCCTGTGCAGTTCTGGGTCAGAGTGTGAGCCACCAGGCTCTCTGCAGGGATCTGAAATCCTTCCTAACCTAGCACACTTGAAATTTTCCCGGAAAGCTCTCACTCAGTTCACCTACCACCTTTCAGCTCTGGTGGCGTGTAATCTTCTCCTAGACACAGTTTTCTGCTTCATGTCACCTGGACACTTCTCCATGTTCAGCACTATATGGAGGGACGCTCCAGACTGACACACTTGTCATACAGAAACCTGCCATTAGCTTAAATGCTATTTAGTTTATAGCAATACAGGAAATTGATACAGGAATAGCACAAGCTAGCTGCAAGACGCAGTAACCATCACCTTAATTTTGGGCATGCTACAGTAAGCAAAACCTACATCTCTATTGTCATTCCAAATCTATGGGGCACTATGCGACATGAAGGGCAGTATGAAAATTAAGTGCTAATATAACAGCCACTTCGGCCTCTGAGCAGGAAGGGAGTTACATAACCCAAAACCTTCACTGTTCAAGAGTTTCCATATGCTATCAGAAGACAGGTTCCAGATACCATCTTTTTCTAAGAGTCTAATTTCACTGGAGTTATTATTTCCTTAGTATTATACAGTTACCCACAGAAAAAGATAACTTTGTCTCTTCTGTCGCACTCAGTGTACTTTGTATATAGATACTTGAACAGCAAAAGAGAACAGAAGAAATGCATCTCTGTCCATTCAGAGGAATTATGTGTAAGTACAGGCTTCTGAATTGGATCCACAATCTTAACACACAAAGCACACTTTGAACAACAGACGTGTGTGACTTGAGTGATATACTTGAGTTCATGAAGCCTTTAATCTACAGCACTGCCTGCAGCAGCGATCAGCACTGACTACTTAATGCAACCACACTGGGACTGAGAAGAGCGTGAGAGAAGCCCGCACTTCGTAGCCTCGAATTTCAGTTACCCGCATCTAAGCCCACCCTATCATAGCAACAACTAGAGCAAAGAATGTCAATGTCATAGGAAGAATGTGTAAGTTCAGTCTGAAAAAATAAATCGTGGCATGTAACACTATGCCTGGGCTCTTGCTGGCATACAGAAGCATGGCTTTTTGCTCAGAAGGACCAAAGCTTCTAGGCTTTTCCCAAAAGGTATGACTGACATAAATGTTAGTAAGACTCTGCTAAGCTTACCTAAGGTGACAATTCATTCCCTTATTTCATTGAGTTCAGATGTTTTCTATAAATTCATTTAAACTGTTTGGATTTTATACAAGTGCCTTATTTCCATAAGTATCAATGTGGTATATAAATGTTCATGTTTACAAGCTTCCTGCATAATAAAATCAAAATTTACGATTCATTTAATTAATGGGGAAAATTACAATGAAAGCAACAATGTTGGATATAAACAAAGAGAACAAGTAAAATTAACCTCTCCACCATAAGAGTTACTTCTGACTTAAAACAGTTGCCAACACTTTATTCGTTAATGCAGAAATAATTATCCTCTATTTAAAAAGCAAAGGCTGAAATAGTTCAAAGTGTGAGTAGTTTTAGGATTATAAAACATACTTTCTAATAATAAATCTTTAAAACCATGCTTAGACCTTCTACTGCTACACTTGGCCACAGCACAGAGTCTCTAAGCAATGTGATTTACATCAGGTTTCTATATTCACCTGGATCAGTGTGGTTTGGCCCCTCCTCAGAAACTCAAATGATAACCACCAAATTCTCCAGCATATTCAGTATTTGCTACTCATTATCACCTTTGCAGATCATACCTTTCTGTAAAAGTTAGGTACAGAGGGGATATTATAGGGATGAGAGCCCATAGATCATCTTGCTCAAATAGACACACTAGTATCATCTAGAACTGCCCACCCCAAAACACACCTATTCTCAGCCAATTAATATCTTCATCATTCGCATGCCCTGTTTTCCTCAAGATGGTGTGAAGTCCTGTACTAAGTTTAACTTTAGGGGAAAAATAAGGTCCCTTTGAACAATGAGCACTATGCAAATGCCAGAATGACTGCGTATCTCCAGGCTCATCTCCTGCACACTTGCAGCCCCTGCAATCATGACGCCTGCTGGACAGAGGCCCGTAGGACAATGGCCGTCTCCCACAAGCTCGTGCTGAAAACTGCTTAACCAATAGTTAACAACACAAACAAAACAAAAAAACAGTACAAAAATCATTAACAGGGCAGTCTCAGAGAGAACTTCTATTAAGATGGGACCACTGATAACTGAACAAAAAGGGAATTCAAAATCACATATTGATGAAGCAAAAGCATCAGTTATTAATACTTCGCTCCAGGCGCCATATGGCTTTAGCCAGAAAAAAACAGCTCTTAATCAACAGTATCAAGAAGAATAACTTCTGAGTAGGACGCTTACGCTTGCCTAGCGGAGTAAGCAGTGAAAACTTCCCTCCAAGGTGACTTCCAACCAGAGCGAGCCCTGCTCACCAGCTGGAGCAGGACTGGCAGTCAAATGCATCTTCTCTGCCACAGCTCAGCACCATGCAAGTCTGGCATCTGGCATGAGCAGCACACCAGAGCTCTATCCCAGTGGAGGACTTGGCACAATACATTAAAAGGTATTTTGGCCCCAGACTCCTTTATTTGTGGGCATTGCTTCCCCCTCAGCACACCTGAATTGAGCAGCACTGGAGACAACAGCTCAGCTACCTGTCCACAATGACACGGTGTCTCCTTGACTGTGGGGTGAACATGCCAATCCCCCCAGGCTATGATGCACACCTGGCAGTCAGCACAATCAAGCAGTCCTAGCCACAATTTCTTCCTAGCTTCCTGTCCATTGCCTGTGCCTCCTTATGTGGTTTCCTCCAGCTATCAGTGGCACAGTAGACCTTCAGCTTAGGGTTTCTGACTCTTATTACAAGATTGTCCTAAAGAAGGAAAGAGGCAGAGATGCAGGAGACCATGCTGTGTGTTAGTAGTCAGGGCCATCTGCAGCAGCTATGTACAAAGGCCATGACTTTGAAAATGGGAAGTCAAATCATATCACTCTCGACTGTGCTCTTCTAGTGGCATCTTCACTGAGGCTGATGCTGCAGTGTACTGGGAGAGGACATACACTATAGACAAATCAATTTCTCTGGCTAATTTGATTATGCCTCAGGTGCTGCACCCACTGAAAGCATCCCTATCATATGTTATAGCAGAGATAGCCATGCTGGCTCCAAACACCTGGTCTACCTACGCAACAAAAGGCAGTGCAGTACAGAGATAAGGCCTGGGCCTCATGGGTAGCACCTAGCTGCGGCCAGATATTGCCGTTCCCTTCAGCAAGCCATTCACTGGAAGGAGAACCATGCTTCTCACCCCCCGTTCGGCTCCAGCTGGCACCACATCATAGTCCCAGGCAGCACACACTGCTGCACAACTCTCTTTCAGCCTGCTCTTCGCGGACCACAGGACAGCGTGCTCCTTTGGAGAAAGAACAATGTAAAGAAACCCACTGAAATTGATGTGCAAAGAACTGCTCCTTAATAGACAGAAGGCTGGCAGCTCTTTTTTTTATGAGCTCTTTGAAGGATCAGATGCCCTCCCACCTCTACAGCCATAGTAAACAGCTGCAGCTCTGGTTGCAGTTCCTGGTCTCATCATACCTCCAGCTTTCCGCAGCTTCACACCTGCGTTAGCCGCCTTTGGTGAAGCAAAGAGTCAGTATGCCAGGGATGAAGCCAGAACTGAACTATGTACACCCTTCCCAACACATACTTCTGCTTTAGTCACTTGCTTCCTCTCAAACCTCAGTTGAAATACATTCTGCAAGACCACCTTGATTCACCTTAAAAGCCACATACTGCCTTCTGTGGATTACGAAACAAATTCTGCCAGTTTTTGAGCCATTCTGGTATTGTCCCAGCATAAGGTTTTACTTCCGAAGCATACATACACAAGTCATTGGTAACCAAAAGTACTAAGGATGAATTTAGCTTATGACAAAGAAGCACAGAGATACCAAAGCCCTTCAAATATTTTTGAAAAGCATAAAAAAATGCTTAGCACTACAATGCTATAATTTGCAATCTACTTCCTTCTCTGTCAGGCTGCTGGTAAACTTACCAGGTACATGTTAATAACTAGGGGAAAATTCATCTGAAGTATTAGATACAAGATGTCATGCAGAATTGGCAAAGTGATTTAGAAGTTCTGAACCCTGGCTTTGCAAACTAAGAACACAGAGAGGGTGGGATTTTTACCTGCAAGAGAAAACGCAATGGACTGGCCATCAACCAGAATAATAACACATCCTCAGGGAATCAGAATACCAGCAAGAGGTGCTCAGTGCTGCAGCGAAACACCAGGCAATTTTCCCACCAACAGTTAGATAACCTTACAGCACGCGTCAGTCTGCTGGTGGATCCAGACAAATCCCTTGCTTTCTAGAAATAGGAATTTGTAAAGCAGTATGTCTTTTCCAGCTAAAAGTATTTGGTCTTCTTTCAGCATTGAAACACGTCCCTTTCACCTGCAGCACCAGGACCTGGTATTGGTGGTCCAGCCTGACGTGAGATGCAGCTACTTTAGTTACCAGCTTTGCTACATCAGTCCAGTTGTGCTGCTACACATGTCACCTATTGACAGTGCCTAGTTGCTACCTTATTGCTGGTCACGTTAATTAAGAGTGCCCATGAGACAGGCAGGTCGACACGATCCCCACCTCATGTCCTTAGATGGTGGAAGAGCTAGACTGGCTTGTCAGAGGCCACAAGGTCCCGGTGGGACGTCGCCCAGACTACGGCAAGGTCTGCCCAGCACAGGGGCCGACACAAGCCCCAGCCAGGGCCCTCACCTGAACAAGAGGGCCACCTCCTGCACGGGCAGGGAGGCTGCGGGGACAGGAGGATGCTCCTGGGTGCTGCACGGTTGGAGCCCCGCGCAGCTGGTGCAGAGGCGCTCGCAGCAAGTGCACTCTATGTAACGCAGATGTGTTATGGCCTCTCTTAAAAACATAAATAACATGAGGAGGAAGAGATGGAGACACTCCCCCTCGGGGAGCAACAGATGCCGCGACCCCCGGGCATAGGGCTGGGGAGGCTCCCACCGCGGCAGCGGAGCGGTGCGCCCAGCGCCGCGGGGAGGGCGGAGGGGGCACCGGCGAAGGAACAGCCCGAGTAGCGCAGGGGCGCGGGTCCCGTTCCCCCCGCCCGCCACGCGGCCCGCACTCACCACGGTGACGGGGGACACCATATCGTCGTCGTCGTCGTCGTCGTCGTCGTCGTCTGCTGCTGCTGCTGCTGCTGCTGCTGCTGCTGCTGCCGCCGCTGCTGCTGCCGCTGCTGCCCGCGCTGCCCGCTGTCCTGCCCGCTCTCCGCCCGGCCTGCCGGGGCGCTTTACTAGACAGCGGTGACGTCACAGGAGGGGGGGCCCTGCCGCGAATGCGCTGGGGGGAGCGGGGGGCGGCCCCGGCCCCGCCCCCGGGGCGGGCAGCGTAGGAAAGGCAGCACAGGCAGTGCTGGCGGTAGCAGGCAATGCAGGCAGGGTGGGCGGCACGGGCAGGGTGGGCAATGCAGGCGGGGCGGGCAGCGCGGAGAGGGCAGGCAAGGTGGGCAAGGCAGGGGTTCACTCGGGCCCTGGCGTTACCGGCGCCGTCCTCTCGTGGCAGCGGCTTCCCGGGAGCGGAGTCCCTCCGGGGACCGCTCGCTTCTGGCTGAGGGGCTGCCCCGCCGCCCCGGGCGAAGGCTCCGCCGCGGCAGCGCCACCCGCCCCAGGCAGCGCGCCCCGACCCCCAGCCCCGCCCGCCCTCCCCGGCAGGCCCAGCCCGCGGGCTCTGCCTCCGCCGCCCAGAGCCGGCGGTGCCAGGCGCGAAGCGAGGGGCCGCGCCCCCCGTGCCCTTTGCTCTGTCTCGCGTCTCTCCCGCCTCACCGGCTCTTCCCGGCACGCCGGGTTCCCTGTGCTGTGTGCTGTGGCCGCGCACCCCCAGTCCCAGCCCTTTTCCTCCCGTGCCTTTCACGCCACGCTCCTGCCCTTACGTTTCACATCCTTGTATTTATTGAACAGATGCCTTCCACCCTCTCTGCTCCACCTGGACTCCTCACTACCCTCCATTTTTCAGTTTCCAGGGGCATCTCGCATTTCACAGCAGGCCCCATCGCCTCCACCTTAAGACTCGCAGGTCCTTGCAGACCTCCCTGCAGGGCTGGCTATGTTTTCCAGCCCTGTCCCTGCTCCCAGCAGCTGAAGATGGCCCCTGTGTCCCAGCAGCAGCTGGTCCCTCCCTGCTTACCTCCCCGTCCCCATCCTTCTGCCAAGGTCATCCAGAGGCTGCAGAAATGTTAGTGTTGGCACAGAGCAAGGCGAGGAACGTGTAATGTGGGATACTAGAGAGTGGGACCCAACAGCTCAGGCTTAGTAAATTGACCCAAGGACTACCTTCAATGTGGTTCTACTTAAGGATTAATATTTAAGGATGCAGGAAGCTGCTTTACATGTAATATGATCTTGCTCAAAAGTTTTGCTTCATAACAAAACAAACAGGTACTTAAATAGTAGATGATTAAGTAATCTGCTATTTGCAGCCTGAGTAAAAGTCATGTTCGGTATTTATCACATCAAGGGAACATTTTCTTCTGTAAAGAAAAAAACAAATCTGTGCTATTTCTTTTGCAGTCTTTGTGCAATAGATTGGTATCATGTTTCTGAGGATGAAATGTATACAAACAGCAGTCCTGAGAGTCCACACAGGCAACCCAATTTATATCGACAGAGTCATGGACATAGAAAGAGGGCAGTGTTTGGCCCATCACCATCTGATGGGACTGGGATGGATGCTGCAGTCTTTGTGTCATTTACACAAAGGGATTTCTACCCAATTTTCTAAGAGGGATTTCTGCCTGAAAAAAAAAATCAAATCTGTGCTGTTAGATCAGAGAGCCATTGCAGTAAAATCTGTGACAAGTAAACCCCAATCAGATCAAAGCAAACTGTACAGCAAAGACTGTGTGGTCACAGCCAGGGGATTGAGTGCTGTTCTTACAACTTCTGTTAAAAGAGTTCATAGGGCAGTAACATTTTCCTTAGGCAAGAAGAGAAGGATAAGCTTTCCTTTTTTTCAGGGAGCTAGGTAAACTAGAGAATGGGAAGAAATTTCACAACAAAGGCTTTGCCCTGCTGAAATCAAAGGGGGGGCGGGGGGGGCTCAGTTTCTATTGAAAGCAGCGCAAGGCAACAGAGGTATTTAGATGTCAAAGGATGCGGTTAATTTGATACCATACAGGATTTTCATGAGGACCAATAGACTCTCAGAACTTGGGTTCCTAATTGCTTTTGAAAATCCTTCTGGGAGCTTGATTATGTCTTGGCATTTAAATACCTCAAAAAAAGAAAAAATCTGCTTCTTGGTCCTCAGCCAAGGTCTTCATCTGCTTATCCTGGCCTTTATTTAAGTGATGAGCCAGGCAGTGCAATGGGTAGGCGTATTTCTGCATTCAGATATTGTCTCTGCTGCTCCAAAAGTGGGAGCTGGTATTAGGGTGGATGAAGCTTGGCATTCATTCTTTTTTTCTAATGCAATATCTGTCTTTGCTGGTTTGCAGCTGAAGCTTTGTCTGGTCTCACAAATTAGATATTTATCTGTGTCATTGATGCAGACATTCAAAATATGTTAACGCTTGGGGTGGGTGTTCATACTATGTCATTGGCTCAAAGAAACCTATTAGAAGTGAAGGGGAAATTGTGTGGATATCGTGATTTTCCCATCTCAAACAGGCACTGAGAGACTCAGTCTTATTAGTTTTGCTTGGGATGGTGTTGACCTTTTGTGATTTCCAAACAGTTCCTTCCACAAACCTTTTAAAAACAGAGATTAAGAAGTCCTAATGGCAAATATGGTATTTGTATGTAATAAAGGGGTGGCTCCTGTAACAAACATTTTACAACCTGAATATGAAGTGAAGATATTTTGTTGTTGTTCTTTATTTAATACTAATTAATTTAATTTGACTCCCAAGATTATTCACGAGATGATGTCCATTTTCCACTATCAAAATAAGTGCTGCACCAATGATAAGTAATTCCTTATAACTGAGGGACACCTTGAAGTATAAATTAAATCTGGATGGAACAGAAATGTTTTAAATTTTATCTAAACACAATCTCTGACAGAACAGGTCTTTTCAGAAATCCATTCCCATAGAAGAAACGCCAAGCAACTGATGAAGAAATCAGAGGGATCAATGGCTTCATAGCACAGTCAAATTTGCCTTGGTCTGTGCATGTCACACTTTAGGTGGGTTTTTTTCGCTGTTGCAGTCTCCTGTCCTGAACAATGCAGGCAAGAGAGATCTATGTGGCTCATCACAACATTTTGTTCTATATCAACTGCAGAGATTTAACAAAAGTAGAAAATAGTTCTAATTTGGGGGTGTGAGGTATTTTTAGCTTGCTATCAATAGGCAAACAGAGAGCAGTAATTACATGAGCATAAATTTGTGGGGGTTGGGAGTAGCAAAACAGAGCATCAAGTAGTTCTGGGCATGTTTATGCTTAAAAATGCTTCTGCTGGGCCATGTTTGTGGTGTGCAGGGCTAAAAAATGAAAGCAAGAGGAGTCCCATCGGCAGCAAGGTTGCTACACAGCAGTCTTTTCCTGAAGGATCCAATGTTGTTTGAAATACTGCACATAGCCCCATAGATTCGTGTGTGTGCAGTAGATCCGTGGCTCATGGGGGCATATTATTTCTTCTTAAAATTAACCAACATAAATTTCAATAACAGTGTGACCGTTTTTCTCCGTATTTTTTCTCCCACTGGTTTGTTGTCCTGTTCCGGAAATGTCAGTCCATGGACTAATCCATGGGTTCCCCCCTCTGAAGCCCAGTGTGTCAGGAAGACTCAGAACTCTACATTGTTAAACAGAGTTCAAACACATCCAAAAAAGGCACACTCTTCCAAAAACTGATTGCCTTCACAGTGCCAGGGCCTATAGATATTAATATGAAATTGAATATATGGGGGTTTATAGGAAAATGCTGGGACAACCACAACGCTCTATGTTTTGTAGCTGTTTATTATTCAGGTAGGTTGTCCTACCTCCAGCAATGACTGGAAGAGCAGCAAGATATTTCCCATGTTCAGGTGCCTCTGGAACAAGGGGTGGCCCATTCTGCTCTCAGTCTTCTGGAATGGGCTCTGCCAATGGGCCATGGAGGCACGTACTTCTGTTTGCACTTTCAAATTTACTATTAATACAAAAGTGCCTGGGACTTAAACTACTGAGGAATCAGAAACAAGAGTGTCATTAGGTGCTGGAAAAGTTTTATTTGAGACTTATCCATGTGAGATGTTCCCAAGTTGTCTCCTTGGCTCCAAGCACAGTGCACCCATATCCTGGGATGGCAGTGTTCATGTCAGCAGCTGCGGGATGCATTGAATGTGCCTTTCTACTTTGTCATATCCAACTCTATTTAGGCCCATTTGTTGTTTGCATGCTGGCTATGGCACTTGTTCCTGGTGCTTTTCATGTCAAGTAATCTGGTGTTTTCCCCTCCATATAAGGACATACTGGGCTGTTTCCTTTCTATACAGATTTATTTCCTGATGCCTAGAGAAATTTAGCAAGTGCCTTTGCTTCCCTCATGATGGCAATTCCCATAATGATAATAAACATAAAGTATTAAATCTAGACTGCAGAATTAGTATCTCAGTGAAATACAGAGGGCGACACTGCAAAGTCATGCCTCCTGAGAGCAGTTTTTCAGGCTGTTTACTGAGCCAGAAAGGCAATGCGTGATCTATTTCTAGGCTTTGTATTTGAAAGTTTTCTTCCCAGGCATAAAATCAATCTACTTTTAGGGCTTAATAAATGCTCTGTGTGCGTATGCATGTACATGTATATGGAAAAGTTAGTATTTCTAGAGATGAGCATGTGTATAGCTAAGCAGGATCCAGAGTGTAGGTCCCTTATGGGACTTTGTTTGGGATTGGTTTATATCCTAATAGTCATCAAAAAAATCACATTAAAATCTTATTTAAAAGATTTCTCTGAAGCATGGAAGTAATAATCAAATATAAAAAGCTTACAGCTTATAGAACCATAGAATAGATTGGGTTGGAAAGGACCTTTAAGGATCACCTAGTACAAACCCCTTGTTGTGCACAGGGATAACTTTCACTATATCAGCTTGTTCAAAGCCCCATCCATTCTGACTTTGAACACTTCCAGTCATGGAACATCCACTGCCTTCTCTGCTTCTCTGGACAACCTTTTTGTAAACACCCTCATCATAAAAAAAAATCTTCCTTATATCCAATCTAAGCCCACACTCTTTCAGTTTATAATCATTGTCCTTTGTCGTGTCACTACAGGCCTCAGTAAAAAGTCTCTCTCCATCTTTCTTATATATTAAAGGGCAACAATAATGTCTCCATGGAGCCTTCTCTTCTCAAGGCTGAACAATCCCAGCCTCTTGGCCTTTCTTCACAAGAAAGGTTTCCCACTCCTCTGTGCATTTTCATGGCCCTCCTTTGGATCAGGTATAACAGGTCCATGTCTCTCCTGTGCTGAGGGCTCCAGAGCTGGACACAGTACTCCAGGTGGGGTCTCACTGGAGTGGAGTAAAGGGGCAGAATCACTTTCTCAACCTGCTGGCCACGCTTCTTTTGAGACAGCCGAGGATAAAATTGGCTTTCTGGGCTGGGAGCACCCATTGCCAGCTTATATTCAGTTTTTCATCCACCAGTTCCCCCAAGTCTTTCTCTGCAAGGCTACTTTTAATCCATTCATCACCCAGATATATCCAAGTTTAGTTTCCCCAACCCAAGTGCAAGACCTTGCACTTGGCCTCGTTGAACCTCACAAGGTTCACATGGGCCACTCCTCAAGCCTGTCAAAGATCCCTCTGGATGGTATCCCTTCCCTCTAGCATATTAACTGCAGCACTCAGCTTGATGTTATCTGGAAACTTGCTGAGGGTGCACTCAATCCCACTACGTCTTTGATGAAGATATTAAATAGTATTGGTCCCAATACAGACTCTTGAGTAAAAAAACACTTGTTACTGGTTTTCATTTGGACACTGAGCCATTGACTGTAACTCTTTGTATGTGGCTATCCAGCCAGTTCCTTATCCATCTAATAATCAATGCATCAAACCCATATCTCTCCAAACCCATATCAATAATGTTGGGGGAAACTGTAACAAAGGCCTTAGAGAAGTACAGGTAGATAACATCTACAGCTTTTCCGTTGTTCACTGATGCAGCCATTCCATTGCAGAAGGCCACAAGATTAGTCAGGAGCAATTTGCCCTTGGTGAAGCCATGTTGGCTGTCTCAAATCACCTCCCTGTCCTCCATGTCCCATAGCTTCTAGGAGGATCTTTTCCATGATCTTCCCAGGTACAGATATCATAGAATCATAGAATTACCCAAGTTGAAGGGGCCCAAAAGGATTATCAAGTCCAACACCTATCCCTACATAGGACACTCCCAACATTCACACCATGTGACTGAGGATGTTGTCCAAAGGCTTCTTGAATGCTGGCAGACTCAGTGCCGTGACTACTTCCTTGGGGAGCTGTTCCAGTGCTCCACCACTGGTGTCCTTTTTCTACTGTGGTGCCCAGAACTGCACACAGTGCTCGAGGTGGGGCCTCACCAGTGCAGAGTAGAGCAGGACAATCACCTCCCTTGACGAGCTGGCAATGCTGTTCTTGATGCACCCCAGGACACGGTTGGCCCTCTTAGCTGCCAGGGCACACTGCTGGCTCATGTTCAACTTGCCGTCGACCACAACCCCCGGTGCCTCTCTGCAAGGCTGCTCTTCAGCCTCTCAGATCCCAGTCTGTGTATCCAGGGTTGCCGTGTCCCAGGTGCAGAACCCAGCACTTGCCCTTCTTAAATTTCCTGCTGTTGGTGATTGTCCAGCTCTCCAATCTGTCCAGATCCCTCTTGCAGAGCCTCTTTGCCCCCAAGAGTGTTGACAGCTCCAACTCATTTTGTGTCATCGGCAAACTTTGTCAGTAAACTGAGTCCTTCATCCAGGTAATTTATGAAGATATTGAAGAGCACTGGCCCCAGGACAGACCCCTGTGGGACCCGACTAGTGACTGGACACCAGCCTGATGTAACTCCATTCACTATGATTCTTTGAGCCCGACCCATCAGCCAATTGCGCACCCATTGTATATGTGTTTATCTGGCTGTATTCTGGATATTTTGTTTATGAGAATACTGAGAGAGACAGTATCAAAGGCCTTGCTGAAATCCAGAAAAATGATATTGACCAGTTTTCTCTGGTCAACTAGGTGGATGACTTGTCATAGAAGGATATTAAGTTTGTAAGGCAGGACCTTCCCTTTGTAAAGCTATGCTGGCTGCAACCAATGACTGCGTTGTCTTTCAGATGTACTTTGGTAACTCCAAGAATTATCTTCTCCATAATCTTCCCAGGCACTGAAGTGAGACTGACAGGCCTGTAGTTGCCGGGGTCATTCCTATTACCCTTCTTGAAGATTGGAACAACATTCGCTAGCTTCCAGTCAGTTGGTACCTCTCCAGATTCCCAAAAGCACTGAAAAATCATTGAGAGATCTCACTGTGACATCGGCCAGCTCTTTAAGGACCCTTGGATGAACCCCATCAGGCCCCATCGACTTGTAGTGATCTAGCTGGAGCAGCAGATCCCACGCAAGTTCAGGGATGATTAGGAGATTATTTGCCCAGTCATGATCCTCCAGCTCAGGGCTCTCGGTGGGCTCAAGCCCAATGTCATTATTGAATACTGATGCAAAAAAAATCGTTAAAAGTCTCTGTTTTGTCTAAGTTGCTGTTAATAAGGTGTCCATGCTCATCAGTTAATGGTACAATGTTTTTACTGGCCTTCCTTTTACTATTAACATATTTGAAAAAGCCCTTTTTATTATCCTCATCAGTGCTGGCCAGCTTCAACTCTAATTGAGCTTTGGCCGCATGAATGTTGACCCTACAGTGGCAAACAGCATCCCTGTAGTCCTCCCGTGTCACCTGTTCTTGTTTCCACTGGCCGTATACCATCTTCTTACACCTCAGTTTGAGTAGAAGTTCTCTACTGAGCCAGGCTGGCCTTCTGCCTTGCCTGCTTGACTTCCAGCATTTCGGGATTCCATGGTCCTGTGCCTTTTGGAGGTGATACTTAAAAAGAAACCAGCATATGAGGGTGACACGTATCTTTCACTAGATCTGGTTACTCAAAACCTCAGCCAACCTGACCTTAACAATTCCAGGGATGAAGTATCCACAACATCTGTGGAGAACCTGCTCTGGTATCTCATCATCCTCATGACCAGAGGCAGTATCCTCAGCCTGCCCTTGTGTGCTTTGTGCCCCAGTCCTTATCATGTTGAATATCCTGGGCTTGGCCCACACCCCATGCTTCAGTGTATGGGTGTTGCCCTGACCCAGGTGCACAACCTTGCTCTTGGCCTCATTGAATCTCACAAGGTTCACACGGGCCCACGTCTTGAGCTTGTCCAGATCCCTCTGAATGGTAACCCATCCCTCAGGCAAGTCAACACCACCACTTAGCTTGGAGTTCTCTGCAAATTTGCTGAGGGTGCACTTGATCCCACTCTCTGTGTCATTGAGGAAGATATTGAACAGTACTTGTCCCAGTATGAACCCCTGATTGTCACTGATCTCCATCCAGTCACTGAACTATTGACCTCTGTTGCCTGGATCAGACCATCCAGCCAATTCCTCATCCAGCAAACAGTCCATCCGTCAAATCCATATCTCTCCAATTTAGCGAGAGGGATGTTGTGGGGGACTGTGTCAAAGGCCTTACAGAAGTCCAGATAGATCCATCCATAACTCTTCCCTTGTCCACTGATGTAGTCACTCCACCCTAGAAGACCACTAGGTTGGTCAGGCAAGAGTTGCCCTTGGTGAAGCCATGCTGGCTGTCTCAAATAACCTCCCTGCCTTCCCTATGTTTTGACATATCTTCCAGAAGGATCCGTTCCATGATCTTTCCTGGTCAGTAATTCCCAGAGTGAAAAATCTCCTTTTTACAGTTGCAGGGGTCTTTACCTGACTGCCATGACTTTCTGGATATGATCAAGAGTGCCTTGGCAAGTACACTAGCTAATTCCCTGGGGACCCTGTGATGCATCTCATCAGGTCCCACAGACCTGGTCAGGTTCCTCAGACTGTCTCAAACCTGATCTTCACTTATGATGGGAGGGACTTCATTTGCCCAGTCCCTGCCTTGAGGTTCAGGATCTTGAGAGATGTGGGAGGAGAGATTACCATGGACAACTGAGACAAAAATATCCTCAGCTTTCTCCATGTCAGTTGTCGCTACTTCTCCTGTCATATTTACTAGGGCTGGTGGTACCTTTTCTTTAACCTTACCTTTCTGCCCAGTTTACCTGTAGAAGCCCTTATTATTCTTTGCATCCCTTGCCAAATTCATCTCCAATTGACCCTTAGCTTTTCTGATTCTGTAAATCCAGGCAACATCCTTGTATTCTTCCCAGGATACATGTCCCTTGTTCTATTTCCTGTGCATCTTACACTTTAGTTTGACCAGGAGGTCTGGACTCTGCCACGCTGAGCTCTTGCCCTCCTTTCCTGATTTCTTACATGTGGGAACTGAGAGCTCTTGTTCTCTAAGAAAAACATCCTTAAAGAGCTGCTAGCTCTGTTCAGCTCCTTTATTCCTGAGAGCTGTTTCTGGGAGAAGGGGGAGGGGGTGGACATCCACTACTTTCATAAATAAAGGAAAGTTTGCTCTCCTAAAATTCAGGGTCATATCTCTACTCTTCATTTGGCCCATATCCCTCAAGACTGTGGATCCCACCAGGGCATGATCACTGCAGTCCAGGCTGCCACCAGTCTTGTAATCTCTAATTAGTTTATCCATGTTGACAAGCAACAAGTCTAGGAATGCTTCTCCTCTAGTTGGGCAGACTATCACCTGGATTAAGAAATTAATCTCAATGCATTCCAAGAGTCTCCTGGATTGCTTACAGTTTGCTGTGCCACTTCTCCGGAAGATATCGGGGGGGCACCCTAGCAGGATTAGAGCATGCAAGCACAATGTTTCCTCTAGTCAAAATAAGAATACTTTGTCAAGAGGCTCCCTTTGCTCAGGTGGTCTTCAGTAAACACCAGCCACAAGGTTTCTTTTGTCAACTTTGTCCCCAATTTTTATTCATAATCTCTCAACCTGTTCATCACTGGTTTTTGAAGACAGTTCTGTGCAGTCAATCAATTTTTTTATACATAGGGCAACCGCCCTGCCCCTCCATCCCTTGCCTGTCCCTGTTTATAGCCATTGATTGCAGAGCTCCAGTGGTGTGGTTGGTCCCACCCTGTTTCAGTGATAGCAATTAGATTACAGCTTTCTAGTTGCATGGTGGCTTCCAACTCCTCCTGTTTGTTACCCAATGAAGAGTTTTGCGAGGTCCAACACAAAAAGAACAAGACTAACTCTATAGCTCAGGAACCAAGAGTGGGAGGGGAGAGACTAAGAGGTGGCTATAGAACATTTCTAAGCTGTCACAGTGAGACAAAGCTCAAGTCTATCACTTCGCTCAGTATGAGTGGACATGTGTTCAGTGATGTGTGCAAGAGCGAACAGCGAGTTAACATCAAGTTTCTTGTGAAACTGAAGAAATGCACAGTGGAAACTTTTCAATTATTGACTGAGACTTACAGTGAAGAGATCCTGAAGATCATATTGGTTCTCAAAGGAACCCATTTTTTTGTCAGTAGAAGATGTGAAAGCAAAATCAATGGAGATCCTCAACAGCCTTTCAGAAACTGATCTGTGAAATTGCTTTGAATTTGGCAGCATCATATGCAGCTGTGTGTCAGCTCAGAAGGGAACTATTTTGAAGGTGATCATAGCTGATTTTCTTAATTTGTTAAATATAAAGTGTTACAGGCACAGTCTCATTGTTTTGTATTGGACATCATTTATCTCTGTACTATGGTTTCAAGCTATTGCGTGTAACATGTAACAAGTTAATAGAAATTGAGAAGGGTTCAGTAGAAGCTCTTAAATAAACTAAAAAATCCAGAACAGCCTACCTCAAATAAAAGTTCTGATATGGTTACAATTTCTGTTGCTCACTCAGATGCCCCATTTCCCAGGCTAGAAACGCACCCAAAAGAGCTCTAATTTATCTAGTGATCAAATCATTAGTAACTTTGTGACATACTTCTTTACAATCAGGAGGTGGTAATAACTGGAATGTTACAACATGTGTGAAAAGAGGTAAAGGCTTGGGAAACATCATCAGGTGATTTGTAAGGAAAGAACATGACACAATTAAATGGATAGATTACAAAACATAGGTAGGGCAAATGCTTTAATTTCTATTTTCATTAAAGCAATTTAGTTGAGCATCTGGCAGAAAAATTGTACGCATGATGAGGGAGAAGCTTTAAAGAGACAAGGAAGAGAATCCTAGCCCGACCAAAGCTACATGGTGGTGGCTGGTGGATGAGACAAACTTCTGGTGGAATTTTAGGTTTTGGTATCATGTGGGATGAGGACCAGCCAAAAGGAGGGAGAGAAGCAAGGAACTGGCCTGGAAAGAGTGCATGGTGGTTTATCTCGGGTTTTCAAAAGTGACCAGTGGCTTTCAATGGAAAGCTTTCAATGATCTAGGTACCTTAAGTACTGGTTTTTTTGAGAGTATTTTCAGAAGTTCTGCCCTGTTCTGTGATTTATTCCAGTGGCCCATCATAAATTGCAGCATCAAAAGTCACTGATCACCTCAAAGTTTGTCTGTGGGCAACAAGCATTTTCTGAATTACTCTAAAATCAGTTTGGATCACTAATCAGTTCAGGTAAAGTTTTTTACCACTATTTTTATTTGAGTCAATTGCTCTCACATTTCCCAGAGGAAAACAGTGCCAGCACTGTCAGCAAGCAATACATTGATTTTAAATCAGCAAGACTGCTGTTGATCTTAGCAGCTATTTATTGCACGTTCCCACCAGCCACTTTCTAGTGGAATTTTAACAATTCAGTAGAGTCATTCAAAGGTCTCGAGGAAGCAAGGAAAAATTTCGTCTCTTACAGGAAATACTTCCCTAAGATAAGACCTTCACTCACAATCATAGGACAGCCAGAGTGGTGCACTTCTCAAGTTTTAGTAAACCCTAATGCTTAATTTTCAAGACATACATATTTCATTCATCTTATTTTATTCAGCTTGTCCTGGCAATATATATATATATAATTTCACCTCTGTCCTATTAAATCCATGAGCTGCTTGTTATTGGAGGTTGGGAGTATGCAAAGAAGATATGCCTAGTGTTTTGGCCTCTTGTAGGTCTCTGCAGCAGTTAGCTGCTGTCAGCTTTAGGACAGACGAGCACTTAGTCTGGTGCTGTACATCTACCCTTACTTTAGAAATGCTGTTATAAGAACTGCTCTAAATATGTTCCTCTTTCTGTTTTCTTTCCTATAGAACATGGACTTTTCATTTGAGTTAAATCTTGCTCTAGATGGACATTTTTTTGTTTGGCTATACCATTTCCAGTGTTTCAACAGGAAACAACATGCAAAACACTCTTCTCTGACAAAAACTGTGGTTTTATTATCAGTCTCACTCTGTTTTCTTGTGATCTCAGCTCCAAAAGTGACACATGGATATTCAGGCAAAAATAGGAGGAGCAGGAAGGGAATAATATTTGTAAAATATGTAAGAAAAATGTTAGTTTATTGTAAACTGAAAGGGACAGTGCTTGGTTGGGGCTGGAGGAGGTGGCTGGTATACATTTTGAATCAAAATGGTGCCATGCCTTTGTTGGGAGAAGAGCCTTGGCTGGCTCCATGCTGCAGCTCCTTTCCAGTTCGAAATCACTGCATGCACAGCGGTACGTGTTGAACCATTAGGTCCTTGTGTCCCTTGGGCTGATATCCTTGTCCCAGTCTGATTGGCTGGGTCTGCTGAAAAGCTGTACACACACCAAATGCCTCCACAGACCACAGAGACCCTCACTGCTGTCAATGGCCTTGGGTATTCCCGAGGAAAGATGTAAGTGTGAGACCTACTGAAAGGGTTCCTGAGATTTGTACAAATAGCACGACTACATTTTTCTCTACCTCTTATACATGTGTAATGCACATTACGTAAAAGCTACAAGTAACATAAACACCTGACAGGAACCTGTAATTTTAGCTGAGATTTGACCTGTAATACTCCTGGGGTTGTATTTCTTTGCCTACTACAAACTGCAACACAATCCAGCAGATAACAATGGATAAGGGCAAATGAGCACCTTGAATAAGTGGCGGCATATGTCACTTGCAAACCTCTGCTGCCTGGTATTGAGCAGAACCTGGCGGATGTTCTCAGCTACTCTCTAATGCTTCTTATGTGTTATGGCAAGGATCAGAAGAAAAATATGATTGTGTGGTATTCCTAGGCCCTTCTGGGAGGTCTGGATTATACGCATAGGTAGAAGTACCCCATATGACAAATAGTGAAAGGGAAGGAAGGAGGCAGCGCTTTCAAGTAAATAAGAAATAAATGGGACCTGGGCTTTCAGCTGGGTTCCTGCTGATTCACTGGATGATCACGAGCACTTTTCAGCTTTTTTGCACCAGTCTGCATCAGGAAACAATGGTTGAAAGCTGTCTTTAAATCTGACTTTTCCCTTTATAGCAAAGTAAGCTTGAATACAGCTAAACCCAACCAAAGCATGACCCAGAGGGCATATCCCTTTTTTCAATATGCATCTTTTTACCTGCAGTTCAGCAAAGCTGTAGTGTTCAGGGCTAATACAGTGCACAGGCAGCTAAAATTGTGTCTGGTGGGCAGGAAAGGTATTTGAAGCAAAGCCCCGCTGTGAATTCATGCAGCAGGGACTGGAGGCAGGCTAATCTGGAGCTGGCTGCACTGACGAATTTCTGCCTAACACCCAGCCTGGGTTTTTTGGACCTTCACAATGGTGCCACAGTTCCCTGTCACTATGGAAACTGGTTTTTGAAAAGGCACTATTTTAAAAAAGTGACTTGAAACCAAAACTTGTGCTTTGTCTGCATCCCTGGCTCCAGTGTTCTCCTGGGAACAGGGGAAGGCTCCTGGAGCAAGACCTGGACTCCTTAAAACCAAAACTCAGGTTCCCCTTCGTGTGAGAGCCACAGCTGAATCAGCAGCTGATTTTTCCACAGATACAGACAGAAACACAAGACCTGTTAAGTCAGCAGGAAAGACCCGCAAAGTAGCTCAAGAGGAACCAAAACCAATTTTAAAGTAACACAGCATGTCTGTCCCTCCTGCCATTACATGGCCCACCAGGGGCAGCCACAGGGTGTGCAATAAAATCGTGTGCAGCTCGGGCAGGTTCATCTGAGATTGTTAAATTCAGGAGATGTTTCTTTAAATTACTTTGTTCTCTATAGTCTTGCCAAAGCTTAGATATGGGAGCAAACACTCCTTGCAGTTATTGAAGGAAAAGGACAATAGTGTGGGATGGGCTTTCCCCCATCTATGTGCTCGGCATACCTGACTGCCAGGCCTTTATCCCAGCTTAATTCAAACCCAGCAGAGATGAGTGTAACTGAAAGGGGTTTTCTTTCCATGGACTATAAAAAGATTCTTATTGAAAATGGCTTTGTCTTGGAGCCTACAGTTCAGACATAGCTGTGTTCATAACAGTCTGGATATAGGTCATACTTGACTCCGTTGAGCCAGCTGTGAGGAAAAAAGCCCGACATTTTAGGCTCTTCAGTGCAAAAACCATGTAAGAAATCTGCATGTGGGTGCTGGTCCCCGATCAGACCTGGTGGCACAGCCCTCATTTTAATGGTACATATTTATGCATCACTGCCCAGCATTAGAGAATCACACCTGTATCTTGAAACTGACACTGTCACCTGGGAATCGCAAAGCACTTACAATCTATGCCTTCAGCCCTGGAGGCATCATTGAAACCTAAAAGCCATTTGCAGAGGCTAAGTGAGGACAGGCATTTCTCTCCCTGCCATTCCTGCCACTTTCCTAATTTCATCATTGTGCCCATGTAACTCTCTGTGGGGTCTTCTGAATTAAAAAGGGAGAACTTTGGGCTGGAGGACTCCAGGAGAGGGTCAATGAGCAGGCTGGTGAAGAAAGGAGGGGGGAAGTTTTTGAGTGAACTTTGGTACTAGAGGAAATTCTCACTTAACTACTTTTCTGGGATGAGTTCAGGAAGCCCTACATAGGGCAAACCTCACCTGCAGCCCTTTCAGACACCTAATTAGCAGGTGCCATGGTCCAGGATGTGATTCAGAGTAATCAATTCCCATATAAAATTCACAAAAGGAAGTGAAGACTCCCCCAGGGAAGACCCAGAAAGCCAAGTAATTATAAAGAGCTGGAAAGACAAGGCATAGTGTTTCCTTCAGTCTCTGAAATTTTAGCACCCAAACTTCACTCCCTCATCACATCCTGAAACAGTAAATTAATGTTTAGGAGACAGAAACGAAGGAATAGAAATGTACAGCCCCATACAGTACTGACCCAGTAAAAACAGTAGAAGTAAACAGCTGGACTTGCTTCTTCCCACAAAACAATGCTGCTCCATATCTTGTGGCCATGCTGGATTGCTTGGACTTCTCAAGCCTTTTCACCACCCCTTCACAGCTTCTATTGTCAGCGTCTTGCAATAGAACCTAGAGCTCTGCAAAGAACCTGCAAGAAGCTTGGGATGAACCATGAATAAGTCCACCTGGGAGAGTGCCGTTGCAATGAGGTGCCTGCCCATGCACAGAATTACGATGCAGACCCTTCTCGGGAACGCATGAGCGATTCCCTGTCCAAATGTCAGAGGCTGCCTCTTGTCAAAGGCCAATGGACTGTCTCCAGAGGCAAGCAAGAACTTGTATAACACGTTTGGGCACTGCCAGAGAGGATGAAGCCAGTGGTGGGAAGGGCTTTCTCAGTCCCAGATGCCCTCCAGGAGCCCTTAGACCAAAGGCGCAAACCATCAGCTACCAGCCCATGTAAGGGAGCCTTTGCAGGCACCTTCCGTTTGCATTTATTTTGGGTCTGTATTGCTTTCTCTCCCTTAGGGTTTTCTCTTCTCCTGGGCATGCTCTCAGGTCCTGGGCACTTTGCCAGCAGTGCAGTTCAGCATTACTGGTCATGCCATGCTCCAGCCTGGGAACTCCTGCTTCCAACATCATTGCTCCAGTCTCCTCCAACCAGAACTGCAGCGTGACAATTTTCAACAAGCAAATGCCCGCACGCAGCCATCCACAGTGATGCTTATTGCTCGTTCTCATCAGAAGCACGTTGGGAAATGAGAAGTGAGCCAGGATCCACATCCAGCTCCACTTGGAAACTACCAGTGTGCTAATACATCAGGAAAGAAGAGAAATGGAAAGTAGCTTAAGATAGCTACTAGAATTGCTCTCTTACCTGGAATAGCACTTATTTTGTCTACAAATGTGCTAGATGCCACAGTACATAAACTCTGGAGGAGCTCCTCTTTCAGCCACACTGCCCCTTTGCTTCACTTGTTTTCAGTTGATAAGCTGGAAGGTATAACCTTGAATTTGAGCCAACATTTCTTTACCATAAATATCTATGACAGCAACCTCAAAGACAATGATTTTCTCCAGCCACCCTTAGTGGGTTTTTTAACGTATCAGTATGCTACTGAGCCATTAGACTATAAAGTACTTTAGACTGTGTGGTTCCCATGTCTTAGCAGGGAGGACAAATTCTGCAAGTAGAGGGCATTAGTCTCCTAATGGGAAGGGGAGATGCTGGCGCTGGCGCCCATCTTTTCCACCTGGTGCACCGAGGCTTTACCACAGATGCCAAGAGCAGAGAGGGGAGGAAAGAGGAAATTTTTAGGTTAAGCAGCAGTGTGGTATCAGCATGCTGGCACAATGAGGCTGCTAGGCTGCCTCCCAACTCATCTCACACTCCCAGGGCACCAGGTAGATGAATGACAGCAAGCTCACATTTGCCGTCAGGCTCATTCCCAGGAACACTGGGATGTAAGGTAATTCAATCATTATTGCTCATGCAATTATAGAAATACTTTAAACTCATTTGGGACTTTTTTCAGCTCTTCAACATGTATATCTTAAAAATGTCCAAGCTTCAGACATTTGCCTGTGGGCAAAACAGATAACTTTAGAAATAAGATCAGAAGTAGGCAAAGCTGATGTCAATTGATGTCTTTGGAAAACAATCACAGGCTCTGAGAAACACAAAAATCTGGTTGCTGATGGTTCCCTCTTGGGTTGACTGTCTCTGACTGCCTTACCAGAAGATTGCTTTTTAACAAGTACTTTTCATTTTAGGAAAGAATACAATAGTTGTATCTTTCTCACTGGACCATAGCCAATCTATGTGCCCATTTGCTTGTCCTGTACTTCATCTTATTCAAGACTGAGACAGTTAAACTAGAGTTTTTATTTAGACCATTGAATATCTTTAGCTCAAGAAGAAAAATTATTTTACAGAGGAAGGTCTAGATGGTACCTACAAATTCCTGTCCCTATTTCTAACCAGCTATAGGAGGCAAGTAATTTAAAAATCCCTATTTTGGCAGTTGAGAGTTAGGCAGGAGGTAGGAATCAAAGACTAAGACAGTTATTCAGAAAGCATGTTAGACTGCACTCCAAAGTCACTCTTACTGATTAAGTAAATAATGTGTCCTTGCAGTTATCATCTTCAGTATTTCTGCGCAGAGCTAAGTTCACTTTCTCCTAATCTTTCTTCCATAGGGGCAAAAAGAAATGCTAATAGAGGATCATAAAGATCAGTGTACCATTTAGTAGAAGTCCAAAGTGCTTCTCTGGACTGTTATCAGTATTGTCGCATCAGATAAATAGTTTTAATTTTTTCCTGTTTGGCACAGAGGAAGATCTGTTCGTCGCCAGAGTTCACGTAGCCTCTGAGACAGGGTAAGCAAGTGGCCAAAGCATAATGGACAATAAATCCAGCATAAATAACTGAATCAGTATTTAGATCAAGAGGCAAATTGCAAATGTTTGAGAAGCTTAAAGAAGAGATTTGAAACTTAGCCTCATTGCTAAAAATAGGTTTTAAAGTTTTTTAAAAGCTTTTTTTAATACTTACGCCTTCTGGATAGTTAACATTCATTTGTTTTCCTGAGGTGAAAACAGTCAAAAGATGACAATGTGGTTTTGCTGTAAAGTAAACATGCTGAGATCAGCTTGTATGTCTGTCCAGATCTGCTGCATTCAGGATATACACTAAGTGCCTGCTTTTCATCTCATGATAATTTATGTGTTCATGCTGCTGCTGTGAAAAAATACAGCTCTTTAGGCATTTAAGGCTGACTTTGTAGTTACATGAGAGCATGGTATACTTTCCGTCAGGGGCAGTGCACTAACACTAATGTTTTGTTTTAAGCAACTAATGGGAAAAAGGATTTACTTTTTGTTATTTATGTTATTTTTGTTATTTTATGTTTTTATTACGCTCAGTCAAGGATGGCTGCTTTCTAGCAGGACCATATGAACTGGGCAGCAAAAGTCCCTTCAGCTCAAGCCTCTCCTCCAAGGCTGGATATTGCAGTACATCTGATAATGCTGAAAAGTGGAATGGCAAAAGGATTAGGAAACTTTGAGCCCTGTGAGACATACCCATGATCTCTTGCAAAGAGGCTTCTTATCAGGGAAACACTGGAAAGATAGATTTGTTGCTGTCAGTGGCAGAGTCTATAACTGCTGCTGTGCAAGCAAACAGCACTGGGGTTGGTACAAACACCAAAGGGTCAACCCTTCCTCTTGGGTTAACATTATGCCTCGTGTAACATTATCAGATAAAAAAATAATTGGAGAATATTGCACTTGTGCAGGTATGTGTGCTGTTGTGCCTCAGCAGAACCAGAGGCATAGCTGGGAGTGGGGAGGAGGACAGACACTAAAGTTGCACTTATGTTATCTGCATTTCAGTCTCAGTTCTGCCACAAACCATCTGTTTGTCTCTCACCATTTGTTTCTTGTTGGGTGCATGAGCAGGGCACAGTGCAACCTATTCTGTGGTTGGCATTTCCAAGAACTGTTGTAACACATGTGGTACAGACTTTTACTTTCTAGTGTTGTGCCTGCAAGAGTTCGCATTTCTGCATCAATATCATTATTTTGATGAAGCTAGCTGAAATAACAATAGAAACACACAGCAAAAATAGTGTTCTTTATTTCAAGTCTTTGACCTGTGCCTATTAAAGCATTTACAGGAGGCCAAATCTGCAGCCTATTCAAGTTAATGAAAGTCTGTGCATTCACCTCCATGGGCTTCAGATCAAGCCTAATGAAATTAATTACAGAACAATTTGCAGGAAAGAAAAAATAATAAAAAGAAAAGCATAGTACTGGAGGATGCAAAAGAGAATAGTGGCAACAAACTTTAATCACTCAGAACTGCTTAAAGGTTTTCTTAGTCAAATTATCAAAAGTGTTGATGTAATTATTGTTACTATGATGACAGGAAAATGAGGTTTTATATACAAAAAGATAGTAGATTTGGTTAGGTTAGGTTAGGTTAGGTTAGGTTAGGTTAGGTTAGGTTAGGTTAGGTTAGGTTAGGTTAGGTTAGGTTAGATTAGACTACTACACACTGATTTTTGAATACTTGCATATAATTGACTTTATAGCAACAAACTGACCAAGAGAGTGACCGACCTGTTGAGAAGAATAAGGCTGTAAGCAAAGATGTAAAGATGGAACAGCCTTGCTAAGGTACAGGCTACAGGCACTAATTCGACTGCTCTGGTCTAAGGCAGTGGATTCAAAAGATACAATATTTGGCAGCAATATCAGTTAGCAATGTTTTCTTTCCCAGCTCCTGGGGTGACTCTATTTCCTGCCTTGCTCCTGCCTGCCCTTGTGCCAGGACAGACCTTGGTACAGTCTTTCCATGAATCACATGGGGAAACTGAGCCCGCTTTCAAACATGCACACACACAGACAAGCAAACATATTTTGCTTGGTTATTTTTTAACTCAGATCACCCCCTAGATCTGGCTCAGAGTATGGGCTTTCAAGTGCTGGTGTTGCCACAAGCACCAGGATAGAATAAGGTGATGAGCGACAGCATGGCTGGGACAGGCATGGGGCTGGGGCTGGGGGGGAGGCCTGAGGCACCAGCCAGCTGTCAGAGTTTCAAGTCAGCTTCTCCTTTGCTAAGGAGTCCACAAAAATTTAATGTGATCTAAAGATCTCCAGAAATACCCATTCTACAGTTTCCATTTGTTTGTTTTAATGCAGTCAAATGGTGTTTTTATACTAACCACTTGCTTTAAAAAATTGTTTAACCTTGTAGGAAGTGATGGAGTGTTGATTACTCATTCACTGAAATTCAGGAGTTTGAATATAAATTCTCCTCTCACTCCCATTCCTAGCATGTCATTATTCCAATTAAGAGAGTGTTTAAGATATTTAAATAATCTCCCATTCAGCTACATGTATGAAAAAATGTATTCACTTAGTACAATAATGCAATTGTGCCTTTACTCTGAGATGGCAAAAGAGGGTTGTTGGAGCCATTCTGAGAAAGTGTAACTGAAAAGCAAAGGCAATCAGACAAATTTGGCATAAGAAAACACAAAATCAAATAGCAAACATCAAAAAGCCCCTCTGCATGCACAGTCAATGGAGAATAAAGCTAACAAAGCAACCTGTGTGAGATGGGACTCCGCATCGCTCCACCAACTGGAGAAATATGTAAGTTTGAGTTGACTGTCTTTCAAACTGGCCAAGAAAAGAGAGCACGAGTGGACTGATGCTCTTCTGACTTTCACTGATGCAAATCAGTACACTCAAGTGACTCATTTCAGCACAGGTACACTGATGTAAAAATGATTTAAGTGAAACAATGGTTCAGGCTCAAAAGAATAAGTGCAAGCCTGGCAGTCAGCCCTTGCACTTCGTAACACCCCAGCATTTTAGGGGTGCTGCCCTAAAAAACCCACACAGTCCTAGAGATCACAGTATCACAGTATCACAGTATGACAAGGTTGGAAAGGACCTCTGAGATCATCAAGTCCAACCTATAACCCAACACTAACACCAACCATCATCTAAACCATGGCACTCAGTGCCACATCCAATCTCCCCTTAAACACCTCCAGGGTCGGCGACTCCACCACCTCCCTGGGCAACGCATTCCAATAATTATTCGCAGCACAGATGCTGGGACATTTACTCTACAGCCAAAAGATCATCAGCAGAGGAGGTCTATGTTTAACCAAAGAGAAAAAAAAGACATTTTTACAGTTGTTTATGTTTATTATTCCTATAAATATTGAGACAAGATTCCTTTTTGGCCAGTCTGTGGATCCAATTAATTTGTTTTTCAGTTTCCTTTCTGTGACTTTAAGTTCAGAGGTGACTTAGGGTTGCGATACACAGTGACCACAGCTGCTAAAAATATCCTCAACAACATAATACATGCAACAGTGCTTAACTACAACATTCCCCTTTACCTCAGCTCCTTGAAGTCCCTTTACTTAGGCAGATTCACATATTCAGAGGCGTATAAACCTGTTTGGGTTGTGAAATACCATGGCCAGAGTAACGTGTAGAAGGAGACAAGATGAAAACAGCATGTCTGAGAGGCACCCTGTGCTGCTGCACAGACACATGGCTGAGCACTGCCCTGTCCCACAGGGATGGGTAGGGAAATGTTTTCCTTTGGGAAAGCTAGGATTTCAACCTTTTCAGTGTTGCATGGCATTGATTTCAATTGCAAGCAATTATTAAAATAGCAGCTTCCAAAATCAAGACAGTAAAGAAAGAAAAAGATGTGATGGGAATCAGAAGTCGCAAGCCTAGAGATAAATCTTACAAGTAAAAATTCTACCTTCTTCAATAGTGGGCAACAGCCATTTTCATCCTTAAAATTTCCAGACCATCAGGTATAAAACAGTTCTGCAGAAGAACTATTAAATCAATAATGACGGAAGTAACCTCTCCTAAGCTCTTGAAACCAGGCCTCTGTTATTCACGGTGTGGGCCACCTTGCTGGTCAAGAAGAGCTCCAAGAGAGGTCTTCAGTGGGTGCCCCAGCAGAGGAGAGTGCATCAGTGCCCTGGGACCAGCTCGGCAAGCAGCCCAGAACCTTTTCAGCTCAGCTGGCAGTGGCAGAACGAATGTTTCGCCCTCTCCCCGCTGCTCTCCTCTAGGTAACCAAGTTGAAGAGATGGCCTGACGAGGACACGAGAACAGCCATTAAACCAGGGTGTTGGGCCAAGAGGGACAAGGCAGTTACAAGACATGGGGATAAGGCAGAAGGAAGCTAAAATAGTGGGGTTGGAGGTCTTTAATCTTGCCCATGTGTCAAAGCAGACACAGGAGAGGCCAAAGCAAGGCCAATTAATGTGACCCGCTGCCTCAAAACCTACTTTCTGATATTGCAACTAGAAGCAGTCTCATGACTGGCAAACAAAGGTCTGGATGACATTAAGTCACCTAATGATGCAATTTATACTGTTCTGCTTGGCATGCTCTCTTTCTTAGATGAGGAAAAGCACAAAGGGTTTGAGTTTGTGCAAGGAAAGGCAACATTTATAAGCTGGAAGGATGCCAGCCTGTAGGGTGGGGATGCAGTAGAGATCTCTGCCATTAATCGTCTTCTGTTAGTTTTTTCTACTGGTGTAGACTTCGTTAGTAACTTCATTAGTAAAATCAACAGCAGTGCAGCAGGTAACCTGTGTTTCCCTCCTTTCTGACAGTCACCATCCTCATTACTGGAGGAGAGGCAGAAATTTCTTGGCTGATGAAGGGGAGGCCAACAGGGCAACACTGCCTGGCAGCCCCCGATTATGGCAGGACAAATATCATGCGAAGGGCCAGTCTCTGCAACTCAGGAGGTGAGGAATGCAAGACCTGTCACCATCCACCATGGCAGGTTACCATGGTGGCTGCCCATATATAAGTTCTTAATTTTGTATCTCAAGTTTTTTTTTCTGCTTATGGCCCAAATTTAGCATTCATGCAATACTGCAGGTGACTGGCTGATGTCCTTTTCTCAAGCCCTCTTTCCTGGCACTCTTCTCATCTCTATAGTCATCCTAGCTCTTGCCCTGGCTCTGCCAGCACTCCAGTGATTCCACAGGATCTCAGAGCAGCTGCTGACAGGTGGATGGGTATCCCTCACATAGCAGGAAATTGTAGCCTTGCCTAGATATGACTTACCTGACATAATATCCTGTTTCTCCTAGATAGCCCTTCATTCCTGTCTCTGTCTCCAGTGACTGTTGCCTAAGTGATTCCTGCCATATCACTTCCTGCATGCAGGGGTATTTGCACGAAGCATGTTTATAAGACCATATTGCATGATGTGTTTGTGTTCTGGATTAGTTTAATCAAACTGCAATATAACCTGTAAGACAGTTTTCCAGCCAGTAAATTGTGTTTAAACAGTGAAAAACAAATACACTTTCTTATGGCTTCAGTCTTTTTACTTACTTACTTAAGCTGGTTGCTTAGCGTTGTTCCTATCTCATGTCCACTTCAGTGCTTCAGCAAGATTGCCAAACAAACTGGCCAAAAATCAATTTAACAGAGATCAGGGAAAAAAATCCAAATGAGATATAACTCTGGGGACTGATGGGATACAAAGACATATCAATCTGGCAGCTAGTCAAACTCCTCAGAGCCATCAGTTGTGCTCATTAAATGTCAGAGTTGGGAATTTGCCCTGGACATTATCAGCAGAGGCTTGAATGTGGCCTAGCTTGGTTGAAAGATATTTTTCTTCAAAATTTCAGATAAAGAGATGAATGAGAAGAGATGTCAATAGATATTCCATACCCCAGTTTTAGCTCCAGAACCAGATTTCTGTGCCACAAAGCCATGTTGTAAACTTTTTCTATTATTCCAAAGACAAATCTTTCCCTAAATTTTTATATGGGTATTTCTCAAGCAGAGGTTCCCTAACATACAAATTTGAACCTAAATGCCGGTAAATCTGGTACCAAGTTTTGATTTTATACTATTCATATATACAAGAACAAAGTAAGCATTTACATAGACATGTTTGCCCCAAATCTTTTCCCATACACCACAAAAGTAATAGGGCTTCTAAGTAGGTTTTGGTGAGGTTTTTTGACATGGAAGATTCAAGAAGCAGTAAACTTTCTTTAAATACGCAAACTTGGAAAGAAACATGCTGTAGTTACTGGCTTTTTTTCAGCAGCTCAAGTATTATATGACAACTGTCAGGAGATGACATGCATGAGGTAGAGAAAACTGAATTCTTCTAGAGGTCAGCAAAGAATGAGCCACAGCTCTCTTCACTTCTAGCGCTGCTGAGCAGTGTAGGAGTAGGCATGGCCAGCAAAAGAGAGCTCCCCATCCCTGTTAAGCTTCTCTGCTTCATACATTAGGAGGTTATTGATGCTTTCAAAAAGCATAAATTAGAAAACCTAGTGGCTTTCTCTTTTGTGCAGGCTTTGGGAAACTTTTGAGACAAGAGTTTATACTGAGCAGACACAAGGAAAATGAGTTTTTTTGCACCTGACAGGGTTCTCAACAGTGATAGGATTTCAGCCAGGTATTCAGATAACTCTACAGAAATCAGTGAGTTTTCCCACCAACAAACTGGTTACCCAATGTGGCCTAGGTTATGAAACACACCCTTGACTAAGAGTTTTGCCTCACTAAGGGCCTTGGGATTTGACCTTTAATTTTGAATGTGTGACTGTATAAACAAGGCATCACAATTTGTCTGCACTGCATTCGTTACAAAAGACATTCACATAGAAAGGACCTGAATGTAAGTAGCAGGAAGAGGTCATTCTTACAACATTCAAGCCTGGTGATTTCTCTGAGGGTAAGAGACCTCCTTACCTCACCAGAAAGGTGGGGAGCTGCTCAGGTTTACAGCCAGGGCCTAAGCACTCTGTAGATCCCTCCATAGGAGTGCCCTTACCCAAGATCTTCATATATCTGGGCATTTGGAAAAATGTTCAAGAGTCAAGCGTTCCCTCGTTTCAGAAGGAGATGCTATTGTTTCTGGAGTGCAGTATTACTGTTGCATTAGTCAAGAGTCATCATCAGTGTTCCGACTAATGCTGCCTGCTTAGATCATATTTCAAAACATGCAAACAAATCTGTGGCCTTTGCTCCCAGAAGAAGTGTTGTGTGGAGACAGGGAGACTGGCTGGTGGGAAGAGACCTGCAAAGCAGCTAAACCATCCACTACTGAACAAGTAAATCAGGGAGTTTCTTAAGAGTGAAAAGTCTACGTTAGACACCACACTTTTCTAGCACTGGACCCACAGGGATCAGTATCCTTTGTTTCACTGCTCAAATGTGGTAGCACTTCCAGGAGGAGGTGGCATTTATTAAGAGAATGCAAGGTAATATTTGCAATGTATATGAGACCATTATCTCAGATATTATTTACCAGAAAGGAAGGTATTGATACTCCATCTCTAGTGCGATAATTCTCAGGATAGAGTTAAAGTTGTACCTGCAACCTCCAAATGTTGTTGGGTCAGCATTTTGCCTGATAAAGGAGCCCTGACCTCCTCACCTGTAGAGGAAAGTCCAAAGATATTTTCAGAAGGTTTTAGGGGGTTGTTTACAAAAAAAAAAAAAAGCAGAAGTGCAGAAACCCACATAGAGAGGCAACCTGGGAATACAGGAAAAAAAAAAAAAATATAACATAGTGGAGGCCTCCAGCCATCAACAAGATAGTACAGGTCTCGATTCATAACTTTGCAATGCCCCTCAACAATTTGAAACCCTAACCACAGAACATCTGCTTTGAGTGACATGAACTGAATCTTGCTGAATCTACGATTCAGTGCCATAGCTGCACTGCTTCCTGCAATCCCTCTGATGCTGAAGAAAATTACTTGCCTATTATCTTTACTGTTAAAGCCTGCATTTCCTCTACAAGGGAAGTTCTTATGTGAAAAAGCAGAGAAAACGCTTTAAAGAAGGAGGAGAATGTGCTCAGATTGCGAAGCAGCCTATCTAAAGGCAGCGAGACCCTTAGGGAACCCTGGGCCACAATAGTTGACATTTGAGGCAGGAAATGATGGTTTATTTAACTAACTGAACTGAAAACTGCCAGGGAATTTATACAAAGGAAACAATCAGAAAGAGCAGCATTTAGCTAAGATAGACATGAAGGCTGAAACTCCTATGATCATGGGAAATACTAAGAGATATTTGACATCTCTAAGTGGAAGTGGCCTTTGCTTTGTGATTCACCTAAAAGACAGATCAGGTAGGCAAGGGATTCCCCAGAGAGTGCTCCTACTTGCTCATCAACAGAGCTTCTTGCTGTGTCTACTGCTTCTCCACACAGTTCCCCTTCAATTACTTCCTTGAAGTTTTTGAGATATATTAGCAGAATGCCACAACTAGGCTATTTTGCTCCTAAATATGCATGCTTTTTCAAATGCTTCAGTAAAAATCTCTTTGAAGACACTTGCTAGCTAAAAAGGACCTTTCTGTTCAAATAATGGTCTTTTTTTCAGAGGTTCTCTTCACTCTTAGCAATATGCAGTAAACACTGGGGTTTTTCACTTTCTGTGATAGTGAATGATATCTGTGAGTTTGACTTTGCTAAAGGATCTGGTTACAGAAAATAGGCTGAGAGGAGAAAGCTTCTTTAACTCAGACCACTTTAATAACAGCAAGAAAATGGAGAGAATGGCACGGCATAAAAGCTTTCATTAATCATCATTTGATACCCAGGGGAAAAAAACTGAGCACTTTTTGGGTTTCAAAAACCAAGCATAACTTTGCCAAAGCCTGACTGCTCTCAAGGCAGAGATCCTGTAGGTGAAGTGTTTGATCTATGATCTCCGCCATTATTGCCCAACAGGGACGTTTCTTGTGGCCAGGGTTTCTCTCCTGTGTGTCTCTCCCCCTTCTCCCTCCAGTCTTGTTGAGGGCCAAGGAGTCAGTGTTTTGGACTGAAATCCGTTGTCACAGCTGCACTTCAGCCTGTCTAACAGGGAAAATGGCAGATAGCTGTCCTTGTGCAGAGCAGTGACCTTAACCTCCTTCTCCAGCCTGCCGGGAGAGCAGAGTTCAATGAACAGCAATATGGCTGCACTGCTGAAAGCTGTGGCCTTAGGGGAACTAACTTGTTGTTGTTAGGTTTGCTTCCAGCTGAATGGTTCCCGGTCGGCTTCACTGGGCAATTGTAAAAATCTTGATGCCAGCACAAATAAAGGGTGATGGAAAAGCCAGCGATGCAGGCAAAGCAGAGGTTTTTTCTCTCAGCAGCTGTGCTGGCTTAGGCCATCCAAAAATGCTTGTGGGACACCTGCTTCAGTTAAAGCTCAATGCAGTCATGCTAGCTGTATAACCCCGTGAGATGACTATTCACTCTCGTGCAGATCTGCACAGATCCTACCTTGGGCTTGCACCTTCTGGTACTGCATTCTGCTCAATTTCTGTGTGCTGCATCCTTTTTAAATATTCAGACGGCACAATCTGGAGAACAGTTTTTCTAAGGGGAATGAGTCTATAACACCAAATCATCTCCTGCTGAGCACTGCCAAATCACCACAACCTTGGACAATCAATCAACTATTTTTGTTGTATTTATGTTGCCCTAACGGCTACATTTCACAACCTGAAATGTATGGATTGAAAAAGCTGGCAACAATTCATTCTACTCAAGCTATTTAATAGCGTTTTACAGACCTTATTTGAAAACCTTCTTTCAAGGTAGGGAATATAACCAACTTCCAGACCAACTTACGGTTGTTATGGTGAACAAGAAGTCTTCAAAATATTTAGGCTCTGATTTACGCTAACAAGTCAAGGAAATAAGTGTTAAAACTCCAGCTCCTGCTTGATGCTCTGTTTGTAGTTCATCCAATGGTAATGGATAAATCCGTTTAAGCCACGCAAGAATGTTGATTTATGCCTGCTACAAATCTGACCTTTATTTTGGTATTTCATAGTAAGCTCCAATCCTCTTTGCACTGCTCATTTATTGAAATGGAATTAGATTTACCAAGGTATGCTCAGACAAAATTGTTTGCATTTGCCTTAAATTTTTGTGCAACGGATAAAATGGTGGTCTATTTCAATGTAAAAGTGGTAAGAAGATAGTTTTGTTGAAGGAAAGTCAGAAATTATAGCATCATTCATTACAATCCCACATGGTTTTTATTTCTCAAAAGTTACACCAAATGAGTACACTATGTTCCACCCTCTTCTAGGAAATCTGAGATAAATGGACAGAATGAAGGTTGAAATCAGTTTAGCTAACAAGCAGCTGCATTAAAGTTTATGAAGCCAAATGATTTGCTGAAAGTGTATGGGAGTGAATACACCCTTACTTTTGCTTAGCTGAAACTATATTGCTCCAAATGACCTTATGTTCTTTACTTCTAAGCCCACAATCCTTGCACTGAGGCTTAGCACACTGCACAAACCCAGCCTTATTAGAAGGTGATAAACAAGAATTTATTTTGTTGTTTATAAATACAACACTCGATTTTTTACTATGCTAACTGCATGTAAATACAGCTTATCACTGCAGAGAACCATGCTGAGAAAATTGCATGTGAGATTACACTACTGTGAAGTGCTAAGTATGGGGGCTACACTCAAAAGACAGAGCTCCTGTAGGAGGCAACAGCCTGTTTGCTAAATTCAGTTTCACACAGGCAATGTCTTAATGCTGTTGTTTTCAGTCTGCATTGGCTTTTCATTAGCTTCCTGATGATGACGGAGGTGTTAGGTTTTCATTGAATTGTTTACAGCCTGGCCACCAGGTAAAGACTTCTCCTCTAATGCGATGGTACACCCATAGGGATTTGACATAGATACATCAAGGCTGGTATGGATGAGATATGAATAGCAATGTAAAGTGTGAAATCATCAAGAAACAATAAGAAGGGGGAAAGGAATCGCATGTGCAGTTTCTGAAAGCATCTGGGTCTGGAAAATCAAGGGCTGCTTCCTGGGTGGATCACAGACCTATGTTGGAGGCAGTTGTTTTCCAGCGCTCAGTCCTAGGTATATACTGGAGCTGACTTGTCTCTAGGCATGTGTCCTAGGTGCACATTGGACCTATGCTGTAGCTTTGCCTTCAGCCCCATCTCCTGGATAAACTTTTGACCTACGTTGCAGCCTGGTTTCAAGAATTGTCTTCCTGTCTCCTGCTGCTCCTGGATGGCCCCTGGATTCATTAACTCTGTCTTGTTTGGGACTGTTAATGGACCCTGTTGTCAGTTATCCAGGTTTGCGTGCCATGTTTAGGGACTGCAGCCAGTCACTGAAGGCACTGAAGGCACTGCCTGGGTTGGGTCACTCTCAGCTCCTGGTTTGTGCCACAGAGAGTCCTGTCCAGGCTACGTGGCCACACACGTCTCGATCTTCATATACATGAAAGAAGGAGTGAGAACAGTCTGTGAGAGAAAGCATGTGAGAAATCAGCTTAAAATAAAATAAAACTCCCCTTCTATGTGGTTTTGCTACATTACCTCAATATAAGTGAAGGAAACACTCAAGATAGCACTCTGACCTGATAGACAGGGGCAGGGGGGGTTGTGCAGTTGATTCTGGAGCTTGTTCGTTGATAATATGAAAAAGAGATTGGATTTGTTAATCTTGGAGAGTGGGAGGCACTTGATAATCTGGGCATGTGTTCCTGCCCGTGGCAGGGGGGTTGGAACTGGATGATCTTTAAGGTCCCTTCCTACCCAAAGAATGTGGATTCTTCAAGGCAAGGAGAGAATGAGATGAAGAGGTGCAATACATAGAGAAGCCAAGTTTTAAAAACCAGTTCATTTTAGGTTGCTTTCATTTGGCAGCTTATCATATTTGGGTTTTTTTCATGTGTAATAGAGTAGAAATCTGTAAAAACAGCTGGGAACAACTTTCAGAAATGCCACAGCCCCCAAAATCAAAGTAGCTCTTCAAATCAGGCTCTCAGCATTGTTTGGGAAATGAATCCAAATATTTCTCCAAGTGTATGGAAAGATGCTTTGGCTCCAGAGCAATATGAAAAAATGTACAGATGCCACAACCATCTGCAACTGCATGTGGCAAACACACGTTTCTCAGCTTCACGGGCATGTATGATTATGAAGGGCTTTGAATACTTTCAGTAAAATAGATAAACCTCTGCTATGCTCCTTTTGTTGTTTACTTACCTCTCAGCAGCATTCTGTGGTAAGATCTCCTCGAAGGCTCGGAGGAAGAGGGAGGATGCTTTGCTGACCCTTACAGCGCAAAAGACATTGTGGACAAGATTGCCTGAGAAGCAGCCAACACGAACAACAACGGAGAGGTTTACAGATGCTGTCTGAACGTGCGCAGGATCTGCCCCCGCTGCAGGCTCCGGCTGCTGCTGTGCAAAGACACCATCGCCCTCTGCTGTCACGAAGCCAGCCCGGAGCAGAGAGCGGCCCTGAGAGGGGGCAGGCCCGTGGGAGCCGCCTCTCCCTGCCCACCAGCAACCCCAGGAACAGCGACTGCAATTCTCAGCTTCAACTTCGTCACTTCTAGCCTGCCTCTTAATTCTTATAGCTTGTTTGCTTCTTCCAGGAGAAAGAGCCAAGTGCTCTTTCCCGGCCGGGTGAACTGATGAGCCGACGAGCAGCGGGCAATGACACTGCACTGTCCTCTGGGGATGCCCCACCCAGACAGATGGGGATGGAGAAGGGCCCCTACCCAAACTGACTGTACATCCAGCACGGACACATGTGTCGCTGTACGTGCATGTGTGTGCTCACAGCTGCTCGATGGTGCCAACAGTCCCTTTCTATGCACCTGAAATACCATTCTCTCAGAGTTTATATTCCATGCAGATACTTGGTCCCTTAGTTGGGATCCTGGCTGAAATGCAGATGGAGGGCTTGGCTCACGGTGGCTTCCAGAGCAGAGAGCTGGGATGATGGATCTGCTGGAAATGGCTCACTGAACTGGGGCAGTTGTCTCTCAGTCCAGGTTTTCTTAACCAGAATGCTCTCCCCCAAGGTCAAGTTTCTTGATCTAAATCAGCCTAATCCCATCATGGAGAAAACCCCTTATTGCTTTGCTGTCATTCTTAAAGGTGTTGTTTGTTTTCCTATTAACTCTATAATATCTGGGCGCTGTGGCTGCTCTTTAATGTTTAAATACTGTTTTTTTCATATTTACTGTGATGGTGGGTTTTTTTCATTGTCTTCGGCAACTTTGGGAATGAGGTTACTCTTATAAAACAATCCTTTCTTTACATCTAATTTTCATAATTCTTGTGAATCTATTGCTTCCTTATATAGGTCAATCTACTGTCTATATATCCTCTACCGCATACTATAGCAGGGGGATTCTGTTTCCCGTATTTTTTTTTTTTGACATGTATAAGCAACAGACACTTTGAAGATAATTCAGCAAACTGAAATATTGAATAAGCTAAATTTCTAAATTAAATGTAAGTATTTTCTTTTTTTCCATTATTAATACTCCTTCTTCTCTGGTTAAGAGACCACTTTGCAAATACAGCTATTCCACCAACTGATGTTACTCGGTATCAATGTGTGAACTGAACACAAGCAGGATGCAAGAACAACCATAAAGCCATGGATGAAATATAAAGTGTAAATTGCTTTCCGTTACCTTGCAAAACAGGGGATCTCCAAAACAGCATCCAGGCAGAGGAAATGCAAGGAACATGGGCACCATAGAGCTCCATCCTTGCTAGTAAGTGAGAATCCCAGAACTGCTGCTTTGTCTCTATTTATTAGGGAATCGCACAGATAGTTTTCCATTGTGCTTTGATTTTTCTCAGAGCAGGGTTAGGATCTCAAGCATCTTTTCTAAGATGGCCCTAAGTTTATCGCAGGCCTGTGTTACCTAAACACAAAACTTCTACTTGTAAAGTACACAAGACTAAATGATTGGCATCTTTTATGTGGTTTGCTACATGCCAGCAGCAAAGTCACACGAGCCTATCTTATAATTCCTCCTCTTCTGTTCTCACAATCGTTACCCTCACATTTGGCAGACCTACTTTCTGTTCATGTAGTTGTTTTTTTTTCATGAAGGTGTTAGTATTTTCATCATTAGTGTCCTGGTTTGATAGGTGGCCCACAGGGCCCAGTTATTCACCCTTGTAATACAGTTCTCCCATTGACTTTAGTGCACATTGAATGCCCACAAGGGTTCACAGTATGCTACATGGCTAACTGCTTGGTAGGGCACAATTGTATTTTTTTGCACTTATCTCTGGACCAGAAAGTTTTATACCTTTTGTTTAAAGCATGAAGCTGAAATTAGCACTGAAAAATCCAAGGCAGTTATTTGAAATCACTCTTGAAGACTAGGCAACTTTGTTTCTTCACATCTTAAATTTATTTCTGTCTCCAATGTACAGCAAGGTAGAAGTGTTATTTTGTGATTGCTCTGGATTTTAAATACATTCATTTCTGATGACTGATAATTTTAGATCATATACAGAGGAATTTCCATTCTCTGAATTTAGTTTGCCTGGCTTGCATTCCTGTGTTAAGAAGCTGTATCCCTTTCGTGACCACCTGAGCTATTAAACAATGAGCTGCTTCAGTTAAACCTCTCCCTCCATTGACACATTTAAGTACCTAGAAAAGAAATTAGTATCAGTGATATTACTTTGTCTAGAGTAAATGATGTCACACAAGCTCATTTCCAGCTCTGATTAGGTTACTGGTCCTGTGTATAGCAGAAAAGCAACAGATGCCAGATATATAGGTTTTAGAAAGACAACAGTCTCACACAACTGTCTCTCACAGGTATGTTACAGAAAAACACGAATGGATGAGTACACAACTGAGTGTAAACAGGATCCACAGATTATTTAGCAAGAGTATGTGGTTAACTTGGCTGGACACATCAATCAGAATTCTACAGGAGTATCTCCATAGCATCAATCTGATATTTTTATTAAATAATTTGGATTGCAGAACTTACTTATCAAAACCACTGGCTGGGGGCGGGGGCAGGAAGAGTTGGAGGATAGGACTGGTATCTCAATGAACTTGGCAAATTACAGTCAGGGGAAAGAAAGTGATTCCAAGCACATGCTTTCACTCTCTGCACAATTACAATGTCACAGATATAGGTTGTGGAATTACTGATCTGATAACATCATTGTATAAACCAACTCAGTGGTTAGCACAGATCAAAAACCAAACAGGAGTCAGCCATGCCACACCACTGCAAGAAAAGTCAAATAGCACCGTGGGATATATAAAAAGGAATATTGTTTTGCCAGGAAAACGAAGCTATCCTTCTGTTATGCTTGGAGCTAGTAAACCTTCTATTGGAGTACTGCATTCTGTTTTGACTAGAACAGAGAATTAAGTTTTATGCGGAAATACTGGAGGAATAGGAGCAGTTTGTCCCAGAGAAATGGGGGGAGGAGCTAAATATGTGCATTGTATTTCTAAGGGAGAGGGCAATAAACTCATCTCATCTGCTGAAAAGGCTCAATGGGCAACAGAGATCTTGGGTTAGATGTTAGAAACAGCTTTCTCACGGCACTGATAAGAAAGCAGTAATAGAGATTATTATTGGGGACAACAGCTTTGGGTTTTGAATTTTCAGCTGCAGATTGGACAAGTATCTGTCAGATATTACCTAAATATAATTGATTCTGCTTTTTGGGTGGAAGGAAGAAGACAATTCCCATCTCTGTTTTTCTGATATTCCTGTTTGGAGCCAAAGGTCATAATTTAGACACCTGAGTTAGATATCTAAATTATACATTGTCAATACCATCTAATTATCATCCTGATACTCTTGTTTTCCATTTCTGTTTAATATGTCATTAAGGAAAAAAATATTAATGATCAATAATTTCAACCAGAAGCAGCTATAAAGAAGGCTGGCACAATCTATCCAAACTTGATTTGTTCAAACGTGTGTTTTCTCAAGTCCTAGAGTTCTTTTGAGCACATATTGCCAGCTCTGCTTATGTCTAAACAGCTTATAATCTAAGAGACCTGTCTGTTGGACATTAGGATGACTCAGTTCATTTAATAAAGGTTATGCTGGAACACCCATTTAACTTACTGCAGAAAAGTTGCTGGATGGAAAGGGGAAAGGATAGCTCACACAAATATTACTATTCAGCAAACGCTAAAACTCAGGTTCTGAGCAGCCTTTGATATTTGACCTCTGTAGATGGCCTGTAATTAAGACTCTAATCCTTTAAACACTTAAACACACTTAATGTTAATAGGATTAGTCACATGCCTGAAGTGTGCATGGCTGGGGTGAAAAACTGTTGCCGAGTACAGCTAATTAAAAACTTGCAATGAAGACGCTTTCTGGTAGAATACTGTCTTATATTTTCTAAGTATTTTCTAATGAGATCTAGTCCCAAGAAATTTCCTACTGTAAAGATATTTAATAGAAATAAAACTTAAGCAAGTTCTCGCTTAAAAGGATGCACACAAGACGAACAAATCAATCTGAACTTTTTCAGAGGCAGAAACTATAGGTTCTTAGGAGATTTGAGAGGATTTTGGTTTTCTGGAAGATGTAGCTTTAAATTCACTGATTTTACAATTCTTTCAAAGCAAGTGAGATTAAAGATGCACATAATCAGATAGATCAGAAAGCTACAAAAAGAGGAAGAAACATTTTCTGTCTTGTGGTTTTTGTTTGTTTAGTTGGTTTTTTTTTTTTCATTTTGGTTGGGGGGGACTTTTTTTAATAGAAATATCAATTTGGCTTAAAAGCACAAAAGTTGTTCCTTCTCTTGTTATTGACAGACTAGCTGTACTTGTGAATCCTGGCAAGCTCAGCCTGGATCAATTCATTGCATTGTAAACTTATGCAAAGATTATGAACAGAAAACACAATTTGGGAAGTGATTTAAGATATAGGGAGGACAGAGAAATTCCCATTTGTGACATGGGAACAGGCTCAGGCCTGACACATTGCATTTTTTGCACATCTGCCAGAAAAAGACTGAACCATATCAAGGCATTGCACTGACATTAACATATACTAGATCTGGGTTTAAATAGCATGGGTGTCATCTGGGAATCCTGCCATAGCTCAGCGCTTCTTGCTACTGCCCTGTAACATGGCTGCAATCCTGCTCTTATTCCTCACATTGGCCCTCACACGGAAGTAAATCCCCTCTGCTGAAGGATGTGTGATATCACAGCGTTGTCATGTACAGGAAAAAGTAACAACTGTGGTTAAAGGTTTCCAAAAAGTGGCATACAACAAACAACTGCAATGCCATCCCCTGGCCTGGTGGTAACTCCTATTTTAGATTCAGGGAGAGATTTTCTCTGCTCAACTACAGGACCGCAGCCAGCAGAATAAAGGCTGCTTTTAGCCAAGTGTTTCTGCCAACTCCCACATGGACCAAAGTAAGCAGACATAAAAGCCAAAGAGCAACAATCATCACTCTGTCAATACTGCTGTTTTTAAGACAGGAATCTGAGTCACACCAAAAGGCCTCCCAAGGAAGGGAGCAGTGGAGAGACAGGAAATTCAAGACATAGCAGGGAAATCCTGATTGAAGAAGCACCACAGCAGCGATGCGGTGGCAGATAAAAGACTACCAGAAAATGACATCATCTCTTTCTTGACAGTACCACAGTGGGCAACAGAATGCCAAAACCCAGAGAAAAACTGGTGAACCGCTCACTGCCTGTGAGGAGGAACTGATTAGAAAGTCTTAAAATTAAAAAACACTTAAAACAAAAAGTTAGAGAAGGTAATAATATAAAGAGGGTGAAAACCAGAAGAGGCGATCTAGGTCTGAGTCAGAAGTAAAAAGTCAGTGCAGTGTGTTATGGAGATAAGAATTAAAGGGGAACAGAGAGAAAGATTAAGTTCTTAGAGGACAAGGGGTGGAACCAGGATTGTGGCCCAAAAGAAAGCAATGGGAAAAGGAGTGTCTGCTCTGCACAGAACAATGCCAGGGAGAGATATCGGAGCAACCATTACAGTAGAAACAACTTCAGATCTCCGGTAGCTCAGGAACTACAAAAACCCTGCGAGTTAACTTGTGCAGGGCCTCACTCAAATAAATTGTCCTGTTTTTCCTCTCAGTTAGGGCAACACTGGGCATCTTCACACCAGTTTCAACATGACTTATAGCTACACCAGAAACAAATTTGAGATACGAAAAAAATAAAGTGAAGGCAGTGAAGAGGCAAAGAGACTGGAAAAGGCAGGAATCTGAAGGAAATGAAAGTGAAGAATGGTTAAGTAATAGTAATGTTAAAGAAGAAATTATGTTAAAGAAGGATAAAATGAAGAAAAACCAACCAAACACACAAAAAAACAAGCTTCCTTTCAGTGCCCAGGGTTCTCTGAACAACAGTGTCACATAGAATTTTTGTCAGATGGATGTCAGACAACAGCAACAGCAAAAGAGCTGACAAGGGATACAAGGGAAGAATCTTCACTTGTCTGGTGTTGCACCATTTTCTGGGTCGTCAGAGACTTAGAAACTATTTGAACACACAGACACACATACACAGTATTCTTATCAGCCACTCTGAACGCCAGCACTGCTCCTGGGAGCCCTGTTTATCACGAGGTATTCCCAGCACCAGGAGCGTACTGCTACTATTATTCTAACATCTCGAGAAACTATACATTGTTTTTCAGGCCTTGATAAACAAAGAAACATTGCTGCAGACACTTGATACGTATTTCTGCTTTGTTACAGGGTTTCTTTGGCCCTGCCTCCCCCAGAAGCTGAGCTGACCTGGCCCTTTGACCCCATCCCCCAGGAGCTGAGTTGACCTCATCTCGCTCCCCACAACGTCGAGGTAGCAAGGCAGGCGGCAGGGAGCAACAGCCCCGATGCCCTGAACAGCCTTTCCCTCCAATATCATCGCCGCCGAAACAGCGAGAGCTGCTATTAAAGAAAGCAGCCATCCGTTTCGCTATGCTGACGCGTCTCTGTGCCAAGACCTGGGAGGGGGGCGAGAAGGTGCTTCCCCGGCTGAAACTGCGCAACGCGCGGCCGGGGGAAGGCTAGGGGACGAGGCCAAGCACCGGCAGCTGCGCGCGGGGGGGGGGGCGGAGCGGCCCTGCAAGCCTTTATTAGTTCGCTGCCGGGACAGCTCTAGGCCTCGCTACTCCCGCGTGGCTCCTGGGGAGCCGGTGCCGCCGCGGTATCCCCCAGCTCCTGCGAGGCTCCTGAAACAACGGCCCCCTCGCCAACACACTAGACGCGCTTCCGGGAACGGGGCCCCTCTACACGGCGGAAGTGACGCGCGCGCGGGTGACGCCAGCGCGCGGCGAGGTTATATAAAGGGTAGGCGGCTGCGGCCGGAAGCGAGCCGAGCGGGGCGGCGGGCGGGGAGCGGAGAGGAGTAGGGGGCGCCTCACCTCCCCCGTCCCCGAGCCAGCTATGGATTTTCGCGATATTCTCGTGATGGCTTCGGAGAAGCAGGGGCTGAACGCGGTGCCGGTGAGCTCGGCGGGCCTGGGCGCGCGGGCACTGGTGCTGGGGCGGCTGCGGGCCCGGCCCCCGCACTCCCCTCACGGCGTGCCGAGGGTTTTCCATGGGCCGCTGCCCCTCGCCTCGGCCCCCGCCTGGGGAAACCGGTTTGCTGGCCCGACCGGGTCACTCGTCTCGGTGACCGGAGGCGCGCGGTGCTGAGAAGCGCCTGTGTGCGGGGGGCGAAGCGGCTCCCTGTCTGCTAACAGGTCTGGGCGCTCTCGGAGCCGGGAAGGGGCAGCCGGGATTCGCGCCTTCCAGTCGCTGAAAATACCGAGGCTCTGAGGGGAAAACGACTGGTGGAGGGGAAGGCAGCGGTTGTGGTTGGACGTTGGATAAGTCTGTCTGTTGGTTCTGAAAACAGAAGTCTGCCACGTCTCAAATGCGGGTCGGGGACAAAGAGTGACAGGTTTCATTTGAGCGTGCTGTGTTGTCTGACACCTGTGTGTGTGTCCGTTGCCAAGGAACAGCCTGAAGCAAGTATAAGGGGGTAACTGGTGAAAGGTGTTTGGTTTATTATGGATGTTATTCTGAAGTCGATATTTCATCAGTTTGTATTTTAACTGAAATGATTAGTTTTACGTTTATTCACTGTGAAATAACTCATTCACTTGGCAGAATGAAGTCTGGGTTTAGAATGTGGCCTTTTGGTATGTTAACATACTGGGTTTCATGTCTTTAGAAGGACCTAAATTGTCATGTGCTTATTTTGGTTAAAAAAAAGTTTTCTTTTTTGGTAGCCACCATCTAGGGAAATACTTTTCCTGTCCTTTAACCAAGTGCTAGAGTTCTATGTTTCTATAATTAGTTCTCTTAAAGTAGTGTAAATAAGTGGTAGATGTTTTTAGCATAAACTGTGGGGAAGCCAGGAAAAGTGTGCTGTTTAGTTCCCGAAGCTGCTGAAATGGAGACACTCTAGAAATAGAGACAGACATACTCTCAGATAACTAATAAAACTTTGGTAATGTTCACTAGTATTGTGACAAGTTGATAATATGGACAACCATACAATAGATACGCAGAATTAATGAGATTCCATCTTGTTTTTAAAATCTTGTGAAATGTACTTTTTAATATTTAGCCTGATTTACTTTGTCTCTGATTCTGTGTAGAAGTATGGCTTGTAACATAAATATGAAACTATCAAATATAAAAATATTTTTAGATATTTAAATGCCTGTTTTATGACTATTAAAACAAGCTGTTCAATAAATTGAATTGTTGGGGTTTTTACTTTAGATATTTAAAATTGTTTTACCTTCTTAGTTTTCTTATTTGACTTTAGTGTACTTTGCTGCTATTTTGTTACAAATAGTTATAAACCATAATGATTGATGAAATATCTACCATGTTCTCTGTTGCAAATGTGATGGTGGAGGGAGGCTATCCTAATCTTTGTGTGATGAATAAGGATTTTGTTGCTCTTCTTAGAAAAGGCAGAGTTGGGATTTGCTTACCTTATTAGCTCGTGGAGTGAGAGTGCAGTTCAATCTGTAGCTGAAGCAATATAGTTTCCTGCACTTCTAGCATGTTAGTGGTGCAGTTTTCAACTGTAAAGTTGTCCTCAGTCTCTAAGCAAAAGCGGAGTGGCACTTGGCACTGCTTGGAGCTTATCTGCAGCTGTTAGGCTTCGAAAGAGGGCTTGTGGAGGTTTTCTGATCAATGGACATCAAAGCAACTCCACTAGATTAAAGCCAGTATGTAAAATGTGTTTCTATAAGAAATACAAATAAAGTTAAATATTTTTATGAAAAATATCATAAAGGGTAATAACAAAATTTACTGGTATGTAAAGTTAACAGGTTTCAAGAAATATTAGTTCTTGCATTTATCAGCATATCCCCTGAATTTCCCCTAGAGAAGTTTATTTTAAACTTGACAGTGCACTAAAGTAAATATTTCACACCTATTGTAATGAAAGAGTAACATGCACAAGTAGGATATGTATCTCAAAAGTAGAAGCTATAGAAAGACTCTAAGAAAAAATATGGTTTTGTCTTGTAAAAGAGGCATCTGTATAAAAACATGTATTGCATCATGCCCCTGTAAAAACAGCTCTGCTTGTTCATCTCCCTATGGAAATCCTGATTCAAAAGGAAGATTGCTGAAATCGAGCTTTCAGTGCCCTATTAGTTGCATCAGGTTTTGTTTCTAAATAAAACAGCACATATGTGAACTTGTGTAGAAGCTATTAATGGTATGTTACTAATGATCTTTATAGCAGTTGCTGAAAAGACCTGCAGTTTTCCTCACAGTGTTCTGTAAGGGTTTCAGTATCACGTGTTGCATGTGTTGCACGTGTTCATGTTAGCGGTTCATTGGAGTTCCAGTATGATCTTGCTTTGACTGAGCATGATACCAGTAAGATTTAAATATTTACTATGTCACTCTATCTTTTTTGTGGAATTGGTGTACTCTGTGCTGCAAGTTTTATGTGACATACTGGGTATGGTGAAGCACTTTGAGATTTTCGTGTGGAAGATATTCTTAGAAGTATGAAACTGTATTTCAGCTTTTTAAAAAAAAAAAAACAAACAACAGAGCATCATTGGAACCAAGTCATCCTTTCTGAAGTACAGAATGCTGTTGTGGAATCAGAGTCCTCTTCAACTGGTGCATGCATTTATTAAGTGGTTAAAACCCGTGTCAAAACAGGGCCTAGGAATGTTTTGTATTGTATCAGCATCCACATGAGAAATGCAAGATACACAATGTAGAAAGTTGGCAAGGGGTGAGGAGGGATTTTGCTCCTAACTTGACTGAACTTAATAGTTCTATGTCCTTGCAAACACTGATTAAAATACGTAAAACTTACAGGTCAGCCTATTGGTAATCTTTCTTCTTGCATAAGCAGATGAAAATGGGGACCACAATACCGCTACACAAAGGAAAGCGTATAGTTTTTTTTAATGATGTGAAACAACATTTAAAAGAAGAAACTTCTGCAAGTTTTCAGCTAACGATTCAGCATGACCCTGTTAAATTGCTTTTGGGAGTTGAGAACAGTACGAGCTAATAGTTAAAATACTTTTATTGGTAACGTCTTTCTCTTGGTACGGGTTGTTAGAACGTGAAGAATCAACTGAATTTAAGTGCGATTGGTAAGTATCATTTACTTTGTCATGAACTGATAATAGTGGTTGAGAAAGCATTGTGTGCATGTAGTATAAGAAAACCTGTAGAGTGAGCTGCTGGTAACGCCAGCATGGCCTAAGAATGTAGCAAAGACCTGGGAAGTACAAGCACAAGGTGATAGCAGAGGCCCCTGGACAGTTAACACAAATGACCACTTATCAGTTTGGAAAGCTGCCTTTTGTGGAATTAGTGTTAGGGCATTTCGAGAGGAGTGACACAAACAAAGATATATGTGTGGCTTAACTGGGTTAATGACCCATTTAGTGGTGTTATCAGAAAATTATACCCTGAAGAATATTTAGGGAGAAATGGGGACTTCTGACTGGACAGGGCTACTTCTTGAGTAATGATGAGGAAGAACAGAAAGATTGTTGTAACATTGTGCAGAAGTCAGGATTTGCTAGTGAAAACCAAGTAAAAAAAAAAACAACCACAAAAAAACTCTACTCTGTGAGGATCTCTGCAGGTTGTCCATACCAGATAGCACAAGTGGAATTGTCTTTATGTTGTGTGTGCTAGGACATAGCAAAAATAATTAGTTGTACAGGTGCTTTACTTGAGAATTGGGTTCGGCAGAATTGATCACTTATGTCTTGAATGGCTACCTGTGGGATCATTGATCAAGGCAATGCTACTTCCATTGGTTGTGCCTGGGTCTAGTATTTGGTCTAGACCTTTTGAGGCTTCATTTGGATGCCTCAAAGCTTACAATAATTTAAAATATATATTTTACACTCCAAGATTTGGCACTTGAATGCTGACATCAAAACAGCTGCAACTGTATCAAAATCATGTGCCACATTTTAAAGTCAGTGATTTAAGAGGAAAATCTTGTCATTCTGCAAATGACAGTTAAACTTGTGACCTGGAGCTTACCTGCTGGTACTCTGCACTTGAGATGAATGTTTTATTTATATAGATTATATCTGATATGTATCTCTCACAAGTAAATACACATGTGTATGAATGTATAGGCACATACAACCTCGTGTGGTTTATTTGCCATAATAATACCAATCTTTAATTCATCTTCTTGGTTTTATTGTACTTCTCAGAAAAATCTGCTTGTCAGCCAATATAACTTTGTATACTAGCTATCCCACTGAAATAGTTTGTTTTGGCTCAAAGTAGAAAACAAGATTTTTTGTACTGTAATGGACTTCCCATCATACTCTTAAAAATACCATTGGTCAGATTCAGGGACAGCCAGTGACTGGGTAGGCAGTTACAGCAAGGTTTGCAGAGCTGAAGGTAATAAATGAGAAACCTCAGGGGAAATACTAGTCACTGATAAGAAGATTTTTTTTTGAAGGATACGCACTTGAAAAAGGCATTTCTGAAGCCTTTACTTTTTCCTTCTAGTAAAGCAGTGCCTACGTTGAGTAACTCAGCAGTATTCAGTCAGAGCTGTCACTAGGTTCTGCCCAGAGAGGTAATTCAGTGTTCACAACTTCAGTAGTGCAGGGTTCTGAGAGCAGCTTGACCTGCTGCACTCTCCTAAAGGCTGAACGCTTCTTTTTGTTGATTTGGCCAACTTGGCAATAGCTATAAAAAAAAAAAAAAACAGAATAGTGCAGCAGCTGCTTGAATGATAAAGTGGTAACATGCCCCAACTTATTTTGTCTGGCTTACATGGAATCTGGTGCATATTTGCACTGTAAGTAAAGTGCTTTATCAGTGCTTGTGGAATATGTGTTCATGGTTTGGTGCTTTTAAAAAGTCTTAAGTTAAGCTAGTTATTTTATGCTATTTCTAAAGGAAGGTGAACAAAACTTCTATCAACAGTAGAAGTAACTCACAGTACAGAAAATGGATATTCATTTATGAATAGTTTGACTAACAACTGAAAATATAGCTAATATCAATAAATGCTACTGATAGGAAGACAGTTAACTTTTGAATTTTGCACCGTTTGCCACATTAGCTGCAGTGAGAAAACAGCACATCTGTCAAGCTGCTTTCCAAACCTGCTCCTTGATAGCACTGTTGGTTACAGTGCAGCAAAACAAAGACTGCAAACTGCTTGCTTCCCCATCACTTTAGTTCTTTAAGAATTCCTAACAGGACAGATCAATCTACGTTTGACCCTGCTGTTCAGCAGTTTCGAAAGATGCTCCTTAGGCCTGCAACTTTCAGAATTGTAGAATCATTTGGGTTTGAAAAGACGAGGATAGAGTCAAAAAGTCTCATCTGTCTTGAAAATGCTCTGATTTCTGTTTTAAAAAATGTGTAGAAATTGAATAATTAAGTTTTGTCAAATTAGGTTATCAGTGGTGAAACACAACATGTTAAATTTTTTGAGTAATTTACATAGATATACTAATATGAGTATACTATAGAACACCTCACATTGTTCCAAAGGTACTAATTCACTTCAGTCTTTTTCTGAAAGGATTTTCACTGATAAGCAATCCATGCATTTGCTTCTCTATCTGTTCTGCTTTAGTTGGAGTATGCTGGATTACTTTGGTCCACTGAGTCATGGGCTATGTTTGAACAAAAATTGAGGCAGTACTGCAACATGCTTCAGGTTTCCTGAGCAGTTAGGTCTTGTAATACCTTCGTGTAAACAGCACAAAACTTGGAGAGGACTTCAGCTTCCCAGAAGCGAGGGGCCCAGCTCCAGCTATCTCCTTATCTTTTAAACAGTCCTAGCAATCATGATCAAGTCTAATGACTTCAGTTGTAAGTAACAAGTTGTTCAACATTGGAGTCTCTCCAAATAATAAGGATTTAAAAAATAATTTCTGAGATTGTAGTAAACATTCTTACCCGGAGTTAAATCTTGGTAAATGAGCTTGACTATAGTAGCTCTTTAATGTGATGAGGCAACATGTCAGGTTTTACTACTGCAATATATGTGGATGTTGTATCTTTGTTATTTTTTTTAATTACTTCAGAAATTAGTGAAGGCAACTGCAAAGAGCTGTTATTGTAGCTGCACTTCTTGGAGCCAGTTTTGGCTGCATTTTAGAAATGAGTCTCTGAACCTTGTTTCTTAACCCGTGTATATTCAAGATGGTGCATGGGTTTGCGTATTAGTGCTGCTGTTTTAAATGGATTAGAAATTAGAACAAAGGCTTCCATTGAGTGATACTAGCTCAACTGATTATTGCTTCTAAAACATTTGAATGTAGGTGTCTTTAACAGATATTTTACCTTTTATTGTTAAGTTTCATAAGGCTATATGAGGATAGGAAGATGCTTATGAGAATAGTGACTTGTGTGGCTTTTTTAGTGACATTGTTTTTATGTGGGACTTTCACAGATTTTTCATTTGGTGAGGGTCTGAACTTTCTGTGTAGAAGATCTTAGTTTAGGTTATAAGATCTTGGCTTACTACTGAAATCCAAAAACATCCTGACACCTTTCAAACATCAGTGTTGGTTTTTTTTTCCCAAAATGTATTCTGTTTTCTGTCTGCTTCTGGGTTTAACTGTCTTTACTGAATTTACCTTGTAAGTGTCTGTCCTCTGTCATTGGTTTGTTTATCTTCTATTGTCTGTTTGTGGGAAGAAGGTCAAAAAATCTTTGTTTCAATTTTATCATTCAAAAACCCAGTCTGATCATTGGTATGTTTATGAAAGCTAATGTCTGTACAGGTGTAGCACACTAGTGCAAATGTTCATTATAGGTCCCCCTTAAGAAAGGCACTTGGGTTCTCAATATATTGATTGTAATAACATTTACTAGTGATAATGGGAGAAGGAAAAGGGGGATGGCATAGATAACTTTACATCTGTTCAGTTGCTGGAACCCCCAAGTTGTGCAGCATTAGACAGACATTCAGGCATGGCAAGCTACGCAAATCCTGTCTGTGGTGAGGATCACCAGCATTGTAGACTTCAGAAAACATGCTGTTTCATGTCCAGATGTAATGACAGAATCGTAGAATGCTTTGGGTTGGAAGGAACCTTTAAAGGCCATGTAATCCAACCCCCCTGCAAAAAGCAGGGACATCTCCAACTAGAGCAGGCTGCTCAGAGCCCTGTCCAGCCTGACTTTGAATGTTTCCAGGGATGGGGCATCTACCACCTCTCTGGGCAACCTCTTCCAGTGTTTCGCCGCCCTCATTGTAGAAATGTCTTCATTGTATCTAGTCTGTCTCTATCCTCTTTCAGTTTAAAACCATTACCCTTTGTCCTATCACAACAGACCCTGCTAAAATGTCTATCTCTATCTTTCTTAAGCTCTCTTTTAGTATTGAAAGGCCTCAATATGGTCTCCGCAGAGCCACCTTTTCTCCAGCAAATTTCACCTCGTGCAAGTGGTTTAATTGCCAGGTGCCAAGTGGGGGCTGCATATTCTGTCGCAATTAGTCTGCTGAGTTCATTCAGTGTCTCAAGTGATAAGTACGGTATGATGCAGGCCTCTGCCTATTGAGGTCAACTGGTATGTGGATCACTAACTCATCGATGTACAGTAGTCTTCTGTTTAAGATCACTGCAGCAGGAACTAAAATCAATATCACTAGGACAACCTACTATTTATGCTGGTGAAGTCAGTTCAAACTTGCTTTTGAAGTAATTCCATTTTTTGACCTGTATATATTTATTTTCACTGAGTAAGATAAACTGAAACTGAAATGAGCATCCATAAAGCTGAAAGCCCTTATGGACCTGTGAATCTGCAGTCTGGAATTGAACAGACTCTGGCAGCTTGAGCTGTTGTCTACTTTTGTCTCCTGCTTCGTCGAAGACTTAATGCTGAACTGAAATATTTTTATTTTGTGACAGATGTATCTATTGCATTCCTTCTCAGTCTAGTGCCTTTTATTTATTTCTCTTGGTTTCCCTAGTTTCTCCTAGTTTCTTGGTCATTCCTTCAGAAAGCTGAGTGCAGATGAGTGGAATGCACTTCACTCAAAAGAGAGAAGCAGTAATATATTTTATTGAGATAAAATAATTAATGAAATTATCCATATGATTATAATAATATTAAATAGCTGCATGGATTAGTTATGCTTCATAATATTAGTTCAGCATGCTATCAGTCACTTACTGAGGATCTGTGGTGGGTAAGGGATCTCTCTGCTTTGATTATGAAAGTATCTCTTAGTCTCCGGTAAGGAATCTCTAACCTTGGGAGGTGTCCCTGCTCAAGGGAAGTGTCATCTGGCATACAGTCCAGCTGCAGTTTAGGGAGAGCTCAAATTGGGCTCATCTTGATAATATTTATAGGCTGCTAGTCAGTAGTATAGACAAGATTGTCTTCGGAGCTCTGGTATCTTGTTCTGTACTTCGATTATCTTGCACTTTTGGGTTTCAAAACCACCTTTCAAAATATTTTTCAAGACACCTTCACTCCCTTTTATGTGAGCCTGGGGTTTGCCAGCTCACAAATTCACCTTCTTAGCTGGCCTGAACCAAAGTACAGCTGGGAATCAAGTATGTGTGTTAACTCTCGGACTCAAAGGGAATTCATTGTTTGTTTATTCTGTACCATCTCTATGCCTAAAGAACATGACTGTTGCCTAACTCGTCAGTTTTAAAAACCTTGATTTTTAAATGTCTTAACTTTTCTAATGTATTTCATTGTGCTTTGCAGAAAAGGTACAGTTTGGCTGTTGGTCCTCCCAAAAAGGTTCCAAAAGTCAAGGGTGTAGAGTCTGCAGCAGTGCAAGCATTTCTCAGACGGCAAGAAGAAGAAAAAAGAAAAAAAGGTAATAGTCCAAAATATTTCCTATGGAAGATGCTCATTGACTCTTTGAGGCTCTGTGTCCACATTCAAAGCTCTTGCAAATAAAAACACTATGCATCTGTTTCTAGAATTCATGAGCATAACTGATGCTAAGGTAAAGCCAGGACTAAGTAAGGACTAGGGATGTTTGTATGCTTTCTAAGGAGTTAAATATTAATCAGCAACACTAACATTTACGGTTGGGAGTGGCTTCTTGCAACATATCTTTTCCTTAACTACTTCGCTATCTGGACTTTCAGTAACTTTAAAAAAGCTTTATCTGTGTGAAAAGATGGTAAGAGTTCCTGCTGTGTCTTAATCTAGTGTGTTAATACAGTCTGAATTTTAAATTCATATAGCAGAGGCTTTGTTTGAGCCATGTTTTTTCCACTGTATTATATTTCCTTTAAATAGGCTATAGAATAAACTAATACTGCATTGCTTCTGATGTTACTGTTTTGTTAAAAGTTATGAAATCTGATGGACTGGATGGCCCAGGGTATTCTTCTTCTCCTGGACCAGTCATAAGCCTCCTCCTTATCCCTGCTGCCAGATCTAACTAGAAGCAAGACCGAACATGAATTCCACATAGGCATGCATGCATTCACACTGTACCATCACAGCCCTTGACAACAGAATAACATAGGCAGGGCATTGTACCTTTAAAAGCACCCACGCATTTTGTAGGAATTAGTGCTTTTCCTTAGTATTTCTGTTATTTGTCCCTTACTCACTTGGTCTCTTCAGTATCTCACATTCAGCCCTCTCATACTCACCAGCTAGTTCAGCCTGAATTTGTTGACAGATCACACAGATTCAAAAGAGAGCATAATTATGCAGGAGATAGCTAAAACCAATTCAGTCAGAATATAGGACAGGCTGTGGAGGTAGGACACAAGGCTCTACTAGACAAATGTAGTGATCAGCACCTTGCTTATCTGTGGCTGACTGCTACTGTCTCTCCCCTACACCCCTCTACAGACTCAGCTGGTTTTCCAATTTTTATTCCCCTCCTACCCCCACAATACTCTGATTCCCTCCCTTTCCTCATCTTCCCTTAAACATGCAACGGTAAATTCCATCTCAAAATTCTCTTGCTCAGTCTCAGAACTCCTTCCATTACTGAGAGATCCTGTAAGTCCTGTACCTCCTCATGCAGTAATTCTCCTTAGTTTCCATAGCATTCTGTAGAGCTGCTTAAGTTGAGTAATCTTAGTCTTGCAATAGCAGTATTTTACTTACTTGTTTGTCTTTGTTAGTTGGAGTAGCTGATCCAGGTGGGTTAGCTTTGCCCTATTGGCAGACATCTGATCACTTTCTGGTCTATTTTGAATAGCTGCTAGCCAGGTAGCAGCTGTCCTAAATGGTTTATCAGTTTGGAAGAAATTGAAATAAGTAGTGCTTTTGCATAACTTTCTCTTGGTTTTCTTTTACAGCACTGGAAGAAAAAAGAAAGAAAGAACAACTCTTGGCTAGACGTATTGAACTGAAACATGACAGAAAGGCAAGAGCTATGGCTTCGCGAACAAAGGATAATTTTTATGGCTATAATGGTGTTCCTGTTGAAGAGAAGCCTAAAAAGAGGAGGACTTGTGAGAATGTTGCTCAGGCCTCAGAGGCAGAGTATGCAGCAGAAGATGAAACTGAGCAACTTGAATACAATCAGACTGAATCTGAGCATGAGCAAGAAGAATATGAGGAGAAACCATCCAAAGTTGCAGTGAAACCAAAGGCACCTCCCAAAAGTGCACCAGCACCTCTGAACTTTGCAGAGCTCTTAAAGCTTGCTGAAAAAAAACAATACGAACCAGTGGAAATAAAACCAGTGAAAAAGGTAGAAGAGAGACCCAGAACAGCAGAAGAATTGAGAGAGAGGGAGTATTTGGGACGCAAAACCAAAAAAGTAGAAATGCATAAGAAAAGTGAAAAGGAGTTTAAGAATACAGGGACAACCAGTTCTTCAAAAAAAGTGATTTCTCAAAGAGAATCTGCAAATGCAAAACTTAACAAAAACTTAGTAAATAAACATTCCACACCAAAAGGCAGTCTGTCGTCTTCTATGAGTGGTGCTGATAAGAAATCCAAAGCACCAGCATTGACTGAGAAACACTCACAATCATTTTCCAGAGTTGATCAAATGGAAAAAACTTCACAAAATGGCTCCTTAAAAAGCTCTACCGGTAGCAGTCATAGTAAATTACCTGTCAATGGTATTGAAAAGTCTCACTCCAGCTCTTGTGTACCACCCTCAAAGCCAGCAGCCAATGGGGCTCAGAGGCTACCGTCTTCAAAAGAATCTCACCTGAAAAAGTCTGCCCATACAAAATCGGGAAGTGCTGTAGCCCTTCAGCATGGAATCAACTCCAATGCAAAACGGTCAGGCAGCAGCTTAGGAAAAGGAGGACCTGGACATCCAGGTGGCAGTTCAAGTGCAGGATCTGGGCGATCGAGCAGCATTTCTGGTGTGGGACCTGGAAGGCCAGGAAGCGGGTTAAGCCCAGGACCTGGGCGACTGGGTAGCAGCTCAGCTTCAGGACCTGGAAGGCCAGGCAGCAACTCAGGCTCAGGATCTGGGCGACTGGGCAGTGGCTCAGGCATGGGACCTGGAAGGCTGGCTGGCAGCTCAAGTACAGGACCTGGGAGGCCAGGCAGCAGCCTGGGTACAGGACCAGGAAGGCCAGGAGTCAGCACAAACGCAGGACCTGGGCGACCAGACAGCAGCATGGGTACAAGACCAGGAGTCGGCACAAATGCAGGACCTGGGCGACCAATCAGCAGTGTGGGTATAGGACCAGGAAGGCCAGGCAGCAGCTTGGGAGCAGGACCAGGAAGGCCAGGAGTCGGTCCAAGCACAGGTGCCAAGCGACCAGGCAGCAGCTTGGGAACAGGACCAGGAAGGCCAAGCACCAGCCCAAGCACAGGACCTGGACGACCAGGCAGCGGCTTGGGTACAACTGTAAAACCGAAATGTACTGTTGTATCAGAAACTATTTCTTCTAAAAACCTAGTCACAAGACCTAGCAATGGACAGATAAATGGAATGAGATCTTTTCAAGGGCATAGACCTGGGCTTCATCCACAAGGTATAAAGTTTTAGAGCAAATACTTTTTTATTTACTTGTTTTGGTTTTTATATATGTCCAAGTTGAGGTCACTGATAGTCTTCCACAATTATAAATCCAATTAGGAAGACTTGGAGAAAATACTGTTTGCCTTTTTAAAGAATGTATTTAATATGAATACTTTTTCTGTTTTGGAACTCCTTATTTTTACCTATGTTCAGTGTTCCTTGAAATACAGACCTGGATTGTGAAGTATTAAATGAAAGAAAACTAAGCAGCCTGTAATGAATGCTGGTACATGAATGTTGCTAGAAGGAAAAGAACTGAAGTGTTTGCTTCCTGCATCACTTCATTATGCCTAGTCTTTAAAACTGTTGTGGTGTCTTAAATAACAGATGTTTGAAGTGGTACATGAAAACTAAAACACAACCAAACTTGTGACTGGTATTTAAGCGTTTTGGCAAGTTCACCTTATCAGTAAGCAAGTAGTTCTAAAAATTTTATTTCTGAACAGAAACAAGCAGCATCGACTCTAGCAAATAAGTGCCTAGACAACTTGGAACAAGAACATAGACTTCAGTGTGGTAGTTTCCTCAGGATGCAGTTGGTGATACTGATAGGTAATCTAGCACAAGTTGAAAGAAGTATTTCCTTTTACTGAGTTTCTGAGAATTACTAATTAACTTGAAGAAGTTTTCTACCTTGAAGCCCAGAGCTGTAAAATGGCTGTGCCCAAGGTATGGCAAATTAATGTTACTATTTTTTTCTCACTCCCCTGTCATTTAGGTCTTGGAAGACCACCTATTGGTTACAAGAGACAAATAGAAGATGATGATGATGATGAATATGACTCTGAAATGGATGACTTCATTGAGGATGAAGGGGAACCCCAAGAAGAAATATCAAAACATATTCGGGAAATATTTGGCTATGACCGGAAAAGGTAAGAAAAATATGAATCTTAAGATATTGCAGAACAAGTAAGAGAACAACAGAAATTAATATAATTTGAGAAATAAAAATATTTTAGAACTAGGGAAGTGCTGATAACCAAAAATGGTTTTGAATGCAGAATTTTTTTATAAGCATTAGGGCTGCTTCTTGTGCAGAAAGGACCTTGAATTTTGACATTGCCTGCCATGTTGTTCTGGGGAGCAATAACATATAATGCAATAGGAAATAATTGGAAAACAAAACAGCTTCTTTGTTATCTCAACTGTATAATTCATAGCAACTGTTTCCTATTATTGGATGTTAAAAAGCTTTCTATAGCAGTCTGCAGTATTTCAGAATTCATGAAATGTAGCTGCCTGAGTATGAACTGCTAACTGCAGAAGTGTTGCTGTTCTGTAAGAGGATCTAACTTGGTATGGCCAGCAACTGCTAGAAAATGAAGGCTCTTATTTGGATTATTTAAATACTTCCATCTTGTCTGAAAAGAAGGTATAAGAAAGTAAGCATTTTAAAGGCTTGTGCCTTAGGTTCTTTCAAAACATGGAAATCTGTATGGCAAGGTAATTAATCTTTCTAAGGAGGGATGTGAATTCATAACTTAACTGTACATTATCATGATTTTTAGTGTGCTGAAACCTAGTATTTAATTTCCAGATACAAAGATGAAAGTGATTATGCCTTACGTTATATGGAGAGCAGCTGGAGAGAGCAACAGAAAGAAGAAGCTAGGAGGTATGCACAGATTTAAACACTGATAGAAAGTGGGAAGTATGTTTATTGCCAAGTCATGAGGTTAAGTTAGAGTGGATATCGGTGCTTTTTATAGCAGAGGTAAATAAGACTTAGCATTTTTTTAATAAGAAAGCTTAGATAAAAATGAAACTTGACCAGCCAGTGGTGGATGCAATAAATAAATCTTGTATGTTGAAATGCTAAACCCTTCAATTTGTCCCAAACATTACGATAGTCTGTAAATTTGAGGACTGCTTCAAGCCAGAGTTTTATCACATAGATTCTTGATGTGTTTGTTTCTATCCTTAATTTGGATTACACTGGTTTCCTGAATTAAAGATGACTTTGAAGTGCTTGAGACATAAAATCTGTTTTGGAGCCTGTATTGGAGCTGTTTAGCCCAGAACAAATGAATCTTCATTGTCATGTGGTTGAACCATGTGCATCGAGATGCATGCTACACTGCATTATGTTGCTTCATAATCAACTGTGGATGTACAAATGCACTTGATAGGGCTGCAGATGAGGCAGTAGCTGATCATGAAACTTTGCCACACCCATTCCTAGTATCAAACCAGCAGGACTATCTAGCCCTTATTTATTGAAGAGATCAGTGATTGCAGATGCTGCTTTAAGTATCGCTTTCAACATAATAACTTCTAGAAAGCTGGAGAAATTATGCGGGGACTTAGCTAAAATATTCTGTATCAGCAGTCTTGTCCATGGGCCTGTTCACCAGAGTCATGGCAACCAGATGAGCAGAGGGTGGAGCAATGTTGTGCCTGTAGTTAACCTGAATGGTCCTACAAGCCAGGAAGTTGCAACAGAATCTTCTCTGCTGTTTGCTATATGCATTCTCTCCCTTGCCAATGTAAAAGGTTTAGGTCGCTCTCAGAAATCAATGAGTCAGGACTGCTTATGACTTGTACATAAGAGTTACATCGGCAAGAATTGATGGAGGTGTTTCAGCAGCAGCTTTATGAAAAAAAGACTTTTGCAATTAAAATTGGGTTTTCACAATCTTTATTTAAAAAAAATAAATATTTTTTCTTTCAAAAGATTTGATTTTAACCTAATGATAAAACTCTAGTTTCTTTTAAAGCTGTATTCTTGCTGTAATTAAAGAAAACTTGATTATTGGACTGATGTAAAATTTTTGCTTACATCATCTGTAATAATTTTAAGATTGCTTTTCTTGGGGGTGGGGTTGAAGTAAAATTTCATGTTTCTTAAGGAGCAGTGTGTAAAGGATTTCATCTTATTTGACAGCTTGAGACTTGGTGTTCAGGAGGACTTAGAAGAATTGAGACGGGAAGAAGAAGAATTAAAACGCAAGCGACAGTCTAAGAAGCTGCGGACACATTAGCTGATTTATGGTGTTGACTTTATTCATGTTTCTGCTACCCTCTGCCTCCATACATACCTTATTCTACTTCAATTTCCATTTGCTTGTTAGAGGGCAAAAGAATATTTAATGGATGAAAGTACTGAAAAACAAGGCTTTAGTTTGACCTAAATAAGATATTTATTTTTAATACTTGCCAGGATTGTTTTTTTTATGAAGAAATTAATGCACTAATGCATATTAAGTGGAATGGAAATAAATAGATGTTTCAATTTAAACCAGTTCAAGATGCCAGCAGAAATATTGACTAGCTATGCACTGACTTGGAACACCATGGGCCCACATACCAGTAAACCAGTTTTGCATTCGCTTTAAAGAACAGCAGTCTTGTCCTCTAATATTTTTGAGACTTAGAAATTGCTTTCTATCCTTCTGTCTCCCAGCTTGAGCCTCAAAGTATTGAAACGTCATCTTCTGTACAGAAGCAGCTTGGGTGTAAATTCAGCCATTGCCAGAGATATTCAAAGCAATAAAGTGCGACGTATTTTCTGGTTTCAGGACCTATAAAAATTATTTCTAAACAGAAAATTGCATATCATTTGCAAATCATACAGTTTTAGATATGGTCTAAAGATTATGTTGGCTTTTGCTGTGTCTGGATTTCCAATGTCAATCTAATTTGGAATGATAAATTTGCATACTGAAAGCATTTGGGCTCAGACATATGCTTGGGAATTCTTTTCCTGCCCTGTAAATCTTCACATTTGTTTAACAGCTTCTGCTGCTTTTACAGATTGTGTATGGTGCACATGTTTTTTCTTGCATTAAACATCTGATGTATTAAATGTTTTAAAATATGAAGCATTTATCTGATTAGGTTTACTATTTAGAAAGCACATCAGATTAAGTTTTCTTAGAATGTATTTGCAGATCTTCAATATTAATTTCATTTTAACTAGTTAATACTTGTAATTTATTTCATAAAACCAAAAATCTAAAATGTTACATATAGCAGGAGTTAATTCAGTTACTTACCTTAATGCCCATATTTGCACATTATTTCTAACTATGCACTTAAAGACTGTTTCTTTCAGTAACTGAATTAGTTTACAATCAGCACAGGGTTCATGTAAGTCTGCAGGAGTTGTAATGAGGGTCTAAAGCGCAAATCTGGTGTTGCATCTACTTTGATTTCCCCCAGTTGCCCTTCAAAGCTCACCAGTATCATTACTTGGCTTTGCCTCAAGCTCCAAGACTCCATTGATAGTACCTCTGGTACTTCAGATAGTACCTCTGAAGTACTTCATAAATTGCAAAAAGGGCTTTGAGTGTTTGCGGTGGTGGGAAAGAAAAGGAATAAAAAGGAAAAATTGCCAGAAAAACAACGAAGGAACCTTTCCTATTAGGATACTGCTTCTAAGGAGCACTTCAGATAGCAACCTGTAAGGAACAATCTTGGAAGCTGCTGAGGTTTAAACATCTGACTCTTAATGTAAGAAAAAACAAATTTGCCTTTTCAAGATGTTTTTGTCAATGGTGAAACATTTCACTGCCTCAGTAAAATACTGACATGAGGAAGCTATTGGGATGGATTCTATAAACTAATTCAGTATTAGCTGAGAGGGAGCCTGAGTTAAGATACCACCATTGCTCCACCATTTGTGTTTTTAACTTCCGATATTAACTAACAAAAACTGTTTCTCAGTGTAAGCACTTGAGATCATGCAAGAATGTAACCTCATTCCTTGTCTAGAAGTGTATTGTATTTGCTCTGCTTCATTGGGACCATCTAAACTTTTCTGTCATAATTCCTAGAATTATGAACACTGGGACCATGATCGAGTTACTGGGTCTCTTTAATTCATTTTCACTGGAGAAAAGCTCTCCATCTGTCAACCCAGACAGCTGTGTCAGCTGTGAGCAACTTCCTGCCTGGCAGGGAAAGAAGTCTCAAAGCAAAAGAAATATATTAATTCAAAATGGTTTCAGTTGAGAATTAAATCTGCATTTCAGATAAATATAGGTTAAATAAAACTTGATTATTTCACCACTTTCCGATTATGTAGTCATGCAAGATCAGTTACATTTCTTAATCGGTAAAGCGTCTTGTCATTTATCTTTCAGACGGTGATTGGAATGTACTCTGCTAGCCTTCCTAAGGCACTATATAACTGTTTCTTCACACAGTGATTATTGTTAAATTTTGTCTCTTTCATAGGAAAAATTATTCAAGGACACACTTGTAATTTTACAGTCAAGTAACTTCTCATAATTGGCATGGGATGCTAATGGTTTTCAAGTTTTGTACAAATGTTTGGGGTTTAATGTGTTTGCATTTACTGCATACTTGTAAGTCTGCTAGGAAGGAAATAAACTTTAGGGGGTTTAATTCCTGACCTTGTATCCAAAAATATGTTTACTGTTTGCCAATTTAATAGTATTAATCTAATGAGAGTACTTCTGTACTTGTCCAAAGTGCATCTGAATTTGAGGTTAAGAAAAACTGGAAGAATGCTTATATTGGTTTAAGAGGATCTGACGTTAAGCTAATGATTTAATTCTATTTAATGAAATTCTGGTTTGTTTTTTAGATTTTTAATTCACTGTTTGACAATGTGCCTTTTACTAAATTTGTGTCAAAAAAATGAATGTTGGTCGGTTTCTGCTGTCTCAGATTCTGTATCCTTAAACTTGATAGTGTGGAGTGCATACTTTTCATAAACCCCTTCCAGGTCTGGCTTTGATTGCACAATTACAGTAGCTACTTCTTTACGGCTAATGCTAAATCAAATGAAGGGCACTTTCTATTGATGACTACTTTTTGAAAATGTCTTCTATTTACACTTGGGCTGTATTTCACTTTACAGCCAATGTCTCTTTTGGAGGCCAGGGTTTTGCATATCACAGGAAGCCTTAGTGTGCAACTCTGTGCTGTGCTTTAAAATAAAAATCTTTCAAGAAGTATATGAGATCTCTATGAAAATGTGGATTTATTTTTGTGTAAAGCCCAAAATACTGTCCAGGAAAACTAATTTTCTAATTTTTTTTGCATTTTGTAACAATCTACTGGCTAATGAATATTTCTAGATCTAGCATATTTCTGGAGACCAAAACATATCAGAAAAAAAATAAATATATGGAGAGACTGGTGTTTAAATTGTGATGAATGTACTTCTATTTATTTTGGTGAGTGGGTGTGATGCAATATTAAAGTGTTAGTGTGTAAATAAGGGTGCTTCTATTTTTAGCCAATTATTTTCTTTTTTCTTTGGGGATATCAATTGTGGACAATGTCTTTTTACACAATGTGACAAATCAGATTAAAAACTCGTGCATAGCTTAACTGTTTTCTGGTGCTGTCAAGAAAGCATACACTTCTGCACACACCAAATGCATATAAGTTTTGCAGAGTATATATAAAATAAATTACAGGCATTAAAAATGTTGCTGCTATTGCTCATTGGTTTACTTTACGGAAGATTTCAGAATTATTTTCTGCTGGTTTTCTCTGAGCTGTCACATAAAACATCACTGGGCTCAGTGTTCTCTAAGCATTGTTCTCTTGTTCCCATGTAGCCAGCAAGAATGTGTGAAAAATTAATGGAGTCACTTAAGCATTCAGAAAAGATCTGAAAATCGTTGGTGTCTCCTGTGGTTTAGGCTTATGACATAATATGTATTTGGAGGTACCTGCATTTTAGAATGATGGTATACACCAGTGTGGCAGTTGCCTTTAATCTCTTCCATTTGGAATGTGGTGTTTCAACCTGCAGTTTCATAAGCAGCATCTTTCTCTGATTTTCTTACTCCCATGTAAAGCATCTGAATGTCCTTGATTGCTGTCTGCTATAGAATGACTTACTGCTTGAACAGGTGGGGGATACATACTAGTGACTGTTCTGATCAGCTGGTGCTGTGACTCACTTCCAAATAGGTAAATGAATACACATCACAGTGAGTCCATCTGCAGCTCATTTAAAACAGCAATGCTTGCACATTCCTGTGCTTAAAAGAAAAATTTTTTAGATTGTATTGCAAATTAGTGTTTAATGGGTGTTCTATGAGTACGTTGTTTTGAAGGCATGAAATCTTACTTTGTACCTTGTACAAAATTCCCTTGAGATTTTTAATGTATCTTAATAGATGTGATCAGTCATTGGACATTATTTCAAAGCACATATATTCTGTTCAGGTGGAGGGTGATTCTACATGGAGTTATCTTAATCCAGCCAGTAAAGCTGCACTTGTCTGGAAACAAGAAAATTATTTTACTTGGGTTTGGAAAAAAATAATTACAGGTTGCCCTTGTTTGAGGGCAATTTTTAGTTGTATTTGAAATAACATTTTAGTTCCACAAGACCAAACTGCAGTTCAGTTATCCTATAGATAGCCTTTTCCTACCACTTGAAATACACATGGAAACATTTTTTTTCTGAGTCTAGGGATCCTAAATGCCTCTGGCATATCATGCTTAACATTCTTTGTGAGATGAAATTAAAGAAAGAAGATGTTCCCAAAGTAATGAAACATGTCCCCGGTTTAGTCCTAACTTCTGTGTCCACAACTTGATGAATGGTTTTGTTTTCCCAAACCACCTGGGGCTTAACTTGCTTTGGGGTTTTTCTCTGTTTAGTTCTTCATGGAGTCTTGGGGGTTTTTTTACTTCCATCCTTTTTCCTGCATTGTCAAATTCTTTTTTTTTTGCATGCAACTTCTGCCCAGATTCTCCATATTTCTCACCTGAAGAAAGGCAAGTATCTCATGACATCTCCTAGCATACTATGTGTGTGAAAGCTGATAGCCATTGACAATTTAAAGACAATCAGAGCTTTGGATTTTCTTTTTTGTTAGAGTAATGTTCTTGATTCTGACCTGAAAAACACTTGAGTGTAGTATTCCGGGTTCTATAGCACACTCAGAATAACTGAGAGCACAGTAGCACGCACACACACTCAGTGTAAAAGGATGATTTTGAGTGATTTACATGTACTTAATATAGTTAACATCTTTTGTACATTTTCTTCAGGAGAGGTAACTAGCTTCCCTGAACAATACAGTGAGGGATATATGATGTTTATTGGTATGTCCTCAACTCCCTATCACAATAATTCTCCCTCCCAGCTTCCACCTCTTGCATTGCATGAATACTTTGTCCCTCAGTGTGTCGAGATTTGTCCAGATTTTTTGGGTTGGAGCACTACACCTGTTGACTGACCTGCTGCTCTGCAATTGATAAAGGATTCTGCTTATTATTTTTGCACAGGATGGGCAGTAATGTGAGTCAATCCACTTTACCTGGTTCTTGATTCTATCAAATGTGCAGAAGTCTTTTTTTGAGACCTCTACTGCAGTGTCAAATGTGACCGTAAATGATGTAATGTGTAGACAGGCTGCCCAGTCACCTAAAGTGAATTTTCAGAGTTCACATGGAATGGCAGGCATTAACAACCCTCTTCCCCCAGCCAAACTGAGTGAACCAGCAAAACCTTTGTTGGCTTGGTTTCTGTTCGCTAGCTGCGAATACAAAAAGAGTGTGGTGATGGCAGCATATAGTATGCAGTGTGGCCCAGGGCTATGGGGAGCTGTTCGTGAGCAGTGCAAGAGGCTGAAACTTGCCAGGAAATTTAACTACGTTTGTGGAAGACTATTTGTTTCCATATGCAGTTGGCAATGAGGCCTGCTGTACTTCAAAACTGCTAGCTGAAATCCAGCCTTGGTTGGATGGTGCTTTTAACTCATGCTTAGGACATTATAAAATGGTCACAGTTTAATTCACGCACACAGATGATTTACTAGTGTTTCAGAACAAAAGTGAATGCTGAGGTAAATAATACTCTTACTCATATTTCCAGAGCTGAAGCCGGTTTAGGTTTTGGGAGGAAACTTGCTCCTGCTACTTGAGTTGCAGTTGGTCTTCATTTATTCCTCAAACTTCAGTAACTGAAACAATCACTCAAGCGTATTTCAAAAATGCAAATTTTGCCAATAGCACTTACTATCACTTATTATTTATAAGTTCAACTTGTAATTTCTATTCTGTTACTCTTAATTTAATTTGGACAATTCATCGTTTCATGATTTTCTCCACCAGAGAAAATTCTTTGAAACACTTCCTGAATTGTAGTTTCATGTTCCTGAGAACCCTTTCCCTTGGCTTTGCTCTAAGCTAGCATACTGAGAGGTACAGGATGCCCATAGGAAAATGAGACTGGTATTGAGAGTATAAAGTTAGTAAAAATGATGCTATTTTCCTCTTATGTGGAGATGAATAAAATTCAAAACGCACGTGCTGTAGAACTAGCTCTGTGTTCAGTAAGACTGGTATGAACACATGCAAAATGCTATGGCATCATTTGCAAGAGCGCAGCATTACCAGTTGCAGTGGCTTTACTGGATTATTTATGTTGAAAGTCGATATGCATTTGAAAGCTCTTCTAGAGCAGACATGGTGTTTTATAATATATGAGTTGATCCTGAAAGCTGTTCCATGTTTTTGCCTCTAGAAATCATATAAACTCAGAACTGACATCAAATCAAAAAGATGTTAGTCAGAACTCTGGCTGATGGACAATAAAATAAAATAAAATAAAAACATTTTTGTAGCAGATTAAAACTTAATATGTCCAGTAAAGGACATTTGATTAGTGTCTGGCAACCACCTACAGATGGTGTAAGGCAAGGTGTGTTTATCTTCAAGACTGCTTTTAAATAGAACATCTTCATTGCTCTCGGAGCTACTGGTATCTCTCCATCTGGCTGTGTTCAACTTCAGTACCACCCTGAGTGCTTCTGGCCTGCCTCCTACTACTTTGGCTGATTGAAGCAAGTGTGTAAAGCATACACAGATGCAGTAAATCAGTAGTAGAAAATATCTTCAGAAATGATAACTGTAATGCTGGCTTCCTTGCTTAGTGCTTGGGAGGTGCTGGGCTAGGGAAGTTGAGAGCTAGCTTTAGAAACTGAGGTATAGAAGGGGACTTCATTAACAAAAGGTAGAGATTAAGTGATGGCGGGCAAGGAGCTACTAGATGACTGGTGCATGGGGTAGCAAGGCTGTTCTGTATGGCAAGAACATTAGCCTGCTAACAAGATATTTCATCACCTAGAGATTAGTTGGCATTAGGATCTGTTAATTTAATACAGAGTTATTAATTGCAAATGACGTTTTAAGCACATTTTGAGTCAGAGGTCATAGACACAACAGTGAATTTAAAGAAGAGTTTGGACAGTGAGTAATAAGAAATCTGGATCTGTAGTTTGGGTGCAGGCTTTGTCAAGGGTGACTTTTAAGCCTTGCATGGTATTACCACTCATTCTTGAGACAATAGTGGTGTGTCACTACAAAGTGCATGTTGTTACTGTTCTGGTTCCTATTATTGTTTTGGTTATGTATGCCCATAGAGATTTTAAAAGTGTTTCCAAACACCTAACGTGCTAATAACAATAAAAATCTATTAGACTTTCCTAGCTATTTTACTGTGAAATAGGGAGAAATTAAATGCTTGAGATGAAAAATGTAAAAGGAACATCATATCATCAAACATTAGTCTGTGCTAGGACCTTTTTGAAACAAAATTTTTTCAAATTATCTCTTAAAAGTGGTTAGATAAATGTTCATACAGGTTATTCTGTAACAGCTCGTCACAGGGTTAGCTATGTTTCCACTTTCCTAAAGAGCATGCAGCCACAGAGTCTGTAGGAGCCTGAGGTGAAGGCAGCTGCCGTTGCCATGTTTCCCAGACCAGAGCTGTCTGGGTCCTAGGAAAGCTTTAATTTCCTCTTCCTCCTACCACAAAACCCAGTTTGCCCAGAATACTTTCCCCTGTTCACAGGAGGTCTCTAAAACAGTGCCCGCCACCCTAGAGAATCCAGTGTGCAAAGTTACACTGGTGATGGTCCCTGAAACAAACATCCTCCCTCCCCTCTTCAGTGCAGGGGCTTCTCTCGGCTGGTGGGGTTAGGGACATAGCACCTAGGATGGAGGCATCAACAGACAACTCAGAACAGTGGAGAGTAGGGCCAGGGACTTAGAGGTGATGTGCCGGGTTGCTGCTGTTCCATGCATCTAGTCCTGCAAACACTTTCCTGGAGGTCATCAGCTTCTGCACAAAAATGGGCCTGAAGGAAGGGAAGGACTAAGCAAAGTGAGCCCATCAGGAATGAGGAAGGGCAGTCCTTACAGTATCTCCTATTCACAGAGAGGCAGACCATGCTAAGTTTCTTTGGACTACTGCACTATGTTCAAGAGGTCCCATAACCCATTTCCCCTTGCCTTCAGGTCCACTAAGTCCCAGCTGTTATTTGCTAGGGGCTGAGTGCCAGCCTGGCCATTTCCACCTCTGCTGCTGCAGCCACAGGACACTCTCCTCCTAAATGCCAAGCTATGGTTTCTGCTTCTGGACAGGCTTTCATAACCCTGGATACAAGACACTGTTGTGAATCCACCTAGCTGGGATTCGCAAGTGCAAGAAAGACCAATAAGTAATGGCCCTAGCATCCTGTCGCAGAAAACAATACCATCAGTCTCTCTTCAAGATGAGTTGACTATTAATGTCTCCTTCCTGAAACTTAGTTGTGTTGGAAACTCAAGTATCTGCTCTACGTTATACATCAGTCTCTGATACTGAGAACACCCTATTTTCAATAAGCAATATTTTTAAATAATCAGATGCTAATTCATTGAGAAACCTCATACGGCCAGAAAGCAGATCCTCAATGTGCGTTAGGTCATTGTAAGTCTGCTGAACTGCAGCAACTTACTCTAGCAGAGGGCCCATGCTACTGCTTGAAAAGAGCACATCTCTGGTTCTGCTTTGTTAGCAGAGTGTGCAGAAACAGCTTAAAATCTAAGTGTTCTTTCAGAAATTCTGCTAATGATATTTTGACCTTTTGCATAAAACAGCTAGCTCCTTTGCAGGGATATAGATTTATTTTGAACTTGCCTCACAGTACTTCGCATTCAGTGTTCACAGAACAAACAACATCCAAAAGGTAATGAACATTGTACAATTGTTTCAGAACCTCATTACCAAAAGAGGTATTGTGCTTGTTGGGCAAATGATATGTAGCATGTGCTGCAATGCCAATTCTTGATGGATTGATCTTGAGTGGTCCAGTTTTGTGACTTTCCTTTGATGCTGTGGTACTCTCCAAACTGAACACTGAAACTGTAAGGTAATTCATTACGCCACAGATAACATTTTCATCACAGAAACTAAACAGCATCAGGAAGCAATACATATGATGAAAAAACCTGATGAACATTGTTCTAAACCTAATTATTTTCTACTCTGGCTGTACCAACAACCACCTATGCTCTTGGTTACTCTTTGTCTCAGGCCTCACATCAACAAGGGAGGAAAAAGTTGTACGAGCTTTCTTGAGCAGATCTTAATGCTAGTACTGTGTATGGTCTGTTCTATTATGATCTGGCAGTATTGTGGTAGGTTAACCTGCTGTGTTTTCCACTGAATTGGCCATCAGACTTGCACAGACCACTTCCTAAAAGGCAGTTTTCTGGTATCTTTACTGTGTGATAGGGACGCTTAAAAAATAAGAGGTAGATTAATGTGGGGAAAGAAGTTCATTCTCAATTTTTATTTACATACTTGTAGCACCGTAAGTTTCAAATCAGTTGTGATGCTGTCAACATAGAGGGAAGAAATCCCCTGAATCACTATATCTGAGGCTACTTCTCTGTAATTGCACGCACCCAGATTACAATTCAAAATTTATGTTAGCCAAGTGAGAAAATAAACAGAAAGGAAAGGAGGACAGGAAATATCTGGTGCTGTCACATGCTACAAGCGATCTGCTGAAGGAGCTTTTGTTCATGTCCCTTATGGTCTCTGTAATGTTTTTCTGCAGGTTTCACTTTTCCAGTGCAGGAAATGGCAGTCATGCTTCATGAGATGAACCTCCCAAGGAACAGCATGTGAGGAACATGCAACACCTCTCTTCTCCGGCTGTGTGTGGCATGCCCTTGCCCATCATCTTGAAGAACACATCTAAGTTGGCTCCCAGATAGCTGTGAGGCTTTTTCCCTTTCTTAGAGGCTGGGATCAGGCTGGCAGGTTGGCACATCCCGCGGGTGATTTTCCCGCTCCACACTGCACTGGTGCGGCCCCACCTCGAGTACTGTGCAGTTTTGGGTGCTGCAGTATAAAAAGGATATCAAGCTATTGGAGAGCGTCCAGAGGATGCCACAAAACTGGTTAAAGGTAGAGGGAAAATCACCTGAGGAGCAGCTTAAGTCACTTAGTCGGTTCAGCCTGGAGACTAAGGAGATGGAGGGGGGACCTCATAGCATTTTGCTGCTTCCTCTCAAGGGGAGGAGGAGCAGCAGATGCTGATCTCTTCTCTCTGGTGACCAATGATAGAACTCGAGGGAATGGCAGGAAGATGTGCCAGTTGAGGTTTAGGTTGGATATTACAAAAAGGTGGTGGAGCACTGGACAGCTCCCCAGGGAAGCAGTCTTGGTGCCAAGCCTGACAATATTCAACAAACATTTGAACAATGCCCTCAGACACACGGTGTGAATGTTGGGCTTGTCCTGTGCAGGGACAGGAGTTGGACTTGGTGATCCTTGTGGGTCCCTTCTAACACAGGCCATTCTGTGACCCCTTGATGGGTGGAAATGACACCCAGCCAGGAGCTCTTTGCTCAGTAATGCACTGAGGCGTTTGTCTGACCTCCCACTCGCAGATCCCCTAGAAAGAAAACATAAAAAGGACTTTGTTTTTTACGGTTCCCCTGGAGTAGACCAGGGCGTGACGCGGCCATGCACGCTCTCACCCTAAGGGAGAGCGGGAACTACTCTGGGACAAAGCTGAAAGCGGCTGCCCCGCGCAGGGGCTGCTGGGAGGCGGCCCCTCCCGCCCCTCCCGCAGACATGGAGCTCTCCGAAGAGGCGCTGAGGAAGCGACTGGGCAAGGTGCGCGCGCCGGCGAGGAGGCGAGGGGTGCGCGCGCCGCTCCGGGGGGGGGGGGATGGGCGTGGAGGGGTGTGGGAAATGGTGGGGATTTAGGCGGGTTGGGGGCAACGGAGCGGCTCACCTGCAGCCGGAGGGGCCTGCAAGGGATTTATGTCCCTGTTGGCGGGATGTCCCAGTGCGGGATTTACGCGGCATGACTGCAAGCAGCTATAAGAGTAGCACCAGGCGTGTGTGGTCCCTGCGGATGAGGGCGCAGTGACGCACGCGGTGCGGTGGGCGCAGCTGAAACCTCCTCTGCTGCGAGAGCGGTGAAATTCCTCGGGGCTTTGCTGTGAGAACGCCGGTATGGGTGTCTCCCCGCTTTAGAAACACAGATGTGTGTTTATAGCATCCCTCTGAGGCAGAGGCGCGCTAGTGCCCCTGTCAGAGCTGAGGAATGCGTATTTAAATTTTGAGTGTGCTGAATAATTTTAGGTGGAAAATGAGAAGTCTTGTGCCTGACTCTCCTCATAAAGGTCGTCTGAGCTTTAGAAGAGATCAAAATATTTAATAGGGATGCCTCATTTTGTGTTGCAAACAAGAAGGGAGTCAGCTGAGGGAAGATGGCCATGATTTCACAACCAGATGTGTGTCAAGACTTCTGGAAATGTGTTACGTTTCAGTTGTGTAGGCATTTCGACCTTGGACACCTGTGATTACTCTTTTTTTACTGCCTGACTTTGCAGGATCTTGTAAGATTGAATGTGGAGAAGCTGTCTAAAAAGTGTTTCTTTTCAGCAGCTTTGTGTTTTCTTGTACAAAGTGGAAAACAGTCCTACCATCCGCGCAGCCGTAGCATCGCTGCTGTTTCTGATGGGGAGCCTCACTGGAGAGATGGGGGATTTTAGTTGCTACTTCGTGACGAGTATTCCAGTGCAGAGAGCAGCGCTTTAAGCCGTTGTCAGGCAATGGGCTGTGTTTGCATAGGCGTGGGTTCCAGGATGGCTCCAGACTTCCTAAAAGGAGCGGCAGATGTTTTAATCTAAGAGACAGAAAATATTCTTCGTAACTTTCAGGTGTGAGAGGATGCAAATCCCTTGGAAGTTCAGGTATTGGACTGGCTGGGAACAGTATAAATGAAGTAGCAGGGATTCATTCTGGCTGATAATTACTTTCACATCATGTTTCAAGCATCAGTACTTATATTAATCTATGAGTTTTCTGTGCGAAGGATAGAGGAGTGCATTATTTTATTCGAATTTTCTGAACTCTCGAAAACAGCTTAAGTGTGGAAAAAATTCTCAAAGCCTAATTCACTAACACATTTAATACATTTGTGGAAATTGATAGCTTATTAGACGTGTGTGTGGATCTGAATTTGTGGTAGTAATAAGGTAAACCTCAGGAAAAAAAAAGGTTTTATTTTTATATTGGTTTTAATTTTTCTGTGTGGAGGAGACTAAATTTTATTAAGCCTCTGCTCACACAGCTGTAAAGGGGAAGGAATGGTATATAAGGAATGTTTAGAATTTGAGTTCTAATGTAGCAACAGCAGACCTTTAAAGTTTTTTTATGTCATTTTTTGATTTTTTTTTTCACACCACAACTATTTTTAATACTATAATTATTGTAATACCTTCCCCTTCTTGTGTTTCTGCCTTTTCATGGTTGTTTTTCTGTATCTCTGGTAATGAAAGAAGCCACCTTTGAAATGAAACTTTTTTTTTCTGATTTTTTCTTCTCTCCCCTTCCCAGTATAAATTCAGAGACCTGACCATAGAAGAACTGAAGAATGTTAACAAGACCTACCCAAACTTCACGTTCTCCATGAGCACATATAGTAAGCGATACAGTTACTTTGAACTCAGTGTGGTGATTCTTACTTGCCATAAATTCAGATGGTGTATAATGGAATCTAAGTAGTGTGAATATTTTTCAGTTGTGTTCCTATCTTTATTTTGACTTGCAGTAAAATTTCTCATCGTGTTACTACTTTTGAAAGTTCTTCCAAGAATGCAAACATATAAAAATTGACTCATTCACTAAATTTAATTTAATTTTAATTTGTCAGTAATTATAAGGATTGATGTTCTCTTAAATTCTTTGTATGTCACAGCATTTTTCCACATATCTCATGACCGTATTGAAAACATTTTAACATCTTTAGCATTTTGGTGTCTGAAAGTGTAACTTCCAGAACCCCTCAGCTTGACTGGAAGTTCCCACACCACCAGAATTACCCAAGACAAGCGATTTTCAGACTGGTGATGCACTTAGTTATAGCAATGCAATTTTCCATAAGATTCCGTTAAGGAATTATTTCAAAGAAGGAGGTGGGAACCTTAGTAACATTCTAATGTTGGTTCTTTCTGGAGCAGTGTATTTGATTTCTAAAGAAAAATTAGCATTGTATATTCGTCATTTAGGATGGGAGTGCCATACCAGATTCAAAAGGTTTATTATTATTTTAAATCACATTTTTAATTTCAGCCTTCAAGGATGGATCCCAGAAGGACCTCCTGAATTTTAGTGGTACTATTCCAGTGAAGTATGGTAAGATAAATAAAATATAATTTTCTTAGTGGTTGAGTCTGACTGTAAAATGTGTTGGGTACTGCCTCTTAACAGTGTTCTGTGCAGCATCCTTAAAGGTAGCTATAAAGGGTTTTGCATGAGTTGGCGGAAGCCATTTGTATTGCATAAACAAGTGTCCATGCATGCAGAGGTGCTGAAATAAGGTGGTATTAATTAGATAAGTCAAGTAACTATTTACAAAATCATGTAGTTTGGGACTGTGTAGGCAAACTCTTTGGTTCTAATGGAGGTTGCATGAACTCTACAAGCCTGATTGTTGCAAAAGAGTGTACTGTTCTAAACGTCTTCTTAAGCAGTCGGCAGAGTGGGCTAACATTTGTTCATATTAAATCAAATGAAATAGCAAGCTCTGTTCTAATTTAAAAAACTAAGCATCCAGAGAATCTGATAAAGTACATCCTGACAGAGTACATCCTGCACATCTGGGCCTTGTATTAATTGGAGAATAAGGAACCTAGAAGATCTGATAGAGAACATTCTGGACATCTGCAGGGTAGATGAGGTATTCATCAGGCCTTGTCATCACGTTTGGCAGAGAAACATAAGAAACCCACCTTCAGGAGCAGAACCCTACTCACTGAGCCTGAGTAGTAGAGAACTTGTGTGATAAATCACCTGTAACTTTGTGTAATCACTTCCGTCTGTAAATGATTGGTTAGTACTTGGCATTTGTTCACTTCATAACTTCAGGTGCTCCTGCCAGGTGTGCTTTGTTTGTGGAAAGCCAGCAAGCACCCAGACTTGTGCAACTGTAATAAAATCAATGTCTTGACTTGGCATGTGAGACTGTATATTTGCATGCCAGGTAACAAATCTGAATTTTCAGACAGCACTATGCTTGTATAGGCAATGTCCAAAAATACTAGTAGGTAATTTTTTTTTTTTTTACTTGAAGCCTTTGAAGTCTGAGGTAAAGCTCTTAATAGATGCCTCTTTGCATCAGTTGTTGAGTCCTGAAGTATTAGATGGGTGGCTGTAAGATATTTCTTTGCCTGGAAAAGGGGACACATTGGCTGATATAATACACTGGGAAACAAAACGACAACAAAGTTTGTATTAAGAAAGACACAGTCAGTAAAGTCTGATTTTATTAATTAGCCAAAGTAATATAAACACTTGCCAGTGTGAATCTAGAAGGTCATCTTTTTTCTTTGTTTATGAAATGTGAGTCACACGCACACATGGCAAGTTTTTTAGCGTCTCTTCTTGATGCAGAAGCTAGTAATGGCTTTTATTTTATTTTGAACAGGTAGTTCCTATAACATACCTATTCAGCTGTGGATTCTGGATTCTCATCCCTTTGCTCCCCCCATTTGCTTCTTGAAGCCAACTGTGAACATGGGTATTTCGGTGGGAAAGCATGTTGATTCCCATGGCAGGATTTATTTGCCTTACCTGCAAAACTGGAGCCATGTAAGAGGTGGAGTGGCTGACAGGGGAGGGAAGTATTTGGAATAATGCATGGTATCATATGGAGATCTATAGAGAGGAGTGAGCAAGTTTCAGGGCATTTTGTTTTCTACATTTTTTTGTTAAATAGGTAAAGATTTTGCAAAGAGAAGCAGAACTTTGTCTCTTGAAATTGCAGCTTTCAGGCAGTCTGAAGCAATTGTAAAGGAAGTTATAAGTGATTGTGAGGAAAATTATTTTAAGCTAAGAAAAAAGGGACTGACTGTGTTAAAAGGTAGTATATGCATCATGATACTTTTTCATTTGTTACTGTGAATAATAATAATAGATCAATTGAGTACCCCTCAAGAAAATTCAATGGACATTTTGCGTATGTCTCTTTCAGCAGAACTCCGAAACATTGGCATAGAGATTCAAAAGTCATTGCTGTTAATAAATGAGTTTATGCTCTGTATTAAATAACTAATTTAAATGGGACTGCCAGACCAGTAAAATTATTTAATAAATGCTAGTTGTCTGAAATTGATGGGATATGTTTTACATTATCGATATAGAAATTCCCATGGGAACTTCTGCTGATTTCACTGTGTGTTTTGCCCAAAGGACGACTGAATTGCCAAAACTCTGGACAATTAAGCTTGTCTGAGAACAATGAAGCTAGCTGTCCTTTAGTTATGATCTGTTCTGTTGGTAATATTGGTTGTGGCTACCTCAGGTTTCCATGTGTTCATGGATGCTTTCAAAAAGTAGTTGCACTGATAATTTCAGTTTTATAATTCCTTTTTGTTAAATTGGTTTTAATCAATTCTCCTGTTTGGAAAGTATCTTCTCAAAAAGTGATGCTTGCCATTCCCTGAAGTGTTTATGTAAGTGTTCAGGGTGTAAAAATTTATAATTTGTTATTTATAATTTGATTAAATTTTGTATAGCTGTGGTTCTCTATGAAGTACAGTGGGTTAAAGTCAATACCATTATATGAAGCTGTTTTGTCTTCTGTATTTCTGTGTTTCAGCCTAAATCGACTATTATTGGATTGATCAAGGAAATGATAGCAAAATTTGAGGAAGAGCTCCCTTTGTACTCACTGTCATCTTCTGATGCAACCAGGCGATCAGAACTTCTCTCCTACATTGCAAAGATTACTGAAGGTCTGGATGTTTTCATGTACTTGTTTGTAATATTCTTATACAATATATGTTTTATTTACTGTTATTACTTGATATCATGGAGATACCTTAATTATCTGTATTATCTGAAGTTTTTGTGTTTGCCTGTCCACGTTGTTTGATATTTGTGTAATCAGAAGTGCCTCTTTTTAACAGAGCGATTTGGTTCTCTTTACTTGAATAAGCAGCTCATTTTGGATGTTTGCATTTAAGCCTACTGAAAAATACTGTAGAATTGGTACTACTTGTTTCTTGGAAATTACTGTAGCAAAACTCAATATGAGATCTTGTGGAAGAGAAATGTGATTTTGTTATAAACAAGTTGATTTATCCAGTCACAGTCATTCATTCTGAGGCACCTGAGGTGTCCTTGCAGAACCACTTAATGGCTCTGCAGTCTGAAGAGGAAACACCCATCACATCAGGAGAGACACCAGCACCGATCAGGGAGTGTAGTGATAGGTTGAGGGGGTAACGGTTTTAAGCTGAAAGAAGGGAGAATTAGACTATATATTAGGAAGAAATTCTTTACTGTGAGGGTGGTGAGGCACTGGCACAAGTTGCCCAGAGAAGTCATGGATGCCCTGTCCCTGGAGGTGTTCGAGGCCAGGTTGGGTGGGGCTTGGAGCAACCTGATCTGATGGAAGGTGTCCCTACTCATTTAAGTTACCTTCCAACCCAAACTACTCTTTGATTCTCTAAGATCTCATTCATTCACACTCTCACATCCACAGTCACAAGCCGTGAAACCAGTATGAACACAAGCACTGTGTGCAACACTGAGGACACGGAGTGCTGGCTGCCAAGCCCGTATCGCGTCTCTTGGGTTCTTCTTGTTCAGTAATGACAAGCTGAGTTCAGACCTGTCTTTTGTACCTTTTGGGAGTGGATGCTGTTTGGCATTTTTGCCTCATTACTTTATCTCACCCATTGTAAGTCTTGGGCAAGTTCCTGAATTTCACAATTCCGGTGTTTTATGGCTTGAGTCCTGTTGTTCCTCATCCTGACATGTTTTCTTCAGGTCAGTCTTTTCTTCTTTAAGTGAAATCATAGATGGTGATCTGTGGCAACTAGTGCAGATTTTCCCTTTAACTGTTTTCTGCTGTTTATTCTGGTAATTGCATACACATACTTGCTTATGAGCACAGATGTGTGCACACAATGCGTATTTCTAGTCAATATTAATATGTGTTACAAATCTCTCTGCATTATACTCAGAATGAGAATGGCTGTGTTACCAGTAGCATCAGCTAAACAACCTCAGATCACTGTAGTTCAATCAAATTCCATTGCGTGTGTCTTCTCAAAGTATGAGAGCTCTTATAAATTTTAGGACCATGGTATATATTCACACCTGTAACAGTAGCAAAGGGAGTATTGTTTGTATGGTCCTAGTGTCTAGTTTCTTGCTATTTTTGTGCCCTTATTTTCTATTTAATGAACATACATGCCTATGCAGAAAGGAGTGTTTGTGTGTAAGAGCTAGCAAGTGATGAATTTTTTGTTGTCAGGCTTGACCACTATTTTGAAGCAGTTTATGTAATTTGGTTTAACTATGTCACAATTATGATTTGTTATGAAGCAGCAATACTTGTATTGATACAATGTGGACCAGCACTTAAGTTTGTGGTTTCCTTTTAATTGTAGGAGACACTGACCTGAAATCGAAGAGTAAAATTGGTGGAGGCAAAAATGAAGGATGTGTTAACAAAATTACTGTCATTGGAGCTGGAGATCTTGGCATTGCATGTGTGCTAGCCATTTCAGCAAAGGTACGTAATTATTGTAAAAAGCAACAGTTCCAATTAATAGCAAGGTTTCCAATTTATTTTTTGTTGTCTGATACATAGAAATAACCCAGCTGTTTTAATAGCTGTGTCACTGCTTATGTCATTTACCTCTCAGACACATAGAAAAGTTAGTTAGTGCCCTGTTTCCTCAGTCAGCTTTTTAAATATAAAGAGTTGAATGTTGAATTCACTTATTTCAAAAATTCGTAAAGGATTCTTGCCTGAGTGAAAGCCTCTTACAATTAGAATCTCATAGTCCTCTGGAAAAGGATAGTCTGTAGTTCTACCTGTTGGTGGTCTTCATTACAGCTGTTTGCTTGGAGGCAACAGTAACATCAACGTTTATAGTTTCCTAGAGATGGTTCTTTGAGGTTTTGTATTTGTTTGTTTTCATAATGCATTATCCTCCAATTAAACTCACTAAACTAAATATTATTTCTAGTGATTTCACAATAATTTTGGTCAGAATTTTTTTTATACACAGTACAACAAACACTGGAATTGGAGGAACACTGATTTTTAGTCCTCACTCCCAAAAGAACAAGTTTTGAGTTGTTTTATGGTTGATCTGCATTATTTTTATTCATACAGGGTGCTGCAGACAAGGTGGTTCTTCTGGATCTTTCTGAAGGTGCAGCAAAAGGAGGGACCATGGACTTGGAGATCTTTGCTCTGCCAAATGTGGAGATCAGCAAAGGTATTGAATGTTTTGGCTGGAATGGGAGTGAGTACTGTACTTGTGCTAATTTTAATGAGAGCAGGACACCTAGGGACACACAGAGACTCTGGCATATAGGCCATCTCTTTAAAAATATGTTGTTATCTTTTTGGGGTAAAAGTGAGAAGGGAAGGATTGGAAAAGCTTGCATTGCTTTTATTTCAAGCTTTTATTGCTCTCTTTATAGAGGTAGAGGTGTGTGAGTCTGTACTTCCAGGGTAAGTGGCTAATGTTGAAATTGGACTCATGCAGAAATATAGAGAAGCCAACCTAGTACTTCAGTGTCACAGGTGGGAAGAGGGAAGGAGGGGGGAAAAATATATGTGTGTTAAGGAATTAGAGATAGCTGTAAGACCAGAGTTAAAAGGTCTGATAAATAAAGCTAAATTTCATAGTACTATTTTCCTAGATTTATGTTCATTAAGCACGCATGTGGCCAGTAGTTAGTTGTTAATCATTATCACTGCATATTCAAAGAATTAGTTCTTAACAATCTTGTTCTCAGTTACCTGTGAGTGTACAATTCAATAGAGTCAATGCTGTATCTCCATAATTAGTGGTGATGGCTACAGTCTTTGGTCTTAGTTGCAGAGGCTGAGGTGATGCAGCTTGGAAGTTCTTCCACAGGGGAAGCTAGATCTGAATTGAGCAACCCCTCCATTATTCCTTGCTTGTCTCTGGTGGTTTTATGTTCTCTGCAAGATGAAATGGGGGGCTTACATGTGCTACTGATGTAATTGGTTTTATTTCAGGGACACGGACTTGTCCTAGTTCTACCAGGCACCTTATCTGTTTATTCTGCACCTGACATTGCTTGCTTTACATCTTTAGATGTTATCTTGCAGGTTTTACTGCCAGTGATAGTTATATTTTGCTTAGTGTGCTTCCAGTTTGTCAGTGCACTAGGCCTCTGCTTTGGCTTCCAGCTAGTTACAGCAGTGGTGTGACAGTCAAAACATCATGTTTCTATATTCAAGCTGATTACCTGTGTGGTGCTCAGGTATTCAGAGTTACCCGCTTAAGGCAGCTGTGACTTCAGAATTCCCGCAGCAAATGTAGTTTTGTGTTTTCTTGGGCTAATAAAGACATGTCTTTGGAGCTAATAGCTAGACTTTCGGAACGCTTTTCGTGGTTGTCTACCTGTCCTTGGTTGATCTGTAAGATCAAAAATTGTAGAAGCCTCAGGTAAAGGAGTAGAAGTCTTTCCTCTTTTTTAAAAATCAGGAAAAAAATGAAGGAATCTTTGCATGGATGTATTTTTTTATCTCTCTTGCCAAGAAAACTTGGAAAAGCTTATTTGTCAACCCCACCTCAATGTTTTCTGGTCTATGCTCTGTAACCATGGTCAAATTGAAGTCTGCCTTCTGTGTTTGCCAACTATGAAACAGTAAAAGTAGTTCTGTGGGAGAGCTGTGTTTTATAGGTGCTGTAGAAGTGTACCAAACTCCACGCGGGGCAACAGGTAGGAGAAGAATTCCTAACTAAGCTAGGTGCTGTAGTTCAGCTTTTAGGACAGCTCTTTGTTCTACATCCAAAACGTGATAGGATGACATAAATTTTAAAATTACATTTTATTTATATTTTCAGATTTTTCTGCTTCAGCTGATTCAAAAGTTGTAGTACTAACGGTTAATTATCTGGGTAGTGCTCAGACTTACCTTGATGTCATACAAAGCAATGTGGATTTGTTCAGAGGAATTATCCCAGCAATATCACACTACAGTCAGAACACTGTTGTTCTTGTTGCTTCTCATCCAGGTAAGTTGGTACTTTGCCTAATGTTCTGTCCTCAGCTGGCTTTCTCTGCAGCCTGTTTTAAAAAGACGTTACTGCCAAATATACCCCTTAGTCAAAAATTCTTGCTACTCTGAAAGATGTTTTCCTTTTCAGCTTTGAGCAGGACACTGTCTTTGAGGGTTTTTTCTTTACTGTTACCAAGATAAAAGAAAATAATATACTTTGTTTTGTATAAAAGGTATGTATTCCTGTATGTTTCTGTACATAGTTTCAACTTCACTGTATCTGCAAGAATAGGATCCACTGGCTGTTGTCTTGCCCGTTGTGAGTTTTATGGGTGTCTTTCTCCTGTGCAGTGTGTGCGTTATGTGCCATATGATCAGACTCACAGACCACTAAGACATAATGTGTCAATAGTAAACATTGCAGCTATGTTTCGGTGGAAGGTTTATGTCTGGTCAGTCATACTGTGGCTAAGACAAGGTGAAACCACTACTTAAAACGGAAAGAAGTATGTGTGAGCCACTCAGTCCTGTAAATGCTCTGAGGATAGCCCTTTTCTATTTCTCAAGTATTTCTTACCCTTCCTATTGTTTAAATCTGTGGAGTTGAAGAAAACAGTGTTTGCCAAATGAAAAGAAATTAAACACTGTTTGAATTAAATTTAGAAGCATGTGAGATTTTTGGTAGAAGGAGTCACCATGCTTCCTTCTGAAGTTTCACTCAGCTTCTCTTAAAACTTAACCTGGTCTGTGAATTTTTTTCATGTTATACCCCCGACTTGATGTTTTAGTTTGAAATAAACTACTGATTCATTCTTACATGCTTATACTTTTTCTAAAGTAACCAACTTTGTCCTGAGTTTCTCATACTTGTAATTTGTAGTTTGCAGTTGGGATTAATTTTGAGTGGTCCTTCGTTGTCAACATGTTTTTCTTCCATATGTAGTTGAAGTGATGACATATGTGTCATGGAAGCTGAGTGCATTTCCCAAAAACAGAGTCATTGGAGTAGGTGCCAACCTAGATACTGAGAGATTTCAGTACACACTGACAAACCTTTTAAAAGCACAGGTGCTGGCAAAAGATGCTTGGATTATTGGTGAACAAGGGGAAGACAGAGGTAAGGTGAAACTTTATTATGACTCTGACTGTCACCTGGCAGCACTTAAGTAATTTAATGAAGGAACAATTGAGGAAAGTAATGAAACTAGTCATAAGGAGGGTGGTAGACTTTCATAAGAATAGTTCTAAATAATAGAATTTTGGTGTGTGCCTGAGACTGTAGACCTTAGAGAGGTAGAAAAGCATTTTGATGTATGTCACAGTGAGAAAAAAAGTACAGAAAATACAACCTCAAATGCTTTTAATTTGGTATAACAATATGGGTTAGAGGTACAGAAAGAGGAAAGAAATGTGGTATAATACAGGGTAGGTTACTCTTGTAAAGTAAGAATTATTACATATTACTTATTTTTTAAGCAAGAGTCTCTAGCCAGGTGCTACTATAGGATATATTTCAGCAGTCCAGGGAACCTTAGAAGGTCATTTTGGGTTGTTTTGGGGAAAGGAAAGTTAAATTTTATTTCTTTTTTAAATTCTTCCCACCTTGTCTGGTACCTATTTTAGTCACTTTTTTGATGTACATTTAAATGTTGGTTGTTTCTATTTAGTACTGTCATGGACCAGTTGTAATTCAGTTGGAAATCAAACAGAAGCAATGGCTGATTGTAACTCAAGGGAAAAGGTTGCTAACAGGTAATGCCATTATAAGCTTAATTTTTTTCTTCATGTTAAGGCACTTGATGTTCGCAGAGCTTTTTCCTTCAACTGTTTTGTGAAGAGGACAAAGTTTGCTCTAAAATGTTCACACCTTGAGTTTACAGGAAATTGTGGGTCTTGATTGTCATTCACTTTCATATGTGTATATGCTCACTGTCTTTCTGAAGCTCTCAATGTTGTGCCTGTGAAGATCTAAGGACAAGACAGGCTTTGCAGAATATACACTAGAATACTAAAGCTGCCAATTCAGTTGTATTTTTAAAAAAAGATAGTAGATAAGCCTTCTGGCACACTTGTCTCAGAGCTTGTGTGGAAGCAGTTTGCTTCAAAGCCAAGTACGTATTTTGGTCAGTGTAGCTAATTTAATTATCCAGATATCAGTTACACCTTTTGACAGAAATGAGAATTGTTACTAGTGTGGGTAAAATATGCATAAAGAAATTCTTTAAAGGAATTGTTAATTCCCTTCTTTTGTTTTCCAAAAGAGAGGATCATGTTTTTTATAGTACGCTTTACCCAGTATGGTACACCTAATCTGTCTTGTGGGTTTTACATATAAACCAAAGTAGGAATAATTAAACATCATGTTTTTCTCCTTTTCCTGGTTTATATAGAGCTATGGAAGTTCTGAAGGGAAGAGGTCAGAGATCTTGGTCTGTTGGGCTCTCAGTTGCTGATTTGACTGACAGTATACTAAAAGATAAAAGAAAGGTTCATTCTGTATCCACTCTGGCAAAGGTAAATGCGTTTTTAGTATATTTTGGTTATTATATTTATACTGGATGTCACTATTAATTTTAGCACCACAAACATCTCATTTAAAGTAGCTGTTCTGAAGTGGCATTACTTTTCTTACTTTATTCCAACAACAGCTTTCCATTCTACCCCAAAAATAGAAAAAAATAATGGTTGTGTTAATCTGAAACCAATGTTAATAGTGGTTTATTATCCCTAAAATACAAGAATCCAGAGGAAAGATACATTCAAGGTTTCTGACCAGTTCCCTGGAACAACTGGATCTGGCAAATGAAGAGAAAGGTGTGTGTCACTGTTTCCAAGTGCTCTGTGTTGAATGTAGATTTTTTCCCAGGGGCCAAAAAGAGTTCAGTATCTTTTGTGGAAGTATAAAATTAATTTTGTTGCCACTATTTTATTTGACCAACTTTGAAACAGCTGCTTTTTTACTCCTTGGTACTTTACATTGAGGAAAGGATTATGAAGCTATATTTAACTTAAAATTATACACCAAATCTTGTTTAAAGTTTATCCGAAGAGGCTTCATTGAAGCATTAAGTCATTTCAAATGAGGAAAAAAACACATGTAGGAGCACTTACTGGTCACTTGTATTTACAGGCTTCAGAAGAGTGATATGCGTATCAGTGCAGGGAAGTTGAGCAGGCTGCTTATTGTATCAAGTACAGACACACATCTAATTTAATTATTATGTTTTCACATAAAGTTTCTAATTGTTTATGAACTAAATGCAGATATGGAGGAGTGGCAGGTCTCTTAAGCTGCAGAGTAACTACAGAATGTAAATTTTCCCATACAGATCCAAAAAATAAAAAAAACCCTACAGTGTAAAGTTGAATTACAGGGACATAAGTTTAATAATCAAAACTTGAAAAAATATTCCCCTGATAACTCTCCTTGGCTGCATTTTAAAATTTTTTTCGTTCAGTCCTCAAAGAACTAATGATACTGTAAAATCAAGTGTCTCTGCTTGTTTTATCCAAGAAACTAGTTAAATGGTGTTTTGTAGTGTAAGGTTTGCCTGCGTTACGGAGGTCTGATAGATGTATATTGGGGCACTACTCTAAGTGTAGAATGGTTCAAGTTTTTTTTTATCTGTAATATTTTACAGTTTCTGTACAGTAACCTATTGCACAGGATCGAAAATAACTGGAATTTGACCTATACAAAGCATGCCATATGATGGAATATCCTTGCTTAATTAAAATAGTCGAGTTATTTTGTGTAGTTCCATGCATTGGACAGAGCAGAAATAAATAAATGTGTGATGTATATTGTTTCAGGGATGTTGCAACATAAACAGTGAAGTGTTCTTAAGTTTACCATGTGTTCTTGGAACCAATGGAGTGATTGAAATGGTCAAACTAGAAGAAGATCCACTAGTGCAAGAGAAACTGCAAAGCAGCGCAGGATCAATTCATGACATTCAGCAGCAACTGAAGCTCTAAGCAAGCACAAGGGAAGCCACAGTGTCTGCTCACAGAAGTTGGAGATTTGCTTAGTATATACGGGGGGGGGGGGGGAGTTAAAACCATGGCATTAGCAGGATCCTTCAAACCTGAAGTATTGGATATGAATTTCTGTTGTATGTTTACTGATGTGTGAGACTTTCTGGTCATGACTTGTTTGCTCTTATTTTGTAAGGATGTTCAGAGTGCTAAAGCATCTGCAGTTCTCTGTACATCCACACAATGCTCTTATGCTATGCAGCACTGGAACAGGCACTTATCCTGAAGAGGAGGAGCAGGGGGTGGGCTTCAAATAAAAAAATGAAATCTGGCAGTGAAGTAATGCAGCTGTATCTGCAAGTTCAGGCTTTGATCCAAAGCCAGCTGATGTCTGCAAGCTTTACATCAGTCTGAGGAGAATACAGCTACTCAAGAAGGCAACAGAGCTGGTAACCTGCCCTGGGGAATGCCAAGGGTGTGAAAAAGCAGGATCTGGATTTTTAGATGAATCAAAAAGTAGATGTTTTTAAGGTGAAGGGTTTTGCGGGTTTCTAAACTCTTGATGAACTGCACTGGTAAGAGACTATTCATCCCAGTTATACCTTGGCATCATGATACAGGCAGGGGAGACATGGACTCCTGCTGCATTCAGCTTAAAGATGTCATTCCACATTTATGCTTGGAGGTGTGACTGCTTCAATATTGTTGAAGCTTTCTAAGCAGAAGTAGGATATGTGTCAGAGCAAACAGTCCTTTGTGCCTTCTGGTTATATCTTACAAAGACCCAGACTTGCAAGGAATTCTGAATTTATATTAATCTCAGAATTAAGATAAAAATAGAAAGGAAAAAACCTTAAGTAATTCAGAATTTTTTTTCATGGAATACTCAAGATTTTGTTCGTAGTTGTCAGTGACAGGACAGAATCAGTGGTGGCTGCAGGTGACTTAATTCTGCTGGTCTCATAAAAAAAGCACCCAACATTATGACTGGACTTTGAGTCTGAATTTTGATTTCTTACTTTGGAAACAACAGCATAACATTATGGTTTTACATTGTTCTTCAAGGTGGTGTGTGTTAAGCTGTTGAGCATCCGTTCTCATGTAAGTGGTCAGGGTGGTTGGTTTATTTCGGGGGGGGGGGTGTTGTTATTAATAGTTTTAACTCACAGCAAGCTGCACTCATGCTTGTTACAAACGAGCTCTTCTTGGCTGTGGAGAGCAAGTGCCACTTGTCTATGTGTTCCATTCCCTGGTAATTAACCAAAGGGCGGCAGCGGGGCGGGAAGGGGCGCGCTACGTTCTCGCGGGAGAGCGACTCTCAGAAATACTTGTGAACAATAAACTGCTATGCAAAGAATTGCTGAACGGTCTGGGAAGTGTTTGTGGCACGGAAGTGCCCTCTCGGCCGGGCGGAAGCGGGTGTTGCGGCCGGGCGGAAGCGGGTGTTGCGGCCGGGCGGAAGCGGCCGCGCGGGCGCTTCCTGTTTGTGTGGAGGGCCGGTGTGTGGCGGGCGCAGCGGCGGGCGAGGAGGAGGGGCCGCCGCCATGGCGGTGTCCGAGAGCCAGCTCAAGAAGATGCTCGCCAAGGTAACGGCGAGAGACCTTTCTCCTCCTGGCCAGGTGGCTGCGGGCTGGCCCCGGCTGCCACGGGCGCACCGCCCTCCGGGCCGGACTGGCGGCCGCAGCGCGGGGGGAGCGGATCCTGCCTGCGGCCGGGGCCGAGCGAAACCCGTGCCTCCCTCAGCTGGGGCGCGGGCAGCGGCCGGGCCCACTTTCCCGTGTCCCTGCTTCTGGGCCGCGGCTTTGACCCGGAGGGGCGGCGGTGGAAGAGTTGTGTCTGGCCACCTGCAGGCTGTGAATTGGGCTCCTTTTGTAACGGACTACGGCGCACCAAAGCACGAAATATTTCTTTATTGATAGGCCTACGGAACTTTAAATTTGGGTTAGTTTATTGCCGGTGAAAGCTGTATAGAAACCGTTTGTCTCGCTGAGGCTGTTGTGCATCGAAGTGTAGAATGGCTCAAGATTTTTATTACCTTTAATATTTTACAGTTTCTATACAGTAACCCATTGCACCGGATCTAAAATAACTGAAATTTGACCTACACAACGCATGCCGTTTGAGCTGCAGTATGGGTTGTTGGGGCTGTGCAAGCATCATTTGCATTTTCTGGTTAAATGAGGGAAGGCAGGTTCAGCTTCACTGATTAAGATAAGGGTGGGGGTTTTATCACCTTTGTTTAAGGAACAAAAAAATCTCGTGGAATGTGAATCGTTAGTCACTGAATCATACGGAGCCACCTGTAGTTGTGCCACTCTTCAGGTGAAAACTGGGCTTTGTCCAGTGGCTGGAAATGCCAATGCCTAAGGCTGAAGAGTTAGGGGGAGTTACAGTTTTGGGAAGGGGGATTTTTAAAAAAAGCGTTTAATTGTCATATTTGCACAATTCTAAAATGAAACACAATAGGCAAGGATCTGATCAAAACTGAAGAAACCTTATTAAAGGGTTGTTAACCTGCATGGGCATAAGCAAACTCTACTTAGCTGGTAATAAGAGATCATGGGTGTATTTGTTGTTCCTGTCTTCCCGAAAGGAATTATTGTTATGCCACTGAAGAAACAGAACTTAAGCTAGTCCCATGTTCTCTTTCCCCTGCATTTGCCCATTTTATGCCCTAAATGCCATCTGACTTTGTGTAGGTAAGTTCAAAGTGCAGTGTACTTAATTGCTGATGAAAAATGAAGTTACTGTTTCACTACTTTATTTTTCAATAATAGTTCCACTTTCTACTCTATAGAGGGAAGCTTAGTGGTGTTTCCTATATTGAATAGTTCCGCGTTTGTGATAACAGAAGACTTGAGCCCTAGTTTGGGTAAATATAAGCATTTAATTTAACTAAAGTTAAGTACCTGCTGTCTGATCTTGAAAAGCTTCATCTCTCTGTGATGTGTTTCCTGATATGTAAAATGAGGAGAATGTATTTGCCATCTGAGAATGGAGGAGGAAAAAAAAGTTTAGAAATTAAGAATTCAAATTAATCAGTTTTAGTAGTTTTGTAGAAATTAATAGAATCTTCTATTTTCTAAAGAGATTTTGACATTTCTTGGAAATACTCAACTACCTATGGTAAGAACACAAGGTTGTCTTGCAATGTTGTAGTACTGCTTAGATTGGAATAGAGAAGTAAGCATACAAGGGTATACTTTGTGATTTAAATAATAAACAATTTTAGAAAAGCCACCATTCTTATTAGGAAAAACTTCATGTATCTTTTTAATACACAGAACATCAGTCTACTGTAGTTATTTGGTTCTAAGTACGGAAATTAATTGCTCTTGTAGCACTTAGTTTTGCTTGTGACTGGAATCTTACAAGCTTACCTCTACTAAATAGGTAATTATTCATCACTCAGTATAAAAACTTTTTTGCAGCAATACTCTTTTTCTTAGTTTTAAGAGACATATGAAAATACTTTTTTTTAACTTTCAGGTGTCAGGCCTAATTTTAAAAAGCACCCCAGATAACTAAATCAACCTTATCAACCACTGTGTGACAGACTCCCAGTGTGTCTGCTGAGCAGGCAGGTGTTGTTTATATATTCCTTGACTAAACTGACTTGGGACTCTTGCGCCAAAAGCAGAGTTAAATCCTGACTCTCAATCCTTGTGCTTGTTTGGAGCTTTTGTTTGTGGAAGCTTATTCTTTTTTTAATAGTGATTTTGCCAGTCTAGCTGATTGACCTCTGTGCTGGTGTCTCCCTGCACACGCAAGCACCCCTGCTGGAGGGGCTGCTTTTTCTTCCCACAGACCAGTGCTTTGCAGACTGATTGTTTGGCTGTTTCGCCTTTAGTCATTTCAGGAAGATAAGTCACAGCATCCCCCAAAGCCTAAGTGCTTTTGTTAGACTGAGGTGGCATTACGGGAACTGGCATGGTGTGTTTGATTCTGCTCATTAAATAAGATTTATCGTGCCCAGGAGTAGCATGCTTGTCAATCTCAGTAGATAATGGGAGGAAGAATTAGTTTCTAAGCTTCACAGCTCATGAGTGTTTTTTGAGCAAAGGTGACCTTTAGCTGTGGCACCACACTTAGCTCTTGAATAATATCTGAATTAATTTTTTCAGATGTTGTTAACATCTGTGTGCTTTGGGTATCAGACAATTCATTGTGTTGCCCCTTTGTCCTCCTACCATGGTTAAATGGAAAGATGCCGTCTGTGTTCCTTAACACATCTGAAGATTGTGATTTTTACTTCAATTTTGTTACAATAAAACATTGTCAAGGGGCATTGTTAGCTTTCTTTTTAATGGTAGTTATCAGGATCGATGGCTACAAAGTTAAAGAGCTTCACCAGGTGATGAGCCAGCTCGCTGTTGCCCAGGAGCATCTCCTTTCTTTTCTGTGGGTTGTAGTTCTGAGACGGTTAAATTCAGTAGTAGATCGTCTGTGTTTTACAGATGTTTTGTGCTGTGACTTACTCTGTGCTCCTGATGAAAAGAAGGGAGTGAAACCGCTGTTTGAAATGTCAGCTTTCTTGTTGATAAAATACATGAAAATACTGGTCAATGGTTGATAAATACTGTGTTGCTTTGAAAAGTGCTGTGAAAGATATCTTTCGTATCAGTTTCAGGTGAGATTCAGATTCTAGATAGCTGTCCATCAGGAATGTTCAAAACATCACTGTCTTTGTTCAACGATGTGTTTTTAAGATCCACAGATATCTCTCAGATACTACTGGTTACAATATAACGTGAATGAAAATGCAGTAGCTTACCCAAAATCACTTGATATATGGACCTTTATTTAAGACTAAAAATATCATAACATCTCTTGAAGTTTGGCAAGTTACATAGGCCGTGTTCAGTTAAGTAATATGGAGAAATAAATTCTTGTTCCAAAATAAGAACGGAGAAGAATGTCCATGTATCAATGTAAACACTCATAAATGACCAAATTAAATTACACTGAAATTTCAGTCTCTAAAATCATTCTTTCTTTTTGTTTTCCAGTATAAGTATAGAGACCTAACTATACAGGAGACAACCAGTGTTATTACACAGTACAAGGACCTCAAACCTGTCATGGATTCATATGGTCAGTCTGTGCATGACAATATTTTTTATTACTGAATTGTTGATGGCTTAGATGCGTTTGATATTTTTTGTGGGGCAAAAGGAGGTTAAAGCTAGAAAATGTAATTTGAGTTTCTCTTCTTGATTTTTGACATCAGTACTGCCTTAGAAACACGGAGAGTTATTTTCTGAAATAAATTTTCTTTATTATCGAGTCTTGTCTAACCTGCCAAGAAGTGTTACATTTGTCACAGCTTAACTTTTAGTTAATTGCTCAGTCATGTCATATTAGTTGTTGTCCTGACATTGCTGGTATCTTACAAATTCAGTTTTGGTGTCACATAATGGTATTTTTAGAGTTGTATTCAGAAAAAATTGGAAATCAATAAACAAATATTTCATTAAAAGTAATTGTGGCAATCTGTAAGAGGATGAAGAAACCATGGTCAAGTATGTAGAAAATTGGTATGAGGGTTTTTTTAATGTAAATTAATGGTGACAATAGCTATTTGTTAGCTATTTTGAAGTCTCTTGACTAAATTCAAGTGCATTAAATGAAGATGATATCTAGAGTCATCTCCAGATTCTGAAGGAATGGTTTCACAAGACAGAGTGGACCTGCATTGCTGAGGTCATCCTTCTCCTTATCACCTCTTTTTAACTGTCACCTGGGTGATTCCTCAGTGAGCTAATTTATATTACTAATACATCATCAGAGACCTTATCGTCTTCCACTTTCTAAGTTCTAAATCTTGATTAAGAAGTATTAAGAAGGCATTTGGACAGGTAAAATATAAATTAGTTGTAACTTGAATAGCTGCAAGCCAGCAGCCGTCACAGAAATAAAAATTCATCCAGTAACTGGAGAATCAAAAAAATAGTGAAAGAACTGTGATTGGAATAGCAAGTTGTATAACGATAGTGACCAGAATTCCAGAGAGCTTTGAGCTGTAGCAAGAAGCTCATATGTGTTACTTAACCCTTTCTAAGCTGCTTCGAAAAGGCAGAGCACAGAACCACTTGCAGATGATTGATACTGTTTGGAGCAGTGAAATTAACAACAGAAAATGGTTACTTTGCTGTTGATTTCAAGTTTGTATTAATGATGAAATATATACCTCCATTTAATTTCCAACACATTCTACCTGCCTTTACGAAACATTAGCACCAAAAGAATTGTGCATGCTAAGTTACATTTGATGTATGACAAGAAACTTTGATGTGAAATCAGGAAAATAAAAGCTTTCTTACCACAAGTTCATGTATTCAGCCAAGAGTAATCTATTGGGTTGAAATGATGGGAAAATTAAATAGAGCAATTTAGTAAATTTAGGTCAGGGTTCCTGTGCAGTTTGTGAGCTAAGATTAAGATGTGGCAGTGTGTCAAGTGCTATGCATTTCTTCCTCCTCGGTGTATTATTGTTTGGTTAAATTACCTTTACGGATTGTCTAAGAAATGCTTGTGGCCCAGTAATTTTCAGTATTCTTGCTGACCTGTTTGGTGAAACCATAAGGAATTCTTTGCAATCCTAAAATGGCAGTTGTTCTTTTTAAATTAAGTTTGAGTTCAGATTATCTTTGCAACAATTTACATGATTTGCAGTTTGTGTGGTTCCAACATGTTTTGCTTGGTCTCTAAATGAGGGAACGGTTTTATTTGCAGTCAAGTTAGTTTGACAATAATTAGTTATTAATTTCTCAGAAATGTTATTCATTGAATAAGAAGTCGTTTGACTGTAGACAATCATTCACTAGTCCACAAATGTGAAAAAGCTGAACTTTTCAAGCTGAGTTTTATATATATATGTAAATTCTGTAAACTTATACTAATAAATAGATGGGTATAATCTGAATAGAGATTAAGGTAGCAAATGTGTTAGTTCTAACAATAGAGTTTGTTCCCTTTCAGTTTTTAACGATGGTTCGTCTAGAGAGTTGATGAGCCTCAGTGGAACCATTCCTGTGCCTTACAGAGGTATGAATCTATCATTGTTATCCTGACCACCATTATTTTCCTGAATTACATGGAAAGCTATTTAGATTTTCCTGGTGCAACTTCACTACTTCGGTGATAGCGGTTTTCTTTAAATTCTTTGCTTGTCTAAGTATAGTGTTTTAAAGGAACTGTTCCCTGTTTTTTCTGTGGGATAAAATTTTAACGTTGAGTGTTTTTTTTTCAATCTTGTATAGCTCTTTAACATCTCTTTTCTTTCAGTACTGTGCATTTTTCAATCTTCTCAATTGAATGAGGGTGTAAACCATTTATTGCTGCAGCTAATGATAATGCAAATTAGGATCTAGTAAATATGGCATTGTAGAACAAACTAAATAATGTGTTAGTGGTAAATGATAATTATAAATCGAAGTTAAATGGTTCTTAAACATGTTGAGTTCACCACCATATTGTGTACTCTTTGTTGAATGTTATTAGTAGATTTCAGCTTCTGACTGTGAAGTTGAATTTACTGGGTTTAGGGGTTTTTAATGAAGCTGGATACAAGAGGCCAGTTAGAGAGTTGGAGTAACTTTTAAAATCTTTCAAAATATCTTTTCTAGGTAACACATACAATATCCCAATTTGCTTGTGGCTGCTGGACACCTACCCTTTCAACCCCCCAATTTGTTTTGTTAAACCCACTAGCTCTATGACAATAAAAACTGGGAAGCATGTTGATGCAAATGGAAAGATATACCTTCCTTATCTTCATGAGTGGAAATATGTAAGTATAGGGAACTTGAAATCCTTAAATTGTTCAGTTCTGAATTCCTTTAGATAGTTGTATCATTTTTAACAAAAACCCATAATCTTCTTTATTTGAGATCTTAACCTTTTTTTAATGAAAACAGCTGCTTATTATTTGTAAAGTCTTAAAGTTTGGGATGTTGCATTCAGTTGCCTGGTTAATTGCATCTGGATTAAATCGGATTAAACAGTGCAGCACGGGCATCACTGTGCAGCACAGTGCTTCACTGGCATCACTGTGCAGCACAGTGATTCACTGGCAGGACTGTGATGTGAAGATTTGTGGGATGAGAATATTTACAGAAGGGGAATTATAAATTCTCTGAAACATCTCTGGGCTGAAATTAATCTCTGACTAAACTGGACTTATATGAGTACTTGGGTTTCTTTTTGTGGACATTGCTGGAGCTTCAAGTGTGTGAATATATTGTTACCAATATATTACCAATACATAAAGGCATTGAGTAGTGCAGGGCTCATAGAAGTTTTGACCAAAGCATGGACTCAAAAAAAGATAAACTGTGCTGATGAGGTCGGAAGAGGGGTATAAGATGTGTATTTTTGTAAAAAGTGATTAATAGGAATAATATATTAAGCATGGGTGATAGTTCAGTGCTTGCATGGTAGTATTGGGAAATGATCAAATCAGGATGTAGGTCTTGTGCAAGCAAGGGGATCGTCTAAGATGCAGGTGATACAGAATTCAGTTTGAGACACTGGTAAAAGTAAATAAGTAGATTATAAAGCAAGAACATTTGGAAACTGTATTTAATCTGGTGCTGCATTCATGATACCTGTCCTTATTTTGGCAAAATGAAATCATGCTTCTATTAAATGTAGTTACAAACTGAGAAGCCAAGTTTAGCTATTTTTAAAGGAAGTTTCTACCACTCCTTTGTGGGTTTGAATTTATTTTCTCTTGAGCAGTTTTGAACCTGAGCAAAAACTGTATGCTGTATGAAATTGAGCTGTCTGCAACCTTAGTGATCTGTACTTTTTTCATGTTGGAGAGTGGATTTAAGTTTTTAAAAAATTATCATTGCACAGTCTTTTGTTGCCCTGCAGTTATATGGAACCATATGTTGCCCAGTTTATTGTGAGTGTAAACTCTACTGCAGCTGTGTTTTGCTATACTGTTTTGAATACCAGCTGACTGGTTTGCTATCTGTAAAGGAATTCAGAAAGGAAGTTAAATATGCGCACACACATATATAAATATTTTTTAAAACACACACAAAAGGGTGGTTTTTGAGATCTGATTTTACAGTTTTATTATTATAGTCAGTTAACTGTCTGTTAACAAAATCAACAACTTGTGATTTGCTTACCCTCACAGCCGCAATCAGACTTGCTGGAACTGATTCAGGTCATGATTGTTGTGTTTGCTGAGGAACCTCCAGTCTTTTCTCGGCCGACTGCTTCATCAAGCTACCCACCATACCAGGCAACAGGCCCACCAACTAGTAAGTGGTCACGGCTGCTAATTTCTACAAGTACTCATGTGTAATATTCCAAAATGTATTGTTGCTCTACAGAGTTTGTCAACAAATGGTGTTTTTTACACTAGAATTACTTTCTTTATTGCTGATTAATCAATTCACTTGTGCTGTACTTGACCTTTTTGAACTATACTGGAAGAAAGTGTGTGTTTTTTCAACTTCTGGAAGGGAAGAAAAAGTAAAGTTTGTATTTAAAAAAAACCTAAAAGACACACCCCCCCTAAGCCTCTCAAAACAACCAGTAACCTGTCAACATTGAGATAACCTTAAAAAGAACTTATTCAGGTAACTGTCTTTGTATCTTATTTTATGTATTTTGATAATGCTAGTCCATCTGATAAGTTACCTGCAACCATTATTTTCATAAGAAAAAGCATACTGTTTGTGTTTTTTATGCTTGTGCTCCTGGATTTTTTTTTTTTACTGTTATTTTTTAGTAATTGCTGGCTGAATATGAAAATAACAGACCTCATGATCTTTCCTTCTTCTCTGTTGATTTGGTACTCTGACTTAGTACTCTTTCTTGTTTTCCTACAAAAATTCTTGAAATTCTTAAACTTCTGAAGGCATCTTGTTTTGAAGACTGGGAATGGGTGGGTTGGGGAAAAAGGTGAAGTCGAAAAAAGAAAATCCTAGAAATTCTTCCAAAAGGAGACTGCATTGTGTGAGGGAAAAAAAGATCTCAATAGAGTAGACTTACTTGAGCCAAAGACCGAGGCAGGAGGCTGTAGGTTAGCTGTAGGTTGTTTAATGGTATTTTAGTTCTATATTAATTGAACAGTACAGTAGCTGTATTTGGGGTTATATATTTTTTCTGTGTTTTTAAGGCTATGTCTGTTCCTATTGAAATAAAGCTTTCATCAGATCATAGTGTTACCTCTGAAAAGCTGAAGTGCTATTCATTACATTTCCAGCAGAAACCGTTTTTAATAAGCTCCTAGGTTCTTAACACATGAGAAGAGGAGTAGCAAACACAAAGGAGACCTTTAGAGATAGTTGGCTAAAGGTAGATGTTAGGGACCTTTTAGCTTGACCAGCTAATGAGTGATTCTACTCTTCTGATTGCCCAAAAACAGCAGGTGTCAGTAGAGGTATAGTTTTAATAGAGACTGTGACCTGTGTTGCACTTTAAGGAAGGACCATCAATTGAAACACGTAATTACTCTTGTAGTCACTCCATGCTAGCGTAGCTGAACTAATCTTATTGGAAATGTTTCAGGATTTTCACATTGTTAAAAGTTTTAATTAGTTTTACTACTGTAGTCAGTTTTTCCTTATTTTACAGTCATTTAGGTTGGTGAGTTTTTTTCTTAAGTTCTAGATACACTGTTTAAGAAACAATGAAGCCCTTTACAAAAAATCTGAATCATTTGAAAGCATTCAAGGATGAAAATAGCTTGACTTTTAAAAAAAGCCACTTGATGTAATATTCCTGAAATGACTAGAAATGTGGAATAAATATATTCAAAACATAACTTTCATAATAGAATTGTCAGATTTCCAAGAGGAAACATAAAATTGCTAGGACGGTTAAAGCCTTAGGCATTTATATATGCTGATAAATTTTTTTTAGCACAGATTACTGGATAAGAACGTGATTGGATTGTTAAAAACTGTTAAGAAATTTAGCTACTCTGAAGGTACTTAAATTATACACTCATTTAGTGAGTAGTGAACAGCGACTACATTGGAGAGGTTGTTTTCCTTTTTTCAGCTATTATATAAAAAAATGGAGACAGCTTTTCAGGTGTATTGTCTTTAATAATATACAATTTTTTTGAGTTCTCTAGCTGCAGATACTTTTCTTTATGTATCCATCTCTTAGATGGTACAACTACTCGTTTTGTGTTTTTAAATCTATATCAATTTTTATCCATGCAGTTGTTAAAGTAATGATGAATCAAAAAATAAATATGCAGTGAGAGGTTTTGTAGCCAGTTGTTCTAAGATATGTGTAATTGTCTTCAAATACAGTTCTCACACTCTCTCTCCAAACAAAATATTCTTGAAAATATTTTATGCAAAGTTGATAAGTAGGGGTATAATCTTCAGAAATGCAAAAGTTGCCTATGTTTTCTGAAAATGTGCTTTAATACAGAAAGGAAGTTCTAACTGGTTGGTACAAGGAGGGAAGGTCTGCTGCAGTTTAGTCCTTCCAGTGTTTTGAGCAGAAGCAGCTGCCTTGGACAGTTGGCACAAAGATAGCTCACAGCAAATATCTGCATGTATCCCTCTTGCCATGCTGCACAAACACAGCATGGGAAGCATCTAGGAGTGTTTTGAGAGTGTTAGAGGCTGCAGGATACACATTGTTGAGGGGGTTTGGCCATAGAATGACTTCCCTTACTGTTGTTGTTTCATTGTGTTATCCTGTATTCATTGTTCAATAGTATTTTGAAAAGCATCTCACTGCATCTCACAACTCACTAGTGAGAGCTTCATATGTGTAGACTTCCGAAAAGTAAAACTATACAAAATGATTATTTTATTTAGCTTCCTATGTGCCGGGCATTCCAGGTGGAATATCCAGCTATCCAGCAGGAAGCACTCCAAACCCAAGGTAATACGTAATAAACTATCTCACTGAATAGTATCTAGTTTTAGGTGTGTTTTCTTATGGTATATTTGTTGTATAATAATTGTGTTAGCTGTTCTTTAGAATAGTGAGGACTGAAATTCTTGTCAATAGCTAAAACAAAGTTTGAGAAAGGTTTAGCTTTCTTAGTGTTGCTTGCTTCAAGTACAGTATACTTGGATGATAAATATATTTTGAAAATTATTCCTTAACTCCCACATGTTATCTTGCTTCACTCATGTATCAGATTAGTTTTTATAAGGTTGATATATTTACCCAATATGGAAAGAAATGTACCCCTATAAATTGAGGGGCTTTATTAGCTTTGTTAGTATTGTTTGGGATAATTAGCAACTCAAAACATTGAACAAAACAACTGCTGGATTAGCACAAACCTTGATTCCAGCATAAATGTGGGCTTCATTCATAGAGCTCTAAGAGAATCTGAAGGGCACACAATTATTTTGAAAGCTTTTTATTAATATAAACCAAGACTCTTCTTTTAAGTATATTGTGTAATAATTTGGGGTGCAGCTTTTCCAGAAGACTTGCAGTTCTGTCTTAGCAAATCATAAGGTGCTGATTGCTGCCTCCTAGTGCGTACCTACATTAGGCACTGGCACAGGCTGCCCGGGGAGGTGGTTGTGTCCCTGCAGGATGGTGACACCATCCCTGCAGACAGGTAGATGAAATGGTCAGGCATATGGTTTAGTAGTGGACAAGTACAGTTGGACTTGATGATATCACAGATCTTTTCCAACCAAGTGATTCTGTGATTTTTTCACATCATAATTAATTCTTTTTATTATTAATATTGTTATGTCCTGATTTTTTTTTAGGAGCATTTGAGGAGTTGATGTAGCAGATAACATTTGATGTAAAAAAAATCAAATTAAAACCCTGTAATCGTTAGGAAGGTGGGGTGTTACTTTTTAAGAAGTGAAAAATGGGGATTTTGATATGTGCTTATGGCAAGTTTTTCCTCCTAAATATGTTTATTTAAGTGCTCTTAATGTTAGCGTAAAAAAGAATAGTGGAAGAACTGTTTTTAAAATAATATAATTTGTGAATGAACAGGAAGGTTTTAAGAACTATTAAATATGCAGTTGTCTGGAGAGTCACAGGTCGTGCTTATTTTATACTTCATGTGTTTTCTTGGACCACTTCGTTTACTTACAGCTGATTAATACTCTGCCACTGTTTGTCAGTCTAGTACTGACTGTTTGAGTCCTTGTTTCAGTAGGCAGTAAATGTAATTTAGAAAGTTATTGTAGACTGTCATGTTACGTGTCATCTCACAGTGGTTTCAGTGAACAAATGAGTGCTTTTGCTTCTCTTCATCCTTCAGAGCAGAGCTGAGAATTTCCAGATGAGTTTCGTCTAGCAACCAGATTTTGCACAACATTTTTAGGTTTACATAAAAGGTTCAGCAGTCATCTTGTTAACTGTTCTCGTAATAAAAATTATTAAATTGAAATTACTGTTTGTGAGTTTGTAGCTAGAATAATTTCTTTTAAATACTTTTGGGTTTTCTTGTGGCAAATTACAAATTGCATGGCAAGATTAAGAGGTTGAAGAGAACCTGGAATGATCCAAATGCTTGACCAGGCAATAATTAGATAGGGTTTCAGATAAAATGGTATCTTCTTAAATCATAACAAATATAAATTGTCAAAGATATTAATGTGAACGGGAAAAAGCGAAAAAGTATAACTTGGCTTGCAATTTAAACACTTTATTTTGTAAACAAATGTTAAACATGCTGACATAGAGATAATATATGTGGATGGTACTCTACAAATAGTTATGTAACATTAATGTATCTTTCTTTGTCAAAGCAGCTACCCAAGCTATCCTTATGCAGGTGGTGTTCCATTTCCAGCAACCACTAGTGTTCCGTACTACCCTACTCAGCCTCCTGTGACTACTGTTGGTGAGTAGCTTTGAAAGGATTTCTTTGAAGTGAAACTTCCCTCTATAACCGATATGTAAAGGAAGAAAATGGAAAAGTGTATTGTTCTTAATCTGACCTTCCAAAGTATTGATCAATTTAAAAAGTTACTCAAAGGAAGAATAAAATAAATTTTGTGTCCTTCACCTTAGATTTTATTCAGTCAGGAAATCGATAAATTCCTGGGTTTGTGCAATGCACTGTTTACACTTTGTTCAGAAACTTTATACATGGCCCACTTTAACAGTAATGTCTTTTTCTCATCCTTTATTTGTAGTTGGGTTTTGAATACATTGCTCTGTTCATGGTTGTGGTTTATAAAAGTATTTTTGTCCTCATTTAATCACATATTGTACTCAATTTATTCTTTAGTTATACTTCCTGTACTCCAAAAGTAGGAGTTGTCTAAAAGCAGAGGTTTCTAGTGTGTTTGGTATGAGCTTTGGTTTTTCCCCAGCCTCTTCACTGTTGCTTCTTAATGGTCCCTACTTTTCACTTCTTTCTTCCCTCCAGCAGCAAGATCTAGTGTATTAATGTGCGTCTCTTTCCAGTCTGCTGCTCCATGGCCCTGTGCTGGCAAACTACACTAACTTGGTTTCCACTCTGCACCTCACTTTTAGTGCATGTGTAACAAACTGGGAACCAGTGATAAAGGTCATCTACATAAGTAGGAGGTTGGTGCAGTAACTTTCCAATTGGAGTGTAGTATTTTTGGACCAGGTATATAGTAAGGATGTAGACTCTTTCGTGACCTTGTTCACAGTATGAATAATTTGTAGTCTCTCGCACCGTAATTTAAAAGCATTCATAGGTCCTTCATTTAGTGTGTGAAGTCCGAGTTATTTACACGTTCTTCCCTCCAGAACTGTGTGCATTTTGAAATTTTCTTTCATACAAATGTGGACAAAGCAACTTCATAGCCTGGCAAAGGTAGATAGATGCTTCTACTTTACTCTTAAAGTATTTGAGGAGCTGTTTTGTTGTTACAGAATTTGGAAACAATAAGAATTTGTATTCTTCTTATGCCTCATCCGATCCTTTGTGTCGATGTTATTTCAACCTTCTGAATTAGAAAAGTATTTTCTGAAAGTTGTTGGCTGTTCCAGTGGTCACTTCCACTCTGAGGTGTTGTGTGTCTGCTCTACACACTGCAAGAAAGCCACTGTCCTACTTAAGTACATCCTTGAGAATTGGTGGTCTCCCCTGGCTCTTGTTAGGGAGGTGGTATGAACTTTTCTAGGTGACATCAGCTTTCTGCAGCATCTTTCTCCAACAGGTGCAGATTTGCTTTTATGTAGTGGAGGGTTAATTTAAAATATAGACATGTCCTCTTTAGTTTCTTTCACTCATTTTCATCCACAGTGAAGATGAACAGAGGTGGAATATCTACCAAATGTCACAGAAGGCTCTTCAAGTCCTGAGTTAGATCATCTGATACCATGTCATAATGCCAAATTTTGTAGTGACAATTCAACATTGGACTGATTCATTTGATGCAGCTAAGCGTGGGGAAATAATGAAATGTGGGGGGAAATGAGAACCCCAGGTTTCTCCAAAAGCCCCCTGCCCAGGTTAGGTATATGGTGATATTAAGAGCAGTTTCACCATGAGAGACAGGTGCTGCAGCAGGCTGCTCCCAGCAAAAGGAATGCAGTTGCCATGGAAAAGGCCTGTTCTGGACATTCTGCTTCACTGAAATGGAGTGCCAGGACGCTGTTACAATGGCACAGCCGGGCTCTGTTTTCAGCACTGGGCATTATGTTCATGGATCCGCGAAGATAACTGCATATTTCCTCTCAAGAAAGATGGATTACAGCTGATGCTTCAGCAATCAGGATGCAAACTTGTATTTTAGCTGAACTTTACTCATTGTAATACGAAAACACACCTCCATCCTAAAGGCTGCCCCCCTCTGAGGCAAACCTCTCCCATAACCACTCGCACTGGGCATGCGCACTCAATTTTTATTGCTAGACCTTTAAATTCAAAGCAAGAGGTGTTCACACCGATTAGGGGTAAAGGCACCCAGACTGGGCCCAAAGCGCAACAACTTTCTAAATTGTAACACAAAGGGGAAAGTGTTTGGGAAGATCCTTTATCAAAACTTTCTGGGATCAGATGACAAACTAGCTCCTGTCTCCCCCCTAGTAGGGGTGCCATTGGGTAAGACTTGTGTGTTATGCACACTAGATACTAACATCATGCTAACTGTTATTGTCTATCTATACTTGGGCTTTAACTTTGTATTGCTTCCATCTGTACTTGGGTTTTTAACTGTATATTGCTGAAGACATGCTTTTACAGCTGGTATCACCAGCTACCATTGAACCCTTATCTGGGCGTGAGTTTATATAGTAAATTTTTTTTGTATGCGTGTGTAGAAGTTCCCAGAAACTTTAATCTCTCAACACAATCCTGTCAGGCTGGACAAATTGCAAAGGGCCCGAGGCAACCCCCCTTCTCTAAGGGGTTTATTCCTGCATCGCTGCCAGCACAATATAAGGGACATAAGGGATCTGCCCCTGTGATACTATTAGCATAATTGTGGCAGGCTGGACAAATTGTAAAAGGCCCGAGGCAGTTCCCTTTGCATAAGGTATTTGTCCCTGTGATGCTGCCGGGCGGGGACCTAATAGGCTGGTCAGATTGTAAAGAGCCCAAGGAGGCTCCCCTGAGCTCCCTTGCTCTGACTAAAATGTGACAGTAGGTTAAAGTCATACACGTGTTATACGTGATTTATCTCTTGTGCCAGATGAAGTGCAAACATCTCTCTTTAATCACCCACTGTATTTACAGTAGAGTTTGGGGTTTTAGTATTTTTTATTTCAACTGCAAATGTTTATTTTCTATACAGATTGTTGGCTGTGGTTTGTTGTGATAGTTTAGAAGCATATCAGGTGCTACAACTTTACAGTTTTGTGTGGGTGGTGATGGGTTGCTTCCTATATTGAGCTTAGTTTGAATTGAATGAAAATATTCAGAGTAGCTTAAAGTTTTAATAATAGCTGATTTTACAAACAGTCCTTCAGGCTTTTTCTTTCTGTTCAGTTATCTGCCATTAATTACCCTTCTGATGCAGTTACTAGTTTGATGATTCTCTAAGGTCACTTCTGAAACCAGACTCTTGCCTGGTAAAGGTTAAGGGTTTCAGTGCTCTGTGGATTTACTGGCTGTGTGCCATAAAATCTTCCCCAAGCTGGGCTAATTATGGAAGTGACAGAAAATGCTAAGGGTTCATGCTCTTTAAGAAGGTACATAAAATCTAGTTGAGCTGTATTAAAATGATCCTTTATATGTTCAAAGACCTCTTTCCTATCTGTTGGCACTTCTGCATGAACTTTCATTATGTTATGTATATTGTGATTGTATTTTTTTCTCTGTCCTGCCTTTCTGTCAAAGTGAGCCTTGTATAAAATCTCACAAAGTGAGGGATATCAGGGGAAAAAAATGTAGAAATGATGGCTGGTTCTGGTTAGAGAATAATTCATGTAAAGTAAACTAACTGAAGTCGTGCTGATGCTGTTCTTGAAGTTCTGTCGGAACTTTTTTGGTTTGAGTTAGAACACGTATATTTGAAATTATCTTCCTTAAACAGGAAGGCCTAAACAGTGAATAAATTCTTTGTCCCAGATAGTCTGACTGACATGGTGTAAGTTTTACTTCTCTGTGTAGAAAGTACTCTTCTGTTCTCCTTCCCATAAGAAGCAGCAATGATGAATTCCTGCGCTTGTGTGCATGGTGCGTTGGACAACTTCTGTTGCTGATTCTAATACATAGTTAACCAAATGTTGAAAATTATCTTCTTGACTGGCAACAGGGTGAATTGCTTAAGCCAGAACTGTAAATCATATCAAGTGTTGGAACATTTATATTTTTGTAAGACTATCTGTGCACCAGTTGATTAATAATTGAGTCTCTTAAAAATAAACTAATTACTATTGGAAAATATATATGTATTCTGGTACAATTGTATGTAAGTAAAGTGCTTACATTATTAATTATCAAAATTTGATATTTCCTTAATTTTAGAATAATTTGGTGGATCGGTAAGCATGATGTGCATCTTCCCATATTTTTTCTCATGTTGTTTGCATAGCTCTACTTTTCTAGATATCTGACTTGGTGTAGGTTTTGTGGACAGGAATAGAGTAAAAGGTGTAGGCAAGAGAGATGAATTTATGCAGTCTTGTTCTGTTAGCAGCAGAAGTCAAAAATATCCTCTGGACTTTTTAAGGATTCTGATGTGCAGCCTTGCCAACAAAAGGTTGCATTTGTGAGTGTAAAGGTACCAACAGACACTCCAAGTTCTGGGTTTTTTTAAATTATGATGAGACCTAAATAGAAAATTGGTAATTTTTCAACTCAGATGCTTGTTTCTTAAGGCACAGTTTAGATTTTTAAACTGTGTTCTGGATTGGTCCCTCATTGCTGATCATCAGGAAGATACTCAGCCTACCCCAAGAACACTGTAATACTGAAATTTCACTGAACAGCTCACTATTTTCCTGAATAACTAGTAAAATTGTAATCTTATTCCTGGCAAGTAGTAGTTTAGTTATTGAGTACTATCAATGACATATTCAAAAATGTATTTGTCACTTTATCTTAGTGTAATTTGCTCTAATAAATCTACTTGTGTACATCTTGATATGTTTTCTTTCACTGCTTCTGAAAATTATTATGGAAAACAGTTTATTTTACTGTCTCGTATTGCTGAAGTACATGCAGAAAATTAGCCACTTTTTTTTTTCCAAACTGGCTTTATACTGAAGCCAGCGCAGAACAGAGTTAATTTTATGCTTGTGAATTTTTTTGTGCAGGACCCAGTAGAGATGGAACTATCAGTGAGGATACCATTCGAGCTTCCCTTATTTCGGCAGTCAGTGATAAACTGAGATGGAGGATGAAGGAAGAAATGGATCGTGCACAAGCTGAACTCAATGCCTTGAAACGGACAGAAGAGGACCTGAAGAAAGGGCACCAGAAACTGGAAGAGATGGTAACTCGGCTGGATCAAGAAGTGGTAAGCTGAGATGAAACTGCTCTGTATCTGAGTATTCCTAGCAGAGAACAGAAGCATGTAATTTTCACTATTAAGCCTGATATCAACGCTTCCAGTGTATTGCTTTTTAAATATATATCCTCTTTCCAAATTGAAGTGCATGTGTTCAGTCTGAAGCAAGTCAGAAATAGCAGTGACTGTAAGATGCGTTGGCCTCATAAGTGTCATTGTTCAGTAGAAGAGAAACAGTGTTGGTTTTCCTGTGAAAGGTGTCCGTGGTGTGAAATTATTTCATAATCATGTCTCAGTTTCTGGATAATAATGTGTAACAGCAGCACTGGAGAACATTTGAGTGTCTTAATGCAGAGACACTGATATCAGTCACAGCCTTGTTGAATAACCTGTAGACTTTCCGTTTCCAGGCAAGAGTCTCTCCTACTTCTATTTCTCCTACTTCTAAAAGAGTCTCTTCTTCTTCTAATGCTTAGAAATTGCTGCAGTTTTTCATTAAGGCCTGACGTCTTCTGCGTAGTCCATCTGCTCCTTGCAGTACTGCTTGGGAGTAAGATTTTGGGATTGATAAGCAGTTTCTGAAATCAGCTCAGTGATCAGATAATGGGGATACCGTTATGTCACCTTATAAATATATGATGTGCCCACTTAAAATGTCTTATGTAATTCTAGTCTTTCCTTTTTTGAAAGAAGGGACATCATAGAACTGCAAATGTTTGCAAGGGCAAGAAGGATGATCCAGCTTATCAGGCAGCTTCCATATAAAACATGACTAAGTAAGCTAGGATTCATTCTGGAATAAAGACAGTGGGACAGAGAGAGTGGAATATGACGATACTAGTTTGTGTGGCTTTGAGTAGTATGAGGAAAAACACAATGGTGTACAGTCTTTTGGAGTCCAGTCGCAAGTGGTGTTCCCAAGGGCTGAGTTTTGGGTTCAGTTCTGTTCAGTATTTTTATCAATGATCTGGATGAAGGGATTGAGTGTACCCTCTTGCAGATCACAGATGACACTAAGCTGGGTGGAAGTGTTGATCTGCTTGAGGATAGGGAGGCTCTGCAGAGGGATCTGGACAGGTTGGATCAATCGGCTGCGATCAACGATACGAGTTTCAACGACGCCAAGTGCCGAGTCCAGCACTTGGGACACAACAACCCCATGCAGTGCTACAGCCTGGGGGAAGAGTGACTGGAGAGCTGCCTGGCAGAGAAGGACCTGGGCTGCTGGTTGATAACCGGCTGAATATGAGCCAGCAGTGTGCCCAGGCTGGGGCAAGAAGGCCAGTGGCATCTTGGTCTGTATCAGAAACAGCATGGCCAGCAGGTCCAGGGAAGTCCTCCTTCCCCTTGGCTTGGTGTTGGTGAGGTTGCACTTCGAACACTGTGTTCACTTTTGGACCTCTCACTGCAAGAAGGACGTTGAGACACTGGAGCAAGTCCAGAGAAGGGCAACAAAGCTGGTGAGGGGGCTAGAGTACAAGTCTTATGAGAGGCAACCATGGGAGCTTGCTGTCTGCAACTACCTGAAAGGAGGTTGTACCAAGGTGGGTGTTGGTCTCTTCTCCCAAGTAACAAGTGATAGGATGAGAGGAAACAGTCTCAAGCTGAGCCAGGAGAGGCTCAGATTAGACATCAGGAAAAATTTTTTCACTAAAAATGTTGTCAGGCACTGGAACAGCTGCCCAGGGAGTTGGTTGTGTCACCATGCCTGGAGGTGTTTAAAAGATGGGCAGATGAGTTGCTCAGGAATATGTTTGGGTGGTGGACAGGTACGGCTGGAATCGATGATGTCAAAAGTCTTTTTCAACCAAACGATTCTATGATTCTGTGACTATGATTCTGTTAGCTCTGGGTCATCAGAAATACCAGGAGGCACATTCAAAAGTAGCAAAAGGAAGTACATCTCATACAGATGGAGTTAAATGTTGCCATTTTTAAAGCCAGCGTGTTTTGTTTCCTGTCAATACTGTTAGGTGTTTCTTTGATCCATGCTCAGCAAACTCATGTAGGAACTTAATCCAAAATACACATTTCCAAAGAAAGTAATTATTTTGGCTTTGCTTTTATTACCTTTAGTTACTTTAAATGGTTATTCTTCATTATGTTGCACCTTCAGAATGCTTAAACTATTTGCATGCTTTCTCTGCAGTTATAATTTGGTAATGGATTGGCATTATCTAAAAAGCTTTTACTTTTTTTAAATGAAAGAATTTGAAATCTATAGATTGGTAGTTTTCTCTTTTGTAAAAATCATAATAGAGATGAGTAGAGAAATGAAGAATCAGACTGGTATGTCTAAACATTTTTCATCTTGATAGTTGTATCACAAGAAGACATTCTTCTTGAGAGCTAAGAAATAAATATCTTAATCGTTTGTAGGCTGAAGTTGACAAGAACATTGAACTTCTCAAGAAGAAGGATGAGGAGCTCAGTTCTGCTTTAGAGAAAATGGAAAGTCAGTCAGAAAATAATGACATAGATGAAGTTATTATTCCTACGGCACCACTTTACAAGCAGATCCTGAACTTGTATGCAGAGGAAAATGCAATTGAAGACACCATCTTCTACCTTGGGGAAGCATTGAGACGTGGAGTGATAGATCTAGATGTCTTTTTAAAGGTAGGTTTCTTGGGATGTTTTTATGATGTGCATTTCAAATGTGTTTAAACACTTAAAACTCTTTTATTCAGCTTATTAATGCTTGTGGTTTCCTCACCGAAGAGGATCCTGTAAGAACATCAATATTTATGTGTGGAAACATAAGTTTTAAAAGAGGATTTCCAGAATTAAGACAAAAGACCAGTTTTAAAAAGTGTATAAATATGAAGTCATTTGTCGTTAGATGGGTGCAACGGTGGCAACATAAGCTTTCCATTGGGCTTGCATCCTTATTCTGGAGAAATTAAGTTTAAGGGTGATTGGAGTATCCATGCAGCTTTTAACTGACAGTCTGTGGATGCCTCTGCTGAGGCAGGCAGTGGAGTGTTAGAATCATAAGAAAAAAAAGAGAGCTTTTTGTGTCTCTAGCTGGGACCTTCTTAGGCAATATGTTCCCTTTCTTTGCTGTCCTTGATGCTGAAAGTTTTTATAATGTATGATCAAATAACATTTATTGTGAACTTCAGTGCATAGTGATGACATGTGAAATAAACACAGATATGTGGTTATCTTGAGAGGAAAAAAACCCACTTTTGAACATGGAATAAAACTACACAAAAGGTATATGTCAGAATAATTAATGTTGTCATCAGATCGGAAAAGATTAGTGTGCAGAAGTGTTAATAGTTTGTTCCATGGTCACTGGGTAACAAGAGTTACCAGTCCCTCCTTTTCCTAACACTTGAGGGTTCCCCCCAAGTTACCACTTAAGCTTTGTTTTTAACATCCAGTGTACAGTGCACTACATAGAAACATATTATTTCCTTCTTATGTAGCTTGCTAGTTCTGTTTACCTACTGTTAAAAGAACTGGTCTCTGACTGGTCTCATGGGAAGTGCATTAGTCTGACTTTACCTTGGAGTACATATTACTGCTTTCCTCTTTGATAAGAATTATGTGCAGAGTTAATTAAAATCACAAAAAATATACTGTAGTGATTGCATTTGGTAGCCATCTGCAAGTCATTTTAAGACAAGAAAAGGCCATTTAGTAGGCTAATACGTAGAGTGTTTCTGAAAAACTAACATCCTATTTGGTTTATGGAATGTGTCATGCTTTGAAAAATTATATTGCAATATAATTAAGATTATATCAAAGCTTTCCCAGTAGCCTGTTGTTGCTCTTTCTTTCTGCAGCATGTACGTCTTCTGTCTCGCAAGCAGTTCCAGCTGAGAGCATTAATGCAGAAAGCAAGGAAGACTGCTGGACTCAGCGATCTCTACTAAATTCTGAAGACTTTAACTGGGAAGTTAGATTTCCTTAAGAAGCAGCCATTCTCTTGATATTTCTCTTAATAAGTAGGTGCCCAGAATAAGTTATTACATCATTCAAGTGTAAGATATTTTGAATCAATAATATATTTTCTTTTTGGTAAAGACTAGCTTTTATTAATGCACTTTCTATCTCCTGTAATCTTTGTGCTGGTGGACTTACGCTGAATAAAACTTGTTGCATATTTTCTTCCTCTACAGAACTGTGTACAGTGTGCTTTCTTTACAGTCAGGCCTGATTTACGCAGTGTCAGCTAAACCATACTTTCACTTTCCTTCTGAGATCTGGAGACATGTATGTGTCCCAAACCATAAAAATTCACATTTCGGTGTAGCTAACCTTTCCTATAGCAAGTGAAAGCTGAAAACTCAAAATTTCAAGGCCTGTTGTTTGACCTAGCTGTTGACATCAAGGATTGTTTTCTTCAAGTGAGCTTAGTAACTGTTATATTGACTTGCCTGTTCTCCCATGAGATCATAGTCACAATGCAATACACCCTCTGGTGCCTTAAGAGGCCTTGGTGTATATATTTTTTTTCCACTAGAAGACACTAGGCAGGAGGAGGGCTGCTGCATTTGGTGTTGTACTGCCTGCCAAGCAGAAAATGCTACACACCAGAACGCCACAGGAAACATGGGTTCTGGCTGTGTGAGCTGGGTCAAAGCTGATATGGACAAGCTTAGTGGCTAAACACTGCACTGTTTGCAAAAGAGGGTATGTTGTATAGAGCATCTCTGAGCTTCGAGTGCTGTAGACTCACAGTGGTGCTCTTGTCTTCCATTTGCTTGTGTAGGCTGCCTCTGCAAGGCTAGCTTGAAAACCAGTGTCTTGGTCTCAGCACAGTAATCAATCTGGCTCAAAACCATTGGATCTGAAGTTCTTCTAAAAGCTTTGAAAATGGCTTCATACTATCTTCCTGGCATCTGCATGGAACAATATTGCTATGTGCTCTCTTTCCCAATGCTATTTTGGTGATGTGGAGGTAAGAGAAAGCCACATCTTTTTCTTTATTACTGAAGTTGCTTCATGAGCATTTTCAGCTCATTCTAAAATACTTTGTTCTGATAAGTTATCATCAGAAGTCTGTATTAAAAATCTACCCTGGACTAAATCAGGTGATCTGTTTCTGTTCTTAAGCCACATGCTATAGCCCAGTGTTAGAAAAAGCTAGGAATAAGGCCTTTCCCTCTTCATTGTAATCACACGTATTGTTTTAAAGTATTAATGACAGAAAAAAAACACCTTAATTTTCCTTATCTAACTTTTCCTGGGCTTTGAGGAATAACATTGGCCATTATTTCTATGCATGGCTGCTATTACAGAGGAGATACTTTTCTGTGTTTGGCAGCAAGCCAACTTCAATGGCTGTCAAGTACTTGATGTGGAGCCATTTCTTCCTACATGCAGTTTTGTGTGAGGCTTTCTTCGGTGTATTGTTTCTCCATTCCTCTAACAATATCAATAGAGCCTATTTCTTTGCTTTAACAGGAGAATCGAGTTTAACTTCTGAGTGTCTAGATACTTCTGTTAATTATTTCATTCCTTTCTTGAGACTGTTCAAAATTTCACTATGTAAATATCTGGAGCCTTCAGCAGTGTAGCTGCACACATAACATTACCAAGTGAGGTCTGAGTGTGACTGAAGAAATACAGTTGGATTCAGATGGGTGCAAGTGAAGCCACATTTAGGAGGCAAAGCCCTTTAAAGGAAAATGAGACACAAATAACAGTTCGTGGTTTATTTGGTGTTGGAGCTGGTACTACAGTTGGACAGTCACTGTCTTGTTGCATATAGAAACATTAACATTTTTAAACATGCTATATCACTAGGCTGATATAGTACACAAAAATAAGGTTCTCTAAAAAAAAAAAAAAACCCACAAAAATTCCAAAGCAGTGTTAGGAAAATACATTTGGACCTACCAACAGTGAAATATTTGAGCTATTCAGCCAGCAGAGAAGGTTGGTCAATTGGCTTGACAGTCCTTTAACTGCAAGAAAGTAGTCTTTGGTTTCATGTTGTGTATTAATTAGTTACTTATTGTTCTGAACCAACATTAAACAAGACGAGGAAAAAGGCAGAGGGTTTTCTAGGCAGTGCTGTTTTGATTGCTGGATTTCGCTTACACCACTTCACTGTACAGGACTGACTAGGTTATCTAGCTCTGGCTAAGAACATGGGTGTCTGAACAGGGAAACCCTAGAGTAGTTTCCCTAATGCTATCTTCAGGAGACTTTTGTTCAGATTAGAGCTGTTTGTGTGTTCTGGTTGAGATGCGTATATTGAAAGATTTGACCTACTTGGAAAGTGCAACGTAAGACAAACCACTAAATCCATTAAACTACAAAGACTGAACTGCTTGGGCATATTTAAAACTGTAGTTCCTTCTGGATTTTCCAGAGTGTATCTGCACTCTTCCTCAATTTGTCCTCTTCCTCAGGCTTTAGGATCATCTTCACTACATCAGTGATGCCATTGTTGCCCAGTACACAAGGAACACTTAGGAAGACATCTTCTTTTACTCCATGCATGCCCTGAAAAGTAGGTAAGGATAGTTACGCTAGGATAGTTAGACTAGAATTTGTGTATGTCTGTGTACATCTGTGTATTTTATACAATATCCTACCGGGGAAACACAAGTAAATTTAGGTGAAATTAAAGTAGAAAGTTATCACTGTTCTTCAGCATTCCCAAAGTCCTCAGTAAGACGAGTTAGCAAAAACAGGCTGCTTACCTTAACAATTGTAGAGATCGGGTGCACTCTTCTCAAATTCTTCATAATAGTTTCAGCTAGATCTGCCACAGAAAGGCCAATAGCCCACGATGTGTAACCTTTCAGTTTGATGACCTCATAAGCACTGCAGAGACAAAGTTACTCATTAAAAACCAAGTACCAACAACTGAAATATTTAAAGTTTTTGAGAAGCACTTTCAGAGGTGCCTTTATCAATTCGAAACTATCAAGCGTGACATGTGCTGACAGGACCAAAATGAACTCAGTAGTGAAGATTTCTATTTGCCTTTTATACTACCCCTGCAGCAATACTGCAAACTTGGAAGTTGAAGCACTTCCCTAGTTTCAAGTTCACCAACTATGAAAAATCACCTCTGCAAAATCTACATTATTCCTTAAAATATTTCAAGTTCTATTATGTCTGCATCTTGACATTTGTTTGGGGCTACTATAGTATTTATGAAAGCAGATATGGATACTGAAGTTCAGAGGTGCTACAGCTCTTCACCATTTCTTCTTGTATTGAAAAAAAAATTGTTCTTTTTTTTACCTCTCCACCACCTGCTTATGGACCTCCTTCCAGTGTTCCTTGTCTGCATCAGTTCCCATGTCTGGGTGAAGAGCCTTCAGGGAGACACCAGCAACATTCACTCCACTCCAGACAGGTACTGAAAGTTGCACAGACTCATTATCTCACAAAATGTTAGTTTTGTTCTCCTGAAACTGACTGTTAACATATCTACTTGGATTAGTCTGCAACACACATCACTACGATTTAGATACACCTTTAAATATAGCATGACCTGTGAGGCCAAGTTGTAGGCTGAGAACCTAGAGGCATATAAACAGCTGACACAGTGTCACAACATTTGACTATACCTTTATTAAAGCAAAACACCTAGGGAACACAGACTAAAATGACAGTAAGTCTGTATTTTGTAAAGATTTCTCAAAATAAGAATTTATTCCAAATGAGTCTTCCTGAGTGGCAGGAAGCAAACAGCACTGCTCTGGTGCTGCTAGAGAAAGTACAGGTTAAGTAAGGAGAAAGTTTCTCTTTCTCCTGTCATCTAGCCCTACCTCTGCAATTCAATTCCTATATATAGTTCATGAAGTAATCCAGAGCTGCCAGTAAAGACACCCAAGTGACTACCAGTAGATCTAGGTGCAGATCTTTGGGAGTCCCTTGCAGAGAACTTTACCCTCGTTGGTTCTTCAGTTTGGTTTTTTTTTCTCCAGAGAGTTATGGAAACAACTTAGCCTAGAAATTTTTAGCCTCCTCAGGTTACAGCAATGACCTTTTCCAAGCAGAGTAACTCAGGTCAAATACAGATCATCTAGGGTTACTCTATGCAGCAGAAGACTTAATGCAGGACTTGCATTCTTAAGGTGCTGTGGTGCAAAGGTTTGAGCTACTTTGCTGTAGCTTTTGGAGATGTTTTTTGCAAACAAACTATCAGAAACTATCAGAAAAAGTTCTGTGTAACAGGCAGCTAGATTTCACCCTTACCACTGGAATCTCCGTGCTCTCCAACAATCCACCCGTGGCAGCTCAGAGGATGGATGCCCAGTCTTTCGCCCATGAGATGGCGGAAACGCGCAGAGTCCAGATTGCAGCCACTACCAATAACGCGGTGTTTAGGAAAGCCACTGATCTTCCAGGCCACATAGGTCAAAATATCCACTGCGAGTAAAACAGGGAGGATAACAAGTACCACTCATGAGCAGTTTGATAACTAGGATGGTATCTTCTGTTTAAGGATTTTATCTGCATGATAGTTACGTGGAATAAAGCATAAAGCAATGCCCAATGCCAGACCCTGCAGTGGACTAATACGATGACTGTTTTAAAGGCAGAATTGGGAGGCTGTTTATGCTATGCATGCAATTATCAGTGCCCCTTACTGTATCTTATGCTAAAGATCACTTAAAAAGAAACTGAAGACCCAAGCTGGAGGGTAACTTGGTGTATTTCTTGGAGGACCAGCTTGCTTGCGTGGAGAAGGAAGTTGACATTTTGGCTATGTGACATAAGTATTTTCTAAAAGCCTGTGCTCGGTTGTATTAGCATACTAATGCCACCTTACTGAAGAAAATACTATTCTCTAATTCAAATACTTTTGTTAAGGCAACAGAAGACAAACCTGGGTTTGAGACAATGAGCAGCTTGCAGTCAGGACTATATTTAACAACATTGGGAATGATGAATTTGAAGATATTCACATTGCGCTGCACCAAGTTAAGGCGGCTCTCTCCTTCTTGCTGACGGGCACCAGCAGTGACGATGACCAGCTTGGAGTGTGCAGTCACACTGTAATCTGTAGACAAAGGGCTATGTCAAACATGGATCAAACCAGGAGTCCTCTGTTCCTTTTAGTATTGATAGCTAAAATTCCCAAATTCTCCTGGTAATTGTTACCCTGGACTTTGCTTCTGTAGAAAGTCAGGTTTTAAGACTGTGGTTCGTTGCCACAAGTGGCAACCTTAAGTCCATGTCAAAATCTTAATATGTAGAATTGGACAGTGGTATTACATACTTCTCAGGGACAGATGGGAACAGGGTAGCTGTTTGGATGGCATCCCATGCACGTGTTGTGTCAAAATGAAGAAAGTTCTGCCCTCATGAACAACTACCTGTGGACACTGGAGCTGCACATTAAGTATGAGATGATTAGTGTTTGCCCTAGTCAGATTGCCACTACACTTAAAGCTGTCAGACATTTATGGCCAAGAAGTAAGCAGTAACACATTCAGGGGCTAACTGGCTGTGAAATAAAATGCTCAAAAGCATTGGAGTACTTAAGAAATCCATCTTTCTATACCGAGTGATGAACTCTGGAGCAGAGGAGTCCTAGTTGGACCAGCCTTAACAAGCTACAATGAAACTGCCTGTCAGCTCAGCAGAAATGAAGTAAGCTTTCCTTCTAACAATTGGGATGATAGGCAAGTGCTAGATGTGGATGACCAGTTTGAGATATGAAGTGGCCATCTCCATTTGGAAATAATGAGCACATTAGAGCCAGCTACTTGCCTTTGTCAGAGACAATTTTTGGTGTTTTGAGGAAGAGGCTGCCATGCTGGAGGTCTAGCATCTCTCCTCTGAGCTTGTCCTCCACAACATCAACAAGGGCAAGTTCATCAGCCAAGTCCTGCAAGAGATCAAGATTAAATAGTAACTTTATTGCCTCTGAGCAAAGCATCCAACTGGGAAGTTAAAATTCTTTTAAAAGCAGTGATCCGTCTAAGTAATTTTGCTCATCCGCATCACTTTACTTGTTCCCAGCAGATTAGTCTCCTGGAGTATTCACTTTATTGAGTGAGTTTTGTACTTTTCATATCCACATTCTGTGTGGAATAATTGTACAATTTTGCATGTCAACGATGACAAATAATTTAATAGTTGTTCATAAACAACCTATTTTACAATTCAGAAAAGCAAGTGTGATATTAAACACAGCATTTTCAATATAATGATGCAATGCAGCAGACAAGTAACTCCAAATGTCTAGGACCACTTTCTCCATTCCACATTGCAAAGTGGTATTACATCACACTCTGCTTCAGACAAAACAACACCTCAGTTCTTAGAAGGGATTCTGGAAGTCATTCAAAGGTAAGTGCAGTTCTTAAGTCAAAGTGATACCTAGAGCATGTTCTGTCCAATAACTGGGACAAACTCTGTTTTCAAAAACTACAGCCATTTATTCTCAATAGCTTGAAGACTGCTGCTTTATTTCAGGCCCAAAGGAAGAAAAGATAGACAAACAAAGGTTCATTTTGTATGCTAAACCAATTAATCTAATAAGGGAGATGACTTTTTGCCCCTCTTTTAGGCCTCAAGTAGTCACAACTGTGCTGCTTTGTCACAAGCTTGAACGCTTACCTTCATCAGGATGCTGATAGCACACGCCATTCCCACTGCACCCACACCAACGACACTGATTTTATTGTGGGCATGGCTGTGCTCCTCTTTGTGGACATTGTGGATGAGCTGATCCTTGAGAGACATGGTGCACTGCTGCAAGGAAAGCAACAGATTATTTCTCCAGACATCAAAGCCATTACTGACACCAGAATATTTGTAGCACACAAGACAGACTTTACTCCAGGATGAAGAAAATTGATCTAAGTTACATGCCTAAAACAGCTGGCAGTACTGCCAGTATGCAGCAAAATGATTTTGCAAAATGAATTATTGATGACTGTACTGTTTAAGTTCACTATAGCTTTCCCACTAATACAGCCTGAGAACCACTGATGCCATAGCTGGGTGGCACTCCAGCAGCATTAGTAGAACGCTCTAGATGATCATCCATATTACACTTCAATAAAGGAAGCCATTTTGGTACTTCTAAAGCACAGCACAGTCTGGCAATCTCCATTCTGCTGCCCTGAAAAACCAGTACTTGATGCCCTGAAGCCTTTCCAGAGCTGTAGCTGCACAACACTTAGGCAAGCCCTTCTTAAGCACTGTGTGATCCTCAAAGTCAACTTTACGGATTTGCTTTAAAATGAAACCACATAGTTTTGAATTCAGATGTCTACAGCCAGTTCTTACCATCTCTCCCACCCTCAATTTTTTTAGCTAGTAGCTGCACAGCAGCCTGGTTATAGGGGTTCTAATCTGACAGCCGCAGGTGTCCCGAAATGCCACAGTGGTGATGGAGCATTGTGCTTTCGCCTCAGGGTTCCCGCAGAAGCCGATACCATGCTTTCCCAGGCAGTAGCAGCACAGCTTCGGCTTTGCCTGAAGAGCAGAGGCAGGGGCAGCCTCGCAGATGAATGCAAGTACAGAAAAACCCGATTTTAAAGTCAGAGCTGAACAGGCAGCAACTCGTTCAGATTCGGAAAGGCCAGGCAGCACTGGCAGAGCAGGTCAGGACTATGAGTCTGGGGCAAGGGGGGGGTGGGGGGGGGGGGGAAGCCACAGTAACAGGAAGCCAGCCGCGCCCATATTTAGGAACAGTTAACAGAGAGGGGTCAGTCTTCCTTTGCAGAAGCCTCCTGAAGTGTGGCCCAGTATAGTACACGATCTCACCACGTGCCAAGTTTTCCTTTTGCACTGTAAGCACTTTAATATACAGGGCAGGTACGGAGCACCCACTGAAGCATTTCTCAGTTACACTCAGTGGTCAAAAAATCCTACACTTAGTAGTCAACAATCTTCGGTTTTATGCCCACAGAAGCTGTGAATGCCCCATCCCTGGAGGCGTTGAAGGCCAGGTTGGATGGGGCTTTGAGCAACCTGATGGAGTGTGAGGTGTCCCTGCCCATGGTGGGGGGTGGTGGAACTGGATGATCTTTAAGGTTCCTTCCAAACCCAAACCACTCTGTGATTCCCCTAAAAGTAGCAACTTAGGGATGAGCCAGTACCTGAGGTACTTATGCTCCATCTCAAAAGCAGCCCTCAGCCCATTCTCACAGCCCTTACAGGGTCCCTTCCCAACAGGAACATGCCTGAGGCGCTGTTTCCAAATCCAGTTTCACCACCGAAGAGGGGCAGCTGGGACGGGTTTAGGGCTGTGCCAGGTAAATCCTCAGCCTGGGGGGACTCGGTGGAGCCGGCGTCGCTGAGTGGCTCCGCTCGGAGCCGCCGGCTCCACCGAGTCCCCCCGTGGCACGGTTTTATGGCCACCGGCACCCGCATCCCCCACCTTCCCCACCCGCGAAAGCGATAGCACCTACCGATCGCCTTCACCCCACGGTGGCTGCGGCTGAAGCTGTGGGGTGGGAGGTGGCAGCCGCCTTAAGTAGGGGAGGGGATGCTGACGTGGGGCGGGCGGGACGCGGCGGGGAGACGTGCCCGGAGACACGTCGGGGTGGAGAGGAGGGGGGAGGCTAGTCCTTCCACGCTGAGCTGAGGGAGGTTTCGCTCTTTCTGTAATAACCGTGATACTGAAAATGCCAGCAGATAAAGTCTCTAAGGGTCGTTTTGGAGTTTTAGCAAGCAAACATCCTTTATTTCAGTGCTGGACGCATGAGGGAATGATTTCCATCAGTCGTGTAACAAGACAAAAACATATATTTACGGAATATATATCCCACTTACATATGTATAATTCTCCCAGAAATCTCGTGCATATTCTACTACTTTCCAAGGACTAATATTAATGTTGTTGTGGACTTCACAACAGCCAAATCTCAGCTCATTAGAGCTTTGGGGCCAGTTCTCTGTCCAACCTTGCATTCTTAAATAAGGAAGGACAGTATTGTCTGGGAACAGCACTATTTAAAAAATAACATACTATCAGAAGAACAGCCTGTGTCTGTCTAATTTTCAAAAAATAGTTACTTAGATTGCTCTTAGCTGAAATTAGTTAGAAAACTAATTCTATAGAAAGCTAGTTTTACTTAAGCTTATATCAAAATATTCCACTTTCTGTAACAGTGACTATTTCTTGTATCAACCAGGAATGTGTGAAAGTGGTTTAAAACATTAGCAAGAAGATGCTCAGTATGTGCGCAGCTGCTACGTGAAGCAGCAAAGGGCTCTGGGGAGTTAAAGATCTTCCTGCCCCGTCAGAGAGCCCTGGCCAGCCTGGTGCTTGCCTCACCGCCGGTACAAGCCCTCTGGGCTAACGACCCTAGTGCCGGATGTAGCCTCTTGCCTGGCAGCAAGAAATCTACTTCTAATTTCCATTTACATCTATAGATGTCTGGCATTTTGTTACAGACATCCTTCTCTGGCATTTACTTCCCCTTTCCATGTATTTACATATCAAATTCCTACTTGTTTGTTAAGTTATATCAGCTGAACCTTTTCAATTTTGTGTAATGCAAGCTGCGCACTGGTCACTGGAATGTCCTTTCTGCAGGTCTCTCTAGGTTTGAATGCTTTTCTCTTGAGAGAGGCTGCTATACAGAATGTTTTAGACAGTCTTCCCAGTGATGGCTCAAATGGGAATTCTGATGTTTTCCTGTTGTTAATGGAAATGCCATGAGTGGACTCACGCTTGTCTCCCTTCAAAAATTTTCCTGAAGAACTGGAGGACATAAAAAGCAGAGACTCAGACCACTTCCACCATAGCTCACTTCTTAAATACTTGGAATTCTCCAGTCCTGTGATCACAGTATCACAGTATCAGAAGGTTGGAAAGGAACTCTGAGATCATCAAGTCCAACCTATAACTCAACACTAACACCAACACCAACACTAACATCAACCATCATCTAAACCATGGCACTCAGTGCCTCATCTAGTCTCCCCTTAAAAACCTCCAGGGTCGGCGACTCCACCACCTCCCTGGGCAGCGCATTCCAATGGCCAATCACCCTTTCAGTGAAGAACTTTTTCCTAACATCAAGCCTAAACTTTCCCTGACGAAGCTTGAGTCCATGCCCTCTAGTTCTGTCACTGGTCACCCAAGAGAAGAGACCAATCCCTGCCCGACTACAACCTCCTTTTAGGTAGTTGTAGAGAGCGATGAGGTCTCCCCTGAGCCTCCTCTTCTTTAGACTAAACAACCCCAACTCCCTCAGTCGCTCCTCACAGGGCTTGTGCTCCAGCCCCTTCACCATCTTCGTTGCCCTCCTCTGAACACGTGGATTTGTGATTTACTGTGCGTTGGGATTCTGAGACTGAGATTGTCTCATTCCTCCAGCTGGAGCACAGTAGATTGTGAGTTTTACTCACCAGCTGGCTGTGTTCATTTATTATCTTCTATCCATTTCTCCCTTCTGCCCTTCCTCTTAGACATCCTCTCTTTACCTCACAGATGAATGTGTTCATCCTTAATGAAAATCAGGAAAGTATTCATTTAATCGTGTATGAATAGTAGGAGGGTTACCTTTATTTTCCCGCTCTTGTTTTACAGTGGTCTGGTTTTCTTCCTTATTATTGTTGTTGCTGTTGTTTTGAGGTGGGTTTTTTTTTGTTGTGGTGGGTTTTGGGTTTTTGTTTTGTTTTTTTTTCTTTTTATATGTACATTTTTTTGCAGCTGCAATACCTTTGTGATGTTTCTCTTAGGTTCCTTTTGGGATTCTAACTCTAGCTGATTTTTGGCAATATCTATTCGTGGCTTCTTGAATGTACTTCACTTCCTTTTGGAGGTGATTATCTTGCTATGTCAGAAGGCCTTCCTTAATAATTAGCCCCTTTTTCTTCCTGTACCCATACCAGTCTTTCCATCTCTGTTTTGTCTGGGATGTCTTTTCCCTTTTCTAAAGTCAGTTCATATAGTTTACCTCTTAGTCACTAAACTTAGCCGATTTACAAATGAGGATATATATTATCGTGGAGGTCCTGATCTCTCAGCAGCCTCATCCCACTTCCAGTGCATGCAAGCTTAAAATATGGTCCTCAGTCATGCTAGACCAGGGCAGATGGTGTGAAGATGACTGTAACGCACATAAGGCTTGTACTCCTCTACATTGCTCTGCTCTGCAACTGAAAGAATTTCATGCTGCTGTTCCGGGGGCACTAACACCTCCTCACAGACCATCCCAGTGACAATTCGCTTCTGCAGTGATGATTTGGCAGGAATGGTAGCCCAAAGCCTCACAATTCTTTGATGATCCACTGGCAAAACAAAAGAAACAAAAAGCACATGTGAGAAAACATCTAGAAATACTTGAATGTAGAATAAAGATTTGCATGAAACAGAAAGCCAGAAAAATAAAAAGACCACCACCTCTTCCAAAGGAGGTTAAATGTAATGACCTATCAATCAATTGCAAAACTAGATATGCTTTTTCCTTGCTGCTGCTTGAGCCATGAGTGATGCTTGTGAGATGCGTCATGTCAGAAGAGACTGGTAGCTAAGGAAGAGAAAGTGCTGGTAGACGCCGAGTAGGCCTAATGCCGCATGAATGCAGAACAAAAGGAAACCGTATATTGTAGTTCTGTCATTCTGCATTATCCTAGGTTCACTGAGTATCTTGTTCTATCAGAAGTCTCAAGGATGGATTAGGAACTTTAATTCTGCATCCCAGGAATCTGTATTTACAGTGGCTTTATATGAATGGGACCAACTATCTCATCTAGAATTTGGGTTCCAGACATCTGGCAGGACAGAAAATGAACATTTGACAGGCATGAAGATCAAGAAGGAATATTTTCTCCCTATAAAATTTTTGACTTCTGAAAAGTTTAATTCTAAGATAGGAGGCTTCTGAGACAAGACTGGCTGGGTAGGTTAAAGGGCATTTAAAAATATGTAACCAGCTTGGAGCAAGTGGAATTTTACTGCTGTCACTGTGAGACGAAGTCTCCTAAGAGAAGAATGTTGGTATTATAAGACTATTCTTAGTCAAAATAAAATCTTAGACAAAGTAAAATTGGATGTGTTTTTCACAGTAGAAGTTCCAATAAAATTTTCACTTGCCTGTGTTTTTGTTGCTTGTTACTGAGAACAGAAACAAGACCAAATCTCTGTTATTTATAACATAAGGCATCAGGTTGTTCTTAGCTGTCTGGTGCCTGTTCAGATTCCAGAGGTCTTAGCTTTAGTAGAGTAGACCAAACCAAGCTAACTAGGATGTTTCAAACACTTCCTGGTCCCATCATGTCCTTGATGATGATAAACAGATCAGAAGCCTTGTTTTGTTACAAAATAGTGTCAGCTTTTAATATGTCAGTGTTAATTCACCCCGGTTATAAAATTGAGAAGGAAGCTGCAACTGCCAGATTTTTCCTTTTATGTGCCCTTTGTGATCTTAGCAGCAGTAGTAGACACTCAGGAGGAAGGCAGTCATCTGTCATGAGTGACATTGATTTTCTGCCTCAGAGAGCTTCAATCAGAAAAGGCTCATACAACACAAACAGAATGGGGTGAGCAAATTAAGGACATTTTTCTTGCACATACAAGGTGGAGGCTAGGTCTGTTAATATGTTTTTTATGTGGTCTGACTATGGTTGTAGAGATGGGGCTGACTTTCCTCACTCATATAAATAAGAAGTTTTATTCTTCCTGTTCTTTTTTCCACTGCTGCCTCACATCTCAGTAGTGGGAGGTAATGTTGATAGAGTGATGGGAACGTTTGAAATGTGACAGGGTCTCTCTGGGGAACCTTGGCCCTTCCTCAGCCTGCTTGCCCTCTTTTCCATGTTAGCTTTCAGAGATTAAACATGAAAAATAAAACAAAGGAAGTTGCTGAATGTGGAAATATTTATAATTTTGTTCTAGAAGTTACAAGCAGAGCCTTTTTCTGGCCTCAGGTGGCATTTGATCAGGCTTTTGTCGATAACAGAAAGAAATAATGACCCATTCTTATTAAATAATGTGTTTGTCTTTAAACTATGAAGTACCAATTAAACCTTTTTCACAAAAATGAAGTCCAGAGAGAGTTACACAATATGAATTCAGTAGGCACATCTCACTATTTTCAATAAAACACTTAAAAATATTACTAGATTTATCTCAAATTTGCTAATATGCAAGAAGATTTATGTGGTGACATTTAATTTCTACACTTTCAGTTTGCTCAGGTCCTTGCTCATGACAGACTAAGTCAAATCTGATGGTGTTGCTAGGGTGAATAAAGACACTAAACCACGATCTGCACAGCTAGGAGCTACAGCTCAGCTAGGAGGTTATCAGTAACCCAAAGCCACCGTTGATGCTGACCAGGAGAGGTCAGTGAAATCTCTTCACTCTACCTGAGGTCTGAGGTCTAAGTTGCCCCTAAAAAATCATAAGTGTTATTCTCAATATGATGAGTCTTGCTTTTGCTCTGACATCATCAAGAGCTTTACTTTCATTTCATGTCAGTGTGTAAGGAAAAGACCTGACGTTAGACATAATAACATCATAGCAGATCATAATGAGTGCTATTGCACAGCACATGCAGGACAGCCAGGTGATCAGACCCAGTCAACATGGGTTAATAAAAGGCAGGTCCTGCCACACCAACCTGGTCTCCTTCTATGACATGGTTACCCATTTAATGCATGAGGGAAAGGCTGTGGATGTGGTGTGCTTGGACTTTTATAAAGCCTTTGACACCTTTTCGCACAGTATTGAGAAACTGGCTGCCATTGGCCTGGACGGGCACACCCTCTGCTGGGTGAAAAACTGGCTGGCTGGCTGGACCCAGAAGGTAGTGGTAAATGGAGTTAAATCCAGTTGGAAACCAGTCACGAGTGGTGTTCCCCAGGGTTCAGTGCTGGGTCCAGTCCTGTTCAATCTTTATTAATGATCTGGACGAAGGGATCGAGTGCACCCTTAGCAAGTTTGCAGATGACACCAAGCTGGGTGGCAGTGTTGATCTGCTTGAAGGAAGGGAGGCGCTGCAAAGAAATCTGAACAGGCTGGATTGATGGGCTCGGACCAACAGGATGAGGTTTAACAAGACCAAATGCCGAGTCTTGCACCTGGGACACAACAACCCCATGCAGTGTTACAGGCTTGGGGAAGATTGGCTGGAGAGCTGCCTGGAGGAGAAGGACCTGGGGGTGTTGGTTGACAACAGGCTGAACATGAGCCAGCAGTGTGCCCAGATGGCCAGGAAGGCCAATGGCATCTTGGCCTGTGTCAAAAACAGTGTGGCCAGCAGGACCAGGGAAGTGATTGTGCCCCTGTACTCAGCACTGGTGAGGCCACACCTCAAGTACTGTGTTCAGTTCTGGGCCCCTCACTACAAGAAGGACATTGAGGTGTTGGAGTGCGTCCAGAGAAGGGCAATGAGGCTGGTGAAGGGGCTGGAAAACAAGTCCTTCTGCGAGCGGCTGATGGAACTTGGGTTGTTTAGCTTGGAGAAGAAGAGGCTGAGGGGAGACCTCATCGCTGTCTACGGCTGCCTGAAAGGGGGCTGTGGTAGAGCGAGTGTTGATCTCTTCTCTCAAGTGACAGGTGACAGGACAAGGGGAAATGGCCATAAGTTGCGCCAGTGGAGGTTCAGACTGGATATTAGGAAGAATTTCTTTACCGAAGGGGTGGTCAGGTATTGGAACAGCTGCCCATGGAGGTGGTTGAGTCACCATCCCTGGAGGTGTTTAAAAAACAGGTAGATGAGTTTTTGAAATACATGATTTAGCAGAAGATGGGTACAGTTGGACTCAGTGATGTCCAAGGGCTTTTCCAACCAGAAGATTCTATGAAAGATGGCTATGAAAGATGTTCTGGTCCTGTCTTTCCCGTCGATTTATTCTGAAGCCTGAACAACTTCCTCCAGCTTTAATGGCTTCATTTCTCTTTTGTAAAGTGGGAAGGGTCTTTTATCTACCAACCTGAAGGTGGTACTTTTGGGATTACTTAATTATTAAATGCTTCAGCTTCATGAAGTGAAATGAAAATGATGGACATTCTTCACCTAAACCAGACAGGCCTGGACCCAAAATGGAGTAGAACTTGGCACCAAAATTTGGTATGGTCTGCTAAATTGTCAACATCAGAAAAGCTCTCAGAGCTAAAGTTCTTGCAATTTCAAAGTACTTATCAGGGTAAGGTACAGGAAGATTTTTCATTGTCTGTAAAAAAAAGCATATTTTGTGTTCTTCAAATTTGGACCGTACAGCCCCATCAAACCATTTGAACTGATGTCCTAAGAAAACCAAAAGCTGAGCTTCACCTCGGCTTGCTCTAACAGGTATCTCTGCAATTAACTAAAAACTCATGGTTCACATGCCTCCAAGTCCCTCTGTCTGGCTGCTTCCATGCATACATGTTATGGAAAGGATTCTGATATTACAAAAATCCTGTGCTTTTGCTGCTTCACACCCTCTTTTTCTTTGCACTGTCATTGGGGGGGGGGAGGGGGAGGGGCTAACTGATGCAATTCTCATTTCCCGGTATTTATACATATGTGTTTCTACAACCTATTTTTAAATGTGCATAAGGGTAATATATATGGAGGCCTGTGTAAATAATTGAAAATTTCTGAAGATCCCAGACTTCCACAATGCCTTTTTGTAAGAGGTATCTTTTGGATTACAAGCTGTTTTCTAGCTGACCTGTTTGAATACATGGAACTTCCTTAAATGCTTGGGGTTTATTCTTCTTAAGAGGTTAGTATGCACAACAGCAAGGGAGGGTGCATTCAGTATAAATCTAGATAAATCTGTATTTCTTGCAATGATTTTCTCAATATGAAACTAGAGAAAACTGTGTTTCTTGCAAGAGACTAAGCAGAATGCATGCTTTTTGTCTTACTTCTCTAAGAAAGTGAATTTTCTCATGGCACCATGAGTCACTGCAGGATTCTCCAAGCCAAACCCATTCCCTTGATGCAACTGTGGATACTTACTCGTTTACTTAGGAAGTGCAGGAAGTGGGATGCTCAGATAAATTACATGGTCAGAGAGCGATGGAGAGGCACTCCCGTAAACACAGGATGCTATTCAGGCTTTGCGTAACACAGTCACAAAGATATCTCAGCCAGTTCAGCACTTGCCTCCTGTTGACTGTCAAGGGGAGTGTAATCATTAACGCATCCTTGCTGTTGCCTTCTAAACTGGCAGCAGCAGAACTATTGCTGTTATCTAACTTGTTCTTGAGTGCCTGGCAGGTTGTAGTAAGTGGAGACTTTCTATAAATTACAGTAAGGAACTGGAGGGTATGAGAGGAGGGCTGTGGACTGCTGCCACTGCTGCTTGCCAATTCAAGAGGGCAGGCAGGCTCAGCAAAAGGTCAGAGGCATCTCCCTATACTCCGTCTGGAGCAGAGGCTCCCTTGCCCTTATTTTAATATTTGTATTTGTTCAGCAGCTGTCAGTTTTGACTTCCTCAGGATCCCTTCTCAGCACATCACATGCCAACAAGCTGGTTAGCTGAGGGTAAAGAGCTACAGAGGTCTGCAAAGACAAGTTTTTACTGATCCAGACCATTTGTGACACCCTACATTTAATGACAAAATATTTCTTCCCTTACGGAAGGAAATACTTTTCTAGCATTTCAAACCTTACATATCTGATTGACTCTCAGGGTATTGAAAGTGATAGCAGGCTACGTATTCTTGCCCATCCAAAAATTACTGTGGCCAAACTTTCAATTTTGTGAATAAAAATTCCAAGTTCCATTGCTGGAAACTCAGCATCCTATAGTTGAGAAGTTACTGGGCCATACAACCAGTGTAGATAGCTGTGAGTACATCTCAACATCACACACACACAGATCTAGTGGAAGAACTCCCTGCCCTGCCTGCTCTGCAGAAGCAGTGCAGAAGATGCGAAATGATCCCTTTATCAGACAGGAGCATCACAGCAGGGACTTTGCAAAAGGAAGCTCTCACTTTGGCAGCATAAAGTTGTATGGGCAGGGAATTCCTAGACATTGAAAACAGTTTGATGTGTGTTTTCATGAAGGACACTCTTCAGTGTGCAGGTTACCTCTCCTCCAAGTTTTGCTGAAGACATTAGTGCTATAAAGTACAATTTTTACAGCTTTCTGTAGCTTATAACATACAGGTTAGTTCCTGTAGCTCTTTGTGTGTCCTGGTGAATAAAATCCACTTCTGTGCCGAGAGTGGAGTGGGAAAGCCAGAAATCAAGAGATAATGACATTCTAGTTTTGCAGTTGCCTTTTGGAGCCTGGATGCCATAAAAGCCTCACAGCCTATCCCAACATTTTGCCGGTGTCCTCAAATAACACCAATGAATATGCAAAATGTGTGTGCCTGCAGATGACTCTATAATGAATAATTTTCTGTCCCTTGGAGAAGGAAGATGAAGTTTAACTTGCTGTTCAACAAACTTAGCAATAGAATAGAAGTAGACAATCCAGTGCTTTCATTTCAGTCCTCACACTTGGGCCACACCTGAGGGTTTTCAAAAGAGCTGCAGCTGGGCTGGCTGATTGCTAAGACAGCAGTTCTGGGGAGGGACTTTGGCTTGTGTTACAGGGCTGAACTCTTCCGCTGTTCTCAGATGGGAAAAGTAACTTGATTTTTTCTGCACAAGTTACTCCTTTAGATCTTTGTTTCTGTAGTGGTTGTTGTTGGCAGTTCAGTGGGTGAACAGAGAGCCCTGGGTGGGAGGACTCAACTGTGAAAGGCAGGTACTGTCTTGTGAGCTTACCAGGCAGAGATTTTAAATACCGTTTATATCGTATTTACTGCCAGGAGAATGTACTGCTGGAGTGGATGTGGAGCTATTCCCCAGGGAAAAGCCTCTGCCATGTCTTTGGAAGTTCTGCTTCCTGGGCTTTTAAATTTGCTCTGTTTAATTTCATGGTAGCTAAGGGAACGAAAGACTCACACCATATCCTTTATGACCACATTCTCCTAGCTTGTGCTATTAAGGATTTACAATATCACCCAGATATTAGCTGGTGACTGTGGGTGTTCAGTGGCCAGCACTTTCCCTGGTCTTGTGGCTTGGTGCTGGAGACCTCATCCTACTCACAGTAAAGCCAGCTGTGAGCCCTGGGGTCATATGTTGGCTCAAAGGGTGGCTTGGCAGGAAGAGGGGCTAATTTCTAGTCCTTTTCAAGAAAGAATATTTTTGTGGTCCTTATTTTCTTCCATTCCTTTTTTTAATTTTAAGTGCCTATGTTTCTTAATTGAAACACAACAGGCTCCATCATGACTCAGTACTTAAGGTCTAAACTATGGCAACGATTCCAAAGGAAAATAAAAGCGGATAGCAAGAGGTGCAGCCTGCATTGCTGGCATGCAATTGTCTTTTGACTCAGCTTCATCATGCAGCCATAGTGAAATCATTAATAATACTTTAAGCAGGTACCAGGATGAACATCTCTGTTGGGAGCACAGCTTCGCAGCACAGACATTGGACAGACTCACACCAGTTCTCCTCAGCAAAGGGTTCATCGGCTGAAAAGACAGAACAAAACAGGGAAGTGAAAGTGGAAGCAGAGAAAGGCAGAAAGATTGCTAAATATGGTGCTTGCATTATTATCCTGTGTTTTTCAAACACATCGCACAAACACTGACCTTTGTCCCTATTAATTAATTAATTCAGTTTTCTTATTTATGCTCACATTTTAAATAGGAAATGAAAGGTTGTCTCTTGCTTACAGATTGCCAATGAACCTATTTCACAGCGCTGTAATATATGTGGAGTCTCTGGCTTAGGAGCCCTCTGATTCTGTATTTGGATGAAACTGCACAAACATTCAGCAAATATTTGCAGGCCATGACTTTGTTGTTTTGTGAGTCTTTTTTGAGGAGGTGGATGTTACCAAAGGGAATAAGCACTGGACTTTTAGTTCCTGTGAGGGGAATCCTGATAATTGCAGAATCTGTTGATTCTCTGGCTTAGGCCTTATAATAAGAGGAACAGCATGCCTGGGTCCTGGGTGGCAAATGCAAGGTGCATAATTTCTCACTGGCTGTCTTCAACCATGTATTGTTTATCTCATGACTTTATCCAGATTCAGTTGTATTCCTAGACCCTATGCAGTTCTGGTCTTAAGAAGCAATAGCTCAATGCAGATACAATTTTAAAAGATGCCAGTGTGATGAAAATAGGTGCTGGGAGATAGTGTCATGTATTCTCTGTGTGTGTGAGCACACGTGCACAGGAGATGGATTTCTGATGACTGGGACTCCTGAACGCTTCAACCCCAATATATTCTCCATATACTTTTTTGCTAGTTGTAAATAATTTCTGCTTTATACAGTCTATAGGCTATGTGGGATTCATTATGCTTTTGTGGAAGATATTGTTAATTTTTAGTGCTGAGATGTCAGAAGGGAAAAAATACCAGCGTGCTTTATCTTTTGCTCACTGTGTGAGGACGAACAATTTTTGGAGTGACAAGAGGGATATGCAGTCCCCTGGGTTGGCATTAACTTCTTGCGTCTTGTCAAGCCTTTGGATTTGCTGCTGGGGCAGTGAGACTCACCCATCACTTCACTCTCAGCCTCTGGATTGGCGCGTTTGCAGACCAGGCAGTGCCAGTTTGATGAAAGAACATCAGCATCAGAATCTGGGAGACAGAGGACAGAAGAGAGCTCAGGTCTCTGACTGCTAGGATGTCATGTGGTGTATTTACGTGTTCAGATAGAAGGAGCTAGATCTGTTGCTTGCTTTATGGGGTATCCTTCTGTATGTGTGTGGTTGCCAACCCAGTGTTCCTTCATTTTTAATCCCATCAACTGTTTGTGCCCTGAGTGGCATAATGAGGAAAAGAGCTCTGTTTCACTTAGAAACTTGTGACACTAAGTAGTATTTGTATCTCCAGGTTTCGTTTTCAGATGTGAAGGCAGTAGAAGGCTAAAGGTATTCAATGAATTTTGAAAATTTCTGGACTGAGGATGTGTCCTTATTATTTTTCCTCTTTGTATAAGTTTAGCCGTAATGTTGAACACACATTCCTTAGCTAATAAGCTTAGTCTTGTATCTGCTTTTAAAATATACTCCCTTGCAACAGCAGCAGCTGGAGATTTGGAGTCAATAGGGTGTTATGTTGCAGAGAGAATTAAAATAATAATAATAAAAAATAATCTCTAACATTTCATATCTCTTAGGCAAAGGTTACCGAGGGCCAGTTAGTTCAGTGATGATTTCTGTAAGAGTTCTTAGGCGTGTAAGAGCAGCCAAAAATAGCTCCTTGGAAGGTCAGAGAAGGCATCTTTTCTGCATGTGGATAGCTTTACATTTCTGACCTGAAACATCTATATGTCTTATGGTTAAGCTAGCAAGAGAGGATGGAAGGAAAATAGAATAGCAAAATGGACTTGGACGGCAGCCAGAGCCTGTGTAGCAAGTTCATTAATCATATAAGCCTTTACGTACTGCTGCCAGCCCTGCAGATTTTTCCATACATGAAATGGAGAAAGCCCGTGTTAACTTCTAAACCATGCGTCAAAGACAACCTAGATAAATTAAGGCGGGATTCAAACTGTCAATAGATGAACAACAGCAAGAAGGACCCTTATGTTTTAAAACGGAGCCATAGGCTTGCATCCAAGTAATTTTAAGCTTCTGACTGACCCCGAGTCTGAAAGAAATTTCAGCTTGTCAGACCAAATGTTCTTTTTCTCTTGATATCTGCATGCTGAGACAGAGTTTACAGGAAGCTTTTATAGCAAATTCCAAAGTCAGTCAGCAGAACTCTTTAATTATTGAATAGGCAAGAACTAATGCAAGAGGGAAAGGCTCTGTGTTTCTCTGCATATTAATCGCCCCTCCGCCCCTTCCTGTCCAAATCCCTTTGGTTAATCAGGTTATGTTTGCCCTATTTCTCTCAGGGAGCAAGCAGATTGTAGTGTTGCTAGAAATGGAGGAAGGGAAGGAGAAAAAAGGTATACTGAAAGTAAGAGTGGGTGGAGGATGCTTCAGAAATGAAAGCTTCACTTTGGCAGGGTTCCTGAGATCACAGCAGGATGGGTTTGGTCTGTAGGATGTTTTTGTGACCTGTCACAGTGTCTGCCATGCATGATCTTGCATCTGAGGTCATGTGTGAAAGGACAGCAAATGCCTGTCTTTATAACCAAGAGCTCCCTCCTCAAACACCCACTCAGCTTCCTTTTTCAGCAAAGAGCCTCTAAGAGGGAGTAACTGAAGTCCCTGGAGGAACTTGTTCTGTCTTACACCTGCCTGAAGTGCAGTGGTTAATTGGAGGGGGGGGCAGTGCACATGTGTGCACACATACAGGGCCGTATGTGCTGCACATTTTGTGCAGTCATACAGGCTTTAATTCTTGCTGCACTCATTCTCTTGAACATATGGCTGCAAGTCACAGAAAAACAGTACAGATAGACCTGCCAAAGCAAAATGTAGCCATGAGAAGCCGGGAGCCAGCGCACACGTATTCAGCACCACTGACTTCTGTGCTGGTGAAGCTATGTTTCCCTTAAGGCTAGTAATCCTGGAATTTAGCTGAGTATACTGAGATTTGAGGGGTTCTTCATATGGGTGAATACCTTGGAAATGCTCTTAACCTCAAATTATAATGGACAATACCAGACTGTGAGACTGGGATCGAAATATCTCTTGTGACGAGTGTCTAAACTCAAAACTTGCAGCTGAAACCATTCCTGAAATGTGGGAAAAAAAAAATTTTGTTCTGAGGTCCAGGTCTGGGCAGGTTCAGAAGAATAGGGTAAGTATTGGTGGAAGAATTAGATGCAGTAACTTGGGTGATCTCTTGAAGCATGGCAAATAATTCAGAAGGATATAGATCTGCAGGTCTGCATTTGCATTCTGTGTATGGTGTTTGAATTTATCCAAAACCTCAAAGCCAAAACTTTCTAGACCAAATTGTGAAGCTGCAGAGAGTTTAGATGTAACCCTGCTTCTCTAACGCTCTGATCCTGGCTCAGGATCAATCCAGTGTCAGCCTACGCTTGCATTTTGGTTTACCAGGAAGTGCCAAGCCACACAAGCATTGCCTAATTCAGTCTTGGCTTCTTTGCTGGGATCACGGTGCAATATTCCTTTGAGACATATATTAGAAGAGATTTTTAGCACCCCTTTTTGTTCAGAGTATGGATCAGAAGCATTCTAGCTCAAAGCCAGGTGAGTGCTAAGGCATTCTACCTAAAGTGTAAGCACCAGAAATTGCAGACCTGAGCTGGTAAATCCTGGAGCTGTGACATGATTTTACATGTTCCCCAGCACAAAGCAGAGCTAACTGGATGGCTGAAGGCCCTTGTTCCCACAAGAATGAAGACAGGCAGGAAATGAACCACCAGAAACCGTTCCTTGGCACAAGCACGCTGTGCAAAAAGCAAGGTGTATCAAGGCCCAGACTGTTGCAGAGCGAGGCCTTGCAGGTGCCGACAAGCCATATGAGGATCCCAGATGACTTGTTCCCAGCGCACAGTGCTCACTGGCAAGCCTGTGTCATGTCCACGTCCAGAACTTGCCGATGCCCTGGCACAGTGTGCTGCTACAGCCTGGTTGCTCATCACTAAGGCGCTGGCCAGTGCTGTGTGTTAGGGCGGTTTCGCTGTGCTTGAGCCTCATCTATGCAGTCCCTGTTTGCAGCAGCAAAGAGCAGGAAGGCTGAGATGCTCCACAGAGCTACTGTTTGGTTTAATTACAGTAGATGGGAAGGGATGCTCAAAACATCCCCCCTGCAAGAGTGACACTTGGCCGTGTGTGTGTGAGCAAGTGAGGGGAGAGAGCAGAGCTGTGTGAGGAGTGGCTTTGGTTCAAATCTGTGCCCAGGTAGGAGTTTGCCTTGCCAGCCTGTGCGTGGGAGCACTGTCGGAGCAGATGGTTTGCAGCCCCGTTGCTGCAGGGTTAGCTGGCTCGTGGGACACTGTCGCTTTCCCACAGGGAGGAGGAGAATGGCAGATGATGTGGCAGCCTAAAGGCTCACACTCAAATACAGAGGAATCTGCGTCTGACCTGAGGGCCGAGCAACAGCACGATCCAAGGAGCAGACCTTGTAAATTGTTTGCAGGTTACAGAATGGAAGAGGCTTTTTCTACACCTTTCTCATACTGCCATGTAAAAAGCTCTCAGTTGCACAAATCCATACATGAATCTCCTCTCCAGCCTCCCCCAAACCAGACTTAGGCTCGCAGAGTTTCATGACTGGCTTAAAAATTCTGAATTTACCATCTGTTGTACTTCTGACTTTCTGACTTCCAAGATCTGAATTTCTGTTTTCAAGATTATTCTTATAAGCTGTGAACTATTATTTTTAATGAGAGTTTTTTAATTTGTTAACGAAGTGCCAGGACTCCAGAAAACAGAGCTTTAAGGAAAGCCGCAGCAGTTGCTCAGATCTAGCAGCACTGAAATGAAGCCAATAGGCAAAACTTTAGCCGAGAAGGTGTGCCAGGAGGCCAGGCAGAAACAGTGGCTCTATTGTTTGACCTTTGCTCTAGCTGGTGGATATGGCAGCATGTCCCAGGGAGCTGCATATTGCAAATACATAGCTCATGGTTTGCACAGCAGTCGAATTGTGAGGTAATTGCTGGACCAGTGAGAGACGAGGCATCCAAACAGGTTGTTAAATAATTTAAACTAAAAAAAAAAATAATTACAAATCAACACTTTAAATTTTAAAGTTCAGGTCTTGACTCTCCTTGAGGTCTGGTTTTAGATGAGAAAGAAGTAGGATGAGGAATCTTGAGAATATCTGCCACATTTTTAATCGCTGTTAATGATTTTGATAGAGGCAGTGGATATATTGAACTCTGCTCCCAAAGAATTTAAGACATTAGACATCTAATGCATCGAGGGTCTAATTTTGCAGAGAGTACTGGTATAAAACGCCCAGTTAAGTCAGAACACTAACAAAAAAAACTTTAAAAACAGTGATGTGACAGCATAGGATGAATTTGGCCCATAGAGTTCTGTACAAGATCCATAATGCCGAAGCTCCTTGACTAACAGAACTAGGATAATTCTAATCTAAAATCTCTCATACTTTCCCATACAGTTCTGCTGAACATACAACATGGAATTTGGGGAGGGAGGAATAAAATGTTAGGATTTTAAAATGTAACATAAATTAATATCTCAGTTCTTAAGTGCGATTTGAGGTATCGTACAAAGACCAGGTTCTTGGAGGTTGGATAGTTCATGTCAGGACAGCCAGTACTTCCTCTAAGTACAGCATTTTTAAACTGTTGCATAATGTTTCTTTGAAGCTTATTGTCCTTGAATTGACTTAATCTGTCTGGAAACCTTGAACAGAGAAATAAAGTATTTATTTCATATGGAATCTTGAATGTAGGTATGTGATAAAGTTGGTAGATGCTTAATATTGGCTGATACATTACATTTTTCAATTTCCAGTACTTAGGATGAAAATGGCTTGCTTGTGATAAAGCAGCTTTGAGAAATTATGTGCCTAATGGAGGCAAATTGTTGTTTTTCATATGATTTGTATCCCTTTGAGTATATAGCACCTTCTGATTTCTCTGATATTAGAGGAATTACTGCTATCTTGTTTGATAAAGAAATATGAGAAAGAAAACTTGTTTCCAGAAAGAATTGATGACCTGCCCAGGTTACTTGAAAATGCCTGTAATCTCAGCCCTGTAGCAGGATTAAAGATGTCATTAGAGGGCTGTTGTAAAAATGATTACGCAAAACCTTCCATAGGGAAATTAACTTGAACTTTGGGCTGATGCTGTTTCCTGATTGTATATACCTTGCTGTTAGAACATGCAAATAAATAAAGGGGAGGAAACAGCAACGTACCCTAAAGTAGAGTCAATCATTGAACTCTTACCTGCTTGATGTGGTGGCTACAAATGTGCAAAAAATATTTTGGGCATAAAAAAGTTGCCTTCACAATTCTATAAACTGTATAAATCTGATGAGCCTGAGGGCTATTCTGGGAAATGTTCAGGTTACCATCCACGTTGCCATGGCACTTCCACTATGGATCCCTCCATAGTCAATCAAGAGAAGTTGTTGCATAGAAGAAGTTGCTGACATTGGCGTCTCCTTTCCTTAGATGGATTTTCAGCCATTGTTATTTTGAGATTCTTATTGATGCTTCTGTGGATCCTGGCACTGCAAACAGAAGATAAGCTTGCTTTTCCTTGGATTTCTCACACATCTCTTGTAGTTAACCTGTGAACTTTTAGGGGTCACAGACCTAAACCCACAGCTTCAGAGGAACCATCCTCCAAGAGGGTGAGAAGGAGCCCAGCTTCAACAAGCTGAAGTTAGTCTTCGACAGTATCCTTCCTATTTCTTATCTCATCCACTCTGTCTGCTCTTGGGTATCCTTAGGTATGACATTGGAAGTCAGCAACAATTTAAAAAAATTAGCCAGTTCCTCTGGGATATCTTGCTGAAAAACAAATCTCTCTCGGTGATCTAGATCCTGTAATGTTTTTAATTATTTAGATCACATCATGCACATAGTGCAGAAAACGTGTTTGAGAGAATGCTCTCAATTTTAGGTTGAATTAGATGATAATCTCTTTTGTATAGAAAGTTTGGTGCTGACGAGGGACAGACAGCTAAAAGGCTGGTTTTGACCACTGGTACTGCCCTTTTTTTACATGAATGTTTCTAACGGTGGTAATCTTGGAAAATGACACATCTAAAATGTTGACCCTGTTTGGTATTTTTCCTCATGCTGTTGTTTGACAGATGCAGATTTCAAAACAGCTGTACAGGTTGGGTGTGCAGCTGGCAAGGTTTGAGCTCTGTGCTACCCAGTTAGGCTCTTGCCAAGCAAAGACAGTAGGAGGGATGGCCCCAGGGTAGGATTTTTAAAGTAAGTATTTTAAAATAAGTATTTTAATCCTGCTGCATCCAGTCAGAGGCAGATGCTCAAATACTTGGTTATAAACCATACCAAATATGTGGCAGAGCTGCACACAGACCCTGGGGCTCTAGCTCACAGCGCTGCTGTCTGGACATGCCCTGTGGCTCTCCCTGCCCCCAGTAGATATTGGTCTCCTACAAAGCATGTGTCGCTGCAGCATTGCACTGCCTTAAACTGAGTCCTTCAAAAAGAAGGGACCTCTCATCATGTTAGTGAGCTGAAAATGAGTCATATGAAATATTTGTCCAGTTTATTAATGTGAGGTTCTGCTGCTGGTCCAGTGCTTCCGATGCTACTGGAGTAACAAATTCAGACAGGAGCTTGCCCTGTTACTGCTGGGAAGAGAAAGAAGAAATGAGGCTGAGCAGTGAAGCCTTGAAGTCTGGAGCTTAGCTTTTGTTTTGAGCTCATCCTTCAAATGAATTAAAAACATTTCTTGATCTGGCAGTAGCTCAGATCTGTGACCAACTATGTCTGCATTCACAAGCTCTGTGCAATACATGGGGTCAGATATTAAGCAAAGAGTTGATGCTGAGGACACAATATCTGCTTTGTATGTGTGCTGGATGTTTTACTTCTGGCTAACTCTAGTCTAGTCCTGTGGCCTGACACCCACTAGTGACTGGAGTTCATCTCAGGTTTAGTTTCAGACCAGGAAATGCAAAACCAGCATGTTTGCATGCTCTGAGGTCACGTCATCTTCTGAACTAAAGCTCAATAACCAAGAACACTTAGGAAATGTTGCTTTCATTCACGGTGTGAATAAAATGCTAATGTAGCTTCAGCTGGTACCCAGGAGCTCCGAGCTGTGTTGTGTAACACAGCAATGTGTGCTTTAGGGGTGTCTAATTATAGCATCAGAATCTGATTTCAGATAGCTCGATATTTATTATTTAAAAGAGGGGCATGTTTGTGGGAGGGTAATAATGAAATAATGTAACTTGAAACTAGGCAGTAGCGTGAGTGCAGAAGAAGCAAAGCTGCCTTCCTAGCAACTCGTCTCTCTGGCCTCTGCACTGATGTGGCAGCGTTTCTTGCCGGCGCCAAGGGATCGCCGGCTGTGCAGGAAGTGAAGCAGAGTTGCATAAAGGGAAGCAACAACTGTGAGTCAGGGCTGGAGGGGAGAGGCGTTCGTGCAGTGGCAGAGTACAAAACGTCAGCATTTGAATGTAGAGTTTCTGGGCTGTGTCCCTTAGGATTATATAGGAGTCTGATTAGGGCAGAAACAAAGCTGATAGCTACTTCTGCTCTTTTTCTGTGCTTTTTCCTCATTTCTGTGTGCTTTCCTGTGGTGGAAAAAGGATTGTGTAGTCCTTCTTAGTGGCAGGAAGCATAATGCTCCTCCTATTCCATGAACCGCAGTTTAATCATGGATTGAAACAAGTTGACAGGAAAAAAGGCACTCTAGACAATGCTTCCAGTGGAAAATTTCCGGGTCCCAGCTAGGTTCACTGCTTGTGAGGCTGCCACATGCATTGCTTCTGTAGGCAAAGGCGTCTTGAAACAGCCTCAGTTGCTCAAAAGCTGGAGGACTTGTGCAACTGTTGAAGTGCTCTAGTTCTGGCCACGTGATGCCAGCTGCAGCCTGTGAATTGAGGCACCAAGCTTCCAAAGGTGTCTTTGCCAGAGCCAAATCCAAACTGAATACAGGCTGCAAAAGCTGCTGATACATGCTGTGGTGTCTGCCCACGTGTGCTGCAGATCCCCCAGGAGTGGGGGCTGCGTACGTGAGTGCCTGTGCTGCAGAGCCCCAGCTGCACCCTGCAGAGGTGCAGACAGGGGACTGTGTGTCAGGTCAGCATCCCTCAGTCCTCCTGCTTGCGTGCCTGCCTCCCCAGGAATATGCTATTCCTGAATGTAGGCCAGTGCTTCATAAGCCTGTGTCATTCTGCGCTTGAGTACAGCCAACAGCTGCAGGGTGGAGGGGCCTGGTTTTGCACTCGGAGACCGTGATGTTGTACAATTCCTGAGAAGCAGCTCTGTGCAGTGACAGATCTTTTCTGACTGGTCTCAAAGCATAGTCAGTTACTGATCCCCACAGAGACAGGACTGTGCTTTGAGGTCACCTGGGCTTCCAGCCCTAGAGAAACTAACTGGCTCTTCTGTGTGTCCTCCCTGGCTTTGCACATAAGATACAGAATCTTGGGGCTGCTGACAGTGCTTTGTCCCACCTCCCATCCAGCTTGGACATGACATGGAGCACCCAGGGAAAAGTCCTGTGCAAGGCTATGTGGGAAGGTGGCCTTGGGCACCACACTGCCTGCACCTAATGAGGGTGGAGGTTAGGAATCAGGGAATAAGGCCAGGCCCTCACAACCATGCTACCGAGGCACTTGTCCAGCCTCATGGTTCCCCCAGAGCTGGTAGTCCTGAGGCTGTGTTCCCATTCCAGTCCTACAAAAGTCAGTTGTTTCTGCAGGAAGGCTGGGGAAGCAGAGAGGTCACAAAGCAGTTGTTTCCTTTTCTCTGCTGGTAGAGCTCAGTAAGAACTATATGTTCCTATTTAGACTGTCTCAATACCTGTCGAAACAGGGATTGGGAATTCAGTGAATCTGGAGCTGGTGGGGAAATGGACACTGCCTTTTGAGGGGGTGGTTTATTTTCAGCTTTCTACATGCTTTGGCATGAAGGGTGCTTGGCAGCAAGTCAGCCTGGCAATGGTGTGGCTTGGTTTGTCTGGGGAGTGTGTTTCAAAGCTGCTGTCAATGGATTCTCTCCTCGTGAGAGAGAGAGACAGATCAGCACCAAGGAAGCTTCTAGCCAGGAAGTACCTTGGGCTGACTGCGACCAGGGATCTTCCTCATTTCTAGACCTAAATAGGGATTGTCTGCCTTCTGTGATGTTAGGTCTAGAAATTGTGACTAATTCTGAATGACAGGAAGTGCTTGGGGTGGGCGGACTGTGATGAAGAAGTGGAATTTTTCCCCCTCTCTGGGGAAAATTGCTGCCCGAGGGAAAATCTCGCCCCCAGGGAAAAATGGATCTTAAATCCCCAGATAGAGATCCCCATTACTTTAGTGAATGGGGTCTCATTTAAAGATTGGATCCTAGCTCTGACAGCTGGTTCTTGTTCTGGTTTATTGTACTGGTGTGTTGGCGTTTACTCAGTCTGAAGTAGTGGTTATCACCTGAGAATGATTATCACAAAATCTAATAGTAACTGCTGTGTTCATCTTTGGACTGTTGTATGTGTTTGCTTTTGTTTAAGATAAGTAGAGGAGCTGTGCCCAGGGGAGTAGCAAGCCATGAAGAAATTCTGTTAAATTACTGCAGCATCCAGGATCCCAGTCAAAGGTCAAGGTCCCTAAAAAAGCACTCTACTGTCTGCTGTAAAACAGCACAAGCCAGTTTGGGAGCTAGTGACAGAATCTGGCAAAGGCAAAGTGGCATTTCAGTGAAGTGCATGAAGTGCATTTGGAGTCCAGCTGAGCTCTTTCCTGTCCCTTTTTTGAGGGAGTGCTTTCTTTCCCCATAACTGCACCCTTGCTGTCTGGGTCTGTCCTGTGCAGGAGTGCCATGCTCAGCCACTCAGCATGTAAAACCTAGAGATCACCTTTTCTTCTGAGACAGAAGAGGTGCTAGTGACACAGACCCTTAGGAGTCTGAGTGAGCTTGTACCTTATGGGCGGCCTTTGCTGCCATCCCATAAATTACTAATGAGGTCTCCTTCATTTTAATTCCACCATTTTTAACCAGTCAGCCATGTCCTCATATTCCAGCTACAGTATTTGGTGAGTTTGTTACTGTGCTCACTTTAGCAGCATCAGCAATTACATTCCTAAAATTCTTTGGAATCATGGCACGATGTGCACAAGCACACACCAGGTTTTGTGGAGAGATTTGTCTGCCTGAAGGATCAGGAAGGCTCAACAGGGTAAAAGGAAGTGTGCTTTTGGTGACATAGCATCTCCATACGTGGCATGTTGAGGGCACCGATGTGCCCATGCCACACGCTGTAAAGCATTTTCTCATAGTCACATGCTTTGTTTGCCCTGCTGTTCCTGAGCCGGATGCTTGGTGCTTGCCAGCTGGGTTATCTGCTGTCTGGTTCTGGCTGGGCATTCTTTGCCCCTGCTGAGTGCACACCTGGCAAAACCAGCCAGCCTGATGCCAGCGTCCCTCCTTGTCCCTCACTGCTGCTGTTTCACTTGGTGATCAGCTTGTGGCTGGAGAAGGAGGGGAGCACCGTGCCTGTGCAGGCAGCAGGCAGGGAGCCATGTCCTGGATCAGGGGTCGTCAGTTAGGAAATACTTGGCTTTACAACTCGGCACTTATTTCCTTAACACGCTATCTGCAGAAGCAGGGCAAAGGGAGGATCAGGGGAGTGCTTACAGGGAAGTGGCTACCATGGGGCCATTGCATCAGTTGTCAATTCTGATCACGAAACACACCACACGTCAAATAAAGTTCTTATCAGCGCTCTTTTATCTGGATCAGCCCATCAGCTGTAGGTGGAGAGGCTGCAGGTTAGGGCTGAGAGGAACTGAATATGTTGCTGTGATTCATGCAGCAGGCTGGAAGTCCTACCTGAAGCCAATACTCCTTGTGCAGTACCTAGAGAGAGGCAGCTCCTGCCCCTGCAAGTGTGGTTGTCTCTGGCCAATTTTCAAAGTAGTTGGGTATTGCATTTTTAACAGAAGCTTAAGCTTGGATATGCTCGAATCCTTCTCTCCTTCCCTCTTTTCTCTGCAACCCGCAGGCTGGGGCTTGTTGAGATGATGCAGAACGGCAGTTGTAGAGTAGAAGAGGCAGGATATGAGTGTCACCAAGAACAGCACACTTTCCCTTTGGTTTAGGACAGGGTTGCCAAACTCACAGCCCGTGGGCCGAATCCAGCCCTCCACCTTGTTTTATCTAGCTGGGCACCTTGTTTCTACCTGGCAGCAGTACTGAGCTCCTTGCCCCTACGCTCCTGTCAGTGCTGGTCACGTGTGTAGCGTGTAACATGCCTTATGCTGCAGGAGCAGGAGAAGAGTGGGAGCTGTGAGTTTGACAGTCCTGGTCTAGGGATGAAACACCCACAGGTGTGGGTGTGCGTAGATTGTGTTAGCAGCTGAGTCCTGGGGAGGTTCTGCAGAAGCGATCTGTGAGTCTCACGCTACAAGGTGCTGGGCCATGCTGCTGAAGTGTGGTGAGACAGCTTTTTGCCAAAGAAGCGATGGGCAGTCATGTGGGTGAAGCACAAAGGGCAAGAGCTCACTCAAGAAGGGCAGTGCATGGAAGTGGGGATGTCAGCAGTGCTCGAGGATCCTTCTGCTGGGGGCAGTTAATTGTAATAGAGTGACCATTTGTCATGTTGTGCTTGTGAATGAACTTGGGTTGGAAGGGGATGGAGTGGGGCTGTGCAGATGCTGACACTCCAGAGAACACAACTGTCCAGGTTTAGCTAGTGTTTAGCAGGGTTACTGCCTTTCAAAGCTTCAGATTTAATTTTGTGGTTTGTAAGGGCTGTGGGTAAGATAATAAAAAAGCACCCTTGTTAAATGGGATCCTAGCAGACAGGGAGGACGGGGTCTGAGTAGGTCCAGGATATCCTTTTCCTTGGGGACATGCCAATATCTGAATTACTAAAGTAGTCTGGCTTTACCAGGATGAAGGGTATATGAACTTTTGTGGAAGGAGAAAAACCAGAGGACTGTCAGGGTGTTGAAGGGGATGGAGACATTCACTGTGTGGGAAACACAACAGCTGTGGGCACATGGGCTGAGAAAACATCAGCGAAGGGCCTCAGTCTTGGCTGCTCCTCAAGGCGTCTTTCACATCACTGCTGTAGCCCTCTGCCACCATCCTGCGATCCTGAAGCTGCTTGAAGGGCAGAATAAAAGCAGACTGGCATCATGTGGCCTCACTGGAAGCAGAGGTGCAAACATGCTGATCTCCCTCCATGAGCGAGCTGGGGCTGCCTGCAGGGTGCTCACTGCCCACGGGCTGGGTGCACAGGGGTGTTTGGCCTCTGGTCTGTGCCCTCCAGCAGGCACTGTGCTCTCTGTGCAGACAGTTCCTTTAGTCTGATCAACCACTCTGGCTGCATTTTGCACCACAGGAGACGACCCAAAAGAGCCCTGATACATTATCTTCTATTGAGAATGTTGAGGAGAGTGGTGAATTCTTTTGCTTGGTGTTACAGACAAGGACTGTGGACATCTCTTTAGGGAGATGTGTTCAGAGGTAGCTGAGGGGAAATGCAGAGTCCTGAAAAAGATCTAGGAGATTGGGTTGGGTAATTTAACAGTTCCGCAGGCTTTAAAGTGTACTGCAGGAGCCCATCTGCCATTAGTTTTCAGGATTAATGGAGAAGCAATGTTTGATGTGATATCTGATCACTATTCAAACTGAAGTTGCTGTCTTCCATTTGAATTGAGCTCCAGGTCTTGCTGTAATGTAAGGGAGAGCTGCTGGGACACAGGGTCACAATAGCGTGGTTCACTGAAACTGTGTTGCAATGCAAAGGCTCCAAAGCCACTGAATACACTGCCTGCAAATAGCAGGGATGCTTGGGTAGGCTCTTCCCTTAAGAACCGGAAACAGGAAGGATAAGGGAAAACTGGATCTTAGCTTTCTTCTCATCACCTCCCCTGCTTACCCAAGCAACTTTCTCAATAAAGCAGCTGTTCAATCAGAGCTTTGGCAAAGGATAGCACATGCTTTCTAGCTAGTAACAATGCCTCATGATAGAAGTCGCAAGGATGTAGTTACAAATAACTGAAAACAGTTGTAGCTGTAAGAAAAAGCAACTTAAACAGGTGGTGGGGAAAAGCCACCCATCTAGGAAAGCACAGGGCCTTGGTGAGTGCTTCGTCACACAGGGAAGCTGAAGATCATCAGTCTACTCTGTAAGCATGCAAGAAACTACTTGTGGGAATGGCTCCAGTGGAAAGATGTTGCTTCCCATCCTTGACTGTGGTAGAGCTCTTGTTGAGAGACAGCCCAGCCTTTGCATGGTGCATTGAAGTATTTTTATCTACTGAAATTCACAGGCTACAAATAACCTGAGCCTGACTTGTGTTAATATCTACTTTAAGTTATCCTTGCTCCTCTACCAGCAAAGGCTGGATTTGAATGGCTGACAAAGCAGCCTGTGCAGCTCTCCTGAACCAACAGCTGCTGGATCAATAAATGGAACCGGCAGAGTACTTATCCCTGGAGACTTAAACTGGATTTTGTATGATCAGGAACAGGGACAGCAGCACTAATAATGGTGTAGACTCCTTGTACAGCAGAAAAAGTCACCAACACCTGAAAATGGAATTATTTGGCAGTAACTGTATTGTAACCCTTTTGCTCCTGATCTTTTCTACCAGCATGAAGGGACGGCTGAGCTAGCGCTATACACAGGGCACTCAATTCAGACCTGAATGAAGCCTGTTTGGGATTTAATTGAACATCAGAAAACACACCCTAAGCATTAGAGAAGACTTGACTTTAGAATTCAGTAGGGTTTATTCTACAAATCTTAGATCAATGCCAATGATACAAGTTTTATGAATACTCATTAAAAATACAAGTCAGTATAAAGATTCCAATAGTAATATAATGCATGAAGATTCAGTTTCAAAACTTAAGGAATGAATCTGGGGTTTGGACCACGCTACAGAAACGGGGAACACAATGTAGAAGAAAGGATATTTAGTTTACCTCCCTTACACTAGGAGGGGCCTGTGCCTTATTGCCACAATACCTGAAAAAGCAATATGAAGTGCATAGCAGCCTCACCTGTACAGTCTCCAGGCAAAACTGTTGAATTTAGTATCATTGTCCTCTCCCCCCGCCCCCGTTCTGTTAATTAAGGTACATTTTGATAGCCTGATATCACTCTAATAATTTAAAGCTATTGCAACACCATCCCCCATAATGATTATAAACAACTTAGAACTGTAAAATGCTCTTGTGACGTACTAAAACTTTTTCACTGTGCTGACCATTTTGCCCAGTGTTTCCAGGAATACTAAATACTGACTGAAAGGTGAATTAGTTCCATATTCAAAACTCTCCTGTCTGAGGTTTTTTTTTCTCAGTGCAGTCTAACACTCAGTGGAGTTGTTCATAGCTTCAGGCACATTTAGAATATAAATCAGACTGGAACCTAGCCCTCTGATATAATGAAAGGTGTTATAGCTTTTACTAAGCAGTTGAAGTTTGGCCACAGAATTGTTAGATGAAATGCTTTGGAGTGGGGGAGAACAAAACTACCCTTTTTTTTCTGGGAGCTGCCTGCACTTACAAGAGGAGTAAGCTTAATAAAGCCATACCCTAAGCCTAAACTTTAGAGAAACAGTTTATCACTAGAGGTAATTCTTGACAAGATGTGCACCTCATCCCCCAAATGCCGTACATATATCTGTTTATTCCTAGTGATGTTTTCACTCCGTCAAAAATAATGGGTGTCTGTCTTGTTCAGCCCAGTCATTTCTTGTAGCAGAACCACATGAACATCCCAGAGCAGGTACCATGCATCTATCTGCAAAAGCAGACAGGGAAACTAGGCTTAACAATATGTATACATTTCCAACAGAATTTTGGTGCAGACAGTGACATTTAACTGAAACTCAGCTTTTACCAAAGTATTAGCATAATACAAAAACACTGCATATAAAGAAGCTGCTCACTTCCATGCATCAGTTAAAGAAAAAAAAACCTTCTTGCATAAATGGAGCAGCAGCACAGAACAAGCACAGACTTGGCTATACATAGTTCTTTGCAAGAATCCTCTGCCCTATCAACATCCTATCATCACACCAACATCGGCAGAATTTAGTATTAAGCCTTCCTGCAGGCTAATGGGAATTGCTTCTGCCGTACTGAACACTGCTGTGCTTGCTTTGGATATGTACTGTCACTCTGATTTGTCTTTGTAGTAAATGCATCTTATACTCTTAACAGTCACATTTAGTCAGAACTGAAAAAACTCAGTAGCCCGTACTGGGCTTCAGTACAGACAAGATGACAAGATATAAGGATGTCATTAAACTCCATATATTATAGAAAGCAGGTTTACTTTGCATTTAAACCACATTTAATGCAAGACAAGTTGGCCTGAAACTGTGAACTGATCCTATTTGGAACAAAGTATGGCACAGTTTTCCAATATCTATGGATATTGTGTAAATAACATTTTTCTCTTTGCAATGATTATCAATTCGCCAAAAATAATGTACAGTCAAAAGGGAATAGTGAAGGAAAATGTCTTAGGAGAAGAAACAAAAAATGCCTAAGAATTGAAAATAAATGACTTATTTTGTAAGAAACTTTATTTAACTTCATTTTTAAAAATGCATTCTCTCCTCAGAACAAATGCCACCGTAAAAAAAGATTGCAGTAGCACACACTTGCACTCAAAGGAAAACATGCAAAACCGATGGCTGAAAAAATTCTGCATAAAAATACAAGACTTCAGGCAAAAGTTTGCCCCCATGTGCCTTTAGGGACCCCAAACCATCAACAGCTTTCAGTGCAATGTCTCTTGCTTCCAGTTGGTGGGGAAACATATGCCAGAAGCTTGTCTTCTGACAGCTACACTCTCCCAGATGTCTGAAGCAAAAACAGTCTCAGCTGTATTTTAAAATATCATTGTTGAACTGTTGCAGAAAGTATAAACAGAATTTGAGAAAATGTCAGAATCCAGTGAAGAAAAACTTTGAGTTCTACCCTGTGCCATACACTTCTTAAAAAATTAGACAGAAAAAACAGATTTTATTAATACACCCTCTTTAAATTTTTTATTTCTGAAAGCAGCTCTTTATGCAAATCAAAAGCAGTTCCTGAGTAACTGCAGTAAACAGTGTCTTTTAAATATTTTTGCGCCTCAGCTCTTCTGTTTTGGTTCTTCCTTGTTTTTCTCCCTAGTTTTCAAGTGTAATCTCAGTTCTTTTTCAAAAATGTGCAAGTTCAGATAGCATCATTTCCAGAAGTCCACAGCTTGCAGGTCTTCCTGCAACAACTATAAGATCTGCACATATGCTAGGTTGTACTCCTATACCTATTGCAGATGTTGCTCTCAAACCTGTACAGCATGCATTTTCACGTCTTCTTCAGCATACGCCGGGACTGCCATGTGTGGAACTTATTGTAGGCCGTCTGCAGCATCTCCTCTATATGACTTATCAACTGAAACATTAAGACAGGAAAAAAATCATGTCCCACCTACTGGAAAACAGTTTTCCACTCCTCCCGAGGATCAGATACTCGAGATAGATTCTTCCTTTTATTCACTAGAGTATGCCAGATAAGAAAGGAAGGACGTCGAGGGTCTACTGCAAAGTATATGTTGAAGGAGCAGTCTAGAGAGCTGGTAAGCTGAGAAAGTCACAGGGAAGTCACACAACCAGTTGTGCTATCTGTTCCATTATTTAGCCTGTGACCACTTTAAATCTAACATGGTGGGATGCAGTTTTAAAGTTGGTAAAAACGAAATACGACTTCGCCTTTCAGCTGTCTCACTTTGGTAATTTCAAGTTATAGTGCTTTACAGTATTACTCAGCCAGTTACACGAGGAGAGAAGACATGCTTAACTGTGTAACCAATTTCTCTCAGCCCATTTCCTAGTTAACAGGAAACTTAAAATGCCCAAGGATAAAATGTATAAAAGCCACCACCCTCTGATTATTACAATTCAAGTTATTAATATGCATCTATGTAATTAAAGAGTATTTTCCCCTTACATTTGTGCTTAAATACTGTCTCCGAATCTTTTCTTGGAATGGGCAGAGCTTTGTAACCTGAAATCTTTCCAAGTTGCTCCTCATTTTCACAACCTGAGAGAGACAGAAAACAATATTATAATCAGTTGTACAGAAATTTCATTTCATTTAACAAACTGTTGTCCCTCAAAACACCCCATTCTGGGGGCTACTCTAAGTATGCATAGCTTGAGGAAGAGATGTTATTAAAGTATCAGTCTCTAACAATTCTTGAGTGCATGTTTATTTTTGAGGGAAGCGCAATGTGTGCATGAAATGAAAGTGCAGTGTGCCACTGCGATCATTATTACTTTGTCAGTAAATACTATAGATAAGATATTCACAAAAGCATTTTTCTTTGCTTCAAGAAAAGACTGTACCATGGGTTTTCAGGCCAGGTTTTGCAGCAGAAAATCCAACATGTCTGAATGCAAATTATCTTTGTGATCCACGTGAGGTCAGAAGAAACAACAGCAACAGAAAAATAGTTAAAATCACGTATCTGGTCACAGAGAGACACCTCTTCTTGAAGGCAACTTCATTCTAAAAAGCAGTATGTTCTGAGGCTATGACTGAGTGATTTTTGCAGTGCACAGAAGAATAAGGGAAACTTTCTTGTAGCTGTCACTGCAGAGGTTATGGCTTGGAGTTGGGAACAGCAGCTTCAGTTTGTGTGTTTTAAACTGGCAATGAGAAATCTGCAGCCGGAATATAGGTGACCATTTTTTGAAACTAGCTTACAGCAATTGCTCCTGAAGGGGGATAACGGGCATGGAGGGACAAGGATGATTTTAACCAGTAGCACCAAAAGAATTGCTGAAAAAAGTAAATGTTTTGCATTGTTTTGTGACCTTCAGTTCTACAGATGAGTAAGTGCTGCACTGACTTAAAGCAAATGCATTAGTTCTATACTTCAAGTTAGTGACAGTCATTCTAAACCATTATCTGGCCACATCACAACCAGGGCCACATTCAGAGGCTCTCTCCCTTACCTTTTCTTCTAGGAATGGTGTGTTAACAGGAAAGCAGGACCAGAAGTGTCGTAGCAGTTCCCCTACTGCCACATACAAGTGTTTTAGCTCAGACTGAACATCATTTGGCACCATCTCTGCAACAGGAAAAAGATTTTGTCACATCACTCAAAACTATCATACAAAAAATGAGAATGTAAGGCTAATGAAAGATGTCAGCAATATACATTTCTACTAGTATAACACAAAGGTTGGTTGGTAGGGAACACTGAGGTGCCTCACACCTGAAGTAGGACTATCAGCAGCATTAGATCAGATAGCCGCTACTTATGGCGATACACTTGGAAGCTTGTGTATTATGTAGTAAGACCTATGCCAGGCAAAGAATGGACACTGAACTTGACCCAGGATTAGAAGCAGCATAATTGCATTGTTCTAACAGTATGGCAGTACTGCTTCTGGGACCAGCACCTTGTTTCTCTTTGCAGCACACCGCTAAATGCTACGTGGTGGATACTGCAAGCTTTTCTCTCTCTCTTACACTGGCAATGAAAATATGGTCACAACATGTGGAAGATCAAAAATCCAGGCAGGAACAAGGAACTGTACCCCAGATACTCTTAAAAAAGAAAATACAATAGGGTTCAAGAACAGGGAAGGAACTACAATTGGGAAAAACAAAGACAGAAAGCACAAGCAGTAATGAAGATGACAGGAGCACAGTGAACCAAACAGCGAACAGAGAACTCTAGGATAAGTCTGTTTCAAGAAACAAAAATGAAAAAGTGGTGCTCAGGCTCAAAGAGTTGAGTGCAGCACCAGTATGTCAACTGGCATGTGTAAGAAAGCCTTACTACCAATTGCTGACTCCTTTTCTTTCAGTACCACAAAGAACTCATATTCGCTGTTTCAGCTACCCGAATTAGTTTCTGCTGCTCTTCAGACCAAGTAACACAAGTTAGACTGGAAAACTGTTATAAACTCTGCCTTGTGAGAATAGGGATTCGTTTGCAGTGAGACAAAAAGGAAAGGAATTCGAAGTGGCAGGAACATGACAACAGGGAAAGGGGTGGTTGAATGGAGCTGGGACATGGAGGGGTTGTCTGTTTTGCTCCCTTGCAGTCTCCATGCAAGCTGTGGATGATCTCAAAGGCAGGCTGCAAAAACCCCAATTCCAGACAATGATTTAGAGCTTTCCCAGAGTACTCCTTTATTTTCTAAAATACAGGAAAAAATTCTGAAAAGGGAAACACTGAACAAGCAAAATCCATTATCTGTAAGATGGCTTTGTATCAAGTGCATCCTTCATCACTTACTCTGTAAAATTTTCTCTCATTCACTTTCCTCAGCACTGCAGTAGCCAGTACCACCCTCACTGTTATGGCTGAGTTGTTGCTTTTCTTTCGTTACTGCAACTCAGCATTACTCCAGCTACATCTTTCCATAATTTCGTTTATCACTGTAACACAGTCTAAGAGGAAGATGAAACAGCAAGCCAAGTACTGCTCTATAATACAATAAGATACGATTAAAGTATTTTACATCCTAAATCCTTACGGTTTATGGCTTGCTGTGTTCCACCCTGCATAAGTGCTCCTCCAGGTGACAGGACTGCAATAGTGCTAGTAGCATCACCACTTGAAAGAACCTGAAGGAGAGAAGGAAAAAATATTTCACATCACTTTTTCCAACAAAATCTTTTTTAAAATAAGTTGCATTTTAACTCCAATAGCAAAGGTGCAGTAGAGCAGATACAATGGAAGTTCCAGTGAAGAGTCTGCACTTCTCCAGAATTAGATGCTGCCTTTAAGCACTAGGGCTCCTGTTGTTAGTGAAAGTTCTGTAATTAATTATAGACAAAACAGTGTTTATCTAGTACATAAACTGGCTCTGCAGCTACTTGGAAATGAGACAGAGAATTACTATATAGGAACATGACACGTTCACTGTTGTGACTGCTTTATTTAGGGCCAAATCTAGGTTTACTAACAGAGGAAGTTCAGATACTATCTGGAGAGATTGCCTACACAGCAATGCTGCCCTCCAGTTGCCAGGACAGCACTTCTGTGCAGTCCACAGTGAGATCTACATCCACTTAGGAGTGAAAGACCCATTCAGTTACAAACCTGCTTACCTCCTAAGACCACTACATCCCGGACTGCAGGGGTTAGGATCAGTAACGCTGGCCTGTGCTTCATGTTGCACGACTGTCCCACTCTACTACTTTATAATTTAACCATTTCCTCAAAAGAATCTAACTCTGAATAGTAGCAATGACTCAATTTCCTGTTGTTTACATTTTAAACACAATAACTCATGATGTAAAGTTGTAAAATAAATAACATACAAATACTGGAGATAATGAAGTTTACCCTGAAAAGTTAAAACTCCAGTAGACAAGAGACAAAATTATATAGAAAGAAAGATGCTGATACCAAGAAGGGAATTCTTTCGAGTATTCTTCCATACCTGAGTTAGTTTGGGTACATATGCTTCCATTTCTTGCCTAATACTATTAAAAGAATTAATTATATCCTGACTGGTTGCATATTGCTGTGATTGAATTGGAGTTGGACCATGATAATACCTGTGAGGTAAAAAAAAGGAAAGAGAAGCGTATTAATAGGAGTGTTGGTAAAATTGAGGCCAAATGCAGTGGACAGTTCTTAAAATGTTTCCAATTTTAGATGCTTTGCAACTGTTGATGCTACTGGCAAAGTGAAATACAGTGCTACATGGGAAGAGGCTGGATTTGGAATGTTATGGCAGCAAAATAAGAGAGGAGCTTCTATTGTTGAATCTGCAAGCATCTTTTTGATAATGAAAAGCTATCTGTGCCACCTAGTTCTGGTAATATCATTAGAACGGAGGAATTCACACCACTTTTGACCGAAACTAAGCTAATCGAAGTTAGGTGCCCAGTTGGTACTGTTCTCTTTCCTGTGGTATCACTTATTTTCTGCAGTTACGTCTATGGTTCAGCTGATACTGTGCAGGCTGTGATGAGAGACTAGTGGGACTGAACATGCTGAAATAGCTACACATATTTTGTTAACTCACCTATCAGACTTCTTTAAGTTTAGTGCAGTAGTTTTAACGCTATTATTCTTTGCTAAATCTTCATACTCAATGGACTCCTGGAGTTTCACCTAAAATAAGCCAAACAGATTACCAATGAGGACAAAATTTGATGCATCTAGTGCTTTTTTCCAGTTCCCTGCGTTTGCGCCTAAGAGTTACTAAAACCTTAAAGAACATGAAAGCATGGAATGGTTCACGTCTCCCCTCCAGAGGGAGCTCAATATTATTTAAAGTGTGTAATTTTACAGTCTTGGCACTATTACTTGTTCTGCAGATTCTGGACAAAACTTGCAGTCCATCCCTGCTACTTGAAAAAGTGTTCTGCTATACACAGATCATTCTTTGTGCTCTTTATTTATGTGTCTCTGTCTCCAGATTAGCAGAAATAGTAATGATTTAGTGGCTGGCATACAAGAGTGTAAGACTGAAAACATAACAGTTACCTAAGCTCTTGGTGACAGTAGAGCTAGAGCATTAGCAGCGATAGGTACCAACACAGCGATATCAGATTTGAACAAGGAGAAAACTACTTTTGAAGTCTCCTACTGTTGTACTACTCTTGCACTCTTCTCTATCGCATTTACTGTAGTCCTGGTATATAGTTTAATCCCCAGTAAAAACTGCAGCTTTCACAGAAGTCAAAGCTGTTGACTACTTCAACACATAACACACATATTCTACAACCCATTCTCACAATACACACCAGGTTTGAGTGCCCTTGGCATTTTCCTTTTTAGGCTGTCAACTCTAGCAAGAGCACTCAGTTCAGTTTAGTAGTAAGTACTCTCTTCTACTTTGTCAGCTGCTATGGTTAGTCTAAAACAGCCTGTATTTCAGTGCACCAGGCATCACTGCACTTTCAGTTTAAGCTCACTTCAGCTTCTGACCTTAAGATAAAAGCTGCCATGCGCCAGTTTATGCATCCCCTCTACAAACAATACACTTGATAGGTTAATTTCAGTGTTTAAACACCAATATCCCTTTCTGATGGATGTTCTCTACAAGTTTTCAGACATTTGGAAATAAAGATGAGGGAGACACAAGACAACAAAAGCATCAGCTAACTTTTATACCTTTTTAATTGGTGGTTGAAAGAAATCTGAATCCCTGGAGTTTCCATCTGTACTGCTGGTCTCACTGTAATGGTCATTTTGTGCTTCTCTTAAAATAGAGAAACAGCATTAAGAAGAATTCACCTCACAGGAAACTTAAGATACAAGCTAGAGACAAAGTAAATATATCTGTTTCAAAAATTTTATATGCATGTTCACATGGCAATATCAACTTTTTTCCCTGTATGTCTTCATTTCTAGAAGTTGATCTAGATCGAAGGAACCAACTCCTTAAATAATCCTCTTTGCCAAGGGGGAAATTCAACAGCAGAGGAGAGTGCTTCTCCCTCTCTTTAGAAATAGTCCACAATGTAAGTGGGACACAGCAAAATCACTCCTAAATTAGAAACTCTGCATACACATTTATGCCATCCAGGTATTAGCAGAACTATGGCAGCACTGAGGTATTACTGCTTCAGAACGAGAGCTATTGTTTTGAGTCCTTCTGAACTGAGAAACGGAAACACGCATTACCCAGAAGATATTGTTTAAGGTCCACTATTCAATTTGCACAAAACAGAAGAACATAACAGAGCAAAATACTTCACTCATAAAAATAAAAGAAAAGGTTGGATGAGTAATTGAAAGTGGTTTTGTTTTGGAAATGCTTTAAAATTTGTAACAAAAAAGCTTTCACACAACACTGAAACTTACTGTTTCCTGAGGCCAGCTGCAAGGACCATGGCACTATGATGATTAAAGCGTTTTATAATGGCAGCATTGCTACTTTCTCTAGCAGATTTTGAGGCATTTGATGTAGAGGCCACAGAAGCAACACCAAAGCCCTATAAAGAAAACACCATTAGCTACCTATTGCCCCCAGACCAGAAGGACAATTCTCCATTTTCCATTGAGTCAGAAAACCTGCACGCCACTTCCTCTGAGCTTTACGCGGTGATACTGTATCATCACCCGAAACAGTGTTTTCCTACCCACCATCACTTTATGTACTTTGAAAAGGCTCCATAGAATATTTTATTCTGCTAACACTTGGCAGTTTAGAGGTGTCTAAGAGAAGGAAAAGAATGTTAAACAGATAGTTTTAGAAGATCATGATCTGTTATAAGTAAACTAAACTAGCTTAAAAAATATTCAGGGATCATGTCTATGAAACAGACAAGCACTAATGGCAAGCAAGAGCTAGCAATTGTTTCGCTGACCTCTTTTTAACATCTTGTGGGGCACCAGCAGCCACAGGCTAAATGACACCTGTCAGGAGGATGTTATACCACTAGGAATTCAAAAAAACCTCGTATCTTCATCTTGGCAGTGTTCCCCAGTTACCAGGCGGCTGAAAGCAACTCACTTTAACCCATGCTCAGTTTCATGCTTGCAGTTAATTGGCCTCAAAAGAAAACTAGGGCAGTTTGCATAATGCTCCAAACATGCCTATCCTGAACCCCTAGTCCAGTTTCAGACTGGTAGCTTTGTACAATTCTTTCAACAACTAAAAACTCAGAAATGCAGCATCATTATTAAATACAACTCAAAAGTTAAAGTTAAATCTACTTCAGTAAAGGGCATCTTTAAGTTATCTCACAATATGGCACGCTCTAACAATTGATTTCATTTGTACTTGGAGGCAGTTAATAGATCAAGTTAGTCATATTTTTATCAAAACATAGTATTTACATCTAAACAAATAAAAGCGTATAAAGCATCCTTAAAATTATGCTGAACAAAATAATGAGCAATGTTCAAAGTGAGAACAAATGCGAAGTTCTTCCTGTTTTGTGTTGCTCTTCTGTACATCATCCCAGCTTATAAAAGGTAGGAAGAAACCAGATAGTCTACTTTAGACAAAAAAGCCATCCAAGTGAAATAATAATTCTTTAGAAAATGAAGTCTTCTTTTCATACCCAGCACACTAAGACAGCCACGCGTGTCCAGGGGCAGAGCCTCCATTTCTTTACACACATAGAGCTGTATAAATGTTGACTACTCAAAGACTGCAGCAGTCTACTAAGTGATGCGTTTTAGAATTAGTGTTTGTAGTTATTTTAATAGGAGAAGCACCCACTTTGTCTTTAAATGAAACTAAGGGGGTGGTTGGATTTTTTTTCACCATCTACTTACTTCATCTAACGATTTATCTTCCAAAGCTGTTAAATCTATCAGAGGGTTTTTTACTCCTTGAGACACCATTGCTTTTAACCCTGCATGAAACAAAGAAAAAAAACCATGAAAAACTGCAGCTAAAGAAATAGAAATAATTGTGGATTACATTATGTTTAGTGTTTAAAAGGTGAAGATAAATGTTCTGCAGATGCCCAAGCAGAATGGTGACTAAAACTTTCAACCTTTTTCAATGCAATAAACTTAAAGTCACTGTAAAAGCTTGTCCTACTAATTAATGCCATTTTTATCAATTTCTACACGTCACTCTATACTGTTTGGTAAAAAAAATTGAAGATACAGTTATATTAGTTGTATTAGTGGGAAATGGGAAGCCTTAATTGTGTGTTTCTTCTACTTTCAGCACTGGCTTGCTGGCCTGTCTTAGGCAGAACGGTAATCCATATCTGGTGACAGCTTTTACTTTGTGAAGGGTTGCAGGTTCTTAATAGAACACTTTGATGGGACAAAATACATATTAAGGAATGGTGTTAAGTGATCTCAACTCTCCACATTTCTTTATCATCACAAACCTACCTCATAGGTTCAATAAAAACTTCAGTCAGATAATATTTTAAGAATTCATATTAAAAAGGTGGACAGGGATGGCAACTCCTCTGGAAAATCTTAACAGGATCCATATTTGTCTATTACTAAAAACTGATCTATAACAGAAGCTGTAACTGTTGTAAATTGCATACACACCACAAAATGAAGCCTTTGGTAAACAAAAATATTCCATAGTAACCGACAGCAAAGAATAACCAATCTAGCATGACAGCATGCATCAGGTGTTCAAGGCCAGGTTGGAAGAGGCTTTGAGCTACCTGATCTAGTGGAAAGTGTCCCTGCCTGTGGCAAGGGGGGTGGAACTGGATGGGCCTTAAGGTCCCTTCCAACCCGACCCATTCTATGGTTCTATAATATTATGGAATTTACCACAGATTTACTGTTGCATGAGTTATAAATGAAGAGTATTTCTAGTGCTATGACTTTCCAAGGGCTAATTTGTTTCAAGAAATGCACCCAGTGATAGCTGACTTTCAATGACAATCTGTAGCTTTCACTTTACAGTTCAACAAACAAGATACTCAGTAAACAGACATAAGAAAACTTTTTTCAGCTTTGCTAGGTTTACTAGATATACCTCGAGGGTTGTGCTATGACACAGCAGAGACTTTAGCAACCTACTGTTGAAATAAAGTCAAAAAGCCTACCTTTTTCATCCATTTTGGCACATTCTGCAAAGAGGTCTTTTGAGCCTGTATTAAGCCTGTCCCGATGGAAATAATGAGACTGAAAAAATCGTGTCCAGAATTCCCTCTCAGTCATGTTATGTGGAACATTTTCTGCATATTTCATTTTTACTGTGAACAAAACCCATTATGATTACAAACTGTTCTGAAAATTCTAACATGGTATTTTACATTTCCTTGTTTGCTTCCTTGCTTTCTGTCTAATGCTGCCTTCATTCATGCCAATTAAATCCAAGGGAATGCAGTAGTTCAGCAGAAGTGAACAGGTACCCCTATGCCCCGCAATGCTACCTAATGCTTTGAAACGAAATGCATGTAACAGTAGTCTGAATACTCTAATTTGAATTGTACACACATAAGAAGTTTGATTTGCCAAAGTTCTAGTTATTCTCAGAATAGACCTAGTCTTTTTAACTTGGAGCCAAAATGAATCAGTGTCAGTATTCAATATAGTGCCAGGGAATGATGGAAATCAAGATTCTTTTCTTCCCAAAGGTGACTCATGAAAAATAATAATTAATCAAAATGCTGAGTAGGAGAGTATCATGGGAGCCAAATATCTACTAATAATTAAAAAAAAAGTCAAAGCAAGAAGTTAAAATATTTTCATTTAACAATATCAAGTTTTCATTTCAGAAGTATGTTTTAACACCTTCTTCTTATGACTCCTCAAATGAGGCAGGGAAAATCATCCAGAAGACTGAAGATATAGTCCTTTATACTTTCAGGCTCAGACTAACATTCTAGTCTTCACACAGTAAAAGAGTAAAAACAAATTTTAAATTAACGTATTTGTTATGTAAAGCTCTATTCTTACCTGCAGGATATGTTCGAAATATGGATTCAATGATATCTGAAGTCAAATTGTACCTCAGACCATTGCAGCCATCTGTTTGAGGCCGTACATCAGCCTAAGAAAAACGCATACAGAGAAGAAGAACAGTCATGTCTGAACGCCTTCTGTAAGCGTTCTTTAAGCTCTGGAGAAGAAAAAAAATGGCACTTTGCAATCTAATTTGTTGCAAATAAAATTAATATGTTCCTCCAATAATTCATAGCATATTTGATCACAAATAGGTATTTTTGAATGAGAAATGAAAGAGGATACATTAATTATTATATTTGTCACTTAAAGGCTGATTCGACAGACAAACTGTAAGCTTTAGAAGATGAAATACAAAGACCACTTCATCAGTCAAAAGAAGGTATGCTTAGTTTAATATATCCTTGTTTCAAAGTAAATAGTTATGTTTACTGTATATGCTTAATCTTTTATTATTCATTCAACAGCTCAGCTAGTGAATAATCAGTGATGGTAATGAAGTGACGGAAAAAGGATTTATGGGTCTTACACCTTATCTACTTATACATTAAAAACACCTCCATATAACTAATAAATAACATTGAATTTAAAAATTGAGAGTAAACCTTAGTCAGAATTTGCAAGTTAGATCTCAGTCATCTCTTTAGGAAACACTGGAGCAAGCAAATGCTTGGTCCAATTCTCATTAATAGGAAAAAGTACGTGACTGCATATGCTGCCTTCTTTTCTTCCTTTTGCTGTACATTTGAATTCTGGTTTTGTAGCACTTTCTTCCTACAGAAACACTCATTCTGAGCAGAGCCACGCCACTGTTTTAACTTGAACTAGGACACACAAATATCTGAAGTTTTATTCTTCACTGATGCCAACTACACAAATACAACCAGTTATTTTAAAGAAGCTTTTGTTTTGAAGGTTTGCTTGTTTGTTTTTTCATGTTAAGGTACAAGAATCAAGTGATCCCTAGAGGGGGAAAAAAACAAGTGTTTGCACAACAGCCAAGTCATAGAATAACTCCATCACCTCTTTCCCTCCCAAACCCTTGATGTGTGCACAATTATTACAAAGGTGGAAATGGGATTCCAGCAGAAGAGTCATCTGTATGAATTTTGTTACAGAGGCAGAAACGTGTCTCTGTGGGAGTAATCTGAAGATTGTTTCTAGATTACTTTTAGACTGCATTGAGATAACTGAAGCACGGTTTCTACAAATGAGTAATATAAATGAAAGCTGAGGAAGAGAGGTAAAATGAGCTTTCATATACACAAGGTGTTCTTCAAGTAGCCAAAAGCAGTACTAGTTTAAAAAAATTGGGGGGGGCGGTGTGTGTGTGTAATAAAATCTTTTGCGGGCAAAGTCCTGGCAGCCTGGCAGCTTCATTTATGCATGTCATTGCTGCAATAGACACTCTTTTAACTTATTGAGTTAATAAATACACTGTAATATAGTGACTGTAAGTTCATTTTTCCTGTTTTACAGAACGCAGAGCAACAGTATAAACAACACATGCATATTATCATTTTAAAGCTGAAATCAAGCATCTTAAATTGACAGTATTTTGAGGTTGCAGATTTGCGTAAAACCTTTAATTTTTTTTTTCTCTTTTATATTTGCAATAGCCTAACATGAGGAAAGATGTTAAGTTGAGGAACCAGGAAAGAACAACATTAAAGAATATGGGAATAAAATAAATGACCAAAACTTTCACTTTCCTCAATTTGTTTCTCAAAAATCCTTTAAGTCAGAGGTTCAACATACCAGAAATGCTGCAGAGATGCCCACATCCTGCTTACTAGGTGCTCCAGAATTATCCCCTGCATTCAGGCTTAAACGGTTGGCCCAGAATTCTTCAGCAGTGATTACTTGGCTCACAACAAGGTCTTTATAAAGCTGAAACAAAACAGGATCTTCTTGCAGCATTCTGATAAAAGAATGTATTGAAGAGAATTGAAATGCCGCAGAATAAATCACTAGGATTTCCATAACTAACATGAATTCACAGAAGGAAGATAAACCAACTTTTCTTTCAAAATGCTGTGCATTGTAAACAATTGACCTCAATAGCTATATTTATCTCAAAAGACTTAAGAAATTACTAAAAATGTTTAAGGAATAGCATTAAATGCTAGAGAACAGTAATACTTCGGAAAAAAGTTCATGTGGGATTAACATGTTGTCCTAAAACACTCTGTGGTGCTCTTGCATCTTTGTACGTTCAAGACCGAAGCCTCCTAAACAATGAATTTTCTTGAACTTTCAAAACAAAGATCTCAATGGGGGTACAAAAGGGAGATTCCAGCACATTACAATTCTTGTTTAAGATTTTAAATTCAGTAGTTACAAGTCTCTATTCTAGTGCAGGTCTATAGATTAAAAAATACATGTGGGATCAGATACCTTAAAAACCACAAAAAACACATTTCCCCAATTTGTTTGTTCATTTATGTTTCTCTTGATAACAGTAGGATCTTCATCACTTAACTATCATATGCAGCACAAGGGCTACAGAAACATTCAGTGTCACTACTTCCACCAGGAAATAATGTTTACAAAAGCAATCATCCAAATATCAAGTATGACCCTTACTATCCAACGCAAAGAATGCATGCACCTGAAATCAGTTAATACACTTTTAAGCAGCTTTTCACACAACTGTATATCTAATTTGAAACCCACTGGGCTATTTTGTGGGAAGTGTGAACTCAACAATTGACCTCAACAATCTTTAGCATATACCTCAGGTTCTTGATCATTTGTGAACAGAAGAAAAACAGGCATCTTACGAATACATAGTATGTGGTCTAGGGAAAAACATAGATAAACAGCGATTTGGACTGAATGAAAGTTTGTTGCTGCTTTATGGATGAAGTAGAATGAGGTGGAAGTGAAAACTTTGTAGCAGGACATTGCTGGCATGTTTTAACCAGCAAGGTTTTTCCAGTTTTTGTTGTTAGTACAAATACAGATTAGTGGCAAATCTTACAAATTAGTGCAGCAGGAGGTAGTCTTATTTTAATTATTTCATTAAAACTTGAAATTTTGGTACACACCTGACCTCTACATATCAACAGATGGACGAAATGCTGGAGGGACTCTGGATGTAGCACCCTTCCAGAACAGGCTGAAACTTTTTTGCCTTATCTGTTGCAAATTAAGCTAATGAAGCCCCATCACTAGACTTCGACTTTGAATCATCAAAAAAACAGATATGACTGAGTATGTGCAGAGATTCTGGCTCTTCTGTAACGAGAAAAGCTCTTAATGCTGCATGGCATAACATTGTAAAACTCCTTTTAAGGATACAAAGACTCAAAGACTGCCCATGTACTCAGTATCAATATGGTTAGAAATAAGGCAGGTAGCATAAAGAAACTAGCATGGTAGTAGTGCCAAAGCAGTCTACACTACTGTAGACCCTAGTGGTCACCTACGGTACTGGAACTAGTTAACCCTGAAGTGTCAAGAGCTCCAACACAAGGGTCTTGCCCTTTTGCTGGGAAATCTTGTAAAGATCTGATTTGCCCAGTGAAGCAATGCTCCTGTGTTTTGAAAAATCTAGCTTCTTACCAAAGTTCAAAGCTAGAACAGTCTTTGGACTCACAGCAGATGCTAGAATGAAGCGATACTCGTCTACAGAGACGCAGAGTAAGTAAGCTTTATGGCCACAAAGACCGGTTTAACATAAACATTTTAAAGGAATGGAAGTATATCTTAAAAGTCTGTTTGGGAAAACAACTTAGGTCTTGAATGCCTCCTCAAAACATCTTCTAGAATAAGCATCCTGTATGCAAAATAACAAAGTACTGCCTCTCAAGTGAGATAAATGAAAATACATAGCAATTTAGTTGAGTACGTAAAACACCAGGAAAGATGATTTGGCGAGGAAAGGGTTATGCAGAGAATGAAAAAAAAAAATCACAAATCAAGGAAGGTGAGAACTTCATGGGGGGAGGAAATCAAGCAGCTTTTCTAATGGAAACTTATGAAGACTAAAGAGACAGACTGCCAGCTGGGTGCTTCATCTCATAGCCATGGGTAACAAAGACTGGGTGGCAGCTGACCTGGCTGCCTTTACACTTCAATGTGTCACTGAGAACGCAAGTATAGGCTCGGCATGCTACGTATAGAAGTCTAAAAGAACTGACTCTAAATTGAAAGCAGAGAGATTTACTAGGGAAACAAATACCGCCATCAGTAATGATGTTGCAATAACAATCATTAGCAGAAATACACTACAGTTAGGTAACAAAAAAAACCCAATTACAATAAAACCAAAACACTTTATGGCTCCTTTCCCTTTACCTGTTTTTCTCCTCAAGTTCTTTATTAGCTTTCCTTTTGAACTTTGGCAACAGCTGTTGAAGAAGATCCTTTACTGCATCTCGCTCCTTCACTGCTGTGCTTTCATTGGAGAAGTGAAAGTTGGTCGTGTCCCCTGCATGCAATACTAGCTGAAGCTGAATTTTAGCTTTACCTTCTGGACTGATTTTCTGGCCTAGATTACACAGAGAGTATTAATTAGCAACAGACAGTAAGCTTATTAAATAAACTCTCTTCTCTAGAGTATTTGTTTATAAGTAGTTGTTCTCATCATCCACCTAAATATCATTATCCTGTGTGTGAATTCCAGCCATGAAATTGCAACATACAGTTTTCCCCTTAAATTAGTTTGAACACTGCACCTTGTTCTCTCTTACAAGACACAGACACCAGTAACCTGCAGCTACTGCTATACTTCAGCTGCTGCTTCATCTTTGCATCCCTCACATACTTCATTAGAAAACTCCTGCAAATTAGATTGTCATCATCTGGACACTCCAACATGGTACCAATCCAGGCCACTGCTAAAGGTGACAACCTCGTTCCTCCTTTCCACTTCTTCCTGCTACCTTTCTTGTATGAATGTTAGGGTTTGTGCAGCGAGCCGAACCAAGAAACTGATCCACTGAGAAGTAACCCCCTATTGTTTTCCCAGCTGGATCAGTTCTCACAGAAGAAAAGTGGCAAAAAGTAGATGCAGGGTGGGGTAACAGCATGTCTGTTGACTGCTAAGGTATGCTGGTTCCAATGGTTTGGTAAGCACATTTAGCCCTTAATACTCCCCAAAGTCGATCACCAATGCCTCCAAGGCGCTGTTACACCCTTATTAGTTATAAGAAAAACCTAACTCCTGCTTCCTTTCTCATAACTAGAGGTAGTAGAGGCAAAAGCAACCACATACGTGGACTGCTGTACTATTTACTTCTGTGGCACTAACCTAACTTTCAATCTTACCCCCTTCTCCAGTTCAAGTGGGAGGCAGCAATCAGATGTCACCACTAAATCATCATTTCTACTACGAATTCACAAATACCACACCGCTTCTGGTTATTTTAGATCACAAATGAGTATATTTCAATAGACTTCAATGACTACACATATGTATTTAAAATGTAAGCCACTTAAGTGTAAGTAAATAGCTAAATAAAACCTTCACAAAATTGATTACTGTAGGGCAATAGAGCTTTCAAACTTCTTATCACATCTGTATCTAAGAAAACAGCATATCAGTTCTGATTCACCACACACACTTTTATCATGCTGCAGTACTTGCATGTGACTTTAAAAAGCAATCACTAAAGCTTTACCAAATGACACATATAACTTCCTTTTTATTCCTTCTTTGGCATTACAGAATATGGAATATAAGCACTAACTGAAGCCAGAAAGGCAGTATGCTATAGACATTTACTGTTCAGTTTTGACCTGCAAGTATTCTGCTTTTGCGACAGCAAAAGCTTATATGGAACTTTACCAGTTAGGCCAAACTACAGAAGCTAGAGCTTCTCAAGCTATATGGTCTGTTGGATGAAAGCAGAACAGTGAGGTTCATTTTAGATGAAACTGAAACAGCTTTAGATGCACGGTTTAACAAATGAAATGCCAGATAGTTCCTGTATTAGACTCTGAGGATCCTATACTCTTCTTCCTACCCTTCACCTCCATAAGCATATGGCATAGATTATTTTTCTGTTCAATTTATCGCAGAACTTTATCAAAAGTTAATAGTAAATGTAGTGTAACTTAAAACATCTGAAGACTATAGAAGTCCCGCAGTATCATCTTTGATAACCTGGTGATACTTCACCATTGTCCTGATCTCCGCTGCTACACAGAATAACTAGTCAAAGCTCCAGAGCTCTGCAACCTTCCTAACTTAACTACCAGTGTTTTGGGGAAATAAGCTTTGAGTTGTATTTAAATGTTTATCGAAATACTGGTTACTGAAGCTGGAATGGGAAAGGCATTCACTTACATTTTATGTCTGCATACATATGGCTGACTGTGAACCGGTCTTTGCCTTCTGGTGCCCATGCTATCCTTTCAGCCATAAGGTAAAGAGCTCCATCCTGCTTCTTCTGACGTACCTTCTTTACTATCAGTAACACTTCTTCAGATGATGTTGCCATTGTGACTATGAGCAGCTATTAAAAACATACAGTTGAGTTGATTAGTAGAATTATTTTTGCTGTAACTCTTTCACTATTCTCACCTATATCAAAGAATTACAATGCACACTTACTTGTTAATACCTATATCATTTCTGAAACATTCCATATAGACATGATCCCCTCTGTCAGTGGAATCAGCAAAAGCATTTAAACATAAAACTGCCATCTACCTAAAAAATTAATCTAATTATATTGGTGATACTGCTTGTACTCAAATAAAAGACCCACAAATCTTACATTTAAACTGATAACCATATTTTCCTGGTTTAATATTAATTTCCTTATACTGAAGGAAAGCAAGGACATAACTTTCAAATATCCTCTGGCATTTAGAAGCAATTCCCTTCTTCAGTGTGAATGGCAGATACTAAGGCTTTTCAGAAAAGGGAAAGATACAAAGTATTTGAAAAATCATGGATTTTCAGTTCTCTGTGCTGAAGATAAGGCAGTCCAATTACACTCCTATTCTTATTGTAGTGCTTTTTGCTTTAAAAAAATACTATAAGATATTTCACTGACAATATGGATAGTTGCATAGCATCCTCTTCAACAGAAGTCTTACAAGCCCATCTCCCAAGTGAGTTAAGTAAAATACTAAATGGAAAGACATAATGGTAAAAGGGCTCTGCACTTTAGCTTTGCTCCTTCATCATTTCAGACATCCAACTTTGCCAAAGACTTCAGTGATGCTGAGCTGAAGGTGGGCTCTCACATCAGCACCACTGCAGCAGTCACTAGAATACGCTGTGCCACATTCAGAGCAGCCCTGCTAATACTTCTCTCCCAAAGAAAACTGCATGGCATGATTTCAGAACCGTTTCCTAGCATAATCCATTACAGCCTCCCCAGCAGCGCTATTCTCTTTCAGTGCTATTCGCACTACCATTTTATGTAGAATTTCCTGCTGCAGGTCCATAGCCTCTCTCTCATCAGCACCTTATCCTTACTGGAAAAAGGCAGCTGGCCACAAACTCTAATAGACTAGAAACCTCAGATATGCAAGACTAAGGATTTTGATTTTTTTTCTGCCTTTGTTACTTTGAACTCCTTTCAGGTCATTATTATCCAATGCAGCAGAGACAAAGCCACAGCATGCAAAGGAATTAAACCTGTACTGAACAGAAAGAGGAAAGCATTTCCATAGTAAGGCTCATACTGATGCGAGTTGCTTTGCTTTTCGACCCTGCCATTTCACCCACCTACAACCAGTATTTCAACTACAGAAGACTGTGATCAGTGGCCAGCAACCTCTCCTTTACAACCGCAGCACTTCTAGCACAGTACCCTGCAGTGTACAATCTGCGAACACACAATCATCCCACAAGTGGCTCATTCTGCCTTCTTGTAGGGTGAACACACTAGCTCACTGCTGTTCTTATTTATTATGTCATTGCTGTGCTTCCTTTTTCATGCAGTGATTTACGGTGGCAGTATGATGATATAACTCACAAGCACAGTAAACATTACCCAAAATGGAGAAAACCCTGAGCTGCCTTTTGAACAGCAAATGAGAAAGAATAAAAAAAAAAATTAATAATCAGGATTTAGGAAAGGTACCATCCTTCACTAATGAAAACAAGATGGCTTCTTGTTACAAGTAGTAGAAGAAAAATTCTAAAATAGAAATTTTGCTTAGTTGCTAAAAAAGCATGAGGATGGTCTCCTATTGACTGCAGAAGGGAAGGCTACGTCCTCAGCACACCAGTCATTTTCTTTTTGGACATTTAAGGCTTACTATGCAGAAGGGTGACAGTCATCAACAATCTATTCACACCTGCCTAAAGCTCATAACCTCTACATTTAACAACTGAAGCTTTCAGGAATCTGTACTGTGGATGATGACACTGCTGCTCAATTGGGTGACAACTGCAACATGCACGCAGAAACATTCTGTTATTTTACAGCTTTAAGTGACAATTTTAATCTGCTGCTAAAAGAAGCAGCATTGCAGACATTTAGCTGCAAATTTCAGATGAAAGACCCTTCTCCAGTTTAAGTATCTTCCAGTATGGGAAGGTTAGGCACGGTTTAGTTTAAATTCTCCAACAGCGGAGCTTTTGCAGTGATGGCTAATAGCTCTGAAAAGCACCCAGATCATTAGTTGCCCTAACCCATGGGGGATCTGTCATCAAGCCTGTCTCAAGGATGTTAATTTCAGCTGCAGTTTACAACTACCAAGATCTATGAGGAAACCACACCTGGCATAAAACAGCTGTTTAGGTATCCACCTATAACCCCTCCCCTCCTAGCTCAGTGGGAGTGAATGTATGGAAAGTGGAAACACCATCAAATTCCAACAGCTATACTTCTAACGCAGCGACTCTTCCTAACCACTTAAAAAATAGGTATGTCTCTTCTCTGTTCCTATAACACCCATTCTGAACGCTCCCCATTACCAGCATTTCACTTCACTCTCTTCCCATATGGCTTCATGTAATTCTGAGCAGACATAAAGAAAACCTTTACACATTTTAATAATCCTGATTTGGTCAGGGTACACGTGGGCTGGTGGGCAAGCTCTGACAGATTTAAAGCAGGCCTTGCTGCCAGGTTTCCCCTCCCTTCTGCAGGGAAGGGCAAAATATCTGCCACAGGTTCGCCCACAAGGCTCAGGGACCCCCACGTGGGGCCAGGGGAACACAGCTCAGCAGAACTGGGCGGTATGAGAAGTGCCCTTTGGCTGGGACACTGGTGAGCGCAGCAAGAGCTGAAAGGAATCACAGGCTGGGCCCCTATGCCCCCTGAAGGATCGGTCCGGCCTTCCTCCGACATCCTCATCACCCACACTGCCCGCAGCGCTTGTGCCTGCGGCGAAACGGCCCCCAATGCCCCATAGGGACTGTTACGGTCCCGGCACAGCACGGGCGGGCCCAGCAGAAGGTGGTGGTGGCAGCCCAGGAAGGCAGTACGAGAGCACCTCTTTGTCTGCCGCCGCAGCTAAGCGCTGAGGTGCAGCCCGATCCCCGCCAGCCGCGGCTCCGCCGGGGCGGCGCTGTCACCTCCCCGCCGCCCGCCTCCCTCGCGGCACCTCCGGCCACACCATGCCGCCCACGGGGAGCAGGCAAGGAGGCAGGTGGGAGTCGCAGGGCCGCCACGGCAGCCCGCGCATCACTCTCCGCCGCACCCGGGGACAGCCCCACCGGGCCGAATCGGGCCCCACCGCCTCTCAGTCATTCACAGGCACGTAGAGCACCCGGCGCCGCCGCCTACCCCCCCGGCAGGCTCCTTACCGTGCGGGCGGCGGCTAGGCCTGCTCCGGGCCCGGGCGCTACGGGGGTCGGGCGGCCGCCGCCGGGGCCATGGGGCGGGCGCGGGGCAGGCACGTGACCGGAACCAGCCGCAGGGAGGGCGGGGCAGGGAGCAGAAGTCCGCGTCACATGACAGGGCAGCGGAGGACACCTCCCCTGCGGTCACGTGGCGCAGGATGGCTCTCCCCTCTGAGGCGCGCGCCCCGCTCACGTGACAGCCCGTCGCCATGACAGTGGGGGTCGGAGGGGGGAGTGACACGACTGTAAACAGCGCCACCGCCCCCCCGGCCCCCGCCCCGCCGCGCCCGGCCCTCCTCGGCCCCCGCCATCACCCGGCCCCGCGGGACGCAAGGGCCCCTCTCGTCCCCCGGCGACCTGTCTGCTCGGCTCCCAGGTCGGCGCCGCCGCCGCCACCGCGCTGCGGGGGAGGGGCCCCTCGGCACCGGCCTGCGGCGGGAGGGGGCGCCGCGCCTTAGCATCACGTGGGCGGGCCAGGTGGGCGCGCGTGACGCCGCTTCCTCCTGCGCGGGCGCGCGCGCTGTGACGCAGTGCGGGGAAGGCAGCGCGCCCCAGCCACGCCCCTGTTGCGCAGGTCACGTGGGGCGCTGCCCGGGGGTGGCAGCCGGTGCGAGCGGTGAGGGGCTGGAGGCAGCGGGCAGCGGCAGAAGGACAGGGGTCGGACGCCCAGTCCTGGGGAGGGAGCACTCGCTGTGTCGGTTTCCTGTGTCCCGGCAGCAGCTTTTGCTCTCGTAGCCGCCGCTTCCGGAGCGTCGGTGTCGGTGTTACCGCACACCGTGTGGGGAGCGTGCGTTCGTCTGTGCCCGCCGCTGCTCCCAGGGAGCTGGGGGGGAAGGGGGACTCAGAGCTTTACGGGGGCTCCGTTGTGCTGCCCGTGTCAGGGGGAGATAGGGTGGGTTGGGAGCGCTTTCGTCCGGCTAGGCATTGCGGGCAGCGGTGCTCAGGGACACCGGTTTTCAAAGCAGAGTTCCGGGGAAGGGTTTAGAATCTCCGGCTGGCTTTGTTTGATTTGGGTTACCTGTCCCCTTCCTTAGGGGTCTTTCTGGACCAAATACTGTAATACCGAATAAACCGGTCCATTTTCAGTCATCAGTGATGTTCTGATCTGTATTGCTGGAGCGAAGTCATTCTCAGATCCCATAACTTAAAGTTTTTAATGTGCTTCTGAGAATTTTGAAGAAATAATTTTCAATCTGCCTGCTAAATGTGTATCTTCCCTTTTCCTAGTGCCTGGTGAAAGTAAGTGTTCCCTTTTCTCATAAGGAAATGGCAGGTTTCACGTGGTAGTATTTCAGAGAAAGTTATTTAATCTATGGGCTTGCATACTAAACATAATTTAGAATTTCAAAGGCTTGAATACGGTGTGTAACAAGTGTTTTTTAAGCAACATAGAGGTTTTAACTTTAAAGATCCTCAGCAAGGGATTCTTTTAAAGTATGTGCTATTTAGGAAAAATATATGAAGGTGCAGCTTTGGTAACTAGTCTTAGGTTTTGCTCTGATATCCATTATGCATGCTGGCAAGGGGGTACTGTGGAAAGGATAGTTCATACATGTTTTTGTGTAGTTGTATTAAAAATGCACAAATGCAGGTAATTCTAAATTTGGTATCAGGTAAGGATAATGCTCCTTAAATTTAGACTTGGAGAAGAAGATGATATATGTATTAAATGCCAATGATAATTTTTCCTTGAGAAAATTAGTTTAAAATCAAGAGTGTATGTTGTTGGAGGTGCATTGACAGAACTTATTTCAAGGTTGGATGTAAATATGTTTGGGCATTTTTGGCAAAATGAAACGATGCTGTTTGGACAGGAAGACATTCTGTGTTTCATTTAACACAGGAAAACAGGTGCAATACTAAAAAGTGAACTAATCGAGAACTTTATTTTTGGCAGGTACTGTTAGAAGCTGAAGCTATAATACACCCATGAATGAGTAGTGCTACTCTTTTACATCAATGGCCTCTGTGCCAATAATTCCAGACTCTTATAACCATGTGTTGGCAGAGTTTGAATGTTTGGATCCATTGCTTTCTGCACTCAGGCTGGATTCTAGTCGTCTGAAGGTGAGTTTGTGGTATTTCTGGGGTTTTTTGTTTGTTTTCTGTTTATTTTTTTTAATTCAGGTAATGACCTTATTTTGTTTATTATCTGATTAACACACAGGATTCATCTCATTCTTTTTGGGTGTGTGCATGCAGGCTTATCATTGGGGGGAACACGTTGAGAAGAAGTAATGAAGATAAAGGATCCTATTTGTGTGTGGGTTTTCTTAATGCAATAGTAGTTTCTTAATGCAGGGCAAATAGCACAGCTGTTGCTGTCTTGTACGGTTTGCTCCAGTTGCACAGGGTGCTATTCTAATATCTTTAGTGACTGTGCTGCCAGTGTTTCAGGAGGGGTACACACAGCTGGCAAACAATGAAGCCTTTGAAAAATAATAATGGAAGAAAAAGATACAATTATTAGTACTTATTAGCAGTCGCTTTGTGTATTATATTTGTTTCTTCAGTGCACGTGTATAGCTGTGTCGAAGAGATGGCTAGCTCTAGGCAGTTCAGGAGGAGGACTGAACCTTATACAGAAGGATGGCTGGAAGCAAAGACTCTTTCTGACTCATAAGGTAAGGGTAAAGAATTCTGTTAAAAAATTTCCACGGAAAACGGGATTGGGAAGCAGACATTGTTCCAAGTTAATTTTTATTGAGTCAACAGGAATTTTCAGCTTGCTGAATTGTCCACCAAGTAAGGTGTAGCTTTGGACTTCTCCATTTGAAATAGGTTGTGGTACTGGAGTGTATCCTCAGAGTGTGTGATGTAATAGATTTCATGAGGTGTGAAAGAAATCGAGACAGTCAGACCTTCATTTTTCAAATTCTTACTTTTAACAGTAGCAACAAAGTCACCTGAGTATGTAAGAGTCAGAAGAAAACCTTGAGTATGAAACCAGAGTAACTGACATGTAGATGAGTCTGGCCTCCCAATGTTTGGATGTTCTAACTATGAACTACCAGAATAAACAGAGAAAAGATAGGCTGGCTTACTTTTGATGAAAGAGGTCATGGAACAGGGATTGCTATTCATGGCTACTCTGTAACATGAATGCAGCCATTGTAAGGTTGAGAGCATCTTGCATAGTTCTGGCAAAACAACGTCTGTGGGTGTGAGGACAGAAGACTGGTATCTGTGTTTTCCAAATCAGAGAATGAACTGCAGTCATTTCTCTTAATGCTGTCGTATTGTTGCATCTTTTTAGAGTAAGCTTGGTGTTTGCAAACAAAACCCAGACAAACAAAAAACCCCCAAATCACAACAAAGTGGTAGCAGCTGTTGACATGAAGCTTATTTATGCCTTAGAAATAGAAGTTGCGTAATGACAAAGATACTACAAGAACAACTTTTACCTGCGCTTACTCCAGTGCTTGCTTTCAGGAAGGTGCCATTTCTCGAGTTGCTTGTTGTTTACATGACGAAGACTATGTTGCTGTTGCCACCAGGTGAGTGATGTACTTACCTGAATGATGGATAAATATTTTTAAGTGGCTTCTATGTTTCAGACTTGGACTTTTGCTGAGAACTTGGAGGGGGGCAGGGAATTAACTGGTAGAAGCCTCTACAGAATAGTTCTCTGCACTGACAGTTTGTTTAACTTTTTTTTTCCTCGAATAAGTGTTCCAGAATAAGTATTATTTCTGTAACGGAGCATCTGTGGGAGAGCTAATATATGTGAAGTTAGGATGATAAATGTCTCCCTGAGACCTTTCTGCATCAAAAGAAATATCTTCATTATCTTAGCAGAGTGAGATTCGTATTTAATACTATTTACATTGTTTAACATCCATTTAAATGCTTATTTTTCCACATCCTGACTGGCAATTTCGGTAAATGTGAGACTAGCCTTCCAAACAAAGCTGCTGAAGCATCATAGTGCAAGGAAGGACACTTATTCTTCAGAATTAAAAGTGTGATGGTTTTTGAAAGCATGTAATCACAAGCACAGCCAGCTTTGAGATGTACTGCTTTGCTTAGATTTTCTGTTTCTTTGGAATAATGTGTGTTTATCGCTAATAAAACATTAGAAAACTTATTCTCAAATTTAATTTTCCTTTTGAATTGTTGTAGCCAAGGTCTTGTAGTAGTCTGGGAGCTGAACCAGGAACGTCGTGGGAAGCCAGAACAGATTTATGTTTCCTCTGAGCATAAGGGCAGAAAAGTCACAGCTCTGTGTTGGGATACAGCTGCCCTTCGTGTTTTTGTAGGAGATCATGTGGGAAAAGTATCAGCCATCAAGATTAACACATCGAAACAAGGGAAGGTAAAATGTGGTGTACTTGGAGATGAAGAGGTTCTCAGGGGATGATGTGGGGAATCTTTTTTGTTTATTGTAGTAAAGTTCAACAGAGGAAGACTTGCTGACTGATGAAATTCTGATAACTTTGACAGTTGGAATGAAGAACCGGTCCCTTGAGACAACAACAGAAATCCTAACACGTGAACTTCCCCCATCCCCTCTTTTAGCTACTTTAGTAATGTAACAGGAACATTTTTTCATATGTGCAGAATTAAAAAAACAGCTGAGCTTCTTCCTCTTGTAATTTACAAGTATCTAAGTTCAGGATCCTGGTGTTTGAGACTTTTGGATTCCTTAAACTCCAGCTACACGTTCAGCTACGTGTTTTAGTCCTCAGCTCCATTGTCAATCTGAGAAAGGGCAATCCCAGTCTCTGATTTTTGTTTGGCTCTGGATACTGTCATTCTTGAAGGTGTGAATTAGTTAGAATAAATAGTAGGTGGACATCAAACTTGCATCCATTAGGTTTTGTGCAAAGCGTGCACACTTTAATGATACCAGCCTGATTTCTATCCCATCTATGCTCCTTTCGATCTGTAAGGAGCATGACCTGGAAACAGGTGTGTTCTTCTAGGTCCCTAACTCTCGTGAAAGATTCTGATGGAAAATTGATTTATAAATACCAAGACTTTTGTATCAAGTAATCCCTCAGGTAGGTCTCCATAAAAATGCTGGCTGAAAGTACCTGTAGGAGAGAATTGACAAAAGCACGAAGCTTAAAAGAGCAAGAATAAAAATCTCTGTCATTAACAGTTTTGGGAAAATGAGGATTTAGACTTTTATGCCTCTAAGCCTCAAAGCCTTGTTTTGTAAGGGAAAGAGAAGAAAGGAACTGCTCTGTTTTGTGCTGTGTATTTGTAGTGTACATGAGTCTTTTCTGAATTTTGCAATTTTAACTTAATGAAATTGTCTTTACTTTGAACTGAGGCCCTGTATGTTTTCTTTCTTTTTTCTATCTGAATGTAGGGTGCTGCTACTTTTGTGATGTTTCCTGTTCAGATTATAACCACCGTAGATTCTCGGGTTGTTCAGCTTGATTATTTGGATGGAAGACTGCTCATATCTTCACTTACACGCACTTATTTGTGTGATACTGAGAGGCAAGTTACGTTTTACTTGTGAAATATTGGACTTCAGAGTCATACACTCTTGTCTGAAGTGACCTCTGGAGATCATCTAGTTCAATTTTCTTGATCAAAGCAGAGTTGGGTAGAGAGATCATGCGGGACTATGTCCAATGAGATTTTGAGCATCTGCAAAGGCTGGAGACTCCACAAGCTATCTGGGCAATCTTTGCCAGTGGTTCACTACAGAGCTTTTTTATGTTCAAATGGAAATTCTTGTATTTCTATTTGTGCCTCTTGTCCTTTTACTGGGCACCACTGAGAGTGCCTAGCTCTATCTTATTTACTCTCACTTCAGCTGTTTATACACGTGGAATCAGATTAGTTTCCCCCTGAGCCTGTTCTGGTACAGGCTGAATGGCCCAGCTCTTTCAGCCTCTATAAGACAGGTGCTGCAATCCCTTAGTCATCTTTGTGGCCCGTTGCTGGAGTTGCTGCAGTATGTCCTGTCTGTCTTGTACTGGGGAGTCCAGAACTGGACCTAGCACTCCAGATATGTCTCACCAGTGCTGAGAAGAGGGGAAAGATCATCTCATTTGACCTTCTGGCACTTTCTAAAGCAGCCCAGGAAGCTGTTGGCTGTCTTTGCCAAAAGGGCACGTTGCTGGTTCATGGTCAGTTTGTTATTCACCAGGACCCCCAGGCCTTCCTCTACAAAGCTGTTTTCCATCAATTGGCTTGTGCCAGTGCCTGGAGTTATTTCTCCCCCAGTGCAAGACTTTGCGTTTATTGGTGTCTGTTTATTTAGTCCACACTTCCTCAACGGTGTCTGTGAAGGCACTGCTGGGACAGTGTTAAAAGCCTTACTAATGTCAAGATAAACAACGTCCCACTGCTCTCCTCTCCTCTATCAAGCCAGTCCTCTTGTAGAGAGCTACTAACGTGACTTCCCCTTCATAAATCCGTGCTGACTATTCATAATCTGTGTTACCTTTCATGTGGTTGGAAATAGTTTTTGGGATCTTTTGCCCCATTGCCTTCCCAGCACCAGGTTGACCTACTGGTTCTGCTGAAAAAAAACCCCAACCTTTGCCATTTGAGCATTTTTTAAACTAATGAATATTCTGTCTTAAATAAACTTTATGCAGGCTTTCTAATATTCATTACAGAATTTTTTTAAAGCACCAAAACCAGTTTAGCAACTAGGATTTAGTATTTTTATTCATCAAGAAAAACAAAATTAATTAGAATCTTTTGTTAATGTTGCTTTTACAAGTATGTTTTTCTCCACTAGAGAGAAGTTCTGGAAAATTGGTAATAAAGAGAGAGATGGAGAATTTGGAGCATGTTTCTTCCCTGTTGGAAAAAACAGTGGGAATCAGCAGCCATTAATATATTGTGCCCGACCTGGCTCAAGGATGTGGGAGGTCAACTTTGATGGGGAAGTGCAAAGCACACATCAGTTCAAGCAGCTGCTCTCATCACCGCCTCTCCCTGTTGTTACTCTCAGGTAGAAACATGAGTTACAGGTGATGAACTTGCTTGGGACTTCTAGATTAGCTGAAAAGAATTGCATTAATGCTGAGAAGATTAAATAAGCTTGTAGTGCAGTCAAATGTTAATCCTAGTTGTCATCTTAATATGTTCTCCTCTAATAACAGGAGCCAATACTGGAATTATCAAAAATGCCAAAACCTTGATTCTGCAGATGTTTATTTGACTACCACAGTGAATACTGGTGTCATAAGACTATGTTTATTTAAGCCAGCCTTGTATTTGCAGGGTTAAGAATATTATATTAGGAAAGTGGTGATGCTGTAGTTCTGCTTGTAATGGATAGTTTTACTTTACAGGTTGGATCCTCACTATACGAGTTCCAGCTGCTCTCCACAATCTTTATCTTTCCCCAAGCTACTGTATTTAACGTGAGTATTTGTCAGCATAGCTTCCTGTTGATAAAGTAGACTTAAATTTAAGTTGTGTGTTTTCATGATTTATGTTACCAGCTTCTCGCATCTCACTTGCTGTACTTAAGTCAATGCCATCCCTGCATATTTTACAGTGACTGCCACAATTAACTGTTGCACTGTTAACATGTCCTTTGCTTGCAGCGAGCACTGTGTGATGACCTGGACAGAGAGAGGCATTTATGTTTTTCTTCCCCAAAGTGTTCAAGTCTTACTATGGAGTGAAGTAAAAGGTAAACTTTAAGGATCTTTGCTTTGTAATATTGTCTGTCACTTCTGAAGTCCTTGCTTATCATGAAGCCTTTTCAAGCTCAATTTCTGCAGCTGGATTGCAGAACATTGATCAGAAAACTTTTTCCTTGTCGAATATGAATGCTCTCCCTGCCTCCTCCAGCCAGCTCCTCTGTACTTCTGAAAACATGTTCGAGAAACAAAACTTTACTGTATCTTAAGATTCACTCTACACAATCAAATAGTGACAGGTAAGGACGTGCATTGTTAGTGAAGTAAAGCCTGCAGTATCCTTTCCTCATTTCTGTTTAGTCGGGCTTATTGTCAGGTGTCCTGTGAAGGATAATCTGGCTGCTGAAAGCTTAAAACCCATTTTTTTATAACATCTGTCTAAATTGGAGCCAGGGAATGTACTTAATTGGGAGATGAGTGAACCCTCATAAACGGTTTTAAGTGTGTGGTTATGGGTAATAGTCCTAGAACAGTTAGTCATTGTCAGTGAATCTTTTCCTTCCCCTTCTCTCCTCCCCCTTTTGGTGTAAAGTTTAGAGTGCTTGCCTGTAGCATAACTATTTAATCTGAAAACTGCTAAAGGTCAAAGTGTTCTTCTACTAACAAATGTTTCCCTTCTGTTTCAAAACTAACAATGATATATTTCTCATCTTTCTCAGTTTTTCATCCCCTTTCAGAGAAAAATGAAACTTTTCAGTAACTTTAGTGTACTTTTTTAATGGTTTCTGGGAATGCAACTCTGGAAAATTTTGATACTTTAACTGTGCTAGGTAGCTGTTAGATGTTAGCTTAGCACTCTTCAGCGTTTGTTTTCCCCATACCACTTGCTCATTAGGATTTTGCATGCATTTACAGTCAGATGGAAAATGTGTGTCAACCTTTCAGGAACAGTAAGGAATATTGACTGATTATTTCAGTCCTTTAAATATTCCTGTGTATCTCGTTTTGCAGATATTCAGGATATTGCAGTTTACAAAAGTGAGCTGTTCTGTCTACATAACAATGGAAAAGTTATGCACCTCTCCCTTCTGCTGGTAGACCGTTGCATAGAACGTCTGATGAGAAGAGGGTTCTGGACCCTTGCTGCCAGGGTCTGTTGTCTCTTCCAAAATTCAATTATTTCTTGCAGAGTAAGTAAATACTTCTTTGTAAACGTGTAGTGCACCTTCACTCTGTTTTACATCCCCCTCTTTCATTAAGTTCCATAGTTTCTGAGATTCTTAGAGTTTTTAAGAAGACTTATAAACACAATACTTTTAGGATTAAAATTAGCCTGCGTATATGGTACTGTTTGCTTTTCATTTATGCATTAGAAATAGTAATATTTCTGTTTCACTGTGTACTTTTAGGCAAGAAAAAATTTGCCTCCAGACAAGCTGGAGCACTTGAAATCTCAGCTGGATGCCTCAAACCAACAAGATCTCATTATGCAACTGGAAGAACTAATTTCGAAGTTGGAACCTTTAGATTCTGCAAGTAGCAGTAGAAGGAGCAGTATTTCATCTCACGTATGTGGATTGGTAGTGCCAGAAATGTTACCTGCAGATGTTTATGGCTCAAAATCACCTCATTGCTCACTTTGAAGATGCTGCTTTCATTTTTACCATGCCTACTACGGCTGATAATGCTAATTTCTGAAATTAGGTGGGGTAGAATCATAGAAACATTTAGGTTGGAAAAGACCGTTACGATCAACATAGAACTGCTAAGTTCACCACTAAACCACATCCTTTAGTGCCACATTTACACATCTTTTAAATATCTCCTGGCATGGTGACTCAGTTACTTCCTTGGGCAATGCATCCCAGTGATTGACAGCCCTTTCAGTGAAGTGTGGGAGGTGCTACCTCTAAATTTTTTCCATATTATTTTGTTACTAATGCATGAGATGTGGACAAAGATTGATACGAAGAAGGCTTTTTCAGTATCTTAACATGCTTCGGTAAAATTCATCTTGATTGTAGCTGTAGTTTTGTGTGGTGAAAACTGAATGTCTGAATGCTCTGAAGTATCTTAACCCTGTTTAAAAAATTGTCTCACTCTGTGAAGCTTAAGCATAAAGCTCTAAGGAAACAAAATTAAAGCATATTTGTAATATTCTTTTACATATACAGCTTCTTGGTGTTGTCTTGGCTTCCCAGTGGCTTTTCAAGAAGAGGGAAGTGTTTCATAGTTAATAGAATATAAGTTGTTGCTTTCACTCTAATGATGTTTAAAAAAACAAAATGATGTACATTCTGTCTTGATGTGGTAGACAAGTTTTTTTTCCATTAGGAGATGGGAAAGCAAACTACATAAACTGACCATGAGCAAAAGGATGTACACATGTCCTGGAAGCAAATTGTTTTACAGGGTCTGTAATTGTTGTAGCTGAGTATGATTAACCAGCAAACTCAATACAGTTTTGTGGGTGCACACTTGCATGTGTTTCTGGATATGTCAAAAATATGCTCTAATAGAGGGTATCTCCAGATAGTGAATTATGAAGCGCTGTGAAGTTGTTTGTGTGGGTATGGTTGATGGAGTTCATTACAGGAAGTGTAATGAGGAAGTACAACTTGCACAACATCTAACTCTTCTCCCTTGTCTGACAGGAAAGCTTCAGTGTCTTAGATTCTGGGATATATCGTGTTATCAGTCGAAGAGGCAGTCAGTCAGATGAAGATTCATGTTCTCTCCACAGTCAAACGTTCTCAGAAGACGAGAGACTTAAAGAATTTCCTGCACACCAGGAAGATGAGCAAGTAGAACCTGGTAATACTTCTTAATGAAAATATATTAGTTGGATGCAATTTTTATTCTACAATAATGCCATTGAGTTAGTTCTGTGCTCTTATTTTCCAGTATTGCGTTATCCATGATTAAAACCTCTAATTTGATCAATGGGAACACAGTCACCCCACCTTCCAGTCAAACTTCTTTGAAACATTGGGGTGAAATGCTGGCTCCTCAGAAATCCAGGCTTAAAAACAAACACAACTCAGAAACAAAACAAAAGATCTAGAGGACTTTTACCAAACTAGGACTTTCCTCATGTTTTTTGTTTGTTTTTTTTTTTCCCCCTCCCTCTATGGGCAATTCAGATATTAGTTCTAGGAAAGATTTTATTAATCTTGGCTTACGAGAAGTGTTCTTAACTTTCTTGCATGGTTTTGTTTGTACTGGAGATCATCTCTTACATGTGTATACATTAGTGTAGTGTTGATAGAATTGTTTGATAACTAACATTTAGTCCATCCAGCAAGCTTTTTTTTTATTTCCTAACAAATACCGATCACTGGATGAAAGCTAGAGTGAGACAATTATGGGTCTTTTTCTGTGCTGTGATTGGGACTGGGAGAGGATGCAGAAACACAGGATGTTGAGAAGCTGGCTTAGTTGCAGATAAGGTAGAGAGGCTTTCCAATAAAAAGGATGCTCTTTAGCTGTTACAGAGAGTAGATGCCAGTTACGGATGGAGAGATTTTGGCTGCTTTTTTGGGGAAGTCGGCAGTGGGGGGGAGAGTATAGGAATATAGTATTTACTCCCCTACTTGTCAGTAGTGTTGTCCTGCTGGCTAAGCTGCGTGCCGTTTGCAACACTTATGTTTGGATTGCTTCTTTACCTACAACACCATAAAAACAAGTAAGAAAACTTGGAAGTGTATGATTTCTGATTTTCAGTCTCTAAAATGAAGGGACATAGACTTTGAATATTAGAAAGTAGGAAGGTTCTCCCTGGTCAACAGGAGATAACAGATGTGCTGATTATTTCAAAGGAGAGAAGTTCTAGATGGTTCTTGAGGCACATGTACTTCATTTGGTATTTAAGAGAAATGGACTTAGTGTTTCTCTGCTCTCATTTACGTAAGATGTCATAAGTTATTAGGTTTCTAATCTGTACAGTGAACAAAGGCAGCCTTATGTACAAGCAATCTTAAAATCAGTTGTGACCTTTAGGCGCTATCTATAGAGGTTGTGGATTCTAGAATTGTGGATTGTAGAATTTCTGTAACTGCATAGCATCTTTTCCTCTCAGCAGCACAGATAGTGCTGACTATTGAAAAATGCAGTGTCATCCTTACTTAAAAAGATCCTTTTTTTCTTATTTACATCATTTAAAAATACAGTGCATGTAATTAATGAAAACACATTGTAGGTACTTTTGGGGATATAAGAGTGAAAAGGAAAAGGTCAGTGATTCTATATTTCTTGTGATTCTTGCCAAAAGCCAGACAGCTATGAGTTTGACTATATTTTTAAGTTCATTCAAATGGAATGATGATTTATACCTTAACCGTGGCTTATGTTCTCCATGCATTCGTATGTAATTCAGGTTTTAGGAAATCATGCAATGTGAATTGATCTATGACACAATACTTAATTTTCCTAGATGTTTAAATAACTGTCAGTGGATTAAATCAAGATTTTGTCTCCTAAATAAACTGTAAATCTACTTTTAGAAAATAGTTTTCATACGGTTGTTTGTCATCATTTTTCTTGTTATAGAGCTGAACAACTGTTAGCAAAGCAGACCTACTAGGTTCAAAGTCAGCAATAAAAAGGTCCTTAAAATCAAGTAGACCTTTTCTGGCTCCACATGTTCTTGAATATTAAGTATGAAAATATCCCATGCAGGTTGGGATATTTTAATGAATTCATGAATTACTGACTTGCAGTTTGTTTCACTGTTCTGTGTCTGCCAGGCCACTGTTTCATGACTCTTTATTTCAATTCCATTTGTTAGACAATGTATCTCATGCATCTGTGACGGTTGAGGCTGACCGGAATGAGACATTTCTCCCATTCAATATTCCTTTGTCATTTCGTTCCCCATCTCCTCTCGTCTCTCTCCAAGCTGTCAAAGAAAGGTAAAACTTCAGCAGGTTCACTCATCCATTACATCTTTTTCTTTTTTCTGTCCTCCGAATTTGTAACATTGGTTTAGTTCATAGTCTATCCTGCAAAAATGGGATATCTGAAATGAAACACTGGAGATGCAGTCAAGTGCTAGACAATTGCAAGTCTTTCATCTTGACTCTAATGAAGATGCAAAGAGCTGCTGTTAACTTCAGTGGAGCCAAGATTTCAACCTCAGTTTTTAAATGGCTAAGAATGTTCAAATGTCCAAGAATGTTTACCCTGTAAACTGTGGTTGGGGTTTGTATTCAAAGCAAATTTACAAATATTCTTTGGGGATTTTGCTTTTCTGGTACTTAGATTTCTGAAGAGTGAATGAAGTCTTCCTCTGTTGCTACAGAACAAAAAGTAAAATATTCAAAGCATTCTAGGTACTGCTAAAAACCACCTACAGGGTATACCACATGGTCTGCTCATCTCTCCACATGCCTTTCAGTGAACCTCATCAATTCCCCAAGCGTTTCTAGAAAATGGTAGCTTATACGTGGTGCTGGTAAATGTGGTAGGATCTGTTCTATGCAGAAATCAAATTGCTATTTTGAAACTCACTTCAAAGAAAACAGAAGGGGACAAATAGAAAGGAGTAGTACACTGCTTAAACATTTTTAAAAATATGTATGTTAGTTTCTTATCTAAAATGTTGCTAGTCCATTATGGTCTGAAAAATTGTGTAGGCATCCCGTGGTCACTTAGGTATGTGGATTATGTCCTGCAACAAAAAAATTATAGCTGCTATCAACAGTGTGAATAACTCAGAATAACTTCTAGAAATACATACAATGATTTGAATTCATTCTAAACCATAAGCAGTTTTTAGGACTTTACTAGTAATAAGTGCTTCCGCTAATAGTGAGAACTAAATTTCAAGTATTCACTAGATTCAATTTATAATTAAATAAAATACTGCCATATTTACAGTTGATTTTTAAAACTTTACCTTTAATCCTTCTATCCATTAAAGTCCATTTGTTTTCCTTTATTTGAATCTTATTTGTCTTCTTCAGTAACTGTTAACTTTTGCTATACCTCAGTATAGTAAAAGATGCCCTGTTCTCTGCTAAGCTAGTAAAAGGATTGCTATTGTTCTTTTTTTAATTCTCTTAAACTAGTTCTTGGCCAGGAAGCAAGAAGCTGATTTTTCTGTTCTTTTCTCTTGATGACGTAGTTCTCTTCATGGCAGTAGTAGAAATAATTGGGTTTTGGTGTGTTCACTGGGCTCTCTTGAATAAAATATCTGAAGGAATAGGGACTGTTGACATGAAAAGGATGTTTTTAGTGAGTTTTGTAATCTGAATAATGAATTTGGAGTATTTTGTAACTGTTTCTTACCACATACTTTCATAATGATGCTTTCTGGTTTTGTTTTAAAATGCAGTGTAGCCAATCTGCATTGATTTGCATACAAATATACATCAAAATCTGAGTGCTAATGTTAGTATGTGAACCTGTTTCTCCAGGAGCAAAACCCACAAATCTTAAATATTAAAGGTTTTTATTCTCTTCTGAGAGCATGGACCATGACTGAAGTATGAATTTTAAGCAGCTTCTTAGTATGTTTTGTTCTTGTTGGTCATTGCAGTTCTCATCCTTTTTTTAAGAGTCCTTAAGATTTTAAACTTTCCTGAAATCCTGATTTGAATGGAAAGAAAGTGCTTGACTTGTTCAGTTCTGAACCTTTAATTTTAATGTTTGAACTTCTGGCTCCCAGTGTTTCCAGCTTTGTACGCAAAACTACTGAAAAGATTGGAACACTTCATATAAGTCCTGATACTAGAGTGAGACAAGAAGCAAAGGATGATGAACAGCTGCTGGAATTGACTGTTAATCTGGTAGCACCGTCACAGGAAGAAAAAGTGTGAGTGCAAAATCACAATTTCTTAGCCATTGCATTTGCTGGGGATTACGAGGATAACAACCTAAAGGAAAAACTACCATTTTGAGTAGAACAGTGATCTCAATGTTAGGTTTTTCTAGCTGCCGTCACTACTATGGTGGATTTTGCTGGTTCTCCTGGACACTCCTTTCCTAGAAGCTGATCAGGCAATGAACTGATCTAGGTGGTGGAGCATGCAGTCTCCACAGTCCTGTAATAACTGAAGAGCAAGAACATAGTGTATTAGTGAACATGAGAACTGCTGATCTGTGATACTCATTATGGTTACGTGCTTAAGTCCAACTGTCCTTTCTGAGTAGGGAGTAAATGCTTTACCTAAAAACTTTTTTGTTTTGTTTTTTTAAAAATGGTAGTTAGCTTGCTTAATGATTGTCCTGTTAATACAGAGTAAAGTTATTTCATATTCCAGCGATTTGCTAACTTAGTGGTTTAGACTAAGTTTCATATAGTGGCATGGCACTGATTTTTATTCAGTACTTCCAGAAAGCTGCTGTACTTGGAGTAGAAGCCATTGTAGAAGGCCACAAAACTAGTATTCAGTTGTTCTTTGTGCCCAATTGATCCATTATTTCTATTTAGCTATTCTTTATTGAGAAATGTAAGGTTTATATTTTTTAATAACATAATTAATGTTGTTTCCTCACAAATTGAGGAAATTTGTGAGAATTCTTTACTTAAATTATTAAAGATAACTTCAGTCTTACCTGAAGTATTAATGTTTTTTTTCTAGATTAGAACCACTGAGCTGCCAGCCTCCAGAGGAGGACCATCTGAGAGATCTCAAGGCTGCAACAGCAGAAGCTATGTAAGCAAGGAAGCATTTTGGTGTATAGATATATTGGTCCTAGGTAGAGAAATGATTCTTTTTTAAATTATTATTTTCTTTTATTCATTACATGCACATAAGACTAATGCTGTAAATGTCTATTAACATAATCTGAAAGGATCTTATCTGTTTAAAACAAGCAAAACCCACTGAAATCTTATTTAGGCACTCTAGTAATGTCCTTTTGTCCTAACTAGAAGCGGAGCTTAAAAAAAAAAAGAAAAATTAAAAAACACCTAACAAAAAAACCCCAAACAAACCAATCTGAAAGAAATTTTGGTGAAACTGGAATGTACTAATATCAAACGTAGACAGCCTAAGTAGCCTGAGTTCTGTTTGATGTACTCAAAACCACAAAACCCAAAATCTGGCACTGTCAAGTTTAGGAATATACTTCGAGTTACACAAAGCATATAATACGTCACTTGTGGCATCTTGTAATTGTCATGCACATTAGCAAACTACCTTTTTATGCTGCAGAGCCAGACTCCAGGATCCCCTGGTTTTGTTAGAACCACAGCATATGAGAAGAGTTTTACAGGAATGGCTTGTCTTCCTGGAAGAGAAGTTTGGCAGCAAAGAGCATTCTGCTTCCTCTGTTAAGAAAAGCAAGATTGTGTGTGCTGAAGAAGAAAGGGTAGTCCTGGAGCAAAACCTGCAGCTGGATCCAACTGATGGAGACCTAGCAGACAAACAACAGCGTAGTATCTTGGAAGACTGCACTGAAAAGGAGAATACAGATGAAACTTGTGTAAGCAAAACCATATGTGAAAATGGTACTGATTTGAAGGAACCTTTGGACTGCTGCTTTCAAGTGTTTCCTCCATGTGTCATAGAATCAGATGTTCAGAAAGACCTCGTTGAGTTGACAACACTGTGTTTTGAGCTGTGTGTATTTTCTTGTGGAAATGGTGGGACACAGGAAAGCTCTGATGGAAGTTTGCCTCTAGTAGCTTCGTGGACCTTGGCTTGTAGGTTTATGCAAAGCTACTTTTTTCTTTTGGATTTAAAAAGGCTAAAGCAGTGTATTATAACCATGTATGCAGCCAGCCCTAATGTATGGGAAACATACATCTCAGGATTGAAAGGTAACTAAATTAAAATTTTATTACTAGTAAACAAAATAAGACTGGGAGAAAAAAGCTTGAAGACATTCCCATTTCTCTCTGCACATTTTCATTCTGCAGGTGTAGTGTGGGAGGGGGTGGGTGGTTGGTGTGGGGGAGCTTTTTTTGGGTTGTTTGGTGGTTTGTTTTCCTCCAAAGGTTAACTCTTGAAGAACTGCTGGCTCCTTGGAGAGATTGTTCCTCCTCTCCCCTCATTTTGTGATTTGAACCTTTTAATTTATATAGAGCTTGTTGGTTGAACAGACCAGATCTGTTTAAAAACAAATACATGTGCTTCAAAGAGCAAAAGCATCATAGTTAGAATGATATGTCTGGAGAAACAAGGCCGAAGCTGGGGCAGGGTGGGGGGCGGGCTCCAGCATTTGCACTGGAAGGTTTGATTTGTAAAGAAATGTGGTTAATGTGAAACAAAACTGAATGGAGTAGATGGTTCCGTGCAAATGAATGGCTTGTGATTGCATCAGACTTCCTTTTTCCACAGAATACTTTCTGATCTTTTTGAGGCCTCTTTAGCCTTATTGAACCAAAGCTTCCCAGTTATACTGGAAAACAGAACTTCATCTGTTCTCTACAATAAGCTTCTGCTTGATACATTTCTGTTAAGAGTGAGTTAAAATCGTAGCATTGATTTGACACCAACAAAGAGTAGTCAAACAGAATCTTGCTTTGAGGATTGGTATCTGGTATCTGGCTTTCTGGGAATCTCCTGTTTGGATTCTGAGCCTTAGAAGTGAAAGTAATGCGCATATTCCCAGTTTGTCCTCGGTTGGACTGCACTTGTGCCTGTAGATTAATACCTACATTTCATCAGGATCAAGGTTTGTGTTGAATTCTGCATTCTTTAAAGTCAATGTCCACCATGAAGTTTTTATTTATTAGTAGAAGAAGTTGTAATATATGAAAACTGATGCAGACCTCTATTATATTAAGCAAGACATACATCACATGACAGAAAAATTGTCTCCTCGAAAGTCTAAAGAAAAGTAAAATATATCAAGAATATCATTTCATGCCTTATTGTATCATTGTGTAACTGTATCTTGCTGTAAGCACAGTTCAGTGCCTACAGCGCTTATATTTTGATTTCTATGAAATGAACAATTAGAATCTGTTGTTACTACTGTGAGCTAGGGAGTTTTGTGGAGATAGTGATAACTTTTGTCCGTATGCTTAGGAACAGCCATGTCTATGTTAAGAAAATAAACTTGCACATAACTTGTAACTTATGTGGTGATTTATTTCAGAACTAACTTGTCATAGTCCAGTGGCTTTAGCAATGGAAAATGAAGATATGTTGAAAATACTGAAGCAGCTGCATGACCTGGGCCCTTGGGATGACAGCCCACTGTTGCTGGTACATGCTCAAAGGTTTGTAGCTAAGCCCTTTTTTCCTCTTCAGTGTTGTTAACGTGCTAGCAGGAATTGGTTCACTTAACATTTCCTGAAACTTTCTGGGGGTCTTTTAAAGAGGTCACCTTTCAGTAGTATGATCTTGAACTTGCAAGAGATCTTGGAAAATTACAATTTTGCTGTTTGGCACTGAAAATAGTTTTTATCCTTTCTCTCTAGGCTTTATGAAAAATTTGGGGAAATAGCTCTTCGGCCCTTGATCAAGTTCCATCCCTCTATTTTGCCTTCTGATATCAAACAACTTTGCAGGAATGATCCTGCTCACTTTTTAGCATATTTAGATAGTCTGGTGAAATCGAAGCCAGAGGATAAAAGGTAAAGGGAATATAGAATATTTGTTATCTGTCTATTCTCTTCATCATGTTGCTGGGGGTGCAGTTGGAGAGCTTTTTTTTCTGTTTCTGTATCTGTCTGATTGGAGTTTTTTAGGATTAGATTCCAGTTCATTCCGGCAGTTTTCACTGGTTTCTCAGACTGTGGGGGATTTGTTAGATTAAATGTTAGTGTTAACAGGTTTTGTCTAAATAATATTTTCAATAGAACTGACTGGTTTTGTTCCTGTGCCTGCAGTTCAGTATACCAAGGTTAGACAGAATGTTAAAATAAACAATCCTGGGGGAACCCAGCCTACAAACTTGCTGGTTTTCTGTGGTCCCTCAGTTTGTGAAAACTTTAAATCATTCTAGGCTTTTCTATTATATATTTTGGGATTTTTTTTTTTGCATACAATCTCTACTTTTTCATATGTGGTATATTTAAAACTGATATTTTTTTCTATGTGTTTTATTTTCTAGGTCATGTCTTCTTAGATCTCTTCTGCAGCCTGAATCCGTACGACTGGATTGGTTGTGCTTGGCAGTTTCTCATGATGCACCACAAAGAGCAAATACTGTGGATGCGGAAGGAAATCCCAGGTAAAGTAGGAGTGCAGAAAAAAACTTTAACGAATATGCAGGCTTTTGGCTTAGATTTTTTTAATGACAGTTTGGGTGTCACTGAATCCTTAGAGCATTTTGCATATTGCAGTGTTCAGCAGAAGCAACCAAAGGGTTAAATACCTTTATCTGTAATGCTTTTCAGAGTGACTGCTCTACTGAGACTACACAGTTTTTCATTGTTTTTTTCCCTCTCCCTTTTTATATACTTGCCCTTCCTGTAGAGAGAACATAGTGTTCTGAAGAAAATCACTAATGCTTTAAAACAGAGTTTCTTTTCTTCTAGGCCACGATCGCATTTGTTTACTTGGGGCTACAGCCAGCTCATTCTGCTTTTGCTTAAACTCCCAGCTGATTTTGTTACAAAAGAGAAGATGGCTGACATCTGTAAATCACATGGGTAAGAAGAAAACCTGGTAATGACCACAAAAAGATACAAATGAAAATCACCCATCTGCTCCTTACTTGGATAGGTTTTATTTAAAAACCTTTCCCATTTTGAGGATGAATGTTGAGTGTCCAGTTTAAAATACCAGATACCCATTTTCGCTAAGGAGTATTCCCCATGTTCCCAGTCTGCAGTGATTTCTGGCATTCAAGAGTTTCCATTGTTTCTGTCTTCATTGATATTTAAATGAGCATTTCGTTATTGTTGACTTTAGTTTGGACTGAGTATTTGATTCCTGCAAATCTTTACTCTCTTATTCAAGATTTTGGCCTGGATATCTTTTTCTCTGTCTGGAGCTGGATAGAAGAATAGAAGCCTTTACTAGTATTGCTCATTTGGATGATTTGAGCCTGTTGAATGGAGAAGATGGTCAGTGAGTCTTAAGCTGTGTAAACATACTTCTGTAATATAGGAACTGTCTTTATTATGTACTGATTCAATTTGTCCAAAGTTGAGTTAAACTTCTATTTTTTTTAAGTGTTTTGATAGCACGGTGTGTAGTGCAGCGTATTTGAAACACCTAAATGGATGTTACACCTTTGTATCTTCACACTGTGCTTTATGAAAACAGTTGTGCTAGAAAATGCTTAAAAGTTCAAAAATGCTGTTTATCAGTTGGGAGTAAAGGAATAGCTAGCCTCCTGCACACACACAAAGTTACAATGAGCAAAGCATTGTGTCCCATGGCAGAACTTAAAAGAAAATTCCTAGTAGCCCTAAGATGAACAAAGTGAGTCTTTGTCTCTTGATTTAATAAAAAGCCTTAAATACTGAAGTATTGTGAAGCTTTATGTGTAGTTCACCACTGTATCTTTACAGAATCGGTCAAGGCTGTATGCTTCTGTACACAAATTTGCATTTTGATAACGCTTTCTTCTGTTTTCAGAGAAGAGCAGAATAGCTGGATTCCCTTTTAAGTACAGATATATTTAAAGTAGTATGCTTAGAATGATCCTTGTTTTACAAATAATATAACAAACTCATTTTACACCTAGGTTCCATTCCAGAGACCACAGAAGAATGGAAGTTTCTTCTGCATCTTGCACAAAATCACAGCACAACTTCCCACTACCATAGTCCACAGAACGGGAGTGCTGTCAGCAATGGTAGCCCGAGCTACCCAGATTGCATCACTGTGGAAAATGTAGCTCTCTTACTGGCAAAGGCCATTGGCCCAAATCGTGCCTTGCCTCTCTTGCAGGAGTGTGGCTTGACACTAGAATTGTCTGAGAGATTTACTGGTGTTTGTGAGATACTGAGAATTGCTGAGAAAAGGCAAAGGTAAGGTAACACATCAACAGAAGATCCATGCATGCACACTATTCATTTTGGATCTTCTAGGTGCATTAAACTTTGCTTTTAAGTTAACAAAAAGATAAAATGCTTCACATTTTTAGCTTGAATTTTAAACTCAGCTGAAAGCTTTTCTGTAATTTAAGAGCTATGTAATGTGCAATGTAGGCTTTTTAAAATGGAAAATGAGGATATGGGAAGTCATACATTAAAGATGTGTGTGAAGGAGATTCTCTGAAGGAGATACCTGTCTTGCAGAGTCCTGCACAGACTCTGATCTCGCCTTTCCCTTTCTGAGAAGGCATGCATGGTGATATCATTGTTACTTCTAAAATACAGTCTTATTTTTTACAAACTTTTATTTAAAAAGCAACTCAACACTGTGCTGTTCTTTCTGTTGTGAACTCTTTTTTATTGTTTGACTTTTTTTTGTCCCTCTTTGCTTTAATTGCAGAGCACTGATTCAGTCAATGTTGGAAAGGTGTGACCGGTTTTTGTGGTCTCAGCAAGCATAGAAAACAACGTGGAAAGCTTGGGGAACATTTTTTTTACTGTAATGATTGTATATTAAAGTGCCTCTTAAACTTCACAGGCTCCTAAAGAAATGAACTTCTGTCTGAAAGTTAAATTATGTGGTGCCCATCTCCATCTGGCAGGTATCTGACTCGGCATAGTTGACAGTTCTTCCGTACTCCTTTGGAGATGAGTTTTGAACTCTAGAACTTAAAACAATCCAGTGTTTATCTTTAAACTAAGCTCACAGATTTCTGAGATGAAAACTCCTAAATTTATTTTCTGAGTCTGTATGACTTAAATGTTAAGGATATGAACCCCTAAGTGTTAAATTACAGTGTATAAAATTGTTTGTTGGTTGGTTTGCTAACATGAGAAGCCATTCCTTGGGAACAGCTTAGCATGAACTTGTTTAATTTTCCTATATATGGCATTGACTTTTCAAGTTACTGTAGAAGTGCTTGTTATGATTCCTGCACCCCCTTAAGTTGTACAGCCTGGTCTTGCCTATTTGAAATTCATTTATTTGGCCAAGTGTTAAACTGGGAGGGAAATATTTTCAGAAGTGGATTAATGGATAAGAACGCTGATTAACAGACTAACTTCTTATTTGAACTTACTGTTAACCTATAAGCATGGTATTTCTAAATTGCCCATATCTATTTGTGCAAAATGGCTGTAGACATCAGTTGTGGTATTTCAGCAAACCTCAGGAATTAGAATCATAGAATCATTTAGATTGGAAAAGACACTTAAGGTCATCAAGTCCAACCATAAACCTAACACTGCCAAATCCACCACTAAATGTCCATAAGCACCACATCTAATGATCTTTTAAATACCTCCAGGGATGGCAGCTCAACCACTTCCCCTGTTGTTTTACCACAGAGTAAGAACCACAGAGTACAATCAGCATAGAAAGCCCAAAGTCTTGAATATTATGTGAAATCAAGTTTTATTTATTAAAACAAGAAAGGTAACTAATGATTAGTAGTGATTAACAAGTTAAAGGCAATGTGTCTAATCATTACTACAAGAGAATAAGTATAGTAATTAAGAAAGATACATCACCAATTGTCCTATCATCATCATCCATATCCCCAGTTGCTGGGGAGCCCGTATTGTAGTGAGGATTTTGGAGTGCCTTCCTCGATCACTTGGGAGGTCCTATGCAGTGTGTCAACTCGTAGGTGAGGACTCGAAAGTCACTGCAAGGGGATCCAGCTTTTATGTTGTCAAATAAACAACTTACATAATTCTAAAAATGTGGAATCTCTGGTCTCACCTGCCCTGTTGACCCCCCCTTCTGGAGCCTGGCCAGAGCCCAGGAAGGGAAATAAAGGAAAACTGCTGGATATCTCTTATCTTTGAATTAAAGGGGCTGTTGAGATGCAGCATTCTTGCATATTCTTTTCATGCTTGTGTTGATTGGTCAGCCAAGGTGATCACATGCTGTCCATGAGCCCAGGGACTGCTGCCCATCTCCAGGATATTCCCCCTCCTGTCCCATGCACACTGAAGAAGCCGCAAGTGAAGTGGCACAGCCCAATTCTGCTGATCATGCAACTATGATGCATTTTCTCATGCTCTATATGTTACAAAAATAGCATAGCAGAGTTCTGATAATGGCAACATGTGAAGTTACAATTTAAACAGTAGCAATGCGACATGAATGGTCAATGGCTCACATTTATTTTTTAGGCCTGTGGATCAGGCCCACTTACTTCAGCTGGGCAGCGTGTTCCAGTGCTTAACAAACTTCTGGTGAAGAAATTTTTGCTAGTATCCAATCTAAACCTCTTCTGGTGCAACAAGAGGCCATAGCCATGGTCTCTTGTCCTATCACTTGCTATTTGGGAGACCAATACCTGCCCTGCTACAGCCTACTTTCAGGGCATTGTAGGCAGTGATAAGGTCTCCCTTCAGCCTTCTTTTCTCCAAACTAAATAACCTTAAGTCCCTCAGCCCCTCCTCAAAAGACTTGTGCTCCAGACCCCTCTCCAGCTTTGTTGCCCTTCTCTGGACACACTCCAGCCCCTCAGCGTCCTTGTAGTGAGGGGCCCAAAACTGAACGTGGTATTCCAGGTGCAGGCTCACCAGCACCAAGTACTGGGAACAATCACTTCCCTACTTCTGCTGGTCACACTGTCTGTGGTACAAGCCAGCATGCTGTTGGCCACCTTGTGCCCCCAGGCACACTGCTGGCTCGTGTTCAGCCGTCTGTCAACCAACACCCCTGGGTCCTTTTCTGCCAGGCAGCTTTCCAGCCACTCTTCCCCTGGCCTGTAGCACTGCATGGGGTTGTTCTGGCCCAAGTGCAGTGCCTGACACTTGGTCTTGTTGAAAAACTGCTTCTCGGCCCATTGACCCAGCCTGTCCAGATCCTTCTGTAGAGCCTTCCTACCCTCCAGCAGATCCATGCTCTCACCCAATTTGGTGTGTGCAGATTTAAGTGAGGGAGCACTCAATCTCTTCATCCAGATCACTGATAAGGATAATAAACACAACTGGCCCCAACATTCAACCCTGGGGAACACCACTTGTGATCAGCCTCCAACTGGATTTAACTCCACTCACCACAACCCTTTGGGCCTGGCCATGCAGCCAGTTATTTATTCAGCAACAAGTACGCCTGTCCTAGCCATGAGCACCCAGTTTCTCCAGGAGAATGCTGTGGGAAACAGTGTTAAAGGCTTTCCTAAAGTCCAGGTAAAATTTGGTAATTCCACATTTTGGAAAGTGAGAAGACTGCATGTCTTATTTTAATGATCTTTTGAAAAGCTGAAGGTCTAGATAAGTATTTTTAGATGAATGCTATTAAGAAAGAAGTGTTTTTAAATATCTGCTACAGTATGAAGAGTCATAAAATCACTTGGATTTTATTTCTCATTTACAGAACTATGCTTTGTACCAGCAGCCTTTCTGTACTTAATACATCTTTGAACAAGTTTCTTTTTAGGTGCCTAGTTTTGGCCCTCTTCACTGTCAGACTCACATTTTTAGCAGAAGGGCACAGCATCTGGTCAATATTTGATTATAACAAATGTCATTTAAATAAGAATTTAACACATTGGAACGAAACTTTATTCCCAAAAAAAGTCCAGATTTTTGTCATTAAATGCTTGATATTGCTTGTACTTTCATCAAAATATGAGTTACTAATACAACTTGTAGGTTTTTCCAGAGGTGCAGTCCAGCTACAGAAAGACAATTGTGGAGGGTTGGTTACTTCACTAGAGGATACAAAGTTGCAGGGAGAAAATAAGTGGCAGGCTTTCATCTATTAATACTGTATCTTGTGGAAAAGCCAATAGAGAACTACTTCTAAAACAGAAAACTAAATACTTTTGAGTTTTAGAATTTGACTTTAGCAACAACACAGATCCTTCTATCAGAAACACCCAATGCTCTTACAGTAAGAATTGGAATAGGAATAGGAGCCAGGCACCTGCAGTGTGCAATGAGGTTACACAAATCAGATATTGGTGCCTGTTCTTTTTCTTGCCAAATGACCACACTGCTACCTCAGTGACTGTTGCACTTTATTTACTCTGTTCTGTACTGTGTGTCAGTTAAGTACAGCTTTAGCCAAGTACTCCGGTTGCCCTCCTTACAGGAAGTTAGTTGGTTTTCCGAGAATGTACCTGGCTTATTTCTGTATATAATGGTTATGTTTTATTTGCTCTGTGTATTTTGTGTACACAGCAGTCTCTTTTCTTGTTTCTGCGGGGGTTTATGCGCTTGGTTAACTTTGAGTGAAGATTGGGGCTTTTTGGGGCTTTTTGACAATAAATCATAACTTTTCATTCAGAGGTCTTTTAATTTTGTGTTAGAATGGTCATATAGCTAACATAATGGGAAGTGTTTGATCAAATTTGGTGTCTAAAATGAGCTTGTGTTGATGATTTCAATTAACTTGGCTGTCAAAAAAGAATAAGAATTTATTCTCTGAAGAAGAGTTGGAAAATCACTGTTTCCTATTCTTGATATATGTGTTTTCATCTCATATGGGCAAGTTGGAGGGACTGTGAAATGAAACAGGCTTCTGTTTACAAGTTGCAGTAGTACAGAGCAATGGCCTCATCCTAAAGCTACAGACCCTACCAGCTTTTGTCAGCCAGCTAAGTGTACACAACTGATAGTTTAAACCAGCCTGTGCTGGGTCAGATGAGCTGCAGCCTTGAAAAACAAAGATGAATAAAGGAAGCCCTAACAACTTTAGATAGAAGTTGTATTGGTTTTGTTGTTATGGTGGTGATTTTATTACTGAAAATATATCAAAGCCTCATACCTGCCTCAGAACATTAGATCACTGTTGAAATCTTCATCAAATATATGGAGAAATCAGTTTTATTTAAGATAAACATCTGCACATGCAATGTGCTGAAGAGGAGCCTGAAGCCAATGCTAGTAAATATTCCCTACAGCAGCATGGCAAAACTCCTCAAATGAATCATTGCATGTGTAAACTTAGATAACGTATGACTAGTTCCCAGAATAAGGAATAATTTGCATCTGTTATTGTGACTGAGCTGGAAATTGACCTCATCCCCTTTCTCAATATGAGACTTACTTAGATTGCAAAATGCCTACATTGCGGAATGTTTGCAGAATGTAGCTTGCATTTATAGATATTTAGAATTAAAAGCCAGTCTGTTTGAGGCTGCTTTTTCTCTTAACTATATCAGAATGTACAAACCCAGAATATGATCCCCCAGGCACCCCTGTATATGTTATCTTGACCCAGTGCGCACACACAGCCTGTGGTTTAGTGCTAGGCCAAAAAGAAATATTCCGTTCAAAACTTTGCTCAGAGGGAGAGTACTTATTTCTGTTGCAAAAGCAACAGTTTTGGCTGCAGGTTGTTTCTATGGGTCAAGGGCTGTGACCCAGAAAGCAGGCCAAGAGGATACGGGAACCCAGCCCTCAGGCTGCTGCCTGCTGGAGCGCAAAGCTGGTGCTTTATTTCCACTCCTGTAGGGAGCTCCAGCAGTAGTGCCACTACTGCCGTCCTTGTTGCAGACAAGTCAATCTGATACCTTCTAAAGATCCTCTCCAGCACCTACCTTCTTGCAGTTATCCTCATGTGCTCTTTGCAGAAAATTTTGTTTTGGAGAGAATGTGAAACACATCAGACCACAGTAGAAGGCTCAGAAATATTCTCTATGGTCCAAAATGTCTGTACTCTTCTAGGGAAAAGTTCCTTAAGTCAGTTTGAAAGCAATGCTTTGTTCCCTGGGCAAAATGGCACATGAGTTAGTGAGCTGGTACCCCAAGTTAGAGGAATAATTTTCCAGTCTTTTTTTTTTTTAATTTAAATTAAAACCAAAAAAGTGACAGACAGGATTTCTTGCAGCCAGCAGAGAAGGCACTTGAGCTGACACTGACATGTACTGTAAGACTGTAAAGTCATCATGAGGACATGAACAAAATCATAGCAAAACACAGTGTTCCAGTCTCTGCAGTGAGTGAGCTGTTAAGCATCAGGTTCACAGGAAAAATTATTGTGTCTGGCCCCCTGCTTTTTTGCAAGGTTTTCTTGTCCATTGGGTTAGGGCTTAGATTCTCGTCTCAAATTGTTCCATTCAGAGATGCAATGTGTTGGAGAGTATCTGTTCTGCCACTCCAGGCCTTTCTGTGGAAAATGCCCCTTCTTCCCTTAAGATAAATTATTGTTTGAAGTCCAGCAATGTCCAAGGAAGTTAGTTGTTAGCATGTTACTAGCTCAGTCTGTTGTTGCATCTCTTTTACCTCATGCCTCTGCCCTTCAGGTCAGGTGGCTAATTGTCTAAATTGACAGGTTTGTGGATGGGGCAACTATGCATATTTCTTCTGCAGAGAATTCAAAGAAGCACTCCTAGACTTGTTGAATCATGTACAAGATCACACAACGGGGAGACATTCTGCACGGTCATTCTACAGTGCAACCACGCTCAAGCCCATAGCCTTCTGCAGGGGACACAGCTGTCTCAGTTGTTAACTAAGGGAAGAAAGCAGTAAGCAGGGAGCACAGTGAATACTCCAACTGTGAACAGTGCCAATAGGACCTGACAGTTCATATATTGATCTTAAAATCAAGCAGAATTGTGGCTGTATGGATCTGAACTTCCCCTTAGGTAAAATGTTTACTGCTGCATGAAAAACTCTCGTAAGTGTAGCCCACTTGAGACCCACTGTGCCGCTGTTGCAGCAGGATGGCTGGAAGTCCCTCAAGAAGGATCTGTGAGAGCAAGCAAAGGTAGGATGAACCATTCAGGCTTTTCTTCTGGTGGCATGTGGATGCCATCTTAAAACAGTATCAGAAGAGATATAGGTGTATGCAGTTTGCTTTGCAATGGAGTTAAGAGCAACACTTCACATTTTCCATTCCATCAGCTCTGAGATCCAGCTTGTCATCCCAGCATACATGGGAATTTCACTTAGCAGTTCCTGCAGCCATTCTGATAACACAGCTGACCATTCCTTATGCACAGACACATACCCAACCTTGTGCTGCTTCTCCTCCAAGCTCTGTCCAGCACAAGAGCCAAACAAGTGTGTCACATACCCAACCTTGTGGCATCTTCTCCTCCAAGCTCTGTCCAGCACAGGAGCCAAACAAGTGTGTCACCCTTAAGCCAACTGTAACACTTCAAGCACACAGAACACTTCAGTTATCATGACAGTTCTCAGCCTGCTTATTATAAGGAGCAAATATTCCTGTGGACAATTGAAAAAGCTCCACACACTTTCTAAAAAAATTGCGTAACAGAAGTCATGACCCTTTAGTAAGGACAAGGACAGGCATACCATAATGATTTGTGTTGGAAATGGGGTGAGTGCTGGTGGGGAATTCCCAGTCATGGGCATCCTTTCAAATTTCCTCTTTTGAGGGGTTTGAATTGCTTATAAATACCCTCTCTGAGTCTGAGAGCACACAGGACAAGCTCCATCTTCTTTCGCTTTACCTTTCTGTGGTGGTGAGTGACACTGATTCTGTGAGGTATACGCAGTGTTTTTAGCTGGTGTTTGGGAACAGGACTACAGCTTTAGCATGTGGGGCTTCTCTGTACTCATGATAGGAGCAGTGGAGAATGCTAAAATGCAAGTCTCTCATGACTCTCTGCCTCTGTTGTGGAGTACTGAGCGGCACTTGCAATTGCACAGAGGACATCAGTCCTTTTGGGAGGAGAAGCAGGTTCCTGGGCATGCCATCAGCACTGGGGCAGCTGCCTGGGCACAGATATGAGGTCATGGATGTAATGTCAGCAGTCTCTCAGAGATGCTCCAGGACTGCTCATGTCTCTATTTGTCCCACAGCTCCGTGTCAGGCTTGAGCCAGGAACCATGAGGCTCTGTGTCTGCCTTGTGTTGCTCTCCATTGTCTGTGCAAGTGCTGACTTGTCAGCAATACCCCGAGCTGGCCGATTTGCTTTGGATGCAGCAGGAGGTAAGCTGTTGTTGCCATGGGCCTTTCTCTCAGGAAACCCCTCCCCAAACACAGCCTACATAGCAATCAGTGGACACAGTCCTTGGAGTTGGGAGGTCTGCAGCTCCACATTAGACACCTTGCTGGTTTCTGCTGCTGAAGAGGACATTGACCAGCCCCTGCAGGCCCCTTTCCATGGGCACACCCCTAAGCAAAGGCTGATGTGGAAAAGTGGCTCTCTGTGGTACTGCTTCTTGGGCCCTTTAGCTCCTGGCTGAAACAGAGCTTAAGTATTTCTGGGATGACTCTTTAATGTCAACATCATCTTTGTTTCTCTGCTTTCTTCAGGGGCATGGGATATGTTCAGAGCATACTGGGACATGCGTGAGGCAAACTATAAAAATGCTGACAAATATTTCCATGCTCGTGGGAACTATGAAGCTGCCCAAAGAGGACCTGGTGGTGCCTGGGCAGCCAAAGCGATCAGGTAATGGAGCATATTTGGCTTGTTAACAAGTTTGAGTTACTAGGGGTCCAGGCATTCCAGTTGAAGTTGAAGTTGAACTTGTACTCAGCTTTTGACCTAGAAGGACAGCGGTGTGGAGGGGAAGCAGCTGATGTCTGAACAGACATATATCTCTACAGCACGTGTGTCAAACTCAGGGCTCCCACTGTTCTCCTGCTCCTGCAGTGTAATGTTTGTCACACATGATGCACACGTGACCAGCGCTGGCAGGAGCGTAGGGACAAGGAGCTCGGTGCTGCCGCCAGGTAGAAACAGGGTAAAACAAGCTGGAGGGCCAGATTCGACCTGCAGGCCGTTAGTTTGACACCCCTGTTCTATAGGAATGGAGCCTCTCCTCCCACATCAGTGTGAGCCTTTGTTCTCATACTCCCGAGAGGGCAGGTTCCTTAACGTCTGCATTGCTGGTGATACGGCACTCTCCTTGCTGGTTTGTTTCCTGGCATAACTGTGTTTCTCAGGCAAGGACCGAGTACATGCTGGCAGCTCACCTTGAGAATTCCTGCGGGAAGATGGTCTTAGCTCAGCGAGGGAATCAACACACAAAGGAGTTAAATGCTGGTTGGCTCACGTGGCCTTTTTCCTTCCCTTTAGTGATGCCCGGGAAAACTGGCAAAGTGACGTGAGCGGCAGAGGAGCCGAAGACACCCGAGCTGATCAACAGGCGAACGAGTGGGGCCGAAGTGGTGGGGACCCCAACCGCTACCGCCCCCCGGGCCTGCCGAGCAAATACTGACGCTGCTGGCCCCGCACCCCTGCTGAGCCCTAAATAAACGCATCAGCCCACACCTGCTCCCCGCGCCTCTGCCTTTTCTTCTGGGCTGGGGAGGGAGTCGGGAACCCTCCCGCGGGGCGGCGTCTGCCCAGGGGCGGTGGCTCCTCGGGGGTCCAGGGACTCGGGACCACTTCCCGCCGAGGGGCGCCGGTCCGGTGAGCGGTGCCGCGGCTGCTGCGGGCGTTGCCGACAGGGGGGCGCTGCGGGCTCGGCAAGAGACGCTGTGGGTGTCACCGACCTCTCTGCTCGCCGCCCCGGCAGGGGGCGCTCTGGGTACCACGCCAGCAGGGGGCGCTGTGGCCGCCGCTCTGGCCACCGTCTCGTTGGCGTCGGCCGCGGCGCGGCGGTGGTGGTGCAGCAATGGACCGCAATCCGTCGCCGCCGGCGAACGAGGTGGAGGAGGAGGGCGGCGATGCGGTGGGGAGCACGGTGTACAGCAAGCACTGGCTCTTCAGCATCCTCACCCGCCTGATTGAGGTGCGGGACGGCGACAGCGGCTGCGCCTGCGGTGCGGTCGCTCCGGGGTGCGCGGGGTCTGTAACCGGGACCCTTGTTGCCGTTTCGCGACCGCGGCTCACGTTGCCCGCCCCGCCATCCCATTTTCTCTCAGGTAATCAGCCCCGAGGAGGCAGAGCCCGCCGGGAGCCCCAGAGGAATCCAGACGGAGCTGGACGAGGAGATGGAAAATGATATCAGCAAAGTGTGGGACATGTCCATGGACCAGGTACGAGCAGGCTCGGGGGGCGCGGCAGTGGCGGCTCCTCTCCCGCTTCTGTCGCTGTCCGTGTTCAGCCGAAATCCTTCTGGGAGCGGGAGAGTGCTCGGAGGCAAGCGGTCTCGGTGGGCTTTCCGATTCCGATGCGATGGTGTTGCCTGTCCTCTGGTTTGTCTGGCGCTGTGTGGTGAACGGGCATCGGGCAGACCTCACCGCAAAGGCAGCATTTCAGGATGTCCGAGTGCTCTGTGTGCTCCGGCCCAGTTCCAGTTTCCAGAAGCAGGACTGGCTGCTGTGTCCTGGCTGCTGCGCCCTGTGCTGCTTGTTTGAGGATGTAAAGCATAAAGACATAGACCCCAAAAGGGTCAAGAGAGGGGGTCGTATGACGAGCAGCTGAAATCACTTGGTCTGTTCAGTCTGGAGATGAGGAGACTGAGGGGAGACTTCCTAGAAGTTTACTGCTTCCTCACACGGGGACTAGTAGGAGCAGGCACTGATCTCTCTGGTGACCAGATGATCCTTGTGGGTGTTCCAACTCAGGTCATTCTGTGATTCTGTAAAGCAGAGCAGTGTCTAAATGTCAGTGGAACAAGGTGGTCTGCCCAGCCTTCCCCCAGGTGCTGACAGGTCATGCGGTGCAGTTGCTCACGGTCAGCTGGCAAAAATGGGGCTATATTCACACCTGTTGGATTTCTGTATTATGTGCAAGAGTTGAACCTAAGCTCAGAGTTGTTAGAAGACAGTACCTTAGCTGTAGCTGAAATTAACTCAGGTGTGTAGCCTGTATCTACAGCAGTTTGATTATGGAGATAATATGGACACTTTTTCTAAATAGGCATATTTTCCTCTAGTGATTGTAATGCATCCTGCTAGTAAGTAGAGTATTTGCTCATAAACAACCTTTTAAACTTTAGCTACAGACTCGCAATGGCCATTTAATGTAGCTTTTTGGTATTTTTCTCAACATTCTCAAATGCTGGAACAAATTCTCAAGTAAGAGATATATTTTTTAGAATTGTTAGTATTTTATTGCCTGGCTCATTGTTTAGATATATTAAATCAACATGGAAGATGTGTCCTTTACTTCCTGTTATAGAACTAATTTTGTGTTTTAATGTGGTAAAATGAGGAGATTTCTTCTTTTGTATGCTCTCATCAAGTGTTAATTGTAATCCCTCACCTTGATTCTTTTTGTATTTCTGGGTGATGTCACTGTCAGAATTCAGCAAATATCATGTTTTCAGACTTGGCACCTCTGACCCTCAGTTGAGACAGAGCAGAAGAAACTGAATGTGACTTTTTTGGCTCATCATATAGCCAATCATTGGCATTCTGAATCACCATAGAGGCCCGCTGATCTTTTCTCATTCAAAAGCAAGCATGGTGCTGTAGCACATTATTGGGAAAAACTACTGGGAAATAACTGATCTCTTGTAGTGAGTTCAACATCTCTTTGATCCAGTCCTTGTGCTGTGAGAAAAAGTTTGACTTGAGTTTGGAAATTGTAGGAGTCCATTTACTTCTCCATTCATTTTCTACACAGGATGTCGCTTCATTCCTTCAGGAGTTCAAGGCCCCTGATATATTCTTGGGAGTTTTTGTCAAGTCAAAATGTCCTCGCCTTACTGTAAGTATGGGCTGTCAAAAAGCTGTCCCATGTTAATAGACATAGTAGATAGCTCTGTACATGCGTTTGCACATAATCTTCCTCCTCCTCCCACTGCATGTTTGGGGAATAAGGAGAGGAAAAAAAATCAAATTTTAAACTGCTTTTTCTCAGTGTTTTTAGTATGGGCCAATAGATAAGTAGTTTAGTAATGCTGTAGATGATACATGTTATTATTGAAGAAGAACTAAGTTTATCAACCTAATAATAAAAAAAACAGCAAAGATTGGCCTTTCTTTTCTGATTACTTGTTTCATGATTACTGAACAGTCATGAATTTGTTTAGTCAGACCTACAAAAGTGATGTTAGTAGTTAGGAACTGTTAGATGCCAGTAGATAATGCACTTTTTTCCTTCCCCCATTATGTTCTGATGTTATTCTTTTTCAGCTTGTATTACATAGTGCATTAACATTTAGGATTCAACATGGAGTTTTTAAAGCTATTGTGTTGGTATAACTGTGGAGTTGCCGGAAGTTTTGCCTCAGGAGATGAGTAGAGATGTACAGAGCTTTGAAAGTACAAGCAAAATTTGGAAGTCAGTATAAATTGACTGTCTCTGCTGGTTTCTGTAACTTAGCTGAGGTAAAAGAATGTTAATAAAGAAGATAACCTTTAGCGGTGAGGGTTGATTTCATCTTACAGTTGCTGGAACTGGATGATGCCCAGGACATCTGCAGGTGTATCAGAGCTCTCGCAGTCCCCTTTATAGAAGCGTGCATCCTTTTAATGATTGTCTAGGCATGAATATCCTAATGGGATGGATGCACTGCTTTGGTGTGGTGGGTTTAGTTTGGGGCTTGGGCTTTTTTGTTTGTTTGTTTGTTTTTTTAAAAATCTCTGTAATCAGAAAAAGGGCTTTTCTGGAAGCTTGTATCGTTTTGGAGAAAGTGAATTTGTACTTTCATGCTGATTTTTTTTTGTTCATAGAACTCTTTATTGCTTTAATAATAAGTATGATAGATTAGCTTCAAAGCAATATACATAGAATATGCAAGAAATATATAGAATATGCAAGCAAATTTGATTTCGAGATATATCTGTGTTTGTGGTACTCCTTAGTATCTAAATATCAGAACAGTACATGTCGAGTATATTTTAGGCTACTCTAATAACATCCTGTAGAAAAGTCTGTGTCTCCATCTTGAAACTGGTGCATCATAAGAATTTGGAGATCAAACTAAAAAACATCTTTAAACACTTGTTACTTTAGTCTTAAAGCTGTGGAAATGAAATTGTGAGCTATGTTGCAGTTACTTCCTTATACTGTCTTTTGACTTTTCAGGAAATCTGCATGGGAATATTAGGAAATATGGCCTGTTTCCAAGACATATGCATGTCCATTAGTAAAGATGAGAATCTTGGGTAAGTGTGTATGTGCTTTATACATGCATGGGTACTGCTATTCTGGACTCAAAATCGAGAAATACGTATTGTAGAAGGAACTAAGTTTGCCTGCTGTACCTCATTTTTATTCACACCTTTTTGGCTGACCATATTTGAGTGGGAAGTGTTCAGTGAAGGAAAAAAAAAGGATACAGACCAGTATTTTTTGTTGGGTTTTTTTTCTAGTTTTCATCACCAGTCAAGTTCTTGTCTCTTTAATATCTAAGTTTGGCAATCTTAAAACATTGGTAATGCATGAATAGTCTGGAAAAGCCGATTTTAATCTCAGAACATGGCTGCAGCTATGAAATGAACCTTATTAAAACCTTTTTTTTAAACCTTATTTTGCATTTTCCCCTTCAAGCCAAGTGTTATTGCAACATTTGTGTGATTCAGACTCTCCAACTCTTCTGGAAACAAGCAGGTAGGTCATCTCAGAAATGAATGCATTGTTATTGTAGTTCTGCTGTGTTCTGAGGTCTTAGAAGAAAATTGTCAACTAGGATCACTATTTTATTATCCTCTCATCCTATCATTTTGTTATTTTTGCATTGTTCTGGAAGCGATTTGCTGGGAGCTAGATTCCTGTTTCTGTCACATCATTGTCATGTTGGACTTACACTTGTACAGCTAAAATGAATGAATTGGTTTCGGATTCGTTAAATGGGCAATTCTTGTCTAGGTTTTTGTTAACTTGCCTCTCACAGCCTGAGGTGGCCAACATCTGGGTTGAGAGAATCCATGAAAACCCTTCCGTGTATGACTGTGTTTGCTTTATCATGTCCAGCTCTACAAATGGTGAGTTGCCAAAACAAGCTGGGAATTAGTGGGTGTTTGCAGAAAAAAATAAGAACTGTTCTGCAATTTCAAAGACAAATATTTTCAATTGGGAGTACAGAATTTCTTTAAAATAAAGTAAATATCATGAATTTAAAGGACACCAAAATAAACCTGTTCTGCCTTTGCAGGTTTCTAAATATATATAAAACCAACCAGAAAACCACCCATGGCAGAAGAAGAAAGCTCTATTGGGCAATCAATCTAAGTCTAATAGAAGCAATCGTTACTTGGCCCAGTAAAGGAAAGGATATAGTCCTCATTTATGAATATGCATATATCCTTTTTAATCCTTGAAACAAGACCTCGTGTAATTTTTTTTTCAAATCAGTTATGTATTTTCCACTTTTAAAACTACCACACTTGTGGAATGTGAACTGAAGGAATGATTCAGTTACTCTGAATGGCAGCTGAATGCTGCAGAGGCTTTGAGTGTGCAGTCAGTGGTACACAAATCTCTGCACTAATTTCGCAAAAAGCACACTAAGCACTTAATAATGGAAGTATTATGAGTAAGATTTATTTTTCACGTCCATTTGTACAGCAGTTATAATTTGTCTGGGAATCCTAATAATTTAGCTTTTTCGATTTGGTGGTTTTGTTTTTAATGACAATTCTCAGAATTCCTGTTCTGTCCAATTAAAATCACAGATCTACTTAAGTAAAATTCAGATTGCAAGATGTAAAGTTAGCAGGAAACTGCATATTTAGGGACAAATCTTGGAAAGTTTTACTTTAGAAGCAGAAATTATGACTTTTCAGGAATGTGAAGTTTCTTTGCAGAATAAAGTTCACAGTATCACAGTATCGTGAGGTTGGAAAAGACCTCTGAGATCATCTAGTCCAACCTATGACCCAACATTGGCACCCACTCGTCATTTAAACCATGGCACTAAGTGCCTCATCCAATCTGTTTTTAAACACCTCCAGGGACAATGACTCTGCCACCTTCCTGGGCAGCACATTCCATTGGCAAATCACCCTTACAGTGAAAAATTTTTTCCTAATGTCAAGCCTAAACCTCCCCTGACGAAGTTCCTGCTTCATAAATGACACTATAAGGTAGAAATTGACATCGGGCTTTCCGCCAACCCTTATTTGTCAAGCTCTTCACCTGATCTGTACCACAAAAATAAAATAAATATAGCAACCCTTAGTAGGTTGTGAATTAAACTAATATATTTCAGCATTGAATTTACTCTGAATACTTTTATATATTAGCATTTTGTGAGCTAATTTTTGCTTTTTTAATTTTGTTGAAATCTATATGTTTTCTCTTGTGCAGTTGAATTGCTGGTAAAAGTGGGTGAAGTGGTGGACAAACTCTTTGATCTAGATGAAGAGCTAATGTTAAACTGGATTAAGAACAGCACTTGTCGGTCTGTGGGACCATCTGTAGAGGATTCCCCTGAAGAATTTCCAGATTTTAAGATTGTGCCTTGTATACTTGAAGCAGCTAAACAAGTCCGGTATGTGAGATTACTGCTTGGTTTCATGGCTGGGGAGACTCCTTATAACCTTATTAAGGTTTGTGAACATCTTGATTTCAGTGTGACATGCATAGTTTGACACATCACAAGAATACATTTTCCTGTACTTATAATTTGAAGTGAGTCAATTAATTTGTTATCAAAGGGAATGGTAGTGATTGCTGATAGTCTTCTGTGTGTCAAAAAAAGTCTAAAGTCAGTAATTAGATCTTTAATTTGACTTTGTTTCTTCCGTTTGTTCTGTGTAGATCAGATAACCTGGAAGGACTTGATGTTTACATGCATATTTTGCAGCTCCTGACCACAGTGGATGAGGGTATTCAGGCTATTGGTAAGACATTTGAATTGCTGCATATCATGGAACCAAGAATTGTGGTAACCTCTAGGTCATGAGATGTTTAATGGGGAGAGATATAATTCATGTATCTAGATTAAATTTGTTGGATTGGTGGGTTCTCTTTCTTTCTTTTTCAAGTGCAGGCTCCTGATGGAGGAAAAGAGACTTGGAGTTTGCTTTATGACCTCGTTTGCAACCAACTTTGCCAGCCAGATGATCCACCAATCATTGTGCAGGAGCAGAAGACGCTGTTGGCCTCTGTTTTGTCTGTGCTGTCTGCTATGTTTGCTTCTCATACAGAGCAAGAACACACCAACATGAGGAAAAGCAAGTTGCGCTTTTTTCTTTTTTTTTTTTTCCTTTAACATTCACAATTGACTTGGTGTATGTGGTGGGTATTTATTACTGTTTGCCGGAGATCAGTTCAGAATGCAGAGTTCAGTTACACATTTGAATACAGCAATATTCTTTACTGGTTACTCTAAAAATCACAGCTAGCTCAAAGTTCAGTTACTGGATATCTCTGACGAGTTACAGTAATAGAATCAGTCTCCTCCATTGAGTAAATGAGTGAAAATTGCAGAATTCATCTTTGCTAAAGTATGAGGGCTCGGTAGTAATTTTTTTCTTTTCAGTAGAGGGAGACTCTGCACTTACTTTATCACTTGTTACTTTTCAATCCGTTGACAAGTCTTCAGAATCAGAAGCCTATCTTGGGAATGTGAGTCAGGGTCATCTGTGGCAGAAAGGTGTTGTGTTGGTTTGGTTTATCAGGTAGAATTATTTGGATGCAAATTTAACATATTAGGCTCTCTGAGTTACTACTAGGGATGTTTTCCTTCTCGTATTCCTTACCACTGGCATATACTTTTTATAGATACAGATTAGCTTGCAGACAAAATGGTTTGGGTTTCCCAGTACATTTTCACTTGCTTCTTTAGAACAGTCTTTGAGTGACAAAACAGAACGCTGCCAGAATCTACATTCCCTATAGCTTTTGTATAAAATCTTGTGGTGGGTTTCACAATTCTAATGCCTTGAATGGATGGGGAAAAACTTTCAGTGTTAAGCTTCCATTTTCTTCTTTCTTAATATTAGATATGCCTCTGATTGGGAGCTTGATTCGTATATTACAATCCATGGAGGACTGTGGGAAGAGATCTGTTGATAACTCAAAGGAATCCGAGCAAGAAGAGACTGGAAAGGCCGATACAAATGAGGAAGATTTCCATTTAAAATTTTTGAAGGATATTTGCTGTGAATTACTTTCCAATATGCTTCAAGAACTGACCAAGGTGAGAATAAACAAAAATCTGAGGGATTTCTGCAGGGTAGGTAAGAAAAAAGTTGTTACTATTAATGTGGGTGTTTTTCTGTGCAAGTGGAGTTGCACAGTAGAAATTCATTACAGAATCAACCAGAAATTGAGTAGCAACGTGGATGTTAGATGGCAGGGACACAGGCCAAAATTCTGTGTGATAAATTCTTTAGGTGTTTGTAGCCATTTCTTTTGAATGAAAGCCAATTTATTTAAGAAAAGGAAGGAAAGTCGATGTATAAACTCACCTTCTCAGCTGGACATTTTTCTTATGGAAGCATTTAAGACTCTTGTGTGAGCTTTCACACATTTTTGTATTAGCTGCATCTGGCATTCTCTGAGAAATGTAGTTCTGCTTGTTTTACCCATTTTTGAGAACAAAGCACATACTGTAGACACTATGTGCACAGATTTGAGTTTGTTCTTTTGACAACTGTTCATGACATGCTGGTTGTATTTCTTATTTTATTTTGAAGGAAAATACTTTAGAAGGACTACAGCAGGGACATTTAAATGAGAGGACCTGTTCCTGTGCATTTCAGAACCTCTTACCTCTGTATTTTGCATCAGTGAGTATGCGACAAAGTGTTTAACATGGCTGAAAAAATACTGGTTAGGTGGCAAGACCTTTGAGAATCACAGTATCACAGTATCACAAGGTTGGAAAGGACCTCTGAGATCATCAAGTCCAACCTATAACCCAACACTAACACCAACCATCATCTAAACCATGGCATTCAGTGCCTCATCCAATCTCCCCTTAAACACCTCCAGGGTTGGCGACTCCACCACCTCCCTGGGCAGTGCATTCCAATGGCCAATCACCCTTTCAGTGAAGAACTTCTTCCTCACATCAAGCCTAAACTTTCCCTGACGAAGCTTGAGTCCATGCTCTCTAATTCTGTCACTGGTCACCTGAGAGAAGAGACCAACACCTGTCTGACTACAACCTCCTTTTAGGTAGTTGTAGAGAGCAATGAGGTCTCCCCTGAGCCTCCTCCTCTTTAGACTAAACAGCCCCAACTCCCTCAGTCGCTCCTCGTAGGGCTTATGCTCCAGCCCCTTCACCATCTTCGTTGCCCTCCTCTGAACACATTCCAGTATCCTAACATCTTTCCCAAACTGGGGGGCCCAGAACTGCACACAGTATTCAAGGTGAGGCCTGACCAGTGCCGAGTACAGGGGGATGATAACTTCTCTGGTCCTGCTCGCCACACTATTCCTGATGCAGGCCAGAATGCCATTGGCCTTCTTGGCCACCTGGGCACACTGCTGGCTCATGTTGATCTTCCTGTCAACCAGCACTCCCAGGTCCTTTTCTGCCTAACTACTCTCCAGCCACTCTGTCCCCAGTCTGTAGCTCTGCATGGGATTGTTGTGTCCAAAATGAAGAACCCGACATTTGGACTTATTAAACATCATCCCATTGGAATCGGCCCATCTCTCCAATCTGTCCAGGTCCCTCTGTAGGGCCATCCTACCCTCTAACAGATCAACCCTTCTTCCCAGCTTGGTATCATCTGCAAACTTGCTGATGATGGACTCAATCCCCTCATCCAGATCATCAATAAAGATATTAAACAGGACCGGACCCAACACCGATCCCTGGGGGACACCACTGGTGACCGGCCGCCAACTGGATGAAACACCATTCACCACCACTCTTTGGGCTCGGCCATCCAGCCAATTCCTAACCCAGCACAGAGTGCTCTCATCTAAGCCATGGGCTGCCAGCTTCCCTAGGAGTCTACTGTGGGAGACAGTGTCAAAGGCCTTGCTAAAGTCCAGGTATACCACATCCACAGCCTTCCTCTCATTCACCAGGCGAGTCACATGGTCATAAAAGGAGATCAGGTTGGTCAGGCAGGACCTACCCCTCCTAAACCGATGCTGGCTGGGCCTGATCTCTTGACCGTTCTGCAGGTGCCGCATGATTTCACCCAGGATTATCTGCTCCATGATTTTACCTGGGACCGAGGTCAGGCTGACAGGTCTGTAATTACCTGGATCATCCTTACGGCCCTTCTTGTGGATGGGCGTCACATTGGCCAACTTCCAGTCTTCTGGGACCTCTCCAGTGAGCCAAGACTGCTGAAAGATGATGGAGAGCGGCTTAGCAAGCTCATCCGCCAGCTCTCTCATCACCCTAGGATGGATCCCATCTGGCCCCATAGACTTATGAGGGTCCAAGTGGCTCAGCAGATCTCTGACTTCCTCCTCATGGATTGCAGGAGGGCCATATTTCACCCTGCCCCTATCAACCACTTCAGAGGGCCAACTGTCAAGCGAACAGACATCCTTGCTGTTGAAAACTGAGGCAAAGAAGGCATTAAGTACCTCAGCCTTCTCTGCATCTTTGGTTACTATATTTCCCTCCACATCCAACAAGGAGTGGAGGTCGCTGCCGCCCTTCTTTCTACCATTCATATATTTATAAAAACTCTTCTTATTATCCTTAACAGAAGTGGCCAGTTTGAGCTCCAGCTGCGCTTTTGCTTCCCTGATTTTCCTCCTACACGACTTAACAACATCTTTGAACATGACGTGGCTTACGTCCCGTTCTTTCCAACGACGATACATCCTCTTTTTCTTACTTAGTTCCTTCAGAAGCTCCCTACTCATCCAGGCCGGCCGTCTGCCCCTACGACTCTTCTTATAACACATGGGGACAGCCCGCTCCTGCGCCTTCAAGATTTCATTCTTGAAGTGCATCCAGCCTTCCTGGACCCCCTTGCCACTAAGAGCTATTACCCAGGGTACTTTCCTGACCAGTTCCTTAAATAATCCAAAATCTGCCCGCTGAAAGTCCAGCATCGATGTTCTGTTCCTGGCTTTTCTTGTTACATTGTTTAGAGAGAACTCGATTATCTCATGATCACTACACCCCAGACAGCCTCCGACCACAACATCACCCACCAGCCCTTCTTTGTTTGTAAACAGCAGGTCAAGAAGAGCCTCACCCCTGGTGGGCTCACTCACCAGCTGCGACAGAAAGCAGTCCTCAATACACTCTAAGAACCTCCTGGACTGCCTCCTCTCGGCAGTGTTAAGTTCCCAGCAGATATCCAGAAGATTAAAGTCTCCTAAAAGAACAAGGGCAGCCGATCTAGAGGCAGCCTCCAGCTGCTTAAACAATAGAAGATCCATCTCCTCCTCCTGGTCAGGCGGTCTGTAACATACTCCAACCAGGAGGTCAGACCTGACTGCCCCTCTGACCCTTACCCATAGGCACTCAACCTGGTCATCACCGATCTCGACTTCAACAGCATCCAGGGTTTCCCTAGTGTAGAGGGCCACCCCTCCACCCCTCCTCTCACGCCTGTCTCTCCTGAAGAGCCTGTAGCCTTCCATGGCAGCACTCCAGTTATGAGAGTCGTTCCACCACGTTTCCGTGATAGCAACTATATCATAGCTCTCCCGCTGGACCAGGACTTCCAGCTTCTCCTGTTTGTTCCCCATACTGCGTGCGTTTGTGTACATGCACTTCAGTTGGGTTACTGACGACACCCTTTGAGATGGCTCATCCTCCACAGCAACATCTTTTGTGAGTCTAGTTACTCCCCCCTCCCCCCTCATGCCTAGTTTAAAGCCCTCTCTACAAGCCCTGCCAGCTCCTGAGCTAGAATCCTCTTACCCTTTGGAGTTAGATGAGACCCATCTGAGTCAAGCAGGCCAGGTGCCGTAAAGGTTTCCCCATGATCATAGAACCCAAAATTCCTCTGCCGGCACCAGCCCCTAAGCCATTTATTAACTGCATATATTCTCTTGTTCATATCTGTATACATCCCTGCCACCGGAGGATGTAGAGGCAGGACAGAATTGCCCAGACACAGCTATTATGCCATTCCAGATAACCTTACCCCCCTCTGTCTCTTCTGGCTTACTTCAGCCAGAGCTTTGCATACATAATCAGCTGATACAAGGGTCAAACTGTGCTGAAATGAATGGGTACCTGCAAATTGATGGTATCTGAGAACTTGTCACTTACATTTTTATAGAATAATTATTCTAAATATTTTTCATAGAGAGCTTTCCTTAGTGTGCCTTTAAACAAGACTTTGAGGAAGGTGATAATGTTTCAAAATTTCATAGAATCTATAATTTTCATAGAATCTATGATTCATTGAAAATTTAGACCAACTGAAATTATGGAGAGGGAACAGGATTAGGAAGTCTCCCTGTACCACATATAAGAATTCTGTTTTCCATGCAAAGTTTTTTTTTTCTTTTTGTGTGCGTGTATGTTTGCTGTTTATTTCCAGGTGGAGAATTTCCTTGAAGTTCTGCGTGAGGCTGACCAGACACTCGCTGACAATCTAGAAAAACGTTTCCCAAGCTTGAAGGTTCACACCTAAGAATATACATGAGATATTTCCCTTCTTTGGAATGAAGATTTTTGACTGTTTCATTACAGTGTTTCAGAAACCAAGGTTTCAGTAAATGCAGGAGAGTGAGGCAACCTCCTTACCAACAGGTGGCTTTTAAGAAATGTTCCAAGTAGCCCTGATTAACCTATGGTTAATCTGGTCTGCATGGGGAAGGAAATTACTGTAAATTCAGTTCTGCTCTGGTGATGAGACACTGTTGATTCCTAATTGCTTTCCTGCAGCATAGTGTTCTTGGTATAACTCTTGATTCTGTTCTTTGCAGTTAAGTTAAAACAACAAAATTAATGAAGTGCACTGCGTATTTTTTTAACATGATGCTGGTTTCTCCCAAATTGCTGTTGGCAAAAGAGGATTCATCAATAGGAAATCTCTGATATCCTCTGCTGAAGGACCTTCAAGCATTTGATAAAAACAGAGTTAAATTACACAGAGTTGTTTGTTTGTTAGTTTGTTTTTTCTTTTTGACATCTTATCAGTACCTTGAGCAGTTATTGTAACAGGGATGTTCCATCCTGCTCTTTTAAAATCTTCACACTTCTTACATTGAAGCCTCTTCTACACTGCAGCTCTGAGTTGTGGCCTCTGAGTCCTGTGTGGTTTAAAGGATTTTTAATATGGTTACCAATGATCTATGCTACAGCTTCCAACCGCTGCAGCTGGTTATCCAGAGTTAGAGTTGAAGGGCAGGTTTAGATTTAATCTGTGGCATAGTTGCAAACTTTCTGCTAATTTAAAGCAGTCTGTTCTTCAGTTCAGGAGTGTAACATGTATCACACAGTTCTGTCCTCATTCGTGTGTCTTATGAATTATCTGTGAATGACATTAGGAACAACGTTAGCTTTGCTTTTTCAGGGGAGCTTAAGGTGTTAGGTCACTTGCAGTAAATTCAGTCCACAGTCTCCTAAAAATACTTTTAATTATACTAAGTTTTAACTGCATTACATTTTCAGATCACATGCCTGGATGCAGTGCAGCTAACATTTTCTATGTCTGAAAATCATCACATCAGCTTCACTCTTTCTGTACATGAGTGGAAAACAATTGGTCTTTATTAGGTTTGAGATGTAAAAGAAAATGGGAACCAGAGCATAAAGAATAACTTCATAGGTACACACATTCCCTGGCTCTCCAGGTTTTTATAGACTAAGCTGGGCTGTATTTTCTTTGTCCTGAGTTACCTGCATATATGGTAAAATACAGTATGTGTGTATGTACATAGCTTTTTCATCCAAACTTCCAACTTTCAAAAATGCAATTTAATCATTCCCGTGGGCTGCCAGTGGCATCTTAGCTGTTGGCAGGGGATTTAGAGTTAGGTATCTGACTTGTGTCACCAAAAAGAATTGCCATGGTTTTTATCAGTTTTTGTGTGCTATGTTTATTGGAGAAAAATAGTAACTGTGGATAGGATGGCAGTGTTTTTCATACTACTTTGACAGTTTCTGGATATCTTCTTAAACTTACAGATTTGTAATAAAGTTTCTTAAAAAAACCTCCAAGCCTGTACGCTTTCCTTCATTTTAAGTGTCAAATTTGTTTTCTGAGCCACTGGAAATGTCTGTTACGCTCAAGTATGTAATTTGTAAGAGGAAAATAGAACCTCTTCAGAATGTCAATGTCCTGAAAAATACTTTGTCCTTCATTGGATAATCATTTTAACTCTCTCTTGCTTTCTTCGCTTAGTCATTTTTATGGTCTGGAAGTTAATGTCTCTCATACAGTTGTTAACACTTTTCTGAGCTTAGTTTGTCCCAAGGTGCATTTAAGTATCTTTATACTTCGCAGCATCACAGGCTTGGGGAAGACTGACTGGAGAGCTGCGTGGCAGAGAAGGACCCGGGGGTGCTGGTTGACAACTGGCTGCATATGACCCAGCAGTGTGCCCAGGTGGCCAAGAGGGCCAATGGCATCTTGGCCTGTGTCAAAATCAGTGTGGCCAGTAGGACCAGGGAGGTTATTGTCCCCCTGTACTCAGCACTGGTGAGGCCGCACCTTGAGTACTCTGTTCAGTTCTGGGCCCCTCACTACAAGAAGGAGATTGAGGTGTTGAAGCACGTCCTGAGAAGGGCGACGAGGCTGGTGAAGGGGCTGGAAAACAAGTCCTAGGAGGAACAGCTGAGGGAACTGGGGTTGTTTGGCTTGGAGAAGAGGAGGCTGAGGGGAGACCTCATCACTGTCTACGGCTGCCTGAAAGGATCTCTCAAGTGACAGGTGACAAGTCAAGGGGAAATGGCCATAAGTTGTGCCAGGGGAGGTTCAGACTAGATATTAGGCAGAATTTCTTTCCTGAAAGGGTAGTCAAGGACTGGAAGGTGCCCAGAGAGGTGGCTGGGTCACCATCCCTGGAGGTGTTTAAAAAATAGGTAGGTTAATTTTTGAAAGACATGGTTTAGCAGAAGATGGGTGCGGTTGGACTTGATGATCTCCAAGGTCTTTTCCAACAGGAAGATTCTATGATTCTATGATACTCTACCATAGTTAAGAATTATTTCTCATTTGTGTCTTGAAATTCATTGTAGTTATTGAAATCTTGCAGTACTTTAATATAATGTACAAAAAAGCCAAGGCAAGATCTGTTAAATGTTAAATTGTTAAATGTAGTACCACTAATTACAAGGAGCAGGTGAGATTTGTTTTTTCCCTTATGCAATTATTGCTGAAGGGGAATGATATCAAATACCTCTCCTGTGGTAGAAAAAATGGCCAGCGTCAGTAAGTGTGAAACCAACTGGGTCCTGTCCTTCCACTCTTCTGCAACAGCAGTAGCTGTAGGAATGGTCTGTCAGCCTTCCTTCAGCAGAATGGTAATTCAGGTATGCTGGGAATTTTTATCCTTGATGAACATGGTGAAATGGAGACCGAATTTTCCCTTTGACCCACCAAACAGCTGCTCTTGAGCAGCCTGCGCTCTGTGGGTGGGGCAGTACTGGCTTTAGGAACAAGAGGCTGGTGCCACGTTGACTGAAGGTAAATGTGCAATGCTTTTGGCATTCACACGTGGAAGAAACTGGGACCGGGTAAATGTTGTTTGGAAATGGTGTATTTCAGCATCTTGGCCAGCAGGGATCTCCCTTAGCCTGTGCTTCATGGATATCATGTGGGGTTTTTTTAATTTTTTTTTCCTTCTGGTGGTGATGGTTTAGGTTTTTGGGGTTTTTTTTTGGGGGGGCAGGGGCAGGAATTCGGGGGCATTATGATATTTTGAGTTTTCTGGGGTATTTTTTGTTGTTGTTGTAATTCCCTCTCCTAGCCGTGCTTTGACACAGGCTGGCTCTCTGGGCTAGCTGACTCAGAATAGATTTCTATCTGTATAAGCAAGTGAGCAGCTTTCTTCCAGACCACAGACCTGATTACCTCCACAACATCCTCCTTTGGGGAAAAAAAATGAAAGTCCTTGTCAGTGCTTTTTGCAGAACTCTGAACAAAAACATGTGTCTGAAGCACTGGACTAAAGTAACAGGAATGTGGTCCTGCTTGGACATAAGTGGACGTGAATCATGGCATGAGAACACCTAGAAAATAGAGATAGAAATCAGACTGGAAGGCATGATTTAGAATTAGAATTAATAGATCCATATAAAAATTTCATTCAAAGATAGGAGTCTTTTAATTCAGGTTATTATGTACATTTGATGTACATAATCCCACGTAGTAACTTCATCCTGGTGGGGCAAAGAAACACAAAACTAGAGAAATTTGGTATGTGGAGAAAAACCCAAGATATCAGAGTGCTTCATCTGCTCCTTTGATTGTGTGAGGATATTATTGCTGCTTTTCATATCCTAATGCTTGGTTAATATTCATGCTACAAACCTGTCCTTTCTGGTAGACTAAAACATGAAATCTAATATGCTGCAGAATTCTTTTGTATGCTTTTCCACGTTCAGATCACTCTGCTTTTTAATTTTCTGTCATTGCATGTTTAGTTCATGATTTCTTATAATTGCTATGGTGATTCCTTTTTCTGTAAGATTATGAGCTGTTAGTATTGATCTGTTATAACTGCCTTTGGCTTTAACTAAGGTGAATGCAAAAAAGTTTAAAATCTTTGTAAGTCAACCATCTTCATAGTTAATGATACTGGTATGAAAAGGTATGGATATGTTACTGTGGTTTTGTTTGCTTTGAAAATCTGTGTTCTTTCCCACTAGCCTTGGACAATTTCGGCCGTTAGAGTTACAAAAGCAGCAGCATCTCTGTTATCTTTTTCACTTGATAATTTGCTTTTTTTCTAGAGCACAAAACTCTTGGTTGCAGCAGTTCCTTAGCATATCCTTTTATTTTCCCCTCAAAATTAAATGTGATTTTTTTCCTTTTTAATGCTTGCTGTTTACTTTTTTTTTTGTTCTAGATGATGATGAAATTAATGTGCTCTGCCAACTCAATGAGAAAGAAAAACCTGCTACACCTGGAGCAAGGACCAGTCTTCCGTAATATACAACTTTTCAAAACTCCTTCATGTGAAGGCAAAGAGAAGCATCGAGGAGCTGTGTGTTTGCTCCCCAGCCGCAGCCATGTCCATCACTCATGCAGTCAGCGTTCCCCTCCGTTGGAGCTAACAAAGCGTGTGCCAAGTGAACCTGACATCTCAAGGCTGGTAAAATAAACCTGATGATTTCCAATAGCTATCGACAGAGGGTTTGCAATGGAAAACACTGCTCCTGTTCGTCCTTTTGTTTGCCTCCCTGATTCAATTTTTCTACAAAAATAGTTTTATGATGTAAGGAGCTGACATCTGAGATTGGTAAGAGAAAAGGTTCGCCACTGAGTTGTTATTGTGAAGAAAATGAACAAACTCAGGGAAAACCCACTAGGGTTCTGTTTTCTTTCTTCCTTCCAGTTCAGGTCTTTGGAGTTAGCTGAATGTCTTAGTGATCTCTCAGAAAAGTCTGAGAGCTAAATTTTACATGAAGACTAATGCAAAAAGAATACTCAAAAAGGTAAGCGCGATAGGATGCTGTAAGGAAAAGTAAAGCAGTGATACTGGAAGAAAAAAAGAGATGAAGAAAGGATACTGGAGAAAGAAAGAAAAAAGATAAAACCTGGAAGAATTATGACAAAGGGGATAAATAGCAAGTAAGTGTGACATTGAAGGAGATAAGTATTAAATATCAGTGGCAGTGTTAGCATTCTAGATTTGTGCAGTTGGAATAGCTAATGTGCAGCCACCTATCAAAAAGGCATAATGTGGACTCTGTTTTCTGTTTTCAAAGCTGAATGTCCTTTGTAGTTTTTCTTGATCTCATGGAAATGAGACAACTTTAAGGAGAAAGTGAGGTCTTAAAAACTACAGCAGGTGGACAAACTCATATTGCTTGATCCTTTCTATTTTTTTTGGTTTTTAAATTATTATCCACGCACAGACACACTCCTTCTCCAGTTTTTGCTGTCTGGCTGAGGCATAAGGGAACCATTTTACGATGGAGGTGAGGCAGTTCAGGTGTTGCACGCCCTTGAACTTGCCAGAAGTGAGACCTGAAAGCAGAGTTCTATAGGATTGATGCTTGTGTTGTACATTGGTCTGAGATGAGCACAGCAGACTTCAGTGTACTCCTGGTTTTGATAACGAGTTAAGTATTGAAGGGAAGGGGCCTTCTTGATGCCTGCCTGTTTTTACTCGAGAACAAAATCCTGCCTACTCTGTACTAGCAGTCAGCATGAGTATGAGTCTACAGTCTTGAATTTGACTTCAGCATTTTTATATAAAAACATATTTACCCAAAATGAAAATTTCTGTGTGATTACTATGTTTAATCCCACCACTGGGATTAAAATCCAATCCTCAATCTAACATGCTTGTACATCCCTGGTAGTTTCATCATACACGTGGAGTAGGCATGTAGATCGACTGCATGTTTGAGCCTATAACAACTGAAATCTCATGTTGTTATACTTCCACAATTTATATCCCTTCATCCAGTTCCCAAGGAAACCTTAGAAAAGCAAATGCACCTTGATATTCTGTGCTGCAATAGTGGTAGTTATTTATTCTGTGCTTTAGGTTATCTAAACTCCATTTTAATTTTGCAGTGAGCTTGTATCAATATTATTTTTGTTGTCATGCACATAAGTTTTGGTAACGACCCTGTTTAAAGAAGTTGTAACTTTAACAAGCCATCTGTTAACCTTACATAGAAAGGAAATGCTTTTGTCAGTTACTCTAATGAAATCACAAAAATAATTTCCTGGTCTCCAGTTGTAGACCAGTCATCCTATCTTCTGTCAATAGGAGAATATTGAAACACACAGGAATATGTGTGCACACTTTTATCCTGCCCTGCAATATAGCCACAGTTTTGTATTTCAGTGCAGCAAATTGTAATTAGCCACTGATGTCAGAAGGTGTTATTTTCCATTAAAAATTCCCTGTAGCACAACCTCTTTTATTCAACATCAAGGAGTTTCCTCGTTAGTCAGACTGGAAGACTGGACAGAGAAACCATGGGAAAACATTCTGAGTTTATGTTAGCCTGATTAAGTGAAGATTTTGATTTCATGAGGCAAGGGAGTAGAAAGCTTAGGTGGGAATAAAGAAACTGCAAAATAAGTCTTTTGGGATCAGGCCACTAAAATGACTGAATGGAAGGAAGAGAAGTAGTGGATTGAAAAGGCTGGAATAATGGGAATAATTAATCGTGAAAACATGGGAGAGCAAGAAAGGACTCCAGGTTTGTGAGCTCTTTAGATAAAAGGTATTTCTGAGGGGATAAAAAGAAACATAGGAAATTGCAGATGAGCTGCCATGTAGGTCCAAGGAAAGGCCTCAAAAGACCTAGATGTTTTGCAGTGTGCAATGTGAGCTCTTTACATGGGAGAGTCTCAAGACAAATAGAAGGAAAGATTTGTCCTTTTCCTCCTCTTGGAGAAGTTTTGACAACTCCTAGAAGGAGGTGGGAGATATATGCAGAAGATACTGGCATGGAGTTGCCCTGGAGTAGGGCTGGAGTTGTCCAGGGTGATTCCTGCACAGTGCATGTGTTTACAGGTACAAGGGACAAACCCAGCAAGAGCAGCCAGGTGTAGACCTGAGAGGCAAACTTCTTGCAGTTTCCTGCTTCTCCAGCCTTTCTGGACACCAGAGCAGGTGCGTAAGGACAGCATCCAGCACTGTGGTGGGGCAGGGTCTGTGCAAGTGGGTCTTGGAGCTCACTCTGCTCTCTTCTCTTTTGACCAGTGCTCTCAGTGATGAACTTAAGGATAAGAATCGGATCTTTTACTTCAATGTTATCACTGACTTTCACGAATAGATCTGGATCCAACCCTCAACGTGGAACTGTTGAAAAAAATGACAGTGCTAGTCCTCAGCTGTCATTTTTGCGTTAGAGGAGCTCTTAATGCACAGTACTTTCTTGTGAGGCAGACTTAGTTTTGGTCCATGGGATAAAGGATAAGTGTGCTTTTTTGAAGAACCTGCTGAATGTGTCACAGCATGATGTGGTTGCCCTTATAGGGTAAAAAATTGCTGTCATGATTGGATTAACCAGTTGTTCTGCTGATCCCTGAGTTTACTCAGACTTGAAAGAACTAAACTTAATTAAATTAAACAAAGCTTTTTCCTTCTCACAAATGTTGTGCTTCTTCTGAGAGGTAACAAAAAGCTTATGAATAACAGGTGCAGTCTTTGTTGTTATTATTATTGTTGACATGTTGCAGAAGGCCAGCAGGAGACAGATGATGCACAGGTGCAGAACATGCATGGCATCAGAGGAAGAGGGTACATGGGTGTTTGAAATTATATTTTTAATTTAAATTCATGTCTTAGGTTGGCAAAAGAATAAAGCTGTCAACGGTTTGGTGTTGCCTGTTGCAGGTCAAGATAATTTTGACAAAAAGTGATAAGGTTCAAGTTGAAGTCTTATCAAAACAGAGGAAAGAGATAAAATAGGTTTCAATTCAGTTCCTAGCTTATCCAAAGGCTTTTTATATTTAACCACCTTAAGCCAGGTAACCCCTAGGCGCCTTGTGATGTGATGCAGCAGCAGATCTGAATTGTTTTCCTCCAGCCAGCAGTGACTGCATGTTCAGTTGTGCTGCTCAGCTGTCTGCCTGTGTGTTTTTGAGAGCGTAGTCACAAATTTAAAGTGGTTTCTTTGTCTGGCTGCAGATGGAAAGCGTTGTGTAAAAGCCCATCCTTGTCCGATGTGGGCTTTCGGCCTTCTCTCAACTGGAGCTGTTCCTGACAGCAGCTTAGGCCTGCCCTCTCTAACACCTTGTCTTCATTTCTGGAAGTCTAGTGTATGTGCTGGAGAGGTTTATGGAGGGAGATGTAATCAGGGGATGAAGCACCCTTATATTCTAATGCATATACTTCAGTTGTGTTTGCTATTTGCAAATGACATAGCATCCATGTAGATGTCAGTTATGATGTGCTTTGCCAAATTTACCAGTATATCTCTGATAACTGCTTTTCCCATGGATTTCTCAGGTGAAGTTGCACCCGCCTATCAGGAAATTAATTTTAGACTGCATTTGCTTAACTGTTTGTAGTAACAGAGTAAGAGAAAATGAGTAGGGTGAAAAAGCTTAATTAAAGCAAGAAATACTGAATCTATTTAATCCCCTTTGTCCTCTGGAGCAGGTCTTCTACCAATTGAAAACAAAGTTGTTCTTGACTAAAAGCGGATTTAAAAATGAGCAAATACTTTATTCAAGTAGTTTGTCAGATATTAAAATTAATTTGACTCCTCTAAACCAAAGTTTTTTCCATCTTTTCTTTCTAAAAGTTAGTACTCTCTTTTCCCATCCCTTCCTCTTTTCCCATCCCTTCCTCTTTTCCATTTAATTCCTAAGAGAATTGTGAAAAGATGGGAGATGTAGTCTTAGTCCACTGAATATACTGTTGCGAATTGCACCAAGCTCTGTTTGCACAAACACATCTTCATTAAATCTTCATTCACCTGTTCTGGTCTAGACTTGCATCTTCTTGTCAGTATTCAGTAATATGTCTGCTCACAGTTTACCACTCTAATCATTTATCCATTATCCTGGTTACTGTTTAGCTAATGCTTTTAGCCTTCAATATTCTTACATTTCTCTGAAACAAAACATTGCACCAAGTGTTACTGAAAGCAAAGCCCTCTAATCAGGCAGATGAAACTCATTAGTGTTATGTTTCAAGGAGCCTTTCTTTGATGCAAACTAATTCATTTTGCCCTATTGCATAACAGTCCTAACCATAAAGGGAGCTAAAATCTAATAAGATAAAAGAAACTCGGAGGGAAAAAACACCTGTCATGAGAACACAGCAAGATGAACAGCTTTTGCTAGTCTTGGAAATGATGATGTGTTTTACAGCTCCAAGGATGAACATTTTACAATTGCCAATGTGTTTAAAGTTCCTACTGTGAATTGATGGGTTTACATTTCTTGCTGGTTTTCACCCTTACAGCAGAAAGCAACAGTAATTTAATTTCCTTTGTTCACGCTGAGCAGTGGTCTGTATTAACACCTAGACCACAGCCTGCCCTCAGCAGTCTGTTTTGATGAGTGAACACTAGGGTTTCAGCAGATGAGGGGGTCTCTAAATCTGCAAACTGAGAACAGTCCTCCAAGCTCATTTCACTTGGAAACACTGATGAACATAACAGGTTGGCTGGGCACACGGTTTCAGAAAGGCTGATTGATTCCAGCAAGGAGGTGAAATGAATACAAGAACCATCCTGTAACAGGCAGCCCCAATGTCTTCTGTAGTTGTCTGTTTGGACCTTAGAGTTAGCTCCTGATTTCCCTTGGTCTTGCTATTGTGTGTGAAATACATTGAATGCAGTCTTTTTGCATCTGACATTCAAGAAATCCAATGTCGAACAAACTCCCTAAATGTATATGGATATGGTAGATCCTGGTTACTGGCGCAGGCTCGTGGCAAGGTTGTGTTGCCAGAAGTGCCTGAAGAGCTCTCATTCTCTTTTCTGAGTGGATCAAAGTCTGCTGAATCGCTTTCTAAGCTGTGCTTACTCATATCATTAACAAGTACAAAGCTTTCTCCTTTGTTAGCTTGTTCCGCCTCACTTTGAATGCAATCTATGCTCCTGTTGTACTAATTAGGCCAACAGGCTGAGGTTAACAAACACTCAGCCACTTCTCTTATCAGCAGTCTTATTTATGCATTTGACTGTTCTGCTTTGTGTCTGCCTATGATGTAAAAGAACTGGATAATTCTTGAGGTTTTTTTAAAACAGAAATGATAATGTAGTAGAAGTAGTGGTAACAGGGTGATTCCTCAATGGATGGAGTCCACTTCTACTACACTTTCTGGTTAAGGGATCGAGAAGCATTGGGAGCTGGTCAGAAGTGATCCCTGGCTTTGGAATTGATATAACTCAGAGAGCTAAGAGTGGCTGTTCCCAGTGCTGGTGGCTGAGGTTGTCTATGGCTCTCAGATACTCTTCTCAGATTTGTGTTTCATATTCAGCATAAAAATTTTGCACCCTGTTCTCTGAGCTCTCTGCAGCTCACAGCAATGGCAGCTTTGGTGCCAGAGCCCTTAGCAGAAAGCAGCTTTTCAGCCTCTCTCCCCTTGCTAGGCCCTTGGGGCTGATGGCCAGGACTGGTGCAGTACAACTATGTAACCTCGGCTCAGACCCACATGAAAACAGCTGTGAGCCTGTTCTCCACCCTTGCCTGAGCTACGTGGCAGGTATGCTGTGACTGGTCACGTTCCTCACTGATCCCAGCTTGCTGACTTGACTTCCCAGCTTGACCTCAGACCTGCTTGTCACTATGGAATTGTCTGGAGATCTCTTGGCTACACGTGGGTGCCATCCCAGGCCTGCTCTGCTCTCCTTGCTCAGGCACCTGTGCGCACCCGCCTTTACAGTCTGGGTAACCATTCAACCATCCTGCCAGGAAAGCAGGATTGGTGTAGAATCCTGAGCAGAACAGTATTGTAAGACTCAGGTCATTCTAACAGAAATGCAGTCTTTCCTCATGTTCTCTCTTAGCTGTGCTGTATTTCCAAGCAGTGTGTAGATCAGTGTGTCAAGCTTGCCGCTTGGCTTTCCCCACCCCTGGTTGTTGATTGCCACTGGACTAAATCCTGTTCACAGTAGTGATGAGGAGAATTTTGTCTGACTGGTGCAGGACCAGAGGTCTGTTGTTCCCTCCAGAACTAAGTTGAGGTGACTTGGTCAACACTTAGCAGATAAGGAGGAACAAAAAAAACCCAAACTCAAAGATTTTAATTGGCAGTTCTGCACCCACTGACTCCAGAGTAGCCGAAGCAAAGAGCTCTTTCAGGATTCTGGTTCCCAATCAGACAACAGTTTTGTTTGAAATGTAACTGATATTGAATTTGTTATAACACATTTGCTGGTTGAAACAAATCAGAGCATGGTTTCTCCCTTTCTCCAGCAGTGACTTAACTAACCTTTCGTAAAAAGCTTAGAAAGGTGGAGTTAGGAAAAACTACACCTTGTTTGCTTAGAGAAGCATGTAACTCATGTCATTCATCATTTTAGTTAGCTTTTATGAAAAGAAAAATATTACCTGCCTCAGATGAAAGGGCTAATATTATTTCTTTAAACAGTCCAAAGCAAATATACAAACAGTGAATGGTCTCTTCGTTAGATGTGCTTCACTACATTTACACAGCATCTCTGGCTTTTCAAAATAAGCATGCTTAAAGGCTGTTGATACTACAGCTGCCTGAATCACACCAAGTGGGTCATTTGCCTGATCAGTTCCTGCATTTTTCATTGGAAAAAGATATTTGTAAATGTTTTCAATAATTGCGTAATTTAAATTCCCCCTTTTTTCTTTTGTTGCTTATTAACTGCTTATGAATCAAATGTTTTATTATTCAACTATTCAGTAACATGGAGAGTTAACTGATTGCTAAACCACCCTCCTAGGGATGTGGTCCCCTTCCCAGTAGCTGAGTTACTGCGCAAAGACTTCCAGAAGTTTCTTGGGGGTTGTTCTGAGTACAGTGCATGACACTGTCTGAGCCTCATGCTGAGTGAGTTGCCCTGGGAAGTGTTTGTCGGCAGAATGGTGGTTCACAGAAGAAGGGAGCAAATGGAAGAATTCCCTTGTTGAAAGCTGGGGATTTTAGATCCATACATTTTTAGAAAATCTGAAAAGCTTTTGGATTTGGAGCTGTTTAACTCCCGACATTTATGTAAATGATCTAAAACACAACCGTATGTTAACTTCTTTAAGTGAGAGAAGTCAAAGTTTGGGAGAATGAAGATTAGAAAGTGAATAAGTGCTGCTGCTTAGATGTTGTTACAATCAATGCTTTATAGACATCAAAAATCAGTACAACAAAGGTAGTCCCATTTTGAGAGCAGCATTTTTTCAACCATCAATATATTGTCATCCATAAAATGCAAGCAGAATATGAGGAAGATCTGTAAGACCTCTACTGGAAAAAATACTCTTTCAAAGGACTGCATGATATTTACCTTCACTCTTCTCTGCAACTTCCATAGCACTTGCCTAAGTGCTATGCTACTCTTAAAGGCATAATTTGTCTGCAGCAGTTAATTAACAGAAAGGCAAAGGGCTGTGATTAGAATTTGCAGTGGCCTATTCTGGAGAAGGTAATTATGATTAGAGCAGACTTAGTATTAAGTCGTATTAAACCTGGTTTGTTCAGGGATTTAACACCTCATACCTTTTTCTGGAAAAGCTTTAAGTGGTCGCATTGCCTCAGACAAATGCTCCTGGCTGGCAAGGCAGATGGCTGGATGGAATGAAGTCCAATGGATGGTTAGGGAGGTTTATGTCCCTGAAGTGATATTGTGAAATTAGATCATTGGGGATTACAGCACTTTTTCCTACCACACAGGGAGGAAGAGTAATTCACACTGATGACCTTGACAGGATTGAGAAGACTTTATGGTCGACTGACTCCCTCTCCTTCCGTCTTGTTGTGTTCAGAAAGATAATCTTACCTTTCAGCAGAAGATTAATATCACCGTAGATCATTCCAGTCTGACTTTCCATGGTTCTTGCCTCACCAGTTGATCAGTTGTGGCCAGCTGAACGAAATCACCCTCTGACTCTGTCTCTCCCCCAGCACCAAAGCACATGGGAGCCTCTGAACTACACTGATTTTTCTTTTTTTCTGCCTTTTTTTTTTAATTTTCTAGACTAGCTTCCTCAAAGTGTTGGTAGATACAAGACTTGTGCTGCATCTGGAAAGATGTGCCAAGTTAGTTGAGTCCCTACATATTTTACCTGTGATCCATGGAGTGCAATCTTTCTCAGGCTGGGAGGAAGAAGGTTTATTTTGTTCTGTTTCACAGATAGTGAAAAGAGAGTCCCTTTTCTGTGTGGCCTTCTAAGGAGGGGAAGATCTGGAGGTGTGACAATTTGTTTTTAATTCTTCTCAGTCTGAAAATTTCCAGAGTATTTATCTACAAATGTGTACGCACAATGGCAGCACTACTGCCTGGTTGCAAGCCCTGCTGTCTAGTTCCTGCTTTGAAAAACAAAGCAGACATGCCCACCCCCCTCTGAAAAACTGGTGGAGAAAAGTCACCTCCGAGTTAGCAGCCAGGAAGCATGAGTAGAGTTGTATCCTTTTCTGGAGCCACTTGACGTTCCTGGAGCTACTCTGGCAAAGGGCCCAGAAAACACAGGACTACACAGTCTGATCTGCTCTCTCACTTAGATCTGGAGGCTGCTGAGAAGAGAAGGATTCATTTAATAAGGAATTATGAAGAAATAATGTAATTGAAAGCCAGATCCCGTAGCCTTCATGGTGAGTGCTATCGCAGTTGCTCTGTGCCAATGCAACAGGCTTTGCGGCAGCCACACGTGGCAAAGCACTGCCTTGCAAAACGTGTGATCAGCTTGACCCACTTTTGAGCAGGGTCAGACCTGTACTCGATCCTCAGGTGCTGATTATCTGTCTGGAGGGCTTTGTATGAGAGGCTGTATATGGGAAATCTCCTGTGGGCTTTTAGAAAAATTACTGTACTGCTTTATCTCTCATGAGATAAGGACAGCCCTGTTTCTTTACCATGTTGATGCCCCATGTCATCTCTTTGTCCTTCACAACTCCTTCCCACCTCAGGGTCTATTTAGACTCTGATGCTCCACTGAAAACTTTCGGCCTCACTCAGGGTTCTTGCAGACCAACTGTGTGACAATTCAGGCATTTTCTAGGTCAGTCTTTCCCTGTGCTGTCTCTTCCCAGGGTGAATAGAGCATCACCTGTGCACGCTGCTGCCCTGTTTGCATTGAACTCCAAACCTGACTGCCAGTAGTTTTGCTGTGCCATGTTACTCTTTTCTGTGGTGAGATGCCAATGCCACCATTCCTAAATGGTAGGATATGCTGTCAGCTTTTGGGAGAAGTGTCCTGCTGTCTGCAAAAACCCAAAGCAGCAGTTGTACTTGTGACAGAGCGATGGTTTTCTGAAACCTTGCAACCATAAAAATGTGAAGGCTCAGCTTTCAGACAAAACTTCTAAAATACTTCTTTAAAACTATCTGCATAGTCACAGGAGCTGGAAACCCTGAGTGGAGAGGAGCAGAGCAGGCTTCAGTGAGCACCCAGTGAAAACAGGCTGTAATCAAGTCATTTCATGCTTTGTGGTTCTGCTCTTTCAGGCTACAGGGCACTGGCTTTGGTGAACAAGCACTTCTTAATAAACCAGTGAATCGGCTTTAATAAGCTCCCCAAAATTCTGGGGACCCTGGTTATATCTTTATGTAATTAATTAATTTCATATTAGGTTACATTTCCTTGGCTGTTACTGTACTTCTTGCATTGTATCAGCAGTTATAGGCCAAACTGACTGCAGGCTCCGCAGTGCTGGGTGCGAGAAAAGAGGGATGACCAGTGTCCCATAAAGCTCCTGCTCAAATTGGAAATGACAGGGCAAGGATGGGAGGCAGGGATGCTCCTGTCTGTTTATTGGAGTGGGGCCTCAGAGGTAAGAAGTGCCCTTAAATGTGGCATAGCTGGCAGCTCTTTTTACATCCCCACCATGGCTTCTGTGTGCCCCAAAGCTTGTGTGCTTCTGCTGAGCTCTGCTTCACCAACTTGTGTCTTGGTGTGGCCTCCCGGATTGTCCTCTGCCCTTCCCTATGCTTCGTGTCTTCAGATACCCATAGATGCCAACAAAACCACTTCTGTTGTCTCCTGAGGAGAGAGACTCCAAAGTAGGTTTTCAGAAGTGCCTGTGTGACTGATTCTTCACTGAGCATCTTTACAGGTTTGGGCTGTAGGGAAGGATGTCCATGTCCTTTAACACTAGAATAATCCATATGTATACACCAAAAATAAACTGGCTTTCCCTATGCATCTTGTGAAAGTTCATAGTCTTTGAAGGAGAGTGAAAGGCAGATCTAAGTAAAAGTGGAAAAAAAAAAAAATCCTTCATTCACCATTAGTCATCCAAACTCAGCTGTCTCCTGATGCATGAGGAAACATGAGTGAGAATTGTAGTTTTGCTTTCTTTCAAATTTTATCAAGGATGAGCACAACATTTTGACAGAAAAAGAAAACAGGGGAATTTCAACCTGGCTGCTATCAGAAAGTACTGGAAATCCAGCCTGAGCTCAGATTTCCAAACAAAGATGCTTACCTGCAATGGAAGAACTTCTAGAGGCCTACCTAGTGAGTAATTCTGACAACATCGTATACAGAATGACATGCTTATTATTGCTGCACTTGAGCTAGGGAAAATTGTCAGAGTAGTCATATTCTATTATAAATGCCTTACAAGGCTCATGTTTACAGATTCACTCATATGCTTAAGATTCTGGGAAAAGATACTATGAATTGTTTACTTTTTGAGTCCGCTTGTTCGAAGGGGAGATCTATTCTGCAAGAAGGAAGTTAAATGTCTGTTGTAGAGCTAAGACATATAGTGAATAAATATTGCATTTTCTTTATGAAGGAAAAACTGAAGCATCTGATCACGAAGTATATTCCATTAGAAAACTGATATAAACTGGCTTTTCCAGCTATAGCATGACTTACAACTGTGCTCTTTCAATCCTATGCTGTGTCTGAAGGGCAGAGCTAGTCACTCTCAGTCCTCTTAGAAACAGGATTTGTTTGAAGTTCAGCATCTTCTAGGAAGATATCATTGTCATTGGAGATGCCTGTGAAAGTTTGACTGTGTCTGCGTTGGTTAGATATTGCATATTGGCTTTATCAGCATAATTTATCATTCGCATTACACCAGTGTCAGAGATCTAGCTGGAAGCAAGGTTTCAATACTTTAAGCACTGAAGAGAAAAATACTGGAGATTTTCCAGACACTTGAGTAAATTATGGGAAAACTAGTCACTGCAGGTTTTGAGCATTTCCTTGAAAGGTACGACTGTAAGGAATGTAACAAAAGACCAGAATCTCTGGTTTTGGACAGCCACATGCTCAACATAAACCAATCAATCTTTCCTCCCCTAGACCTCTAAAGCTTACAAAGGATTATGTTCCTGGGGAATGTTTTGGCTTCTTCTGCTGTGTACCGCAAATCCCCTTATCTTAATGTCATTGCCAAGTCTGACCTGAGAGGAGACAGTGAGAACTGGAGTCTAAAAACCATGATTGGTTCTAAAATATAAACATATGTCTAGGTCTATACAGAAAATAAATGACAATATATATAAGATATGAAAATATATACTTTCCTGATAATAGAAATGCACTTATTCTTCCTATATGTGCAGGATTTTTTAGAAAAGACATAATGTACTACGATTTATTTTCACAGCAACAAATGCAGTTATTTTTAGTGAAGAACTGTATTTACCTGCCATGTTTCGCTTAGACTACAACCCGCTTTTGCAACAGCAGCTTTGCAGAGCATTTAGGGGAGCTCTTTGCCTGTGCTGCTGATACCCCATATCTAAAGCATTACCTTGTGGGCAACTCTGCTGATTTAGCCTTGGCTGTGGACCCAACCCTCATAAACTCTCATTTATTGTGCAGTTTGCCTTCCTTTTCTGCCAGGCACTGTTTATATTAATTTGTGATGAGCAGACATGTGCTGGGAGGAGGCTGTGTAGACACCATGGCAGCAGACAAGCCCTTTCCAGCCATAGGTTTCCTCTTATCATTGCACACCTGTGGTGTGTAAATTCATGTCAGTTGCAAACCCCACGAAAAGTCAGTCTTCTCTGAGTGCTTCTTAATCTTCTTTATACAAGTGACCAAGGAGGTGTAACTGGGGAGGGGAAAGCACCTCTTTTTCTAGGATGTTTTTTGGGTCCAGAGATGGTGGGTGGATAGAATCATAGAATAGTTTGGATTGGAAGGGATCTTACAAGATCATCCGGTTCCTATCCCCCTTGCCACGGGGAGGGACACCTCCCGCTGGATCAGGTTGCTCAAAGCCTCATCCAGCCTCGCCTTGAACACCTCCAGGGATGGGGCTTCGATTTCTCTAGACAACCTGTTCCAGTGCCTCACCACTCTAAAAGCAAAGAATTTCTTCCTAATATCTAATCTAAATCTCCCCTCTTTCAGCTTCTGAGCATCCCTTCTCCGCAAAGAGCGTTTGAACAAACACCTTTCAGCGCGGGTTGTTAAAACGGTTGAAATGGATGGGGAAGAAAAGACAAAACTCAAGTTTCCCCTCCAGACGAGCCTCTTCCTCAGCTTGGAGCGGGCGGTTCTTCCCCCAACTTCTCTCTCCCTCCCCCGTGGCCGCCTCCGCCCCGCAGAGGGCGATCGGGGGGGGGCTCGCCCCTCCATAAAGCGGCGGCCGGGGCTGCCCGGCGCTGCGCTTCCCGCCCCGCCCCGGCAATGCAGCCCGCGCCCCGCCGCGGTGGCTCGGGGGAGGCGGCGCCCGGCCCGCGGGACGGCGGCGGCGGCGGCGGCGGCGGCCAGGTGAGGGCTGCGGGGGCGACGCGGGGGCGGTCTTGGTCTTGGTCTTGGTGGTGGTGGTGGTGGTCGTCTTGGTGGTTTTCATACTCTTGATCTTGGCTGGCGGGAAAAATCTTGCTTCTCTGAAGTTACAACTGTGCCCTTCGCTGTTGCTGTTCTCGGAGCGGGGGGTTGGGGGCGGGGGGAAGGGGAGCTTTCTGGCCCTGATACGAGAAGTAGTAGCTATTAGAAAAAGTGGAATATTTTGTTTAAAGCTAAAGTAGAATTAGTTTTCTATAGAATTAGTTTTCTAACTAACTTCACTTAAGTGTCATCTCAGTAACTATTTTTTTTGAAAGTTAGACGGACTATCTCTCTGATAGAATGTTTTCTTGATAGTATATTTTTAAATAGTGCTGTTCCAAGGCAAGACTGTCTTTCCTTATCGAAAAATGCAAGGTCAGACACAGAGCTGGCTCCAAAGCTCCAAGTAGCAGAGATTTGGCTGTTGTGACATTCATAATAATATTAAAATAAGTCCTTGGAAAGTAATAGAATATGGGTAAGATTCCTGGGAGAATTTATCTATGTGCATGTAAGTTGGACATATGTTTTGCCCCAAGCTCTTGTCTCGTTACACATGACTGATGGAAGTCATTCCCTCATGCATCCAGCACTGAAATAAAGGGTGCTGCTTTCTAAAACTCCAAAATGAGTTTTAGAGTGTTTATTTGCCAGCATTTTCAGTATCACCCCTGGTTACTTGCAGAGCAATAATGCCCTGAGATGCTGCTCCTCTAGCACCGGTGGGAGTGCTCAGTGCTGCTGTGATTGTGATGTGATGGGACTGATTTTGTGGCTGTTTCTGGACAAAAGTCGGGGGAAGTGATAAAATTCAGATGACATTAAGGTAGAAGAAAAGTAACTTTTGGTGCATCACTGCTTAGGAAACAGAGGATGTGATGGATTACAATGGGAGTAAGCTCAGCATATCAGAGGAGATCAAATAAAATACCCGCTTATATTATGGCGGCAGTTATCGATACTGTCCGGTTTGTAAAGTCAGTAAAATTCCTTGTGAAAGCAAGACTACTGCATGTAAGACATAGAAGTTTCACAAAAGATTGCTTTACTGTAACCCTGAGGTCTTTTGAAGCCAAACAGACTGTACAGCGCAGCTTTCAGTTAGGCATCTGACAACTAAATCGAAGGAAAACCATTTGTGTGGCTGAAAAATTTCTCTACAATATGTGACTTGTAGTTGTGATTACTCATACGATCATGTCTTCATTCTTCCCCACTAAGATGTGTGCCAAAAGGATACTGAGAAAGTAAGCTATTTAAAGAGAGAGGAGGAAATAAAATGCCTGTTGAGACTTTTTGTCAAATACAAATAATGGCAATCTGTATCAAGTACATTTTTAAAGATTTTTTTGATCTCCAATTTATGGCTCTAAAATGTAATTTCCTTTAGATTAGTATGTTTGGATAATTTTAAAACACTGGTAATATAAAGAATTAAAGCACAAAATGTTTACTCTCAAGTATCTGTCTCTCAGAGAACATTTTTTTGGGGAGGGAGGGAAAGGGAAGATAATTGCTCTGCGCTCCGAAAGAAGTGAACTTTAACCAGAAACCACTAGGTATCTGTATAAATGTATTTGTGTATTTTCATTAAGACTTGAGTCAGGTTGATGGCAAATTAGTTAATGATTGGCATTATTGATAACAAGCATCAATGAGTTTTGGTGTATTTTCTTCATAGGTCTCTTAAACATATTATATTATAAATGTCAGCTGATCCTAAACACAATGTTAGTTAACTATCAAAATATAAAATAAGAACATTAGCCTTCAATGCTTGTAGTTTGTCCTAGCTGTGCATCTTATAATATTGCATGCAACTATGCCAGATCTCATAAGCTGATCTCGTCTTAAGTCAATGATCCTAAGTGTGGAATCAAGCCAGCACACTGCATGTAAGCCATACATATAAACCACCGCAACAGTTTTTGCCTTCAAAGACAACTATCTAACTGTATTTGTAACGGAGACTTCTTTCCATACAGCTTCTACAGCAGTGCTTTCTGGATAGGATTTGGCTCACAGAAATGGTGGTCTCTGCTCTTGAGAAAACAAACAGTAACCAATATGTAGTTGTGGAGTTATTAGCTTTTTCTTCTCTGCTTGGAGAACCCATGCTCGGTGCCTATTCCTGGATCTTGTGATTCTGATCTCAGGATGCTCTGCTCAGTAGAACCTGGATTGGGCCTTGACACCCACTTTCAGCAGAGAATTTGGTGCCTGGACACAAGTTGATGGAGATCAGTGGTTTTACTGGGTCATAAACAGCATGTGATGTGCTGATACTGTTGTCCAGGCTTATCAAATAGTGACAATGCACTAGAGTTGGGGATGCAGTCAGAAATACAGGTATTTCCATTAGTAACAGTGGGCTTGGAGTGAGACCTCTTCCATGGGATACCACCTCTATACCCCAAAGAGCTTACATCTAGTAATCTGCTTGAAACCTTTCTTAGAAGAACATCAAACACCTGCCTTGTTGTAAAGCACTCAATGTAAAATTAAACGAATTTCATTGTTTTGTTAGGCAGATTACCTGTTTAATATGAAAGGTAAGTGGGAATGTTTTGATCAAGGATTGGTAAAATCTGGTTTTTGTTTTTAACCTGACCTGTTGTAGATAGAAATACTTAGCTGTTCAGCATTATCCATTTTAAAGAGCTTAAAGTTGGAGAGACTGCAGAAGAAAATCAATGCAATTGTTGTATTTTGTTTGCATTTTTATTTTTGCTTTTTCCATTCCTCAAAATGCCACCAGATAGTTATATCTTTAAAAGCTATGTCAAATCAAAAAATAATTCTAAATAGCAATAATGTCTCTTCATTGTCCGTCTCCTCTTTCTCACTGGCTTCTTTAAACTAAAAGCCTTACCTTTTTTGTTTATTTTTGCAAGGTTTGAAGACATAGGAGACAGTGCCTCTGCTTCTAAGCCTTGTATTTTTTCTTTATTTTACACATTCCACATTCTTAATTGTTTTTATATTGTGTCTTTTTATGGCCTGGCTACACTTACCTAAGTGTATGGTCTGTGATAGCTACTGATTTCAACAGAGTCAGGAGTGCGATTGCTATAAGGTACAACACTAGTGTGGTTCTCCAGTGTTTGATGCCTTAAGATTTTTCGTATGTGTTTATCATAAGGTTTGGCGTGTCAATTAGGGGACTGAACAGATGGAATAGCTTGGTTGTGGTTGATCAAAGTGAGACTGTTTCCATAGTCATTGGGTTCTGGTCAACAGAGTGTTTTAATTCCATAGGTTTTGTCTCCTTTCTCTGTAAAAGCAGTACTTTACACTTCTGTAGCAAGAGGAAGGTGGTGATTTTTCAGTTCTGATCTACTAAATCCTGATCCATCTTCTACTACCTACTACCAGGTTTTGGATTATTTCCTTTACAGATGTTCATTGACTTTGCTAACAAGTATTTTGTTCCACTTACTATTTCTACTGATATCTTATAGCTTCCCACTGCAAATACCAATGCTAATTATAAACTATATTTGGAAAACATTTTCTGCATCCTAGACAGTGCCTTAAGATGTCTCTAAGTCATTCAACAGGGAAAAAAAGAAATCTCGGTATTTCATCCTCAACTCTCACAGATTCTGTGGATGCCTATCTGTTATTGTGTAATGATTTAATTGGCACCTTTCCTTTCATGGATTATAAGTCAAAGCACAATATTAGCCCAACACAAACTGAAATGTAAAGCTTTACACTATTTGTGCTACTAGCCATTCAAAAAAATCTTTTTGTTTCTTTGCATTTAGTTAAACAAGTCAAATTACATGCTGATTGATGATAATAAAGAGAACGAAGACCATGCATCCGAGAGAGGAAGAACAGCCATAATTTTTTCCTTGAAGAATGAAATTGGAGGACTTGTAAAAGCATTAAAACTCTTTCAGGTAGGTAATAATCACATTGCCACAGCATCTCCGTATTTTTAAATTGTAAGGATGGTTTTGTAACACAACAGAATTAACAACATCTATTTATTAAGGATGTGATCCCTAACCTGGCTCCCATTGTGCACTCAAAATTACCCACAAAGGCAAATTTATGCCTCAGAAATTAGATCCTGTCTGATAAAAATCTTCACAAAATGTGTCACCTGCACTGACTAAGGACAGAGAGAGTTTTGTCTTTTCCTGTCATGAAAAGAGGATTGACAGTTGTTGTTTCTGCTGCGTAAAAGAGGTGGGTCTGAAGCTCCTGCCGATGGCAAGTAGACACTTGTGGTGCCAGCCCATGCTGGGTCAGGTCCTGTGCCCTTGCCACCCTGCCTAGCCAGACTGAGGCAGACTGCAGTTGTACAACTGCACTCCTTCGATTGCTGGGTAGATATTGCACAAGGAATATGTGCAGTGCCACTGTGCTCTGTCATCTGGCCCTGCATGTCTTAGCCTGGGGTTTTCTCTGAGTGCCTGATATCAGATATGTGATTAAATAATTTTTCAAATGAAAGAAAAATGAAATTTACGCCCTGAAAACTATTGCTTTTAAATCCCTTGTTTGCTTGTGAGATAATTACATGCTGACTTGATTGGCATTTTGGTGAATGTCCCTAGACCCAGTTGCTAATCAGCTTCCTATGGGAGGGATGAAAGAAAACGGTCTATGAATTTCAACCTCCTGACTGTGTCTTTCTGTGCTTCCTGAATGTAAATGAAATTGAAAGAACACAAGTTCTCTTTCATTTTCTTCTGAATGGGAAGATTTTTAAAATCATTTCCCCCCAATAAGCAGACTTCTATCAAGAGATCAAATTAACTAAAATAGCTTTACAAAGGTGGTGAATATTCATTTGAAAAAACAAGTTCCAGCTTTTAGTCAATCTGTTTGAAAACATTACTTCTTACAAAACAGGAGAAGCATGTAAATCTGGTGCACATTGAGTCGCGCAAGTCCAAGAGACGAAATTCTGAGTTTGAGATCTTTGTGGACTGTGACAGTAACAGGGAACAACTGAATGACATCTTCCAGCTCCTCAAATCCCACGTCAACATTGTCTCTGTGAACCCAACAGAGTGTTTCAATGTCCAGGAAGATGGTAAGTACCAAAGGCTGTTCTGATGAAAATACACTTCTCAATGTGTTGCCTGGAAATATTTTTATGGTGTCCATATCTGCATTTGTGTAGTGTTTTCAACCAGTAGCTACCAGGTTTATGCTTCTGTGTTGTGAATGAGTGTAGTTTGGTTGATATTAGCAGGGCTGCATTGGCTGATGTCACCTAGCCTATTTCAGACTGGTGTGAATGGTGGGTATGTTATCTGTGCTCCTGGCCCTTCACAGCACAACTATCTCTGCACCCTTGCAGGCCCCTGCAGGCTGGCACGTAGGTGAAGTCTGAATACAGGGTTTGGATAGGGACTGCACACTATGATGAAAGATGTATAATGCTCACAGACCCCAGTTCAGACACTGGTGAGAGGGGGAGATGGATTCTTAACTTTTCTTATGTAGCTCTTGATTTATTATTTTTTTTACCACATTTCATCACAACTGGTTACTGATATCAGTGTCAAAGAGGTGCCTTTTCACTTTAGGATGTTTCACGTCCTGCTTACCATTGCCTCTAGTTAAAGAGATACCTAATGTTCAGGGCAGCAAGAGGTCGCTCCCACATATTTCTCAGCCACTGTGCTTGGCACAGACTGATAGGTGGGGGAAAGTGAGATCTGGTGTCTTTTGCATAAAACCAGCTTGCCTTAGCCTTAAGTAAGGAGAATGTCAATCTAAATGCTCCCCTTGATGTTTTTAAGAAAACTGAAGAGCAGTGGGGCAGAAAACCAGTGTATTAATCACTCTGCCAAGAACTTGATTATACGCTCTCTTGGGCTTAAAAACCCCAAAAGTTAGTAGCAAAACTGTAATGAAACATCTCTCTAAGGCTGGAGGGCTGCAATTGCTTCCTCTCTTCCCTCACAAACCTCTCAGCAAAGCTGGGTGCTTCTGAGGTGCATAACCACAGAGCAACGTTTGTTTTCCATGGTCCGTAAAGTAGGATGGGACGACTCAAAGCTGCTCCCACCCTGTCCACAGACCACAGGCAAATCACACCTCTGCTCCTTTGCACTCTTTGTACCCTAGAAGCTTCAAAGTAGTGTGCAGAAGGAGGCCTTGTCTCAGTGGGAGCCTCTACATACTACTGAAGAATTAACAGTTTAAGAATTAACAGTAGTAACAGTTAAGGGCCACAGAAAACCCATATTAACTGTTTCCTCCCCTGGACACTTTGAAGCTGACTATGCTCTGTAGGCAGACTGTAGCAGTGACAGAGGAGGAAGTGTGAGCTGTAGGCTGGTGCCAGATAGGCAGAGGACTCCCTTGTCTTATTCATGACCCTTTTAATTTATAGATTTTGCTCATAACCACTATAGCCATACTTGAAAGTAGTGTTTCCTCCCTCAGCATGCTTGGCATATTAATAACTTCATGGATTCCATGTGTTCCCTAGACATGGAGAATGACCCCTGGTTTCCAAAGAAGATTTCAGATTTGGATAAGTGTGCAAACCGTGTGCTGATGTATGGGTCCGATTTGGATGCTGACCATCCAGTAAGTATCTTGCCCCCCCCCCATACCCTATACTCAATCCTTAGTGAAAATGTACTTTGTGGAACTTATTTTGAAAAAGTTGCAGCTTTTCCTCCTCCCTCTCCTTCCCCTCAATGGTGCCTCCATGGGTCCGAGCACCTTCTTTTTAGGAGTTTCATTTCTTTTTCCTAGTTTAGCCAAGGCTGTCACTGAATTCAGCTCTTGTGCCTTTCTGCAAGGGCTACGGGTCTGGGTCCTGAGTGGTTGCATACAAATTTAAAAAAAAAAGGAAAAAAAAAGCAGGCTTGGTTCCTCCCCTTTCTTTCTTCCTTGTTACAAATGGAATGAACAACTTGGTACTTGAGCAGTGCAGATGGGCAATTTGTCCTGTAATTTGGAATAATCAAGCAAGTAACAAAGTTTTTACAAATACTGATATAACTAAAATGAGTCCTTGTCTAATGAATATATAGTTGAGTGATTTTATGCATGCATCTTTATTTTGAACTGGAGTATTTCCTTAGTTCACAGTTATTAAGCATTTCAGACTACAGCTATGAGGTTTCTGCTATGTCCTCACGTTGTTACACAGCATACTTTTGTATTTCCTGACTGAAGAAATTTAAAGTGTCTTGTTTTAAATTGATTTATTTACTACAGTTTGTAAGCACATTTAACTTTGTTTTTCCCTTCCCCCAGGGTTTCAAAGACAATGTCTATCGCAGGAGGCGAAAGTATTTTGCAGACCTGGCTATGAACTACAAACAGTAAGCTTGACTTCTTCCAGAACAAGCCTTCTGGTTGCTTTGAAATAGTGGCAGAGTGGACTGGCAGGATCTCATGTTCCCTAGGCTCAGGTGTCACTGAGACATGCTTGACTCAGCAGTTGAAACTGGAGGGCTAAAATGAAGGGAGATGTAAGACAAGATTAAAAGGTAGATCTAGGCTATATTACAGCTTCCTGGGCCTCAGATCAGTCTGAGGATCAGCTCGCGGTTGCTTGGCCATTATGTCACCTGCAGCAGTGCTGATCCTCAGGTGGGAATCAATGCCAGTGCTTGCTTCCTGCAGTATAGTTAATTTGGACTCTGTGGTTCCTCCCTGCTTCTCTGGAAATGAGTGCAACAAAGGAAGAGGGTGCGCAATGTGTGTTTCACAGCTGCCAGTGCCACGACATACTGACTTAACTAGGGCAGATTCATTTCCTTTATGAAGGAGAGGAAGAGGAGGCGAAACCCAATTGACCACTGAGTGTAAACTCTGTGGGCAGATATTAATATTTGAGTTTTCTTTCCTGGTTCAAACTAGTGTATGTGATGTGTAGATAAGAAATTTTCTGTGAAAAGAAACTTGAAGAGCTTCTGTCTTCAGAGATGCTGCTTGGGGGAGGGAGCTCTTAAAGCAGTAAGAGTTTCATAGCCTGATGCTGTAAATTCTTTATAAGCATGATTTTCATGTTGCTATTACTTGCTTGAATTTAAGATGCCAAGTTCCTGTTTTGGAAATGACCTAGAAACACTGGGTGTGTTATTTTGTTATTAATCTAGAGCTCTGTTGCTTTGTGTATTAGTGCAATTAGTAACCACAGCACAGAGCCCGTTAGTGATAATGTATTGTTAAGAAAGATTCCCTTGGGAAATTGTTTGCCGTGCTGGTTACCTGGCTAGCAGTGGACTCTCAGTGTAACACTCCCATTCCTTTCAGTGGGCTTTAGGTCACATCCTTGCTATAATTCACTTTGAGATCCTGAGGGCTACATAGGAGAGATGGACTACGATTAACATGTTCAGACAGATGCTTGTCTGCTCTGCTTAGAAGCATAATTTTTTACCTATGCATATATTTAGCTGCTTCCATGCGTTGTGTTATTAATTTAGGGAATTCTTTTTTCTAAAACAAATCAAAAAGGTAATGAAAAGTAATTGTAATTGTAGACAGGGAAGTCCTACAGGGATATGTTCTCAGCTCCTGAAGCTGTAAAGGTTTTGCAGATATTTTCAGTGTTACTCTTAGCATTTAACACCTGAGACATTGTTAACAAGACCAAAGCTTTTAGGCTCCAGCGAGGTCAATGCAAAGATTGCTGTTAGTTGATTTAGGTGGAAAAGAGAGCAAGCCCTCTACTAAAGGCTCTCCAGGGCATACACCAGATCTCACTGTGTATTTACAGTGCCTAATGAAATGGAGTCTTCATGCTGACCAGGTGTCATAGCCATACAAGTGTTAAATAATAGTACTAAGTAAATGAGTAATTCATTGTTAGCCATTTACTAAGGAATGTCCTTTCTTCCTCTTCCCCTTGTAGTGGTGATCCAATTCCCAAGATTGAATTCACTGAGGAGGAGATCAAAACTTGGGGGACTGTGTACCGAGAGCTTAACAAGCTTTACCCAACTCATGCCTGCAGAGAGTACCTTAAAAACTTACCCTTGCTCACCAAGTACTGTGGGTACAGGGAAGACAATATTCCCCAGCTGGAAGATGTGTCACGCTTTCTGAAAGGTAATGTACTGATTTTGTTACAGAAAAAGGAGGTAAGGCCCATTGCAAATCACACAACTATTATATGGACACAAAAAGACATTCTTAGTCACTTTTGCTTTTATTCTTTGACATCCTTAAAGAGGAGTTTTAGCCATCAGTAATTTAATATATTGTGTCTTGGGTATATACAGTGACATTTGAGGGGCAATGCTACCTCTGCAGAGACTATTAGGATTGGTTAAAGAGGTATCTAGCTGTGTTGTGCTTGCTGTAAGGATGAAATTTTTAGGAAATCCACCTATACAGAGGGAGAGACATTTTTAGTAAACATTGGTCATTCTCAGGCTTAGGTCTGATTTTTCTAATTGTTCCTAATTTTTGCACATGCTCTTGAGCCAAGGTAGTGCTTGTGGCTTTTACCCCAGTTGTAGCAGGAAAGGTGACAACACTGTGCAATTCTACACTAAACTGATGTACAATTTCTTCATTCCTTTCCAGAGCGTACGGGTTTCACCATTCGCCCTGTTGCTGGATATCTATCACCCAGAGACTTCTTGGCAGGATTAGCATTCAGAGTTTTTCACTGCACTCAATATGTCAGACACAGCTCAGACCCTCTGTATACACCAGAGCCGTGAGTCGTTTAAACTTGGGGTAGGGTTTGAGAGAGAGAGTTTTGAATGTTGCTACCCAGAGCCAAGCTACTTAAAAGCTGTTCAAGAACACCAGCAAGAAAACGTTTTTCCTAAGGTGCTGAAGACTCATCCCTCATGATGAATGTAATGAAGTTTTAGTGTGCTCAAGTGCCACCTTCTTAAATACAGGATTTTCAAAAGTACAGCAAGTTATTGGAGAGCCCTTATATCTGTCATTGTGTGCAGAATTAGTGTAATTGAATATTTGATTTCAGCTTCATTTAAAAATCTGGGTTTAAATAATTGCATGGAGTTGTTATGACCTGCTCAGTTGTTTTCAGCTAAACATGATGGACATTTTTCTGTCTTTTGGATTTTAAATAGTTTAATGGAGCCATTGCATTGTTCAGTGATGCTACTTTTTTCACTCTGCCACAAAGGCAGATCATAAGATTTCTCATTTTGTCTTTTTTCCAGTGATACCTGCCATGAGCTCCTAGGCCATGTCCCTCTTTTGGCCGAACCCAGTTTTGCTCAGTTCTCCCAGGAAATTGGGCTTGCATCACTTGGGGCATCAGATGAGGCTGTCCAAAAACTGGCAACAGTGAGTGTTTCAGTGCCTGGTGATCCTGTTAAAAGCTTCGTGCTTTAGTAGTCCGATCTCACTCCTTTGAATAAATTTGGGGCTTCATATCAATATTAACTGCTAGACCTGTGTGTTTCACTGGTTCTTGGCTTTTAAAGCATAGAACCATTTTCCACGGCAGCAAAAAGCTACATTTTAAGGTTGATATGATTCATGTTTTTTTCACTTGGCTATCAAGTAAAGACGCAACTTCTGGTCGTAGATCACTTCTTCCAGATTGAAATTATGTACTCTGTTTCTTCAAAAAAAATCTTCTTACTTCTGGGAACATGATTCAGTGGTTTTAAAAGTAAGCTATTTCTTCAATATGTGGAGTGAATTGAAATGATATGGTGTTTTCATTGAATGTGATGAGCACTACCGTTAGATACTTTTCTGCCAAGAAACTAAAATAATAGAAATTAGTCTTATTTCCTGGATATCAGTTTTCTGGATGCTCTGGCAAAACATTTTAAGATGAAAATTAAATTTAAATGAAAAATAATTGATGCCAGTTATGAAAGAATGGGTTTGCTGATATTTTTATATTTTTTTCCCCGCCTGGTGTAGCTAGTGGTAAAATTTCTACTACCTTCAGTGGGAGCAGAATTAAGCCATCTATGAAAATAGCATTCCTCTCCATATACCTGCAGAAATCCTGAAATACTAAACATCTTTAATTTTATGGGCCACTAAGAAAATGAGGAACAAATTGTAGTAGTGGATGGATGTTTTCACTTACTTGGAGATGCTGTCTATCCAGTGTTTCTCTTAAGCTGAAGCTGTGATGTCATGACAATATTTCTCAAGACTGATTTATGTCTCCATGTTCCTACTAACAGCTTCTGGCCTATTTGGGTGGTTTATAGGATCAGTCTTTCTTATTAGAAACGTGCAGTCCTGTGGTTCTTCACCCTTCCATTCTGGCTTCCCTCCTCTTTAGATATATGAGAAGGCTAACCAAGTGATGACTGTTTGAAACTGTTTGACATTATCTACTAATAAAAATGCCTCCATCTAGTCCGCCACAACATCTTTGCTGAAGGCTGAATTAATTTACTCCGTTCTCTGTTTCAGTGCTACTTCTTCACTGTAGAGTTTGGCTTGTGCAAGCAAGAGGGACAGCTACGAGTATATGGGGCTGGCTTGCTCTCTTCAATTAGCGAGCTCAAGGTAAGAATGTCCACTGCTTATTACTTCTTTTCTTTGTACCTCATCATTATCGTAACTTCTTTTTGCGAAATATAATTCTAAAAATCCTTCTTTTGAAAACTCCTAAATACCTACTAGACTTTAACCAAATTCACTGTTTCAATAGGCACTGGACAGTCTGCTTTTGGATATATGCTGAGCAGCTCCCAATGTCTTTTGCAGGAAGCATTAGATGACTGGTATTTCTTAACATTAGGTTCCAAGTAATAATTTTATGAATGAACCTCTGTGGGTTTAACCAGATTCTGAAAATATTCCTCTTGTTTACACATGAGGCTTGTGTCTGAGGAATCTCTTTTTTTGACCCAGATTGGCAGAATATGACTGCTCAGATTTATTCCGTTTGTTCTGCTTCTCTCATCTACTGATAAAAATTTTAAGAAACAATGCACTAAATATCTTCTCACTTCATCTTTTTCTATTAAATCTACCTGATGTCATCTTCATTGTGGATTGTTTGGGTGGTGATGTTCTTCTGACATACGATAACACATTATGTTACCAGCACTCGCTCTCTGGCAGTGCCAAAGTCAAGCCATTTGATCCAAAGGTCACCTGCAAGCAAGAATGCCTCATTACAACTTTCCAGGATGTTTACTTTGTTTCTGAAAGTTTTGAAGAAGCAAAGGAAAAGATGAGGTACAGTTCTTTTCCCTTTTTTGTAAAAGCAGGTTTGATTTCATGTATCTCTCAGTAGCAGCACCAAACCCTTTTATCCTTATGGCAGTTTTATAGGTATCTTTCACAGGGTTGGAAAGCCAAGATTAGTTTTTGCTTGGTCTTCTATGTACTGGGTGGGAAAGATGAACCATATGACAATTACGACTATGTTTGTGAAAGTAAGTAGCTTAGAAAAATGGTTATTGATACCTGCTGCATACAGAGCATGCATTTGTGTTTTGTTTGTAACTCCCTCTCTTCTTTTTTCACTCAAATAGAGAGTTTGCAAAAACCATCAAGCGCCCATTTGGAGTGAAGTACAATCCATATACTCAGAGTGTGCAGATTCTGAAAGACATGAAGAGCATTGCCAGTGTGGTGAATGAGCTACGCCATGAGCTGGACGTTGTCAGTGATGCCCTCAGCAAGATGGGCAAGCAGCTGGAAGTTTAAAACCATCTCAGCAGTGTGGTGCACTTGGCCACACTTTTGTTTTCCCTATCATTTCTTTCTAGGCGTGTAATATGTTGTATGCAGAACTCTGTCCTTTACAGATGGATGAGTGGATAAGGATAATCACTTTATATTTTTTCTCTGTGCAAAGTCCCTTACAGGATGTACTGCTCCATCCCTCTTGGATAAAAAAAGGCCCAGAGCTGCCTTTGAGAAGCTAGCGGGGAAATAGAGAAATTGCTAGGCTGGAGCAAAAGTGTGGTCTGTGGATCAGGGCTGGATTCTGCAGAAGGTGGCTTATGAGGCAATAATGGAATAATTTGCCACAGGGAAATGTCTGTTTTGGACTCTAGTCTATGCTACTAATTTTATAGCATTGCAGACTTTATAGCATAGAAGCTGTAGGTAATTGGTGCTTCTAAATCTGTGCTACCAAGTTTAAAACTTGAGTGATTACAACGCAGGCATTAGGACACAAATAGCTGGAGGTTCACTGTGATAAAATTGAAGGGCCAAATCTTGCTTTCAAAAGGATCGTTCTTGTCCTCAAAGAATTTCAAATGTGCTGTTTGGCATGCTTCTAGTATAAGGCAGGGATACAGAGCTCTTGCATGAAATCCCAATTCTTTTTATTTCAAGAGATAGCTGTTGGCTCAGAGTCAGGATTTTTGTTGCTGTTCTTGATATTGCACCTGAGGGAAGATCTTTGCTTACAGAAACACCATTTGCCTTTTTCCTGATTGAACCAATTTAGAAAAAAATATAGCATGTCCTTAAGTACTGACTTAGCACAAAGCCTAAAACCATTTCTAAATTACAGTTTAGCATTCAAAATAATTTCATTGGTTCCAAGATAACACCAAAGCTCAAAATACCAGTCAAAGTTCATAGTCGAATCTTGCTTTTTGTAAGATAAAGTACCCTATTGATTGCTCAGTTGCTTTATTGAACTGCACGAGCTGCTCAAAGATACATTTTGTTTCTTCTTTACTAGGCCTGAACACCTTAATTTCCTATCAAGCAAATGGTAACTGAAAGGTTCAAGCATTTCATATGAATTCTGTGGCTCCAAATGCAACAAACTACCTTGTAGAATAAAATATATCTAATTCCAAAGAGCACTTTACAAGTTTGGGGCAGCAGCGTCCTGCTGAATTGTCTGTATCCCATGGTAGCAAACTTCTCAGTTTTCAGGGCTCCACAGTTTCAAGCATTTCTGCCAACCCTGCCAATGGAATGAATACGTGTACAGGATATAATACAGTTGAATGAAAAATATGTGATATGCAGGGTGTATTTAATAGCGTGTTAGGCACTGATTCTTCACTGCTAGTGCTTATCAGGAAATCCAGAATTTGCAACTGTGAAGGTTGCTGGAAAAATGAACTGAAATCTTAAATATACTGGAGATGCTCGCCCAGGATTTTGAGAAAGGACTTCCATAAACCTCTGCGCTTGATAACCCGCTTGTGTTTTGTATGTTTTCTAGCAGACCACATCTGCTCTGTAAGCAATTGCTGGCCCAGTCTGTTCATTGTTTAAATGAAGTCTTTTCTGTGACTATTAACCCATTTTATTTCTTTTTTAAAAAAAAGTATTTTATTTCTTTTTTAAAAAAACATTTAAGACATAGCAATATGGTCTACACCATTTATGTCTTATGTTACACTTTAAAATGGATTTTAGGAGCTGTGTCTTTCTGAAGAAGAAACCTTGTAGCTGAGTGATCAGGGAGGATCTGTTTTGTCTGCTTCTGTGGTAACAGTTAATATTAAGCTGCATTTTTAAACAAGTTTGTGTTTTGTTGTTGAAATACACGTAGATCTGTGTTACTTCAAATCTTTGTCTGAGCTATGTATACATTTCAAGTAGGAAACCTTATACTTGCTAAACTGGCACCTAATTTCAAATACTTGGGAAAACCAGCAATGGTATCTTTATTTGCACTCATGTAGCAAAAAAATTAAGCAAACTGCTAGAAGTAACACAGAGATGACGCATTTCTGTGACATTAGCAACATGTGTGCTTGGCTTTGTAGAACAATAATGATTTAAGTATCTTAAACTACTGTGGAAGCTTTAAATGTCAATGAAATACATGACATTGGTAATCAGTAGAAGTAAAAAATAAGCCTTTACTTCGGCACTGTAGCAATAAACACAAAGCACTCGCTTCTGACTCAGGGTTGATGTGTTTTGTTCTGTGGCTCGGATATTCCACACGTGACTTAACCACGTATCGCTCCCAGTGGAATTCTGTGAGGAGTGACTTGTTTTCTCCCCGATGTTTTAAAGGCTTGGTCTCTGTGGAACGGGCAAGTGTTACGGAAGCGGTTCCCGGCCCGGCCGGCCGCTCCCCACCATCCCGGGGCTCCGGCCGCTGGGGCTCGAGGGAGTTTGGGGCAGCCGCTGCCTCCCGCCCCTGGCAGGGGCACGGCGAAGCCCCACTACCTGCAGCGCCCTGGGCGCGGCGGCTCGGGTAGACGCGGCCCCGCCGGAGCCCGCCCCGCCCCTTCCTGCCCGGCCCTCGGCGCGGCGGGAAGCGCGCGCGGGCGCCCGCCCCATGGAGCTGGAACTCTTCGCCTGGGTGAGCGGGTGCGCTGCGCGGTGAGGGAGCCGGGGGGAGCTGCGGGGTTCGCAGCCTTGCGCACTTCCCTGTGGGGGCGGGGGCGGCCCGAGGTTCCCCAACACGAAAACAAATAGCGTTGCGGTGAGGGGCCCCGTGCCGCTCGGCGAGTAGCCGGGGGCTGGAGGCGCGTGCCCGGCCGCAGGGCGCTGCGGGAGGAGCTGAGGCCGGGGCTCGTACCCCGCTGCGGGTGGAGCGGGGGCTGGGGCTGGGGCTCGTGCTCCGGCGAGGGTCGCGAACCCCTCGGCACGGAGGGGCTCCGCTGCGTGGCGTGGGGTGAAATCCCGATTTTTCGGCTTTCTTTTGGTGGTTGATCAGAACCGTGATGTTACAGAATCACAGATTGACCTGAGTTGGAAGGAACCCACAAGGATCGTCGAGTCCAGATCCTGTCCCTGCATAGGACAAGCCCAACATTCACACCGTGTGTCTGAGGGCATTGTTCAGGTGCTTCTTGAATATTGCCAGGTTTGGCGCCGTGACTTCTTCTCTAGGGAGCTGTTCCAGTGCTCCACCACCTCTGGGTGAAGAACTTTTTCCTAATATGCAACCTAAACCTCCCCTGGCACGTCTTCCTGACATTCCCTTGGTCACAGAGGGAGCACCTCACAAGCAAAGCGGGTCTCGTGGCCATTCAGTGGGTGTCTCTCCTGCTTGTGAGCCTTTTGTGCTCTGTGGTGGCTGTGTTTGGCCACAACCTGTCAGTCTTGACAGGGTGAATGGAGATGGATGTGTTAGTGTTAGGACAGACCCGTGTGTCTCGTAGCTCCTCAGACACCTACTTTCTCTCTGCACCTTATCCTAACTCACCTGCTTGTGAAGACTTGAAAATTTGTTGCAAGTTACAGACTAAAATGAGAGCTGTGACAAGCCTTCTGAAAAGAATTATGTCTGTTAAGTAGCAGCATGCTCTATAAGTGTCTACCAGTAGTAGTGACTGTGAGACAACTTGATCTGCCTGTTGAGCTTGAATCCTGGCATCCCATCCACCTGGTAACTGTGGGCTGAGGCCAGCAGCCAGAGGCTTTTGTCTGAAATGTTGTTGTTTTTGTAGATACAAAATGTTTATTGCTAATTGTGTCACTTTGAGGTCCACCAGGTGCTGTGTGAGGCAGGGGCAAACAGAGGAATCATAGAATCGCCTTATTGGAAAAGACCTTTGAAATCATTGAGTCCAACCGTACCTGTCTGTTACTAAACCATATCCCTGAGAAACTCATCTACCTGTCTGCAGGGATGGAGACTCGACCACCTCACCAGGCAGCTGTTGCAGTGCCTGACAACCCTTTCAGTGAAGAAATTTTGCCTAATATCTAGCTTGAATCTTCCCTGGCGCAACTTGTGGCCATATCTTCTTGTCCTATTGCCTGTCACTTGGGAGAAGAGACCAACACCCACCTCGCTACAACCTCCTTTTAGGGAGTTGTAGACAGTGATGAGCTCTCCCCTCAGCCTCCTGTTTTCTAGGCTAAACAACCCTAGTTCCCTCAGCTGCTCCTTGTGGGACTTGTGGAGGAGGGCAGAGGAATAAAGGGGAGGTAGGGGAAAGCCCCTAGAGTTGCAGCTGGAGGCAGCGTGGGTGTTGAGCATTGCTATTACTGCAGCAAGTGCACTGGAAAAGTTACTGGATCCACCTTTGTGAATGAAGTTTGCTGTTCATACTATTGGACGTTTAATAGGCCTTAAATTGGCTAAGAAATTCCCTGACACGTTTCCACATTGTCAGTCGTTGCTTTCTATGATTGATTTTATGGCTATAGTTTTGTACTTGTAAATTATTGGTATATTTTCATTTTGACCACTTTAAGTTAATGAGACTTAGTTAATGAGGGTAAATGTTTCTGTTTTACTTGTTTAAGTTCTGGAATAAAGTAGCATGTCTTTCTGATCTTGTTTTGTAGGTGGACTGCCAGAAAGATTGGCATAAATAAGATCTTAGTGATGAATGATAATTATTAGCATTAAAATTGAATGGGTGATAATCATCCTGATAATAAGGCTTTCCTCCTTAGTAACTGTTAGCTTGCAGTTAAAGTCCTAACAGGATATATTCTAGTATATTTCTTAAAATACTGGAGTTGCGAGGACAGCCTTAATGTCAGCAAATTTAGGAGAGTCCTGTTCTATAATTGTAGAGGTTCTGCGTGACAGCAGTAAGAATGCAGATTGCCATTTTGAGGGATTTTCAGGAGCAAATACTGGCAGATTAACCTGTGACGTGTCCTCAGTAAGCTTCTTCACTCTTAAGAGCAGATGTGTATCTCTTTCTGTTAACTTTTAAAAACTGTGTTATTTTTCTGTGTGTGTTTAAAGGGTGCAAACAGCTATGGACAACTTGGTCTTGGTCATAAAGAGGATGCATTGGTACCTCAGTCACTGAAAGACATTTCCTGCAAATGTCAAGACATCAAAAGCATCACTGGAGGAGGGGGACATTCTGCAGTTATCACTGGTAAAAACATTGCACTTGAAAGGAGTGTGTGATGTCTAAACATTTTTTTTCTTCCTGGTTTCCCTCTTGATATGGTGCTGCCACCTATCTCTGGCTTTTGTTTCTGAGCAAGTACCAGTTAGTGGCAAAACGGTTTTGTGTCAGTTAACTCAATATCTTTGACAGATTCCTGGTTTGCTTATCTTCTGTGGTTTCTTTATGGCTATGTGAGGACTGTTTCTTAACCTGTTTCATATAACAGCTTTTCATAACAAGCAGCCCATTTTTCTGTATAGCGGATTGTTGGAAGGGAGAAGTCAAGTGGGAGGTTATTCGATCTTGAGAAGTTTCAAGGTAAGGAGCAGAGGATAACATCTGGTCTTTGAAAAGTTCTGCTTTAAGCCATAGCTAATTATGGGAAAGGAAGGATACAGACAGATGTGAACGGGATGAAAAACTTCATGGATCTTAGTGAGGAGTTCCTGTGTACCACATGGATTGCCTTCCTTGACAAACCTAACTTTCTATAGCTGTACTTATTCAGAGGGGTTCCTGATGCATCAGAAATAATGGTTTCTTCTTCTTTTTGCTTGATTGCAGTGCCTAAAATGATGAATAATCAGTGTTGGTATTTGTCACATGGTCTCATGGCATGTACACTCTTTAGTCTGTGAAGTGGAACATGATTTTTTGTTTTGTTTCTTTTTTTTTAATTTCCAGGTGCGGGAGAACTCTTTGTATGTGGCCATAACAAAGACGGGCAATTAGGATTGAATCACACAGAGGATGTACTGCATTTTACTTTGTGCACTGCCCTGTCCGGCTTTTGTGTAAAACAAGTTGCCTGTGGCTGGGATTTTACCATCATATTAGTAGGTAAATTTGCCTTTGCGAGAGCTGGAGTAATAATTGATGTAGGGAACACACTGAAAGTCCCACGTTGCTATTGCTTTTGTGATGTACAGGCACTTGCAGGCTTTAAGCTGCTTGCCTTGCAAATTAAATTGCTCTGTACTCCTTGTATCCCAGAGAACTTCAGACCTTTACTGAACATGATGTGTAAAACCAGAAGCCTATGGCCTTAGTGACTTTGAAATGGGACATGTTTTTCTTGAGCTACTTGGCTGTGATATTTTGCTTGTTAGAATGTTACAGTGCTTTGCTTTTGCTCACGGATTTACTGATTGGGCTCTAACACTTTATTTTGCAGAATCTGGCCTAGTTCTGTCCTGTGGGTCTAATTCTTTTGGACAATTAGGAGTTCCTCAAATATCAAGTCCGTGCTTGATTCCACAAAAGATTGAGGTAAAGATTTTAAAAGAATTGTGCTTCACAGCTCTGTACTTTATATTGCTTCCAACAACTTAAAATGATTGTCTGAGCTGAGGGGACTTTAAGCCAGACTCTTCAACTATTTTGTTATAGTGTCTATCCGTTACAGTAAACTTACAAAGTAAAGCACCAAAGATGATTGTTGACGCAGAAATTAGAAGCTAAGGCTACTTTTCTTCTTGTATGAAGAAGTTGCTTACTTCTAACAGAAAGTTGTTTCTTTCACTAGGGATTATAACATTTCTTACTATATTTTCATGACATCTGTGGAATGAGTCTGATGCTCAGATCGTAGAATCATAGACTTGTTTGGGTTGTAAGAGACCTTAAAGATCATCTAGGTCCACCCTCCTTGCCAGAGGCAGGGACACCTTCCACTAGACCAGGCTGCTCAAGGCCCCATCCAACCTGGCCTTGAGCACTTCCAGGTGGATGATGTGAAGTGATACTGAAGGTAGAGAAACTGCAAATTTACTCCAGCTGAAGTTTTGCCTCAAGTTTTCAAGATACTAGATATGTTTTGCTACATGAAGGGTATGGGCCTTCACTGTATTTTGGAATTCTTTGCTTAACAGCTCAAAGAAAAACAAAATGAGCCAGTAATAATCAACCCCTAGAAAAAGCAAACTGCCTGGTGGAGTTCCACAAAGTTATCTGTGCCAGTTCTTCTGATCTGTTGCTTTTGTGCTGCAGTTCTGTTTAAGTACATGTTGGTTTTTTAAGTGCATTTATAACTGTCAAGATTTTCTTCCCCCCAAATGAAGACTGTATTTTTATTTCTTGGCTGTAGAAACAGTTAGATAAAAATAAGCTTTGTTACCTCCACAATAATAGAAATGTGAGAAAGTATGTAGCTGCAGGAAAGCTAGATTTGAGAGAGTAAACTTTAATTTTATCACTTTTGAGATTTTTGCAGTTTTTACTTTTGTCTGTAAAGGAACTGGCAACTATATTAACTCACGTCTTATCTAACTTCCAGTATTTACCATAAATATCACCTTCCAAGAATGGCAAGTTAGATAACACTTCCTCTGTTTTCAGTTATCTTCAATTGTAAATGCTAAATGCTGGACTCTGACAGCATAGCTGATGTTGTTTCTGTAAGTTATGTGGAAACCTGTGGTGATACTTGTAGATGAGGCACTGCTGAGTGTGAGTAGGGAGTCTGGAATGTAGCCCCAAATTAATTGCTTAAAAATGTTTTAAGTAGTAGGTACTGAGACTTCTGTAACACCAGAAAAGCATTCCTGTTGTTGGCTGTAAGACTAACAGTTTAAATAAATTTCTCACAGGAATTCTAATTAATCCCTAATTTACACTGTAGTTTCTTATTTAGAGAACACTAATGTAATTCTTTTCCATCCACATGACCTTTCATGTTTAATGAAAGCAATAACTACAGAGAAGACAGGATTCTTAGACAAGAAATTTGGCCTCATGGCTCATGCCAGATGGTCCTTTGCTTTTGTTAATGTAGGAGAGAAAGGGCAGCTGATCGACTAGGTAACCCTGAGTGAATAGGGATTAACTCACCAGATGTTTCTGTATCCTTGATGTTTCCTGGGAGCATGATTCCAGTATGGTGCCTTGGAAATGTTAGTATTGACAGTCCTAATCTGAATCTGTGTGAATACCTTTAATTTATTTGAAATATATTCTCTTTTGGTTAAATCCTGTTAAATGCTTGGGCTTGATGCCATCTATTTTAAATAGTGTCACATCTGTGAGAAGAAGAATAAATTTGCAGAATACTCAGAAGTGGAGAGGTTCCACAATTGAAGTACCTTGTGGAAAATTAAGTCACTCATTTATGCATGTGTGACTTGGTACAGGCTTCTTGTGCATGATTGCATTGGGTAACCTTCAGTGGTGTAGGTGGCACTATCAGATGTAATGTTTGTGATCAGAGGACTTAGTAAGGCTGAACAGCTTGATGGGACTTATTACTGCTTGTCACTGGTAATTTTCTGTGAAAGTTTTGATATAATTCTTGAGAAACAGAGTTAATATTAAGAAATAAACATATCTGTATTGCCAAGAAGATTCCTTTTTTGGTGTTATATATTGACTGTGGCATTTTATTTATTGCAATGAAACTGTACATCCAGCTGTTTTGCTTGATTTTTATTTTTTGAAAGTGTTCCCACTAATTTTTGTTGACCAAAATTTACTTCCTTTGTGATACAAAATGTTGATGTGTATTGTGACAAGCAGGCTGGAATTGCAAGAAGTATTTTCATGGTGTTCCACTTGTGTTTGGCGTATTTTGCTTTTATAAGCACTAAATGCAAAAAGCCACTAAAACATTTTTCCTTTACTTGAATAGTCTCTCAAACAGAAGGTGGTGGATGTTGCTGCAGGACTGAGACATGCCCTTGCAGCTACAGGTAAAGGTGTCATCATTCTTATTTCAGTAACAAGTGAAATGGAGTTTTAATGGCTTGGAGGGGAAGAAGGAGGAAAGATGATGAAACTTACTTTAACTTCTGTTTATTTGATTTACAATGGAGGTGCAACAAACCACACATGCTCTTTCATTTTGGTTTAGTTTTACATAGACTGTAGTATGGTTTCCAGGTAGCGGAATCTAGCTGAAGATGCAGAGGAGATTTTTGGAAGAAGAGTTGCATCCCTGTGCCTGTATGAACACTGACAATTAAGCTTCCCTGAATTCTCTGCTCAGTGGACATCTTGATTCAGGGCTAGGTCCAGTCTCTGAAAGGTCCTGAGGAGAAGCCAAGTGACTTCACTCCCTCAAGTATGCTGGACTGCACAAACAAATTAGGATGAAGAGAAGGAAAGGGCAAAGAAAGCGCAATAAACTTAGACTAATAAATAAATTGTGTCTGTTCCTGAGGTGCTACAGCTATAGGGTTTCTGATATTGAATCCTCAATAACGTCCTGATATGCGCCTCAGAGAACTGAGACAGGTTGCTTAGTATCTTCTTAGTTTTCTTACCTGTATAAATGAGACTACAACTGTTTGTTGCTTGATGACTTCACTGGGGTTATCCGTACATTTATGTAGTATATTTTATGTGGCATTTAAAGGTCTTTTAAACTGTAATTTGAATCAGTGAGAATGAAGAGAATGTACCTTTAAAACTGATTAATGAGTTAGGTGATTTTGTTGCTGGTTAATGTGTTCTGATCTCTTCTATCTGTGTTTACTCTGGAAAGAGAGCGGTTTGGTGGTTCAATGGGGAACTGGCATGGCATCTCGGGCAAAGCGTGCAAACCAAGGAAAACACCTCCCTCTGTTCTTGACAGCAAAGGAGCCCTGTGAAGTAACAGGTAATTCAGGAATTTGATTCCTTTGTAAAGGTGGATAGAGCAGAAATATAATTTGGGATGACCTGTAGCATCCTTCTATTATAGAGCCGTTTGGTGTTATAAACATGTAGTGAAGTATCTGAAGGATGGAATGGGCATACGAGGTCATAATCTAGGGGCGAAAATGATAGTGGATCCTGCAATATCTATGGACCAAAAGTAGAGGCTTCTGTCAAAATGTTCATCATCATCCTGTTGTACTCAATAGAGCACTGTTTTTTGTCTATACATGAAATTACATCTACTGTACAAATTTGATGAGACTAACTTTTCTTTAGGCCTGGAAGATGTAAAAGTGAAGAGGGTTGCTGCAAGCTCCTATCATTCTGTGTCACTCACAGGTAGGCCTTGGGCGTACAGGTGAAAGTCCTTCTCTTGGTCTATAAAGGTTTTTTTTCTTTGGAAGTATTTGTCAATTTTAGTTAGACTGGTAAAATTTGATCTGGCCTTGTTAGTGCTGGTTAATTGTTTTGTAGTTTTGGATTCTGAAAACTTGTTTTTTTAAGAACTGGATTCAAATTTTTAATTTTCAGAATTCTGTGTGTTTTTTCTTGGGGTCAGGCATGACGGAGCCCTTACAAGTAAGTAATGGTCAAGGTTCCTTACTTAATGGTTAGAAATTCTCAAAGAATTTATGGAACCACATGGTTGGTAAGTCTAGGGGCTGCAGCCAAATTGTTAACTCTGGATCGGTGAGTACTGGAACCAGTGCAGCCCTTTGTCTATGGTGGTTGTCTCAGGAAAGGCTTCTGACACTGTCTCACTTCTGCTGCGTGAGCTAATGCCCCTGCATGAAACTGTGCTGTGGGATGGTCTGGAGCTCTTAGGTGGCTCTAATATAACAGTATGAGGTAATGTAAGAGCACGGGCTTATTTAAAGCAGCAGGAAGTTACTTTAATCACTTAGGCACATCCAATAGTGCCATGAGTCTGCCATTAGTTCTTTGATCTTTAGGCAGTTCTCTGTGCTGGGGTATTAAGTATCCAGTAATAAAGTTTCTTTATTGGTTTTTTTTGGCAGACTGGGAGAACGGGAAACAGTAGCTTTTCATGCTGTCATCTTACAGTTTTGAAGGCCAGAAAATAATTTGAACCTTATGAAGACAAGCCTTTGCCAAACTTTACAGGGACAAGTTCTTAGCAAATATGCGACCATCTGGTACCTCTGTCATCATTAATGGAGCACTGGAGTATTTGCTGATGCAGATCTACAGAGATTTAGTTGTATGGGGAGGTGTTACAAGATGTAAATTATATTGAATTCTGAGATGCGAAGTGTATGTAGAATTAGCAAAGAACAACTATAAGGACAAATAGAATCTACTTTAGCTAATTAGCACTTTATTTAGAGAGTGAACAGATTAGTCTTTCATGCTTTTGCTTTTTATTTAAGAGAGCAGTCTATTTGGCAGCAGGGGGACCAAGATTAAAAAAGGAAATGCCAAAGATTTTAATAATGTGACGGTGTTGCTGCCCTTCATCCTGCAAGATACTAGTTATTAATTAAAATACTATGTATTTTAAAGATACTTGATATAGTAAAGATACTACTGCAGGGTGCAGTATTTAAATGGAGTGTTTTTTCCCCAGAAATCTCTCACAGTGGTGCAATTTTCTGGTAGGATACTAATAACCTGCAGTCAGGCAGGTTTTTGACACAGGCAGGGTTACTGCAAACATGAACCGTGTTTTTTTTTAAAAAAAGATGGTAGTCTTCCTGTATCCAAACAGGCCTGAAAGCCCCAGTGAGAGGAATTATGTCTAAGTTTTTGTTAAAATCTGCTCAAGAAATGAGATGAGGGGTGAACATGCAACATTTCCAAGGATAAATGAAATGTGCCTTCCAGAGGAAAAAAAAACAGGTGACAGAGGCAGTGTATGTTACTTGTGGTACCATGAATGGCCGTGATATTTTTTTTTGTTGAAACAAGCTGTTTCCATCACCTTTTCCCCTCTCCAGAAGGTGCATGTACTTCACTCCGGGAAGGAGTTTATAATTGAGTGGAAAATTTGAATGAAACATCTGCTTGATTTGTTTTTCCTTTTCATTTCAGTTGTGTTGTTTTATTGAGGAATGTGGTAAATTCTGCAGATGACTGTCATTATGTACCTTGACAAGTACTGGCTTTTCTCCTCACCCTTGTTTTTCACCAGCGTTACTATAGTGGAATTCTGACTCATTCTTCCTGTGATCAAACTGAGATCCTTAAATATGTTGTAGCCTAAGTCCTATGTTTTTTTTTTCTTCCCTCTGAAAGATTTACTTCTGTTGTGCTGCTTGTAAAGAGTTCAGCGCTGACCTCAGACTTTCAGAAGCCTTGGGTGTTGTAAATGTGTGCTCTGAACGATTCCACATTGCAAATGATATGCCTTCGTCTTTCTGGGCCTATGACCATGTACGTCATGTGTGCAAGATTTATTTCTTATGCTTGCAGCTTGTACAGGGTAGCAAAGGAATTCAGGAGACCTGACGCAGCTCGTGTTCTGTTAAGTGTTTTTTATGGATTATATATTTTTAATAGGGAGACCTAGAACCTGGGTGGAATGATTTTTGTGCTGAAAAAAATGAACTAATGATATATAATATCTGCAGAAGGACACATCTGAACAGTTATCTTGTTACTGTCAAATGATCATTAAGCTGTGAGCTGCTCCAACTTGCACCAGTGAAACATGGGAAGCAATGTGGATGTTTCTGTAAATACAGTTATCCCTGAGATTGGATTTCTGGAGTGTGCACTTGCACGAATGCTTATTCTACAAAAGGGATGGGGAAAGGCAAGTTATTATGTACACAAGTCTCTCGCTAATTGTCTAGCATTTTTATGAGGCATTACAATATTTTAATTCTACCTTGTGGTGAGTGGTACCTGCTTTAGTTGAGTGGTGTGTCACGTTCCTTTAGGAAGTGACTGAGCAAGGTGAGACAAAGAGCGTTAGATTGCCTGTGCTTTGGGGGATTTACTGAGTTTGCTTGAGCTGAAGATGAAAGGAGTTACGAGCAGAGCTAGGAGTCTCTAGCTCTTGCAGAGATGCTGGGAGACTGTAATGCAAGGTAGGAGCAGCCAGCCAGGCTTTGAAAAGTCCCAGATACTGAAGGGAAGTTAAATTATTTGCTTCAATTCAGAAAATTTACTGTACTGAATTAAAGTTTTGGGGTGGAGGTAAAAGCTGGCTTGGAAGAACAAGAGTAGACTGAGAGGGGCTGCTCAGAGAGTGTCCTCAGGATTTTTTTCTTGGAGAAGTTGACTACTGTTTTCTAGTGGAATTTGGCCTTTGCTATAAACATCTTTCAGTCTTTTTTTGAGGGACTTACAGTGGAAATGAGGTCTAGGCAGTTTGACCTGAAAGCTATGATTGTTTCAGGGAGTTAGCCTGTTTTAAGGGCTACACTATGTTTTTAAGTCCCTTGCAAATATTTCTGATATCCTAGTTACAGTGTCCGTGCTTGTGGTAAAGAGTGGTGGGAAGAAGCATAGGGAGAATGCAAAATGAATGCAACATTGTTCTTTCCTCAGCATCACTGAGTTAGAGCCTGTGGTGATCTGGTGGTGCTCTATGTGTATCTCTTTCAATGAATTTTACTTCTCTGTCTATTGTAGATGAAGGACACCTATATGTCTGGGGTAGCAACAAACATGGGCAGCTAGTAAGCAAAGAGATCTTTCTTCTTGAGCCCAAGAAGATTGAGACTCAGTTTTTCTCACATGAAAAGGTTGGAGCAGTTTGGAGTGGCTGGACCCACTTGGTGGCACAAACAGGTAAGATATCTAAAAAGCAGCACCATATGGAACCAAAACAGTAGATTGTCTTTATTGCATGCAGACAGTGATCTGGTTGGATGCAGAATTTTGTAGTTTCATCTAAGCAATGGTTGTCTCTTGAAAATAAGGGCAGACATCATTTGGCTTCTGTTCCTGAAGTATTATTGTGCTTATAGATTGGAGGGCCTAGCATCTTCATAAATGCAGTAGCACTTGCAGGTGCACACCAGAGGGATTCTGCCTCTCTGCATCATCAGGTTACTGGTATACCAAAACACCTATGAGCTTCTGAAGATCGTTCTGCTGGCTAAGTTATCACATCTTTGGAGAGAAAAGAATTTGATGGAAAACTTGCTTCAGAAAATAGAGAGGTAGGAAAATACGGCTGCAGTTTCTAAGACACGTGACTACTATATTTGGCAGGAAGATAACAGGCAAAACTCATTCAGGACACAAGAATTAGAGAGAGGGGAAGATAATCCTGAGCAAGTGTCTGTCTGAAAGGTGTGAGGGCACAGATATGTACTGTTCCCAGGTTACCTCAGTGTTAGCTGAGGATCTAAAGAATGGGCTTAGCCGAGAGCCTTCTGCTTCTGCCATCCCATTTGTTAACACATAGTCTAATTGCAGTAAGTGAAATAAATTCCACGTCTTTACACAACTGTGATAACCTTTCTGTAGTTCAAGAGTAAGCCTTTCTTTTTATGCTACTTCCCTTTGCTAAGGTGTTTGAAGGACAAAATCGTGTTCAGGAGAAAGTCAGTAAACTAAAATAAGCTGGCATGTGTATGTGTTTGTGGTCAAACCTAGAAAATATTTAGGAAAGAGCAGTAAAAAGAGGCTTTGTTATATCTGATGAAGGCCACTTGAATGCATTTGCATTCTTGCTCTGTTTTGAAATGCAAAGGTGTAGATGAGATGGAAGGGTAAGACAGATATCTGAAACTATTTTGTGGTGTTAACGCATGAACAGCCTGTGTTATTTACTTGTGTTGGATTTTGTGTGATGTGATAGTTAAGACTAACATGAGGATGGAAGTCTTCTATAGATCAAACAGAACAGCCAGAGTTATATTAGCAGGGGTAACATACGTGCATTTCTGTGTTTGGGTTGTGTAAACTGCCAGGTGAGGAGATGAAAAGCAGATGAAAGCATTTTTCCTAGAGTCACACTGGAGATTGAAGAGCCTATTGGTCTGTCAGGATGCAACCTGTTTGGTAGAAAAACTGCAGAAAGGGCCCCAGATCTGTTATTGATATTTACTTCGTTATGCGATTATGGGTACTGCTTCAAGGTACCCTTAGAAGGGTTCATCCAGTTCCAGTCCCCCGCCATGGGTAGGGACATCTTCCATTGGATCAGGTTGCTCAAAGCCCCTTCCAAACTGATCTTGAACACCTTCAGGGGTGGGGCTTCTGCAGCTTCTCTGGGCCCGCAGGTTCCAATGCCTCACCACCCTCACAGTCGAAAGAACTTCTTCCTAATGAAAGTCTAAATCTCCTCTCTTTCAGCTTTTTTTTTTTTTTTTTTGCTCCCAGGCAACCAGCAACAGAACAAGAGGGCACGAGCTTAGACTCTGCCAGGGAAGGTTTAGGCTGGGTATCAGAAAAAAGTTCTTCACTGAACGAGTAATCAGGCATTGGAATTGCCTGCCCAAAGAGGCAGTGGATTCACCATCCCTGGAGGTTTTTAAAATAAGACTGGATGTGGCCCTTAGTGCCATTATCTAGTAATCATGATAGTGTTGGATTAAGGGTTGGACTTGATGATCTTGGAGGTCTCTTCCAACCCAGATAATTCTATTATTCTATGATTCTAAAGCTGTTACCTCTTGTCCTGTCACCTTTTCTTAGTTGTGCTGGTTGTTGTCTGAAGAGTGCACTGGGCTGCCTTACTTGGCTCCAGCATCTCTCCTGATGTTATCAGCGTTTCCTTTTCAATCTGCAGAGCCATGAAGCAGTTCTGCAAGGACACTTCAGACTTCAGGGAAATCCTTTTCCTCCTGCTGGGCCTTGCAGGCTTCCATTCTTCTGCATTATTGTCCCCCCTCCCTTCTGTGTGTGCTGGTGGGGAAGCTTTTAGCTGTTTGGCCGTGGGGCTGTGGGTCCACTGCAGACTGTGCTTAGAACCACCTATGTCACTCCTTCTCAGCCATCCTGATGCTAGGCAGCTTTCTCATCGCTTTCTGCAGCTCAGCCACCGGCTGCAGGAGCTCCTCCACCTGTGCACACCCTCTGCAGGCAGCTCTGCCACCTATCTCTGCCCCAGGAGAAAGTTCCAGGCACTTCCTGCAGTCTGAGGCCTGCACCACAGCCTCTCCCCTCAGCAGCTCCATCTGTGTGGAGTCATCAGCTACTGCTGGGGCAGATGGTGCAGATCCCCCAGCTGGAGCTGCAGCGTTTGCTCTCAGACGAGTGCCCACCACTCTGCCTTGACAGTCAGGTGGCATGAGTGCCCTTGATCTGTGCAGATGGTCACAGAACGTCAGTGGTTGCTGGGTTCTGAGTACCTCAGGTCTCCCACTCGGCCAGTGGGATGCCTCTTCGAAGAGGTGCCCTCCCTGCACACTCCTGGTCACTGTGCTCCCTAAGGCCACCTTTTGTTGGAGTGAGGGGTGGCTGCCATTCCTGCTGGCCCTGCCCATATTGTGAGAGCCGCTGCTTCCTTGCAGGTACATGCTTCTGCTCACCTGGTGCCTGGTGGGTGCATGTGCCTACCCCAAAGCTGATTGCCTCTGTGAGTGAAGGAGGTGTCCTTCCTTTAAATGGAATTGACATGCCCAAAGGTCAGCAGGTGCTTAACTGCTTGTTAAACCGGTACTGAAAATCCTGAAGCAGTCGTGCAGTAACATCCCTTGCTCTGGAGAAAAGTGTCTGTTTTAATTCATAGAATCATAGAATTTCCTGAGTTGGAAGGAACTCACAAGGAACATTGAGTCCAACTCCTGTCCCTGCACAGGACAAGCCCAACGTTCACACCATGTGTTTGAGGGCATTGTTCAAATGCTTCTTGAATATTGTCAGGCTTGGCACCGTGACTGCTTACCTGACGAGCTGTTTCAGTGCTCCACCACCCTCTGGGTGAAGAACCTTTTCCTAATATGCAACCTAAACCTCCCTTGGCACATCTTCCTGCCGTTCTCTTGGTCACCAGAGAGAAGAGATCAGCCTGCTCCTCCTCTTCTCCTTGTGAGAAAACTATAGGCTGTGATGAGATCTCCCCTCAGTCTACTCTTCTCCAGGCTGAACAGACTAAGTGACTTCAGCCACTACTTATATAGCTTCACGTCTAAACCCTTCACCAACTTTGTATCCTTCCTTTGGATACTCTCCAGTAGCTTTTATATCCAAGCTTTTATATAGCTTTCATATGCCCAAAACTGCATGCAGTGCTCCAAGTGGGGCCGCACCAGTGCAGAGTGGAGTGGATCAGTCCCCTCCCTCGACCAGCTGGCAATGCTGTGCTTAATGCACCTCAGGACATGGTTGGCCCTCTTGGCTAGCAGGGCACACTGCTGGCTCATGTTCAACTTGCCATTGACCAGAACTCCCAGAGCCAAACTCTTGGTGCAGGAATGTGGAGGGATGTGATATGCATGACTAGAAAAACAAATCGGTTAAGCGTTCTGTTTCATAGTGCTTGTTGTTTGACATCAAAGTACATGAGAGAAATGTCACGTAGAAACAGCTGTGTTATTCCAGCTGTTCTCTTTGCTGTTTAAAAGAAATGATTGAATTCTCATTTTTAGAGGATGCTATGTTGAAAATTTCAGAGGTGTAATCAATGCTATGTGCTCCTTGGAAGCTTTTCCAGTGGAGTAAAGGAATTTCTCTCAAAATGTATAGTTCTTGAATAAAGTGCTTAGGGCAGTAGAAGACATATATTAGTCAGGATAACCCAATTTTTTAAAGGAGAGTCTTGTTGACATGGGTTGCATTGCTTCGCTTTTTCTTGGTAATACATACCCACCATGTAAAACTTCCCTAAAGTTTTAAAAACATTAGTGTTTCACTTAGTTGACACTTATCAATGGCCGTTACAGAAATGAAGTGAATATTTTAGTATTAAATATTTTTTAAGAAAAAAAAGTCAAGTGACGAGCAGCTATATTTTTTCCATGAATGTTTGAAAAGAATTTAAGTAAAAATAGACTGACTTTTTACATCTGCATTAGAAAACTGGGCAAGTGATGCCGTGGCATAAGTTATTGCTTAAACTGAATTTTATGTACGAATGAACCTTTCAGGGAGGTGGTGGAGTTGCTGACCCTGGAGGTGTTTAAGGGGAGACTGGATGAGGCACTGAGTGCCATGGTTTAGATGATGGTGTTAGTGTTGGGATATAGGTTGGACTCGATGATCTCGGAGGTCCTTTCCAACCTTATGATACTGTGATACTGTGAAAACAGCATAAATATTTTCTTCTTCTGTATTAATGTTTCCCTTTCTTTAAATTTCTTCTCCACTCTGTCCTTACAAATGATTTTAATTACACCTGAAATCACTTTAATACCTGTGTCTCTTTCATATTTTATATTCTGCCTTGTTCAGCAGCTCTTCTAAAAGTCCTGTTGTCTATCATTTCTCTTCTCTGAGTTTAGTCAACTCTCTTTTCATTTGCTGTGGTTTCTATCATAAAGCAGATCAGATTCAAGAAGTTAATTCCAGAGAAATGAGTTGCTTGACTTAAAGATATTAAGGAATGTTTTCATAGGATGTTGTGTTTTATATCCTCACCCTTAACTGATCCTCATCAGCTCCAATTCTTTATCCTTTTTAGTCGTAGGGATGTCTTTTGGGCTATTTCTATTTTACACAATGTTATTGTAAAATAACTCACAAAATCCTTCAAGACAGACTGCTGCTTCTTTTTGTGCCTTGATCCTTTTGCAGAGGAGAGACAAACAATTTTGTGGCACCAGTAGTACTCCTTCAAAACACGTTATATTATTTTGCTGCTACTGATGGTCCTAGTTGATGATGGTTGGTCCAAAAAGATTGAGGGATCCTCATTGCTTTTTGCTCAGGTCTTTGATAAAGCTTGTTTGTGTCTTTGGTTTAGTTATTATTTTCTGCATGAATGCTTGTATCAAGTGACTTTCATGCTTTCATTTATGACAGGGCAGTACTGTTTTTCTTTATGTGAAGGATAGACCAGATGCATTCTTCTGGCCTTGGACTCTTGAGTGCAAGTACTATTCTCTTCAGGCAACTGCTCTGTGAAATGTCTTGCTTCCTTTCCAGCACTCTGCTTAATGGCACAAGGAGAGCCACTGCATTTCAGGTGATGTTATTTTGGAATAATAATGAGCAGCTGTCTTGCATCACTCTACTTAACAATGTCAACTTTAATTTGTGGGCTTTCTCAAGTTGATTCAAACCCTTTGAGGGTAAATGCTGAAAGAGAGCTTATTGCTTAGATCATTTAAAAGAGAGCTAAGTTGTGGCTCGTAATGCTGAAGATATAAATTAGGCTACTTTGGGAAATGATAAAACTGATCTGACTTGAAGGCAAACCTAAATATAGCAAGAGAAGTCCGTTAAAGACTTAGAGGTGAATCCTCAACTTCAATTCAAAACAAGTTATTTTCTTTTTAACTGGGATGCCTAAAAAATAACTTTCTTAATCTGGCCTGGTTTATTATCTAAGCATTCTGCTGAATACATTCACTTCTCTTATTTTTCATGTACTGTCACATGAAATTTGGCCTTGTTTGAGTTCAGTTAAAAAAATTCCAAGCTCTTTCACCCAGAAGGAGTTACCTTAAATAAACAGTTGAGATGGTATTTCTGCTGCCTATGCGGAACTGCCTACAGCTAAAAAGTCTTGGAAGAACAAAATGCCTTGACATAGTCTGAATAATATTCTGTATCCTCGTTCCAAATGTGCATCTGAATTCGTGTGCCTTTGAATGTCCCTTTGTGTCAAATCATTTAGGCCACAGAAAACCATTATGGCCTGACATATTAGTGAAATACATGCTAAAATGGAACCCATCTCCTGTTTTTTCTGAAGCAAATGAAAATGTGTCCCTCCAAACACTGAGAGTAAACCGAGGGAGTATTTCTAACTAGCTGACCTGGAAAGGAGGCTTCCAGCTGTAATTGCGCTTGTAGGTGAATTCTATGACGCCAGTCACTAGGTAAAACTATCAGGTTTTGCTGGTAAGTGATGCAGTAGGTGTGGTGTAACTGCAGGAAGCCTGTAGTGAAAAGAGGTTGCTCTCTGGTCCCCGAGCAGTGCAGTTTCAGCCCACTAGAGGTCCTTTCCAGTTTTCTTTTGAATTGAGACTCTACAGCCTTCCTTATACTGGACAGCGTACTTTCTTTACCTTGAATTTTTCAGCAGCTCCTTAGAACAGCAAATGCTGACTTTACTTTTTTTTTTAAAATGCTTGTCTGCGATACCAATAAGGCATCTGGCTTATGGGGACTCTCCTCTTTTTACCACTGTAGCTGGCAGTCAAAGAGTTAGAAACTGGAGCCCCTGACATTCTTTTTAGTATGAAGTAGCTGTATTGATTTTGTAAGATGCTGGGGTTTGGGAAACAAGTAAAATGCTAAAAATTAGGTATATAAAAAACTGAATTGATAAGAACCCCTGAATTGCTTTGAAGCAGAACTTGCCAAATGAGTATTCAAGAAAGAAAAACCGTTTGTCCATCTGCTTCAGGTTAAGTAAACTCCAACTAAAATCTGATAAATGCACTTGCTTCTGTGCAGTCTTGGTTATATGGTTTTACCGTGCATGGTTGTTCTTACCTCCTCCTTACAATGTTGTAGCTTGACATTATGAAGCAATGGAACTTCATCCTTCAGAGCCATCCTTTTATGTTCTTTACTGTTAATAAGCATAGTTATTGTTGTGCGCTGTAAGAGAAAGCAACAAAGAATGCCAGCTGAAGATGCATAGATTTTAAAGCAGAAAGAGCTGCCACAGGGGACATTGTGAGTTATTCCAAAGAAAGTTGTTGAATTCCATTTGTATGTCCCAGTGTTAAGCCTAGTAATTTTTGCTTTAGAGAAGTGTAGGCTCTAGAAGACATTCACCTCATGTTAGTTTTTTTTTTCCTTCTTTTTTTAGAAGGTGCTGGGTTGCAGGTCCAATGACTGCATTTGATTGCTACTGGAAGTACTGTAGTCACCTAGTTTGCACAGACTCTGAGAGGAATGGGCTACTATTCTTTTGATTTGGCTCCAGGCAGATCTGACAGCTCTGCAGGTTGCTTTGAGAGAGTGGAAGGTTTGCCTCTGCAGTTGATAGTTTGTTCCAATGATGAGACTCTAGCTTAAGACAAAAAAGAAGAATGTCAAAGTGAACAAGGGAGACAGAGTGAAGGCTGATCTGGGATCATGAATGGAATCTAACAGGAAAATGTTGCCAGCATTAAGCCCTTGTGGCACTTTATGTATTTATTCCGGGGCTTTTTAGGAGCACTGACAGAACCCAAGTGGACAGGTCCATTAAGTACCAAAATTGCTCTTAGAATGAGCAGAATATAACTGACCCCTGAAAACCAAGAATCTTGAGAGAGAATAAGTAGATCACACAATATGTTTTTAGTGCATGTGTTGTGTGTTTTCAGTTGTCATCGCTTTCTGGTGATGTGGTTGGTTTACAACATGTACATCTCACAATCTGACTGATAATGGAACTTCCAGTTACATTAAAAAAAAGAATTTAGATGCGTCTGGTTTTGGCTGGCAAATTTTAAAACTTCATTTGATTATAAAGGATAGAACATGGAAAGGGGAGAGAAAGAAATGCACAAGCTAGGGGACTGAAATTCAGAAATTAAAGCTTTGCGGAAATTAATATGGGATCTGTGGGTAATTAATAGTGTGCCATAAACAGGATTAAAGATTCTAGGTGAATATGAAATTTGCCTTATTTTTGGCATTGTCTTCAAAGGTGGTTCCTTATTCCATTACAAATCCATGTGTCTCTGCTGTTTCAGCTTTTGTGTTGATTATTTTTAAGCAAAGTTTGTACAAGCCACTGAAGTAGGGGTAGATGGGAACTTCCCTTCTATGGAAGGGAAGCCTTTTACAAAGATTAACTTAGGAAATGTGCAGTTCTGGATTTGGAGTACGACATCCTCCTTTCCGTGATACTTATCGAAGTTTAACCTTCAGCCAAGGAGACACTGTAAGATCCTGTGTCTCCTCTGCGATCTTGTGCTATTGGGCTGCCTAGATTAAACATCATCTTTTTGATTGAGAGACCTTGTTGAATATGCTGTGCTTTACTTTGCCTTGGCAACGGATACTGAAGTTGAGCTGGTATCCAGGTCTGGAGAGATTATTAGTGCTATCTTTGTGCTATGAAGGTTGAAGTTTGGTGTGTTTTCTTGTTTTGGACCTGATTTTGTTCATGAGATCAGGGAGATAGTCAGTCTGGTAGATTAAATCAGGAACTCACCAGAGAGCAAAAAGCAAAGGCACCCAGGAAGCCCAGAAAACTTGAGCTAGATTTTAGGTGACCAGAATATGCCTATTCCTCAGCAATTTATGAAGTTTACCGTGTTGTTATCTATTCCAGGGTTTTGATGGGAATACTTTCCTCAAGCAGCAAGGAACTGAAATTTACGGTTTATTTCTGCGAATGAGATTTAAGCAGATAAATCCTCCAACAACTTATCTTTGAGGAGGATGGGAGATGTGATTTTGCTGGGGCCTCTATGGAAGATTGTTCTTTTAACTGCCAAATTGCTGCTCTCAGGAAAGATTTTCTGCCAGAAGGTAGTTCTCAGTAAATGGTGGATCTTATGTGTGTGCTGTGTTGAGGCACAACAGATTTTGTCTCCAGCAGCTACGGCTCACCAGCACAACGGGAGCTTTCTATTACATCCTACACTGTGTGTCAGCCCCTCTTGTTTAGTTCTGTCTTACAACACAAACATATCGCTTATATAAAAGTATTTTGTTTTTTCTGTGACAAGAACTGAATAAACAAAACTTCTGGGCTGGCTCTGGCTTATACAAGCTCTTGTTTTTGTTTTGCTTGACAGTATCAGCTTTTGTTACCAAGTTAATGACTTTTTAGTACACTGAACATTAAAGCCTTCTGGATTTTACTTTCAAGATTGTATGGATTTGAGTTCTAGATAGTTGTGAATAGCTAGAAGGGATTGGCATTTTCTTTGGCTTCATGAGTTGGCACCGTTCCTTGACTTTATTTTTAAACTTATAAAGTTAGACTGTGTTTATGTTTGTTATTCTACACTCCTATTTCTGCTGCTCCCTGCTGTGGGGTTTAATTCTATGTGGCATTGGTAAAATTCTTGAAGAAATTCTGTGGTTCAGTTGCTGAGGAGGAGACTAGGTTCAGTATTAACTGTGAAGATACATTCTGCAAGATTCGTACTGAGAGCTCAGGGTTGTTCATATGTGAAGTTTTTTCACAGAACCTTGTAAACAATGTATTATGAGTAATTTGTTTTGTTTCTTTGCTCACTATTCTTCTTTTGCCCCTCCTTGTTCTTAGTAACTTTCATTTGGTGCAGTAAATAGTTATGCGTACCACATACCATGTTTCATCTTTTATATGTGGAGACAGAGGTGTCAGGAAGATGCTGAACTGTCACTATTTTGATTGAAGCTATTGATTTTCAAATAGAAATATCGGTCATTGGCATTAAGGGCAAGGAAATACCACAATATTTATTTGAAATTCAACTTATAAGCTGTACTATGAGAACATTGGCAAATAGAGGCTCAGACAGTCTGCAGAGAGTAGGATTTAAATGGATCTTTGTTAAATTTAGCTCATTGTAAATGCCAGTTGTTTTTAGCAAGAATTATAAACCAGGAGGAAACAACTATGACAAATGCAGATCTTTTCTGTTCATCATGTGTATGGCAGCCTATAGAATGCCTCTCCCACAGTAGAAGGGGCAGATACAGTGCATAAGGCTAGTCTGTCCAGGTTTTTCTGTCCTTGACTTCCTTTCATGCTTTCTTAGTCCTGTCCAAATGTATTTTAATAAGTGCTCCATGATTGGAGGAGTTTGGAGAATGACTCAGCTACCATTCACTCTGGAGCTTTTCTAACGTAGATCACACGTGTGGGAAGGGGGGCTGTGTTATACTGAATTTGTCTCTTTTTTTTGGTGCCACACCCTCTCTTTTGCTGTTTGAAGCAGTGATTGTTGTGGACCCAAGTAATGTGAGTGTCCTAAATTAAAGGAACTTTGATCTTTAAAAAGCTTTCAGAAAAATGAACCTTTAAAATGCGAATGTGGTATAGATTTTTTTTAAGGTCCTTAATGTGTGAGGTAAGGGATTAATTTTTTTTCCCCTTTTTGATTGTTTACTTTGGTTTCTGTGGTTGGATTGCTGCAGTTTATGGCTGGTCATATATTTAGCAAATTTAATAAACAAGGTCAGATACATTAGCAGGTACATGGAAAATTATAGGGAAGAAAGTTCTAATGGGGCCTCACTGACAACACATGGACAGTACTAGGTAATGAAGGATATCAAGAGCAGTCTGTAAACTAGATTAAATTGAATTTATGAAAGAATGCAAAAGCTGAAAGGGAAGCTCCTCATCCCTAGCCATTTCAAGACAGGCTTAGCTGATCACACAAAGGTAAATTACTTGTATGACATTGGCTTTGACTGTCTGTATTCTCTACTATTCCTATTGGAAAACAAACAATCTATTCCTGATTATGAGGTGTAGGCCATGTCTGGGTTCTGTTTCTGCTGGAAGGCTTTCCACTGGACTTTCAGCAGTCATAGCTTTTGTGTTATGAAGTCATAGCTTTTGTGTTTCTTATGGTGTTTATATATAGGAAACTTGTAAATGCTGTTTGTTTTGTTTTCAATATCCTGTACTACTAGAGCCAATGTGTAAGTGGAGTTGTAGTTTTGGGGGTTGAGAAGGGCAGCTTGTTAGCTATGAGCTGTTTCTTGGGGTTTTTACTTTCTCTTATTCTTACTCCCCTAAAGCAAATTAAACTGTTACAATTGTGATGATGATAATTCTCTTGGAAATGCCTCCTTTTTCACAACTATTGTGTAATCAAGGTACAAAGCTAGTGCAGATTTCTGTTGAAGAGGAAGAATTTGACCATCATTGCCCGTGTCTTTCTGGTTCTTTACTGTACTTGTAGCTGGAACTGTTGGCACTATCTGAGCTACCTGCTCTTTTGTTGAACTATTTCTGTTTTTTGCATTAAACCTTTTCTCCTGAATCATACTGAAATAGTTTCAATCGCATTGTATTGAAATCTCTGTCAATTCACCCATTTTAAACTGAAAAGGAGCAAAGGTAAAAGCAACAGAAAATTCACTGCCCTGGTAACTTCTGTCATAAGCTGCCTCCAAGTTCCACATTCATAGGCATTAGTAGAGAAAGAGCCAGCTGTAGAAAATTAACTTGCAAGGCCACTGTTGTTTGGTTGCTGTTCTGACAGACTGGACTAGAAACTATAGAACTTAAATCACTTCCTTTTTGCCTCCTGGCTTTTGATTCAACTTCTAGATGTCCATGTGTTGTGGGTCCCAGCAGCCATCTGCACTGACACTTCTTTATCAGGCTCTGTTACTTGGCAACCACCATGGACTGTGGAAGACTGGCTTGGGGTGTTCCTCCCTACATCCTTTTCCAGATGGGAGATCAGGGAGAGGGAAAATAAAATGATAGTTTCATTTTGAGTGTTGAATGTTGTCACATCCCGTGACATAGTTGCATGTAGTGGAATGATGATGGTATTGAATGAAATTTTGGTTTCTCGAAGACCTTAGTAGTGTAAAGCATTGATAGGTAACAGACAAACAGTGAGAATTCGCACTTCAGAAATTTTGCAGGTATGCAAAGTGAATATAACATGTTTGCAGACAAACAATTTGAATGCTTAGTAAGGTAAGAGTGCTTTGCACTCACTCTGTGTAGAGTAAAAAGCTGAAAGCTGAAACCAAAAGTGAAACATCATGGTTGAACTAATCTGTATGACAAACACAACGTGTATTTACTCTGCTCTCGTAGTTTTGTTGGGCTTTGGACACATGTACAAGAGAAAGGGCTATTGAATTTTCAAATAATTTAAAGCTAAGCATTTACTAAGATAAGCATTACTAAGCTTTTCTGAAAGAAGCTGCCTATCTGTATATGATCTGTGCATGTACATACATTGATCTAGAGTTCTTATTTAACTTTAGTACTATATTTTAAGACTGTTAAATATTTCTTTTCATAACCTTTAAATGACATTTCCTGTTTAGTAATTAATTATTCAGGCTTAATGCTCACTAATGAATCTTACTGTTTGAATATAGATAATGTACTTTTTAAGAGCTTAGTGGCAATTGAGTGCCTTTAAAAAACAGTACCTTTCAGGACTTTTTTTTTCTAAAAAAAACCCAAAAAAACCAAACAGGAAGATACCTCTCGCATGTTCCTTTCATGGTTACCTTGACATACTTTTCAAATGGTGAATTTGAGGTAAAATACTACAAAGGATACAGGAGATATATTGACAGCTGTGAGTTTTGATTTGTAGCCTGGTATAAAGGCTTTCTACCCTTCTTTGATACTTGGGAAGGACGATGAGATCTGCCAGGAGAGTGTATCCCCTTTTTTACTTGGTAGCAAGACTTGTGGCTTTTATTCTTTAAATTATTCTAGTTTTGAGAAGCCATAAAACGACCTAACAGAAGACTGTGATGAAAGGTTTCAGTTAGCCATATGTGCCGGTTACATTGTCCGTGTTTGAGTGCTGGGAATGATGCTGTGCTACCATAACATGAAGTTCTGTCTCTTGTCTTGACAAAGTATGTGCCATGGGATATTTTCTAATTGGTGGGGTTTTAATCTTTGTGTATTTGTAAACATTCAGCTGATTTAGATGGATTTTTGAGAGCTCTGAAAATACTGTGACTGATGCCTATGTTTTAATGAGTCTTGTTCAACACACACAATGTGGTTAGCAACCAATACCCTTTAACAATATGTTGTGTTCCTTAAGTAAAATCGGTTTTCTTTCTATTTTTCTCTGTACTGCTCTCTGACTTGATTTCCTTAAGTAAAAGATTAATGATTTTTTTAATACAGAACATGAAAATTATTGCTTTTCTTATATTATTGAAATCCAAACCTTATGATGAATTCCTATAATATAGTAAAAATGTATAATCTGTTGGGTTTTGTTTAACTTCAAATTATGTTGGTGTTGATCTCCAGTTTCCATTTTGGCAGTATATTTCGGATACCCTTTTTTTAAATAATTATTTGCATGGAAGCACAGACTGTGAGGGCACTTACACCACATAGCAAGATTAACCTGCTACCTTGAGAAACTTGCAACTAAAAGCCAAAGATGGCCACACCAAGTCCAGTGAACAGTAACAGCTCTCAGTAGGCACTGGATGTACATGCTCAGAGAGGCACGACCCAGAGCTGGCCTCCAGTGCCTTGTGTTGGTAAGTGAGGCTCGATCTCAATGGCACTGAAGAACTAATAAATCATTCCTACCCCAAAGAATATTTTAAAGGTGAGTTTGCAAGCTTTTTTGAGCATTTGCGTTGTTTTTTAAGTCCTTTTTTGTATAGGAAGAGAATGAGCTATTGCAAGCTCAGTTTGTGACATGGTAGTTGAAACTCAGGTGCAGCTCCTTCTGTTTTTTATAGCTATTATTTGAACTTCACTGCAAAGACCATCTCTCAGTGTAGGTACGTATATTCTGTGTGGATCTGAAACAGCTGAGGCTGAGATTTGCCAATGAAGGGGAGTTGCATTTAATTATTTCTCTTAGGATGCACTTTAGGTTTTGGGGATATTCTGCTGGATTTAAGAGCTTGTTTGTTTCAGGTCTGCTTTCTTCTCTGTCTGGTATTATGAAGAGTGCAGTATGTAATAAGAATAAAGTAATCACAGTAGTTACAAGATCTGGATGATAAAAAGGTATTAGCATCTGATTCATGGAGAGTAGAAACCCTCAGAGGGTGGAATTTCCTTTGGTAACTCGTTCTCACTTTTACTCAGTGTCATTTATTTAATAGAAAAATAGTACAAAACATTGCAAAGGCAAAGATCTATTCAGAGAGAGTGCTTTAGGTCATTTTTGCTCAGATTTTTTTCCATGAAGATATGAAATCTTATTTTTCTAGAATTTCTAAAAACTTACCTTTATAAAACTTCCCCAAATATATATATAATCTTCTTTAGGCATATGCCTTCCTACTTGTTCTTTCCATCCCAAAATAGTAAGCAAACTGAAAATCACTTTGGCATTTCTCATCTTGAGTTTTGGACCTTATAACAGCTGATTGTTTTGTAGGAATTTGCCTGTACACAAATATTTTCTTTGAGGCTTGTGCCTGCTAGTGACACAGCTGGGTAGAGCTGAAGCAGTTCATTTTAAAAACAATGGACAATAAAACTGCCAGAAGAGAAGGTCAGACTAGAGGGACAATATAAGGGTGGCAATGTGGATTACTGGAAATTCATCTGGTTTGAAGAATCATCCTGACAAGTCACACAATATGGAGGACGTTAAATCCTTTTGTGTTTGTCTCTTCTTGCTTGCTCACTTTGCTAGAGATTAAAAAACCAACCATAGAAATCCAAAACACCGTGGCCATGCACACAGACAGAAGCTGATAGTTGAAACATAACAAACTGCTGTTGTATCTGGTTTAAAAATCTAGGGTAGTTATTTAAGTTTCTCTAATCCACAAGAGCTCTGTTGGAGCAGTGTTTGTCAAAATCAGGTTACCCCATGCCCTTGGGATTCAGGTCCCTATGGTGAACTGATGCTCTATAGACACAAACTTGACATGTACAATTTTTTTCTGAGTGTCTGATTTTTAAGCTTTTTGCTTCAGAGCAAAGCAGTAACTCTTCCCCACCTGACTACTTGCTTTAAACTGGAAGAAAACTCATGGTGTCTATACAAACCGTCCTATCTCACTGGATTCTGTGAAGCATGAACGGAAGGGTAATTCTTTTGATCAACATCCTTTAAAAGTCAGGGAAAAGAAAACAGTGAAGAGTCATTTTTTGTCTTCATTGTTCTGTTCTTACTCCTAAGGAGAAGAGATCTCTTATTACTCTGCTCTCTCACTTTCAAACCTAAACCCCTCTTATTAACAGGCAGCAGAGCACACCAATACTTAGGTGTTACAACCCTGTTCATGTACATACTTAGGTAATCCTTAGGCATAGATGTGCTCACACAGCAAGCAAACACAGATGCTATAACTATATAGAGGTGGTTGCAGACAGCTGTCATTTCAATTGGTAAACATCAGAAGTAAATCTCACTAATGGAGTTCATTCTTTGCAGGGAATTTCAGATTTATTTACAGAATGGACTTGCGTTGCATATTTACATAGGTAGTATTTACATAGGTAGTAACATTTCTCTAAACTTCTGCCTCATACTCTGTGCCTTGTAGCTCCGAAATGCTGAAAACATCTTATAGTCAGTCTTTTAATATGTGAATTCTAATGAGTTAGAGGTCTGAGCTGGAGCAAGGCTGGAGATGAAAGGAACTCTGCTAGCTGGATAGCACAGTCTGGTAGATGATGGGATTTTTTCAGGGCATAGATGGCATTTAGATACTTTCTCTGTTATGCAGCTATTTAAATCTTTGTTCCCTCTCTCCCTGCAGTCTTCTTGATGTTAAGCACCTTGCCAATGTACAGTTCGGAGTGGAATCTGGTGATTTTTTTTTCCACCCCTCCATACTCTTAAATTCAGTTTCTCTTGGGGCTAGGAAAAAATCCATCACCTTATTGCTCATTATTCTTCTCTTGACTTCAAATGGCATGGATTTTCCTTCCCATCCTGTTTTAGACTATTTTGTTCCTCCTGGCAGTTAGAATGCTCATTATTTGAGGTGAACAGCCCACTCTGTCTTGGTCAATTGTAGTTGCTGTTTTAATGGTTCTGACTCTGAACAAATGGGATGATCTCCTGGGAGACTCTGGAAGAGCCATAGTTGGTTTTGTGACAGTGTTTTATTCTTTGTGCTCTGTTTCTTAAGAACAGCACTCAGTTGTGCATAAACTCCATTGGATGTAGAAGCATCTGAGTTCTGGAGATGCTGTGAAAATTAAAGCCACTTAGCAAGTCCCAGGATTGGTCGTCCAACGTTCTGTTTTATAATCCATCCTGTTTCTTTGTAGGTATTGTGACTCTTACTCTTTAGGATCATGCATGTCTGAGGCTTGTTATCGTGTGGAATCTGTGTGCAAGTGATCTTTTTATATTTCTTCTTGGGAATTTATTTTGTGGACAACAGCAAAAAAACCCAGTTCTTCAGAGTGCCATTCTGGATCATTTCTTGTGATATTTTTGTGTCTGTCTTTACACAGTGTGTCCTTGAGTCTTTTGAAAAGGCAAATATTAGCACTGGGAACTTAATTACCTTCAGTTTGTTTATCTGTTGTAGAGAGATGCCTGTTCCTTCTTGGATAGGCTCAGCTGGCAATGGGACATTGAGAGTAGCAGAATTACTTGCATTCTCCAAATTAGGCAGATGCACAAATGTTTGAGAGAGTGGATTTATCAGTAATGCTTTTCATAAGATGATCTAGAAAAGATGTGTATATTGTAATTTGTAATCTCTAAATAAGATTTTCTGTAGCACTGTCCTGTGTTTAGGCTAATGAAATAAGACCTGGACCTTGCCTCAGAGGGGATAAATGCCTGAGCAGTTTGTTTATAGACAAAGAGGAAGGAAATAAGGCGTAAGATACAAGAAAATAATTGTGAACAAATAAAAACATATGTCTTATATTATAATAATTCAAGGTGTTGCTTTTTCAAAATGGTGTCCAGAAAGAATTGAGTAAGTTCTCAGAAAGAAGTAACTATTCACTTTCTGGGTAGTGTTAGCTGAAGAGATGCTGAATTGCAGAAAGGAAATTCCAGGATAGGGAGGCCTGTATGGAAGAAATCATACAGCAGTGCAGAAGGGCATGGAGATATAAATATAGAATGTCAGTAAAAGTGTATGACTCATACTGCTGTAGTAGCATAGTGCAGAATTTATTTGCAGAAGTACAGAACAAAAACCCTATGGTATACTATGATGCATTTACAGATAGTTTTCCATAGCTGGTTAATGTTTTATCATCCTGCTTTTTTAGAGGCATCAATAAATTGTGCTTTGATTTTCTTTGTTTTCCTTCTTTTTGTTAGGACTTTGTTTTTAGATGAAGAGTTAAGTCCTCTATTGAACCTTGAATGCAGCAGTTCTGTTTGCCGGGTAGAGATGAGTTAGATTTGTTTTTAATCACATAACTAAATTTAGCCAGCAATCTGCATTTAAGGCATTGCTATTAAAAGTCTAAAAGTGAGATATGTATCGTAGTTTGAATTTAAAATGAGCCAGAGGCACAGCTGGCGAGGCAGTTATGACTCTTTAATCATGAGTGGAGAGAAACGAGAAGGGAATTTTCTCATCTTGCAGGATGAACGCAAAGTGTGACAGGTGCTTTAACATCTCCTCCTGCCCCCAGCCTCCTTCCCCAGCTTTATTTCATGATTGCATGGGTTTCATGACCTTCCCACCGAATTTTCTTTTTTGAGCCAAGATGATGCATCTGTTTGGTATCAGCAATATGAACACAACTTTGCAAGCTTTTAACTTGTTACATTTTAATTTTTCTTTTAGATTATTCAAAACTTTGCAGGGCATTTAATGTGTCCAGTCTCTCCTCTAAGAGCAAAACACCCTTTATCCCTTCTAGCACCCAAACTCAGAGGCAGGACTTTAAAGCTATGTGGAGAGTCTTGGAATTTGCCAAAATAAAGTAATTTTTTTCCAGTCTCGAAGCATTGAAGCACACATGTGAATAATGCCATTAACTGAACATTGCCCATCTTGAGACATAACCTGGTGTAACTAAGGAAGCAATAAATAAAAAGCGTGCCTTTTTTTGATGAATGAGTGTCAACATTGTTCAGGTGTTTAATGGTGTCAGCAGTCCCCAAAACAATGGATCTATTGGTAAAGTATGTTATAAACTTGCAGTTTTATATGACATGCTATGTCTAGCCTATCATGCAGAATGTTAAACTGACTTAATACAGCACTGCCTTGAGCAATATTTGCTGTTGCCAAGCTCTTATTTCCCAAGGCTATTTTTCATCCAGATTGGTTCCTTCACGAGGTTTACCTTCCCGATCACAAGTAGTTCAAGCACAATGAAGGATGGTGGCCTGGAGTTGAGAACAGCTATTTGGGTCCAAAGTTTCTCAAGCTGTCTTGGTGTAAACTGTTGCCTAAGGAGTTCTCAGTGTGTGCTAAAAGGCTGTCACCATCCTGGTGTCTTCTCTTGGAGAGTCTCTCACATCCTCATAGCTTTACCTGCCCTAGCCAAGTATTCTCTATTACATCACATTATCATACAAATCATTGGATGTTTAATGTTTTGATATCTCCTGGAGGCTCTGAAATGAGACAGGATAATACTCCCTTATGCCTTATCTGTTTGCATGAATGCCATGCAACAGAGTTCCTCCTGGTTGAACAAATGTTCTTTCATCATAATTTTCTTTCATCATGCAGAATGGTAGTCTAGGTTGATTTCCCAAATTTCCTTTATGTTTTTGTTCCTTTTCTTTTTGAGTAATAGGAATGAGTCACAGGGAGAAGCAAGTTCTCTGCTGGCTCAGAGATGAACCACTGATTCTAGTGGTGTTAAATAGTTTAGATGTCTTGTTGGTTTGTTTTGTCCATGTGCCTATGGTTAAATTGGTCGCAAGATCTGGGGACATCTGAGGTAGCTCCGAATGACAGAAATGTTTGGCCCACTTGAAGAGTATAGGAGTTTTAATTGATAAATCCATAACTATTGCAGGAGGACTGGTGATGCTCCTATGATTCTCTTCCTGTGGCACTTGTGGCCTTTTGTTGCAAGTTTAAACCTATTTTAGGATGCTTGGAAACCCTTGTGAACTGCAGCATGCTCTGTGAACTATTCTGAACCACACATATTAAAACAGGTTTGGGGTGTTGGAGTTTGATGCTCAGGTGGAGGATGGTGTGACAGAGAACTCACCCGAGGAGGCTCTTAACCACACATTGCCCGTCAGACAGGTCAGGACTTCAAGCAAGAAAAAGAAAAGGAGGGTCATTGTAGTGGGAGACTCCCTTCTGAAAGGGACGGAGGGCCCTATTTGTAGGATGGACCCAACTCATAGGGAAGTCTGCTGCCTTCCCCAAGCCCGGGTACACGACATTGCCAAGAGACTCCCAGACCTAGTTAAACCATCAGATTATTACCCGCTTGTGGTGGTACAAGCTGGTGGTGATGAGCTAGCGAAAAGAGGGTCAAGGGTAGTCAAAAAGGGATTCCGGGAACTGGGACGGTCACTGGATAGGGCAGGAGCACAGGTGGTGTTCTGCTCGGTTCCTTCGGTGGCAGGGATGTATACAGATATGAACAAGAGAATATATGCTGTTAATAAATGGCTTAGGGGCTGGTGCCGGCAGAGGAATTTTGGGTTCTTTGATCATGGGGAAACCTTTACGGCACCTGGCCTGCTTGACTCAGATGGGTCTCGTCTAACTCCAAAGGGTAGGAGGATCCTAGCTCAGGAGCTGGCAGGACTTGTTGAGAGGGCTTTAAACTAGGCATGAGGGGGGAGGGGGGAGTAACTAGGCTCACCGAAGATGTTCCTGTGGAGGATGAGCCATCTCAAAGGGTGTCATCAGTAACCCAGCTGAAGTGCATGTACACAAACGCACGCAGTATGGGAAACAAACAGGAGGAGCTTGAAGTCCTGGTCCAGCGGGAGAGCTATGACATAGTTGCTATCACGGAAACGTGGTGGAATGACTCTCATAACTGGAGTGCTGCCATGGAAGGCTACAGGCTCTTCAGGAGAGACAGGCATGAGAGGAGGGGTGGAGGGGTGGCCCTCTACACTAGGGAAACCCTGGATGCTGTCGAAGTCGAGATCGGTGATGACCAGGTTGAATGCCTCTGGGTAAGGGTCAGAGGGGCAGTCAGGTCTGACCTCCTGATTGGAGTATGTTACAGACCGCCCGACCAGGATGAGGGGGTGGATCTTCTATTGTTTAAGCAGCTGGAGGCTGCCTCTAGATCGGCTGCCCTTGTTCTTTTAGGTGACTTTAACCTCCCGGATATCTGCTGGGAACTTAACACTGCCGAGAGGAGGCAGTCCAGGAGGTTCTTAGAGTGTATTGAGGACTGCTTTCTGTAGCAGCTGGTGAGTGAGCCCACCAGGGGTGAGGCTCTTCTTGACCTGCTGTTTACAAACAAAGAAGGGCTGGTGGGTGATGTTGGTGTCAGAGGCTGTCTGGGATGTAGTGATCATGAGATAATCAGGTTCTCTCTAAACAATGTAAAAAGAAAAGCCAGGAACAGAACATCGATGCTGGACTTTCGGCGGGCAGATTTTGAATTATTTAAGGAATTGGTCAGGAAAGTTCCCTGGGAAATAGTTCTTAGTGGCAAGGGGGTCCAGGAAGGCTGGATACACTTCAAGAATGAAATCTTGAAGGCGCAGGAGCGGGCTGTCCCCATGTGTTGTAAGAAGAGTCGTAGGGGCAGACGGCCGGCCTGGATGAGTAGGGAGCTTCTGAAGGAACTAAGTAAGAAAAAGAGGATGTATCGTCGTTGGAAAGAAGGGGACGTAAGCCACGTCATGCTCAAAGATGTTGTTAAGTCGTGTAGGAGGAAAATCAGGGAAGCAAAAGCGCAGTTCGAGCTCAAACTGGCCACTTCTGTTAAGGATAATAAGAAGAGTTTTTATAAATATATCAATGGTAGAAAGAAGGGCAGCAGCGACCTCCACTCCTTGTTGGATGTGGAGGGAAATATAGTAACCACTGATGCAGAGAAGGCCGAGGTACTTAATGCCTTCTTTGCCTCAGTTTTCAACAGTAAGGATGTCAGCGTGCTTGACAGTTGGCCCTCTGAAGTGGTTGATGGGGGCAGGGTTGGCCCTCCTGCAATCCATGAGGAGGAAGTTAGAGACCTGCTGAGCCACTTGGACCCTCATAAGTCTATGGGGCCGGATGGGATCCATCCTAGGGTGATGAGAGAGCTGGCGGATGAGCTTGCTAAGCCGCTCTCCATCATCTTTCAGCAGTCCTGGCTCACTGGAGAGGTCCCAGAAGACTGGAAGTTGGCCAATGTGACGCCCATCCACAAGAAGGGCCGTAAGGATGATCCAGGTAATTACAGACCTGTCAGCCTGACCTCGGTCCCAGGTAAAATCATGGAGCAGATAATCCTGGGTGAAATCATGCGGCACCTGCAGAACGGTCAGGAGATCAGGCCCAGCCAGCATGGGTTTAGGAGGGGCAGGTCCTGCCTGACCAACCTGATCTCCTTTTATGACCATGTGACTCGCCTGGTGGATGAGAGGAAGGCTGTGGATGTGGTATACCTGGACTTCAGCAAGGCCTTTGACACTGTCCCCCACAGTAGACTCCTAGGGAAGCTGGCAGCCCATGGCTTAGATGCGAGCACTCTGTGCTGGGTTAGGAATTGGCTGGATGGCCGAGCCCAGAGAGTGGTGGTGAACGGTGTCTCATCCAGTTGGCGGCCGGTCACCAGTGGTGTCCCCCAGGGATCGGTGTTGGGTCCGGTCCTGTTTAATATCTTTATAGATGATCTGGATGAGGGGATTGAGTCCATCATCAGCAAGTTTGCTGATGATACCAAACTGGGAAGAAGGGTTGATCTGTTAGAGGGTAGGATGGCCCTGCAGAGGGACCTGGACAGATTGGAGAGATGGGCCGATTCCAATGGGATGATGTTTAATAAGTCCAAATGTCGGGTACTTCATTTTGGACACAACAATCCCATGCAGAGCTACAGACTGGGGACAGAGTGGCTGGAGAGTAGTGAGGCAGAAAGGGACCTGGGAGTGCTGGTTGACAGGAAGCTCAACATGAGCCAGCAGTGTGCCCAGGTGGCCAAGAAGGCCAATGGCATTCTGGCCTGCATCAGGAATACTGTGGCGAGCAGAACCAGAGAAGTTATCGTCCCCCTGTACTCGGCACTAGTCAGACCTCATCTGGAATACTGTGTACAGTTCTGGGCCCCCCAGTTTGGGAAAGATGTTAGGATACTGGAATGTGTTCAGAGGAGGGCAACGAAGATGGTAAAGGGGCTGGAGCATAAGCCCTATGAGGAGCGACTGAGGGAGTTGGGGCTGTTTAGTCTAAAGAAGAGGAGGCTCAGGGGAGACCTCATTGCTCTCTACAGCTACCTGAAAGGAGGTTGTAGTCGGTCAGGGGTTGGTCTCTTCTCTCAGGTGACCAGTGACAGAACTAGAGGGCATGGACTCAAGCTACGTCAGGGAAAGTTTAGGCTTGATGTGAGGAAGAAGTTCTTTACTGAAAGGGTGATTGGCCATTGGAATGCGTTGCCCAGGGAGGTGGTGGAGTCGCCGACCCTGGAGGTGTTTAAGGGGAGATTGGATGTGGCACTGAGTGCCATGGTTTAGATGATGGTTGGTGTTAGTGTTGGGTTATAGGTTGGACTTGATGATCTCAGAGGTCCTTTCCAACCTTGTCATACTGTGATACTGTGATACTGTGAACCTGTGGCTGCAAAGGCTGAAAATGTCAGGTGAAATGATCTTTAATTTTCTATTGGTGACATCTCTGAAATGCTTTTGCTGTTTTGTCTGAATTTTCCTGAAGAGGCATGACCTCAATACAGTGTGTAGATTTGTGCTTTAGTGATACATTTTTAATAGCTATTACAAATTAATATGGAAAAAAATTTGGGAGCATGCCCTGTTGTATAAAGATGCAGAATTCTGTAAGGAGGTTGTAGGAAGATGTGTTTAGAAATGTGAGCAGCTCTGGTATGCTGAACTCCTATGGAAGAGGAAGAAGGGGCCATTTAAGCTTTTGTCAGAGCAGATAATCCTCCTTTGTACTGAAACCATCCACAGGTATAGGTGTTAGACTGTAGATGTAGTAGTGATGCCAGGTTTCCAGCTGCTGAATTAAAGCTCCCTTCAGCCAAGAAGGCATTAGGGATAGATGAATGTTTTTCTGTAAGGTTGCCCTTCAGAGAAGATGTTCCTCGGTAGACAAGGAGGTTTCTCAGAATCTTTGAAGGATATTAGTGATTGTGCTGAAGGACAGCAGAGATTTGTAGTTGTGGGAGAGGTGTTGGTTTGCCTGTTGTAGGGCAGGGAGGAGGCAGGGGCAGCCTCCTAGTGTCAATTTTTAATACCTGCTCCTGTGAATTTGCATTAGAAATTTTATAGAGAAATTCCTGTTTCAAGTCTGAATGAGATTAACCTTTCGATGTGAATATCCAGAGTTCATTTGAAAAGCAATTGTTAATGCAACCATGAATTGAGGTAGCCTAGATGAACTCTTTCGTGTAGTACTTATGAAAGGCTAGTTCAAAGCTTGCCTGAATACTGAATAGAGACTTCAAGGAGATAACACTAGTGCAATCATGATATCTTAAACCAGGAAAATTGACATAAAGATGAATTTGAATCTAGTGAAAATAAGATTGATTAAGACACTGCTAAAATGGAAAAATGACAAGCTCTGCAGCCTCAGCAGCACTGTAAAGCAGCGCAGTAAGAGCTATAAGTGTCAGGCAGAAAGCAACTAGAAGTGCTTTATGCAATGTTGCTAGATTTATAATACTCCAGAGGTTATGAACTTGTAATTTTGAGGCCATTCTCAACTGTCTGTGCTTTGTGGTAGCGGAAGGACAGAAGGATGATGTGAAGAAAATGTGGAGGAACCTTTCTGATAGTGGAGTGCCAGTCCAGTGCTGCAAGCACTTGAATATGCACATACCTTCATCCGTATTCTGTTGGGGACGTGAGCATGTGTTTCAGATGATTTGCTGCTTTATGGATACTGATGCAAACTGCTGTGTTTACAGTTCAAAGAGCAGGAGGAAGCTAGATCTGTATAGCCATGTAGAATCTCAAATGATGTAGTGTACTGTTGTTTGTACTCTTTGCTTAAAGAGGCTGTTGGGAAGTTTTTCTCAAAAATCTTCTGAGCTGTGACCTTTTTTCCTAGCTCTCCGAACTCCTGTACTTTATGTTTCATTCAAGTTGTACGCTGAAATGACACACGATGCAGGAATTATATCTATTACTTCTTAATACCAGATGGTATATGATGTAGCTTTTGCCTGCTGAAAAAAGGAACAGTAAACTAAAGTCATCTGGGGCAATGCGGATGTTCACAGTTGAGTTGAAGTGTCTTTTGGAATTGGAGTCTTTGTGCTCATCACACGACAAGATCAAGGTCTTAGGAAGCATTGTTAGTATCTTAGAAGAACTGGAAAAGCTTTCCAACCTTGTATGCTTCTTTCTTTCACCCAAGTTGTAGAAATAACTCCTGCCTCTTTTGCCCTCTTACTGTATAAACTCTAGTATGAAATATCTCATTGTTTCTGATGCCTCAGCCACTTCCATGGTTGATGTACTCTGTCCAGTTGACTCATCACTGTGTATGTTTTCTTGGCTTATAATTAAAATCTGTTCTAATATTAGACCAACACTTCTTGTTATATCACCCTTCATTCTTAAGTAATTCATACTGCAACCTCCTTATTCTGTATGACTAATGTCTTTCCCTCAAATATTCTTAGAACATTTTGAAATACCATCTATATTATAAGCAGCACAGTACCAATACCTCTCATTACAGTTGCTTAATGCTTTCTGTCATAAGTCAGTGCTTTCTTTTGCTTAGGATTTTGACGAGGCTTTAACCTTTTTGACTGGAATTTTCCATGCATTGGTGTTTACCTTAGCCTGAAATTTCCACTTGAGACTGATTTTTTGTTGTGGTTTTTTTTCTGAAAATATAATCAATACTTCATAGAGAAGACTCTTCTAAATCAGCTTCTGTTACCTTCTTTTTAAAAGGATCTGTAGGCAGATGTGTTTGGCTGAAAGTTAGGAATGAGCATGGGAAGGTGAATGCTCACCACACAGGAGCAAGTCTAGGTAGGGAGTGAATTTCTGCTGGTTAGAAGTGAGAATGAGTTGGTGAGCACCGACAAGGAACTGGTTTCTTACACAGTCTTTGGGCATTCAAGAAGTTCTTACTAAAAGCAAAAAAATTATCTGGTTTTAATTTTTTTAATGTATGTTTTCCATGTTTGCCTACCAGTAACCACCTGAAACTTGTTTTGCTTATAGAGGCAAAAGGGAAAAAGTTAATTACCATTTTTTCTGTTTGTAAACCAAAACAGTTTATGTTCTTCTAAAGGCTCTGTTTAGTTTTGCCATGTGTAAGTAATACTGTACTTGCTTGTCCAGTGAAAGAAAATCAAATCTGTGGATAGAAGGTGCTTTGTTGTAGCCAAGCATTATTGCTGTTTGGTTTTAATCCTTCAAATATGCTTGCATTCTTCAGTTCCACTGAATTTATGAAATAATGTGCAATAACAGAGATGAACATACTTTGAAGCCTTTGTAAAGTTGAATAAAACCACAGGGATCATGATGTTTCCACGTCTATTACTTCAACTTGGTGTTACTGTTGGAATTTCAATGTAGGGCCTCAAAAACTGATCCAATAACAGAATTGCAGAGTGAATCTTAAGGAAACCAATAACCCATCTGTAGTAGAAAAAAACCCCAAAATTTGTGTGGACCCTGGCACATGGATAAAATGCTAGATACTGGATAGAGGGGCTTTATTGGGTCAGTGATAAAGACACAGTGAGCAGCTGATGGCAGCTGTAGTTAGAGAGTTTAATTCTGCTGAAAAGAGAGATGGTTTCTGAAAGGTAGTGAGTTAAACATGGAAGCTTTGAGCAGATGATGGAGTAGCAATCCCTTAATTCGTAAAGGGAAATCATGTATGCAGTTTAGTTTGACTTCAGAGTATGTGGCCCTATGTGCTCTGATGTTGCAGTCAGAGAAGCTGTAGTGCTATAGACTGTTTGAGAATCTGGGTCTGTAATGTCAGATACGCTGCTTGCCTTTCCAGAAATCTTGTGGGTTGCAGACTTATTTGGGCTATTGCACTTGATGCTTTTGGCTTCTGAGAGTTGAAGTGCTTTAGTTAAACCATAGTCCTTGGGATCCGTACATCAGTGTCTGGGTAATGTTTGAGAGCCTGTAATATATTAATACTCTAACTAGTTACAGAAATTCTTTCTGGCTTTGAATTTCGTAAACCTCAGCTTCACTTCCTGTAGTTGATACAAATTAGAGCAGCCTGCCTGTTGTTTTCCAGTCCACTAAAAGGGTTCTGGATAGGTGTAGTAACCTGATCTGATGTAAAAGCCTGGAGCTTAGTCTACATTTAAATTTGCTATATGTGAGGTACAGATGTAGGAAACTTCTTGCAACAGTTTTGTAGCTGCAGATGTTTTTAGAGAGATCTATACGAATTTCAAAGTAAATATATTACCTCCAGAAAATGCATTTTTTTAAACTACAGACTGTTTTCCCAATACATGTAAGGTATGCTGGTAGTTTTCTTAATGAAATTTGGTTTAATACTTCAAACTAAAATGATGAAGCTACTATATTGAAAGATCTCACTTGTATCAAAAGTAGTATTGTGACTCATTCAACTTTTCACTGAACTATAAGGAAACTCCAAAGAAAGAAAATATTCGTGCCCTTGAGAGAAAGAACAACTAATTTTATCACTTAATTATTTCAGAGGAAGCATTATAAGTGAACTGATAGAATGCATCTGAAAAATTGTTGTGAAGATTGGAGAAAAAGATACCACCCCTAGCAGATTTCCAAGGAAAATGTGTATGCTTCTCATCTGTTTAAAGACACAAAGTTAAGAGTTTTCCATTTTTTTTACATTATCAGCTTAAACTCCACAAACCAGCAGTGCCTACCTCTGTCCCTTTCAAGACAGTTTAACAGTCCTCAAAGGAAAAGAGAGGTGTTTAGGTTTCTGAAGGTTCATGTTATGGCATGTGTTAAGAAAACCCTCAGTTGTCATCTTTGGGCAATGTGATCAGTAACCCTTGCTCCTGACCCCACTGTGGGATATGTCTGTACTGACTGACAAGGGGAGAAGCTTGTGGATTGGAGCTGACTTCCTTGACTTGATCGTATTTTCTTCAAATTCACATAATTTGGCTTATGACTTGAGTTAAATTCTGGAGAGGAGTTTGAAGCTTGGCTGAAGTGTGTACATAGCCCTCAAGGTCGTTACAGGCTTTCTTCTGGGATGGAATGCGGGCTGCTCCTTCTAGTCAAAACCGAGATGAGAACGTACTGTTTATGTTGTGCATAGATAACTTTTGGAATTGGAAGCCCAGAAGGGACGGCTTCTTGTGACTTACCTGCAGAGATCTAGTTATTTCTTTAAGAAAATAAGGCTGTCATTTAGTATGATTGGTTTGGGTGTGTGGGGTTTGGTTTGTTGTTGTGGTGTTTTTTTGTTTGGTTGGTTTGTTTGTTTTGTGTGGGGTTTTTTTTAATATTGGGAACTGAATGTAAAAAGAATTACTTTATGCATATTGGAGAATGGACTGGAGAATGGACTTTTGGGTGTCAGTCACACAGCAGGGAACCAGGTATAGTATGTGGAGCGAAGGGTAATCTACTGATTTCATTTGAAGTTCTAATTCCTTGGCCAATGGGTGATTCCTTTGCAAACGAACGAGTGCATTTCCAATACTTAATGACAGCTGTGGTGGTGTTCCTGACTAACCAGTTGCTGTCCTGAGGGCTAGTGCTCTGTTAATGGAAGCTGTGACAGAAGGTAACATATCAGGAAAACAAACTGTTTGTTAAACACAGGACAGGCAATGGATGTCTCTGTAGCAAAGACTGGGAACAGAGAAAAATCTTTTATGTTCCAGAATAAGCTATTTTGTGTGTGTTTCTGTTAAGCTAAAAATTCATCCTCTGTGTAACCGAAGTTTATATATTGTATGCACAATGTCCAAGTTATGTAGCTTTACTGTTTCATTTATAACCCAGACCATCCTATAGACGTTATTCTGCTAGAAAACAAGTTAATGAAGTTTGAGTAGCTGTATAGAGGCATGTCATAATATGTCTTTAGTTAGTTTTGCTATTTTTTCTTCTGCTCCCAGAAATAAATTTCACTAGGTTTTTGAAGCTTTAGATAAGATGCATTAAGAAATGTTTTTCTAGTTTTGAAGTGGTATCCAGATGTTCCAGGTACCTTTTGAATAAGTAATCTTGAAATGTGTTTTGTGTTTAGAAACTGGCAAGATATTCACCTGGGGCAGAGCAGACTATGGGCAACTTGGAAGGCACACAGTGGTTCCCAGTGGGCAAGAGGCCTGCGTAGCATCTGAACAACGCTTGGAGCTGTTGTGTAACATCCCTGCTTCAGTGTCTTGCCTCAATGAAGCATCTCAGGTAATGATGAACATTACCATTTTTTTCCCAGATGTGTTTGTTTTTGGAGAGGGTGTGCATAAAAATAATCAGAACAATTTCCTAATAGAACCTCTTTTAGCACAAGCCCTCATTGCTCTTCCTGTGAGCTCAGAAGTTAATATGATTAAATTATTTCAAGCGTCTTAAAAGGCTTTTGAATTCAGAAACTTGGTGGAACCAGAGTTAGCTTTAGCAGAAAATGCCAAATTCTTCCAGATATCAATATGCGCAGGAGGTAGTTGCACCTGCAGTGCAGCCCAGCAGATGAACTGGGACACTGTCCAGTTGCAGCACTGCCTCAGTCTGAAACACTCTGTAACAGTTTAACCAATGGCATTTCTGGAGCCAGTAAATAATAATGCTGCAGCTTTGAGAATTATTTCTCTACCTTATAACATCCTGGAGTGATATTGGAAGTTTTTGTTTCTTCTGGCTAATTTGATACAAAATGATTTATCCTAAAGCATAAAGTTGATCAGAAAGAACACTTTACTCAAGTTGTTTGCTGTAGTCTGACACAACATTCAACCTGTACTGCCTACAAACCATTTCTTGACTTTAGCAACTGAGAGGCCCGCAGCATACGGCAATTGGCCTGTGGGCAGGCGATGTGCAGGTCCCATCTGGGCAGATAACCAGTCAAAAGGTGTGCATCTCCCTGTAGGGTAGCTGGCAGTCAAAATGCAAGGGTAAGTACAGTTTGACCGCTTCAGCTGCAGTGTACGTACTGCATCTCTGCCTCCTGGTAGTCTCCCATGGTGAAACTTCGATTAGACAATCAGCCTCTGCACATTCCCGTCATCGATGTTCTGTGAATGTGTGCATTTACAGATGTGAAGTAGAGATTCAGAGCCCAGGGTGCTGCAGTAATGAATAATTTGTTCAGTCACTCTTGACTCCACTGAGTCTTGAACATCTTTCTTACTCATTTTGAGATGCATGTCTTTACTTTTGTCACTAGATATTAATAGAGAACACTGTTATGGAATCTTTTTAATGCTGTTTTTCATTTGTGCTTTTGGCACTGCCTCAAATATGTAGCTCTGTTGTTTCTTGTACAATACGAAGTCAAGGCAGCCAGCCCTAGGTTTTGCACGGGGGAACTTATGCTTGGTAGGACAAGTGATCCATGAAGGTGAAGGAAAGGGATACATTCAGATACATTCCTTGAAATGAAAGAGAAAAACTATCTCATCTTCATTCTTCTGCCCTCAGCGCTGTTCCTCCTTATAGACCTATGAGAGACCTGATTTGAGTGATTAGCAATGGCAGTGTTTTGGAGCAGGCATCGTTCTTTGCAGCACTAACAGCGTGAAGATGATTTAAGAAGAGCGTGATCAAGAGCTAGCATCATTTATATCCTAAGAGGAGCTATGTTGATGAGAAAAGGAAAAAGCAGATAATAAGGGCTTAAATTGCTTCACTTCAAGATTACAAAATAATGCCAGAGCTGGAATTTACACTTAAAAATGCATTAATTTGCTGTTTGTAGGCTATATAGGGTGCAAGCTGGTTTTCTTTTACACACAAGCTATCCCTTTTTCTGTTTGTCATAAGGTGACGAGGTTTAATTTGAGAGCTGAAATACAAGGAATAGAGGGAAGATGAGCTCTTTTCCATGTTTACTTTGAGTTAACACTTCCAATTTGCATGTTTAATGCAGAGAACCAGTTCAACAGTTAAGGATTACAGCTAGTGATTGTTATCCATGGTCTATTTTTATAAATCACTTTTAATGATTCAGCTGAATTTTTGGCAAAGCTGTGGTCTGCTGACTGCCTCTGTATTTCAGTTAATATTATTAAAACCAAAATGGAGAAACTAATCTGAGGATTAGAGGACGGTATGAAAGACACACTAGTTTACCTCAAGGATAGCACAGTAGATTTAACCTCCAGTGCTGCTTTTTGTCTCCATCCCCATTATTTGCGTACTTTCTCCACAAAAGTCCAGGGATTCTGCTTTCTTTGTACTGAGATTGATATGTCTGTATCTACCACTCCAAAATTTGATTTTTGAAGTGTTGTGAATGACCTATTCCATTTTGAGTTTGACCTCATCTGACAAACTCATTTGGAAGCATTGACCTTGAGTCTTTCAGCTGAAACAATGGAAGAACAAAAGCCTGAGTTTTAGATAATTATCTACTAATCTGAGTATGTCTTCCTGGCAGCTTTAAAAGAGTGTGGGGTCATTGTGTTCCTGGAGTCTCATGCATTTAAACATTTTGAATTATGTGACTGCAGGTCTATTTATTATTTTCTTCTTGGTGATTCGGTGCATAACCACCGTGGAATAGCGTGAGGTACCGAAAAGAAACTTCAGGCTGTAGGCAAAGTCAGTCATGCAAGACATTATGAATACACAGCTCTTGTGTTGTGGGGTGTCCTTGATTGGACCTCTTCAGAACATCTGACTCATCTGCTGCCTGATGTGCATTCATATCTACCACTCTTCAGATGAAAGGAGAATTAAATACAATTGGCCCAAAATATGATGAACCTCTGTATTTAGCAAATGCTACAGAGACCTGGTTTAATATTTCCTCCTTGTCAAAATGCTTTTCCAGTCTGTTTGATATTTTTGGTTTTAGTAGCAATTGTTTTAGTGTTTGTGGTATGTTAGCATGTCATTCACATTGCTACAAACATTTGCTGCAGCAACAAACAAGTGAGAAGTTGTTGTGCAATGCTTGCTATATTGGATAGAAGGAAGGCTACAGTCATTTTGGATATGCAGCACTGTTCACATGGAACCACGTTTTCATCATATTCTTACTCTACTTAAAGCAAGGTACGCCAGATTACAGTTTTCTGAGGAGATAGATCTGAAATTTCAATTAAGAAATAAAAAAACCCCAAACCTGTGTGACATTTGTCACATTTGGATGTGTGTTTTCTTGGGCTTAATTCTCTCCTCTTTTTTACCACCACCCATCTTAAATCTTGATGGTGGACTAGGGGCCAGTTGTGTCAGGGAATGAATTAGCTGATGGCATTGTGGCAACCTGTACCTTTATCCTGACTCTGCTGTGGTCTGTAATTCAAGTGTGCATGTTTGTTCCACTGTATGTATGTTCATCCCATGCAATACAGACTGGTTTGGATCTTCCATATGGTTCCTTTCCTCAGGGATTGCCTTCGTGAGTACACGTGTTCTTATGGCCCTTTACAGTCAAATTTTATTGCTGCTCTTTTCAGACACAGTTGCAGTAATGAATCATTTTTGTTTAATTTTAGTATTTGAAAGACCTTTTTTTTGTATATTCCTTTTTCTTTTTTTCTCTTCTTTCCCCATTCATGTGGCAAAATATTAAGCATCTACCTACAAGACAATTCTAAGATATCTGTTATGGTAATGAATTGGTTGATTATTGTATGACTGGTGGGTTAATGTATGAACAACATTATTGCCTTAACATATAGATGCAGTAATAGTGAAATAGAACCTTTTGGTTTACAAAAAATAACAATTATTTTTGTGTTTTTTGACTTCTTGGGGAAAATTGTTAGAGGACTCTTTGTAGTTGTGACTTTAAAAAGTATTAGAAGAAATAAACTGATAGTGTTATATATACATCATCTCAGTGCTGTGTGTATGGCTTTTGTATACTTAATTGTTTGGCTGGGTACGGTAAATATTTGTGATGATCTTCTTTATTATGAGTGGTCAAAACAAGAGATTTATGTTTTTGTGGAAGAGCAACAGCAAACTGAACTCTCCTAAACCAGATTTTACTTCTCAGAGTCTGAGAATATATGCATAGTAACAGATCCAATAAGCTGCTTAAAAAACACTTTGGGTAGGAAGGAAATAAATGCAAAAAAGTCTCTCTAGTTTTCCAAGCTCAATAACTTTTAGATAATCTAAGGATATATAGTTAAATAGAAGTGGTGTTGAGAAAAACAAAGTTTGAGTAAACTCTCTTCCTTTCTTTTTTGATTTGCCAGCTTGTCTCAAAACTCCTAACTATGCCGCAAAAATGGATGTGGGTCATGGAAAAATTCTTAGTAAAAGGTATTTCTTATTTTGTGATACTTGACGTGATTTCAGGTGCAACAGCAAGTTGGCTGGGAAGCTGAGAATAAAACTCAGGTCCTCCATATTCCACTCAGCCTTTCAGTCATTAAGCTTTCTCCCTTGTGATATCACTAGCAGGGAAAGTTAGTTGATACCTGCAGGTCAGATTACTGCTTGTGTTATATTTCAATTAATGTATGTTGTTTTCCCTGGATGTTTATTTAATGCTGTTAGATCTGTCCAGTTAGCGATTCTTCATGATGAGAGACCCCCATAGAAGGAGAGGTGAAGGTCGGCTGGTCTTTTACTGAGGGTTTTGTAAGGTCCTGGACCAATTAATTCAATTGATGTGAAGTTTCTCACTTGGTAAGCATGTAGTGTAGTAGGATTTTTTTTTTTTTTTAATTGGGGTCTTTTACAAGCTGGTCTTGATTTGTGGTCTTTGAGAAATGGCATTGGTGAATTTTCCTTGATTGGTACAGGTTGGTTTTGTTATCCTGTTTTAGAGGTGCAGTAATAAAAATGGTAATGTAGGGATGGTTCCTTTAATATTCTTGCAAGATTGGAAATCAAGTTCTTGGCTTATCTCTTAATTTTAAATGGCTATAAAGGAGAATAAAGGCCATGGAGAAGTGGGTTCTGAGTACAGCTCGCTGTACAAATGAGAAGTTGCAATTAAGTATGAAAATAGAGACCAACTGTTGAAATTATTAGCAGAATAAAACCCAAACAGGATGTATCGAAAGACTGAAACTACAGTCTGCATATGAAATACAAAGTCTGTATTAGATTAGGTGTGTTTGTGTGATCTATGTAGGAGGATGACACAAATCTTGGCAACACTGCAAGAAGCTTTAGAGGAGTTTACAGTTATATCACAGGAAATGAAGGAATGGGATTTACTTAGGTCAGTTGGTTCCCTCTGTCATTTTTCTAGCAGGAGATTGAGAGCAGTAACAAACTGCTGAAATTGAAATGCAAGTTTTTGGCTAGGTGGTCGTCCCACTTATTCTGTTCTTTTCTTATCCCATTAAGACATGGCTGTGGTTTGTAAAGAGTATCTTATGGCCTGGGTAGAGAGATATTTAATGCTCATAGCAAAGTCATTTCTGGAATTTATGAATACCATTGCGTTAGGTAGCAGAAGTTACTCTGGAAATACTGATCTGCTCCATGAAAACTGTAATTTGGTCGCAATTTTATTGTAAATAATTTGGTGAAGTGAAGCTCATCTATTTTAACATTAGGTGAGAGCATGGGAGCTTTGCTTTCCCGTTATCCTTCTGGTTATAAGCAGAGCCTAGATCACCAGCAAAGAGGAGATGGTATTTGTTCCCAACACTGTGCTTCCCTATCACCCATACAAATTTCTCTGCAGCTGGGTTTGCAGGAAGGGAGATGGGAAATCAAATTCACACCAAATGAATGGCAAAGGAAATCTCCCGCACTACTTTTACATGCCAGAGAGCATATGCTGTGTGACTACAAAGTAGAGGTTTTCCAATTAGCAGTTTTGTGAATGAAGTCTGGTTTAAAATGACCAAAATTGTTCTGCTGGGTTTGGACTGCAGCACTGAGGTGGTGGCAGTCCCAGAGGTTCCCCTGCTTTGTAATCTGAGACCATGAAAGGCTGATTTGCCTACGGTGTGGGTGAAGTCAAGAATTCAGACCCACCCAGCATGTGATGACCGAGGTGTTATAAATGTGAGTGTGGGCAAAGCCTTAATCTTCATAATTCATAAATTCCTTTTCCATTTGATAGCATGTTGCAGTTAGAATTCCAAATTAATTCCTTACTTGGAGGTATAAGGGAAATGGAAGGAGACTAGAACTACTTGTGGCAGTAGCCATGGCTCGTGCAGACATGTGTGAGCTGTCAGTAATATAGCCCTAATGATGAAACCAAACTGACAGTTGTATTTCATGAACCTATCAGTAGCAAATCTAAGTTCTCTTGTTTCTCACTCTGTGACCTGCATGTTATAGTCCTTAAATTAATAATACCAGCCGGGTCCCGTCCTTTTGTGTGGATTGTTCTAGTAACAGTGTGCTGTAGCTGTGACTCATTCTGAGCTCAGAGGTAACTTGTGATACAGCTTATTGCTCCTCCAAAGTGTTTATTTGCACCAACGAATGCCATGAATGTTCACTAGTGCCATTCATATGCATGATGCAGTTAATGCCTGCTAATCAACCATGGGGAGTGCTGGAAAATGGCTTAAAAATGTACTTGGTGTTAAGACAAAGCTGCTGTGAGCAGCAGCCTTGGAAGGTGATAACAGTGCAAAAATCCAGTTCTACCTTACTGACTTTGCTTGAGTTATCTTGTTCATTCATGAGTAGCCTAAACAGAAAGGTTTCAGTGTAAAAAGTGTCCATGCTAGTTTGAAGTGAGTTAAGTCTGACCTACGCTGTGTGCATCGACATGTTCCATATCCAAAAGAAAATATGGTTTGTAGCAAGAGGTTGGTGGAAAAGGCCCTAAAGCATGCAGTTTTTCATTCTCAATTTGTCGTTAGAACTGTTGCAGAGAAGGGATTAACAAATCAATGGAGGCTAAAATGAGAGAAAATCAATAAGAAGTTATAGTGAACTGGAACAAAGCTATCAATTTACAGCATTCTATGCAAAGAAATCTTATCCAAACCTCCTTATATGGATAGAAAACTAATGCAAAAACTGTGTTTTGGGGTTATGTTAATTCTTTTTTGCCTGGCTGACCTCAGAACTCTTGGTCAAGAAACTTCTGGTGTAAATGCTAGTTCCGTTCCCTGTTTCTGTTGTGTTGATGAATTTCATTGGCAGATTCTATAACAGTGGAATCTTAAAAGAAAAGAAAAAGACAAGTTGTCAAGGAGAAAGATATCATTTCAGTTACCCTCATAGGAATTTGATGGAACACTCTCTTTAACTGTTTACTCCTTGTTTTAGTAAAAATGTCTTCATTAGTTTTTCATTGTTTTTCTGTCTCCTTTTATGAAGAAAAGTTACTTCTGAAAAGGTACTCCTTCATATGTAGTATGCATTATGAAACTGGAAAATACGCTGGGCTTCTGGGCAGTGCACTACAGATGAATGAGATGGGAGAGATCTTGGTGGTTGTAACTCTACCTGTTTATTGAGTTGTGCCTTTGGCCCTTTCAGATTCATTTGTCACTGTGGGGCCATAAACTCACAGAGGCAGTGCTGTTCTGGCCAGCACAGAGACTGCTTCTCCATGCTTTTAATTTAAGGATTTTGGATTTGGTTTGGACTTGTGTTATGCTTGTAATTTTATGCCAGTGATGCTTGTAATTTTATGTTTTCATTTGTCTGATGTTTCTAGCCTTCACTTATCAATGTGCCATTTAAGCTGTGAGCCTTGCCAGTCTTCCTGGCCTTTGTGCTTATTGTCGTAAATTACTGTAAAGCTACTGTATAATGAAAGATTCTGAAAGGAGAGAAACTCATGTTTCTGCTGTGATGCTTAAAGTTGTTGCTATACCATGGCAGGCAGCAAGTTTCCAGGACTGCTTTACTGGGTAACCTGCTAAGAGACAGCTACCTGTTTGTCCTCCCACCTGGTGGCTCCTTTGCCTGTTGCCTGCCTTGCTTCTAATTTAAACTGAAGTTGTCAAAGGCAGAAGCCACTTTGGAACTCTGTGATTTTTTATGTAGTCTAATATAGCCTGTGCCTTTACTCCAGCCCCAACATTCAACCAGCAGAATTTGTTCCAGAAAGGAGGAGTATGCAAGAGAAGAAAAATTAAAAATGATGCAACTAATCCCATGAGGACAAAAATGCTTAACTATCTCCTGTTCTAAAACTGCCTAAGGGTTTATTCTTAGTCTTGTGGCAGTTGGGGTCTATATAAATTCAGTGGATATTGCATGTAATTAGATACCAGCAAAGATTGCCTAGATCTGTGCTTTTGTTGGTGCCTTGTAGATTTTTTTTAATTATAGAAAAATCAAGTAAAACCTTTATAAATAATTTTAAAAATTTCATTATCAGAGAGAAGATGAATAGATAGTTCCTTAGATGTATGGTTCTGAAAATGCTACCTCCTATATTTCATAGAATCGAAGAATCACAGAACGGTTTGGTTTGGAAGTGACATTAAAGATCATCTGGTTCAAACCCCTCTGCCATGGGCAGAGACACCTCCCACTAGATGACATTACTCAAGGCCTCCTCCAGCCTCACCTTGACCGCTTCCAGGGAGGGAGCATCTACAACTTCCCTGGGCAACCTCTGCCAGTGTCTCTCCACTCTCATTGTGAAGAATTTCTTCCTAATATCTAATCTAAATCTCCCCCCTTCTGGTTTAAAACCCTTCCCCCTTGTCCTATTACTACTTGCCCTTGTAAAAAGTCCCTCCTCAGCTTTCCTGTAGCCCCTTCCAGGTACTGGATGGCTGCTATAAGGTCTCCCCAGAGCCTTCTCCCCTCCAGGCTGAACAACCCCAACTTTCAGCCTGTCCTCATAGCAGAGATGCTCCAGCCCTCTGATCATCTTTGTAGCCTCCTCTGGACCCGTTCCAACAGTTTCATATCCTTCTTATGCTGGGATTCCAGAACTGGACACAGTACTCAAGGTGGGGTCTCATGAAAGCAGAGTAGAGGGGGAGAATCACTCCCTCAACCTGTTGGCCAGGTTCTCTCTTCCCAGGTGTAGAGCTGATATGGACAATCTTTTCCTTGGTAACAGGAGTAAATGGAACCAATAAGGAGTTCTTATGATGTGTTTATTTTTCCAGGACACTCGTATATTTGTGCTCTTAAGTGTTGAATACAAGCATTAAATAGCCAGTTTTTCTGCTGGTAATGGCTTCAGTGGAAATCCTTACTGCCCAGCTTTTTTAAATTGTCAAAGTTTACCTGCAGCCTCCACTGGTAGCTGATTTCACACTTTGAAAGTGTGAACCCATTCAAAGCCTTGAAAATCTGAGACCTTGGTTTATTTCTGTAGGAAGCTGGGCTCTGCTGAGCCTCACAAGATAATGGATGGGGAGAGGGGGAAGGAAGGAATGAAATCCATGTAACAAACTTTGTCTAACAGATTTCAGCTGTTTTAATCCAGACGAAGATATTACGGTGTCTAACATTGATTAAGTGCTATGACAAGATGTATTCCAGTTGTATGTCACTATGCAATTCCTTTATTGATTTTGTATATGCCAAGATGTAGTACTTCTTGTTTGTAAGTTCTTTGTTCTCAGTACAAGCATAAGGTATGATTTTTAATTCTGGAGTCTTATTCCCTTCTCATGTCTTCTCTGTTTGGTCTCCTATTTTGATTTCTTGTGTGTTTGTGTTGTTTTTAATGTCTGGATGGAGGAAAAAACATTTTCTTCAGTAGTTTTGGGAAAGGATTTATAACTTAAATGCACAAAAGTAAATTCTAAAAATAGCAAACAGTGAATTGATAATTTTTGTCTTTAACTTCTTGATCTGCTGCTGCTCCCTTTTTTAGAATTTAACCACTACAAAGAAAAGATGAAGACATCCTGATTTTCCTAATTGCTTACTGTGGTAATAAAGTAAAAACAGGACCACCTGCTTGTACAAAAAATAGTTGTGTATGTAAAAAAATTAGACAATAATTGGTTTACAATTATCGAAAAACTTTGACTTTTGGGAGCACAGTTCCAAGAATTTTTCAGAATGTTGTAAGGTGATAAGAACAGGAAGTGAGGTAGAAAGCATTTCAAGGTTTTTAATGTGGATGTTTCAAATTCTTGGTTTAAATGTGTTTCTTCCTTACCATTAAAATGATTTAGAGAGATGGCTCTCCTCCCACATGTGTTGCTGGAGTCTTTCCAGTGTACTCTGTGGGCTGGATCATTGAGGCTGCTGCAATATCATGCAAGCAGAAGTTTTTCACCTGGCTGTGTATAAACCTGCTGAGATCAAGCAATGTTTGTGGCATTATGTGATCCTGTAAGTCCTGCCATTAACCCTTCCATGGGAGTGAAATAATAGTTTAGGCTGAGCTGTTGTGGCTGAGGTGCTGAGTTCAACATGTCAAACTGGTCAGCAGTGTTCTGTAGTTGCTTTCATACTATTAAAATGCCTTGAGAACTGAGTGGATGAGAAATACAAGTGAAACCAATGTTTTGCTGGAAAACAGAGGTGTCATCTTGATTCTTCATCTTCTGTGGTTGTCATATATATATATATGCTCTGCAAAACTGGCTTCTTAAAAATGTGGTCTGATTTGCAGTTTAGAATACAGCCATAGCTAGTGAAGGTGCGTTGGGGTCTGTGCAGAGATAGAGGTGTTTCTGAATTGAAGTGACTTACCATGTTGACTCCTGGCAGCTTGGTCAAGTACACATATTTCAATGCTACCATTGTTTGCTCTGGAGCCATGTTGCTTAATACAGCGTATAATATATAAGAGATTCTGCTGTGGATTTGTGAGACAAATATGTTTCTCAGCATCTTATTTTTAGAGAAGTAGGCAAAAGACAATATTTCCACCTTAAGTTATCTTTCTTGAATTCTGGCATGAGGAACTAATTTGCGTCTGAATCATTTATTTGATCCTACCTTTTGTTTCATGTTTTTTAGTGGGTTATTGAGCAAGGAGAACATTTATTGAAATAGTTCTTATTTCCAACAATGGTATGGATATTTGAGAGCATAATTCTTATTATCAGTGATCTTATTTTGAGCTAGTAGGTTTCAGTTTGTCTTCTGAAAATTTAAATTTGTCATGGTTGAAAGAATTCCTTCAAAACTGCATGCCAGTTTCTTAAGAACATGCAGATTGATTTTTTTGCTTCACAGTGAATCTAATGTTTTCATTGGGAATGCAAATCACAGGCTGTGGTGGGAGGGGATGTTGTCAGCCTTCAGAAAACAAAAATTCACAATCTTCTATTTTGCTGTTTCATGACACCTGTTGTGGTTTGATTCTTAATTCAGTTTTAAAAGAATACAAAATATTATTTCATGGATATTATATCATGCAGAAATAGAAGTAACCTTAAAAAATGAGAGACTGGAAGTCTGTGTTGACAGTTACTTTTTGAGTTTCTTTGCATATTTGTAAGACGACATCTTTGATACTGCTGATTTTACTCAGTATTTGTATCTGGGACACCGTTACACAGAACTGAGGCTAAGAAAAATGTAGAGACTTGTAGAAATGTATTTACATGGTCAGGTGTGAAACTTTCCATGGACTTTTCTTGTCTTCAGTTTGGATGTTAGACTGATATCTTGAAACAGAACATAATGTTGAGATTTGCAGCTTCAGAAAATGAGAGAATACTTGGAACATGGTAATAGAAGGCTCTCTTTGTTCAGCGTTTTTCATGTTTTACGGGATTAATTTTCTGTCTCTGGTTTTCCTTGCCACAGGATGCCTGAAATACAGTCTGCTTAGAGGGGCTGTGGCAAGGAAAATCAGAGACAGAAAATTAATGCTTGTGTCTTTTGATTTAAAAAGATTAAGATGGTATTTGTGAATTACGGTGATTCTATTTAGAAATCTTAAGGTACAATTGTTTTAGCTTAGCTGAGAAGCTGTTCAGAAATATGAAATAAGATATGACATGAATTTAATGTCTTTCATGTTTGAGACATAATGTGTCCCATCCCTACCTCTTTAACAAACAAGGACAATAGAGTATCCTATTTTGCTTTTCTGCATGGTACATGAAGACATCTGCAGTGTTCTGTGGCCAAATGACTTAGGAGTGCACGAAGACTGACACGATTCAGAGTCATCAAGGGTAACTGGTTTTGCATGTGAGGCCTCCGTTTGCAGTCAGATTGGCAAAAAGCCAATGAGAAAAGAGCATTTATTCACTTATGTTGTATGCTTAGCACGCCATGCCAGAGAGAATTCTAATAAAGTCATTTTATCTGAGGACTTAAAATTTAGTAATGCTAAGTACATGAGGGACTACTGATGTACCACTGCTTAAATTAAATATACATTCCAGGTTGCTCATTCAACCTTTTTTTACCCTGTACTCTGCTCCTTACACTTTATTTACTGACAGCCTGTTTTAGATACTTGTGTTACTACAGGGATTTCAAATTATGCTACTGCTTATTATCTTTTTGGTAACATGCTTCAGAAAAGTCTCTTCCCATTCAGTGAGACGCATTGCTTTCTCTTTGAGTCCTGTGACTGAAAGAGAAACATTTTACTTTCTCTTCTTTTGTTGTTACAGGGCTAAGCACTCAGTTTTGTTAGTTTGATAAATCAGGACCAAATTCTGAAATCCTTTTATTCGTGTTAGATAAATGTGATTCATTGTGATGCACTTGGATTGTACGCTTATACATATAGAGAAAAACGTATAGTATGACAAATAATACTCATGCTTGGATTCCATCTGCCTTTCATATTTTCTTTGGTATTCTATAGTATATGTTGGCTGATATTCAGGGAGAAAATGAATCAAAAACATTAAAACACTTGGAATGGTAATGCTAAATTGGTTTTATGTTTGAGCTAACCCGAATGCATTTATGAATTCTAGATTTGCTCTTTAATGAGGCTATTTTAACATAATTCACTTAGTAATTTTTAACTAAATTCATGGTAAGATAGGTGTCAGAAGTAGTAAAAATACAGGTGTTGTGCTTGTGTTGTTACATGCAATTTAGTATACCTGGGTATAATTGAAGAGGAATACTTTGATTTTAGAGAACTGTTATTAAAACACCCATGGTTGTTTGTCTGAGATGCACCTTCCAACTGTTCAGGTAATTTGCTTTTGCTCCTCATTTATGTAACCAAGATCTGTCATGCAGGACCATAATCATTACACATGCCTTAGCTGAAGTTTCCTCGTGAGATATTTTGCTTCTGTGTTTTTTACCCTGTTTCTTTCTCTTGCTCTCTTGCCCAGGAGAGTTGTTCTTGTGTAGACCTACTGAGAACCATCTGGTGCAGCTGCTAAGCAGCCAGCACTGCACACCTGAACAAACCTGTCACACTGCACCTGTGAGAGATGGTCTGCAGAGACAGCTTTGTTGCCTTTTTTAAAAATGTGGTTTTGGTCATAAACTTCTGGTTATTTCAGTGCATTATTTCTTGGATAAAAAACTTTATCCAGACTTTGGGGAAGAGGAGTGTTCAAGTGGCTATAAGCAGGTGTCCTTGGTGTTTGAAAATTCTTTAATGTTTACAGTCTGTTTGGACCTTCTGGGGATGGTGTTCAGGCCTGGACAGTTTTTTTTTTCCTCTGTGCTTTTGGAGAGAAGAAGCTTCTGTACTGCAGAAACCTGAAGATATGGCTTTTTATTCATCCTTTTTTTCAGCTAAGGGCAGTACCTCAAGGTGAGGTGTTGTAGCACTTTATTTCCCTTGGATCAGTGTCAAAATTTTCAGCTGAGTTTTAGAGCGGGCCTGCCTGATCTTTAAATAATCTTCTTCCTCTGGCAATGTAACAGCACACTTCCCCCACTCCCCCCCCCAGGCAGATTCTGTTACCGGAGTTGCTGAAATGAATAAAAGACTTACTGGTCAATAGTTGCACTCTGCACCTTTTTCTCAAAGCATAAACTCTGCTACATGTAGAAAAATACCCAAATGTTTCTTTCTTGTCTTTCTGACTTTGTAAGGCACTTAAAGTCTGGCATTACTGGATGGAGATGTGTGAAGAATTGAAGACCAGCACATTGCCAGTCTTAGCAAGGCGAACTGCATGATCCAGGGAGAGCAGAAGAAATGCACTAGTGGTTTCAGATGACTGTACAAAATTGTTCTATTAGCTAAGTGTGCAGTGAGCCCAACTGCATCTTACCATTTAGAAGTTGCAAAGAATCTGTTGTTTAAACTGCTGCTCTTGTCTCATTGCCACACTAAAATCGGAAGGCATTATGTACCTGCTTTCTGCCCTGAGTCACATCCAAGTAGGAAGAGTTTTCAAATGATCTTTGTAGGTGAGGTGTCTTGGAACAGTGGCATAATTCAAAGCATATATTAAAAGAACAGCTGACGAAAGCATGAGGGGTAAAACACACAGTTAAGTGGAAGCAAGAAGCAACACTTAAGAGACTGATGGACAGAGTAGAATAAAAGGGATAAAGAAAAAACAGCAAGCATTCCTGTGTGTAGTGTAAGTCTTCATCGTAAATGTGCTGTATAAAATGCTTTGGTATTTGTTGCAGACAACACAGGTCTATCGTATTCTTGCCTGGAGACCTGAAATTGCAGCTGGAGTTTCTGGGTCAAGCCCAGTGTTGATATAGAGAGGTGCATTTACATCATTGAAGCTCCACAATACCCGGTGAAGTTGTCCACCATGTTGTAAAGCCATATGATTGCTCAATTTCTGGTGGCTGTCATAAACGCATAGTATAACAGACATATATCTGAGATGATAGTGGTCATCTATGAGAGGCTGAGTATGTGTGTTAAGGCAAGTTTTTCTTGAAAGTCTTGTGATAATTTTTTTAAATATAACTTGAAGTCTTGTTTTTAAAAATTCTTGAAACTTCAGGTTTTACTATCAAAGTGAAATAGCAAAATTAAAGCTCCATGCTGTCTTTTAAAATAAAATCTCTGTTTTTAAGCTAGCTTCACAATACTGTTTTAGCTTTAACTGAGTTTCTAAAATGTTCTTATTAAAGAACAGAATAAAGATAAAGAATAAAAACATTCTATTTGTCATTTGACAAGCATCTAGTTTTACATTCAGCTATGCAGAGTATGCTTGATTAGGCCTGTTGATTTGGGAAGTAAGGTAAAGCTGAAGGTGATTAAGCATAGCAGATTTTAGCTCAATGCAAATGTTTTTAAGGAATTAAACATTTGCTTATGAGCAAGAATACGCATACTGGCTTCGTCTCTTAGGGACAAGGGAATGAATTGGCTACTAACATGGTCGATGAAATGGTGAGAAGTAAAAGTTTGTCAAGTCATTTTTATGTAACCAAAGAGCATAAAAATGAAGACAGTTTTAAAATGTGCTACTGTATTGCTGTATGTGTGTTGTTGCAGCTTACAGCTCATGTGATATGGTCTAGGTTATTAGTGGCTGCTCAGGCTGACATGGATTTTTTTTTTTGTATTGGATTTGAGAAATCTTCTGGAATTGAGCCAGAGGGTTATATGTTCAAGTAAATGACTAAAAGTGAAACTGTTTCTAAATTGCTTTTTCACTGATATCTAAGCCACTGGAATATGTGTTATCATAGTGACTGAAAAATTACTTAGCCATTTCAGAGAGCTTTATTTTAGTTAATGTAACCCTCTTCATTCTAATACTGATTTGGTCTCTGATCTGTTGGATTCAGTAAGTTTTTGAAGTTTGAATTTCCCATGACCTATGCCATGTTAATGTGTCTTCAGCGCTTGGAAAATGTAATTTATTCTTGTGAAGATTTGCAGAGCAATAGCTCATAGCTCCTCAGAGAAGAGTGAACATTAACACCAATAGTATGAACCTGACCCAGTATATTTTAATGTTGCTGCAGCTACTGTTTATGAAGGTAGCATAGCCTTTTCTGTTCTAGCTTTCTTTTTAGTTGCCCAGATTTATTAAAGTAATTTGCTACTCAGGGGAGAAACTTCGCTGTTTGCTCTCGCTTCTGAAGTGGCTTGATTTGAAACAGTGACCATACCCATTCTATTCATCCTTAAATTGTAGGAGACCTGCTCTGCCCTTGACTAGTATTGTTGATGTTGGAAACCTAAGATGAGTTGTTTTCAATAAATACTTACAGAAAAAAGGAACAACAGAAAAATGAGAGTTCAGAAGTTCACTTAGATGAGATGATTACAGTTTCTTTGAAGATGACATATTTGTTTTAAGAGCTGAAAATTTTGAGGGGTTTTTTGAGTATAGGTAACGGTCTCAGTATCTTATTTACTGTTAACTGAAATGGATAGGTGAAAATATCACAATTAAGATCTTACTAGGCTTATTCAGCATGGAGAAGAGAGGGTTTCAAGGGCACATAGTAGCAGCATCCCAGTACCTGTGAGGAGGTTCATTAAGACGATGGAGTTGGGCAGGAGGATGAGAAACAGATGACACAAAATGCGAGATTCAGACTTAGTGTAAGGAAAACCTTTTTCACCATGGGGACAATCAAGCAGTGGAACAGGCTGCCCGGGGAGGTTGTGCCATTTCTGTTACTACAAAATGGAAAAGACTCATCTGGATAAAACCCAAGCAGTGCGGTCAAATCTCATAGCTGACTTGGCTGTGAGCCCGAGGTTAGACTAGAAACCTCCAGAGGTCCTATTAAACCTGAATTATTCTTCAAACCTAAGGTCTTGTTTCTGTCCTCAAACCTGTTTCCACACATGATCAAAATTCAGAATTGTGAAGCTTCAATCCAAAGCTGTAATATAACCAACTGTTAGAGGTATGAGGTTTGAGGTTACTTGTGAAAATGCACCGGGCAAGGCTCAAATCAAGTTCAGTTTGCAGAAGTGATGCTTCTTTACTAGAAAGGCAACCAATGAGAGAGAAGGAAATTAAACAAATCATACTGTTTTTTCCTATCTGCTATAATACACATTTTGGGTGCAGCAAAATGTATAAAAGCGTTATGTTCAGAGCTCTCAGTGTGCCCCTCTGGATAAAATGAGGTGTTTGTATTACTCTGATAGGGTAGAAGCTGTCATCTTCTTTCCCGTACTGGCTTGTGGAGGGGAAGGCTGTAACTGAAATAGCAACTTGGAAAAAACTGCTTCATGGTTCAGTGGTTTTTTTGTTGATATTTTGTTTTAGCCCAGGAGCACTACAATTAGCTGTCCTCTCCTCATTTTTCTTATTTTCTTTATGCTCCAAAGTTCACAAAGTAGAAAATGTTTTGAGTAGCTGCTCTGAAGTTTAACTATCCAGACATTCAAATTGGAGCACTTGATCTGGATGTTTTAAGATGATCATTTGGTTTTCAGGATTTGTTCTGCTGTTTCTCTAGTTATCTGCCATTTTCTAGCATAAATTTCTCTTTGGTCGTACAAAATTGTCATATTGCTTTATGCTGACAGTTTTGCTCTAAATTTATAATAACAACTTTAATTCTGTGCCCTTCTCACTGTCCTCTGTTTTCTTTGAGTGGCAATAGACACACAGTGTGTATGACAGATAGGCTATTGGAATTAGCTCACTAAAAACAGAGCCTCTGCTCTTCAGAAAATTAAAATCCCCAACGTCTGCAACATTGTGTTCTTCTGCAAGGGTAAACAGAAAACTGAAAGGAGATAGAGTTATTTAGAGGTGACACAGATGTGACTTTGTCATCATTAAAATGTTTCTTGGAAAAGACTGTCCTGGTTTATGAAAATCATTTTTATTTGAGTGTTTCTTCTGAGTTACAGTATTAGTCATCTAGAATCACGTATGCTGTATGCACTTTTTTTTAGCATCTTTGCTTGTCTGAAGAAGTTCCCTTTATTTTTATTCTTTCGCAGAGTGGTATATGTGAACCTTTAAGTGCAAAGCTAATTTTTTCACCTAAATTATTCTTGACACATTAAGTCAGCTTCATCCACAAATAACTGTGCTGGAATTAAGGCCTTTGTTTTCTCAATTTATTTCTTTTCTACTTATGCCTGGACTTTCTACTTTGGGATTGAATTAAAGGCCTCACAGTCAATTTTGTGGAAAAACAGCATATAGCCCAAGATTTTATTTTTCTTTGAAATCTGCAAGACAGCTACAAGGAACTTATTCCATTCTTTATAAGAGCGGCAATACTGCTGTTTTTATAAACCATGTTGCTTATGGGTCTGGTTTTGGCATGATGAAATCAGTAGGCTTTGAAGTGCTATGTATTTGCAAATCACCTAGTGCACCAGTCTTGCTACAAGCTGCCTTGGCTTTTCAAGGCTTAGTGCATGGTGTGTAGCTGATTACTTCCCTTCTAGTTTCCACCTGCAGAAGAAGGTAAGGAATGGAAGGGCACTCGATAGCTGTTCATGGCAAGTAAAGCACTTTTGTGGGGTCACTTGGATACCTTATGCAAATACTGATATGAATGTCTGGCTGGAATAGAATTAGTTCTGTGGAAGGATAAAAAACAAAGCCCAAGGAGCCCAATTCTGATAAATGACACAGATCACTGGTGTTGAAGAGAAGAATCTAATTTTCCTGGAGTTTACATTGTGTGACAATTAAAAATAAGTTATCTTTAGTTTGTGTTCTCTCAGTGTCTTGGGAGGTCTGCAGTAGGATCATCTTAGACTTAGTAGTGCATAGGTGCAATCGAAAATACTATTTCTTAGGTTCTTTACAGGCTAAGTATATACCAAGTCTTGGAAGCAGGACACAGGAAGGAAACAATACCCTTGTCATTTAGCATGGTTTGCAGTCAACATGAAGCATGCTTTGTTGCCAAGTTTTTCCCCGCTTGTAGGTATCGTAACAGTGGCAGAACTTTAGGAGAAAGATTTTGAAGTTAATATGTATATAGAAGGCTTAAAAAAAAAGTAAGGTAGTGTTTTGGTTGAAACATGGATGTGTAGAAGAAGGGACTAACTACTGTATGCATAGAGCAAGTGGTAAAATATTGAGGTGGGTGGTTCACTGCTGGTGAACCTGTGGTTTGATTAGGGAGACTGCTTTATTGAAGACTTTATGAGAGTCGCATAGCAGGATCAACACTACTTCCAGGTGTGGAAAGTCCTATTTGTTGATCCTTTTTAGTGCTGGTGGCACAGATGGTGCCTCCTGCACATGTAGCTGAAAAGTTGCCTTATCAATTTAGTTGAAGGCAGTGAAAGGGTGCTGCAGTGGAATGAGAATATTTGAAGTGTTTGAAAAAGTTTGAGGTGGTTAAAAGGCTATTGGACCTATAATTCCCCATGATACCTATTAATTTGAATTTCTTTATAACAGCGATACACAAGTTCAGGGCAAGTGAGAAAGTGTAAAACTGCTGTCTTTTAATACATAAGGTCTAGCACCACAAAGGATGCCTGTTACAGGATTGCACACTTTCCAAAATTCTCTCTAGTTGTTGGAGCTCTAGAGGTTTAGTGCAGTTAGTAGTATCAGTGTTGTAAGAACTGTGGGATGGGCAAAGGAGAAACATAAAAAAAAAAAAATTAACATGTAAAAAGTATATTAGAAATTCCACTACTTATTTAAAAACTTTAAAGCAAATAATTATTCATGTAGAGACGGTAAGTCTTGGTGGCTACCGACATGACCTGATTTCACATTGAGTTCAAAGTATGCATGTTTCTGTAATGCTGAATGAGCTGTGCAGAGTTGCAGATGTCTCTGTGGTATATGTAAGGTATCTTTGAAATACACAATATTGATAAGTTTGGCAGGATTTATAAACTTTTCTGGTGCTGACAAAACAGTCTTTCCTTCCTGCTCCAAGGTGAAGTCCAAAAATAAGAACCTCCATTTATGATAAATTGGCTGTGCATTAGATGTTGTCAAGGGCTCTTGAGTTAAACATACTTGAAATTTTTAGATCAGGCTGGTTTTGCAATATGATGCGACAAAGTAGAGTTGGAAAATTTTGACAATGGGGTTGCATTTTTTCATTCTTTCAGTCACTAAACTTAAGGGACTCATTCTCTTATCCCCCCACAGCCCCTCTTTGAAACTGATGCCTGATAAGTGCAGATACAGATTAGTAAAAAAACCCACCAAACTTGTTGAAAGAACAGTTTTTCATCCTGTCTTCCTAAATGCTTGCATGTCTGAGTTTTCCTTATGTTGTAACATCAGCACTGCAGCACTGTAAGAACATGCTGTGGCTGGGAGCCTCTTTGGCAGCTGCTTTCAGGCATGCAGCTTGGCTTGCTTAATACACACAAAATTCTGCTCTGGACACAAGGGTGTAAGCATTTTTGTTGCTGCTGTCCCAGAAAAGGAGAAGGAGGCTGGGAAAAGGAAAAATTTCCCAGTGACAGCTTTATTAGATGTCATAGCTATAAGAAAAAACACCCAAATTTTTCCAGAGGATGCCTTTAGAAACCTGCAGAACTTTTCTGCTGGGTTGTGTGCTGGGTATCTGTATTTTATTGTGGAGTACTGGCTGGCAAACTTTTGCTCTTACGGTTTGATTGTCATTGAGTCAGGCTCACCTTTGTATATGGCTGAGAGGGTAATAAAATTAGGCAGTGTTTCACCATACTGTCCTCAACCAGAAACTGAGAAATGAAACAGAAATGAAGCTCCAAGAATAAGGCACCTTCACTTGTCAGTAGGTGGTTTTACACCCAAGATCAGTGTTCAGACACGAGTCTGTTCCTGGAAGGCAGCAAATTTGTTTGGTTATAGGAAGGTGGGTTTATAGCACTGCAGTTCTGAAATCAGCTGGGAGTCAGCTTGAAGGTAGAGCATCAAATCCTTCCTGAAAAGTTAAAAACTCATCCGCTGGGTGAACTAAAAAGGCATATTTGAATAGGCAGCTTTTGGTTTGGAAAAATAACATGGGTGTTGTTTGTGTTGCATCACTTGTCAAGTGGTATTGGTTATACAAGTAACATTCTAGTGCTCTGCTGTCCCTAGAAGAAAGAAAATTGGAGTTTAAGGTTTGTGTGAGCTTTCCTGTCATGCTGCCTGTTCTCCTTACTTCCTGCAAGAGGTGACAACTGAGCAGGCTACAGAAGCTTTTATTAGGGACTTGGATTTTTGAATTGTGTTCTTCTAAAGTTAGTATCACCTGTTCTCTGGAGTTTGAAACTAGTGCAAACTGGTCAAATCAGTAGCTAAACTGTCTGGGTGAAATCCTCAGCTGTGCTGCCTACCCCTTTGAATTGTTTGAGAAAGCTGGAGCAGTTTAGAGCAGCTCAAAAGCCCTAGGCGTGACTGCAGGCTGGAGGGACTCATGTGGTGCTAGCACTGGCTTCTGGGGTTCCCCTGACAGTCCCAAGGTCTGGGGTACAGGGGTCAGTGCTGCTGTAGGGGAGGCTTCTGGCATGCAAAGCTCAGGGGACTGTAAACCTGGGTCATGTCTACATGCACTGTAATACTAGAAAAAGGGTGGGAGAAGCAGCACAAATCAGTTTGTGCTGAGGTCCATACTGCAAGAGTGAGGGATGTGCAGAAGTCTGAGCTAGCTGGTGGTGAGCCAGGGCTCTGCAAGACTGAGGGTTACTGAGTTTCAGTACAGAGCTGCACTAATGCAGTGCAAGTTTCTAGACTGAGTTTGACTTGGGGTGTGACCTCTGTGTGTGGGCAGGGGAGCGTGGGTCAGTCTGCACCTCTCTGTGCAGGCCTGCTCTGTGACTGTGGCCAGCACCGAAATTAGTTGGTTTAACAACAGCCTGGCTATTCCGCACTATGCAGTAACCTCTGTGACTGCAGTGCAGATATTTGCAGGGTTATGCTCTGGGATTTGGCCACTGCATCCAGGATTTAGAGGGTGCAGAATTTGAATAAAGTTGTGCTTGGGCTGCAGTCTTTGCTCTGCACCTCTGAGAGCGCCAAAATAAAATCTTGTATCCACAAAAAGCTACAGAGGACAAAACTGGATGAGAAACAGAATGCATTCTGAGAAAGCAGATATTAAGACAACTGTTAGAAATAGTGTTTTATGTCTCTAAACTGTTTATAGTTTAGTCATGATGTCTCCAAAGAGAGCAATACTATATCACCAACATTTGATAGTGGTACTCTGAATAAAGAACAGAATGCAAGACAGTACAGATGGCTGACAGACTGCAGCAAATTCCAGCTAATGAAGAAATGCAGTATGTTTGTTTACATGCAAGTTGAAACAGTTGGCTGTTAAAAGTGGTTTTAAATCCAGCTCTGAGCTATGTAAACATAGATCACCCTTATGCAACTAATAATAATAAAATAAATGCATTTTGCATTAAAAAAAATGCTTCCCTTTCAATAGCATTGCTGCAGTTGGATAACTTGACTGTTCTGAATTCAACGATCTTCAGTTCATATGCAAATTAGTGCTGCAAGGAACAAAAACAGTTCACTGAGTGAATTTAGGTATAACATGATTAGGTTCTTGAAAAGAGATATGGTTTTGGTAAATTTTGCAATGCACCAGATATATAATTCAAACGGAAACAATGAAGAGCCAGGCATTCTGCTGAACTACTTCATCCAGTGGATCAGGTTATAATTTATAATAGCAGTTTACATTGTGAATAACTGGGGAAAAAAAAAAGGCTGATTGCTGATTTTTAACGGTAAATTTCTGATCCTAGTAGTTGTTCCTCTGCCTCCTTTAAAAAGTGTTATTTAATATTAGCACAATGTTGCTGTACAATAAGAATACTGCAGTCTCTTGTGTATCAGGGAGAGAGATGGACACAGAAAGAATAAAATGAGGAATTATTAGTCTGTGATTTTCTATAATGTGTTTCCAAAGTGCACGGTTTGCTTGTCAGAGTATTTCTGGGAGTAAGTTCATTTTACTAGGGCAGCATTCATCTCATTTGCTATCACTTTTAGAAGTATTATCTGTATTACAGGGAGCTGTTAAAATCCTGGAGCATGCTTCAGGAAGATGTTTCAAATGTAACTTGTTTGCTTCTTGTTTCCCTTCCTGATGGGTGTTTAGAATACATTTGTGCATAAGTATTATCCAAAAATTCAAATGTAGCTTGGTTTTCAGCAGCAGGCAGTCAGTTGTTCTGCAGTTGACCACAGTGCAGTTGGTACCCAAGTTACCCATTGGTGGGGAGAAAGCAGTAAATAGCGTGAGTTGATATTTTTGTTCTTTACCATAACATTCAAAAATCTTACACCGCAAATAATGTGCTGCACTATCAAAGCATTATATGACTGCAGAAGGTGAGGGAAGTCACTTCATTGTGTGCTTGGCTTTAATTTAAGTATGTACGTGCTTGTCTGTGCAAGTGGCAATCCTCGCATGTGGGCTATATATAGAGACCAGAAAGTCCTCTGAGATCTATACACACATACATGCATATAGTTTATGCTGATGAGTTGGGTTTTTTGCTTCACAGATTGTAGTGTGATGGGCAGTTGCTGATTCACGGAGAAAAACAACCCTCCTGCCAAGAACTGGAAATCTGCCATCATGCTAAATGATCTGAGATCCCACTCCCGTGGGTATTTGTGGATTTGCAAATTAACCAAGAGTCAGCCTACTAAGCACAGTAATGTTGAAAGTAACCATTGAAACCACTATTTCTTTTTGTGGTTTTTCTCTACTCTGACTGCATACTCTCTGACTAAGAAGCATTTTATTGATTGAATCTTAGTTTATATCTCCTAAAATCAAGAAATGATTTCCCACATATTTATTAGTATGTAGTTTTCCGTGTAAACCAGAGTCCATCCTACTGGCTGTGAACAGCCAGAATTTTTTTAACAGATATTCGAGCAGTAACAATTCAGATTAGAACCTGGGATTTCTAGAGAGCTTTTCTTTGATTAAAAAACAAAACCAAACCCAACAATATCAAATGCTTTTGAGAAGGAAATGCTTCATAGCAGGATTGAATGAATTTTTGGATGCTAATATTGAGAATTTCCAGGTTCACATAGAAAAAGCAAACAAATATCTCTGTAGACTCTTGAAAGCATATAAACACTTGTGGATCCTAAAAGTAGACTTTGTAGGTTATTCTGTGGGTGTCTAGTGAGGGTTTCTGATAGGTGCCTGTAGAACACCTCTAACTGGAGTGGGCTAATGCGGTATAGTAATTGATTTGCTCTTCCTAAACACCCAGGCTTCGCTATGTTTTCTTTATTTGAATTGTGTATACATGAGGTTAGAGAAGTGACTTGTGAAGGTCTAGGTTTAGTCTTGTGATCAGTAAGCTAAAATTGAATGAGATTGAAAAGTTAATCCTAGGGAAAAACTGTCAAGAGGATCTCTGCCCTGGGGCTGCCCTGAGGGTGACCTATTATCTCTTTAGCAAATAACAAGGCAGCAAAAGGATCTCCTGGTTTTGTTATTGAGGTTTGTCCATAGGTAGTAACAAAAAAACCTAAGTACCTCTAAATACCTGCTTTTTTCCTTTTTTTGTCTGTGAGTTATGGTAGATCTGTCACTAGCAACTGTTCTGTGTCCTACCTAAAGAGTCTATTTGAATTGTCTGCTTGCCTTGGGTTTAAATGCAAGATATGTGGTGCAAGTGAAGAGTATGTTATCTAGACCAAGCTTGAGGATTCTAGTGTAAGAAGTAGGCTGCTTATTGGTGGTGGTGTTACCCACCGGCCAGTGAAAGACAAAGTCTTCAATAGATTTAGAATATTGAGTTTCTTCTGTGTCTGTGTAGCTTTTAGTCTAAGGGTGCTGCTTTATGTAGGCTATGCTTCTCTCAGCGTTCCTTACCAGTAAAAAATCGTCTGGATTTCATCTTCCATCTGAAGATGAGAAGTGCTCCTCGAGTCGAAGTAATGAGTGATGAAGTATAATTGCCTTGTACATTATTATAATGACTCATATATTTATGGGTGCCTGTGGATGAAATCTGGATGAATTGCACATTCTGATAGATGTTTAATTTTGTTTTTTCTTGCTTTTGGCTGGTGTCACCCCACTTAATGGATAATCAGACTACTTGTTGCAGAGATTTTACATAAGCACTTTTGAGGCCGTTTTGGGGAATCTTTAGTTGATTCGGTAAATTTAGTGTGATTATGATAGTGCAAGTGAAAAAACTGTCAGTTTGTATGGTGTGTGCTAGGCTACAAAAATTTTTAAAAATAGTTATTGCACCCTGACGAAACTGGCCGTATTGTACTTGAATAAATTTCTGGAAAGGATCGAATGTGTGGTTGTTCATATTGTACATTCGGTCTGCTTTGTGAATAATTGTTCCTTGAGCTAGGTCCCTTACTTAATGTTCTCTAAAAATACCTGGAAGTGTCTTGTCTTTTATGAACCATTTGATGTTGCCTTAGTTAATTTTCTGCTTTTATTTATTGTCAGTGCTAAACATACATTTATGCTGGTTTTAGAACTTCTAAAATCCAGTGTTTTGAATCGTAAGATTAGTAATTTAAGATGTTTTGGTGTAATGATTCTGAACAACTCTCAAGGCTTGTTTTTGGTATGGACTAGAATTTTGCAAGTAAAAAAATATTCCATTGAATAGGAACAGTGTCATGCTAAAGAGAGAGTTGGTAAAACCTTTACATATTTCATATCTCAGTGCTTTCATATCTCATGTGCGTACAATGCACCTGCGTTGGCTCTATTCACTTGCAGAACTCTGCAGTTAACTTACGTGCCCAGGAGGTGTAGACTCCTAGTATGGTGGATTAGTGCCTTATAACCTGTGGGCTTGATAATTGGTTTTATAAATGAGGCCCAGATTATGGCCATTTCTTACAGTATTTCCCTATAAAATAAGGGAGACAACTGCTTTTTTAATTTGTTTTTCAGATAAATGGAATACGATCAATCTCCAATTACTTAATCTCAGAGATGTCCAGATATTAGACCTTAACTTTGGAGCCAGAGCAGTCCTAGCTGTCTGGTGTGACAGTGATTGTCCTAAAACAAATTTTAGCCTCACACAGGTATGTGTGAGTAATATCAGAAGTTAATCGCAGGTGGCTGTGTCCAAGGGAAGAATTTGGTTCTAGTGCATGTAAGAAGAGAATAACTGTAGTGAGATTAAGTTTACAGTTTCACTGGACATTAAAGTGTGGAACCCTTATCTAGTGAGAAATAAATGTGAATGGAAGGAATTGTGGCAGGTTATAAGTGGCACAAATTATAAGATTGATTAGGTAAGCTGGAGAAAAGGTACTAACTCTAATAGCTTTTCCCTTTTGCAACCCTTGAGTAGAAAAGAGCTTTGGATTTACTTTATGCCTAGCAGATTTAGTAGATTTAAAATAAAAAAGCATCTTTTGAATCTCTTGAACACCTTTTTGTTGTTGTTGCATTTGACATAAGTTTATGGAAATTACTTCAGTGTAATTAGGCTTCGTTGATACAGTACTTTTCCACTGAATTTACTATGAGCTTGCGAATGCGTTGTAACGAACTGCACTGCAGGCTGCAGTATCTGATTGTCATGCCAGGAGCATCACTAGCGTAGAGCTAAATAGAGATTGGTGAGGAAAGTGGGTCAGGAAACAGGCCTACTGTACCTGCAGAGACTGCAGAGTGCAGTGGCAAGGAGCAGAGTGACCACAGCGTGGCACTGTCTTACAAAACATGGGAGAGGAAATTGGTTGAGGATGTGGTTAGGATAGTGGGCATGTCTGGAAGCTACAGATGCTGCTGCTTTTATTCTCCCTTCTCTCCCTTGCTATACACACTTGTTTTGCTGGGTGATTTTAGGAGTGTCCATTTTACCTCCTCTTTCTTTGCACAAAAATGTCCACAAAAACATTCTTTCTTCTTCAGAGGTTGAAACCATCCTGTCCTGTAACACAGACTGCTAGAGACATGCTTGCTCTTCTGTGTGAGATGGTGTCAAATGTTGCTAAGCAGCCTTTCATATACTTTTCAGATGTAGGAGAGAAAAAGGCATGTAGTATGCTTCTCTGTACACCTTGGTGCAGTTATTCCAAAAAGGCTTTTCAGAGCATATCTTGCTTCACTTGCAAATCTAGTCTTGCTGGAGGTGACATTCTGAATAAAATTACAGTACAAACAGAAAAGGCGCCATAAAAAATGAAGCATCTCTAAGCAACCAGTGGGACCTGCCAAAATTACCCAGAAAGTGGAAACTACATAAATTGAATGGTAAACACAGAAGAAAGGGAGCAAAAAAAAATCTGAAAAAGTGGTTATAAGAATTTTTGCTCAAGTGTAAGAGGAAACAAACCAAAAAGATAGTTTTAAAGTTGTTCTTTTTCCTCTACTGCCTGCCTTTGTCTCTGTGGTTCTTAATTACGGTGGCTCAGAATAGTCCATTTTTATAAGCCCTTTGGTGTACAGGCAATAAGAGGAGATGTAAAGCAGGGGAAAAAAAGTGTATTTTATCCTTAGACATAATTGTTTTGATTATATTTGGTTTATGTGGGAAGGAATACCTTTCATTTTTTTTAATTCTTGGGATTTGAGACCTATGGGCAAGAAAGAAAGCCAGAAAGGTACTTGTCTGTTTTTCAATTGAGAAAGGTCCATACTAAAAGAGAATGTTTTTTGGGTATCTTTTGGAGTATGAATAGATTATTATCAGTACAGGAAAAGGAAGAGGATTGGGTTCAGAGGCCTTCAGACTTGAGGAGCCAAAGCCTGCAAGATTCTTAAGTTCTCCTCTTCTCCTGAAGCTTCCACCATGTTGGTGGAGGGTATATGTCCAAACATTTGTTGACTTAAGCAGAAGAATTGCCATTTATTAGGTTAAAATAAAAAAATGGAGGAGAAAGAAGGTAGCTTATGGCTTGGTACTCTGTCCGTCTTAAGCTTTGGATCTCTGGGGCATGATGAAAGAAGGAGATGGGACACTTGAACCATTCTGCGCTGAGAAAAGCTGGTCAATGCAGACAGCATGGTCATGTATCTCCAGTCTTCTTTCAATAATCTTGGCTTTAATTGCAAGTACCACATCCACATTGGTACAGCATGAAGACAGCGCAAATGCCTGTTCTGCCAGTAACTTTCTCATTGTGACTGTAGGCAGATCAGTTGTGCGGAGCTCTAAGACCGCTGAGGAATCTGTGTTTTGTTTTGAGATGCACATAGAATAATGTTGAAAAATGCTTTTGAAAACAAGATTTCAGTTTGTAAGCAACTTGGATACTCAAAAAGAGTCCTTCTCAATGCTATAAGTTCCAGTCTATGTAATACATGAACAATAACATTAATAGCATTTCAAAGGCAGGATAAGAAATGCCTCGGACTGAGACACCTTCAGGTAGTGTAGTGGTATAGACAGTTTAGGGAACTGAATAGATAAAAAATCATGGAATCTAGCGGTGTTAGTTTTATGTTTAAATCTGAGAGCAGTTCTGCTGTGATAATTCAGCAGAGTAATAAAAATATAAAAGAACTCCCTTCCCAACTATGGTCATTGCGGATAAATCCTGTGAAATTCCCAGTGCAATTTACTGAAACACACAGTGCTCTGTCACTGCTGCTTTTCAGAATCAGCTGCTCAGGGTATTGATTAAACATCTCATAGTTCGCGTTCTGCCTTACTTTCACATATTGCATTAAACAGATTTTCCTAACCTCAATCCTGCGTTTATACAGTGCTGTAAGCTATTCCACCTTGAAATGGTGAGCATGAACACAGAGGGGTAAGCAACCATGTGCTGACATTGCAACAGCAATGACAACATTCCCTGGCTTTCACTCCAAAGGGAAATGACTTCACCTCCAGGAGACAGATTTCCAACGTGTACCACGGGCCATGGACAAGATCGCATACTGCGTTATGTGCTATTTATTTTTAAATAACAAATAAAGGTGTTGCTAAGCCCTCAAGGTTTTTCCTCTTAGTTCCTGTTTTGTTTTACTTTTAATTTTGGATGTGGAGCTAACGTGGTAGCCAAAGGAGAAGGTGAGACTGCATGTGGTCTTTGCCAACTTTTGGGACTTGGGCTACTTGTCCTATCTTGTTCCTGAGGCTGGCAGTTGTGTCACTCATTCAGTAGAATTTACCTGAGCAGCTTTTTGCTGATTACAATTAGTAGCTGGAACAAACCCTTTGAACAGAAACTTTGGTTTAAAATAGCACTATTATAATGAAAGGCACCCAAAGCCCATCACATTTGTGTAATGTGTTGTGACAGTCTGGATAGGAATGAGAAGGTAGTAGCCCAAATTTTGAAAAAACTGGCATAAATCATGCTCTATTGCACTGTTTTAGACACTTAAAGAAGCTGATTTTTAAAGATGCTGCTTGTCTTGCAATTTCCACTTACCATCATTTTTAAAAGTAGGCTATTTGAGCTCCTAGATATGTTATTTAACTGTGTTAAATTTTAATCAGACCTCATTTAAAAAAAAAATAAATCTCCCTCTGGAAAGACTAGATCCTTTGACAGGACTGCAGGTAGACCTGTAGAAGGATTTGTCAGAAATCTGCATCTTTTGAGGAGATGTGAGGGTTTTTTTGGTGGCTTTTTTTATTAATTAAATTTTCCAGGCTTACCATGGAGGTGAAGAGTGTTCGTTTTGGGAGAGGCAGACCTGTTGTCTGGCGTTCCTTTTATTAACCTGCAGCAAGGTTGTACTTCCCAAACTGAAGCTTGAGGCTGCATGACATGGCTTAGTCACTGCATCTAGGTCTTCTGAGTCCCAACCCTTATGAAAAGTCTGCTGTCTGTGAACTGTGCTGTCTGGGGCTGGGGTAACACAGATTGATAGGAATGTGAGAAAGAGTATGTGGATATGTGCTTCTGATTGCTGAGAGAAGTGTTTTCAATATTCTTTCATACGTTAGAGTGCCTCAAGTAGTTCTACAAGAACTTGCCTCTGAAATTAAATTTTCAGCTTCATTTCCTCTTTAAAAGGAAAAAAAATTAAAAAGTATTTTTAATGTATGTTTTTGGAAATTCCTCTGCTAAATTTCTGAGGTAAAAATTGACTTTTAGGTTAAGATTTTACTTGCATGCTGGATTATTTACATTCCTGTCTTGGTTTTGTTATTGTAGTAAAAATACTGTTTCATAAAATTTGTCTTATTTTTATCTCTTTTTTTAAAAAAACGCAAAAGCGACCCAAAACCGTATCAGCTTATTGAATGTTTTCTTTTAGACTAAAAATACAATATTGGTGACTTAAAGACCACCGATCAGAACCTTGGAAAGCCCATATTAAAATGAGAATTTCCTAAGAAACTTCTCATCAGTTTGAATTCAGAGATGCAAACCCTTGTTCTTAGTGAAAACTTGTCATCAGATCACTTACCATAACACTGTACTGGCCAAGAATATGTTAAAATAATTAAACTTTAGTTACTAATGGAGATGATGGTGTTCCCAGTGCTTCAGATGTTCTGTACTTGGTGCTTCTGCCCTTGCAACTAAAATAGTATGTTTGGAAGGTTGTATGGCCAGTCACAAATTTTTCTAATGTAGTTCTTAATTTCAGCCCCTATGGAATTGGAATTTCTCCCATAACTAACGTACAACCTTTTCTCCTCTGATTTGGATGCAAACTCTTGCTCTTCAAAACTGCTGTATTAAGCTATATCGGCAGTACTTGATCGCCATTTTGTTTGGACACTTTATTAACACTTAGATGGCTTTCACAGATAGTGCAGCAGTTGCATTATTAGATTACATTTTTCCTTGTGCCTATTATGCTTCCACTTCTGATTACTTGCTTTAGAGTCCTTAATATCCTTATCGTTACTTTAAATTCTACTACCCTTATGTTCAAGCCTGATGCTATAAATATGTGAGTAGGAGTGGCAGACTTCTGTTTTAAGTTAACATTTCTCTTTCTTGTATTTTGCTTTTAGGATGTGCGTTCAAGTGATGAGGAATAGCATCTTATTTAGGCCACAGGCAAAAGACTTCCAGGCAGTCCTAAACCTTGGTCAGAAGTTCAATGAGGAGAAGGGGAGTCAAGCTATTTCTTCTCTTCTCTCAGAAGAAAAGAATTTTTAATATACCCAAATTTAAATGCAGTAGATAAATTAGTATGCAAATCCCTGCTTTAATAATTTTGCATTTGCTAATAATATACTACATTATTCGAAATAAGGTAAGGCTATTCCTGTTCTTCTAATTAGAAATCACAACAGTCCTTTCTAATTGAGCTTCTTCTGCAGAAGTGTTGATGTTTAAGAGAAGATATTTTTTTTCTCCCACACAAATACATTAAAAAACCCATGAAAAAAGTTTGGTTCTCTAAGAAAGAAAGGAAAAAAACCAGTGCTTATTGAACAATTTGTTAGGTCCTTCAGAATGGACGTTTAGGAATTAATTGCTTCTGGTCTGTTTAGGTTTTCCTTTGGTGATTGCAGTGACACTGTCTAAGTGCCTTGGATGGAAATGCTTAAGAAGCAGTGCTGCTGACATTCCACAGCCACAGAGTGGAGGCATGAGCTCAGCTGGATTGCCTGAGCTAATGCTGGGCTCTGCCTGATATGGGACTAGAGCTAGGTTCTTTGAACTGTGGTTCTGTTAGATCGTCCTTCGCTTTTGCATGAAGTTCTGCTCCTTTGATTTGGAGCATCCCAAGAAGGCTGATTTGAAACGAGAGGTTGTCTTTACAGTATATAGAGAGCTTATCCGATTTACCCAAGAACAGTCTTGGATAGTTAGTCTTTGTATGCAGCTGTGACGGCTGGGAATCCCTTGCAGAGCCTGCTTTGAAGTACAGCAGGAAAAGGAAAAAGCTACATCTCTTAAAGAAATTAGTAACCTTTTCCTTGGTTCCCAGAAACCCTTCTCCAGGTAGATGAAGAGAGGCTTTTTAAAGCAGTTGTTTTGTGTGTTCTTTTCCAGTGTCGCTTCTGAGATTTGGTTCTGTCTTATGCTGCTGCATATGTAAAGTTTTTAAGAGCTCAGGGATGTGTGATTATGTAGTCTTATTTTCTTAATTCATGTTGGAGACCTTTACCCAAATTATTCCTGCAACAGGAATACGTTTTTTAAATGATGGCATCTCCCTTAGAATACCCAGTCCTACTGACATTTCTCAGTAACTCCTTTTGTGTTATGCTTGCCTGTTCTCCCAGATGTAAAGTTCATACCTATTTTGAAATATCCTTTATTAACAGAGGGCCAAGAAACCTGCAGGTTTTCTACAACTCATCACAGGTAACCTAATTCTTTTCCCTAAACTGTAAAGATTTGGATGTATTGTTGGGTCTCTTCAACCCTCAGTAGCAGACAGTTTCTGAACTGCCTGTCTTCCAGTGGTGTCTGAAGTGGTGCCTTTTCTAGTGAAGCTATTTGGTACGATGTGACAGCCATTTGGTTGGAACTATATATGCACAATTGATGCTTAAATTATCTATTGTTTGTCATAACAGTATGTTCTTGAAGTACATCTTTGTCTTTATAGATGGCAAGACATAAATTTAGAAACGGTTCTATTTAGTTTGATTAGTTCTTATTCTTTGCCAGCTTCTGTTCTTGGATATTTGTATCCTGTGAGCAAGTTGTGAAACAGTTCTATCATCCCATTTGATTATGCAAGGGGTTACTTCTGCAGCTCTCCAGTTGAAAGAGATTGTGTGCCAAAAACTTAAAAAGGCCGAAGTTTAAAACTTCTTCCTGATGAAGAAATGTTTCCTTGAGTGATGTTTTATGTTTTGAATAAGTCCTTCTCCTTTATTTTTTTTTTTGGAGTGGCAATTGATCACAGCTTAAATGTTTGTTTGAGAGATTTTTTGCATCTTGAGGAGTGCGGGGATTAGTGTGTTTTTCTTTATCTGATAAAACTAGGGGGACCCAGTGAAGCAAGGTAAACCAACTCATTGGTGTAATTTAAACTTACAGCTTACTCAAATGATTTTTTGTGAAAAAATTTTTTTCAAGGCACTTAGTGTACCAGATACTTTCACTGCCTTTTAATGGCATTAGTGAAAGGATAAAAGAATGTATAAAAATAAGAAGCTTAGATGTTTTTTGGTTTTATTTTTTAGTTTCTACTTGGGATATGTTTTGAGGTGGTGATCAGTATTAGAAACTTAAGTGTCTTGTTGCAGAAAAGAATTGTGGCAGAGCCATGCTGTAGATCTTTAAAACTAGCAATTTTAAAGAAAACAAACAAAAGATTAAAGAACATTTGATTACAACAGATCACAGTTTTATTCTGTTGTGAGGTGGCAATACATTAGCTTGCAAGCTGTTGTTGTCAGATGGTACTGGGTGGTTTATGAGCCTAGTTCTCTGATAGACTGGTGGAGTGCCTTATTCTTCCCTGCAGTGTGGCCTTCTCATCACTTCATTCAGGCCTGTTTAAGACAGGTGCAAGATGTTGTCTGATCCATACAGATTTCTGTGCTAAGCAGTAATCTGAAAGTAACCTCGGTAGAAAGCAAGAAGCTTTACTGAAAAATTTCCCTGTGATGCTGTTGCCAGGGCAACTGTGTCTATTGTGTGTGTGCCGTGTGCACTTAGCTGAGTCTGGCTCCTAGATACTGCAGTGTGGAAAAGTATTGCCTTTAAAAGTGCTTCCCTTCCCCCATTTTTGGTAGGTTTGAAGGCAGCAAACTCATCAAACTCATCCTTCTTGTTTTGTTTGTAGTTACTACTAGTTTAGGCATATTGCTTAGTAAAACAGAACCACGCTGAAAAATGGAAGGGAAGGTGATGTTTTGCTGCAGCTCAGTCTCTCTGTTGCTCTGAAGTGGTAATCCAGCACGGTTTGCAGAGGCAGGCAGCAACATAACAGCAGTGCAGGGTATGTCCTGTTTCTTGCTCTGCAGAGAGAGAGGAGCCTTTTTTCTGTGACAGTGAGGCGGCAGTGATGAGCAGTGTAATACAACTGGAAAATATGTATGATGCATAGTGGGGGAGTGCTTGGAAAGAAGCACAAAAGGGATGCCAGAAAGGTGGGCTGAAAAGACTATTCATCAGCAGGAGCCCTTCGTCCACGTCTTTGGACTGTGAGCTGGGTATTCCTAATTTGTAACCATAAAATGTCAGCATTCTCTTAAACCAAAACAACAACAATAATAATAACAACTCTCATTTGCTTGATGGTGCTGTTTCTGTTATTTCAGAGGCTGTTGGGGAGTGTGTCCATCCATCAGAATCTCTGCAGTTTTACCTGTGTAAGGTTATTTTTTCTTTCCTCATATATTCTGCAAAGCAGTTTGAGGTATATGCATGCCTGTTCTGTGCTGACTGTGTTTTAGTGGCAGATGACTGAGGGGGACTGGCATTGTGCATTGAAGAGGCCTGAGAAGCAAAAAGTTTCATCGATGTGGAACTGAAGTGGGAAATAATTTTCTGTAATCAATCTAAAATGTATTAGGCTGATGAAACGAGTTTCAGATTCAGCATTCCCTTTCCTTCGTTGCATTTTCTTCCTGTGGGAACCTGTGGGCGCAGTAGGCTGGTCAACCTCTCTCACCACAGATGACAAACACGTCCTGCTTTGTAAGCGAACCTGAAAGAGTTATATGCCTCGATTTGATGTGAGCTTTCACCCTCCCTGCGCTCTACAGTTCACAGAGGCTATAAAAATTCTTTATGAATCAAGAAGGCCCCAATTTTTGCTGCTGGCTACTGGGTTAATATTGCTGAGTCCTAGAATAGGGCTGCGTATATTTTTATCTGTAGGTTATCTGAGTGAGAGAATGAAGGTGACATGAGGAGATGCAAGCGACATGCCAAACAATGAAGCTGTGCTTGGACAGCATCTGAATGCAAGCCAGGGAAATAATTTTAATGCATTGCCTAGCTACTCTTTTTTTTTCCCTCCAAAAGAGTCTTTTGTTATCCACGTGTATTTTTAGTGTTTTTTTCAATCTGGTCAACATTCCATTCATGTTTATGTTGAATAAATTCCTTCAGTTTTCAAGAGGCTGATGCCTGTAGAGATGGAAACAATTTCCTTAATTGCTGAGGCTGAGGTGAATGCTATTATCCTTCATGCTGACCTGAAAGTACCTTTTTCTTCAGGCATTCTCATGAACAATTTAGCCTTTGATGTTTCTTTGCTCCCTCTCGACTAAAAGGGAGCTTGTAGAAAAGCACGTGGAAAATCATTCACTTGAAAATGATTTTAAGAAGCATGATCTGTGCACTCTGTAGATCATAGTCATATACTGCATTTATTCTTTTTAAGGGTGCAACATAGTTCTGAATTTGTTTGTATTTTCATTGGTTTTAAAATTAGCAGTACCTTCTGTACTCAGGAAGGTCCAAAATAGAAACTTAGCTTCTAAGTGTGGGCTTATATATGTCCCTAATAATGACAAATTCAAGGATATGCTAAATATGTTCCTCAGTATGGGTAAATTAGCAGTTGTAGCCTGATGTCTCCTGCATACAAGATTTGTTGCTCTCTAATGAGGAATTGTGGGGGGTTGGAGGAAAAAATGGGGAAATATATGTTGAGTTTTTAAAACTTCATACTTTTCAAAGATAGGAGGGTGCGGTCTACAGAGTAAAGTCAACCAGGAAAAAATCTGCACTTATAAGTGATCTCAAACATACACACACCACATTTGCTCATTTATTAGATCTTTTTTCCTCAATAGCGTAGCTTGGTAGTGGTTCTACTTGTGGGCTGCAGTACTTGCCAGGGAATGGAATATGCCCTTTGTCTCAGAATTCCTATAGGTGCACACAAAAGAAAAGTAGGAGACTGCAGAGGTGAGAGAATGAATCGAAAAAGGAAAAATAGTCCAGAAAAAGAATATACATGAATGTGTGTGATAAAGTTTACTTTGTGGCATTTGCAGATGCTTTGCTTCACATCACACGAGTGATGTGAAGAATTTAGCAATGAGTGAATGGCCAGAATCTTCCTGCATGACTGTTGAGTGATGCCTAGCAGTTAAGTTACAAAATACTTTGATCCTGTGAGCTTGGGAATGGGTTACTTCCATCTCCAGCACTAACACTCCAAAATACTCTTGAGAAACTGGAAAGAGGTGCAAAGAATTTCAAGCTTTCGGTAATAAAAATGGTTGCATGCTGTATGCAAAGATTACAACAGTGTAGTGATTCAAAAAGAAATGGATGCATTAAAATGTAACAGGAATTTACTCAAAGGTAAAAAGTATTTTCTTGAATAATATTAAAAATAAGAGTAAGCTATTTAATCCAAATATTTTTCAGATTCTAATGGTATCACAACCAGCTGAACTCTACTTTATGCAGTAAGTACCATGGTATTTCAGCACTAGATTGAAGAGGCAAGTTGCTTAAAACTGTCATTCTAGGATGTTGTGTGTTTTTTCCAGGTATTGGGGAGTGAAATGATACTGTGTTCTTTGGAACACTTCAGATGTCTTTTTAAGGTGAAATCTACCACAGAAGATGATATTCCAATGTATTAAAATAGTTGAAATATCAGATATTGTTTTTTTTTCTGCTCCCTGAGGGCAGTGCTTAAATGTGTTTGGAGTCACTGGAAGTGACATGTATTCATTCTCATTGTTATTTGAAATGGTACCAGCAGGGCAGCCATGCCATACAGATAACACCTCCATTAAAGGGAAGTAGCTTATATTTAGAGCAGATGTTGGAAAGCCTGTGCACAGGAGTAGCTTTCAATGCCTGTGTGCATTGGTGGACGTTGAAGAAAATATGATCTCAAGCTAATGCCCTACGTCCAGGAATGGTATTGTTGGCCAGAGAGCTCTCAAGTCCGAATGGCAAAGAACTTTGGCTACTGGCAAACTGACACTCATGGTATTTGCAAATGTGTAAGCCCTGTGTATAGGCATGAGTATGTGCTCTTCACCTCCTTCAGAGGATGCTTCAGTGGTAGTTCTCAGTCTCTTTCACACCATGAACTTCATTGCAAAGCACTGCTGCAGTTGATGGCTTGAGAGCTCAGGGCAGATGAGGTGGGTGATTCAGGGTGTCATGCACTGACACTTCAGTTTTATCAGGTTTGAGAATATCCAGGAGGGGGTTTTGTTATTGTTAATCTTGTTCTTAGCTAGGCCACATATGTCACTTTAGGTTAAATGAGTTCACTGGATTTCTTAAAGACTCTGAAATAGGGGAGAAGTGCTGCCTCCTGACTTCCATCTGAAGAGGGATGCTGCTTTGAATTGCGAATGTGTGACGTAGGTGTGCTTTGTAATTAGGGCTGAAGTCTGGTGGGCTGCTGACTTTTTTTTAACTTATAGGACTTTTCTTCCATTTGTAGAAATGCTGGTACTTTAATAAAAGATGCTAAAACTCCATTATTCAGAGTTTCTATAATTTTGTGTTTTATCTAAGTGACATAGACTGTTACATCAGATGAAGCTGTAATTTTAAAAGTGCGTATTATTTAAGCAGTATTTTCTAAATTGAAAGGTACACAGATCTTGTAAATGGATTTTGGGTCAGCATATTTCACAGTGACTCCCTAGAGGTATCAATTAAAAAAATGAGTTCCTGTTTTCAGGAGTTATCTTAAAGTATTGATTAATTTTTGCAGTGACTACATAGCACTGCTCATAAACTGTTATTTGAAAAAATGTCTGTCTTGATGATTCCTGTGCGCTCTTACTAAGTGAGAAATGTGATTTAACAGTAGGAGGATGGGAACCTGATTTGTGTGCATGTGGGAATGTTGTAATCTTACTGAGTAGCAGTTAGATAGGTGATTTAATGCAGGAAGTCACCGACATTATCTCTACCTTCCCCACCTTGTTTTTTCAGGTTAGCCAATTCCCTTGTAGTCTGTACCAAAGAATAAAATAGTCTCCTTTAAGCCATGATGCAACAAAATATTTCAGCATGAAACCTTATGGAACAAATGTGATTGCAGAGTCAATGTGTAGGCTTACAAGTTAGGAAGAATCAAGTAGACTCGTAGGAGTGAAATGGGCATGTTATATTAAAAGCTGCATTACCTGTTCCTCAGTCATTAACAAGTTGGAAATAAGAGGCCTTGATCCTTAATGGACATCGAAAAGATGGGAAATCCTCTCCGCTCCCCTGAAACAAAACAGAGCACAAGGCAGTGACTGCAGCCTGCTGTGAGCCACCACATCATAGGATGACCAACTCCCATCTAATAGGGACAGGAGAAGAGCTGTGAGAATGTGTGTGAGTTTGCTCTCAAGGACGAATACAGGAGGCTGTGCACTGTCAATACTAAAACATAAATGTGTCTAGTGGCAAAACATCGAACCCTGGCAAGGCAAATTTTAGATTAGCAATTCCTATTTTGCATTTGGGGAAGAAGCAGAAGTATCATAGAGTGATGAGGTTCCCTCCTCTGTACCAGCATCTTCTCAGCCTTTAGAGGCAGAATTTTAAATATCAACATTTCAGTTTCTGAGTTTTGAGAGATGACCAAAGCACTCTCTAGGTTGTTGATTTTTTTTTTTTTCGTAACAGGGAAGTTTCAGAAGACTAGTTGAAGGACAGTGCCCTACCAATATTTTGAAAGGTTTAACAAGATTACTTAAATCATTACGGGCCTATCAGCCTTGAATTTGCCTGGACCAAAATAATGATGTGGCTGACAGTGAATTTTGATCAATAGAAGTTCAAAGGATGGTAATATAGTTGCTTGCAGTGAGTATGTGGCTATGGAAAATATATCTTGTCGAACGAATGTGATACCTATTTTTTATGAGATGAAAGCTGGATAAATATGTCAATGTCAAATGCAGATGTAATATACTTAGATTTTCAAATGCAGATGTAATGTACTTGGATTTCTGTCAGGCAGTTGACTGGACAGTGTATGACATTCTGGTTAGGAAGCTGTAAAGATACAAAATGGCAATAACAACCACTAAAAAAATTAGAAAGCCATTAAATTACACAGTGGCTGTCAGAGGTCCTAGAAAAATGACTGTAAATTAAAGTCTTTTACTAAATATGTGTGTTTCTAGTGGAGTTACTACTATTAAAAAAGTCTGAACTGTTAGTATACTTCAGGAGGGCTGATATTCGACAGGTCAGCTTTGCCAAGTGTAGGATTATACATATGAGGAGCATGAATGCAGGTAGTAGTAGCAGGAGAAGGAGCATCTTTGAAAGGTGTTGGGTTTGGGGTGGACATCATCTGAGTTTGTTTTGCGATGTTATGGTATGGCCCAAAAGAACTAATTCTGTTCTCTGTCAGAATGTCAAGGTGAGTGCTTGTTAGGAAGGTGTGCTGGGCATTAGCCTCTGCTGCTTTTATATTGTGTCCAGTATGGAATTAATTTGAACAAGCCTGAAACCTACAAAAAAGATTAAAAGATTGGAGAAAATCCAAAATCTTAGGCTGAAATAAGGAAGGAATGTATAAGGCTTGATTTTGAAATATTAGTGTTCTGCTATTAGTTTCCTCTGTTTTCAGGACTAAAATAATTTAATTTTCAGCAGGATTGGGGCTTGTTTTCACATGTTCCTGTTGCTTTTGCTAGGTCGACATTTGGTCTTTCTTTTTATGAGTACTCGTCCCTTTTTCCTGACAATATCAGAATGAAATTTAAAATGTAATTGGTCTGCATGAGAAGATGGCAATACTGCCTCCCTCTCTAAACTGGTCTAATTTCTTGCTTTTTGAGTTGCTGTACGCTGTGATGCTAGATTGTTCCCCTGAGAGGTTCCGATTTATTTCGATTTATTTAGAATCCATCTGTATATGTGAAGTTTAAATGATTCTGTTTGGTATTCAGATTTATGATGCTGTACCTGACCACAGTAAATTTTGTCTGTCTGTTTTTCCCATTTATCAAGTTCTGTTAGCTTTTTCTGGAGTTTCGATTCATTCACTACCTCTTAATTTCAAGACCTCTAAATGAGTTCATGCTGTAGGACTTGCACTATCTATCCTGTTTCCTTTGTAGGTGATTTAAATTATTTCAAATTTTTAATCTGTGTGATGTCTTTGACACAGATGGGACAAGTGATTCCAGGGGGTTGAAAACAGGCGCTCTTCACAAAAAATAAATGATTGCCACGTTGTTAGTCAGTGTGCGAGTGGATCTGAGCAATGGAAGCTTTTCCAATTGTGTTCTATTAAAGCTGGGTTTATGGGGTTTTTTCCCCCGGAAAATATAGCTCTATCTGTGGCAGTATTTGGAAGTAAAAGGGAGAAAAAATTACTGGGCATAAATTTCTTGCAGTCAAATGCGATCCATCTTCAACTGTAGTGGGGAGACCAGAGTAAGATTTTGGTGAGTAACAGTTCACAAGTGAAGGTATTTACTATGGTTCATGCCAATCTGGCACTGTTGTGCAATACTGCTATAATAGGATTATTCACTTAACTTTAAAAAAAATGTAAAGGTATGGGTATTATAAACTAATCTTAAGATTGTAATTTGACTTGTGAGCTGGGACACATCTCTCGGTACTCTGTTCAGCATTTGATCCCCTGGCAAGACTGAGAGCCTTTGGAGTTGTACAGGCTGACATTCTTTGAGAAAACAAGAGAAGAAAAGGTCATTCACAACTGATGTGCTATTACTAGCATGAGAGAATAGTGCCTCAAATGTGGTGGAAACTGAAAGAGAGAAAGGAGTGGGTATTCTGTGAGAGATATGGTGCATTAAAGAAATGTCTTGTAATTAGGCAGCTGCTAGGTCAAAATAAACTGGAATGAATGTCTAGTTTTAAAGGACAACCCAGCTGAGACGAATGAATAGTTCTGAATATGAATAGATGGAGGTCCATTGCTGGGCTGCCTGGCTTGCCTGGCGTCAGCCAGCTGCAGTTTATTTTCCAGTCCTGGAAAGGGCAGATGTGTTCTGACCTCACTTCACTGGAGCAACTGCAAGGGTCATGACTTTCTTCTGTCTGCTCCTGTCCTACAGCTGTTTTCTAGAGCTGATGGATGGTACAGAATACATTCTAGCTATAGTCTTATGCAAAAAAGTTTAAGTTAGAACTTTGAAGGCTTTATAATAATTCAGCTTAATAAAAAATGCATTTTTGTCAGCTTCAAACAAGTTTTTTTGCTTAATTCTCCCTTTGTGAGTAGCATTAAGGCTCAGTCTGTATTTGGGTCCTTACAAATGGTATTCTTATTTATCCAGAAGAGCTTTTTTATTCATCTTTTCATTGGAGTCTTAGTGAGTTTGCATTTTATTTATTTCCACCAAGTTTCCTGTAGGGAGCTGTACTGTTCTAAGTACTGCAGAAAAGGAGAATCCAGCACTGAAGAGCAAAGCTACATGACACCCTAAAGGCATAAGCACCATTTATTTGGAGTGGTAAAGGAGCGGGCAGTCAGCGAAATTCATGGCTTGATGTTTTTATACAAGGCTAACCCTTATGGAAGCTACGTGCGTGTAGCTCTGCTGGGAAGTAAATGAACCAAGTGAATTCTGTCCTCAGGTTGAGATAGTTGGTGTATGAAAAATATTTTGGTTTTTTTTTCCCCCTCTGATGTTTACTTTTTCATCTTTAAGGAGGAGTTCTTAACGGACTAGTGTTTTTTTGACCACAAATTAAGTTGATAACATTTTTGGTTTTGCGTGCTTATATGTAGGAAGGGAAGAGACTGAGGGTTGTGGTGGAAATGAGGCAAAGATGATTTGATTTCTTTAACAACTGATATGTATCTCTAAATTATATTTTCTAAAGACCTTGGGCCCAATGAGGGACACTTCAAATGAGATTACACACTAGTGATTCTGTGCTTCCAGTAACCTGCTCTTTTCTTTCAAGGGGCATAAAATGTTTTGGAGATTAAGTAGATTTTTTACTCACTTCAGTGACAGTGTGTTTATGTACTGCCAGTTTGCTGCAGTGCTCACTGAGGTCAGCAAGGTTAGCAGTGAAATGAAAGATCAGTCCAATTGTGCGTGAGAGCTTCCTTGAACATTTAGTAATTTCTCTGAAAATTAGTCTTCCAGCATCCCAGTGCTGGGTGTTGAAGAACTGAGACTTTCAAAAGTCTGTCATAAATTTGGATTTATTACTGGAAGAAGCAAAAAAGCCTCTGCACTTTAAAATAAGAGTGGTATTCTTTAATGGCATCATTGCTAATATTCTTTTGGTAATACTGCCAGGTTTTTTTGATGCAATTTTTAATGAAGGCTAATGTAGGTGAAAAGCATGTAAGAGGGAAAAAATACTGTAAGATGGTTCCACAAAACCACATACTAGAAAAAGAAGGGTTATAGAAAGTCAATAAAGTCAGATCTCACATTAGGGGCCAGTTCCCTCTGGGCAGTATGGTTGGACAGGGCTAATCAAGTGATGGCTTCTGTCTTGATGCAGTGTGGCCACAGCCAAGCTACCAGCATTTATCTCCTTTAAAGACAGTCTTTTATGGACACTGTCTGTCTGTTCACAATATCCAAATAGAATATCCAGACAGTCAGTTGTTTGAGGTTATGAACTTGATAAGAAGTGCTGTTTTTCCTCTCAGTTCTACAAAAATGGAGGTGTTTTGCTATTGTGTAATTTTACAGGTTATGTATGCTGACTTCTCTACATTATTGTTTTTTATGTAGAAGAGTTGTAGTGAGGTTGCTTGCAATTACACCACAGTTCAGGGAGAGCTGAGTTCCCACGTTACATACATATGATTGCTCTGTGATTCTCTTCAGCTTGACTGAATATTCCAGAAAATATTCTAAGTGGATTCAAAATGATGGAGTGTTTTGCCACAAGGAAAGGGATGTGAAGCACAGATTCTGTTGAAATGCTTAAAACAGCAGTTATACATCCACAAAATACCTTGTTTAAGTAGAATTTAGTGTTTTGTTGCCAAATAATACTTGCTGTTGAGACTTTTATTCTAAGCTTATAAAACGTTGGATAATGATACATACTTTGACAGAATGCTTCCCTGCAACCATTAATTTCATTAAGTTTACAGTGCTAAAAATTAACACAGTCACATAGATAATGTTAACAGTTATATGCTGTGATGAACATTTTTCTTTTTACTGTTTGCATGTAAAATAGCATAGGAAGAAAAGACAGATACCAGAGTTTTTCCTGGCATGCTACAAGCTACAACTCTTGATCTGAAAACATCAGAATAGTCTGATGGTAAGGATGTGTGGATGTTGGTGGTACAGCCAGATGAGCGTATAAAGAGACTCTGAAAGTTTTTGTTTCTCAGGTCTTGGTTTTTTTCTTTTCTTCTGTCAAAGTGGTGTTTGCGGCCTCAAATGAAGAACAAACTAGCTGTAGTCCCCAAAGCAAACCCAAATAGATTGTAAGGTATTAATCTTGACCCTTTCATTTGATTTAGGAGAGACATTGAGATGGGAGGAGCTGGGAATTGTGGATGAAGCAATCTAAATCAAAATAATTTTGAGAAAAATGGTGAAGAAGTTCCCTTGGGTAAAACTGTGTATCAGCTGAAGACCCCGATCCTCTAGTTCACATTTGGATGTGGATAGAAGTGTCTGTGATGTTAGTGAGGATTTTGGCCTTGTGGGATTTGTACTGCACAGACTTAGGTTTGGAAGTGTGTACACATTAACTGTCAGGGCTGATGTGATTGATTTATTTATCAGTCAGAAAGGATGCTTTAATCTTATTTTCATAAAATAATGAAGACTGAATGGGGATCTTGTTACAGGAAACAATCTGGGATTGAATAACTGTGACTTGGATAATTTAAAAAATAATGAAAGGATAAACAAAAACTCTTTTGTGGCTCAGGTCTTGATTACAAAAATGGAAAATTTTGACAGACTAGTGTAGCTGAGGGACATGAAAGTGACAGCTTGGTTTTCCTGGAATGAAAGATGCTAATGATTTCTGAACTCCAAGGAAGGAAGGGAACTGCCTAAAGAAGGATACAAGAACTAATTGGAGAATCTTCATGCAATGGAGAAGAGCCAGCTCACCTTGCTGAATTGTAAAGATTGTCTTGGCTGCATTCTTGTCATTCTGCTCAGGCCTAATCCCACTGGGTATTGTTACTGGGACCTCAGCAACTTTTGTATTGTCCTAGAGTCATCTGATGATGAGAATTTTTCTGGTGGTCATGGACCTTGCTTTGTCTTGACATCTCAATCCACCTGTGTTCAGTTTGGGGCAAACAATACAAGTTTTTCAGTATGACCACACTTGCGTTGCCAATAGACTTTGTGGGTGCACATGGGTTGCTGTGATGTAAACCTTCCATGGAAATGCTGACTGCTTTAACAATTTGCTTTTCTTTCCTCCTTTGGTTTTCATCCCCTGGGCCTGATCTCTTTAATTGATAGCTTTATGTGGTTGTGGTTCTTCCTACCTGATATTAAAAGATTGGTTGGCTTTTGGTATGTGTTTTTAGGGTCTTTTTGTGTGTGTGGTTTTGCTTGTTTGTGTGGTTTTTTTCTTGTCATTGGTTTGGATTTTGTTTATTTGTTTCTGCTTTGAAATTAAAATTGTTTCCATCTGCTGCAAGCACTTGTGACCCAGGCTACACCAACTGAGTTGGAGACGTGCAACTGCACCCCATTAGCCATAAGAAGCTGTTCCTGGAAATGAAGCATTCAGCAAGGCACTGGATAGTGTAGAATTTTCTCACGTATGGTTCATGTCATAGAAAACGAATGTGTGCGACGTGTCACTTATGTCAAGAAGGATGTAAAGGCCAAATCTTGGGGTTGGCCAGCTAGGTTTTTGGCTACTGTGAAACAATTGGCAGGGCAGAATATTGAATGATTGGAGATGGAACTCTGAAACAGTGGGTGAAGTAGCAAGGGAAACGCTGCATGGGGATAAGGCATTTTGTGTCTTCCACTAGAAGTGTGGCAGGCTTGGGGTTAGGGTCAGGCAGGGAGGGCATAGATTGTCGCTCTGGAAGCTATAGAGAGATTTAAAATTTTTCTTTTGAAAAGAAAAATGTCTTGATGCTTTCTGTTTTCCTCCATGCTTGCAAAGGGGTCCATTTACAACATGGCACATTATCTTTTGGTCAGATGTGTCTCCAGGAGGAATGTTTTCTTCCAGACCATAGTACACAGGCTTCAGTTTAAATTCTGCAGTGAATTGTCTTGCTGTGGGAAAGTAAAACTACATGCAAACTAAAAAAGCCAGTCACACAACAACAAAAAAATCCAACTCAAATAGAAGATCATATTATTAGATTGATGAGCTATAGGGCACTGGGCCTTCTTACTTTTCAACTGATACAGCCAACAGCTAGGAACGGATTTCAAGTGCTGTTCTTGGTGAGGTTGTACTGGTTTGCTGCTAACACGACTGCGCTTAGGCTTTGTGCTCGCCAAGGAGTATGACTAAGTTAGCAAGCTACTTCTTATCAATCAGGAGTCAAATGATCCAGAAGAGGAATACGGAGTTCCTAGTGAAGGATCATTGGAAGCAGGACAGCACTGCTAATTAGATTCCTTTTTAATTTATTTTATTTTATTTTTTCACATCAGTAGAACTCTGCATACAAATGTAGTTGGGCAGAGTGTGTCAAACAGTACAAATCATTGTTACAACACATTAATCAAGGGCATGGAAGAACAGCTCTGGGAGAGAAGATTCCCCTGTCTTACGTAAGCTTCAATCTGCAGTTTCTCGGTCACCTCATCTCCCTTCCCTTAGGACTTCTGATCCCAGAAGGAATAAAATTTGCCGTCTTCTGGCCCTGGCAATTTCCTTACAGTGAAATTTGTCAAGAGGCATGACATGCCTTGGCTAAAGGCAATCACAAAGTCCTGGGTAAAAGTACTTATGTGCACACCCTTCTAATGATATTCTTCCCTTGTCCTGCCCCCTCCCCTCCCTTGAGCTATGCTTTCATGCAGTTAAAAAGCTAGACATGGCAGTGACTAGAATCTGGATACAACTCCTTAAACAACATATCTTCATTGATCCTTAGAAACCTATTTTGTCTGTCATGCTCTTGTCTCTGAGAAGAGATGAAAGCTTCTGTATCCTTGAATGCTTTGGGGAGTAATTGCACTGTAGGGAATTAATGTGCACTTGTAGGGCAGTGGGTGAAAAATAAATGGCATTGAGGTCCTCTTGTTGTTCTAGCTAAGCAAGATGATGTTTGTAAGCTTGTGAATTTTCATTTTCCAATGCCCTTCGTGAATCCAGTTCCCCATGCCCTCTCGTCACCCCTGTACTGTCCCTTCCCCTCTGCTGCGGCACTAGGGCGGCTTTGCCTGCAGTTCTAACGACCTTTTTTCTAATGGGTTGCACAACAGTTCCTCAGTCAAAGCCCTGGGAATACAGAAAGAAAAGAAAGAGTAGCCTTGTGGTCAAGGTACTAGCCTGAATCTTGGATTTTTGTGTGCTTTGTCAGACTTGTTTTGTTATTAACGCTTGGAAGTGTTTTAGGAGATGGTTGACGAAAGGTATTTTGTCTCTTAATTCGCTTTTGAAATCATTGGGAGATTGGATGTCTAAATATCCATGTGATTTTTATCCTATATATGTTCAGTTTCTGTCTACAAAGAAAACAACACTTTCTTAACCTCATAGGACTATGGTGGAGCAAAAGGAGGAATAGCTACTCTTCAGAAAGATCTCTGTCTTTGATATGAGGGGGAGGCACTTGTATTTGTCCTAACTTCTCCTCTGAACCTTCCTCCTTGATAGTGTCTACTTGAGTAGATAATCTCTTCCTAATAGGCACACATATATTAATTTATGCACACACATATATTAATTTATGCACACATCTTCATATGTATGTACATAGATGCGTAGAAATATATAGGGAAGTATATATAATACGTATTAATTGTAATGGTTTTATACTTCACATAGTATTTTTAGTATACAAAATATTTTAATCTGAAGTGAAATAGTTTTGTGTAACCCACTGCTTTTACATTCAATCAATTAATTTTTGGTAGAGCCATAAATATGTCTGCTGGCTGCAGAAAGATGTTGTTTTGCCCAGAGTTAGTCATTGCTGTGGTCCTCACCATCCATGCAGCTTATTTCCTGACTATTGATAATCAATAAAATTGCTGGGCCCTTGGCTGGTTCTCGCCACGTGTTAAATCTGGATGAATGGATGGATCTGAACTGCAACGATTGCTAGGTAGAAAGCAGCTCACTAACACAATTTAAGGGAAGAAACAAACAATTCATGTATGGTTGAAAGGGCATGGATAATAAGGTAAATGAGTTCTGAGTAAAATGGTCCCTGAGCGTTCCTTTCCTGCCTCACAGGCGTTTGTAAAGTGCTTTGAGATTGTTTGTATAGAGATCTATCCTTATACAACTCTTCTCAAATTTTCCTCTGGACAGAGAAGAAACTTAGTACTATGAATTGTTTCTGTGTAGGGGGTCATGTTCCTTAGGCTCATGTAATGCTTCACTCGTTAGCAGTCACTCTGATTTGTCTTGAAAAAAAATCACTAATCTTAAATAAAAATAGAATGTAAGAATATTGCCCAATTAGAAAGCATTATTGTGTGTTTTTAAGTATGCTTGAATGTACTTATCCACTGGGAGCACGCAGATGTTTGTTGGAATTTAATTTCTCTGCAGCACATTATGGGTGGGGACAGAAGAGAAGTAGCCAGAAATTTATGGTTGCTGCAGTAAATACCAGGTTTTCCCAGTGACCTGCACAGACTGCAGAGCTTATTACATCTAATATACGCATAAAACGTCTGTTCAGCAATGCCATTCTCTGACTGATCTGTATTTGTACCAGCAAACCATGTCTTCTTGGCTGATGGCTGCCAGTTGTGGGGAGTCGTGAAGGAAAGGGGGTGTCACATTTTAAAGCTTATTGTAAAAAAAGATGTTATGAAATATCTACAGGGTATTAAGCAGTGGCAACCTTGCTTTACCTCTGGTGTGGTCCCTTCTGGGTTTCAGTCATAGGTGGGCAGGCCAGCAGGAGTCCCATTGGGTGGGTGTTGTGGCCTGTAGGAAGCTGGTGAATAAGGCTGTTGTTTCAGAAGGCTAATTTAGAGCCTTCTGAGAGTGATTTTTATTTGAGAGCTCCTACAAAGTCAGTCTGTGTTGTCAGGTGGCGACACCCTGCGATATGACAGAGGTGGCAAGTCATGTGCTCTCAATCTAGCAAATTCTTCTTCAGAGCACAGTACTGCTCCTGGTGCATGGCGTGTGCTATCCTTGCTCTGGCCATTGAAGATGATCAACGGATCCAGGGCCCTGCCTTCTGTAGCTTGTGATTTTGCTTGATTTTAGTCATCTTGGCAAAGCTGGCACTTCTGCTGAGGTGGCTTTTACCTGACCAGATGGGGTGCAGGGGTGCAGCAGCACTAGTCATTTGTACTTCTGCCCCATCAGGCTACAGAGCTGACGAGTCTGTGTAACACAGCAGCTCCTGCTCTCGTTGTGCCCAGTGCAGTTTGGTTGCATCCCTTACAATCTGATAGGCTGGCTGACAGGTTGCTCTGAACAGTGGGCCAAGAAACACCTATATGAATGGAGTTCAAAGCTGTTTGGGGTCACCAGTACTCTTTTATCTGGTTTGCAGGCTCTGTGGCTGCTGCTATTAGATAGAGGAAGGAAACGTTTCTTCGTCAGGAGATGTTTTAGATTCTGAACAGTATTTTGCTTGGGTGGTGGGTTTTGGTTTTTGTTTGTTGTTTGAGTAGTGGGTTTTTTTGTTGTTGTGTTGGATTTTTTTTGTGGTTATGTTTTTTTTTCTTTAATGTAGTGTTTCTGAAGGGGATCCTGGCAGTGTGAGCCACCAGCCTGAGCAGTTCTTTTGTACCAATGCTTTTGAATCTGTGCCTCTGTTAGCGTATTTCCTAGGGAAGACGCCAAGATAAGATTATTAACTCAGATAAAATTTATTTATTTTATTAGCAGCAGGTTCGGTATCTCCAGTTTTCACTTGATGAAGATACAGAATTTGCTTTTTTTTTCTAGAAAGCCTTCATGTGTGTTTCCATGTGCGGATCTTGTTTCCATGGCATCAGCCTTTAAGCTCGAGAGGCATTGGTAGAAGCATTAGCCAGTGAATAGGCATTAGAAACCAGCCCTGGTCCTCTGTAGGGCTCTGACTTGTGATAAAGATAATAATATGGGATACGATGATGATTTATGTGTTTTAACAGTTGGGGCTTGAAGCTTTTCCTGCCTGCAGTATTGTGGAATAGAACACTTGGTACAGTCCTGCTAGTGCTCTTGCTAAGGCATTGCTTTTCCTGCTGCTTTGTCTTGTTTTTTACTGAAGATGAGGCCACGGTGAAATGTGCTGAGACTTGAGTTATTTTCCTCGCCCTGTTTTTCTGAATGCTTTAATATCTTGACTAAGCACCTTTATCCTAAAGAGTCTATTTTGTCTTCTTTGCAATTGTTGTGTTAGGATGGTATTAACCAAATGTTTTTATGTCACAGTGTGGTGCGAGTTTTATATTTATCATTGCAAATGTACTTTGAAGAAGTAGAAGAATGTACTTGTTAATTTTTCTTCAGCTCAGAAATACTTGTAATGGGCAAATAGGTGCAAGACAATAAACTGGATACAGGATTTTGAGAGGCTTGCTTGTGCTTTAATTTAAAACTTGAGGGCACTTAGCAGACTAACCTGTGTAAGATGATGTCTGTATTACATCAGACAATTATGCCGGCAGTAACATTGCAAAAGAATTCGATTGGAGAGACAACCCTTGCAGTAGGGCAGAAGTAGTGCTTGTAGTACCATAATTTGTGAAGAACTTATGAAAGTTTAGTGTGTGTGATACTATGTGATATATGCTAAAGCAATTTGAACATGACATGTTCACAGCAGCTGCAAAGAAGAAAAATACACTGACTATGAGTTTACTTTGAAAAGAAATTCATAACTGATTTCCATTACTAATGAGTGCAGGAGAAAACATTTGCATTGGTTTCATTCTTTTTTTCTGCAGCTTTTAAACATTAAATCAGCCTGCTGAAAATAGAACAGGGGAGATACTATGCTATTTTTTTAATCCATTCTAGGCCAGTGATCACAGGGATCATATCACTTCAGGTTTATCGCACTAAGCCTGTATACTTTTTGCAGTTCTTCAGGAATCATCTGGAAAACCAGAATAGATAAGAGAAATGGAGATCTTCATCACCTTTTTGATTCCCAGCTCTCTGTGTATGGCTCTGAACTTGCAAAGACTTAAACTGCATTTGCTCTATGCCCATGAATAGTCTTGTTCGATCCAGTGGATGTTATCAAAGGTGTGATGTTTTTTCAGAATTGTGTCCAGTTTTGCTCTGAAGGGTTGCAGTGTTAGTGGTGACTGCATTGTTATAAAATGTTTATTAACAAACATACCCCTCTGCCACTAAGTCGCCAAGTAAGACTACAAATGAAATTTCATTTAAAAGTAAGAGCACTTCAACCTTGATTTTGCATCCTACAATCTGTAGTTTTTTGTTTCATGTTAATATTTAATTTCCTGTCATGGCTGTGGCTGTATTCCTACTAGAAAGCTGGTTCTCTTTTATTCATTTGTACTTCTTTTTCAGATTGCATGTGGTTCAGAGCATAATTTGGCTGTAGTTGGTAAGTAGCTTAATTTTATATCAACTCCTCTCACCTTTTTTTTCATTTTGAAGTAGCACAAGATGAAAGAAGAATGTTCACATCAAACATACTGAATGATTAAGGGCATTGTGTGCAGCTGAGAGGAGGAAAGAAGACAAGAAACTGGAGGAAAGAAGATGAGAAACTAGTAGCATAAGTGGTGGTGTTGAAAAGCTTCCCTTGTTGACCAGCCCCTGTAAGGAGAGAAGGGTTGATGGATATGGCAGCAAAATACATTTGCAAAGTGCTATGGCCTAGTTTAGAATGAAGATGTTGCAACAATTCAAGCTGCAGATTGAATAGCACCCAAGCTTGAGGCTGGTCAAAAGTATCTTTGTTTAATATGGAATTTTCAGTGAAAAAACATTCTGGGTCTTTTGTTGTTTGAAGCTTGGAAAATCTTCAAAACACCAGTCAATGGTAGTCAGGTTCTTTAGTGCATCTTGGTATAAGGCATCTGTTGTAATAACAATGAAAGTGCTAGGAAGATAATATCGGTGGAAAAATTGACTTTTGTGTACTAATTCCAGTGACAATCAGATTCATGTTTCATGTGATGAGTTAGTAACTGAATTTGATACGTTTGCTATATTTATAATAAGATGTTTAAGAACATTTTTAATTGTAGATTTTCAGGTAGTTTATGAAGGAGGTCAGCATAATTATTCCCGTTAGTAGGCTGGGAGAAATGAAGAAAGGAATTCTGTGCTAAGCAGAGCTGGAAATGAAGCAGTCTTCTAGGTTTCAGTTCAGCACTCCATCCATGTAGACATTTTTGATTGTCGTGACTGATGTGTTGAGATGTGTTGAGTGAAGAATTTCCTTGACTTTTTAAGTGTGGTATGACAGGTGAGGAGAAACCAGCTGTTTGGTATCCAGCCTGCATTTCAGGTCCTAATTTTTAAGGTATTTATTTTAGCTTGGTGTCTTATCCGTTTCATTAAGTAGCCACAGAGATGATGTTCTGTATATGCAGTATATTCCCGTATACACTGTATTATGTTTTCTAATTATCCATCCGCAATTAAACCTTGAATGAACTTCTTAAGTTCTACTTAGTTTATGGCTTAAAAGATTTTTGTTTTGCCTTCTTCCTAGTTTTTCAGTGTCACATGCCTGTGTTAATTGTCAGACTGCTGCTTCTGAATGTCAGCTTAAGAGCAACCTGAAGAATCACATTGTGTTTCTTGCTGAATTGAAGCGAAATTGTTTTGCTAGCAGATTCCTCCAGTGTACGTGATAGCAAAGCATTGAGTTTGAACAACGTTCTCTCCTTTTGTCCTTTTAAGCTTTTTGCCTTTTCAGGCAGAAAACTTTGGAAAAAATAGGTAGGGTAAAGAAATTCTAGAAGTTACAATAAACTAAGATTTTTCCGTATGTAAGGAACATCTCAGACCTGTCTAAGGTGTGTGCTAAACTCATGGACTTCAATGGGAATATTATCAGTGCTGGAAGCTAGTTGATTTTATTTTAAGGTCAATAGAGATATGATGTTACCATTTTTTTGAACTAACGTTCTGTGATATATTTTATTCCTGAAATGAGTTTTTACATGTGCTTTTAAAAGGTTCACTTTTTAGAACATTTTGTGGTAGGATTTCTCTGATCACTTGTCGCTCTTAGTTCAAAGCTGTCAACTGATATATTCCTTAAAGATATCACACAAATTTCTGTAAATATGTCTACTTGATTGTACAATTTTCTAATAGCTTATCATTCAAGAAGAGTTCATTTAGGACAACTGTATTATCAGTTTCTTTCCTAATTGGTAAATGCTTGAATGATTGACTTTTAGACTGAAATAACTCAAGTTCGATATGAAAGGTAAGTTGAAAAGCAAGCCTCTAACAGTATAATATACAAGTCACTGTTTCTGGTTGTATATACAAATGTGAGCTTTTTTTGTTACAATATCTTTTAAATAGAAACATTTTAAAGACAGAGAGGCTAGATTTATGATTCATTTCACAAATGCTGAAGTTGTGTTCCAATCATCTTGATCATAGGAACTGTTTGATTTGTAGAGCTAGCAAGCAGTTAGTTTTTTTCATGTTACTTTATATAATCTGCATCCATTTGTATGGCTCAGTTATTTGAATTCTCTTCTCTTGCCTTTTACTGAAGTCGGTGCTAAAATTTGGCTATTCAGTGTGGTGGCACTGACTCCTTTTTCATGGGTAAATTGGAAGAAATTTACTTCTCACTTGATTATGAAGTAAATGTTTGAAATGAAGGAAAAGGTGATATGGGATGTCTCCAAATACATGTACATTTATAAAATTAATGAGTTAAAAGTAATAATTAGAACATGAAAAAGTGTAAACATCCTCACTTCACTTCTAGCTCTCAGTGAAAACATATTTTTGTTCTGGTTTGGGCTTGTCCTGTGACACTACTTCTAAGGTTTACAAGTATTTTAATATTTTTCATGTTTGTATAACCTTTCACTTGAAAATTAAAATCCCAGCCCAATAAGAAGAAAACTTGCACTTTTCACCTCAATCAAGGATTAATAATCATGGGTTCCAGCCTATTTGTGGCTGGAAAAAATTAAGTTATTTAATAAATGTTGCATAACATCTCCAGTCTGAAAAACATCTTCCAATACTGAAAACTGTGTATATACTTACTGAGCACAATAAAGGCTGACTTTTCAGCTTGAGCGTGATAGCTGCACTGTGTAGTTCTAACCTTCATAATATTAAGATAGAATCTTTGAACAACTGAAATTCATAATGGAACTAAATCACTGTGACAAAGCTGAGCTTTTCCAAGTTTGGGAGTCTATAGTGGTTTTGAGTGAAAAAGTTAAGAAGGTTTGATTCTTACCCTAAAAAGGATTTGATGAAAAATGTAATTTATCAGGTTCCTACCCACTCCCCACTAAGACTCTGATCCTCTTTTTTTTAAAAAAAAGAATACTTATCCTTTAAGAGAACACTTAACATGCCACATGCAGCTTATGCAGTGCTACAACTTGAAGAATCAAGCAATGTTAACTATGCAGAAGTAGAGTTGATATAAAATATATGCATGTCTTGACTGTGTTGCAACCATGGGGCACAGGACAGAATGCCTTGAAGAGCCTCCAAATGCAAATGTCTCATTTTAATAAAAATGAATCCAGAAATTTTATTCAAGCCTCCTTGAAGAGGAAGAAAAAAAAAATCATTGCACAGATGACACTTCTACAGTCTGACTCCCCAAAATCTTGGTAAAGCATATTGTCCCTTTTTGGTCTTGCTTTTAGTCATTTTCTTAACCTGCACAAACCAATGAAAATCTTCTAAAAGATACTGGAGGATGTTTAGAGAGAACTGTTTGTTTTAGAAACAGTTTTAAAAGCTTATTAGTTTCAGTTGAAGTCCATCTTTAAAGTAGCCTTCAAGAGGGAATTTGTATGTTTGTGAATTATTTCTTACCTGGTCTGTGCATGCTTGCAGTGCAGTGGCTGATACCAAATTTAATTCATGATTGTTCTGCTAATGTAATGTGTAACTTCAACACGTAATTTTTTGGTATGTGTGTTTGGAAGAGGAGGACATGGACCTTTAAAGTAAAGGTATGGGATTTTTAAGGGGGAAAGTGTTTGGACATGTGGCTACTTGAAATAGTGCAAGCGGCTTTTCCATGCACTTTCACAGTCAGTATGGTGAATTCTGACTTCTGCTCAGGACTGTGTTGTTTTCTTGCATGGAGGATTTAAAACCTCCTTCAATGATAGTCCACAAATCCCAGCTTTGATACTGCTGTGCAGTGATCCACACCACAGGGGCATTGTCAGTGCAGGTGACAGTGGTGCAGCAGTGTTCCTGAGTATATTAGGCTTTGTGATTACTGTTGTTGTGCAGTTACTCCCTTGATACTTGTCTCTGTCTCCTTTGGACTCTTTTCTTTTCAGGTTAGCTACTTAGCACTATGTTTTCCGTGTAAGTAATGGTAGTGGAGAGGCTCCTGTGTAATTAGTGTTACAACAAAACCAAAATGCCTGAGCTGGTCACCGAAGCACAAGTGACATATGAGGAGACAGTCTGATCACGCTGAGCCCCATTTCAGTGTGTTTAGTGCAACAGCATTTTCATACAATATTTGAAATCACTTTTTAATTTTCTGCTGAATAGTAGGCCCTTGCAGAAAAGGTTGAATTTTGTCTCTGGTTGCCTTTTTTTGTTTACTGTATTTTAGAACATGTAATCTGCTTCAAGGTTCTGTCTCCTCTGTGGCCTGTGTGCAACCACTATTGTAAATATTGTGACGTGGGAATTCACATCCTTCTGAAGCTGCAGTTCTTCCAGTTGGAGAGTAAATAGTAATACTATATTGAAGAATAGTCTTTATAGAGAAAATTAGGATAAAATGCCCCTCCGCTCGTTTGGCAGATGATGCTTCAAATGCTCTGAACTAAAGCCTGCAGTAGTGTTAAAGGGGCAGTGAAAGAATTATTATTCCATGATCTGTGAAAATCTGCTCTTTATGTTTTTATAGTGGAATAACGTAGCAATTATGAGCTGGAAAACAAATGTGATCAAAGCGATCCCAAACTTAGGACATTTGTGATACACATCCTAAAATGGTAATGCTGTTAATGGCATCCCAAACACTTTGGTTCTACATTTTGTAATAAGGAAGCTGAAGGATTTTTATGTGGGAGCCACTACCTCTTAATTAACGAGATCATGTTCTTTTAGTGAAGTTCCACGATTCCAACTAAATTATTGTATGAAACATCAGTTGAGGAGGTTCTGTAATAGATTGTGAAAGGCATATTTCTATGGCAGAGTGAGCACCAATGGGGAGAGGAGGCTGTGCAGACTGATGGACAATTTCTGCCTTATGCTGACAGTATTATTTAGATGTTCGCAGCAGCCCTCTGAAGCGGCAGATGTAGTCATGTGTCTGACATTCATTCCCGGGGGACTCAGCAGTCTGTCATAAAGACAAAAATCATAAATTCTCTCTCTTGCTTTTTATATTGCTGTAGTATTTGGAGGAGTCTTTCAGCATACACAGTGGAGGGCACTGGTGTTCAGCAAGGAACCTCAGTCTGCTAGGTTGTTGCTTTATTTATTATGCATGAAAAATCCCAGTGCAGCCAGAGTCTATTGTACAGATTTCCTGGCACTCCAGCATGGAGTCGTGTTGCAACATGTTGTCTCTTTGCATTGCAGCACTAATCACATTCTCTGCTTATTAAAGGGCACCTGGCAGGACTTTGAGTAACCATCACTGTTGTCATTTTCATGGGGGTTATATGTTGACCTTCTAAATTTGTTCTCTGACACAGCCATTTTTTATGTCATTTAGCTCTTACTGTGAATTTGACTGTTAAAATAGCTCTTTGAAATATAAACTGGTTTGGTTGTATTCGTTGTAAAAGAGCAGCCTTACTCGTATCATTAACTGAGCACCTGTCTGCCTGCTTTCTACATAACTAGATGAAGATCTAACATCATAGTTTTCCTGTTATGTTTAGAAACAGGGAGCCCTAACAGTGCCATTCAAATGTCTTCTCACTTTGTGTTTCTTTTCTGTAGAGTATTTCATCCTCCAGGCAAACTAATTGTTCCCTCTCATAAGACAGAAGCTGAAAATGAATTTCAAATATCTGGGGTTGTTTTGTTACTTTCAGCAAGTTACCCTCACAAAATCTGATTCCTGTGATCTGTTGAAGTTTTTTTTTTTTTCCCAAGGGCTAACAGAAAGCCAAACTGCCAACTATTTTATGAATCTGTGGCTGCAAAGTGATGAGGAGAAATGAAGAAATGCTAATTTAGGCTGATGGGGCTGAAAAAAGTTTTGTATCAATCAAATTGTCTAAAGTCAGAGGCCTGTGGTTATAGGAAAGGGAGGATATTTTGCTGTTTTTCACAGATATAGATCCACAAGTTATAGTAGATTCACAAGAAAAAATGTGATTGTATTGACTCCCTAGAAAGAAACTCTAGAGTTTAGGATAAGATTTGGCTGTACTACATCGTCTATGACTGAAAGCAAGTCTAGATTTTACAACTACCTTCTCTTCCAGGCTTTGTCACTGTATCGATGCATGTTCTGGGCAATTTGACTCTGCAGAATGCTTTGTTCATCTTCCCATTTTCTCTGTGTGGCTTGTCAATTTAGATGGTGAAAACTTTAGAATAAAACCTGCCTCTTAGTGTATTTTAGCACTGCCTATTGGACCTATTTTTATATTTCAAAATACTGTATTACAACTAAGAATAGTTGCAATCACTTTCCTTCCCCTCAGAGGCAATTTTAAAATATAATTAATCCTGGGGTGTGTGTCTCTATGTTAATTTATATAATTTAGCATATAAACAGGTAATAATGCAGTGCTTGTCATATTGTTTGCAGTGTGGTTTCCTGTCATTACCAGGAATACAGAGCTTTTATTTTTCTGTACAGGAAGCTCACAGTTCTAGTAAAATTTTAATTGAACTTTACATATTGCTGTGGTGTCAGCTCATAGTTTGTCTAAAGTTGAACTCTTACGTGCTGTCATTATGTTTCCTGTAAGACACCATATCACATCTACAGGGATAATTCTGCTGTGTCAAGAGCGCTACAAAAGATGGGTAAAAGGCAAGCATTCAATATTGACCTCTGGTGACAGCTAAAACCACCGAGCTGGAACTGACTCACAGTTAGCAGAGATAATTGCCATAGGAAGCTGGCAAAACCAGCAAATACTACCAAGCAAGAATTCACTTGAAACAGAATGAGTCGAGAGCTCTTGCTTGCAGATATTGGTGAAAAGGAAAATTCGTTCTACCTGGTTTTAGAAAATTATGGAGGATGGAAAGTCTCTCAACAGTAGAAGCTGCAGTACAGATGCACACAGTCTTTTGTCAGAGGTTTCACTGGATGGATAACAAGTATTTATAAAAAATAAGTTTTATCATATTTGTTGACTTGCAGGCTTTAAGTGGAGCACTTACTTTAAAGTAGAAGAAAAATGTATCCGATATATTGTAGGCATATTTATCGTAATTTTCAAGGAAGCAAACAGGAGTAAAAATAGTCACCTTTGCTCACCGTAGAAAGATTATGCTTTTGTTTGCTATAAAATTAAATAAGAGGAGGGACAAAAGTCCCCTTCAGGGACTCATCTAAAGCATGATGGAGAGATACTCACTGAAGGCCACAAGGCCAGCAAAGCAGCTGAAAGCACTTGGAAGTGCAACAAATTATGGCTTCCATACTATCCTCCTGAGCAATGCCTAAGTAAGCTGTACTGATAAGTCTGGGTTCTCTGCAAGTAGCAACCTCAACACTTAAACTTCTAAGTGTATCATTGACTAGAAGTTTTGTGACTTAAGGGATGACAGGAGGGAAGGGTGGTTTATATTTAGAAAGCTGGCATAAGAAGTACCCTTACTGTGCTTTGGGATTTGTGGCTCTCCAGGAGTGACTATATTGCTGTACAGCCCTAGACTGACATCCATGTGTTTGTCTGTACCCACTATCCAGCTCCTTTATGAAGCACTGAAGTATTTTTCTGTCATTGCACAAATAAATATATATAACCTAGCTTAGTTAATTGCTACAAGTGAATAATCTCTGAAACTTTTTTTTTCTGATTTTTTTTGTTTCTCACTAACACCATCTGAAATACTCTAGGAATATACTGTGCTTAATAGAAACGTCTGAAGTAGGGAGTTTTTGAACCTTTAAGATTTGCTTTACCTTGAATTGTTTGTTGTGGGGTTTTTTGTGGGGTTTTTTTGTTTTGTTTTTTTCACAGATACATATTTTGGAGTCATCTTTGTCCTGTGTTTTTATTTTTACAGTGCATTTTGGTGACATTCCCCCACTACGCTGTTTTAGTTATGAAGGCCACAAAAAGCATTTAAAACCTAAAGCTGAAGGCAGAGATGATGACAGTAACATAGATCTGAGAGATGATCCTGTAAGGATACATACAAAATATTGCTAGGCTGATGATGAAACGAACACTACACATATCCCTTCCCTGGCTGTAATTGCACAGGGCTAAATGCGTGCATCATAGAAGGCTTCTTGAAGCTTTTGTTAAACAAGGTGGATGGGGAATTTTTCCTCCAGCTGTCCGTAAGGGCAAATTGTCTTTCCTCACTTTAGGAATTAGGACTTTGAAATCGAAAGTGGTGGAAATTGTAGTGGAGAAAATCTGGAGGTGTTTATTGGCTGGCAAGCGCGATCATTTCACTTCCTAATAACAAAGAAGAAGCCATTCAAGCTTGCAATCCTGAAGCAAGATTTTGGGGTAAAAATAAAGCATTTTATTAAAAAGCATTTCCTTTAGAGAGGTGAGTGTTGAAAAAAAGATAAGGGAAAAAAACTCAAACCAGAGATAAAAAGTTGATGTATTTGTAAAAGTTTTACTTGTCCTTGGTTTTTGAACTTGTTTCACTCAAACAGTTCTTTGTGGAAGGGAGGCAGCTAAGTAATTAAAATAAAAAACACTTTTGAGACTCATTTCAGTTTTGTGCTTTTTCCTGTGCTTTTTGCAGAGTCTCTGAGGAGCAACCAGGCTAGACTGGGACTTTTTATTTTTTCTGAGTAATGTCTTTGCCTCATTTTGGTTTTATAATAGATTGTTGGGCTGATTTGAACAGTGAGAAAGTGAAAAGGACTGAATGCTTTACTGAACAGGGCTTTAAGAGACATTTAACACTTCATAATTAACATTTCTTGTAGAACAGTGAGAAGGGTTGATGTATTCATGCTGATCAAGTAAATCAAACAGGAATCAGGGTCAGGCATGTTATAGTTGTTTATGGCACCATCTCAAATATAACTGTGGTTAGCAGAAAACTGAATGGCGTGAGTGACTACTGCTACATAGAAAGGTCTTAGATCTCATCAGTCTTTGAGGAGCAAAATGCCTGCATTACCTATGTAATCATGATAAGTCTAAACTTGCTAAAGATGGAAGCACACCTGTCAGCGTTCTTAAAAACAAACAGGCCTAACTACCACCAACAGCAACAACCCTCCCCCAATCTGTTGTAATTTATAAAAAGCTGTATGCTGGGTCCTTCATAGATTTTTGAGACGAGATAGTGACATCTTCCCTAGCTTCATAAGTGTTCTGGCCTAAATGCACCTCCCTTCTACAAATGTAATGGAATAATTACATTGAGAGGATAATGTATGATATATTGATTCGGGCTTAAACATTGCTTGTATAAATTGTAGCACTGATCTGCTAAATTAAATGTTTTCTAGGAAGGCCTTTGCATGATGCCAGCAATTCATGTTATAGGCTTAGCTCTGTTATCTTTCTTTTGTACAGATTTAACATATCCCTTCTCTGTAGCCTTGTATGGGATCAAATTGCTAGATTACTATAAGGTGATTATGATGAGGAACAGTAGTCCAAGGCTATAGGTGGAAGAGGAGAAATTGTGAAATTAGTTAATAAATAGGACATGGAATCCAATGTTTAGCTGCACTTATACATGGGTAATCTTCACTTGCTATTTGTTTTTCACTTGGGCTGTTCTGTCAGTGTGAGTTTACACCCAGGGAGCGTGGCAACCATATTTTTTCTTTTTTAAAAGTTTTTTTTTAAAATACATTCAGCTAGCTCATGTGACACTGTACCACAGTGAAATTTCCAATGCTTATACCAGCTGTGAGAGTAACCTCCAGTGTTCTCTATGGCCCTTCCTTTGGCCTTCCCAGACCTGAGTTCCTCTGGGGAACTTTGCAAAATGTAGCTGTTTCTTGGGAGTTTTGATGTTATGTGACCCATACTGCGAGTTACTTAAAAATCTATAAGCTGTTCACAAATCTTCTCTTATTCATCTTGTAAAAGACAATCAGGCTGTTCTGTATCCCCCAGAGTGCCACTGCCAATGAGACATTCTGTAATGCAAGACACAGTCCTTTTCTGATTAGTGAAAGACGTACATTGCTAGAAGACTTCAGTTTCTGGTTTTCTCAGTAGGAGAGAATTTCTGCCACCCAAGAATTTTGAACAGAAAGGATTCTGAACTTGATGAGCTTTTTTTTTTTTGCCTTATGGATGATTCTGTGAATAACAACTTAATAAAACATGGGGAAATTCTTTTATTAGGATACATTGTTAATCATCTCCCCTTCCCCTTCTTTAGGCATTTTACTATTCACTTTTTCAAATATAACCTGTTATGACCCTGGTGACAAATCCTATTTGCCAAGAGATTGAACAGGTAAGCAGATGCTTTGCTGTGAATGTCGAAGATATTAAACTGGAGGTTGTATTCTCTATGCCTTTGATTTTCAGTGGCACCAGCTGCTATCTTGCTGAGTTGAGACATCTCAGATAATGGGCAGGATGACAAACAACAAATCCATATAATAGTTTAATTCTGAGTAAGGAGCTCACTTGGCTTGAAAGTTACATTTGCTTTGGCTTACAAGCTTCCATTTTTTCCCCTGAATGCATTCCTCCAGTGTGTTTTCTCTTGTGGTGTTTTTTATTTTCGAACGTTTCAAGGTCTTTTAAAGTTGAATGAGACGAAAGGTGTATCTCTTAATGCCCTGCAACTCCCTGTACTTCTAAATGAACATGTGGGACACTTGATGTGTGATGTCAGTGGAGAAAGATGTATGTATACTCAAGGGTTAAGGACTGTTTTACATTGTAGCCTACTAAATTTGTTGTATTAACAGAATCTGGGTAGCTGTCAAGTTTGCCAACATGTATTTTTTGTGATATTGATTTAATAAAGGCTTACTTGCAACTTTTATAAAATAAGCTGTTACTTGGTTTTGATAGGAATGATTCATAATTTGTTACTCTTCCCTGCAGATGTAATATCATAGATCAAATCTGTGACCTTTACTTCAAGGGGAGTTCTGTAGCTGAGCCCTCCAAATGGAATTTTTTCAGAAATCACAGTTGCACATGAATTCATTGTGTTAATATGTGCTTCACATGGAACACACGTGATCATGTTCTATGTATGATGAATTTGTAGCACTTTCAGGTTCTCTGTAGTGTACATGGGTAGTTCTGGCCTTTTCATAGAAGTAGGTGTTTGCTCAGGCAAGAAAAGTAAGTACTTTTTTTACGTTACTTTTGTGCAGAGAAGGGAAGAAGTCTCACTATTCTCTGTGCCCTACTATGAGTTGTTGGATGGCCCTCTCGCAGCCTGATTTGTGGTCCCTGAACATGACTGTGGTCTCCGCTGTTACAGAACTTATTAGTGAATAATGAAAGGATTCCTACTGGAGGCAACTTTTAGACATACTTATTTAACCTGGAGCCTTCCTGTAGCCCCGGTAGTGCAGTTCTCCTGTTCCTTTCCTGTAGAGGAGTGCCAGGCAGAAAGAGGGCAGCTGCACGCCTGCCTGTGCTGGAATAGAGATAATCGGGACTGTTAGTCTGTGGTGCTTTTTGGGTGCATCTGGCCAGTCATAACCTTAATGCGTATGTAATTTTTTTCCTGTAGGCCCAAAAGAGGAAGAACATTAAAGGTGGTAGGATTTGGTATCCTTGCTGTTCTAAGACCACTCTCCCTATTTTTAAGCTTTTTGTTTTTTGGCCTTGAGACTCATTTTGCCACCTACTAATGAAAAGAGGCAGCAATCCAAATGTATTCTGCGTGCATCCAAGCCTTGCGTTGCCTGTCTTTTGCCAGCAAGAGTAGTGTGATGGTTTACTGTCACTCAGATGTCACACAGATTCCTTCAGTTTGGTAGTACACTCTTGATCAAGTTAACTGCAAGGCAAGATTCATCCTAGGTAAATTCTGGATATCCTAAAATAAAAAAAGCTGAATGCTGCTGTATAGCCCTTGTAGATTTGTTGAGTAAAGAAGCAGCCACTTTATTTTTTTTTAAGCACTGTAGTAAAGAAATCTTGTTCTGTTGACAAGTTCAACATGAGCCTTGTGCAATACTTCTCTGTCTGCTTGTATCCTCCTCCTTCTCCCATCTGCCACCTTCTCACTGTAAGGAAAGGAAACTCCATTCTGTCAAAGTGAAGTGTCAATGAAAAATGGGGAAAGACTTTTAAGAGCATAAGTTCTTAAATGAGGCCATTCACTGCAAGCAAATGTAATTACAGCTCACTATAGTTTTACCCTGCGTACCTAGCAAAAGGTTAAGGCCAACATGGACTAAGATGGAGTCCCTGTAATGAAGGATGTGCAGTTCAAAAAGGCAGAAGAAGAGGGAAGAGGAAAGGCAGAAATGCTTACTAATTGCTGCTCTGTGGCAATGTCTACCTTGCAAGGAAAACAGCATAAATACCTATTAAGCAAAGGGGTTCCCCAGCAAGTAAATTAAATGCCAGCTATCGAACAATAGTGTGGTTTGTGGGTTGTTTTTTCTTCTCTCTGGGTAATTAAGGTAGCTAGCATAGAAGTATCATAATTGAAATGGATACTCTATAACTCTTCTGAAGCATGAATTTCACAACTGGTGATCTCTGTCCATAAGAATGAAGGATTAGAGAATTTTAGGACATCAGCTTGAGATGTCAAAGTATGGCAGTGCACTCCACCTACAAAAATAACAATAATAGTTATGCTTATGCTTTCTTTATGCCTGGAATTCAGTTGAAAGATACTCAGTTGCATATTTGGAGCAAGGGTGGCAGAAATCAACAGGATTTGTCTGCTGGAGACTCTGAGCCTTCAGGCTCCACAGTTAAGAATGCTGAATGAACTGTGTGGTGGGTCTGAGGGAACTGTGAGGTGCTGCTTGAGTCACCATTGCACCCTCCCTGCTGCTGTGGGCTCTCCATCTCCCTCATCACACATTTGTTGGGATCCTGGTGGCTGTGAATTAGGTGGTTTTTCCTTGCTGTGTTAACAGGGTGTTGTAGATCCACACTGCTTGACTGGCTGAAAGCTCGGTTTACTGTCCAGTGTGAAGTACTCCTCCTTCAACCCTAAGCAAAAATTCTAAGTAAAAATTTTGTGATCTCCTTGCAAAAGTGTGGGGCAGGAATGGGAATCAGATTATATAGGTGAGAACTATGTAGACAAAATGACTGGTCTGAAGTCCAGTTTCTCTGCCTTATCCAGTGGGATGACTTGTTTTCTCATGTATTGGCTGCACAGAAAAAAAAGCCAGGCTCAAAGCAAGTATTTTATCTAGTGAAGAGCTGGGTTCTGGTCTGTTATATAGCACTCTAAAATAGTCTACTAAGCTGCATTAGTGTTGGATAGAAGAATCAAGCTTGAAGTCAAATTTGTATTGCGTTGTAAGCTGTTAAACACCTGGCTGAGCCAGTAAAATGTTGATGATGCTGCAGTACTGCGAAGCTGTAACTTGATGAATAAATGCCTTCTATAATACAGCATGCCTCCATTTGGTATTCTGTACATGATGTGCAAAACTGAAAGGCATTTCTGGATGCAGACGTTTAAAAAAAAGTTTTTGTTCCCTTAATTTCAGCAAGCAAATGTTAAGCAGAAATTGCTTCCATCTAAATATTTTTTCCCCTTTGCTTATGGTAGATCAAATAGGTGCACTCTCTATCCCTAAATACAGAGACAGTATGCTGACAAAAGAGTGCAAAAACATGATACCTTACTATACAGTGGGAAAGGTAAGTTTGAACTGCATGATGGAAAGCTGTCTGTCTTTGTATTTTTGTTTTTTCAAAGCTGTTCCATGACTCAGAAGAGCTGGAGTTCAGCTATTAAGCTGTCCCTAGCAAGAGCAGTAGCTAAAAAGACCCTGTGGAACTGTGCCAAATAAGTCTCTCTGGAAATGAACTTCCCTCACTTCTAATCTATCCATCAACTTCTAATCTGCCATCAACAATTTATAAGTGTAACTATAACTTAAAGGCTTGATCTCTTTCAGTACTAGTGAACCTATGTCTGGCAGCTTTAAAATAAGGGTGGTGAGTGTTAGTTGTCTTACTGCTCTGGAATGTTTCTGGAGTAGAATTTCATTGTGAATGAGATGCATGACACTTCCATGGAATCCGAATGATTTCAGACAAGATTTTTGAAGTTATTTTAAGATTATTTATTTTTTGTACACATGTCTTGGAGGGGCCAACTTCTTGAGTTCTTAAGTCTGAATTTCATCACAGTGGAGGATAATCGGGCTCATTTATCAGATTGATCACTAGCTTTGGTTATTCCTCTTCAAATTTTTACTGTCTTCATATTCTGATGATGCAGGATGATTATACAATAAGACTCCTCAGTTCTTACTTTTTGTCCACGTTGCAGCCCCTTCATTGCATAACTGTAAACCATTTATGCTAATTGTAATTTTAGAACTAGGCATACCCAGCCAGTTATTACTTTAGCCCTTAGAGGAAGCAGCTGAATCATTTTGTAGATGTTTGTGATGTATTGTCTCACATTTGACACATGTCTGTATGGATACCAAGATGTGAAGACAGATCTACAGGAAGAACTCTTGTATGTCATTTGTTTCTTTTTCATTCATGTTCCAGGACTACAGTGCAATAGCTTAGTTTTTTTGTTTTTGTATTACAATAATTTAAAATATTAAATTAAATATTAAAAATATTAAAATACTTAAATTAAAATCATGTTCATTCCCTTATAACAGAAGGCCAAGCATCGACTGCTAGTCTAGAATATAGTAGAAAGTATTTTTAAATATTTCTTTGTCTGGTTCTGAGATTCCACCAATTTGTAGCTGTTCTAAGGAGGGGTTAAAATAGCTTTTAGTTGTCTCACTTATTACTCTTTATCAGAAGAGTCTGAAGGATCCTTAAAGTAAGAGAGATTCTCAAGGCCTTTCTTAGTATTGGGTTCCAAGGGAACTGCTAAATAACTTCAGCTTCTCTGAACTCTTTAATCTCGGTGCTATTATACTTGTCCACCCTGCTCACCAAAATGTCTTCAGTGTAGCTGCATTTGATGATCTTCCAAGTTGCGTCAGTTGAGATTCACTGGTGAAGAGTTTGGGTACATTATTCTGTGTGTTTTGTATAGTTAGAGCAGCAGAGGAGTGACAGGGAACTTCATACTGGTGTTTGTAAGAAGCCATTTGGTGACAAATTGTAGTAAGATGGTCACTTCTGAACAGGGGGAGCAGATTTCTCTGCAGGGTACTGTGGAACAATCTGAGGTTCTGATTAAGGTGGGGGATTGCCTTTACAGAGGACATAAGATGGCCCATTTAATTATTTCAGAAAAAGTACAGCTAAGCTTTTGATCTGTATGTTAAGCAATTAATTTATCTTAATACTTTTGTGAGGGTAATAGTAATTGGGCATTCTTTAAAACTCAGCTGGTCTACCCCTCATGAATTTGGTGTCTTCTTAGATTGTTTTGTTTTCCCAAAACTGGTTTGGTTTTATATTAGCATTGCCTGAATGCCTTCTTAAAGCTGAGCATCTCTAGCTGTTCAGGATTGTTTGTGGTTTCTCTTCCAGACTTAGACTGGCACTTTGCATAGACTATTTAGCTGTTTTGTTATTTTGATAAAACAAAGTCATCTTAAGGTTAGTCTTATTTTTCTTGACGTGCATTGATTCTGCTATTCTTCATGGTAATCAAACTGGAACAACTGACTGTCCTTGTCCAAGTCAATGCTCAACAAAAGGAGGATGGAGTAGTGGATGTTTCTTTAGAGTACCACAAGCTGCATTGCACAAAGGGAGCAGTGGTCTCTAAATAAGTAAAAGACTTCATCCTCCAGTATGTCCAAATCCCTCCATCTTCATCATTAGGTTGGTTCAGAACAGCAGCAACAAAGGAGAAGGAGGAAGCAGGTTTGTAAAAGCACAAAAGATGCTTCACTTCACTGATAAACCAGCAAGGCATTTTTCCTCTGAGAATCGTTCTACCAAATTTGCTCTGCTTTGTCTTCAACACGTGAGGTTGAAATAGGCGTCATAAAGATGACCAGGAAGAGGGAAATATAAAGGCTTTGTGTCCGAAAAGTGTAAAAAATTGATGTAAATGTGGCAGTTGAAAAGACAGCATATTATTCTGGGTAAAGAGGTGGAATATGTCATCTGCGAAAGGCAGATGCTTTGTGTATCTTTGCCAGATTAAAGACAAATAACTGAAGTGACGTAGCAAGACTTTCAATGTGCATTTTATAATCCTGTGAATGAGGAACATTTGCAGTGTATACAAATCTTAGTTATTTTCCATAAACCTCTTAAAATTCATTTTTATATAGCTTCTTGCCTCTGGAACAATCATACCTAAATGTGACTAATGAACGAATGATACAAATTAGACAAGAAGTCTAGTACCTTAAAGGAGTTCTCATCTTAAACCAAGGTTCTCCTTCAACTCTAGATGCACACTAAATTGATCTCAGTGATGATCCTGCTTATCTCTGACCTGGTATATAAGTATTTCTGCTCTTCAAATACAATACTTAAGTGCAACAATGAAACCTAAATGGTCAGATTTATTACAGTGGTGAGAACATCCTCTCAGAAGTGAACTTGTGAAAAACAAGTTCAGTGGCAAGTTTTTGTTTAGTCATCTGTGTTATGCTGTGGTCCAAATGTGTTCCTCCATTAAACTGGGATGTAACAGTGTCCAAAAAAACCAGTATAGTTTCATATTTAGGATTTAATGATTTCAGTTTAGATGGAGCTTGAGTGCAAACCTTGCACCGAATTTCCTCCCTGCACAGAGGACATAGCCTCAGGGGTTAGTGCAACCCTGAGGGTTACCATCATTAGCTGCAGGGCAGCAGGAGAATTTCCCCTCCACAATCCATAGCCATATCTATGTCTGGGCTCTTTACAGACCTGGCAGGAATCCAGTTTGAAGGGGCACATTGTCAGTGGTCCTCAGCTATCTCTGAATATTCAAGCCTTTCTAGGGTATAATGCCTTATAAGGTTACTAAATGTACCTGTGAGTTTGTGGATCAACTTCAATTATGCCTGATGCTTTTCTGGTTAGCAGCATTTAATTCTGGATATTTTAAAAGAATGTTTACCCAAAGGCCTCCAGAGATGCCTTTCATGGTTGGGTGCAGATGATTGCAAGTTGGCTCTTTTCCTGCTCCTGGATGTCAGGCAGCCTTTCAGTGAACCTGGCCCTTTCAGAAGTATCTGTTCATAGTGGTGGGAAGCTGTAGCTCAGAAACCATTTGGAAATTGCAGTGGACTGATGGCTATTTACCAAGCCAAGGACTTAAGAAACCTGGCTTGCAGCCCCAAGAGGCAGGACTGACCTTGGATTACCCAAGGTTTGCCTACATGGCTAATTAGTAATAGAGGAAATCTGAGAAATACGTAACTAATGCATAGAGATTCACCTAATGAAAACAACACCTTCTCTTTCCCAAACAGCTCCCTTGCAACATTTAGCTACATAGCAACTGCTGGTGTTTTGAGAAGTAAATTCCACAGCAATCTTTGTGCACACACTCCACTTCATGTTTGGCTCACAAAATAATAATTACATTTTAGTGGTTTTATAGACAACATAACAGCGAAAATACACATGGTATATAAGTAATACTGCTGCCACAATGGAGAAAATGTAATTTCTTATTCTTGCAGAAGGCAAGTTCCATGAACTGAAAATATCTCGTAAGTGTTGGGCTTTCCTGGGAAGTGACCAAAAGCCAAGAGAGTAAATTCTACAGTAATACTGGTCCATTTTTTATTGACCATGTCTTTTTCAAGTCATGAGGAGGCAATGATGGCATGTCATTTTCATACCTGATAAAACAGTCTTATTTGGTCAGGGTGAGGAACAAATTTTAAGAGCTGAAAATGCTACTTTAAATGATTGCTCTGCTTGTAGTTAACAAGGAATTCATCCTAAAGAGCTAAATAAGCATATTATTTTGTCATGGCTAGTCAGATATTCCATGTAAATTTAAAAGGAGAGTAATGTTCCCATTCCTATTTTAGAATGTTCCTTATTATGCCTTTATAATTTTGTGCATTTCCTCATTAGAGCTCCTTTCAGAGCCCAAACATGTCAACAGTGACACGATTATCAGCCTGAAATAAATGAATAAACGTTCTCATCTTCAGTCCTGGTTTGCCTATGACAGCTATTTTTAATTTTGCAGCTGCTGGAGATTAAGGCAAATGAGATGGATTTGCAACCAATGATTTGGCACCTATATCATACAGCTACTTTACAAGTGTTCTTATAGGTGTTAGGAAATGAGGGGATTTCCAAGGGGTCTCTTCACTGAAGCAACACTTCTGGTTGAGAGAGAGAGCATGAGGTAAAACAGTGGTAACAGAAGGAGGTATCCTACTGGTTTAGCATTTGTTTGCAGGTGTTCAAAATGGAGTGTGAGATGGCAGCTAATTCTTTTTTCACTAAGTGTGAATGTGAGCTGACAGCCTCATGCACTCTTCCCTATATTCTGAGAAATGTTACTTCCAGGGGGTCCTCAACCTCAAGGATTTTTCTTTCCTTGAGGGGGAGGTGGAATGACTTTTTGAACACAAAGCCTCCATACGTTTCAAAACCAGCTTCACAACTCAGTTGTTGATCAAACTGCAGAATGTCCAAGTGCTGCAGTGACCTTTGCCTGGCTTTGCGTGGGCATTTGGGCAAGTGAACTTAGATGCCCATCACTTGAAAAAGGAAGGCACCAAGGGGTGTGGGTGTAAAAATGTCTTCTTGAGTTAGGTACCCACATGCCCCTTCAGTGTTGAAGCCCCTTGAGTGCTTGTTCAGATCTCAAAGTGCATCTTTTGTCTCTGTGCCAATATTTCTGTAATTTATAATTTGCTGTGATGAAGTTAAGATGTGGCAGTTCATTTAATTAGTACCTCTGAGTGGTGTGGGCTTAACAGATGGTTGGTAACAGTCCTAAATTTTCTTAGATGCTGAAACACAAAAGACTTGTTTCTGCAGCTCTCCACAGTCAGAAGATAGTGACGTGCAGAACCCAGCCTAAATGATGAGCTAGTTGAAGGTTTAAATAGTAAACTGCAATGTTTGGAACTGAAATATATTTTGAAAAACGTTTAGCCTAAAATGAATTATATATTTCCTGTTCTTTCCTCAAAAATTCAATACCAGTGGTGCATATGCATTTCCACTGCACTTTTAAATCCCTGTTAGCAGATCCAGGCACTTGGAAGGTCATGCAGATTTTATCTTAATGATCCATGAAGAAACAGTTTAACTCAGTCTTGGAGGACTTTAGAGCTTCATAAACCATTTTTCTGATTTTTGTTTTGGCAAGTACTCAGTTAGTTTGCAAACTTGTACTAAATTTTGACTTTCAAAGTGTGATATTAACTATAGTCAAGAAGGTTGAGATACTTCCACACTGATAACCATACTGTTAAGTAGGTCATTAAATACTTATGCAAATAATCTCTTAGTTTCATGTGCTATGATTGTAGAAAAGTGGTGGAAGTAGTTTATTTTCATTTCTCTTCAGCATCATTTCTTGATTACTGTTGTTGTTTATCTTGCTAATACTGTTGTCCACAGTGTGGATCTGTTACCTGGTGTGCAAAAAGCCAGTAATTGTTTTATTCATGTTTGTGCAAATCGTAGGTGCTTGGAGGTTTTCCTCAAGTCAAACACAACTGAAGGGATTTGTCACCTTCATTTATACACAAAGTTACACAAAGCCATGCATTATTCATCATACATGTAGTCACATATTTACATGTAATTATAATAAATGCCAAGTCATTCCTTGCACCTTCTGCATATGGTCCAAGGAGGGGTTTTAAGGGTGCCTAGCGTTGTCATGCCAAAAATTACCTGCCAAGTTCACCCATTGGTCAGTTCCTCAATTCTCCTCCCAGTTGGCAGTATATCTAAACCACTGGCTTGGAACTTCTTAATTTAATTAAGTTCCTAGTTCCTCATTCAAAAATCATGCTGATAAATTGCACTGTTATTTAACTAGACAGCTGAACAAACTTTAGCCCCATGCCACAAAAATTACAGAAGATAATCATTAACTGGGACCTATCTTGTGTAAGTCTCCTGCTTGTCTGGTGATCCTAAGTTATTTTTAACATTAAAAAATGCCATGGGCTTTTACCAACAGTACTAACTTAGCCAGCATTCCTGTTAGTTATCTGACCTGTTAAATAGTCTACCATATGACCCCAGAGTGTGTTGATTATATCTCTCTGAGAATAATCTTATTTCTGTAAGTGGGATCTCTAATAGAGGAAGGTGCTATACAGCAGAAATATTACTGGGAGATTCAAAACAAGACTGAAGTAATGTGTCTTTGAAGTGCAATGACCACATTAAGAGTGTCCCAAACTGACTGTCTTTTTCAATCTCATAAAAAATAAAAAGGCAGTTACTGCTATAACGTCTTGGAGAAACTCAGGGTCTAAAGGAAGATCCTGTTGAGAGGACTCATTAGTTATGCAGGCTAAAACTGTGAAACATGCTTATTCTCATCAAAAGTAATGAACACTCCATGCCCTAATTCTGTAAATAACTTATTACCCATCTCTTTTGCATTCTGGTGACTAACAGGCCCTTCAGAAAAGAACATGCATATTTAAGAACTGCCCACACATGTTGGGCATCTCTGGGGTGCCACCTGGACCCTAATGACTTGATGATACTGAAGTGGGCAATATACCTTTGAAAAAGATATATCAATAGACCAACTGCAGCTTGACTTACTAGCTAGAAATAAGAAAATATTATCTCCTTTTTTTATAATCCACAATCAAGCCCTAGCAAGATGTTGATAAACTGCAGCTCAGGAGATGCAGACCCAGACTGCTTTGCAGTGTGTATTCTGTGACTCTTCAAACAATGGGAAATTGTGCCTTGGCTGGCAAGGCTGGTTCCCTCTTTCTTCTGTGAGCACACTTCATATATCCTTGAAAGGAAGCTGCAGGATTTTCCTCGTAGTGATGGGTCATGTTATTTCAGCTCAACTTTATGAACTGGGGCGGACATGGGTTTCTCACGCAAGCTGGGACCCACAGTGCCTCTGGCATGTCTGTAAATTACACCAGCTGAAATTCAGGCAGAACTGAGATGGTTGTGTCCCCTGAAGACATTGGATTTTCTATATGAAGAGAAAGCCCAGATTTGGCAGGTGTTATCTTTAGAACAGCAAGAAGTGAGAAACTTGGTTTCATAACTAGATAACAATAAAGATAGGTTAATGAAGCCATGAATCATTTGAATTGTTCAGCCCTGTGTGCATCTGCTGCATACTAAGAAATTCCCAACAGAATTTGCAGTAGTTAAGGAAAAAGCTGAAATGAGATAAGTCAGTTGTCTTTGATCTTTGAGTTTTGTTTTTGATTAAGATTGGGCAGCTGTTGAAGTAGTGAAATGAAGATACAGTAATAGCCCGGGTAAACGTGCTTATGCTAATCTTATTCTGTGTAGCTCAAATAAACCAGCAAGGACATAGCATATTCTATGTCTGTTGCTTCTGTTAAGAGTTTTTGGTTATTAAAGGTCATTGGGGCTGCTATTCCATCACTTGTAACATCAAATAACTTTGAAACCATCTTTTGCAAGAAAAATATTGAAAAACATAAATATGATCAAACGGGAGACCAAAACAAGCATTTGTATTTTTATTTTCACAATGTGATATAAATAGTTGGGTTTGGGATTAAAATGCATTGCAGAAAATATTTCAAGAATTTTAGGCAAAGTGAATTTATCTTTCTTTTTATCCATGTGAGAAGACTGTTTGCATCCCTGGCAGTGAATAAGTTAACCTACTTTGTGTTGTGTGTGTAGGCAGCATGCAGTTCCATGAGATTGCAGTGGGCAATGAAGCAGCAGAATTCAATTTGCAGCAGTGACCTAAGAGGGAGTATTTTTAGTAATAAAATAGGTCAGGGGATGTGGTGGTGCAGACTGATAAATGAACAATCTTCCCCTTCAGTTGTGGGGCTTGTTTTTGTTCTCCAGTGTAGAAACTCTGTGATGGGGTAAATAAGATTCAATACTGTCACGTGATTAGTGTTACACTTTTTTTATTGTGAAGCAATCACAGGAAAAATGCTAAGTTTTATTTTAGTGACAGAAAAATTATAAGTAAGTACTTTGGTTAGGGATTCATGGAAGGCAAAACCTACTAGGGAGCATGGTGTTTTGAAGCCACAGCCCAAAGCTGATTTTAGCCCTGCTTGGAGATCTTATGTTGCAGTGTCATCCATGTGATGAACAGTTCTTGCTTTCTTTTTCTTTCTGCTCTACTAGCTGTTCTCATGTGCTTTTTAGCTTGCTTCTGTTACCCGTTTGCTTTCTCAGTGATTTATGCAGACAAGCATTAATGTCTTCCTCTCAGGGTGTCAAAGTTGAAGCATGGCTTTATTCTGTTCCTTTCAGTCTATGGGTCTTCGGAAGAAGCTTGTGAAGGATCTCTTCAGCCTGTTCTTGTGACACAGAGCAATCAACTCTCTTTTTAGTACTATGTTAGTTGCATTTCCACACTCATCTGGTTTCTCTGAAATTATTTTTCAGAGCAAACCTGGAAAGCACCTTTTGCCAGTTTATGTGCTGATATGAACGATTCTGTTGTTAATTAGCAATGTAGTCAGTCACGGAGCAGTGCATGTTGATGCCATATAAACAGCAGAAAACTTTGGACTCTGACCCAAAAGCCTTTTCTTTTACACTGGGAAAAAAAGTGCTTAGCAGTAAGCAAGCAATCTCCACTCCTGGTGTTACACCATGTAATTAAGTACAGTTGCGGATTGCTCAGTGCTGTTGCTGAAACTATCTTCAGGAGTTAATGAGCCCTAATGAGTGCTAGTGAGATGTCCTGGGAATCCCAGCTCTCCTGCTTTGGAACTAGGTAGATATCTCCCTGGGGGCTGCTTAATGTTGTGTGAATGTACACAGCTGTGCTGGTGCTCATTTGTCCATTGCTGCTTTACACTGCGCTGGGAAGCACAAGATATTGTTGTATGACATGGGGGAGGGATGCTCTTAAACTTTCCTTTACTTTCATGTCCTGTCCTAGCAAAATATGTTTAATATTCCAACCTGTCTAGTTAGGACTATAATGAAGTACCATCTAGCAGAGCTTTTATAGTGCTTAAAAATCCTTGGATAATATCACTTTGATATCATATTTATAAGGAAAGTAAGCTCAGACTGTCCTTGGCCTGCCCCCTCCCCCCCGTTTTGGTTTTTTTTTTAGGATTGCAATTTAGTTGTGTTTTGCCCTTCAGAATAAAAAAAAAACCCAGCTAAGTAATTTGCATTTCTGACTTCTGTATTTTTCTACAGAGAAGATCTGTTCCTATGTTGTAAATAAGCAGTGCTTGTAAGGGGCTGGAGAACCAAGTCTTATGAGGAGTGGCTGAGAGAATTGGGGTTGTTTAGCTTGGACAAAAGGAGGCCTAGGGGAGACCTTACCACCTTACTACCTGAAAGGAGGCTGTAGCAAGGTGGGTATTGGTCTCTTTTCCCAAGTGACAGATGATAGGACGAGAGGAAATGGCCTCAAGTTGCACCAGGGGAGATTCAGATTAGACATCAAGAAAAGTTTCTTCACTGAAAGGGTTATCAGGCAGTGGAACAGCTGCCCAGGGAAGTGGTTGAGTCATCATCCCTAGAAGTATTTAAAAGACGGGTAGATAAAGTGCTCGGGGATATGGTTTAGTAGTAGTGGACAGGTACAGCTGGACTCAATCTCAAAGATCTTTTCCAACCTAGTGATTCTAAGATACCTCAGATAACCAATGAAAAGCTATGTCACTTGATATTTGAAATTCAAATTTTATTTTAAAAAAAGCCTTTCAGTGGAATCAATACAATGGAGATATTTTCAGCAACACTCTAAGATTGAGGGGGCTTTTGATCACCTTCCATAATCAGTGTAATTTAATGTGCTTCTAAGGGACATCTTTTAGTAAGAACACGCTATTGTGCATTTTCCTTTCTACAAAAAAGACCAGTGATTTTTTTTTATTTTTTTTTCCTTGTTAACCTGCTTTTGCAAGAGAAAGCTTACCAATATCATTGAATGTAAACTAGGTTGTTTGGTGTTTCTGTCCACCCTGTTCATCGTGGGAGCTGGGATTTCATGACAATTCACAGTCTGTTCACTGCAGACATATGAGCCAACTCTGGTGAGCAGAGCACACTGAGCCAGGAGCTTACTTATTAGACATTCTAGGGAAGAAATTCACAAATACTCACAGCTTCTTTTCTTAAGAGTTTATTATGCTACAGTCCACCTTATCCATCATCTCCTACCCTGTACATTACTGACCTGTCCAGTGCTTCATGTACTGTGCTATATTCCTTAAAGTAAATATCATAAAATGGAAAGCTTGCATCCAAAAGGTAACTGGGCCCATCTTTTTGCTATTATCATTTGGTGGGGGGGTTAAATTTAGAAGATTACTTTTGCTATCCATTAGGAAGTAATTTATTTTAATTAATTTTTGAGAACTCTTGCTTTTCTTTTTTCCTTGTCAGCAGGAGTGAATCAAAACCAAATTTGTGCCAAAATAATAAGCTGGGAATATGGCTTGCTTTCTTCAGTGTGAAATCATGTTTGGTGTGGGTATCACTAGTCTGATTGTGTGTGATGAGTTACAGTGCCTTGCTCTGGAATTTATTTTCTGTTTATTGGTGGGGAGAAATGAACCGTAGTGTCTGACAATATGACAGCAGAAGGTCTGGTGGGAAAGTCAGTGATTCTGTAAAAATGCTCAGTGTATCTTCAGATTATGAGTAATTCCAGCTTCTTTCTGCTTCATAGATGGGTGTAAGTAGAGCTTTAAAATTAAGATCATCTCATTAGCCTTTTGGTTCCTGTACACAGGAAAAAAAGCTGGCCATGGACTTCAGCCATTGGGCTTTTGGTGCCCAAATAAAAGGGACTGCCTTTGACAGAGGTGGGAGGTTTTTGTGTTTTTCTGTAATTCTGGCAGGTGTGCCTGCAAACCGGGCTAATCTGATGGGGCTGCCAACTGCCCTTCCCCAGCTTTGCTCTACCTGCTCCTCCCTAAAAGGATGGAGGAAGAAAATAAGAAGAAAGAGCTCATGGATTGAGATAAAGATGAGGAGATCACTTGCCTGTTACTGTCATGGGCAAACCAGGCTTGACTTAGGGAAAATTAATGTAATTTATTGCCAGTTAAAATAGAGTTGGATGGTGAGAAACAAAGACAAAAACTAAACTAGCTCCTGCCATCCCTTTTTACCCTAGGCTCAACTTTGCTCCATCATTCCCAGCTCCTCTCTCCAGAGTGGCCAGAGCAATGTTCCATGGGTTGTGCCGAGCCATGTGGTCCCTCTCCATCCAGCCTGGTGGCTGGCAGGGCTGTTCCTCACACCTTTCCTTCATGCCTTGCTGCCTGTGTGGCATTTTGCCCTTTCTGGAGTGCGTTTTCCCAGAGGTGCCCCCAGCCCCGCCACCGGGCTGGGCAGTGCCCAGTTGTGGGGCTGTTGGGAATCTCCTGGCGTCTCCTCACAGCAACCACTCCGCAGACACCTCACTGCCAGCACCTGGGCACATGCAGCAGCTTTGTTAAGGTCTGAGGCACCAGCAACTGAAAGAGGTAAGAGTGATGATGTGTTAGACAGCAGTGAAACTATGAAAAAAGAACATGACTTGGGTAAACACTAGACTTGGATATGGGAGAAGTAGATCCTGCTCCTGGAGCTGTCGCTAGTGTTTAGGTTGGTATGACGCAAGTGACCTCCATCATATGTTCCTCCCTTTTTCATTTGAAGAATGGAGATCATAATACACAGTCTCCTTTGGGGACTTCAGAGGCAGGGATATATATTCATCTACTCCAAACCTCTAATCTGATTTAGTAAGGTTTTCATGGGAAATTTCTGGACTGGCCTTGGCCTGGAGCTGTGCAAAAGGAACCATTTGGTTTTGTCTGAATGTCTGCTGTTCAAAAGGAAAATCCTGACTTTCTGTGTTCCAGACACCTTTCCAGCCAAATAGCTGAGTGAAAAAATGAGAATTTTGTCATCACTTTGAAAATCCCAGGCCTATTTCAGCTCAAAGGCTTCCCAGAAAAAGTAGCACTGAAGTTTACTTGAACAATGTGATTATAAAGCAGAGGTGAAAAACATAGGATCTTCACACTATGTGTGTCCAAAGCCAGTTTATATTTCATGTCTTTTTTTCCCCCCTTGCTTTATGAGCATGCGCACACATTTGAGCAGTGGGGAAACCAAGGCATGGAAAGAGGATCACATTGGCCTGTGTTACCTACTAGTAATTCAGCAGGAATGACAGGAATGAAAACCTCATCTCTGAGTTTCAGGACAAGTCATAGTTAAACATGTCCCTCTACCTCTCCCTTATTTGCTGCTTTTTCAGCTCATTTGTGTAGTGACTGACTGTGTTCACTGAGATGTGCCCATGTCCTAGCCCTCTCTGTCTTTATATGCTCACAGGGAATTGGATTGTCAGAAGAGAGTGGAAGCATAGCCCCAAAATATGGCATACGCAATGCATTCTGAGCATTGCTGGTAGCCTGACAGGACCTGCAAAATTAATATGCTAGCTGGAAAATACGAAATGTATCTCTGTTCTTCCTTTAGGCTCTCATTCTTTTTAGGGGAAAGCAATGCCTCAAATCAGTGTTTCTGGTGTTGCGTGTCACTCCTAGGTGTATTGCCTAAAGGAGGCAGCTTGTCTAAGAGAAAAACAGCATTGTGTGGCTGCAAGGGGTAGCAGTGTCTTCTGACGAAAGTCACAGTGTCCTGAGGGGAACCTTATAACTGAAGTTTTTTGCTGTGCCTAAGTGAAGAAATTCTGTGGTGAGCTCCAAGGCAGGTGTTGGTAGATTTGCTCCAGAATGCCTTAAGTATAAGAACAGCTGCACCTAGGATAAGGGCAGGTCGTTGTCTCTACTTACTATGTGGGCAGCAGGCTATCTGCAACTGTGCAACCATTGCTAGGATCAAAACACAGGGGGCAAATTCTACTGGCGCAGCAAGCTTATTGACTTGCCTAACATACAGTATTTTTTTGAGGGCTTCCCTCCCTCACCCCCAATTATATTTCACTTTTAATTCGTACTGTTCTGGTACGGAGCCAGATGAACTAAGAATGTTAGGGCTTTTTTTGAGCAAAATCAGTACTTTGTGCTTTAGTTGGCTCCTCCTGCTCTGCTGCTTAGCTGTCCTGCTGATCTGCAGGGCAAACAGAGCTAGCAGCAGCCAGACACAGTGCTCCAAGTTGCCATTCACCATCCTCCCAGGAGAAGTTTGGATTAGAAAAGGAAAATATATTTTTGTGCTTCATCTTAATTGATGAGTATCGGGGGTTTCGTCCAGCATATCCAAAGTTGCCTTGCTGCTATTTAATATGTGTAGTTAACTTCTGGGGTTTTTTTGTAGGTCTGTTTACCTGTTTTAAGATACCTGGAAATTTTTTTTTTTTCAAAATCTATGTGTCTGTCTTCAGGCCAGAGCCCACATCAGTAATATCACAGGCAAGACATAAAAAAGCAAATAGGGTGCTGTGTTTGCACTTGGACCTGATTTTGCTCACTTGGCACTCAAATTCATGTACCCTTGAGTGTACCTGCTACATGCAATTTTATGCTTAGGTAAGGTTATGTCTTCTTTAAAGTTCAGTTCTTATTTGTGGGTTTCTTAGGGCAGAGAACATGCATTTCTTTTCCTGTATTTGTACAGGGCCTAAGGTAGTAGGGTCCTGGTTCATGTTTGGATTTGGAGGTGCAGGCCTGCAATAATGATAAATGTTGGGCAAGTGTGGACACTGGTAAGTTTTGATCAGCGTATCCATGCAGGTGGAAACTACCTTTTGAAAATTTGGCTCAGAAATGGTTATGGGACTTACAAACAAGAGTATTTGTGCATTTTGTTGCATGCAAGGAAGATTTTAACTATATTTGAAACTGTTTGGGAGTAGGAAAATTGGTTTTATTCCCCAACTTGGAGGTGACTTGAAAGAGTTTATGTCAACTTAAAGATCCTGCTGTGCAGAGACTTAGATTAATAAGTTCACTCAGGAATCTTAGCTGCAATAAATGAAATTGGAGGCAGGATTTCAATCATGAGTCACTTTGTAGGGGCTACCCTCACTGCTCTCTTTAAGAAAGTAGAAATTGAGAAGAGAAGAATTTGTGTGACTTTTCGTTTCCCAGGCTGGCACTAGAAATTGGCACTAGGTAGGCCCTACTGTTGGAAAAGGCCAGAGAATCAGCTCAGCTGGGTGCTAGTTTAGGTCATATGAGTAGCAGTTGTATCCAAAGAGAAAAAAGAAGTGTGATTCCAGCACAAAGGACTGTAGTAGAAGCAAGAAGGCCAGGAAGTGTCAAAACAGCTTTGTCTTTCAGTGACCCTCCAGATTTCAAAAGATTTGGGTGGAAACATCATTTGGAGCTTGCAGAGAATCTAGTCTTACTAGAACAGTCTCAGCTTTTGCCTCTTCTACCTGAATTTGATGATGGATTTCTATGAAGAGCACACATAGCTCTTGCATTGAAGCATCCAGTTGCAAAGTTCAACAGAGCAGTATCTGATGTTCCTAATTTTTTTTTGTGAAAACTGGAGAGAGATGAAGGGACTATTGAGGAGTAACAGATGAACTTTGGGGGAAAAGACACTTGCAACTGAAGGGCAAAGGAAATTTTACTCCATTTGGCCCACAAAGGGAAGAGCTAGGACCTTTTCTGGAAAGTTGAAGTTATCCATGCACTAATAACTTGCTGAATACTCATAGGCTTTTTTGACCCATGAACTAAATCTTCTGATATTAATTTCATTCAGAATTAGACACCCTCTAAGAACTATAAGTTCTTATGCAGTATTCCTTAATGATACTTAAATTTTAAATAGCATTAAGCTATATTGTAAATGGTTAAGAATTAAAGAAACAACCAATTGATAATGTAGGCCTTGAGCAAAGTACAGTATAAGAAGCACTGAAAACTGTTTCTCTGCATGATTAATAGAGTCTGGTTTGCTGGTTTGATTTATTGGCTGGCTGAATGAATTCATTAATTATGTATGACTACTTTTACTTCTGGGTGGTCATTTTTCATTTCAGATTTCATTACTGGATGCGCTTTTCCTAGGGATGTTCTTATCATCCAAAATTAAATACATGAAAATATTAGGGAGGCTCAACCCTCCCTTTTTATGTAGATATTTTTCATACTGTGGATTTACAGACTGCAGGAAAAAAATCACTTAGTCTGCGATAACTTTGGTTTTGTCAGTGTGTGTCCATTCCTTGGACACAAAAAGATTTCTTCTTGTTGCAATATACCATGTTTTGTATTATGTTTTTGAAAATAATGGTGTGAAACTAGAAAACCCCTTTTTCTAATTAGGTAATGAAGAATGAGGCAGAGACTCATTTCTGAAATAATTTAGATGTTTGTAAAGCACTCAATATTCAAACACCATTGTAACTACAGTTATAGAATGAGAGGTCTAAATATACAAATCTGTGAGAACTAAGGATAGATAACATTTGTAAGAAATCAAATGACTTGGGAGAGATTCTGAATGTCTTGGCTTGTAGTTTAAACATTGTTTTTTGCAGGAAAGACTGATTTCCTGGACAGCTTGCAAACAGTGTGGTCTTCAAACACTCCTCTCTTCAAGGATCTTTCAACTTCCAGCTGCATGGAGATGCAGCACTTAAAAGATGTTTTTAATACTGTTGTTGTCTACAGCTACATATACTGTACCAGAGTATGGTCCATCTTCTGGAAGGCAGTGGAGCAGATCCTCTGTGGCCCTGCTGGTTCTTGTAACCAGAGGGCAGCAGTCCCTCTGTGGACTCTGGGTCTGTTAAGAACAGTGGTGTGGATATAGCTATTAGGAATTTATTTCATTCTGAAGTATGCTCTAAAGGTGAGAAGGTTCTTTCTGAATCCGCATCCTCGGGTTGCATGTCTGCAAGTAGACGGCAGAGCTGTTAAAAACTACAGAGCGAGGACCATGTCACCCCTTCTCTGCCCCTCAGTTTTGGCTTATGCTGACCCCTGATCCTGTAGTTGTGTAGCAGATGAGGCGAGTGAAGCCCTAAGTCAGCTTTGTGGCAGAAGAGGCTACTGTGATATTTTGACAAATCTGTTCTTGCCTGTGGGCTCTGACATTTCCAGTGTTACTTCATGTGTTTTCCGTGAGAACAATCTCTGCATGTGTAATACTGAAAGGTCTTCTGAGGAAAAAAGGTGAATGAAGTAACTCTTACCCTCCCATAAATTAATGGATGTGATAAGCAGGAACCTGGGTGAGAAGCACTGATCCTTCTAGCTAGCCTGCTTCTATTCAATGCCAGCAAATCATAGTTACTAATCTCTCATGGTCCCTCATACATGTTTTATTATTTCTCTGCTTTCACCCTACTGATACGTATCTGCAAACTCTGCTTTACACCTACTGCCCAAAATTGAAATAATGGTCCATGTTCCTCTTTGTCAATCACTCTATGGGTCCTGACTATAGAGAGAGCTCTCTAGTGCTGTGTGATTATTACTGGATTTATGCGTGTCTGTGTAGAGTTTATTATGCAGAAGAATAAACTGTGTAGCAGAAAAGGTGAGAGTTGTGTATTTTTTTTTTTCTAAAGCCTTCATCTGATGATCTGTAGTATTTATAAATTTTTTTAGGAAGATTAAGCTTAATCTTGGTAATCTTGTGCTTCGATAGCAGAACATAGCAAAGAGATAAAGGATGAAACTGATCTGAACCTATCTGATGAGTACAGTGACATCCTATTCTTATGCAGAGTTTTATCCCGTCACAGGTTCTGTTAAGTGACCTTTGCACCATAACTTAGGAGGCATAGTAATTTGGACAAAGGCAGGGATGACTCTCACTGGTGTCAGGCTAACTAGAATGAGTTTGAGCCAAACCAGTGTTTGTCCTTCCCGCAAGCAGACATATCATGAAAAGTTGGTTTCAGCAGATGAGCCTAGCAGTTGGCCTTGAAGACTGTGAAATTTGGTCTGTTCTGGGTGAGAGGATTAAGGCTGGAAATGTAAAGGCTTCTTTTGAGGAATGTATTTAGCATGCATGTGAGTATATTTCTGTGTGTGCATATAACTTACAGACACAGATGCGTAAATGCACATGCTATAAAGATGGCTCAGATTCATGAGATCTAGGATATTTTTTTTTGTTAGTATTCATTTGGCTTCATTATAGCTGAATACTCTGCTGTTCCTGACTGTCGTTTCCTTGTCTAACCTGAGATGAGATCTCTCTTGCAACATATGAGGACCCTGTTGCCTGCTGATGCCTCTGGCTTGGAGCGATGCTGGAACGTAGCAGCAAGACAGATTTCCCTGCTTTTCCCCAGCTACTGCCTCCATTACTCAGGCCTCTGACTGTTTACTGAGAAGTGTTTGATAGCTTGTTTGGGGAGAAGGAGGTTGCCAGTAGGAGAACATGGCTGTCAGTCCAGGGAAGACAGAGCCTGAGAAAGTTGGACAAAAATTCATCATTTTCTGCAGCTCAGTCTTGATATGACCTTGCTTGCTTTTAGAAACAAAAAATCCTATTTAATGCCTGTTATTTTCCACTCTTCTCCCAATAGCTGTCTTGACCCCTGAAGGGTATCGGCCACCATCTTAAGGACTCAAGAACACAGGTTTTTATCTTAGCTCCAGGCAATGTTTTTGTGCAGTGAGGTACTTGATCTCTAGAAACTTGTGCATCTTTAAGGATATCCGATCCTGCAGCCAGAATGTGGTGAGTCAGCACCAAGGACAGAAGAAGTTTGGTTTACTTCTTCCTCTTCACTGCAACTGCAGCATGTCACTATATACATTTCCCTTCTGTTGAGTAGATTTTTGTCAGTTGCTTTTTAAAAAATATTTATTCAGTTGGGAGCTGTCTGTAATTTTGGACTGCTTGTGAGGTTTTTTTTTCTTAATATCGTCCTACTAGGGGAAAAGCAGAAATGGTGAAGATGTAGGTCTTGGCATAATACCTTGCCTTCCAGGGTGTGTAGTGATGTCAGGAAAGCTGCATCCCCTCAAAGTCAATATATTATAAGGTAAAAGATGATATAGAAAAATGGGACAGATTCTCTTCACAAATGCCAAAATCACTGGCAGAATGGAGCTTTCAAAAATATCTGCCATATAAGGAATAGTTTTGGAGCTCTTTTTGGATTGTTTCTGGCTAACTTATCACCTAATCCTGTGTGAAAAAAAGGAGAGAGACTGGGCTCAACTTCAATTCCTGTGCACAGAGGGGTAACTTAATGACAGTTTGCTTTGTGTTTGTGGAAGGGAAGCCAGAATTATCGTGGTGCGTGAATAGTTTTTATTTCTTTTTTTCAATTGAAGATTCCTGTCTTTTAACACTCCAAATAAATTAGTACCCTTTATTTAAAACTAAAACAAACAAAAATCCCTTGTTCCGTGTTGAAAATGATGCATTTTAGAAAGAACGCGTATTTCTACTCCCCTTTCTGTTCCTTTGTTGTGACATTCCATTTATTCAAATAAAAGGAAGTTCCATCAAGCCATGTATTATAATGACTTTGTGCTGCTGCTACTGGATTTCTCTCCAGGAGAACTGCAGACACGAGGATCTATCCCTTTGGTAGGCATGTAAGAACACAAAAGGCACATGCTCTCTGCTCCAGGAGGGCTGGATTACAGCCAGTGCTGCTGAGTGGCGAGTCCAGGATGGTGACAGCCTACAGGACAAGATGAGAATGAGCTCTGATCTTGCATTCCCAAAGCTCTGGGCAAAGCTTGCTTCATCTTGGGAACTTATGCAGGGTGACAGGAGGACCAAAGGGAGAAGAAACAAGGAGGAGATGAGACCATTACCCAAAAATAACCTTAGATTTTTTATTATTAAAATTGTAGGGTGGCAAGAACAAAATATACCGTGAGGAATGAGACTACACTATTTAATAATCTCTTTGTGGTGACCACTTGTGGGAGTCTCTGAATCTTTGTAGACAGGTTTAAAAATCTATAAGAAATTTGTGTGCAAATTTTAAGTAAGGCCAAACATTAGTGTGTCCACACGTGGAAAACCACTCATTCTATGCTCATTTTGGCTTTTAGTTCTTCATTATTGTCTTGCATCTTCAATGTGAAACAATTAAAGCTCTCTCCTCCCACATGCTTGTAGTTTTTAGATCGGGGCAGCACACTTTCAGATGCCTAGGTTATAAATTCCCATGCAATTTTCCTGAAGAATTTAGTCAACACTGGAAGGCCAGGCCTGTTTATTTGGGAGCAGAACACTCCCAACATCTGCATATGGTAAAGCAACAGTTGATACCACTGAGGAGTCAGAAGTCAAATAGCTCACTTAAGAACAGGGGTCGATCCCTCCACTATGCAGTCAGCTTGATCAAATGGAATAGTTGCTGCTAACGGCAATTAAAAATGGATGTTGAAGATTTAACACAGTTTGACCTCCCACTCTGTCCTGCAAGTGTGTCCAGAGGAAAGGAGGGGGAGATGAGAATTGCCTTTAGGTCAGCTGAAATAAGCCACTTGTCTTTGAATTGACAAAAGTTCAACATCTGAGAGATAACACAAAACGGTAATAATGAAATATCCCAAGTTAACACGTGCAGGACTTTTAACAATAGTAATTGTCTATTCAGTGATTGTGCTCTGTCTCACAATTGATTTTCTTTATGTGAACCTAAATATTTTAACTGTATCACTTTGTTTTCCTACCAGTCTTGAATCTGAAATTTAGCAGTGTTTTCTACTCTTACACACAGCCTCTTGGGACATTAACGGCCACAGCATATTGATCATCACCATTTAATTGGGACTTGCCTCTTCTTTCTTCTTGGGCAGCTTCCTTTGTGTTCATCCAGCAAGTTAATGGTCCAAGCAGTCAGTGCAAGCTCCTAGAGAAACCTTCTAGGTTTTTACAGATCTTCAGTTGTTATCTAGTATGACTGAATGTTGCTGCATCTCCAAGACCAAATATGCCTCCTTAATTGAAGCTAATGGCTTTGACTGGATGAGAATAACAAGAAAACTAATAATACTGACTCATACAAACATTACAAGTAACTCCCTGTTTACAAGCTGCATTTGGCTTGCTTTATTCTTTCATCAGGTCATTGTTCCCACAAGTGACTAGCAGTTTTGGGAATCCCTCAGTTTTTGATTACAAGTGTTAGTAATAGGCAATGACCATGCCTGATTTCAGAGGGCAGGAGGGGCCTGTCCTAAAACTGTAATCCTTTAATAAGTCTCAAATTGAGCACCAGGAGTAGCTAGTTAATTTTTAAAGTGCTCTCTTGACCCTAGCTGCATCTAATTCTAAACTCAAATTAATAATTTATTTGTCTACTGTCTTTCATGCACATATGTGACTATCTGTGGGCCTCATCTCTGTTCTGTGTGTACATAGCAGCTGTGAGCAGGTAAGATGTTCCTGAGTGACTGGTTTGTTGAAAAATATGGAATATTGTAGAATTATTTTTTATCTAGATTCAAGGAACAAATTTTCTACTTGAAAATAATCTGTGTGTAAAGAAATACTTTCCTTAAAATCCAAAGACAAACTCAAGCCTGTCTAAAATGAGAATAAAGAAGACAGCAAACAAGATTGACAAAAGGTTTAGAGAATGTGGAGGTCAGATCTTAGTTTTGTAAAGCTTTTATATACTGCTGAAAGGAAAAAGAAGGAGCATGATTGTTTTTATTGAATCTCTTTTAAAAGGCACTTCTTTTTTTTTAGGTAACTGATTCCAACACACATTGAAAGTGAAACTTGCTATCTCAAGCCTATGACAGAACAAAGGCCAACAGAAGTAATTACTAAATTCTTGACATTCAAGTCTTAGAGAAATTGCCCAAGTTAGCAAGGGCAGTAGATTTTAATTGCTTGCAAAGGTTATAGGTGCTTCTCTGATTGGAAGACTGGAATTCAATTTAGAGTGCAGGATGTTACCTTGCAAAACTCTTGTTGAAGAGTACTGAGAGGCATGTCAGGATATGGGGTCTTCCTATCTCTGCTCAGAAGGAAAGGAGCCCACAAACAGCCTACCTGTCCAGAGCTGAAGTTCAGCGTGTTGGTTGCAAAATGTAGATGTTCAGGTAGAAATCAGCCTGCCAAGAAGAGGGCAGTGTGGATGTATCTTACCACATCTTATAATAATATTTGATGCTAATCACTGTAACTACATTCTTCAGATATAAAGGGCGAAAGATTTCTCAGTTTTAAGGGACTCATGCGGTAAGCAAGTAGGAAAGGTGATAGAGGAATGTGGAAGGCCTTCCTCCTCCTACCTAGTGGCCACTGGGAGGGCAGCCTGAGGCCTGGGATGGGAGTGTGTTGTGGTGTGAGAGTCAGAATAGATGAGCAGATTATTTTACCTCTTCAGCCAGCCTTGATTGCATGCTGTCTGCAGTACTACTTATGGATGGGACTTCTGAGTGTGGTCCTGCAAGGCAGGGGAAGGTGTGCTTCCACGCAGGGTTTGCTGACTGCTGTGCAGGGTGCGGTGAGCATGAGGGTCACAGGGCAGAGTCCACATTCCAGACTCTGTCTAATGAGCAGGCCGGGATGCCCTATACAAGGAATTGAAAGGCATTGCCAGGGTGAGGTATAGAATAACAAAAGAGATCATAGAATCATAGAATGGTTTGGATTGGAAAGGACCTTAAAGATCATCTAGATCCAACCTCCCTGCCATGGGCAGGGACACCTCCCACAGGCCTGGGGACACCTCCCACATGCCTGGTAACACTGAATACTGTCAATGCCATTTTTTCCCTGAATTTGTGGGGTTTTTTTGGGAGGGTTGCTTTGTTTGTTTGTTTGTTTGTTTGTTTCTTCTTTTCCGGAGGTCCCCAGAGTTCTGGTTTGTGCCCCAGAATCCCAGACAGGATTCAAGTTGTTGGTAGAATGGGATGAAGTTGAAGGACTAGGACAGGTAGTATCTTTCACTATTCAGATGCTAAGATGATGGTATCTGCATTTAGTAGTGTCCTCTCTTGCATTTACATCTGTAATTCCTGGATTTCAGTTTCTCTCCGTTAAATTTCCATATCTCTTGAAGAAACAAGAAGCAATTTCTTAAATGGCTAACTGATTTTTTTCCTTCCTTCTGTGGAAAGGTTATCATTCCCCAGTAATTTCTCAAACTGGTTCGGGCTTGTGTGTGTGGTACCAGAGAAGTGGAAGTAACTATGCACACAACAGGGTTCTTCAAAGATACTCTGCTAATCTCTGACTTGGTTTTTTTTTCCTCTTGCCGTCAGTTTTACCTCTTACGTTCTGCTTATCTACTTTCAAATTTTGTTTTGAGATCCTCCCATTTCCCTCTTAGAAATCTAATTCACCTAGACAATCCTAAACAAGGAAAAACGTGAGCTGTAATTGCCTGTATTTAGAAATACGGTTGCCTTCATCAAATTCAGACAACCTTTCTTTTTCTGGTGTTTTTCCTCTGTCTCTCCAGATTTGCTGTCATCAAGAGTTTTGAAAGTATAGTCACATTTCAGGCTTAAATATAAACTTAGATTAAGTACCATTTAATTAAGAGAACATCATCAGGATAATTAAACTTCCTAAGATGCAACGATTAAGCCCTTGTGACTTACAGGCTGTGCTTTATGATTTTCTGCTCTGTGCTGGATACCCGTGTGTGAGTGACATTGGACACACTGCAAAATGCTGTGTATGAACTCCAGCCTGGCTCAGTGATGGGAGAGACATGGGGCTGGCTGAGGCTGAAGCCTCGTAAGGCAAAGGTGATGCTGGTGGAGGCAAGTGTCCTGAAAAGTCTTGGAGACTCCTTTTTTCAGAATACGGTCCAGGATCTGGGAAGATTTAGATTAGACGTTAGGAAAAGTTCTTCACAATGAGGGTGGTGAGACACTGGAACAGGTTGCCCCGGGAAGTTGTGGATGCCATAAGGCCAGGTTGGATGGGGCTTTGAGCGGCCTGGTCTAGTGGGAGGTGCCCCTGCCCAGGGCAGGGAGGTTGGAACTAGACGGTCTTTAAGGTCCCTTCCACTCCAGACCATTCTATGGTCTGACCAGGACTTTGGTGTGTATTGAGCTGCATTTTGGCGTTCCTTGGTGGGTGCTATGTTTTTGTTTAGGAACACCCAGGAACACCATCCCCTGACCACTCCAGCTGGCTAGGAGACTGCACTGCCATCGACGTCCTTGTTGCCTCTCTGTAACACAAATGCTGGGACGTGGCAGGGTGTGCAACTGGCCATGCAACTTGCCAGCTGCCAACAGCATAACACAGCTCTTCCAGGGCAGCTCACCAGGGTTGCCTGCTGCTCTCTGCATTGCAGTTCCACAGTCTTTTAAGTGGATTTGAGGGGTTAGGTGTTATCTTCAGGCCTGTTCATGTGTAGGAGAGTGCTTTAGAATATAGGAATGGGGGTTGGGGTGAGAATCTCTCTCGCTCTGATGCAAGAGAATTTTCCATAGCTGGGGTAAATCTTCATGCATGGGAACCAGTGCTTTTCTGGGACTATCATAAGCTCTGAGCTAAAGGCTCATAAATGTCATTATTTTCCACTCTGGCTGTCAAGAAAAAAAAAATAAAAAGGTGCCCTATATTTTAGCTGCGTTGCTTTTTAAACTCCTGAAAAGCTCTTTGGATACCTCCATTTTGAGTACAGTAAATAACCTACACAGAAATAAACAGAACAACGTATGCATTCCACAGAGATTTGCTTCTGGCAACCTTTGAAACCACTTATTAAAAGAAATATTTCCACATATGTAACTAATTGTATAGAAAGAGACTTTGGTCAGCAAATGTGTTTTTATGAGGACAAGCTGATTCGTACTTTTCTTTCTACTTCCTACTCTATGCAGATGAAAATTACTCTTTTACTTTCTCTGAAGCTTTTAGAAATCTTTTCTAGTCAGATGAAGTAATTTGTTTCAAAAGTAAGTAAATTGAGACAGTGGCTTAAAAATTAATAGTCTATTCTTGCATAAACTGTTGCACAAGGAAATGAAAAACATAAATACATAAAATTTTTTTTTGCCAAGAAATATAGTGACTGAGGTTTGGCTGATTGAAAATTTCTATGTTTTAAATCCAGAATATTCATTCAAATAGATTAGCCATAGAAGAAAATGTTAGACAGATGGCTGTTTAGTGTATGTGGATCGGATTTTTCTGGAGTTCTTGATTTAGCAGATGTACAGATAAAGTCTGTAAGATAATAGTGCTGAGCCGAGGCAAAGTTGCTGAGCACAGTGGTTTTTTTTTTTAACTTATGACTCATGGGTGAATCTAAACTAGAACTATGTTTAATATTAATATGAAATTCAAAAGATGCCTTTCATGGCAGACAATGGAAATATGTCTTTGGATAACCTTAAAACAGGCTTTTCTTTCCTCCTCATGGTTCTCTGGGCATTCAAATAACGTTTTTCAGTGGAAAGGAAACTTTAAAACAAGTAAAATGGGCACAGTGTACCATGCTTTTATGTAATCAACAACTTGCCGTGTTTGTTCTGTTTGCCTCGTCATACCCAATTCCCACCAGTTCTTCAGGATCCAGTGCCAGTTAGGAGTTTCAGCTTGTGTTTCTAAACACCTAGCATGTTTTTTGTTCTTCCATTGGACCAAAGTCTCCCTGCTTAGGTGCTACGTAAAGGCTTTACCTCTTTGCCTGATCTGTCCTCAGCAGCCTGCAAGGTCATGTCCTGAGAGACTCTGACTGCGTGATAGTTGCCTTATTCGCACTGCCCCTATCTGTCTAGCTATTTGTAAAGCACTCCTACCTGAGCACAGACAGTGCTACTCTGTGATGTGTTCATCTGTGTTTGTTCTAGATAACTTTAATCCTGCTCCACACTTGTTCTTTGCAAGAAGAGTAGAAATTCTCATTGGCAAATCTTCAAGTTAACCGAGTCTTACCCAGACTGGGCAGTAATTATTCTGAGTAATCTTTTTTGCTCCAGCTCTTAACATTGCTATGGAAGTAAAATAGAGGAGGATGTAATGGAAGGTTTGTTGTTTTATTAAGATTGTTGTTTGGAGCTGGCATGTAAAGATCCAGTTTTAGCTGCTTGGAATAAGTAACTACCAAAACATAGCTGTGATATTTGTGGGTAAGAAACTGTGACTTGATAGCTCTTTTTATTGCCCTCTTCTGAGAGGAAGCTGATCCCAGCAGCTAAGGTAAACCAAGGCCAGGACTGAAACCCTAGCTGTTCTGCAGCTTTTTCAATACGATCCATTCACCCAAAACCTGATGAGCTTCTTAAAATAATCCTGGTGCATTCTGGAATTTGCTGTGCAGACTCCATCAGTGCCTTTGAGGAGGAGACTAGGTCTATAATGTTTCCAGAGCTCTGCCAATGCAGTCAGCATAATGGCTTTATTGAAGTCATTCAGGTACCTGAGCAGAGCTCTTTCCAAGCAGGTATAAGCAGACTTCAAGGACAGGGTATGAGTATATCCTGAGCCCTTGTAAACAGTGATTTCAGCTGGTAACAGCTAAACAGAAAGTTGTGGGTTTGCTTTTTTTCCCCAATTTTTATTATTTTATATATATTTTTTTTTTTGCAGCAAAAGGCTGTGACACTCTCCTTCCCCGAGTCCTGTGAGAAGACTTGGGAGGTGTTGATGCCTTCCTGCAGTCCCTGCAAAAGGCAACAGCCGGTAGGCTTCAACTGTGAGCAGCTCAGGCTGCCGCAAGGTGTGTTTGTGCCTGATGCATTTGGCATTACCTAAGGATAGGAAGCATGTGTAAGTGCCACAGTTTGCTTCACACCAAAGGTTGGTTCTGAGACAGGGGGGTCATAAAGAAAGAAGAGAACTTTCCATGAAGAAGCTTCCTCAGGCTAAACAAATGTTATCCTGTGTACTTCACAGCAGAGGCTTAAAAGAGAGATAATAAATCGATACATGTTGTGTTTTGGTTTTAAACTCATCTTCAGTCTCCCGATTGGCTTTTAAGTATCTTGTTGCTATGGAGAAAGAACAACTCTCTCCTATGCAGTGGATGCAGAGAGCAGCACTCCTCACAGCATGGTGCTGTGCTGCCTCTTCATCCTGCAGCTTTTTTTGCCATGGAAATACGGCTGTTACTGGTATGCTGCTGTTTGATCTTGTCTAGGCTTGTGATTGATTTCCTCCCCCCTGTCCCTCTTGCCCTTTATGAATGCCTTTTCACCATCGCTGATCTTGCCTTTATCTCCTCTGCCTTTTTTCTCAGTGAGGGCTCCCTTCTTCAAAATGAAAATTAGACTGTTAGCAAAGCCTTATCTTCTCTCTCCCAGATACTTTCTTTTCTGTGTTTGTGATCAGTGAGAGATACCAGATTTGTAGTAGGCACAGGAAAATATTTTGCTACCAATACATCCGTTCCTCTGTCTCCATTATTTTTTTTTTAAAGTAAACAAGCCTGGACTCTGGCATTACGTATACAGAAGAGACAAATGGTGTTTATGGAGATTGCAGGAACATTATGCATCTGGTGGTGAGTCCTTACTGCAGCAGAGAGAATGTCTTGACATTGCAGGCGTGTTAAGATCTGTGCGTACCTGTTGTTGGTGTATCTTTGTTCCATGTTGTTTCCCTTACCTCTGTCTCACTTCTCAGCCAATGCAGGCTGCAATGCAGTTTGCTCACAGGTCAGCTCTCCAGTGATGAGATGATGTCTGTGCTTGGGGGAGCGAACAGGAAGGCCTGGCCAATGCAGTGGCTGGGAATACAAAAGCAAAATACAGGGTACCCCACTGTCCTTGAGTGTCAAGAGGCCCAGCAGGCTTTTTCGGTGCTGCTGTGTCAGAGCCCTGGAGCTGCAGGTTTGGATGCATTTCTAAGGCTGAATTACTGAGCGCTTTTGTTTTGTGCTTTCCTCCTTCCCTGCTGTGGACTGCAAGACCAGTTAGGGAAAAAAAGAATGGTATTTTAATGAAAGATACACAAACGAGCAGGGAAAACTTGGAATGAGCCAGAGGAAATGCTGTGAAAGCAAATGCACCTCTTTTGCTGGTGGCTGCTTGGTAGCTAGAGACTGTTCCAGTTATTTTGAAAGGGTTCAGCTCCCCCTGGGGCTCTGAAGTGAACAGGCCATTTTTTCAAGGCCATCTGCTGAGCTTTGGGGTGCTCCTTGTTTCTGGAGACCTCTGAATGAGAATGCCATGTGCATACCAGATTGACTCCAATTTTTCTCTTGGTTTCCCTTTAATTTACTGTATTAAATTGAATCTGTCCCTGTTTTCTGAATTATCTCTTGTCCCCTGCAGTGTGAAGAAAGCCTGCTCATCTCCTGCTGCTGCTCTTAGATATTATGTTGTTAAACTTCCGTTTGCTCATTGTCAGTCGTGTGTCTGTCTCCAACCAGGGAGGGCTAATTGTGAAGCTGCTCTGGCTGCTCCTAATACTCCAGTGCCTGTATTTGTCTGCCTGCTCTTTGGTTGTCTTATCTCCTTTGGGATTGGTCACCTCAGATTATGTTTCTTTCTGCTCGCTGTGTAGCTCCAAATGCAGTTCCAAGATCAGTGTTTGGATTTATCTTAGAAACCAAAATTAGAAGATCGGCAGCAATGCCTGAAGGGAAGGCCAGTATACAAGGCAGTGAAAGATCTTGTGGCACATGACAGCTCTCTACGGAAACATGACACTGCTCCTATGGTGGTCTCTGCTTGGTCTGAGCCCCCTGGTAACCCAGCCATTGTGTCAGTGTGAAGTGCAGTGACTGTCTTGCTGTACTAATATGAATGTAGATTCTGAATTAGTAATGATCAGCTTTTGCTGTTGTTACTCAGTTATGTCCTACTGATGGGTCTTGGGAACGCAGGACAAGGACAATGTCTGGTATTCCTGGCAGGGTTTCTTTTGATACTACCGAAAGAGAAATAGTGTTAGTACTGTTCTGGTATGTTCCTTAGATCACAATGGTTTGAGACTGCGTGAGCTATATGCTATCGTGGTCTGCTTGGGAGATGAGAGCTCAGTGATCAAAATGTAAAACTTGGCAGAACTATCTTGGAGGCTTTTCGAGGTTTCTCTGCTTATGTCTCCATGCTGACGCTTCTGCAAGTTGCTGGGCTACTTTTTTTGGGAAACAAGGTTCTCGTTAGTGGAACAGTTACATTCGGTGATACCTCCAATGAGCAGAGCACATACATGGCTCTTTGCACAAGGCTGGAAAGGGAGAAGGCAAGAGAAAGACTTGACAGTTCAGCTGTCAAATAGTAATTGCTAGAAAAGGAACTGCATGCCTAGGAAAATTTTCATTGTACATTTTGTGAGCAGATTTAAGTGCTCCAGAACTAGCCTTAGAAAAAAGGCATGTGTATACATAGCCTGAAAATAATTGGTATATTTCTGTAAAAACAGAAATCTGCTTATCTGCTGAAGGGGATTATGGAATGTAAATGCTGCTTCATCATCTCTACTGCCATGATCAACCCAAGCATGAGGCTGGAGCTTGTCAGGCCCTCTTGTTCCTGGGAAACAAATTTACATAAGATTTCCAAGTAGAAGCCTAAAATGTCACAAATAATGCAGATGTGAAGAATTTCTAGTTTCTTTTAAGATAAATAAGATGCTATACCAAGTAATAATGGTCTGTTAAATCTGTATTTTGATTTAAACCTTTGTATATATATTTTGTATGTATGTATGGAGGAGCAAGTGGGTTATCCCTTTTGAGCTTGTTCCTTTTCCCATTTGAGGAAACTTTTGTTATTGCATTTCACAAGTGCCGGTCCCAAGTCCTTCGCTAGAACTACATATGTTGGGATCATTTGCTGGCAGGTTGATCATCAGAGATTTTTTTCTGTTTGGATCAGAGCTTGAGCAATATGTCCATGAACGGCCCCCTGTGTTGTTGAAGCCTTGGGACATAGACAAGTATAGAGCTTCCCCTTGCATGTGTAGACAGGACAGTTAAGCTTGAGGAAGCAAACTGCATCCTACCATACAGCAAAGTTTAGAATTGTTCCTTCATAAGAGCCTGGGACACAATCCTTTCAGGCATTCAAAATGGTTCCCAAGTGTCATTTGACTTGCTTAACAATTAGTTGCTGTAGTGAATAAAGGGCAAATGGCTTGTTTTGACAAGGACTGTAGCCTTTGTTTTTAAGGTGTTTTTTTCCTTTCTCTCAACATAAACTCATTCTTGCAAATATGTGAATAAGAGACATTTGTGAACTTGGAAGTTTGTAAAATTGCAGTTATTTAGCGAATTTCTACTATGTAAGCTGCAGCGGTTTGATCATCAGTAGGAGGCCTGTAATTGGGAAAATGAAGAGAAGGAAAACACCTTGAAGGACTGTCTTTTAGTGGTCCTCTTTGCTGGTACATTTTAAGGCTGTAACCTGATGGCTCAGCAGCCAGGCACTCAGTCCCTCGCTCTGTGGTCTCTGTATCAGCAGGGTGTTTAATATGACAGTGCTTTTTGTGAAATGAGCTTCTGGGACTACCAAACAGATGGTGACTACGTGAGAACACATGTAAGTGGCTGACACTGTAGATCTTGTTTTCCCCAGTTGTCGCACTGTTCAGGATGCAGTGATTAAGACTGGGATTAGCATAAAGGTTTATTTCCTTAAGAAAGAAAGGGAAAATAATAACCCTCAAACCCAAACACCTTCAGGCTTTATGGTTCTAATGTCCTAAGCTATAGGGAACTCGTCAAACTCCCTGTTTGCCAAGTCTGTCAAGTGTTAGAGAAGGCAAAAATAACACTGCAGAGTAAATTTCCTGGTTGAAGTTAAGTGGTACGGTACTATTACAAATTTCAAGTAGTAAATAAATGTGAATCTGTATAAAAATAGTACTTTGAAAATAAAAATGAGAGCAGAGGGGCCCAATGTATAAATAAAGCAATTTGTTATTTCTTAATGTTTTCCACCAAGGACAAAGGAAACGACAATACAGTGTCTCCTCATGTTTGCTTGAAAGCTGCACTCTACTGTTGGATTCCTCTTTGGCAGTCTCTTACTCAAGTGACTGAAATCTGTCACATTCCAATAGACAGAAACAGAACCTTATTTCCAAGTGTGTTGTCAACCTTCTGAGATGGAACTCGGAATAGATCAACCTTCTGACGTTTGTTCTTGTATCAGCATATCTGTAGCTTATGGAAATTTAAATAGTAAAGCATAGTGTCTGAATCATAGCAACCCTTCAGTGTCCAATGAGAAAGCTGATCTGCCTGATTCACATGGTGCCTTTTACTGTGTCTGCAGAAATCAGCTTCGTATGTGCTTTTTTTAATAAAAAGGCTGAAACCCCAACCCTCTTTGAAAATTGTAGAATTTGGGAGCTGGTTAGTGCAAAGCATTTTTTTACAGAGTCATATTGAGTTTCTCAGCAGAGAACGAGGATTGTTGTTTGCAGAAAAGTGCTAGAGGAGGAAAAGCAAGATCCTATGAGCTTGGAAAAATGGGAAATTTTGTTGAGGCAAACAAAGGTTAAACTGCCTCAAATTAGGCAGTTGCACTCAACAGTTTCTCTGCTTGCAAAGTGTACCTCAGCCGTACCGTAGTTTCAAGGCATAGGAGTAGCAGAGTGGCATACACTCAAGCAGAGGGCTGGAGCAGGTGGTCTCCACAGGTCCAGCCTAGATTATTCCATGTCCTGAGACTATTCTTATCTGGGATCCGTGAAAGTTCTGAGCAAGAAGTTGGGTTTCAGATACAGACATGGAGAATAGTGAAGCCACGTGCTGGCTTTTAGGCAGTAAAAGCTCTATGAAGTAGCTGAAGTATTGTGACTAAAAGGAAGCCTGTTTGAGGAAAGGAGGCTGGAGACATCAAATGTCACTGTGTCATTTTCTGTTTTCTATAAGCTGTTTGTCTCCAAAATTTTCTGTTGAAAGCCAGAGAGAGCACTGTTTCATCTGAAACATTTATTTTGTGAATCATAACTGTGACTGACACTGAGGAGAGAGACGCTTGGATGGAAGGACATTTGAAATTGGTTTGGTAACCGGGCCCTTAAAAACTGACAGGAATGAAATGCTGTCCTGTTAACTTTCTGAGCTGGGGAACTGTATTGCTGAGACCCTGTTTTTTATTGCTGATGGGGTAAATTAACATACTTATTTAGCAAAATACTCAGAGAATTTGTTGTGTGTTACTTTTCTGATAAAATTACATATTGTCTGTGTAAGCCTTACCAGACAGCGTGTGACACTATCCGAACCTGCTGTCCCTAGGATAAGATGTCTCCTAAGAGAAGGTTATTAAATAATACTGGCATTGTATGGCAGCAGTTTTGTGATGTGGGTAAATATCATCTGTTTAGCTGTAAGCAAATAAATCCTTTTAAATATCACAGTGGATACCTTAGGGAAAGAAACGTGCATTGAAAATGAAAGCAACTGGAAAAATATTTTAGCCTTAAAAAAAAAAATCAGGATTTTAAAAAACTTTTTTGTCTTCTCTTGAAAAAATGTTAACTTTTCAGTAATATATCAAAATTATGTCTATATTCAAAAATAGAGCGATTTAGGATGGAGATATCACAACAATTTTAGTTTCTGAATAAATATATTCTATCAAGAACTGAATTTTGAAGAGTTTTGATGGAATACATTTTTATGAGCCCTGGTTAAATAAGATTTTGTAAAGGTATATTGTCCTAACTCACTGTCCATCTGATATTGTATGTTCAGTTTTAAAAACAAAATAGAATTTCAAAATGGATTTCTGAATGTGTTAAGCATTCCCAAGGTGGACAAAGTGCAATTACTTATCTTTTCGGAAGTGCTGATCTTAAATGGTTTTGGATTCTTTCAGGTACTCTGTTGTTCTCATGAAAGATGGAAGCATCTCCAACTTGAGCTGCAAGCTAAATCTATATATATATATAGTTACTGTGTAATGCCTCCACAGTGGGATCCTGCTTTGGAAGAGGGTTGTGCCTGCAATTATTATGTCTTCATATTAATTACAAAGCCAGGAAAAGGAAATGGGAGTGTTGTTCCTCTTTGAGGAAATTAGTGTATTTCAAGTTTAATTTAAGAATAACAAACACCTTAAAAATCTTGTACAGTTGAACAGGAGATTGGTGTCAAGTTTTTTAGAGGCAACTTCAAGCCCAAATATACTAGCAGATAGAGAGGCTGCCATGTTCTTGGGTGCTGGTGTATTCTGGGAGCAGAGTGTGGAAAATCACCTCTAATCTATATCTCTGAAGTTGAAACCAGATAAGTGTGTCCTCTTTGAAGGACATATTACTCCTGTTGTCACTCATATCTCTTCTGACATTGGCATTTCTAATATTCTGATTCAAGATCTCAGTGCAGTAAAGATTCATGGTTTGTAGGTATGGGATTTTGTTTTATTCTGGTCAGAATGGACCACCGGAGTCCTCCTTCCAGGAATAATGAAAAGCAATATTGTATACATTAATGGAAATGAACTGAAATTTTTAAAAGAGTAATTTGTAATATATGACTACATAAAAGAATATGTTATGGATCTCTTTTGTTCACAGTATGAATTTCTTGTCTTTTCAGCTTTTCTCTACTGTTTGGTGATCCAGAATACAAAACTTGTTAACTGTTTATTAGCATACTTTGATATTCTTAACATTGTACTTAGTTATTTATAACGAATGAGTTAATAGATTAGTCAATAGCATTAACCAAGTCTTGTTTATTGATTTCTCAGTGTAATAACAAATAGGTGTACTGACATAGTTAACTGTACAGCTCATCAATGGTTGCATGTTTGGAGCCATGTTTTCTGCTATTATAACAGTGAAACAAGTAGAGTTTTGCCAGCAAATAACTTGACTAGTTTTCTGTTCAGCTGTCTGGAAATACATTTTTACTTTGTAAGCCTCAGTGTTTTGGAAGATCTGTCTACAGGTGAATCTATGGCTTCTAGGAGACAGCAGGTGTTTAGGGGAGCAATAACTCCAGTACTGGGGTAATTGTCACATTCTCAATGGGCATAACCCTGGTAGTAACTAAAGAGTTGGTGTGGTTTTGTTGTTGTGCCTGGGGGGTTTGTTTGTTGGTTTTGGGTTTTCTTTAAAGGGGACGTATACTGCATCAATTAATAAATTAAAAAGCACATTCCTACATGCAAAAGATTTTAAATTGGGAAGCTGGTATCTATTCCTGGGTGGAATAATAATTTTAAGTAGCTGAACGAGGTAACTGCATGTTGATATTTTTCGTTAGTGCGTAAATTCATTCTTAATGGTGTATGCATAGGTGGATGCAGGGAACATTAAAAGAGCATGACAATGTAGGAACCAAGATTCCAGTGTCAAACAGGAGGTGAAATTCACTTTATTCTGATTATTGATTAAAATTTTATTAGCAGATTTTAAAGATATTGGTGGGACATCTCTTCAGGGATGAGCAACCTAAACATGTGCCTTCCTGTTTCCATAGCAACACATCATTTTTGTCCTTTCAGCCTAGATTGCATTGTGTACTGTAAGAGTATTAGACTCAGAAGAGCTATATTAACAGCTCAATAGTTTTCCCTAAACCTTGCTGTTAAATATTTTGTTTTGGAAGATCATTAGAATAAAAAGTGCTTGGAATTATTGTGCTTTTTTAGAGAAGTAAATCAGCAGAGCTGAAAATGAGAAATAACTGGCAACTGGGGTGAAATATTTTTATCTGATTCATTGCAAAATGACTATTCCTGTGATCGTGCAAATGCATGTCATCAATAAGGTTATCGATCTGGTGGTTATTGTTAAAGTCTTTAGAAGTGTTTTTGGTTCATATTGTTTGAGCTGTTGCAGAATATTGAAGCAATGTAGTAAAGGTTAAGGCTGTAAATGGTGGCCGTTAGCAAGGACCCATTTTCCAGTACTGTGGATCATGGCCTTGGAAGCACATTTAGAGGTGGCGTTTTCAAGCTTAACATAAGCAATTTGGTAGATTTCCAGGTACTGGAGGCTGTTTCAGACTGCGGCATATTCATATTTTGCTACAAGCTTGACACTGTTTTATTGCATTTGGAATGTCAAAGTTGTCTATCAAGTCATAGATTACTAATACTGGAACAGAGCATCTCAGTATCATTTTCACACAGTTCTCAGCTGCTGCGACTGTGAGGAACTTCTTTTAAAAGTGTATCCTTTGGATAGAGAAATATCTTTAAGAAAGATGCATCTTTTGTCTGTAAGTGTTGAATAATTCAGCATAGCCCTATGCAATTGTTTATTACTCTATGAAAAAATTCGTGCACCTTATTTCTTCTCTCCTTTTGTGTAGTGTCAGTTTCCCAGAGATGAATCTTTGTCAAAGACAGCAATGCACTACAGTGTATTCTGAGCTGATTGCATGTGTATCTTCTGTTTTGTCATTCTGGAGGCTTAAATTACTGTTTAAACTGTGAATTTTAAAATACTGTTTTAATGTTACCACTATACTGTAAAGGAAGCAAATTACCGTGGGTTAAGTATTTAAGCAATGCGTAAAGATGCAGATCGCCACAATGTTTTCCTTTGGCCTTCAGGATGTTTAATTTTCTGTTTCTCCATTTGTACAAATTTTTCCATGAGGTTATGTGAGGCATGTCAATAAAAATCAAGAGCTTTCACAGTAGTTGTTGCTATAGTTACGTGGTGTAGCTCTTACCCTCCTCACAGAAAGTAAACCACCTGCAATTCCATAAAATGCTTTATTGACAGAGAAAGATTGAAAGAGACAGTACTGATGTGGAGGTACAGAGCAAATTCTAGGTTGCTCTGATACCCTTGCAGCTAATGCTGTCTTCATGCAGGGGTCTGCAGAAGTGCTTTATGGATGAGGACAGCATGGAAAAGGGGCTAAAGACATCTTTTTTGGGGGAAAAGTGCTGGATGCAGAAAATGGAAAATAAGAAATAAGTACCAAAATGAACTAAAAAGAATTTTGGTTCAGAGCATATCTCAACTTTGGGGAAAACAGGGATTAAGTTGCCTTTTAAAGCCTTCTGAGCTGGGCCCCTCCATACAGATAGAGGTATCACACTCACAGAATGCTGTTTTTCTCATGACTCTGCAGTTCAATCCCTAAATTAATCCTCAGGGTTTGTACAGCCCTAATGTTGAAGTCAACACTGACTCTTAGGAATAGCTTTTTATCTCAACAGATTTCATACGAGGTCCAACACAAAAAACCTGAGACTAACCCTATGGCTTGGGAACAAGGAGTGGGAGGGGAGAGACAGAGACGGTTATAGAAAGTGTTCTAAACTGTCACAGTGAGACAAGGCTCACTCAGTGCAGGTGGACACATGTTCAAATTATAGACGTTTTCTTACCTTCGATGGGAAATGTCAGTGTGTGACTGCCCACAATGCTTGGTCTGTTGAGCAGTTTTTAGCTAATAACAACATCACTGTGCTTGAGCACCTACTCTGTTCGCCAGACCTGGCTCCATCTTCCCATGGATCAAGTCAAAGAAACTCAAAAAACCCACTTTTGTCAGTAGATGTAAAAGCAAAAACAATGGCTATCCTCAACAGCCTTTCAGAAACTGATCTGCAGAATTACTTTGAGCATTGGCAGTATCATATACAGCTGTGTGTCAACTCAGAAGGGAACTGTTTTCAAGGTGATCATCATTTTCTTGATTTTTTAATTAAAAAGAATTACAGGCACAGTCTTGGGTTGGGTTTTTTTTGTGTCAGACCTTGTATACATTCAGGAAGCCTAAATGACTTTTAACATGGCTTCTCTGTACTGAACTTAATGAAGTGAATTCTACTTTAACTATATATTATTTTCTTCTCTCTTTTCTGTATGTCAATTAATTTAAGGATTTGGTATGAATTACTAATTTAAAATGTAGACTTTTAAAATGTTCCCTGGGATAGACAAATTTCCCTGGTCTATAGATGAGGAAACAAAAGCAATGAGGAGTATTTGCCTATGGAACTGCTCTGTAAAGCATGCCTATAAAAAGTCATCTTTAACTTCTCAATTCCCTTCCTTGAATTCTTTTTATGACTGAATAAAGTAGGACGGATTTATTTCATATCAAGTCACCATGTGAGAAAGGACAGTTAAGTAAGTGCATGATGTCTCATCTTGTGTTAAATTTGAATGTTCATTTTTCAAGTATGTTCTAAATATAGATGAGCCAAGATTCCAGGACCCAATAGTGCCTTCACTGCAGGGTTTTTGTTAACTCTTTTCTTAAGTTCCAGACTTACTGAGCAGTGTGAATCTAATCTAATAAAACAGATTTTTAGAGTTTTTCCATTTATTTATTTTCATTACACAACATCCATGGGCTCTAGGTGAGGGCAGACCATGTAGTAGAGGAAGCAGTGAAAGATGTTCTCTGTCCTAAAGTTATAACAGTAATAAAATATTCCAGACGACGTGGGAAAGTGTAGAAGTGGCAGACTTGGTGAGTAGCCTTTGGGCAGTAATGCAGGCAGCACTCAGAGGGTTAGTCCCCTCCTGTCTGCTTCATGTGATGGTTTCTGCCATTTATTGGGAGGGAAGGTCTGACCAGATCCCTTCAGAGCCCAGGAAGAAAGATTATATTTTTGCTTTGTGCAGGGTAATTCTCCCTCTATGATGAGAAGGTTTAGAGTCACAGGGCTAAGAGGACCAAAGTGTTAGTAATAGAAACTGATAACTGGAAATGAAGGAATTAGCCATGACTCAGGTTTTTCCTCTTAATTACAGTCGAACTTTTTTCCTCATGGTTTCTTCTCTAATTTCAAGAAGAAGCAATTGGTCCCCTTGCCATCAAGGCTTGCTGCACTGCTTAAATCTTGGTAAGACCTTTGCTGATTACCAGTTGGAGAAGCAGCTTTGAATCCATGCATGTAGACAGCCTGAAGGAGACCTGGTTACCTAATTGTATTGTCAGCTAAGTAATTTTTGCACCTCGTGGGACTTGGGTCTAGCCAATGCATGCTGACATGAGGCTGAACTTGACTTACTTTGCCTTGTGGATGAAAAGTTGTGGTCAGTATCACGTTAGGCAAATGAAATCTTCAAAGTGGAATTATGCATTTGAATGAATATGAAGTTGTCATTGTTTAATTGCCCTCTGGAGAGCAAAAAAAATTTCCTGAGTAGCAAAAGCATCCAAAAGCAGCTGTTGCAGAGAGAGCAAGAAATACTTCTGCCTATGAGAGCTTTGGGATCTTTCTAAAATAAACAAAAAAAAAACCCAGCCAAACAAAAATCTCCACAACCGTGTTTAAAAAAGAATGAAATAAAGTAGTGTGGGAATTGTAGACTAATTAATTAGAAGGATCTCCTAAGAAATTTCTGAACAGGATAGCCTTTGATGCTGGAAAGCAAACAGTTCCATCAGCAACCTTTCAGCAAGACACATTGGCTAGGAGACAAGGAGTTGAAAATCAGAGCTGCTGAAATTAATGCAACACAGTGATTTAAAGTGTTCTAAACAAGAAAGGGCTACCACTTAGACATAAAAATAATTCCTATTTTTGGAAGATTAGTTTACATCTGTGTTATCAAAATTGTTTAAAGATTTTGGGGGCACTTGAAATCTCAGTGGGTGTCTGAATTTGCCTTTGAAGTATGTGATTTTTCAGAAAGCTCAATGTCTTCTGAAAACAAGTTTGTAAAGCAACTGGGGCTGGGCAGCAAGGGCAAGATTTGTCTGCTTTGACTTTAAACTATGTGTGCGCCAGTCAGATATCTGTAGGCAGTGGAGAGGAAGAGATGGGTAAAAGGAGGTATGAGGATGCATTTGACTTCACATGTTTGCCTTGGGTGAGGTGAAACTCACTCTGAAAGTGCCTATCTACTATGCAGATAGTACATACATGTCTCCTCTATTTGCCTATGTGAGATCCATAATTATGTGTTACGTTTTCTGTAGAATACATGTCTGCATGCGTGTATATGTACATACAAATACTTTATAAACACGAATGTTAAGTGTAGTATTGCTAGTTGTGTTGTATTGTGCTTTACTCTCTTTGGTCAGTAAATTGATAAATACAATGTATGGATATGGTCATCCTAACGTACCATGACTTGGTTGGTTCTTGAATACTTTGTAGTACTTTAAATAAAAATTGTGGTCTTTATTTTTAACCTTTCTGTTTTAAAAGTTTTACAGAGAGCTTTAAAATGCTGATAGTCACAAAAAAAAAAGCACCTCTACATTGGGGAAAGATAGCATTTTTAAGTGTTTGAATGATTTGGGAACACGAGTCACTTCTACAAAGTTGATTGGACACTTAAAGTTCTTAGTCTTGCTTTGTCTATTCCTGGGTAGATTTAAGAAGGCTCCAGAGTCAAGAGAATGGTGTTTTGGTTGACCCATGAATAGAACATTTATTTATTTGAATGTTATATGTGTATAATCCTGCAGACATGCATGCATATGATATATTGATTTTCTTGCTGAAAACTGAAGCTTGCTGTCTCACTAGCAGTTTGGGCTGATTTGGTTTTATACACTTTTACACTATTTTCTCAGTAATGTTATCTGTAACTGAAAAGCCTTTTATACTAGTGCTTTTTCTTTGGGAGTAATGATAAATATTTGTCGTGGCCAACTATGGCCTTAAATTCTAACTAATTCTTTTCTGCCTAGCTTTCTGTCTGGGTTGTGTTCTGTAGCTGCTCCTGCTCTGTGTTTAGCTAGCTTCAAGGACACAGGAAGGAACAGTGAGGCCAAAGCATGAAGGAGACCCCATATTTCCAGTGTTTCTGCTTCCTCCAAAGTGAGGAGAATAAAGCTATTTAATTTTTAATTTGGTCACATATTCTTTCAGAGACAGAGTTGTTTATTTTTTTGTTTTTATTCTGAAAAATACTTTTGTTATCCCAGGTCGCTGGCTGATACTGTCATTCCAAAACCATGCCAGATATTCCTGTCTTGATTCCAGCTAGTTTCCTCTTCTTCCCTGAGGTTATGCAGAGGATCACATGGGGTAGTGCCAAAAGGCATCTCAGGGACCCAGCTTGCGTTGTCCATTCTGGTCTTCTGACCTTCTGGAGCTGGCATGGCACCTCTAAATCCCTCTGCCTATCAGCTGTTCGTCCTGTCACTGTGCCAAAGACAGATTTTATTTTCCAATCTCAGATCTGTGCACCTGATGCATCAGTGCTATTTTCACTACAAATATTTTGCCAGGGTCCAGAAAAATGTATTAGAACAGAAACTTTCAGAAAATATCTCTGCAGTATTAATTGCAGGAGGTTTTAATCTCAAGACACTCTTTCACTCTTTTGTGTTTGCCTTTTTCCAAGGATTGACTTGATTCATTCCCTCTACTTAAGAGGCTGCTCCCAATTCAGAATTTAGCTGCATCTTACACTGATGGAGGCAAAGTGGTGAGGTGTCTACTTGAACACTCTGAGAACGACTCAAATGGTGCCACTTTGCACTCAGTGACGTCACAAATTTTGCCTGCATTTCTCTCTCAGTCTTGCTTACTTCTGGGGAAGATTAGGCAGAATTTGTGTGAAGAGTAAGTGTATGGATTTCTGACCTACTGAAGTGGCTGAAGCTAGAATTGTGGAGAGTCCACACTGCAGCAGGTTTATTCCTTGTCTAAATAGCCTGAATTTGTAAGAGATGTTTTTTGCACACCCATATTTTTTTTACAGGAACTGTGGGTTTGTAATTAAGTAGTTTGTCCATACAGATATAAAAAGGTAAAAGTAAGCTTTACAGCAAAAGTCAGATGCTTTACATCTTGCCTGGAATCTCTTTTGTGTGCCAGAAAAGTAAGTATGTCAAAGTCTGTCTTCATCTAAGCAAACTAATCTTTGCTTTTAACAGATGTTGATCAACAAGCAATCCCTCCAACCTTCATTCAACAGTATGTCGTGTATGATTTTGAACTGATGTTCGGAGAAACAGATCTAATCCCACCTTCGGGATACTTCTGGTTTTTTTGAAGCTTTCTGCTTTGATACCCTTCCTGAGTGTTTTTAATTCTTATAGTATGATGCTTATTTTTTAATTATGCCTAATCTCCCACTACTTGATTTGTATCCAATATTGGCCTTTTTAAATTTTTTTTTCCAGAACACTTACTAAAATATAAAATATTGCTTTAAAAGTACAGCTAGAAAAATAGAGGTTGTACTCCTAATGTCCTGGTCTTACACGCTATTGATAACTTGGGAAAGGAAAGAAGATTTTTCTCTCCCCTCTGGTAAATATTATTTGTCTCATTACTTTGTGTAAGTTTCTTGACTGGGTGATATGGCTAAAGTTTTTGATCTTTTTGTAATCCTTAAGAAATGGGAGGAGCTAGAACACTTGGTTTCGGCTTTACAGTAGACCCTAAAGACCCTCTCTGAGATGTAGCCATGCAGATGTGACTCAGGGTGCAGTCTGTGGTGATATTACTTTGTAGTTTGTTTGAAGATTTTTTTTGGGTGTTTTCTTCATTAGGCAGCTACTGATTTACGTGCAATTGAAAGTTAACATAAGCCCAGCCCTGCAGAGCCAACCTCAGGTAAAAAACATTGTGTTTCATCTGCCCCTTTGAGCAAATGTGACTTGTCTTTGGCACAAACACTTGAAATAAATCTCTTCAAGGTCTGCATCTGAAGACTGAATCATGGGATTATTTTTTTTTTGCTTGCTTTCATCTTTCATCACAGCTCTGTCAGCTGTCTTCCTATTTTCTTCTTTGAAAGGGATGCTGTTAGTTCACAGAACTATGTTCTGTGAGATAGAAGGAAGCAATGGTTTTAAGTAGGAGCAATGTTAACATGGGGATATTACCAAGTCATTTATGTTTAGCTCTTTTTCTAGGTGCTTAAACAACCCAATCATTGTTAGATCTGAGTAGCTCTTGTGTTACCCCATGTAGACCCCAGCGCAGTGGCCGGTATAAGGATCCCTATGACACGGGCACAAAAGCTGACACAGACAGACAAAGGCACACAGCCCACTGAAGTTTTATTAGTTGTGCGCTTGCACTACAGTACAGCGTGGTATAGGCACACATGAACCAGATACAAGTAGAGTAACTCAAATACAACAGTTGCAGTGCGGAAGAAAAGTAATTTGCAAATCCTGCCCGAAAAGGAGATTTAGTTCATCCTGAACTCTCTCTGACTACAGCTATGCTATAGCTTGTATCAAGCCAAGTATTTTAAAGCTCACACAGGTACTACAGTGCTGTCACTCTTAAAACTGCACTGTGACTATTTTAGGGGAGCCATTGTGTTAAGCTAAGATTACAACTTGAAACTTGGCAAATTAAGTCGCCCTAGTAATGTCATTCTGAGTTGCAACTACTGTTGTTCTGAGGTAGTGTTTGCGTAGCTGTGAGAAAATCTACAGGTTCAATCAGTAAGAAGGAAACTGAGAAACTCAGTGACCTCTTGTTTCCTTGATTTTTCTAACACTTTAGTTGATGGCTTCCGGACTTCACCTCAGATTACTTGTTAAGATGGGAAAAAAAGCCCTCACTTATTAAATAGCAACAATCAGGTTTTTAGACTTCACTCAACAGTAATGCACATTCATATCACGTGTCTTGAAATTTGACCAAAATGAAGCCTTGCAATCGATAGACAAAATGAAAGGGGAAAAGTCCAAACTACAGACCATTTAAAGACAAAGCTATTTTACAGAAGATGTCCATATGGTAAGTTTACACATTTCACTTCTTAGTTCTGAGTTCGGGAGTTGTGTTCTGCAGAAAAGGACACCTTAAGAAACAAACCCCAGAACGAAACACTCACTTTTGTTCAGTGCAAACAGCCCATCAGGGGAGAATAATGGCAGTCAGATAAGAAAAAATTGTATGTAAATGTGACCATATGGAATATCTTTTTACCTTTTTTTGTATCATAAGTTATCTTTTAAAAGCTGCCAAGGATTGACAGGCATATATAGACTGGTATGCACAATCACCTTAAAACTACATACTTGCATGTAATGAAGAGTTGCTGTATAAAACAATGTAAGCACCGAAGCATTTCCAAATTATTCTTTTCCAACCTAGCTGCTTTTTCTTGATGAGAGGGATCCTGATAGCCCAGTGAATTCTCTTGTTTCTGACTTCAGACAACAAAGTAGGAGGAAGCACCATTTCTCCTGCATGCTGCTTGCTCATCTTGCCTTCAGTACCTTCTCCTGCTCTATGATTTCTTTGGTGCTTTGAAAGCTTCTGTAGTAGGGTTTTGTCAGATTCTTGCTTCTGTGTTTATTACTGCACTTTCTGTTGTCACTTACTTGTCCTAGGCCTGTTCTGACAATGGCCTTCAATTCTAGGTCTTGGATGTAATATTCGAGGTCAGAATGAATCACATCTGTCCCCCTTTCTGGATCACATCTTCTTCTTTTCTTTGTATAATCATTTACATCAGTTTAAAGTTTAAGTCTGAAATGGTAATGCCCTATACCCAGAACACATGGGTGCACCATATGGTCCTACAGGACACTTGAATGACTTGCACCCTTCTAGGTATGCTTTGATATACCACTTCATCCGTTTTATTTTGTACTTAGTATAAGGTATTTTCTGTGTGTTCTGTTTGACATCATACAAAAGGTCATAAGTCTGCGGCTCTGTGATGAGGTCATAACTGTCTAGTTCTGGTCATACAAAGTTAAAGCACTGTGACACATTTAATGTGTGTCATTTTGAGAGGCAGGGACGTGAACTCTGAATGAATGTTACTCTCCGTCATGCCTGATATTCCAATGGATCAGACATTAGAGACATGTTCAGAGCCTAAAGTCTCCATTAACTAATTTCTGTCAGGTGTTTTTGTCCTGTACTTAAGAGAGCAAAATTTAAAGATTTTCTTGTCTTCTACAGGTGTAAAAAAATGTATCTTTAATGCTTAATCCTCTCTGCACTGCAGCTGCTTCATGTATGAAATAATCCTTATGTATTAACAGTGGACCAGATACGTTCAGTCTTGCACAAAGCCGTGAGCCCAGGTTTTGTTCTGTGTTGAGTTGGAGATGCTTTCCTGTTGGGAAGGAATTGACATCTTTAAGTAAAACCAAAAGGAAAACCTTGTGCAGTACATATGAGCTTTAGTCATAATAAGTACCATTTGAACTTCCCTGTGAAAGCAGAAATGTGAATAGTTAATCCTTGCAGTAGATTTCTCTCCTTGCTATGTACACACAGCAACAAACAACTCCTTCTCACAGGACCTCAGTTTTGTCACAGAAACTGTAAAGGTGCAGTGGCCCAAGAAATCTGTAGTTGCAAGTGTGATGTTTTTAAATCCTAGGACATAGTTTTGTGAATTTCTTCCTCATGTTTTTGTCTTCAAAATGGCAATGTGTAACTGACAAGGGAAAAATAAAATCCATCATAAACTAGCCTGAATGGTGACCTAAGCTGTGGCTTGTTTGATGTAACGTGGACTGATTCTTTTAAATAGATGCATTTTAGTTTGTATGGTGAGCCATTCAGCTCTTGCTTTGAAGTGCCCTGTGAGAACAGAACAAAACTTCTGTTGTTGTTGTATATTTGCAAGACAGCACTACCTCTAGTGAAATGGCTCAGTTATTTGCCTGATGCTTAAAACAGTGCACAGTGCAGTATGTTTGTGGGAAACTGCTAAGGCTTTTTCTTTTTAAGTACCATTCTTTCTGTATCTTTACCTACTTCTCTGCATTGCTGTTATGTTGGACTCCCTCCCCATATACAGTTTTCAGACTATGCCAGATATGCTACATTGCTGTTCACTGTGAATTTGGAAATTATATTATCATAAGCATTATTCTTGCCCTTTCCCATTTTGTAACTCTCAACTATTTACATGCTATAGAAATGAGGATAGAAGAGATTAGATGTGCTCTGTACTGCTCTTTTATTTGAATAGGATAGAGACTGATATTGAAGGAGAAACTAGAAGTTAGACTTTCCCAAATGAAATTAATTTCAAGGGAGATATGTAGCCTCATTGCTCCATTTTACAGTACTCCATGTACCACTGTGGCTCCCTAAGCCATACTGTGCATCTGGTATACTCAAGTTGATTTTCTGAGTCTATTCAAAAGTTAGTTGTATATTGTAATTGGATATTTTGACAGTTGGCCTTGAGGCCGTGACCATTTTGAAGTCCCTGCTGTATTACACAATATACAAGTATCAGCAGAGAGAAGGTCTGACTAACGAGACAATGCTTCTGCTGTAAAAAAGAAATAATTCACATAAGATACTAGTTCAGAGCACTGAGTCAGAGAAGTTAATGTTGTGCAGGCTTCATGCATTTGTTATTAGTAGCTTTTTGAGGTCATTGGAAGCTGTCTTTCCAGGGACCAGGATGAACCACTGGTGCATGACCCGAAGTCATTTGATTTTTCACTTGTGTAAAACCACTGCTGGGAAGGGGACTGAGTGGTCAAGGTCTGCTGCCTGGGGAGAGCTACTAATGATGTAAGGGTGGATTGAGAGCAGATTGTTGACTGGAGGCTAACTTTGAAATCAGCATGACTTTAGTACCATGACTTTGTACTTCATATCAAAAATGTATGTTGTTTCTTATCTGTGTATCGTGTTAGAACTGCAATACCTGTGATTTTTATCCACTTTACTCACTGTAAAGTCAAATGTGCATTTCTGAAGGCGGTAGTCCTGAGCAACTCCAGCAGGAATTGGATGGGCTGCCTGGAGCACAGGACAGCTTGTCCTTTGAAATATTGGTATAAATGTAGCTCCGTAATATAACTGGCGCTATAGTTATATGGAGGTACCATATAATGTCATGGGAACATGTCATCTTATGTGCCTCTTACCAGACTTTGCCTTTAGTACTGTTTTGTGGGATGATTAGACTTCCCTTTTAGTTACTAATACATTTCTATGTTTTTTTCTGCAGAAAACAATTGGTATCAACCCTGTTTCTTATGTTCTAAAATTGAAAATCTTTTGTGATAATGACAGAATTGTGGCTAACAAAAATACAAAAGATTGGAGGGGTATTTCTTTCCTTTTATTTCATGTGACACCCTGGATTGCCAGATCTCCTGAAAATATAGGAACACTTATTCACTTGTGTTTTACAACACAGTGGGAGAAGTATAGTCTGAATATCCTCCTGTGTAGCCTTACATTGTTCCTTGTGAGGTCTTGAATGCTTTCAAATAGTCAAGGGGAGATGGTTGAGGCAGCTGAATTTTGTTCATAATCCAGTCCTAATGCTGTTTAAAATCATTTCACTTGCCCTGAGCTGATCTCTTGGCCACTGTAACCTGATCTATAATCATCTGTAGTGTAGCACTAACTTAAGGTGCCTATACAACAGAGCTGTGCTAAAACATTTTAACAGATCCTTAAAATATGAAGTTGTCTGATGAATAACTGGGCTTTAAAATACTTGTATTGTCTTGAAAGACAACTTCTGTTTGGTTGTGTGGTTGGAAGACTGGGAGAGGAGAAACAGAAAAGAGAGAAGCTTTTAAAGATTTCAGTGATAAGCCTCCAGGGCACAAGCTGGTTTAGAAGCAGACTGTTTATAGCCTGAAGCTAGGCTGTAGTGATGTTTGTAGCTTTCTTGTTTTTGGTTTTCCTTGCTTTTACCTTCAGACTGATTATAACAATGTGATTTATCATAATCTGTCTTCAGCTCTTTAAGACTGAACTACCTGGGCTAAGACAATCACTTGGTCTCCCTTTGTAGTTGCCAGAGTGAGATAGATTTGATTTTGTTTGGATAAGATGAATTGCCTATTTGAGAGATGTAGATGACTCCATTGGCTCTTGAAGAAAAGTAGTGGAAAACAATCTATAGTCACGTTGCTTAATTTTTAGGAGGTTGAAGTTTGGTGTAGTGAATCTTATGCAAAACATCTTATTGGCTGATGTTTATTCTTCTCATCTGAAGGTCAGAATACTCAGCAATGAGGTCCGACTGCAAATCTTCTGTTTTCCCCAGAATCCTGTCCTCTGTCCAGTATGCTGCAGCTTTATTTTTCCTAGAAGTATTTTTCTCTAGTTTAATCAACCTGTGGATTGCAGTTGTCACTTCAGTTACCTTGAAAAAAGCTTAGGTAATTATTGCAAATAGGAGGGCAGTAGCCTCTTTGAGGGACCAAACCAGACAGATTTGTTGTGGTGTTTATTTTCTCCCCACTTTTTGTATATTTAATGTTTGGGGAAAAAAACCTGCTTTTTCATTAGTGTGACTGTGAACTCAAGTGAAATTCCCTTGGAATTTGCCGTGTGAATTTTATAGTTTCATTTGTAATTTGAGTATTTATGTTTTAAAAGGGAAAAGGTGAATGTGATGTATTACGCTGTTTCATTTGACAAGTGACGTGGAGAAACTTTCCCTCATCACCTCACCAAATACAAATCATTTTGTTTCAGAACACTCTACAATGCTTGTTTTAAATTTAGTTAGAAGCAATTTGTAACTGTATTAATACACATCATTCTAATGGTCTTTCATCCTAGGAAGATCTGGCATAGGCCTAAAAATTGAATTTTCTCATTAAAGCACGTAGGACTGCTGGGGCTCTGTTGAGGTTTTTATCAGCAATAAACCGTGAATAGGAGCAATCAAAAAGAAAACAAGAAAAAAAAGTGGGGGGAGGTGGATGAAAAAAATTATTGAAATGAAATGGTGCCCTTTGTCCCAAGGCCAGCCATTACTTCCGCTTAATGAAGGCCTTTCCCTGACTCTGCAGCTGTTCTTTCTGTATAATTTTTTAATAGGTGCTTCATTATCTTCGATCTTCATTGACTTCCACTTCTGTGCCAGTGATTCACGTTGCTACTCTTCCCTCCTGGCCACTGTCACTGCTGTCATTTTGCCTAGCCCTCCTCCAAGTTTTGTAAATATTACAAAAATATGGACCCTGTGTGTTTTCTGCAAATTCTGTTTTCTCTGACACAAATCTACATCTGGCTTTTTTCATGTACAAACCTTTCTCTAAAACTTCTACAGACAAATGTGGTATAGTATACCTTTTCATTTTATAACAATAATTCTCTGTCTTTTAGCTTTCCAGACTTCTGACTGGATGGTGATGAGAATCATTTTTGTGGGCCTGTCATTCTGCATCTGTCAGCTGCCCTTTCATCTTTTCAGATTTCTGCCTGGGTCTTCCTATACGTACGAGGACTTTTGTATAAGGCCATTCATAAATCTTTCTTACTTGCTTTTTTTTTTTTTTTTTTTTGGCCAGTTCTGCTCTCGAACCATTTTGTAAGTTAGCGCTCACTGGAGTCATATAGAAAGATCTGTCAGCCTTGGAGAAGTAAAGGCTGGAAAAGACTCAGTAATCCTTATTTTAGGGGACATGTTCTTGTCTGGGGGTTTCCTAGCTTGTAAATTTTTCTTTGAAGTTTTTTCAAAAGATATTTGACCACATATATTTATCGATTTGAGAGGTTAATATCCTACTGTGCTGTTTCTTTAAATATTTATTATGACATTAATGTTGCATTGAGGTCACTTTCAAGACGACCAAAGACTTTCTGGTTTCCTCTCTCTTGTCCTGATGAGACAGAATGGGAAAAAAAAATCCTTTTTGTCAAATGTAGTGTCTCCCTGCAAACATGCAAATCATTGTACTAATGGTCTGGCAACAAGGCTTACCACAGTATTCTTATTAATGCAAAGGCATGTTATATTCCCTTTCCATTCAACTTGGAAGTTTTCCCACTCTAAATAGGCTTACTCTGCAGGTTCCACATATTAACTGTGCAAAAGATTGTCTTTTCTTAGCTGCAAGGTGGCTTGCTTTCTTTGAATTTTTTCCCCCAAATAATTGTTCTGGGAAGTGTTTTTAATCTTGGTTTGTGATGTCTTTTTCCTGCTGGTTAATATTTACATAAATATTTTTATGAGGAACCTTACAAAAAATTCTGATTAACCTCTGAGATGTTCTGATCTGTGATATTTAAGTGGGATGTGTTGCACCATTTACTTTTTGGTGCTTTTCTGCAGCACATATATGCGTATTTGTGATGTTGGTTGGGCTGTCAGTATTGTGCATGCATAGTCAGGAGAATATCCGGTGCTTCTAAGATAAGAGTAACAGAGCTGCTGTATTAGTTGAGAAGTACCTAGCCTACAGTGATGTTCTAGTTGTGTTTTGTTGTCTTCCATTGCTGTAAAGATTAAGATAATTAAAGGTCATTGTTTAATTACATGTCTTTAGCAATGTTTACAGTTAATTTCAGAGAACTTTAATATACTAATGTGTAAAGAGAACAGACGACAATGAAATGTTACTGGATTTGCAGGAGAGAAATATGGTCCTGTGGTTGGGGTTGGATTTGGTGAATTTTGACACTTTTCTCCTCATTGTTTGGACTCCAGAATGGTACTCCATCCTGATAAAACCCACTGCATTGCAAAAATAACAATGGCACCAGAAATATTATATTGCAGAATGGGTTTCTTTTTTTATTACAGATGTTCACAGGCACAGTGTGAGACAGTCAAATAAAGAAAAGAGCAAGAAAATGTCTCGTAGTTCAGAATAAGAGGGGAGTTTTGGGGTATTTTTATTATGTTAGTCGATTTATAGAACAAAATTTATGTATTGTGCCTCAAGAAGAAGTACTATAGGGTAATAATAATACATGAATCATGATTTGGGATATAAAAGAGTAGATGTTACAAAAATAAATAATAATGAGGGCAAATAAGGAGAATAAGAGCAATGATATGATGTGAAAGCAAGCAGAAGAGGAGGGAGAATGATTAAAGAGTAAGACAAGTTGTCCGACACTTGTATTTAAAGGGAAAAGGTGGGATGTGAACTTGAAAGTAGGAATGAAATGTAGTTGGCTACTCTGTGTCTCTGTGTTCCCCAGTCCTACAGATCATGCTGTGAATGATTAAACTCACTGGGCTTAGTTTGTGAGAGTTTTACTTATTGGGGGGACTTGAAAGACAAAGATGCCACATCTTTTCAGGGAAGGTGCTTAAAATGTGAGCTTTTTATAAATACTGAATTGTGTATTTACTAAATGATTTTCAAGTGTCTTTGCTATTTTAATCTCTCTTATGTTGTTAACAATATGTAACAAGATAGAGAATAATTCATTCTGGCTCATTTACCTTTTCAAGAGAACCAGAACATTTTCCTCCACCTTAGCAGAATTTCTGGAACCTAATTAGATTATGACTTGACAAATCTGCTCCCCAAAACTAATCAAAGCCGTTGTATTTGTGGTCTTTATTCTATATTTTATATGCTCTCTTCTAGGTGGTCAGTGCTTCTCTTGGGGATGGAATGAACACGGGATGTGTGGTGATGGCACAGAAGCAAATGTTCATGTCCCGAAGCCGATCAAAACTCTTGGTTACACAAAACAGGTCTTAATCGGATGTGGGGCAGGACACTCCATGGCTCTTTGTCAAACTTCATGTTAATCTTGTCACACCTGAAATCATAGCATCATGAATGTGGATGGATGGACATCTTTGGGTTGCATAACTCTGAAGTGCTACGAGAGGATTGCCTGTGATTAACACAATAGTTGGAAAACTCAGAAGAAGGTTTTTATAAGACTAAAAGGAACGAGTATGCATAGAAAACTACAATATTTTAAAAATTGTTTCATGGAATCTTTTCATAGGAATTGATTTTCTTATCCACAGATGGAATGACAAATATCTTGCTTTCATGCAATACCATTGAAGACAGAACGACTTTTTCTTGTTCTTCTGAGAAATCTTTGAGGAAGAAATTGACTGCTTAATCGCTTATCATTGCTGTATAAATTCAGTCTAAGGAAATGGTCTGAGAAGGTGGAGACACGGGGCCCTTCAGGTCATTTATTATTGTATCTTTTTGTCATGATCAGCATGTGTGTCTGCCAGCTTCTGCTAGAGCTATGTGCTCCCAGCATCTCAGAAAATCCAGTTTGCATCACAGAGGAATGCCAGTGGACATAAATAGATGCATGCACATATTTTAAACATAAAATCAAAAGGTTTTTTTTTCAAAAAAAGGAGATATAATATAGAAGGCTTGCAAAAGGGGGAAATAAGGCCCTTCTGAACTAGCTATATCTTGATTAAACTGTAAAAGGATCAATATTTCTGAGGAATTATATTGTGCCATACATCAATTCATTATGGATTTACAGGGGTGCAGACCTGCATGAATTATCATTAACTTGCAAACCAAACCTGAAGTTTCTAAAGCTGCTGCTTAGGGAAGAAAAACTTCTAAGAGCTCTTGTAAACAACAGAAGAGTTCTTGTCAGAGGTCATAAGTCAGTTGTAGCTGTTGAGGACAGTTTGATCCAATGTAGATTCTGTGTTTCCAGCTGCCTTTGAATAGGAAGACCTGAAAGTCTAAGCAGAAAGTTTTCACAAGTTCTCCAGCCTAAAAGACACTCCAGAGCATTCTCACATCTGTTTTGCAGCTCAGCTTGAGTTACTGTTGAGAGGATGCTCACAGTTCTTGTTCCAGGTGAATGCATGGCAGAGAACGTAGGCCTAACACTTGTTTCGGTAGGAAAAATTAAAAAGTGTAAATTATCTTCAAAAATTATTAGCCACTTATGTTTAGCAAAATTTCGGAAGCTATTTAGAGAACTGTTTTTCACATAAATACAGTGGGTACTATTAAACTGGGTGTTTACCACCCACAATAGTTACATTTGATGTGATATTTGATGTATTTCAAGTTCTAAATATAGAGAATATTACTGTGTAGTAAATGCACCTTTTAATGAGACCTACTGTTGCTAAACAGTGGTTTAATTGTTAAAGCAGTCTTGCCAGGGATGAATTACAGAATACTCAGAGAATGGCTCTTAGCAAATAGAACAGGAAGGCTTTCTGATGATGTATCAGCTTATAATTGAGGGGGAAGGAATTTAGGTGGTAATATGGACTCTAAGTTTCCCCGCCCCCCCCCCCCCCCCAACCTTGGTTTTACAGCATTTATAGTTCATGGCCTAATTTTCAAAAGCATTTTCTTTTTCTGTTCAATGGATGAGAAACTTGAACTGACCATGAAGCTGATTATAACTGTATTACAGGTACTGAAAGAATCTGTAAGAATAATCAGACGGGTCCTCTGCAAAAAGTGCAGAATGGAGACTTCTATTGTGAACCATTTTTTTAATCCATGTGTTGATTGTGGTTCTTCATGGCAAAATACTATTCCAGGCTGTGACCTCTTGCACTTTTTACTTATCTAATTTGCTATTTATTGACTCTCCTTAATGCCATTTTCTAGATACCACAACCCTCTTTTATATATACTGAGCAATTTCTTGTGTGGTTTTGGCAGTTCTGTCTGTGGTTTCTACCTTTGTTTTCCTCCAAAATCTGTATACCAAATAAATGTGTTGTCTTGTTTAAGGAATTACATCCTCTAAAATACTGTTCCTTGATTAGTCACAGCTGGTATGTATGCCCTGTAACATAGGGGTTACTGCACTGAGCAGATTTTGACTGTGAATGCTGTTGCTGCAGTTCTTTTCAGAGGAATCCAACAAATTATGTATCAAATAAACGTGACTTGGTTATTTGAAATGTTGTTCACTTTTTCACATCTGTAGCATGAACACACTTTTGGAAACTCGAAGAATGATTTGGAGTGGTAAGGAGGAAAGAAAGGAATAATTTGGCTTGTTCCTAGTCCTGATTTTGTGTTTCATATCTGCATCTGATCTTCATCTTTGAAAGGGGGAGAATTATATTTTCTCTCATTTTTCTTGCCCGTGTATATTGAAATCTTGGGGAAGTAATGACTTGTTTCGAGAGCTTGATGTACTAAATGCTTTGTCATTGGTCAAAGCTTTTAGGTTCTGCTGTAGTATGAAGAGTAAATAACAATTCATTGTAGATGGTACATGGTTGAATGTCAAGAACAACTTGTTGGCTCATTCATTCAGAAATGAATGCCCTTTTTTGTATGTCAGTATGCTTTGCTTGCAGAATAGAACATTGTACAAAACCAGCTAAAGCTTTCTACTGTAAGGAAGGGAGCACACTAAAAAGCTCCTAATGAAGTAAAGAAACCTCCTTCCTTGCTGGTGTCCAGAGCTTAGTTACTGTTGCCTGTTGGTGTCCTGATGTAGAAGGTCAATCTCTGCAAGGTGAAATGCAGAGCCAGTGTGCTTTTAGGTGCATGAAAAGACAGACTTCTTTATGTAGGTCCTCAGTGTTAAACAAAGAAAGTGTTTGAGGTAAGCATTCCAGTTCACATTCAGATGCAAATCAACTGTCAATGCTTGTAATGTATATATATGAAAAGATACATATAAAACACTGGAACAAGCATCTGTGCAGTTGTGCTGCCCTTCTGTTTTCTGAAAATAAGCAGCCCTGCCAATGAGCTGGTGTTCATAAGGGGGAAAAGAGGGACAAGGGGAACTTATCGCAGCTTTGCTGGGGAACAAGTTGTGAACTGTTGACCTTCAGTCCAGAGAATTTTCAGGTTCTTGGGTGAAGGGGGAGAAGGAAGCTGTTGGGTGAACTTCCGTTGTTTGAAGTTCTAGATCTGCAACCTCCATGTGCACCTGTGCAAGATTGTCTTGTTGCATTTTAAAGAATGCTGGCAGGAAGATGCGAGTGTTATGTCAGAAGTTTCTGTCTCTTGGAGGATTTGTATAGGCTGCTTTGCAGTCAATGATTTTATTTGACTTTACGTAGCATTCCTGAGTGAGGGACTTGAGGCTTCTGCTTAGAATACTGGGCACTATATTTTAAGTGTGTTCGTTTGAAAGAAAAAATCACTCCTGCCTTTCTTCCTGCTTGCCTTATCACCACTTCTTACATGTCACTGTCTTCCCTCCCCTAGATCCATATGTTGTCAGTTCTGTTGGTGACCAGCTCGTTCTTGCCATCTGCAATACCATGAAAGTCACTTCTGTATGAGTGACAGGGGGGCTTTTCTCACCTACATGGCCTAGCACAGGGAAATTGAGGTAGGGTGCAGGGGGAGAATGTGATTTGATTTTGCTTTATTTGACATTTTTGGAGTCACAGTATCACAGTATCACAAGGTTGGAAAGGACCTCTGAGATCATCAAGTCCAACCTATAACCCAACACTAACACCAACCATAAAAAACAGATGAAGGGATCAATTTGAATGTAAAGGAGAATGGTGACCAGAGAAAAAAACCCTGATGTAGTCATGTAAAAGGTGAAAAGGAAGTTGGAGGGGGAAGACAGATTCAAGATACAGGTCCTGAAGACTGAATAATCACACAGGAATAGCAGCATTCCAGCCTGTCAGTATGGTGGGAGTGAGATTAGGGACAAGGTATTCTATTTCTTGGATATTGTTTTTCCCCTTCCCATTGTTTATTAGTAATAATTTGAATAATTGACCTGCAATGAGTTTTTGTTCTCATTTGTAGCACATATTAAAATTTCCAGTGTTCTTCAGTTGGGACAGCAACATCGGTCCTTACGTTCCACTCTCAGAAATCTTTAAATCAGGCCTTTGACCTTGTCCAGCACTTAATCAAATAATTACTGTTTTTTCCATTAAATTCCATGACATCTGGATCTGATTTAAATAAGACTTGAGTAGTCTTGGAACTTCAACTTCCTTTTCCTGTATTAGAAATCAAGATGATGACAGATATTCGTCACTGAAATTGCAATGTTATGTTTTCACCAAAAAGTCACTTGTGTTCTCTTTGCAATTTTGATATATTTACAGCAAATGGCAACTCTTTAGGTAGGTATTTTCTTAAAAAAGGCTCTGGAATTTTTCATCAGTATTCAAGTCATGCTTGTGGTATTTACTACCAGCTTGTATTTCAGAGCAGCTAAAAATTCTGTAAAGGGAAGAAGAAAATACTGAAATGGAAGACCTAAGTCTTGATTCCCAAAGGCAGGGAATCAGTGCGGTCTGTGGTAAGGAATCATCTTGTGTGGTTTTGGTTGCACTTAAAAATGTGCACAAATAGAAAAGTAGAGCTTACACTGAGTTTGTTGAAAACTAGCTGACAAAAATAATTGGACATTTGAACTTTTGACACATCAATATCTTGATTTATGTGCAAAAAAAAAAAGAGGTAGTAAATGCTTTGTTATTTTCTTTTAGCTTTTATACTATTCTTATTTCTTGATAAATGCTGGTCTTGGATGATTTGCTCCAGGTTAGAGAAAATGACTTCATAACCTTGAATTAAAATGCTTCAGTCGTTATGGAAATGGCCTTTCATTGGATGAATGTCCCAAAAATAAATGTAAAGGAAGGCATTTACTGTGTGTAGCTTTCATGTTAATTTGGAGAAAATGCATGTGAAAATCTGTTGTTATTTTGTAGCCTATTTAGAGGTTGAAGAGACTGAAGTAAGGCACATTCTGTAGCTGCTTGTGCATTTCATTTAGATTCATCCATAGGTTGTCTCTGCATTCACATTTTTAATGCAGATGCAGTTTTTACTCATCAATGCCTCTGTAGAACATGGAAAGAGAGTATAAGAATGAAAATAATCAGCAATGAAAATCGTCTCCGTATTTGAATCATGACCTGGATGAACCATCTCTTACCTTGTGGGAGAGTGAGGAAGCATAAATTTATAGAGAACTAGGAGAGCACATTTTCCAACTTGATTAGACACAAAGACAACAAAGTAATTATGACTGAATAAAAGCTGAATAAGAGAAGTTTTTTTAGAAAACTTCCTCAGGCATTTTTATTTTGTGCCATATTGGATTTCGATTCATTTTCGGACGAGCTTTTGCAGGTTGGGAGGGAGTCAAGTATGAGTCCATTTCCTGTGTTGGCTAGCCTCTCAATTCATTTTCAACTTTCTCATCTATTGCTTTGCCTGTGGACCACCTTTTATCTCAGTTAAAATGCAATCTTGGGGGAATTCTGTCTGCAGGGTTTAAGATCAAGGCTTTATCAGTGGAAGTTGCATAATTTCATTTCCTTATGATTCCACTGCACGACCTTTTAAGTGTATGTGAACACTTTGTTGTGAGACACTGCATTTTTACATTTTCCTTTGTTTAGAAGTAGGGCCAGGAACTGGATGATTTGTAATATTCTGACATGATTTTAGTTCTTTGCTGCAAATTTCAAATGAGTTTAGCTTTTGTTTTGTTTTTACTGATGTGAATGCATGCAGACATGGTACATAATTAGGGCAGCAGAGGAGTCGCTAATCAGTATTGAAGATGCTCTGTCATTTTAACTGTGTGGGTGCTTAATCATTTTCCATAATAATCCTCGGCTTTAACATATAAAACAAAAAGGGACTCCTATAGCGTCATTGTGATCTTCTGCAAACAAGAAACATGGCTGCTTTTAAACAATGGAGAGACACTTCTCTGGTGCCTTAATTAAGTAGATAGGTTATAATAATGCTTCCTACTTAAATACTGCCTTTCCTCTTTTGACCTCAGAACACTTTAAAAAGGGGATAATGTCACAGAAGCAGAAGCTAAGGCCCAGAAAATCAAAATGGCCCAACCAAGTAACCCAGCATGTCCACAGCAGAACCAAGAATAAAATTCCTGTCTCATGAGTCCCAGGCCAAGGCTCTGCCTTCTGGGCCAGTAGTCCTTGATGTTTGTCTTTTTTTTTAGACGTGTCACTGCTGTTACTTCCTTCTCTCCTTGCTGTTCTTCCCCACCACCACTGATTGCTATTTCCTCAAGCTCCCCCCTTCCTAGTTGCGTAACCCATTTTCCAGACCCATCCCATGTCCTTCTTCTCATTATCCACCTCTTGTGCCACTGCTGCCTCTTCTCCAGTCACTCACTTGTACTGACAGCACCGCTGCAAAGCATGGTTCCTATTAAGCTTATTTGCTTGGGCTCAAGCCACGTCTCCTGCTCGTTCTAGTGTGACTCACTGTCATAAGCCTCTGCAGAAACTGTGTTGTCCCTGATAAGCCCTTTGGGTCCTGAAGCTGTGTAGGTGCCTTAGAGTGATATCTGCGCTAGTAGAACTACAATAGTTTGCCTTTTGTTGACTAAGGAATGTCTGATCTGTGCTCTTTGGGCAGAAGAGAAACCAATGGAAGCATTGGAGCATTTGCTCTTAGTATTTGTAACCTGGAGGTGTGTGGATGTATGTACTTTCATAAAGTTCTGTAAATGCTCAAGTGAATGCTGGGGGTTGAAAACTTGGCTTTGTCAGCCTAAATCAGGAATATGTGTATTTCTATGAGGGCAGATGAATGTGCTTAGTTTTAAAGTATTTGCTTTGTCAGATAAGGAAAAAAAGTTGAGAGAAGCAGTTCTGGATCCATTTTCTAACTTGAAGTTCAATTTCAATTCAAATATTGTTCTTGATTTCAAATAAGCATTTCTATTCCCCTAAAAGAGAAATGTTGCACCTACAGTCCTAGAGGAGTGCAGAGGCTTTGGGGCTTCTGAAAAGACAGGTATTTTATGCCCAAATTCAAATAAGTGAGTGACTTAAAAATAACCTCTGTGATTTAAGCACACGTTCATGAAGTGAGGTTAGTTTGTGTGTGATTGCAGAGACAAAGTTGCTTTCAGGATATATATATGGAAAGCAGAGAGCTAGGATGCCTTCTTTTGAAACTATGAGAAGGATGTGCAAAGTGGCAGAGTAGTAACTGCACTGGTTTTCTCTTCAGGAAAAGGAATACTAGGGAGAATGTAGACCCACTGCTGAATGAGGTGGGTGCCCTCGTGACAGAGGATGCAGAAAAGGTGGAGTTGTTGAAGGCCTTCTTTTCTTCAGGTTTTACTGCTAAGGCCAGTCTTCAGAAATCCCAGACAGTGCAAAAAGAGAAGGACTGGAGAAAAGAAGACTGTGCCTTGGTCAAGGAGGATTGGGTTAGAGATCATCTAGGCAAACTGGACAGTCACAAATCCATAGACCCTGATGGGCTGCACAGATGAGAGAACTGGCAGATGTTATTACTAAGCCATTCTCTGTTATCTTTGGAGGATCATGGAGGAGAGGTGTGTGAGGGTTGAAGAAAAGCCAGTGTAACTCCAATCTTAAGAAGGAGAATCCAGGAAACTACAGGCCAGTCAGCCTTGCCTCCATCCCTGGAAGGTGATGGAACAGCCCATGCTGGATGTCATCTCCAAGCATCTGGAAGAAAAGAGGGTTATTTGGTGTGGTCAGTGCGGGTTCACCAAGGGGAAATCATGCTTGACCAATCTGATAGCTTTCTGTCATGGCGTAACTGGCTGGGTAGATGAGGGGAGAGTGGTGGATGTTGTTTACCTTGACTTTAGCAAGGCTTTTGATACTGTCTCCCGTAACATCCTCACGGGTAAGCTTAGGAAGTGCAGGTTAGATGAGTGGACAGTGAGATGGACTGAAAGCTGGCTGGATGGCAGAGCTCAGAGGGTTGTCATTAGTGGTACAGAGTCTAGTGGGAAGCTCGCGGTAGCAGTGTTCCTCAGGGGTTGATACTCCGCCCAGTCTTGTTCAGTATATTCATCAATGACCTGAATGAGGGGACGGAGTGTACCCTCAGCAAGTTTACTGATGACATAAAACTGGGAGGAGTGTCTGATACAACAGAAGGCTGTGCTGCCATTCAGTGAGACCTGGACAGGCTGGAAACCTAGATGGAGAGGAACCTAATGAAGTTCATTGAAGACAAGTGTAGGGCTCTGCACTTTGGAAGGAATAAGCCCCTGCACCAGTACAAGTTAGGGATTGATCTTCTGGAAAGCAGCTCTGTAGAGAAGGACCTGGGAGTCCTGGTGGACAGCAAGTTGACAATGAGGCAGCAATGTGCCCTCATGACCAAGAAGGCCAATGGTATCCTGGGATTTATCAAGAAGAGTGTAGCAAGCAGGTCAAGGGAGGTTATTCTCCCCCTCTACTCTGCCCTAGGGAGGCCCCATCTGGCGTACTGTGTCCAGTTCTGGGCTCCCCAATTCAAGAAAGACAAGAAACTACTGGAGAGAGTCCAGCTGAGGGCCACAAAGATGATCAAGGGACTGAAGCATCTCTCCTGTGAGGAAAGGTTGAGTAAACTCGATCTGTTTAGCCTGGAAAAGAGAAGACAGAGAGGGGCCATATCAATGCTTATAAATATCTAAAGGGTGGGTGTCAAGAGGGTGGGACCAGACTCTTCTCAGTGGTGCCCAGCGACAGGACAAGGGACAACAGGTACAAACTGGAGCACAGGAAGTTCCAACTTAACATGAGGAAATACTTCTTTTACTGTGAGGGTGACAGAGCACTGTAACAGGGAGGTTGTGGAAATCTCCTTCTCTGGAGATATTCAAACCTGCCTGGACACATTTCTGTGCAACCTCCTCTGGACTAGATCATCTCCAGAGGTCCCTTCCAACCCCAAACATTCTGTGATTCTGTTGATATCTTTTTTTGTAAGCAGTTCTGTGTTCAGTTTCTTTCTGAATGCCATTGCTTTAGCCCTGCTGGCTCTCTTCTATATTTCAGTCTGTTCATTTGTCCTAGCAGCCATTTGTTTCAGTGATGTATTTTCTTTTTGGCCCTGAAACTTTAAGAAGAGAAAAGACAATTTAGGTGAAAAATCACTTTATCCAGATTAATGGCTGCTGCACTTGACTGTTATCACAGCGGTATTAGCTAGATTTTTTTTTTTTGGTAGGAGTGAGAGAAGAGAAGAGAAACTCCTTCTCATGTTCTTGCTGTCTGAAATTGTAGGTGTGGAGACACATCAGGGTGGTCCAGAAAAAACAAGTACCTTCCTGCAGTCAGAGGAGAAGCTGTACATGTAGAAGCTGTAGTTGAAGTGTGCTTTAATATCAGCAAGTAGTAAGCCACTAATTGCCAGTGCATTCAGATGATGGACCAACATCGAGTCCTGTAGCTGGGGGTCCATTGCAAAAAGCTGGGTTTGTAGAGGAAAAAACTTGCATGTCTGTGTCTGGCAGGAAACAAGCAGAATGTAAGTGAACTACAGAATGTGCTTCTGCTCCTACTTATGACGGTGCGAAGTCAGAAGTAGTTGGTGGCATTATTGCAAGCCTGAGGTCAGAATCTAGCCACATGTGTAATTTTAATGCTTTAATGCTTTAATCAAGATATATACCTCCTGTGGTGGGAGTGGGCAGGCTTGAAGGAATAAATATGATACTGCAGCAAAGCTCCTAAAATGTAAGGCAGCTGGGATGAAGTAGTAAATGTCTCTTAGGATTCAGTGTCAGGATCCAGTGCAACAGCTCCTGAAATTTTCCAGTTGTCTCCCTCTTTCCCTGCCATTGTCGTGCAAAGGTAATTCTGAAGTCAGACGGAACTTAATCTTTAGAGCATCTCCTGAAGGGCGGTAGGTGGGAAGCACTGTTCTGTTTCTGAAGGGTTTATAGAAGTCACCAAAAAGACATGGTTACCTGAAATTAGAATAAACTGAGAAGAGTACCTAAATGAAAATCGGACTGGTAGATGTAAAAAGTAGCACCAAATGACAGTTGCCTTAGGGCATGTGCACCCAACATGTTAGCTAAAGCTCATATATGTACAAAGCACAGTGGAAGCCCTATGTGGGCTTTACAGTGCTGAAATTTTAGTATTCCTTATATCAATGGGGAATTTGAGCAGCCTTCGTGCTGGGCCCTTGAGTTAGTGTTAAATAAAAAATAGGGGAGATAAATCTATTTCTGGATTCTTAATATGTTATAACAGTCATTCTTTAGGCAACTTTTGGATCCTGGATTAACCTGGATCTTACCTCTGGAGGTAAGAAATTGCCCGTTTATCAGCTGAGAATAACAGCATAGAAACACTGGGAGAAAAGTAGTTCTTGGGAGGAAGGATGGTCAACTGAAGTAAAAATCAAGAACATAATGCTACATCAAGGACTAAAAAGAAATTTTCTAATTATGTACAGATTCAGTTTATCAGCCTTTCTTCTATTCCTAAAACATTGCTTGAGGTCTTCCCTGATTTTCCTTTTGGAGTATGGTTTTGTTAAAACCAGGTCCAGATGCAGCTGGTTTTTGTTTATAATTTAGTACTTACCAGAGTCATGAATGTTTCTTCCGATTTTTTTTTGTTTTAATCTCTACTTCCTTCAGACCATAGGGAGACTGTTTCTTTACATTTCCATTCTCATCAGCAGTTGCGGATGCCGTAGCTTGCCTAGAAGGTTGCCATCTCTTTTGAAGTTCCTCACTTGAGGATAAAGACGTGTCCTTCCTTATAGAAGTACTTTACCAAAAATGCTCAAGTAACTGGAATGCTAGTTGTCATTTGGAAATGACAAGTGAAATGCAATTCCATTGTGTTTCTCTGTTCTTACTGCTGCATGTTTTGTGTGGCAGAGAAAGCGTGACTCCGGCACCTGGATTTTTTTCAGAGTTTCATATCAGTTGGACTGCTGTGGCTCGCTGAAGAACAAGTGAAGGACGGGGCCCAAAGAAGTAAGAAAAACTGAATTCATTTAATCAGCTAAAAAGACAAACCTTTATTATTGTTGAGGAGGAAAAAGGAAGATACCTAGATAATTATAGGGTTTTTTAATCTTCCCTCTTAAAATTACTAATGGTGTGAATTCTTCAGACATCAGTTGTATCAAGTGTTTGCAGGCTTCATTTATTATCTACTAACCAAAATTAGCATTGTAGAACTAAAGCAATACCAAGTTTTTCTCCTACATTTCTGTTGAGAACACTGTATTTATTCAAGATTTTAGAAGCAAGTCTCTGGAAACCCCTGATCGCTTCAGAAAAGGATTCCCCTTTACACTATACAGCAGGCACTGAAACCATGATACAAAATTTATTTCATGCTAGAATTGTTTTGCATAACATTGTGCATGCATTTAACTCAGTACTAAATTGCATACAATGCTGTTGTCTTGTTTCTTTAACTTTGAGACCATTTATACTTGAGTGTTTTCCTGATTTTGTACTATAAGTCCCAGTTTTAAAATAACACCTCTTTTGTTTAAAATTCATACTGATTACTTAATATGAACAATTTATGAAGGGTCTTTATGTTGGATCTATACATCAATAAAATACAACATAACCAGAGCTGGAAAATTAAATCTAGACCAGCTGTTACTGTCAGGTCCGAAGGAAGGTTCCATGTGTCACAAGCATGCCAACAAAAACAGACAGGAAAAAGTTTTTCTTGTTTTTTATACACTTCTAGTTGGAGTAAAAGTTCTTGATTTCCATGTCGGTGTGATGAACTGTGAAGGCGTGGTCAATATGACCGATGACTGCCTGATTGCACTTTTTAAAACCATAACTCTGTATCTTGTATACAAAAAGAAGCGATCCATAGCAAAGAAATGTACAGTTTTATAATGTTTTACATCGTGGCTACAACAATGTATGTAAAAGTAAAGAGCTTTGAAAGAAAATATAGAGCTTTGCCTTTTTTTCTCCTTAATCATACATTTGCAGTGTTTCTTGGGTTTTGTTGGTTTTTTTTATTTTTGTCTTCATGCAATTCATGCTATGGAACAAAAAAAAAATATTAGAAAAAAAAGCAAAAAAGAATCTTCTACAGTTTTGTTACATTTTGGCCGTAGAAAAAGCCTGCATCTCTAGTACAACTCCAAAATCACGAAGAACCATCCATAAAACCTGCATGGAGCGAGTTAACTTTGTCCAAATGAGAAGGTCTTCTATGCCTGCACAGTTCCACACAGATGTTTATTAGCCATCAATGTTCATCCATCTTGCCTTGTCAGGTCACTCTGACTGCCTCTGTTGGCATATATTTTGCAATGACTGGACTTTCTTTGCAAAGATCTGCATGTAAAGAATACAATCAGTACTTGAGCGTCTTCCCTGCGCTTTTCACATCAAGCTCGGCATCTTAGTTTTAAAGGAAGGAGAAAAAGGTGAGATAGCTACATGCAGAGGCAGCCATATTCTTCTTCAACGGGATTTTTTTTCCATGCAGTCAGCCAGACTGAGACCTCTCTAGAGTGTGTCTGAGTATTGCTTTCAGCTTAAAATAGGCGCCCATGCAAAGTTTCATCCTACTGTGCTTGTTTGCTCAAACTCCTGCAGGGTTCCTATGGCTCAAAAATATCCTGAGAAAAGCAAAATCTTCCATCGTTGGCATGTTTCAGCATCGACTAAATGCCTAACCCATTCCATACAGAGCCAGTAGATCCACCGTTAGCCACAACAAGCGTATACTAGCAGGATGCACCAGGAAGGAAACTATCTGGTGCATCTACCCTTCATCCTATGCACTGATACCATGCAGCACGTATGGCCCACCAGTACTACGTAATGCCTGCCTATTGTCAACTGAGTGCTAGTTAGGAGTGTTGTCACCTAGCATCAGTAGTAACACCATTCCCAGCAGGTGCTACTGTGAGACATTGCATCTTCAGACTTAGTCACCTGGTTTATATGCAACATAGCATAGGCTAATTGAAAATAAAGCTTTTTAGACCATTCTCTGCTACTGATCCATGCTACAAAATAGATGGGATGGGAGACCAAGAACGTCTCACTGGACTAGGAGAGCTGTAGGGCGCAGACACTGAGGATAATCCTATCGCTTTTCCACTTATGCCAGCTATGCTGTTAAGGCTCCGTGACATTTCGTAACCTTCATTTAAAAGAAAAATGCAAAGTACAGCATTGGATCAATGACAGAATGGACTAAGAATGAGGTCAACATTGTAGCCAGTTCAATAGCATCTGCATGCACGGACATGCCGAGAGTAGTATCGCTTGCAACATGACTCAGAAGGCCATTGAAGTACATAATAAATTTAAAAAAAATATATATTAAAAAGAAAAATCATCATGTCTCAGAGATAGTCAGGCTATGTAATTGATCCTACAGGCAGCAACATGGTTGTACCCTAAAAAAAAAAAAGAGTCAGTGGGAGGGATTTTCTTTGTCTCCATCACACACTCACACATACCTCTCCCTTCCACTTCATGCATTTTGAGCTCAGGCAAAATTAAGGTTTCTGGTATTTTGGGGGGCAGGAGGGGGAAAAGGCAGCAAAATCCATAGAATTTATTGTGTTGCTATAGAGATACTACTCCTTTTTTCTCAGCATTTAAAAAAGAAACAACAAACAAACAGGAAAGAAAACAAAATTGCATGCATTCATCCTCCCCTCCTCCCTCCCTCCCTCCCTCCCTCCCCCTCGTCTTTTTCAGACATGCACATAAACAGCTCAGCAAGTGTACAGAGAGTTGCACAAACTATGGATGAAATTCTGTTGGAACAACAATTAAGATGCTCTCAACGTGTTTCAAACAGGCCAACAATATGCTGACGTATATTACTCTTTAGCCAACCAGCCTCTGTTTCATTCAGTAACGAGAGGCGGTTGCAGTGCATTGTGAAAACCATACATTTCTCATCCCAAAGGATGTGCCATTTGGAGTGTTCCCCTGATCCACTGGAACCACCCGAACTCGCCCAGGCTGAATGAACGCGGCCAATGTTTATCCAATACAGAATCAAGTAAAACGCTTTGCTACAAAGGTAAATTTTAGAGGATATACTTTCATATGAAAGTCTTGTGGTCCAATTCTATCTTTGCTGATGATAAGCATTAAACTTATAAATACATACACTATCTATAACTGGCATTTACTATAACTATTGCCCATCATACAATGGCACATGGGAATTCTGTACTCCATACTCCATGTATGGTTACATCATACAATCTTTGCAGTTTTAAAATATTGACTATATCATATACTATATACAGCACACCAGTGATAAACACTGATTTGAAGAGAGAGATTTCTTTTCCAATTTTGCCATTCCTTGTCAACTTTGATGCATAGATCTGTAACTCTAATTTTGCTTTGTATGGTTTCCTCATGTGAAATTATTTAAACAAAACAAGTCTACTTTAAGAGGGAAGCTTTTTCATTTAAGTGGCTTCTGTTGCCAAATAGATTATTCTGACCATTAGCAAACTATAACGCAGTTACTTCTGAGAGAGCCGTAGCTGTCAGAAGTCTGAGAAACTAACTAGTAATGATTTATTTATGAAAGGAAAGTGATTTTAAATGGGTTATTTTCCAATTGTAAGACACCTGTGCTAACAGATGTTCTTGTATGCTTTTCTTTCTCTGTTGAACTAAACAGCTATGAATATCCAAATAATTGTTTTAGTGCTCTGTTAAGGTAGCCAAATAATCATTTCATATTTCTCAAGGATGTTTTGCTTTTGTGTTTTATCGTTTCTGTCTGCCACCTCCAAGTCTGTGCTCCTCAGAGTCTGGTAAGATCTGTGAGCTTTCCAAGTGGCAAACCTTCATTGCTATGAAATGTTAATTGACCTCTCCTTAGAGGATGGGTTGATTTAAGGACATTGTAGAGCATTCTCCACTAAAGCTTACTGCACCAGCTAGGGTGGAAGACTCGGCTGCCTATCATAGCTGCATGGGGTAGTTACAGCTCCTCAGGCTTTTCTTTCTGAAAGAAATAGGTTAGAAACTCCAAATGCAGACATCAGGTGGTGGTTTCCAGCCCAAACGTGCATCTCTACAGCAAGCGCACTACTGCGTGCTACAGCTACAGCTGACTTTCTCTTACTTATTTAAAACGGTTGCTAACTACATGGTTACAGGACTCCAGCTACATACCCTTTCTTATTCCTCCATCAGGCGGGCAGGGATATTCCCCGGTTGATAAGAGGAAGCAGGGTCCATATCTCTCCCGAGTGCCAGAGCGAGTAAAGGGCAGGCCCTCATCAGGCGTAATAGCCTGGTCTATGTGGGGACAGTCTTCGTTTGCCAGCGCCGCCTTGGCCACCTCACCATTCAGTTTCGAATCTTCAAACATATAAGCAGAAGGCTATTGAAACACTATGCACTGTTTATTAGAGTTCCAGCTGCAAATTAAGGGTTCACAGCTAAAGAGTTCTATAGCAACACTATAAAAGGTAGCACATCTGTCCTAGACACTGCGTTCATGTGCACTGCACCAAAATAAAGTCTGTTAAGTGGGAGGAGAAACAAAACGTGATTTTGTTAGGTGTAACAGCAGCCACCTGTACATCCACATAGAGGGGCAGCCTCAGAAATGGGCGTGCATTGGTCCCTAGTCCTGCGAGCAGAAGACTGAGGTTAGAAATCCGATTATGTTTTTTGCATGACATTGGATGGTACATGAATGACCTGTTTGCCATGAAGCCTACTGTCACTCAGAGCTTTGGAGAGGCAGTGGACTGTGAATTGTGTTTTAGTATTTGAGTATATTCTGCTTGTGTTGATTTATACCTGTGTGCAACACTACAGAGGGGAAAGTTCCTGCTCTTCCCCTCCCCAGAATTCACCCAGATTGTTTTATACCATTTCTGGTATCAGTTGTACATATTATAGACACACAGAGTACATTACGTATGGAAATACAACAGCAGAATGCAGATTTTAAAGAAAACAATCAATGTTCTGATGTTCTCCACTGAAACACATACAATACTTGCAAGGCCAGCACAGGACACTACATATAGAAAACACTATAGCAGGCCATGAATTTGGAAAATAGATAGAGTAAAACTTACTCTTGGTTGTAAATAATGGAACTAGTTGTCAGATTTGCCCATTTTGCACTACACATTCCCATGAGGATAGACTGAGAATAGTATGTTTTCTCTGTGTGACTTGTTTGACGTTTATAAAACAGTTTAAAGTGCTATTTAGTGTAGGATTTATTTTAGGGTTTTAAAGTGCAAATTAGAGTATTGAGAATATACTCGAAATATGGCACAGCTAGATATGAATATTTTTGTTGAAGGGAGGAAAAAGTCAAAATGCGCTTTCTGAAGTTTCACAAATGCTGAAATGTGTTAACTGAGTGGCATTGGCAGCATCCTACACCTCGGTTGCACAATGCTTATTACCTAGACACTGTAAGGCAATGGGTGGTCTTTAAGGAAAGACAAAATCGACAGATAGACTTAATTGAGTGCCCCTTCCAGATTCACATACTAGCTTGTTCTAAACACTACATGATACCATCATTTATTTTTTTTCAATGGGTTTGAAGCCAAGTAATAAAAGAAACCTCAAATTGGAAATACATTTAGGTAGGGTTTGGAGATACAATTCTGATCCTCTGGTTTCAAATGGATGACATAGATGAGTAGTAAATAAAAGCCTTTTCAAGTTATATTTGTTACTTTGCACACACACACACACACACACACACACACATATTATAGACTATGCATCTATCCATGCACCAGTAATTGTATTTTGTGCCTTTTCTTTTGCTTAGATGTCACTGGCTTGTCACAACATAAAGTCTTTTCTACAGATCTTGCCTCCTCCTTTCTTCTCCATGCAGAATTGGCCAATGATTTCCCCAAAGAGGGAGACAGTAATGTTTTGTTAGCAGCAAAATAATTAAGTCTCTAAATACATTTTAAAAAATGGCAAAAGCTATATGTGCATTTTAATTCTTGTAGATACTAATTTCAATAGGATTCTAAAGTTTTAAGGTTGCAGTTAATTGCAGTTCCTTTCTGTTTGTAATACTCACAGGTATTTAATATCACTCTGTACGAAAACCTTGCTGTCATAGTAACCATGACATTGCAGGTACTGAGCTGTTGGTTTTAAAATCACTTAACTGTGTTTGGGGAGAGCTGCTGTCCTCGTGGAGACAAGTAAAGAACTGGGCTTCTTCATAAGCCTCTACTGCTACAAGCTGATGGCTATAATCCTAAAATGAGGGAGGCAGCTGTGTAAACAGAGCATTGACATCTCTGCGACTTCCACTGCTGCACCTGAGCCTGGGTTTGCAAACTAAACTGTCAGTGATGGAGAGGGCACTGGTCCGTTTTTGGAGCTCAAAACACCTCTGAGCAGAGTGATTGTGGGTCAGGCTGCTCACTGGCAACAACCATTGATCCTTTTGGAAGCATCTTGCAGGCTCTACTGTGCTTGAATGACAAGGAAATTGATCTTGGAATTAATTTCTTAAATTGTAATATGCATCCCTAGCAACATCAGCTGGAACTTGCTCTTGCAGCCTCCTCAGTATCCTTTAACACTTGTGAAATTTTCTCTATACTTGTTGCTGAAAATCCACAACCTTGTTATTTGATTTCTATTTAGTAGGAAGAGAACAGAGTAGCTGGAGATGTGGGCAAATCACTGAACTGTCCCACTAATATCCCTTGAATATTCTGTGCATGGGCCATGCCTTAGGGCTCACATTCTTGATAGTAATGCTAATCCATAATGACATTTTTGCTAAATATTTAGGAAGCAGAGAAATTACCAGCACAGAGGACTGCATCTATTGTTGCTGTATATAAGTAAGTAAGTGTTGAGTAGTTGTTTTCCAAACCACTGTTTGCAGCACCTAATTCTCTGAAGGAAGGACTTGGCAATCACATGATATTTAATATGTGATTAGTCTGTTATGGGAATAAGGAAAACATCACTGATGTCATCAGCCCACAGTGAGAAGTTCCCACTATTGTCATTAGCAGATCTACACGCTGAAAAAATTCACAAATTAGGTCTAAAGATTGAATGAAATTATGTTGCTTCAGATTGATTTCTTAAGTTTCAATTTCCATATTTCCTTTTTCCAAGACTGACCTTTGGTTTGAGAGAACTCCAGATAAAGCAAAACTACTGAAAACATCACTGTCTGATGCCCACCAATCTAGTTAGACTAATGTTGACTACTTCTAGGTGCTTCAGACCTCTAATGCTTGATTCTGTCCTATCAAATACTCATGATTCTTTCTATCCCTGCCAGCAGAATCTGAATTAGACTTGTACAGCATTTTTTGTTCTTTAGGTTCTGTTTCATGAAGAAAAGTCAATGTTATCATCTCAGCTTGACAGATGAGTAAAACTATCATGCAGTGAAGTGACTTGCCCACTGCTATGTAAGAGGTTATTTACAACAAGATCTTCTGACTCTCAGCTTGGTACCTTATCTCTATAATTGTCCTGTCAGTAATTACCTAGTTAACTGCACCAGCTTTAAGCATTCCCCTGCAGAGATCTGGCTGAGAAGCTAAAGGAAGTACTCAGCAGATCTCCCAGGTGTGTAGCTTATTTTGCAATTACATCATTTGTGTCGTTTCTACTTTCCTTTTTTCCTGTCTTATCTATCTGAATTTGCAGAAAATCAGTATTAAAATGCCTCAGGTGTTTCCAAGCAAACACTGAATTTGAAAATGGGGGGGAGAATTGTGAAAAAAACCCACGAACTTAGGGGAACTGCTGATTTTGCATAAGTATACTCTGCTTATTGTGGAGAAGCACAGTAGAGATTGCCTGTGCACTTGCTGCATGGCTCATCTCTTTTGTTATAGCAAAAGGCTGTGTGCTGGCATAGTGACTTTACCAGTACTGCTGGTTTTGATTACAAGCTAGAGTCTGGCTCTGAATCTCCACCTATTTGAACTGCATCTTATGTTCAGAGTATCAGTGGACATAATTGTATGATACATTCATTGACCTCAATATATGCTTGGAAATGTGGCACTTGTACAGAAGTGTTCCCTATGATGGGAAAGTCATCCCAGTCCTCTTCCATTAAGCAAACACTGCCATTCTCTGACAGCTGCGAAGAAAGAAGTTCCTACTTGAAGGGTCTACCCTTCTTACCTTACATGTCTTCAGAAATCGTGTGGGGGACACAATGGTCCCAACTCACACTGCTTCCTTTGTCTCCCATGTGAGTAAAGAGTTATGAAGTGGTCATTTACCCAAAAGCTTGAGTGAGTTGAAAAGCACTCTCAGGGTGGGCCATTTTCAGTCCTCATAGGATTGGAAATCCGATGCCTTTTCCAGTCTTTATAGGAACTTCCATAGTTCATAACCACTTTGACTGAAATAGGGCTGAGAGAAACTCCACAATTTATAGCATGCTATCCATGCGTGTTTATCCATGAGTCAATATCTGGCTACATGAAGCATGCCAGCTTCTTTGACATTGTGCTAAAGAAAATGAGGTCTTCTCAGCCCTAGATCAGAAACACAGCAATTAAGAGGCATAGTGCTGTTTCCTCCAGTCACATTAGGTCACTGGCAATCTGTTCCAGAAGAACACACTGTCTTCTTCCTAGCTACCCTTGTATAAGAACTAAAAGAGACAAGGACCCAGCTTGAGTACCTACAACTTCCCCGAATACCCACTTGCCATTGCACAAACCTCGGGGGAATTTGAGATTCTGCAGCCCTGTTATAAGGGGAGGAGTTGACACACAATGAGGAGGTAGGAGCAGGTGAGTGTAAAACAGGGCCAGAACTGAAAGTTGCTTGAAAGATGAAGCTATTTCTACTGGGGAGACCTTGTCTGACTGAAGTTATGTTCTACACCACCACAGCACGTACACTTAAAATCTACAGCTTGTCTAGATCTCAACTGTGCTCTACATCCCTGATCCCAAACCTGGGATTGCCATTACTATGGTCTGTGGATAGCCCCACTCCTGACCAATTGAGAGTGTCCTTGGTTCTCACTGAGAGCTTGAGGGTAATTTTCATTTGCTCATTTTAAGCCCATGTTGCTAACATATACAGTAGCTGCCTCAAGTCTCTTATGAAGAAGGATCTTCAGCAGAGATCTTTGATCCAACTGCATCCCTGAAGAAACTAATGGTACATTGTTCATTGAGCGAGTTAATGGCTCTTCTATTTTTCAGTCCTCTTGCACATTCGTGGTGGTATAAAAGGGCTGATAACGTGGCAAACATTAGTTGTGTCATACTATGCTGGCAATGGGAAACTTCTATGGTGTGATAGTTTTTCCCTGGATGATGGGCTAGTGACAGAATGGTACAGGAACAGAGGTGGCATGGCCAAGGTGAGGGTGGAGAACTGCTGGGCTCATTTTTGTTGTTTTTAAATCAGGTCCTTAGACTGAAAGCACTATAACTATATTAAACTAGAAGAAGAATTATGGAGAAGATATATTAAACCACAGAAGAAGGTTGATGAAATGATGAAATTACAGCTTGGAAAGCATGGAAGGAAGTATAGCATAGAGGAGAACAGCATAGAAAATAGGGGTTTAAACCTTTGAAAATGAGTAATGATGCATCAGCATGGGCACCACTGGTTTTCAAAATAGCGGTGAAAAAAAATCCTATATTGGTAGGTTTGGGAATTTTTTTCTGCTGGAGAGTAATGAAAATTAATTTTTTCCCATGCAGATTGTCTGAAAAAAAGAAGGTAATTTAACTAAGTAGTTCTGTTGTCATACCAAGTACTTACTCTTTGCATTAATACCCCGCATCAGGTTTTGTGTCACAACCTCAGTGAAGTTACCTATAGTCTGTGACATTCCTTGTTCTTTTGCATTAAAGAACTGTATTGTAATCTCCTCGTCTGCCCAACATGGAGCTCAGGTTGATGGGAATTGGAGAAAAACTTCACAGAATAAAATGTGACAGTCTGTAACATACACAAGTTGCAAGCAACGTACAGTAATAACAAGTAAATGTTAACAAACAGAGTGAAAGAGAGAAAGAGAAAAAGAGAGAGAAAATGTGAAGAACATGTAAAAGAATTAAGATTCCTATATACCAACTCAGTTTTAGTTACCCCAGTATTCTAAGGCCATTAAAATAAAAATCTTTGATAGTTCTAGGTATCTTTATTAAAATTTCCTGATTTTTACATTATTGCGTATTTTGAAATTAGCTATTGAAGTTCTTCTGAGTAGATATCACACTGATGGTCTTCACACTGGCACGAGAGCAGAATTTAGTATGCTTCATAAATGTGCAGAATCCTTCCAACCCAACCTACCTCTTCAACATTTACTCACCACCGTGTTGACCTGGGTCCCTCCAGGAAGCCGTGTCTCCCAGTAAAGGCACTCCAGTGACGGTGGTGACTGCCTCTGCCAGTACTAACTGGCCAACATAGCAACGTCACTCCCAGAGAGTCTCACCTTTGAGAGGTACTACTTCTTGAAGTGAGGTGACAGTATGTTGGCTGCCTACCTACTGGTACTGCTAGAGGAAATACAGGAGCTCTAGTTAAGTAGATCCAGCGTATCTTGCTATTACAGGTATTATTGCATATGTGCTCAACGCGGTGCTGAAAACTGTTGCTCCTGGAAGTGCTGCATTGCAAAGAGCTCTGGAAGATCCTTCCTAGTTTTACCCTAGCACTTCTGGGGTTTCACTTACAGCCATCCTGGACTTCTGAGAGTCTTACTAACTCCAGATTCTGTATAGTGCAGTGGGTCCTTGACAGGTCAGGTAGAAGTGACAGGAAAATGCAGTCAGGTGAGTTGTGTTACGATGCCTTATATTACTGCTCTGACTGAGGAATACATTATGATGATCTGTACAGTATGGAAGTTGTCTGAGGCGTGAAGCATGGATGAATACAAAGAACAATGATAGCAGGAATGGTAGATTGCTTGTTATTTTGGCTTTGTGTTTATAAACAGACAAGCAAGGAGCAAAAAAACTTGGAGGAATTTTCCGGCAAGAGGGTATAAGCAAGTGAACTGGGCACAAAACTGGGAACTCACACCCTGGACGTTTTTGTCCCTGGAGTTTTGTAGTAATAGTTAAGTTATCCCATTTATCTAATTCTATTGCAGCAGAGATGCAGTTCCTGCACAGAGGTGCCTTTTGTTGTGTCTAAATTTCAAACATCAGTCATACTCAGGCCAGCAGAAGGGAGAGGTGCCAAGAGTACCTCTTTTGTATCCCAGAAATGCATTCTGCAGTGGATGGCATGGGAGCTGCTGTGGAAAGCATGTGCTTGAGGAAGAGAATTTACTATATTTACATCTGCCTTATGCTGGAGGATTGGCACAGGTTGACCTTATTTGGCTGAAGTGTTTGTATCTGTGTTTTCCCATCACTGAAAGTGCCTCGTGCTCATTAAGTTTTAAGGCAAGAAAAGTCCCAAGTTTTATTATTTAGTTCTACAATTGTTTTTCAGCTTGCTGCAGCCCTGCCCCTACACATGCTCATCCCTGACTATGTGGGGAGATTTTTTTTTCCCACTGTCTCACATTGTGCCAGAGAAAAGGAGAAGGCTCAAAACACTGTGCTTGAGTTCATAGCTCCTCCTTTTTGTTTTCAAATGCCTTGGTATAGAGGATGGAAAGTTTTACTCAAATTCTAAAGTAAACAAGCACCATAACACAAGTGACACCCACCAACTGTATCTTTACAGGAAATGACAGACGAATAACTGTATAACAAAGTATTACATTATATTAGTTACAAATTCTGCTTTGCATGTGATACACAGCTATGAGACCAGCAGAAATGCCACGTGGGGCAGGGGCCAAGGAATAGATCTGAATGGTTTCCACCTAACTGTAGGCACTTATTTGAGGATCTTAAGTTAGAGCTGCAGTCATCTGAGATCAGTTATAGGGGAAGCCCCCTCCAGAGGGTAATTCAAATGATAAATGAGTGAATTACTCTCTGAGACTGCCCAGCTCTTCTTCCAATATAAGGGGGACCTCAGGAAAATGTATCTTAAGTTAGATGAGAAGAACCAAGCATTATTCCTTTTATTTTGAGCTGTTACAATTTGTACATTAGATCCAGAGGACTCCATCTCAGTGACATTAAAATGTGTTCATTACCTCATATCCTGTTTTTGAGTAATGAATTTTGGACTTTTAAAGGCTGGAAAGGCTAAGTACATGGAGGAAAGAAAAAGCATTTCCCTGTTACCTTTTCCACTGCCTTTTTAGTACTTTTTATGTCCAACACGTTCAAACATCAAAGTCTTTAGAGCTGAAACAGACCCAAACTCTTTTCAGTTACCTTGCTATCTACTGTCCATCTGACAGAGAGGGTCAAAGGTTTTATGACACTAAAATTAGATGAGAATTTTTTTTTAATGTTCAAAGGCATTTGATGAGAGACTTCACTTCCCCATCGACTGAATGACTACCACAGTGACTACATACCTATAGATTTAACAATGCTTTGCTACCCATAAAAGCCAGTGAAGTTCACAAACTACAGCAAAATGTTAGGCTGCATAATGAGTCTCTGACTGCCAAGAGTCCTCAGCGCCCACTGAGCACTGGCACTGGAATTACAGTGCTCAGCACACTTCTGACATTAGAATCGGTGTGTTGCACAAGGAATACAGGTTATTTAGGTTATGATGACAGAAGGGATGAAAAATGAAGCCCTGAGAAAAGAGCAGCTCCTTCAGAAAGCATGAGTGATAGAGCTGAAATGGGTATTTCCGTATTATTTCTTTAAAAGGAGATCAGCTCTCTCTCAGGAAATTGCATTGAAATAATAGGTTCCTAATGTCACAGCTTGCTCTAGTTCAGCTGACCACGGAGTACACTGGAGTCACTGTAGCTGTGTAGTTACCCTCTGTCAGTGATAGACTTGTATTGCTTTAACTATGCAGTCACAGGAGTGGGTTATGGAATATCATTTTTTGGGCAGGTAAGTAAAACAACCACAGAAGTTTTTCTGAAGTTAAAGACTGTATTAGTAATGACAAACATTTCCTCTATCCTCTTAGGCACCTGAATTCTAATTATATTTCTTCCATATTTTACAGCTATGCAATAAGTAGAAAATGTTGCCCTCGGTACAGTGTGAAAAAGCCTGCACCATACATTTGTATAAAGATGCGATATCCTTGGAGTATAGCTTAAAAGAAGCTGCATGCAGAGGGGATCAGAGAGGTGATAAATTCTTATTTTGGCAATACTTAGGTCAATATAAACACTGTGTACTGGTGGAGTAAATATGTATACTAAAGCAAGAAAAGGTTGGGATAGATCTCTGAAAACAAAACCAAAATAACCCATCACCTATGTTTTATGGGTACATTCTTAAGATCATTGCTCTGTGGCACCAGGCAGTACTGTAGACATCAAATGAAGTTAAGAATTCCGTTCATATTCTAAATTTATTTTGCAGCATTGGAAAATGACATTCACTGCTTCATCCTATGGCAACCTTAAGACATAACCATGTAGACAACCTAACCTTCAGGTAAGTGCACAGATCATAGGAGAGAGGACCTGAAGAGCTGAATAACAATTTCAAAACAAAACTGCGAGCTTTTAAGATTTGTTTTGCATGTTTTGAGGTTTTCTTACAAACTTGTACCTGGGTACTGACATAAATTACCTGTACTTTTAGGATAGTGTGTCATTTGGGACAGAAATCTGCTAAGTTTAAGTTGAAACTGGCTTTTTCTGGTTTTGTTTCTGTTTAAAGCAAATTTTGTGTTGCTTTTTCTCTATTTTGCTTCTGTCATAATCCTGATTGTTTGGAATACTCACAAGTCTTTAGATAAGAGATGCTGCAGCACAGCATGCTATGGTTATGACTGATGCTTATTTAGTTATGTTCAACTAATGGCTTTGCCACAGACCTTTCAAGTGATCTTGTTCAATTACATTAAACCCTGTGTCAAATGAAAAAGCTGGAGATTACTTCCATTTTCTCTTTGCGCTGTTCTTAGCCTGTCGGGTGTATTATTGTAATAAAGTGGTTGTCACATATGTGACAATGGCAAAATAAATCCCTGATCTTGAATGCGGCCTGTAAACAACACTGCAACGTAAGTTAACAGTTTGACATGGTAATTCTAGAAGTTACTGTGTATATTTTGAATGAGGGGACGTCTGGACTTCTGGGTATCCCTGGGTCAACGAGTTTTAGTCAAATTAGTCAAGTGAGATCTGCTCCTTTATATCAGGCCCAGTTCTCCAGGCACTATAGAGGAAGTATCTTGAGAATTTATGGTCATCAGAAACTGCTTTGAACAAGATTTTTTTGTATAGAGGAAATTTCTACTTTCTCAGCTCTGCTGGTGAAGGCCTGCCTGCAGCAGTAGCTCTGCCATCCTCTGCTTTAAAGTGACTTTCCTCCCCTTCTGCTGCTCTCCCAGCCATCCGTTGGCAGGATCGGATGGGATGGAGAGCAGGAAGGATTGCTGCAGAAAGGGGAGGCACGCTAGGATCGAACGCTGACATGCTTTATATCAAATTAAAATGAAGTGCTGTTATTTAAAGATACCCTCCTGCCAGGTGTAGATTAGCCCAGAACTAAGCTGCTGAGAGTGTTGGAGATGATGTAAAAATTTAATTCAAACCTACCAGAATTTAAATTCAAACAACCTTTGCTTTGCCTGCTAATGACCATAGCCACATTGGCAGCAGCTGTGCAGCCTGTGGGCAGAGTTCTGCTGTTTGCATGTCTGTGCCAGGAAAGTCCTTCTTAGCCTGAGAGAGGGCACTGGGATGTGGCTGTGCAGGGCTCTCAGTAGAGCCCCTTTGGCACTGTGTGTGTGGACTAAGAACAGCTGTGAACTGCTGGCTTGGTGTATGAGAGAGCTATAGAGAGATAATCTTATGTGGAACTATGTCATACTCATCAGTGTTTTGTGAAGAGTTTAATCATTCCACCACACATAATACATGGAATTAATAACTTCATGTGATGTCCTTTACACCAGAGCAGCTATACAAGCTTTTTTTTGAAGAAGGCATTAGGTATACATCATATGACCTTATATCACCTAGGCACTGTCACACTGAAGCTTTACAGTTAAAAAATACAAGAAATGTCTTGGATAACTCACGCATTATTTTAGAAATGTTAGGCACCCACTCTGTGTTCCTAGTACAATGCTAACTGGTTGTTTACAGTTAGGTGCTGCTAACCAATCCAAATATTTTACAGTGTGGGAAACATTCACTGCTTGCAAGTCTCTGTTTTGATATAATGTGCAGGTTATAGATTCAGGAACAAGGCAGTGCCTATGAATGCTTCATATCACATAAGTGAACCTCAACATCCGAGGCAATGCAGATCTTGTTTTAACAATTCAGTTCTCATCTTACTAATTATTTTTTACTTTTCTCTTGTACATATATTGATCTTTCCCTATTAGGAAGCTAAGAGATGCAGGCAATATTTTTTGCTGCTAGTGGTGTGTAATAATTATGAGAAACAGAACTCCAACAATAGTGTTACCGAGTTCATTTTGTTAGCTGCAGTATAAGTGTGCTTCGTTACTTCTTAAAATATATATGTTTGTATACGTATATAAAAATAGTCTCTCAATTATTGCAGAAATAGATAAGCTGCTGTTACTACCAATATTTCATGGATATTGTGGTAACAGCTAGTTTTAGAGCACTGGTGGTGGCAAAACAGTTCCACATTGAACCAAAATTACACGTATTCTCAGGATACCAGTTTGGAATTGCACTGAACTCGTAGAGTTCTTAGTCCTCTAGTTCCCAGGGAGGACCAGGGTAGGTAATGGAAGGAACTTTATAAAGCAAGGGATTTCTGAGAAGAGAGTCACTCTGTAGCTGACAGCAAAAGTATTCAAGAATCTGGCATCTTTTGTACATTACAATTGGTTGGTTGGCACATTCCTCACAGTAAGAGATACACAATATTGTTTGTGCCCTCTTTCCCTCTTATACATGATGCCACAAAGACATCTACTTATGAGGAAATTTGCTACTTGGACATGAGTTGTGATAAGCATTTGCAACCTGAGGGGAATGGATGATAAAACCATAGGTTTATGCACCAAAGATACAATAGGAAAGAGACAGTCTATCAGTCATGTGGATTGTGATTGGCCTGTTGCAATGGAATAGCCTTTAACAACAAAAAAAAACCAAACCAACAAAAAGGGAAGCTATTTACCTTCTGAATGGATTTTTACATAGTTGCACAAACGGGAAAAGAAAGAAGAGAGAAGAGAACAGAAAAGAAAAGTTCCCACCAGCTCTTCCCCTCCAAAATTAGCATTTGCATTGATGAAGTCACACACAAAGGAAAGTCTCACTTTCTTTGTGCCTCTCACAATGACATCAACATGCATGGCTATGAGATGATGAGAGAATACCTCACTCACAATGAGTAACAGATTAGAATTTTCTTCAAAGTAAAAAAATGATAACACAAGACCATCATAGGTATATGCTCGCTCTTTCAAAACCTCTCTTTTTTGACTAGATGTCATTTATAATTATGTGACTGGCAATCTGTTCTATACAACTAATACAACACGGGGATATTCTGGATAGGTTGAAGAATATCTACTATGCAACTTGGCTGGAACATCTGCCAAAAATGAAGTTGGCTTTTTTTTTTCAACATGGTTATCTACTTTGAAATTACTCCATAGAATAAATAGTGATATTCCATGGGTAGAGGTAGATTATGGGGATTAAATAATCAAATTGGAGCCCCGTAACTTTATGTGCTATAGGAAGATTCTCATAAAACTGAGATGTTCCCATAATTAACCACTAGCCATGGGATATTATAATATATTCCATGGTGACTAGTATTTTTCCTATTTCCCTCCCTCCTCCCAGTAGAATTAGTATTATTAATTTTGCTCTGGTTTCACCTATTGCTAACATGAATCAGTGTAATTAAAAGTAAGAATACCATATTATGAAGCAATCACTGGCCAGTAATGACCAGTCAGACCTTCTCCAGTTGGCCTTTGCTGCTAGAAGGTTGAAAGAGCTGTAACTCACCAACCCATATTTGCAAAAGGAGCATGTTTTAGCAAACGTGGTTCAAAACTCTTCATAGTTCTAAATGCTAAATTCTAGTGGAATATTATAGAATAGATTGATTTGCATGCTGTGGAATAAACATCCTTACATCTAGTCTTGTCTCAGAGTGAGTCATTTTGCATTAGTGTCAAGAATTTGAGCTGTTGTTCCACTTTGCAGTTAATCATCAGAAAGAGACGGGATTGTCTCATGAATATGCATGATGGTATAGTTGTCCCTTCAACTTACTAGGCACCTAGTTTCTGTAATGAGATGTACAATATCTGCCATTTAAAACAGTTGAAAGGTCCCAAATGGGAACAAATGAGAAAGCATTTGGCTGTTTTGAATTCCAGCCCTATTTTGTCAGAAAACTCTGTAATTGCTGAGAACTTGGCTCCTACTCTGCTCTGTGAAGTGTTCAGCTCTCAGGAGCCTCTGAGACGCATTACACAGTCCAGCAACATAGCTGTAGAACTCTCAAAATTTTTCCACTAGATGTAACAGCTCTTCAAAATATCTTGAGACTTGTATGCCCTTAACCAAGACCAAAGTTTGGGCTCCTAGAGCGTGCTCTCATCCTTAGTTTTGCTGATCAGCCTCCACTATACCATTTGTCCCTGCAACCTAGACTTCACACATATTATTCACTGTGTGATGGTGGGACTAGAATGGATAAATGTGCTACCCATTGCTCTAAGAAAGCAGTCTGACTGAATCTTAAATCACTACGCGGGATGGAGGTTAACGGTCAGATGGACATTCCTCTAAGAGGTTTCCTACCTGCTCTGTTAATTTCTAAAATTTCTTCTTGGGCCAGTGGGCAAGTGTCGCTCTGAGTACTGTGGTGTGGAGAGTTTACGACAGATTTACAATAATTGGGGGATCCCAGCTGGGGTGGCCTCGGGATATGCTTCTTTTTTTTCTTTGGTAGCTTCTGCTTAGCCATAGCTAAGGAGTAATACATTCCGAAATTGTTCACAATGACAGGGACAGGCATGGCAATGGTCAGCACGCCAGCGAGAGCACAGAGGGCCCCCACCAGCATGCCTGACCAAGTCTGAGGATACATGTCTCCGTAGCCCAAGGTCGTCATGGTGACAACAGCCCACCAAAAGCCGATGGGGATATTTTTAAAGTGTGTGTGTTCACTGGCACTAGGGTCATTTGGTTTAGCACCTATTCTCTCGGCATAATAGATCATCGTGGCAAAGATTAAGACGCCCAATGCCAAAAATATGATGAGCAGCAAGAATTCGTTTGTGCTGGCGCGGAGGGTGTGTCCCAAGACCCGCAACCCAACGAAGTGGCGGGTCAGCTTGAAAATTCGCAGGATTCGCACAAAACGGACTACACGGAGGAAGCCCAGGACATCCTTAGCAGCTTTGGAAGACAGGCCACTGAGTCCAACCTCTAGATAGAAAGGCAGTATGGCCACAAAGTCAATGATGTTCAAAGAGTTTTTGATAAATTCCACCTTGTTTGGGCAGAAAGTGACTCTCATCAAGAACTCAAAGGTAAACCAGACCACACAAACACCTTCGATGTAGGTGAGAAAGGCTTCAGTCTCTGCTTCCCTGTAGTGCCGCACCTGTGTGTCATTCCCGATAAATTCAGTTTCTGTCTTGTTCACAATGGGGTTAAATCTCTCATGGGTCTCGAGGCAGAAGGTGGTGATGGAGACCAGAATGAAGAAGAGGGAGGCAAATGCCACATACTGTGGAAAGAAAGATATAAGAGAGATGTTAAACAGTAGGTTAAGTACAGGGGCTTTAATTCTGAAACACCAGGGAGAGAAAAGAGCTGTATTAAAACTAAAGATAATGCTAAGCCTTCTTCCTGTAGGCTCAAGATGCCAAGTCTCACCTTCTTAAATAGCCTAACATTCAAACTTAGAGGGAGAGCAGCATATAATACATGCTAACATCCATTCCTATGGAGCAGGGCTGTCAGACTCACGGCTCCCGCTGTTCTCCTGCTCCTGTAGTATATTGTTTGTCACACACGCTGCACACGTGGCCAGCGCTGGCAGGAGCGTAGGGGCAAGGAGCTCGACGCTGCTGCTGGGTAGAAACAAGGTGCCAGGTTGGATAAAACAAGGTGGAGGGCCGAATTTGGCCTGTGGGCTGTGAGTTTGACACCTCTGCTATAGAGATAGCACTTTAGTGTCGGTATAAATTTAAGTAAGCTTTAACTCTCAGAGCTTTCTGTGGAATTTAAGGTTAAGGACATAGTAAAATTCTACATTCTGGAACCTGGTTTTTCTGTTTAGTGATAGAGTGCACCTTCAAGGACAATTGTCGTGCAAGAGTCTTTTCACAGCATTGTGTCAGTGATATGGTAGGTGCCTCCTGCTCCCAGCTTAGTGACAGTTGTGGTATTTCAGATCTCAGTAGGGTGCTAGTAAATACTAGTGGCAGTCCCAGGTGAGCTCTACAGCAAGCAGCAGAGTCTTGCTTGGCATTATCAGACTTTGCTGCCAAATCCCAGAGACAGGTAGAAGAACAGTCACATAGCAAACAGAGCTCTCGTAGAGTAAACATCTTCTCTGTTCTTAATTCTCTTTTCCAGATCTTTTTGGGGACGGGGGACAGGGAGGGGAAGAAAGAAGTTTCAGCTAAGCCTGTCAGCTGATCCAAAAGGAGACAGATCTATTGGATTTTACCAGACATGTTTTTCTTGCAGAGACTTTCATTACATTGTAAGACTTGTGCCAGAACTAAAGGAAAAAATTTTAAGGGTGTTGGATTACAATTTGGTTAATCAAGTTAGAGTGATGGTGGTAGCAGCCCCCAAAGTCAATGAGTGCTCAAGCGTATTTGCCTCTTCTGCTTCAATTCCTGCTTTTCATAGAATGGTTTCGGTTGGGAGGGACATTTAAAGGCCATCTAGTGGGACACCTGCCACCTCTATGGGCAACCCGTTCCAGGGCTTCACTAACCTCGTTGTAAAAAATGTCTTCCTTATATCTGTTCTTAATCCACCCTCTTTTAGTTTCCAACCATTACCTCTTGTCCTATTGCAACAGGCCCTGCTAAAAAGTCTGTCCCCATCTTTCCTATGAACCCCCTTTAAATATTGAAATGCTACAATAAGGTCTCCCTGGAACCTTCTCTTCTCCAGGCTGAACAACACCAACCCTCTCGGCTTTTCTCAGCTTAAAGGAGATCTCTTGATTGTATTCCAGGATAATTAAGGGGTACAGTCAGGCCAAAATTCAGAACTCTTGAAAACACAGCTCCTCTCCTCAATCCTACTTTAATCAATTAAATAGTTTGCATGTATGTAAAATGTCTCTTTGTGTGTTGGAGTGCTACAGTAATGGTAATACCTCTTTCCATTTCAACTCCCTACATTGGTTCTCTTCCTGTTTGTCTTGTGTGTCACCTTGACAAGAGACATTCCATATTATTTTACTGTCTTCAATAGCATGAGCAAGTGTGGTAATTAAAATAGTATTCAAATATTCTTATACTGGCCTGTTATTCAAAATATCCCCTTTTTAGCAGTGTAGCCAAAATAGGGGTTAAAAAGAACTAGTTTATTCTAATTGTCTATGTACACTACAATAATCTAAAAGAAATTTCTGCCAAAGAACTAGACTAGTTAAAAGTAACCTATACTTCAATCTACCAAAGCTCTCATGCAATCAAGTAGTTCCTCCTGTCTGCTTTGCCAGGTAGATCTAGTGGAGAATTATGCTTGACCTTCTGTATCAGCAAAAAAAGTCAAAAGCCAGGTTTGAGGCCAAAAGCTACAGTTTGAGGTGAACCATTTAATAGAACCATTTAACAGAGAAATTAGAGAATAAAATCACAGAATCTTTTAGGTTGAAAGGGCCCTCTGGAGGTCGTTTGGTAGAACTTCAAAGTTGGACCGGGTTGCTTAGGGTGTTGTCCAGTCCAGGTCTGAGATCCCACAGCCTCTCCGAGGAGCCTGTGCCAGTGTTTGGCCAGTAAAAGCAAATAAGCTTGAAAGGATACAGAAGTAAACAGGCTCTTCTGCTTTTCAAAACCAACTTTGTTGCCAAAAAGACCAGAACTTAGCCACTGTCACAGGTATTAAAAAAAACAGTACTTTCCCCTAAATGCTTCATGCTATCATAGCATTGTCGTGAAGATCTAATATATGTAGTACTGTGTGCTAAAAGCAATGTCCAATATAAACAGTTGTCTGGAAGATAAACAACCTGAGGGTTAGGGAAATTGAGAAGCAGGACTGTGGGCATCTTTCTATCAGATTCTCCTGTTAAACAGGGAAATTTCTCTGTGTACAGTTTCTCCATTTGTAAAATAGGTTAACAAAAATACCAGCTGGTGTTTGTGATCCTAGAGAAATATGTATGGTTATATATATTTTCATTTCAACATTTCTGACTACCCTGTATCAACAGTCTCCCTGAAAAGCCAATTTGAGTCTTTTAAGGGGTCGAAGTCAGTTTTTGTAGGATATTGTTACAGTCAGAGCTTAATTAAGTAGAGGTTAATACCCTAATTGTCTAAGCATGAGTAAAAGGAGAAATAAAAAACACCTTGGACCAAAAACTTGGGAAATTGTTCCTAGCAGCCTCAGCATGTCTGCTTTGCTTCAGCCTGGAGCAGATTTTTAGCATAGAGTTGTAGAGCCCTGAGAATTCAAGCTGTAGAAGGAAATGCTGACACTTTCTTAAGTCAGGTAGCAGTCACAGATAAGAAAAGAGAGTGGAATAAAACCATTTTGCATTTTAAGGGTCTGTGAAGAAGGTCCCTTTCTTTATGCTGACTCAAAATGCAATTCTCGTCTTGCTGTATGTGAATTTTTTCTGCTTAGGACAACCTTCAGGCTGACCTTGCACACCAAGTATCTTGAAAAGGGATGTTTTACTATATTAAATGGAAGAAATAACCAATTCTGTCAGGACATTTAAGACATTCTCTGCAGGTAATGGATGCTAGCAGGGTTACCAGTAGAGAACATCACACCCATGATCTCTCTGGCTGTTAGCCCTTGTGCGTATACACCTTGGCTTCAGAGGGGAATTGAGAAGCTTTAGTTTTCAGATCAGCAGAGCAGGAAGCACCTGCTAAATGAGCGTGAACTGTTTTCTTCCTTCTGTCTGTATTTAATAACATCCAGAGCCGTTTCTCAGAGATGGGCATGTTCTTGAATGCTTTGCAGCTTTGGAAGCATGGGTCTCCTTTCAGTGTTTCATAAACCATGTCAAAGCAATGCTATTGACAGGAATATTTTCAGTATTTCTTCTCCAACTTATTTTTTTTTTCTCTGTTGAATTAATATGTAATCCTAATACCTATTTCATGTTTGGGAAGTAAAAATGTTCCTCAGTCATGCCATGCTTCAATATTGAAAGGCCCTTGTTTTTTGTTTGAGAAGAAAGCTTGCATAGACTGAAGGGGGAAGATGATGGAGAGCAGCCTTTTAATAAAGGTACCATTACAGGTCCCTGGTCCCTTGACTTATCCAAAGAAATGCAGAAATGCCTGAGAATCAGGCATGTCAGTTCATTCACTGGCACCCATCTCTGATATATTTATCACCTGCAATTGCCTGAGACGCAGAAATTCTGTAGTAAATGTGTAATATATCATTGGCACAGATTTATGTTCGTGAACCCCAATTTATGTTGCCCCCCCACCCCTTTTATCCTCTGAATATTTTTTTAATTATCTGATATATGATCTAGCTAGCTATAAGCAAAATCCAGTAGCACCAAAATTAGTGAGTATGTTTTTCTAATGAGACCAGCATTCATTCATGCCAAGGGGGTCCAGAAAAAGTGCACTCTGGCCCACCGTCAGAGGACAACAGAGATCAACCATCAGGGCTAACACGATAGCTCATCAAGTGCACAGAGGAGCAATGCTGGTAAAATCTAGTGAAGGCTATGGGACTAAACTGTGTTCTAACATCTTTGAAAATAAGGCTGTTGTGGTTTGAGCTAAAGCAGATATCTGTTTCCTGATTTCAGCTAAGTCTTGTCTACCTTCGTTTTCTGAAAGTTAACTGCATGTTTTTCAGACAGTGTTCCTCTCTAGAAGTGATAACACGGGACAATGGTATGCGGAAAGGCCATTGCTTGTACTTACAATAACCAAGACCATCCTCAAGCTGGCGAGAAAAAGACCGCACTTGCAGGGAGAAGCGGACAGCACAGGTGACCCCAAACTGACCAATAGAGTATTCCATCCCATATATGTCACACTCGGTCTAAAACTGAGAGATCATGAGGGTCCTTCTCCCTTCTTCAATGGCTGACATCCAGAGAGGACGTCATTTGTCTCTTTGCCCCTGATCCTGGATCTGTGTGTTCCTGAATCCAGCTCCTGGGGGCATCCTAGCTGTGGACACATTCCTTCCTCTATAGTATTTGTGGTGATGTATAGTCATCGAGGGGTGGGGGGCACAACTTCATTTTATTACATCATCATCATTATTGTTATTATTATTATCATTGTTAGTATTATTATTTCATTAAAGCTGTAGTTTTAGTTTCCAAACCTCTCATTTTCCTTTCCCTGGAGGTAAGGAGAAGGGAATTGGGAGCCCAGCTGCTCAGTTTTAGCTGCCAAAATTGTCTGTCCAGGGCTAAACTGTGACAAAGGCTATCTCTTTTTATTTCACCTAATAATGGCCCAATCACTAATCAGACTAATGGATGGCTCTTGTATTATTTAGTGGTCCTTAATCTTCTCTTTCCATACATTTTACAGCAGAATTTCCCTTCTTCTTAGGATTTGAATAGGCTGGGGAAAGGAGTGAGGATTTTATGAAATGATGTCACATGCTTTTGAGTTATATAATGGCAGCTAAAATTTTCTGTAATTAAAGAAAATACCTAAGTGAAGTGTTTGAAGTGATCAAAACTCTTTAATCTGCTTTGACACATGTGAATGATTCCTATTTCACTGCTGCTAAATTTTTTTTGGCACTAATACTAACAAAGATAAATCTCAGATTGTCCAAAACTGCAGAAGTCATATAAGAAGGCAGAGAGGAGATTTTGAAATGGGATATTTTGATTGAAATATAAGTTAAATTAAAATGTCTTCATTCTGGACAGAGAGGAAATTAGGCTCCTGCATAATTTCTGTTAATAGCAGTTATATTTTAATAAGATTATTTCAAAAGAGTCTAAAAGTTGTCATGCCCGTAAATGAAGAATTTCTTCATCTAATTTATATTGCTCATGATTAAGTCTATCCATTTATCTCAAAGGCCCGCTTCTCCCTGCTTCTCCACTGCCCTGTGTCTAACCTACCCATTTTTACCAGTGCAGTGCTCATATGAAGTGCCAATTAATTCAGAATAGTAGTGTTTCACGTCAGTTTTGCACAGCTGTAAAAGGAGCAAGGTAACAGAATCAGACCTAGCCTCTAATGAATAATGAGCCAGTATCTTTCCACTCAGCATGGAAAGAAAACAAAAGTCCAAGAGCCTTAAAACCACAAATAAACCTTCTCATACATGAGAATTAGGAGGCTAAGTTTACTCAGAAAAAAGATCTGAGGGCTGGGACCAGACAATATTAAATACACAGATGTAGCTATTTACTTCTGGGAACCATTTTTTAAAACTGCACTTCGGGTTGCATTTCTGAGCTAGTTCTGGTCTTGGAGAGGAGAAACCTTTTCTGTGCTTTGTTCTAAACAAATAAGACCAGTAACCCACTAGAGTTCATTGATACAGTGCCTGGAATTGCCAAGCTTCAAAGCAGATGTGCAGTGAAGGCTGGTGATGAAAGCACCAGGACAAAAATCAGACGACTGAGGCTTTTTTCCAACCTTCACCACTGACACGTTCTTAGTCTCCAAGCATGTGTGCCTGCATCTTTTGCAGCATCCTCTGTCTACTTTTTTTTATTGAGATAGTAAACTCTTTGGGGCTTGGAAATGTCTGCCAATTTGTGTCTGTCTAGTGTCCAGCCCAATATCTGTAATTGGAACCTGGGAAGGGAGACTTTGGCTGTGTGTTTGAGGTACCAATGCTGGACTATAGACAACCAGAAATGTGAGCGGTGGCAGTGGAAGCAGCATGGCTTTTGTAAGTCAAGTTTCAGTAAATTCAGAGTTTGTTTTCTAGGAAATACCAGTCTACATATACCATTCATAATTCATTCCAGATCACACGTTCAGAGTGAGGAGAAGCTGCATGCTGCAGATGGGTGCTCTTCTTCTTTGATACCGCTCAGAAACATTTAACAATCCTGACTCAAACGAGAGGGGAGAAAAGAAACAGATTACACTCAGAGAAGCTTTGCCAGCCTCTCCCTTTGTAGCTGGTAACAAGTACTTAAAAAGTAATTCCTAATCCCTATCCTTTTGCACGGACATTTGGGAAATTCTACGCTTCCCTGAACCTCTGGATGAGAGGCAGAGGAACCTGGCATTTTGCTTGAACTACATTTGTTGAAGCATCAGGAAATTTTCTATAGAAGTGGTACTGTCTCTTTCTACTGATCTACTCTGTTGAGTTTTAGTAAAAAAAATATGTAAATCACCACTTCATGACCCTCTTGGTCCTGTTGAACGACCAAAGCACAGGAGCCAAGCAGTTGACATCTTGGTCTGTACAACAGGGTCCCTGAGCAATGTGGTTTGCTACTCCTCTCAAAAGTGAACCCAAGGCTTGCCAAGACTGAAATGGGAAATTAGAACACTCTCACCACACATCTTTGTCTCCAGATGAGAAGTGGTGAAGCTATTAGTGCTGTAAGCCTTCCAGAAAAGTATTTTATAATTCTAGTGATATCCAGTATGTTGGGGTTGGGATTTTTTTGTTTGTTTGTTTTTTGTTGGGAAGAGGGCAGGGTGTGAGGGAGAATATTAAAAAAAATCCCAGGTCTAGTATTTTTAGTTAGCCTGTCATTGGTAAATGATGTATATCTGTCAGGAACAAACTAGGCTCAGAAGAGTTTCAGATCAGTGCTAGCAAGCCATGAGTTGATTTTCTACAAAGCATCAGTAATTCAAATATTTCCAGATCCCTGTGCTTTTTGCTAGATCTGCATAAAACACTGTAATTTCCATTCACAAAGTATCTCTTCAAATACTTTACTAGCTTTCTTTTACAGTAGCTGTTTTAGGTTTGTCTCTGAAAACTATGACACCTGCATGAAGCAGACAACATTTGCCTATCTATGACTTGAATCACAAAGCTTTGACTTTTTTATTTTAGTCTGAACACTGTACTTTAACCACTCTTCATTTAAAAACTTAGTCTGTGTATCACCAGAAAGCTTAACAATAGAGACAAATCTTTTTGCTGCACCTCAGCCAAGGTTTGGGTTAAATGAAAGCTGCTCTACAATACTTAGTGATATAACCACTTTATTATCTGTCAAGACTAATTTTCCAGGCTTTCTTTGAGATATGGACCCTGCTTCAAACAAATGACTCATTTTGAATGTGCAAGTAATTCTGCTGAATTTTTGAAAGAGAAATTGAATCTCTGTGACTGATCAAATGACTAAAGGTAGGCACATGATACTAGCAAACAGCTAATGCTGTGAAAGTGAGCAAAAGCAAGGACTGTCAAAAACTATTCTCTGAAATGTTTCATTAAGAATCCTAATGTAAGATATTTTTAAATCCTTTGACCAATAATTATGAAACTGAAATTATTTGCAAGGGGAAAAAATGCAGTTCTGCTTTCGTAGGTGTGAGGTAAGTATATGAGGGCACAATGAGATGTAACCACCAGCTCTCCTCTGTGAAGCAAGAGATGAACTACCTTGGCAGTCTGTCTGTCTTCTTTCAGTGAGATAAGACAATTGATACAGAAGCTCACTTCAGCAAACATACTGGTTCACTCACAAGATTATTCAAATTCGCATTCTTAGCTGAGATCAATGAAAGAAGCAGGCTTGCAGATAGACAAAGCTTGCTCCAGAGTCAGATAAAAAGTCCACTAGCAGCTCGTGGACAAAATGGTTATGTAATGCCAAAAAACTAAATGACAGCTTGCAAAAAATTCTTGGAATGCTTAGTGGCACGCAGACATGAAACAGCGTGTTAAAAAAAATGTGCAGTCATCTGTGGAAAATATGCTTAAGTTATTCGGTGTTGACATTGCAATAAATAAATTAGAAGCAGATCTCTCAAATGTTAGTCCTAGCAGGCAGACATGCTTTGACAAGGTAGTTACTGGGATAAGCAAGATTGCATCAGAACTGGAAGTGTGGTATGCACAGTATTTCTGTGATCTTACAGCCAGTCAGCTGGTCACCACACAAGGGTTGGAATGGTTCTCCATAGGTTACAGGTAAGTTTTCCAGTTTCATCTAGGATAGACTGAATATTGTGATTTAATAGGAATGCTGTGCATCGTCACAGAAGAAATGTGGATTTGTTTTGCAAGCTTCTTTGCTAGCTCCCTAGTCTGGCTGGTAGTGAGAACTGTATGGAGACAGCATGGTGGGAGTAAGAAACGCTTCATATTGCTCAGCAACAGCTCAATGGGAAATTCTCATCCTAACAGATATAGATTCCTGATCCAACAGGGCCCCAAGAGTTCTACAGCTATATATACAGGACACTGCAGAAGGAGCTGTAAATGTCTCTTCAAGGGGTTGTGGAAACATACATTAGGTAGGGACATTAGGTTGTCCCAAAGCACAGTCTTTGATCATTCCTGACAGACAGCTGTATTGACTGTTACAAAGGATCTCCAATGGTGAACACTGTAGAAATTCTGCAGAAAATTTGTTCCAGTGTTTCACCACATTTCATCTGTGTATTTTTCTTCCTACTGCTTAAACTAAATCAGTTTTGCTACGTTTTGAGCTTGTTCACTTTCGGCCTCTCTCAGACAGCTAAGCATTTAGAAATTTGCAAATGTTTTCCTTCTTTTGAAAGCTAACAACCACTAAACATTCAAATATTCCATGAGTCCTGGACTCCTATTTTTATAGGCTCATTATTTTGCTGCATAAATTCAATATTATTATTATTCTCATTTTCAGATGGTGCCACATACTCCTATGCTGTCAGTTCCATCAAATGCTCTAGAACTAAAGAAACTGAGAAAGTTGTGTAACATCTCCTACACTGGAACATAAACTAACATATAGCAAATGAAACCAGGGAATTTTAATTGCCCATTATTGCTAGGTGTCTAGGTTTTCCAGTATTTTTCTGTTAGGCAGTAGGTAGCTGGTTTTGGACTCTGCACACTTTCTGTTCCAAACTGAAATGGAGAATTTTGTAGCAACGACTGCTGGTAGTGTCATGCCTTAGGATTTTCAGGATCTCACTTCACCACCTTTGCTCTGAATGCTATTTTATCTCCTGAGAATATCACACTTCCTCCCTCTCTAACTTGCTGCCAGTCCTTCCTCACAGGAAGAAAAAAGGTATTTCTTACGCAATTCCCCAACAAAGGGGAATTCCTGACTAGAGCTAGGCAGAATCCAACTGGGAAAACCCAAAGACTTGCAAAATCTGCTTAGTCCTGCAGCTTCCTATGGTTTAGAAGTAGTTTTTTCTCCTTCCAAACTGAATTAAAAAAAAAAATCACAGACATTCTTATGGTTATGTAGGTCTGATAAGCATCACATTTTGATTTTGGAAATGTGAAACTACAAAGATAATTGGTTGACAGATTTTACTCTCTTGCATGCATACATGTGCACAACAATCTATACCAATACTAGGTTTTAAACCAATACTAGGCTTTGACTGGCTATGAGCCATTTTAGATAGCTAAATTAGTGACAAAATAACTTATAAAGCTATGTTGGTAGCTTTTTGGATGCAACTTCCAAAATAGCCTTTGTCATATAGTCTATCTTGGCTCAGACCAGTAAGACTGAGGGTATTGGACTCAGTGAGTGCTGACTTTTCCAAAAGCAAGTTCTCAGTAAGGTATTGTGTTGCTTACAACACAGGATCTCTTGCCCTGGGAACGGTAAATCATATATTCACAATAATGCTCCAAAATATAGGTTTCCTCCCCAGTGCTAGTCCCACAGGCAGCTGAAAAGTTTCAAAAATCACTTGCTGTGGCAAGGTGGCTGCAAATTTGCACTCAATAATAAAATCTTAATTGTATATGAAGACGTGTGTTCCCAACAGTGGTAAGAAGGGGATCAATGTTTTGTATGTACATATGTATAGAATAAGATTAATATACTATAATTATAAATACAGACACACACATATAATTGCATGTGTATTAGCTATACTGTACTCTTACAATACTCTGTTATATATTACATACAATATCCTATGTAATATTTATAATAGAGATACAATACTACATGGTAAACATGTGATAAACATCATTATAATGCATACTGTGACCATAGAAAACCTCAGGAAGAGATATAACTATAACCCAAACTTACAAGGACAACTGCCATCCTGTGAGCACCTATCAGGATTTGCAGTATAGGACAGTTAGTGCACATTCCCACTCTCTTGGCTGACAGCACTATCCTGATTTAAAGGACAGAGTTGCATCATCCATCCTTTCTCTAGTAAAATATTTTCTCTTACTGTGTATATTCACTGTACCTTGTCTAGCTACACTAGTTCATACTAACAGACATGCAAACCCCATGCCTATGTGCAGGAGAGCAACCAAGAAAATGGTCTTAATTGTTACATTTTTAAGGCTAAATTGATGAGTCACATGTAACACTTGATACCAAATTGGCTGAAGTTATGCATAGTGACCCCCCCCTCCCCTAAGCCAGTTCAGTGTTAGCACCTGTGAAGTTCTTGCAGAGAGAGGATTTCCAGGGGTAGTGCTGCAGGGCTCATTGCACAGCGTTGTGCTCACAGCAGTTCAAAAGGCCTCTCAACAGTCCTCTGCAGGCAGCTACTGCTGGTGCTGGGGAAGCTGCACTAAGTACCACCCTCTTTTAGTTGGGGGTTAAGCTAGGCTAAGCATTTTTGAGAGAAGGAAACTTTTAAACACCTACTATGAGGTATATTGCATAAGTAACAAGAAAACACTTCTAGAAGCAACCTCTTGTGCAGTCAATGTTAAAAGAAAGATAGAAAAAAGATAAAAAAAAACACAAGGTAAGTCATAGCCTGAACATAAGATGAAAGGAATTTACAGTATTTGAAGAGGTCTGCTAGCAATATTATGCAACCATGTTTAGTTTGCACCCTGCAGTACACTCAGCATCTTGTGGGATAATAGGATCCTCTCATCTTTTATGGTTTGCTGCATTCTGGCTGTATCATCTCTAGCGTGTTTGCATTTCTCTAGTTTATTCCAGTGCACGTGCAGGGATGATGTGAACTGTGGTTGAAGAAACAACTTAGTTTCCGAATTCTATCCTCCAACATGAAGGAAACAAACTTAATTTGAAATAGTTTTGTTTGCATATCTACCTGCACTACAAAGAACTTGAAATATTTCTTAGTATTTAACAGTGTGGAACTCTTTAAGCCAGGAGTGTCAAACTCACGGCCCACGGGCCAAATCCGTCCCTCCACCTTGTTTTATCCAGCCTGGCACCCTGTTTCTACCAGCAGCAGCACTGAGCTCCTTGCCCCTACGCTTCTGCCAGCGCTGGTCACGTGTGCAGCGTGTGATGCGCCTTAGGCTGCAGGAGCGGGAGAGCAGTGGGATCCGTGAGTCTGACAGCCCTGCTTTAGGCCTTGAAGGTGCTGTTGAAATGTTACTATAGGTATCGATCTCCGCAATTGTTCTGTAAGGCACAACAAGTAGATACAACTTCTATTCTACAGACAAGGTAATTGTGAGGCTCAAAGGTTAGAGTCTGTATTTCTCAAGTTTGTGGTAAGTTTGACTAGACAGCTGCTTGTGTTGAGGTCTCAGACTGGGGCAAAATTAGAGGATATTGTTCAAAACTTGTATCTTAACGCTCAAACTTCCACAAGGATGGACTGTCAGATTATGAGTGCTGAGCAGTTGTTAGGATACTGTGTCTATTGGCTAAGATACAGCACCCTAGAACTTGTGTTTGCGGAGTTCAAAGCCATTTGGTCATGAAATTCTAGCTCAGTCTTTTGCCAATGCACTTCTTTTTACCCTTACAGTGTAGCGAGTCCCAACACATAGCAAATGGGGTGGGGAGAGCAAAGGATGGGGCATCAGTGCTGTGGATATCTGTAGGCTCCCAGAGTTTTGTTGTTCTTTGAGCAACTCTGCTAGGGTGAGAGCTTTTCCATTACCCTTTCTCGTAACCTCAATAATGTGTTGTGAGACTCTGAAGTCCTCAACACTGAGATTTCCTTTCAGGTATTTTAACAGGATCAGACTGTCAGCTTATGAAAATCTGGCCCTTAAGGTGGGTTTGGTTTTGAAACTCATTAACTGTGAATCACTTTTGGAAATCTTCCCTAGCAAGTATTGACACATAATATGCAGAAAACTGCATTAAAAAATAAGGGAAAATGGGTGAAATGAACAGACATCAGACATGCATTGGTTCTAAAAGTGTAATTACTCTCTGGAAATGTCTGGATGAGTTGTATTTTCTGTCCTGAATGTGAGACAGACTGCGGTCCTGTGTCCTTTCTGCAGCATGCCCTTTTGCTTTAAGAAGAGCTTAGGCAAACAGTAACATATAAAAGTCTATTTAGAAATAAGGGCTTTAAAATTAGAGTGGTGTATAATGCTGACTTGTTTGAAAAGCAACCCAATTAATAGACTTGTGGGTAGTAAGTAAGGTAAATACAATCAACTATGGAAAACAAAGATGTGGGGGAGAGAGGGCTCGGAGTGAAGTCGAAGAATAGAAAAGGAAGTTTGGACTTGTGTTCTAGCTTGATATTTTGTTAGCCAGCACGGATGGAAAACAGTACTCACCCCAGAGAGGTTCCTTTTACCTACTCAGTTTCCAATTCATGAATGATTTCTGTCAATTGTGTGCTGCCACAGGCCTGCTTAGGACATGATCTGTGTGCAACTGAATGTCATAGGAGAGCATAAGAAACTGGTTCCCATGCAGGAAAAGTTAAAGATGATTTTAAAACCTAGAGGTAGTTGGGTAATTAAAAGTTGCCAAAATCAAAGCTTGTGATTGATTTTAAAAAAACAACTATTTATTTCTCAATCAGAGCTTGAAGTATTTTTATATTTAACTTGTAGTATCACTTCAGTGAGGAGAAAGAGGCAGCTTCCCATTGTAACCTGTTCCTTGAATGCCCTGTGCTCCAGATCAAGATGCACAATTTTCTGCAAAGGTGGAGAGGTCCTTTGCTCTTCTTGATGCATTAGGTGTAAGCAACTTCCCTAAATAAGCTACTTCCAACTTAGCAACATAAATGTGTCTCTAACCTCAGGATAATTCAGAGGACATTGATTTGAGTGTAGTAAACTGTTTCCTGCATAAAGCTGTCCTTTCTGGACTGTAAGGAAGCCTATTGTGGGTAGTGACTGGAGTCAGAGGAGGTGGACACACTCCCCGTTGCCACCTCCTTTACTTCAGAAACAAGAAACCAGGATTTCTGACTTCTCCCAGCCCCTATCTTTCATTAATGAATTCAGGCAGCTGCCCTGTTGTGGGAAACCTTGATACACAGAGAAATTGCGAAGTGGCAGGAGTCCATTTCTGCACCATTTCTTCCAGTGAGCACAACAGCTGGTTTTCAATGTGCAGTGTTGTGCTGAGTGTGTGGTGATCAAGCTTTTCATGAGACTGTCTCTCAGTGAGATAAAGATTTGCAGCAGAAAAAACAGGTTATTCTTAACATGGCCTTGTGGGCTGAAAAAATTTGCATTTTACAGACCTTTTGTCTCAATGCAAGTGTTGACATAGTACTAGGATTTTTTTTTTCCTTTTCAAAATAGTCACAAAAGTTGGGGAGTGAAGAATTGCCAACTGTATTTTAAAGGAGCTGTAGCCATGGTAACTGAGTTACCTTCAGTTACCAAGGTAACAAATGCAGCTCAACTGCCTTGCTGTAAAGCCAGACAAATCTACTCAAAATCTGTTGATTTTAAGATGTTTTATAAATCGTTGAACTATTTTAGGCACTTAAATCCATAAATCAAAATGTCTTTTAAAACAACCAATACACTGTACTATTTATGAATTATTCACCCCATTCTTATTTCACCAACTGGATTTTTTTTCCTATCAATATATCTAGGCTTTCGTTTTTCTTATTTATTGTTTAGAAAGTGGTTCTTCCATCTGAAACAGATAATTCATACTATTGCTGGTTGTAAATCTTATTCATTGGAGAAACCCTAGCCCCCATCCAGTACTCCCTGGTCCAGTCCTGCGGTCTCTAAATGGAGCTTTATGTACTTCTGCCCTGAAACCACAAAATATGTTTCACTAAAAATTTGCTAATGAATTAAATCAATACAATTTGGAATGAGTTCCATCTCAAACAATCAATACAGGCCCAGTGATGTACAACAGGCAGGCAGGTAAATTGGTCTAAATAAATTTACTATTGATTTTACTTTTAAAACCAAATTAGGACATTTATAGTCTTACCAAATAAGATCAACTGCAACTTATGCAAAGCAGCTTATTCCTAGGTTTGTCTTTTCTAATACTAGTGCCTATTACTATTTATACCTCAGTAACTTTTATTCCTGGGGTAGTATGGGTATTTTCTTGGTCTGAAAGCATGGTTTGCCTATTATTAAAATAGGTCATGTTTTTTCAGGGTTTCCCCTTATTAGATTGTTTTCACTAATAATTTGTGGTAGCTTCTGCTTGTTAGTGAACACTTAAGGACTGCATAATTTAGTGTAAGCTATGTGATAAGTTTACACATCTGTGACCTAGTATGGATGTGCAATGAAGTCAGGACCTGCTTTCTGACCGTGCCTCTGGCAGCACGGGTAGTTTGGCTGGGTGCATCAGCACTCCATCTTAACTTTCTTCTCTCCCATCTTTATGCTCCACTTTGTAGACTTTGCCACTGGCTTGTGTGCACAAGGAAAAAGAGAACCTTGTAGGAGAGCACTTTTTACCCCAGCAGAGCATCGTGCCGAGACTTTGAGTTCCTTGACTCTGGAAGGAGCATATACTGGGACACGCAGTCCAAGGTCATCGGAGCTGCCTGAGCATAGAGAGCTTTGATCTGGAAGGAACATAGCCATGACATTGTGCCAAAGTCTGTATGATCTGCCATTCCTAATCTGCTAATTTGGAGGTGTTTCCTCTGCACAGATGACTCATTCAGGGACATGCAGCGGGCATATGCCTGGGAGGGGAGCAAAAGGTAGCTCTTCAGAAATGCACCGTGCCTGCTGCATTCGTTTCCTGTGTTTATGGCCATGTTGTTTCAATAGTTATGCAAAAGCTTACAGTCTGAAAGTCAGATTCTGAGTTAATGAAAAGCTGAGTTGTAGGAAGTTCCCTCTGATCTATTTAGTTTGAGTAGTGGTGTCAGCAATGCTTTAAGACTGGCAAGGCTAAGAAGCTGCCTTAGAAAGTCTCCATAGATATTTAGGCAGATATCATGGGATTTAACACAGTTGTTGGATTTTGAAGGTGCTCCGCTTATTTTCTCTGGACAATATATGCTTGCTCATGAACGTGACGTTACGGTCCTCCGATGTTCTTGTGTAATGACCATTAGTATGAGTCATTCCCCTTGCTGCTTGCTCAGAAAATCCTATTAATTCTTCACATGCATACACAAGTCCCATTAGTATAAAAGATGATTAAATCAGTGTTGCTTTAGCCCTAGCTTTTTGGCATATCTGATGAGATATCATTCTTACAAATCTTGGAAGTGAGAAACACTAAAAGGTGTATTTTGTACCTCCTGCTGCACTGGGAGGCCTTTCCAGGGCATTATAAGGGATGGACTTTTCTTCATTTAAGTGAGAATTCCAGAGAATTTGTTATTCCTATTTACATGCCGCTTTGTTTTGCTCAGCTTTTCCCTCCTTGGTCAAAGTGCTCTTCAGCTGTAAACTACTTTTTTTACCTCTTCAGTCAGTTGCCTAGTAAAGATGGATAAATTGAGTTGGTTCAATCTATCTGCTTAGTTTCAACTATTTCAGCCTTCAGAGGTCGATGTCTTTTGGGTTTAGTGATGATTGCCTAAAAGATAAGGAAGGGAAATGCTGGAATCTCTTCAAAGCTCAATTTAGAGTGGAATATTTTTATCTTGACTATTAACCCTTTCCCTGATATTTCAATTGACACTTAAATGTTATTATTGTTATTAATGGGGATAATTTGCTATTATGCGCAGACATGTTTAAGTTGATAGCATTTCATAAGGATTTTACTTCTCAATACCACAATTTAAAAATTCTAGTTAGTCTTCCAGTTCGTCTGCCTTTCAGACCTACTCAACAAGCAGCTCAAGTACAAGATATTCACTTGTTGGCTGCAACTGTTGCAGTTACCCAGCCCTCCCCACCACCAACCAGACAGACAAACTATATCAAGATAGCTGAGCTGTCTGAACATAAAAAATATGTAGACTGATTCAGTGGCTCATGAATAAAGTACCATACAATGCTTTAATTACAATGTCACGCTCTCGTAAGTGGACTTGAATTTCTGACTTCCTCTCCAGGATTAAATATTTTCAACATTGACTAGAGAGGTTCTCTTCCCAGCTCTCACTTGGTTTAATGGTAGCCACATGGCTGAACTTTCCTCTCTAGGCTTTGAAAATGCTGGTTGGCACTGTTACTTAAAAGATATTTGGGAAGTGGCCTGGTTTCATTAATCCCATGGGCCAGGGACCTTGATGTGAGGTGGTCATTAAGGTATGGGCTAAAATAGAAGGTCATTGGATCAAAGCAGAGAAGTATTTTTCCAAAAAAAGCTCGTGCAGTAGAAGGTAGTATCTCAATAACTATTAAAACCAGGGTTAACTGCTGATCTCCTGCTGAAGGGCAACACTGCAGTTTCCTTCCACTCCTCACACAAATAATTTCATAACTGCTGATTTTTCTAAGTTATAAATGGATGTTGGGTTGACCCTTCAGGACACAGTCTAGTAAGCAGAAATTCAGATAAAGCCTCTGGTTTGTCATAATTTTCTAGCGTTTGGCAAAAGTGTTAGGGTGGAAAACAACATGGAGAACTAGAGCCCCTTGGCTAATGATGAAGAATCGTGGCTACGGGAGCTTCCTTGATGTGCTGTAATAGACAATCTCAGACTCCAACCTAGTCTCTGCTTGGCATTGCCATGGCTGCCTTATTTTGACCCTCTATACTTCTTCTCTTTATTTGACTTGTATGTGCAGTTACTTTCTGCATTCTGGGATCCCTTTCTCATCTGTGCATGTGTGTGTGAAAGGGGAGGAGTATTTGTTCTTGGGTCCTTCTGCTATTTCAAATACAGAATTAGACTGGAGCCTTCTGAGAAGGCAGTGAATTCTTACAACATCAGGGATGTGTATCGCTGGCTTAAAAAAGAGTGCTGATACAAAGCCAGTCTGTATCTGGGAAGACGAAATCCTTTTGCTTTCTCCGACTCTGAAAAAGATTACTATTGTGAGGAAGCAAATCAATATGAAATGGGGAGAAGGTGGTGCGTCTAAATGGTTTATAACAGGTAGCTTTAAAATAAGGGATCTTTTTCATTCCAGCAAGCGGATTTACAGAAGCTGTTGTTAGGTTTTTCTGGCAGCCTTTTTTTCCTGTGTGTACTGCAGTACAAATAGCAGCTTCTCTAAATTGCCTTCAACAGGAGCTTCACCAGTACTGCAGTGACTGTACCTCTTGTGGGAATACCTGCTGTAGCTTTCAGCTGGCTGGTTTGGTGGGCAGGTTAGCAGCACAGCCCAAGCCTGCCAGCTGCTTGCCTAGAGATTTCAACGTGTTCTGTAACTAAAGCATAAGGGATGATTTTTTCTAATAAAAGCAAGTGCTTTGAGGGAGCAGGTATTTCTATAGGTTGAGTGCAAGACTAAGCTTTCAGTTCTCTTGTTTTTCTGCAGCCAATTTCCCTTTCTCTTTATTCTCGGGATTTCATCCTACACAGCTGCGCTGAGCAGCACTGTGCATGTAAGTGGGAAGGAGCAAGTGAAGGAAACAAGGAAACATGACATTGCACTGCTTAGCTCTCTGCTGCTTGGCAACAAATAAATACTACTTGGGAGTGACAAGAGTAAGACTGAAAGGAAAAGCAGGTAGCTGAACTGAGTTATGATTTGACACAAATATATATATTCTATGCCCTGCTCCTTACTCATTTATTTAAAAACTTATAAACGGAAGAATAAGGAACTGAGATTATTCCATGCCCTGGCATTCTTTTTTTTGACAACATAGAATTTCCATTTAGTGTATACTCAATAGTATACTGTCTTGTGCATTGAGCAAGGACTGCACAGGTGTGATGAGATATGGTTTTCCTTTCCACAGTGATGGAGATGTCTAGATACAGATTACTTCATGAACGTGATAGAATTTTGTTTGTCTTTGGCTGCCCAGCCTTCATCATTGATTGTTTGTTTCGTTTTCTTTTTTTTTTCCTAGCAAATCTTATTAGGTAAATCTGTATTGTTAAGCACTTCGCTTGGAGAGGGCTATTTGCAGAGCTCTCAGCTAAGCATAAAAGGGGAAAATATGCCATATTTCTTCCCCCTGAAATCAGCAAGGTCAAGCTAGAAATGACAAGGTGCTCTGTGGCACTGAGAAAAGAATGGGGAATTAAATATAATTATTTTGGGTCTAACTAGCTTGTAAAGAAAGATTGTCAAAGTAGACAGCATATTAAAACAGAATCTTCACCACCATTTCACGTAATCATCTAGAACATGCCATTTGAGACTTACAGAGCATTCCAGAGACTCCCTGCTGCCAGGTTTGCACCTGATGGCATCTGCATTGCTCACTGGAATGCCCCAAGCTGATCATCAGCCCACCTTCCCCACAATGCCCCAGTGAAGAATGCCACTGGATCTCCCTTCACAAATCTCACCCTCAGTTTCTCCAGTTGTTCCTTGCACCATGGAATTAGATTAGCCAGTTTTATGCCTTTACTATTTGCAAGTGACACTTAATTTTTAGTCTGCTAAAAACCTACCGCACAAGGTATGCTTCTGGCAGTTTTTGATATTAATGCTTTGTAGACTCTGAAATGTGTGACACTACTTACCAGATGTCAGAAAATAAGGGTTATTTTTCATCCATTATGATGGGCTTTGTTGCTTTAAATAAAAGAAAAAAGTGTGCGGGGAGGGATGTGTGTGTGTGTGAGAAGAACATCAAATGTAACCAAATTATCCTAAGTTAAAGAAAAACTGTGGTTAGAAAACAATCCATTAGTGAGGAAAAAAAAGCACTTCTGAAAGCTTTTTTTAGACTAGTGTTAGGTTTTAGTATTCAGTGATCATCTCTAGAAATCAGTTTTTGAGTTGTAAGGCCACATTTAGAGTGTATGTAGTAGAAGCAACTCTATTGGATTTGATGCTTTCCTGTTGGCATTGAAGGTCACACTTCTGCTGTTGTTTTCTGTACCTGGAGCAAGGTGTAAAGGGGCAGCAGAATTCCTGAGTAAAACTTCGGTTTGAAACGCCATATCTGAAAGTTTGGAATAAGTGTCTATATTGATTTATATTAACAAAAGCACAGTTAGGTAGGATCTGATCTGCTCACACAAACCTCAATCCAGTGGAACTTATTTCTGCAGTGTTGAGTCAAATTGCAGAACTGGCCTCTCAGTTTAATAACTTTTTGTGCTTGACTACTGGTAGGTTTCTGACTTAATTTAAGGAGGAGAACAGCAAGTAGTTGGAGAGAGGAGAAGAAAAAGACTGATATTCTTCCCTAGGAATCAACGGCAAAGACAAATAGTTTTGTATTAAACAGGTTTTCCCATGAGCATAACTCGAAATGATCTACAAAAGAGGTAGGCTACCATTAATTCCCCTTCTGTGGATGGGGAGGACTGAACTGCAGAGATGAAATTGGTTTTGAAGTGAAGTGAATTGCTAGTGAATTGTACGTGCTTCTAGGAAATAAATAAATGCAACCCAGAACTTCGTGTGGGACATTGATATGGCAAAAATGTCCCTTGAGAGCAAGTATTGCTTTTAAGCTGCAATGTCAGTGAGCATTTAGGCATGACTAAACATGATTCATTAAGTCTGTTTCTTTGAAAATTCTGTTAAGATAGAACTTGTAAATGGGGCAGGAGCCAGCCAGCTTCTAAATGGAGGAGCACTGTGGCTTATGATGCTTCTATTCATTTGCTGCATCAATGGTACAGCTCAATGGGACACTAAAAGAAAATGAAAGCATCTGTATTCAGTAACTTTAGCCTGTTAGACATGTTTGGAATCTAGGGTCATTCAGAAAGCAAAGGTCTGTAGTCTGTTTCATGCTAGTTTTAAATTAGAACAAGAATACTCTTATGCACCTCCAAGGACACTGCGTCTCCAAAAATAAATAGGGTTTTCTGGCTTATTTTTCCCTGAGTCATTATTTAAAGAACGGGTGAGACTGGTGAAAGATATGGGCTTTGTGTCACAATGTAATTTGTAGACTTGTAATGCATTTAAAATAACACAGTTATGATCATAAATCCAGCAGATTTAAGGAAAACATTTTATTGTGTCTAAGGCTGCATTCAAGGTGCAGTTCTCAACTACGGGCTTAAAATTATATACAGTGTGTATGTTTTGTCTCCTCAATGTCCACATCAGACCAAATTATGGTGACAAAAGAGGTTGGTGAGATAATAGGAATATCACAATGGAAGCTAACTTAGCCCCACAGGAAATCAATTCCCAAGTAGCTATTAGTGAGTGATGAGACAAACTGTACGCGTGTGTGCTGTGTTTGTGAGTCTGCTCTCTGGCTATATTCTGGGAAAAATTCAAGTTTTGCTGGTGTGCAGAACAGATCTTATAGAAATAGTTAAAGACTTTGCAAACTGGATGACCACAATTTTCTTGGCAGACTGTCCTTTTAACTTGGGCATCAAGATATTCATAATAGACTTCTTTGTCATAGAGTGTTATACTTATAAAACAGTGCGCACACTTTTTTTTTCCTCTTAAAACAGAAAAGAAGTTGTTTCTTCTAGAGTGGCTGAAGAAAAATATTATGGGGTTTGTTTTTTCTTTGCACAGGACCATGTAGTTAGAAGCATATAAAGACAATTCAAGGAATGCTCTCTTTTGTGGACAGTTTATTCTTATTCACATGGGAGAATAAGAAACCAGTGTATGTCATTACTTTTGCAATATATCAGTATATAATTTTTTCATTGTACCCCAGGGGAGATGACTTTACTCTGAAGTGACTTGCTTGAGTAAAATAAGAAGCTTCTTGCGGAGTCAGGAGCTTCATGCAAGTCTGTGGTGTTCACTGCTTTAGCTGCAAGACTATTATTCTGGTCATATTTTCCCCTTTTCACACAACACATCCACCTAGGCCAGAATCATGCTGCTGTTGAAATCAGGAGATGTTCTGTGGCTTGTTTGAGTACCTGGAAAATTCAACTTGTGGCATCCATGCAGCAGTGAATCGTGTGCTCTGTCCAAAGCTATTTGCAGTCACTAGCACAGTTGGGAACCATTCATTATTGAGCCAGACTTACTCATAAAACCTCAATCTATAGCTTTTCCTTTTATCAGTTTTTTTGTCATGTGTTTGACACTGAATTTGTAGTGCATGGAAAGTTTATCCTTTCCACTTGTACTCAACTAAATACATTTTGTAGCAGCTGTTGAAGTGATTAAAAAAATGCAAGTTGCTGAGGAGATGGAGAAATACTTTTGTGTAGTGCATTGGGTGCATGTTGGTGGTGAGTGAAAACATTGGACAATTCATCTGGGATAAACCTGTGCTCGGTAATAAGAGTCAAAGCTCTCACACCTGCAAATGTAGCACAGAACTCCAGAGACCCTATGTCTATCTGTTGAAATGGAAATTTGGTATACTTTGAGAACAGAACTAGCGGATGCCATTTTTCATTCTTTTGGGTAGTGTAGCAAGGGATTGCAGTGGTATCCCTCTAAACTACTACCAAAACCTAGCAGTTTGGTCAGTCCCCTCACTTCTGAAGAGTAGCTGTCAAATATTTGATTTTGCCAGGCATGAGGACTAGAACATCAAATAAGTCCTGGTTTCATCCCCTCTCCATTGCCTTATTTTTCCAGGGAATATGCACTCAAATACATGGAGCTTGTCAGAAATCCTGGCCCTTCACAGTAGACAAATACCTATCCTTTTAAACCAGGTTCCTGACTCTCATACCATGGGTCTCCTGAGGGCAGAACGCAATCTCCCATATTTATGGGGGACTGCCAAGAACCACCATCAGTGAGGCAGGCAGTGAAATTCCTGGGCAAGCTCAGGGCTGGCTAATGCCAGTGATGGAGGAAAGCAGCCAGTTCCTGGTTGGAGGGAGATGGGGAGTTGGCAGTTGCTGATTTTTGCAGGGAAGAGAGAGGCAGAGTCAGAGCAAATTTAAGTGTACAATACATGATAACCAATTTCCACATCACAATTCATGAGGCAAGTTGGCATTGTTAACTTCAGCTTCAAAACACTGGATTTCATCTGTTACTAGGTCTGTGCAACAAAGATACCTGTGCCCTCCTCTGTTGTCCTCCCCTTTATGCTGATCTATATATCCTTGAGAGAACAAATGCTGCAACAGCAGGGCTATAGTGTCATTCGGATAGGTTTTGGTTATGCATGCAATGTCCAAGGCCTTTTTCTTTATTAGGTTACAGCTGGCATTAGTTTTTCACTAGCTAAACTAGGGCATTTGACAGCAGGCAGCAGAAGACAAACTTCATAGCTAATACTTTGCCTGTCTACTGATCATCTCTACAAACTAGGAGAAATATCTAAGCTTAATAGCTCTACCTAAGCTCATGTATCCAATCATCAGAAGAGTCTACACTGATCTTCCACTGAGACTGAGGCAATTCAGCCCTCCTAGCTGTTACCTGAAGAACCCTTGTGTTTTTCCAGCATGCTGTAGCCTTGTTAATCATTGTTAAATAGGAACTGGTGGTGATGTGGGGAAGAAGGGCTTACTGCAACAGGACCAGAACTGCTGCAATTGCATGCACAAAAATGAGTAGTTGACTGTGGAAGCAGCAACCCCTCAGCTGTTCTCAGATCTCCCAGACACAATCTCTCAACATAGAGGTTCAACCACCTACCCCTGATCCATGACTTATTTCAAATGGCTTCTGCTTGACACCATCTACCTTCTCCAAGCAGATATTGTCACAGCATCTTATGTCACAAGTTCTGCATTGGATAAATTGTTTTGTGACTCCATTTGACAAAAATGTTCTCTCCTTAATTTTCCTTGAAGCCACAGCAGAATTTGTATCAATGTGGAGCTCAGTAGGGGAGTGACTAATAGCTAGAAGGGCTCAGTGTGGAATTGAAGTGGTGATTTCTGTGGAGAGAGTGGTAAGGCAGCAGCAGAGAAAGGAGGGCTATCTGTGAGCTTACTCTGAAACAGCGAATATACACAAGTGTACTGGAGTGTAAATAAGTGTTGGGACACAAGCCATTTGCATGTTTGTTTTTATTATAGCTAGAAAAGCTGCATTATCTTTTTATGCCAGTCTCATGTTTGTTCTCAGGTCAGCTTCCTGACAGGAAAACAAACTGTGGCTGGATTGTGTTTTGCTCTGGGCTGTGTAATTCTGAACAATGATACTCGTTCAAGCACTGTGATACGTACACCTGGCAGCCCATGTTGCATGCTTGTGATCTTTGAAAAGCTGTTGTCTGCTGCTAAGCTAAGCGTGTGTAGCAATACAAAGAAACACTCTTCACCTGTATTAAAGCAGTGAGCAGACTAATTAAATTGGGAAATAAGCTCACCAAATAGTGGAGTAATAAAAAATAATCCAACTTGCTGGAGAAATCTACAGTAAAGAAATTGCCACTTGGTAACTCTGGAGAAAGGTCTCCCATGTATGTACTAATTTACTCTTCCTCCTCACTTTCTCACGTTTGATTATGATGAGGAGCACCCACAGCAGACCATTTATGTACTATGGAGCGGTTAGATTTATTTGAGGATCTTTAGGGATAGAGACTTTATTTTCCCAAGAACTTTTCTGTGTTACCTTAGGTGAAAACAATTCTTATGCAACTTACTAAAAGAAAAACCCAAAAAAACAACAAATCAAATAAAAACCCCCAAATCAACAAAACAACAGAGCTTTCATCCTTTCCGCATCTTTATATATTGGCAAGACATTGTAAGGATCCAGTTGGGTAACACAGAAGTGAAGCCTCTCAGCATCTTAGTGCTTCCTATGCTGAAAGCAATTTACATGGATTTAAGTGAGTGCTGACAAACTGATCCTTACAATTTATTTCTGAGGTTGCTGGATAAGAACCATTACCTTATGTGACAGAACAGGAAAGAGAAACACATGAGGGGCAACAGTAAACCCTGAATTATGGGAAAACCAAGAGAATCCAGCTCATCTTGTGTTGCTTCAAACAGCCTTGAATTTCATTTCAGTTCCTGGTTTTAACACCACAGAGCTGCACTTAAAAGTCTAAGCACAGACAACTGGATAACTTAATAATAGCAAACCATCTTTGGACTATCTAAAATCACAGCAAAATTGCAAAAAAAGGCTCTCAGAAAAAGTAAAGATTCCAAAACTCAGTAATCACAAAAATCACAGAAAGTGACAAGTCTGTGTGCCTTACGGGGTCTGCAACAAACACTACTCTGAGCTTTGTGTTAATGTTATGCCCTGTAAAACTAGAAGAGGCCCTGGAAGACCCACAAAAGATGTTCTGTGGCCTGGCCTGGACAAGTTAACACTGGCTCTATAATTACTGTGTTCGTTCTCCAGACTGGGCACTTCAAAAATCTATTAAGTGTGCTGCCGAAGTGCAAAATGGGACCTGTTTAAGTTATTTTTCTGGCTTGCTAAAGGAGTCATCTTAGCAGGAGCTTGTAAGTATTACTTATCCTGTTGAGATTCCATTTCTTGGACCCTTATAGTTGAAATTGCTTTCGCAAACCAGCCATTTTCCTCAGCTAGCACTACTGCATTATTAATGTACTTGCCTTGCTCCAGGAAGACATTTTTTGCGTGTAAGATCAAGTTTAGGTGACAGGCTTTCATGACTTTTTTCTTTTTTTCCTTTTTTGGGGGGGAGGGGGTTGGAAGGCACTGTAAGCTGCTACTACTTGCTGGCATTTTAAGCTTTTATTTTTCATCATTAAATCTCCATCATCTGCTAGAACTTAAGTCACGATGGATGAGCTACTGCAAGTATTTGCCAGGCTGCTCAAGCATGTTACCATCTACATACGTACTCCTAGGTGCTGCACTCCACATGTGCCTCCCTGGGTTTATATTTCACTTGGGCTCCAGTTGTTGTTATTCCAAAAAAGCAATGACAACAAAATATATTAAGACTGTTGCTAAGATCAATGGTAAATTTTCTTTGTTACTGACAAAAATAACTACTGCTACTACTTAGTAAATGCACATCGTGACAAACCCTGACAGGAAAAACATCTCTAAAGAGGTGAGTTGGAAGAGCAGCCCAGAAATGTGAGATGTGCTGTGCTCATGTAGCAGGAGGTTAAGCGCAGAACCTGCTGGTCTTCTGATCTGGCAGGACAAGAAGCTCAGATGTCTGGAATGGATTCAGTTAACAGAAGTTGCATTATTTCTTTCACATTTGCTGTCATTAAAATAGAATTTAATCTGAGGTAATGTGGCTTTTTGTGCAGAACGAGGAAGCGTTTTTAATAATTTCTTGCATTATACTGCACCTTCTCTCCATGGATATTGAAACACTTAATGGATTAAATAAGAAACCCAACTATCATAGGAGATTCATAGAGCATCAAAAGCTGTTATCAAACCCTAATGACTTTTGTGTGTCATCTGAGCAATTCTAGGTGACTGGGAGCACCCCAGACCCAAGGCAAAGGTAAAGAAAAGTTGATTGGTTTAAATCCACTTCGGTATATTTAAATCATAAAGCTGGGTAGCAGTGACTCTGGTGGTGACACACTAAGCTGTGGTAATATAATGTGGTTTGGAGGTATGTTCAGATAATCACATGGCAACAAGTACCCTTTTCCAGAGGGAGATGGTGGATGCCAAGCAAATAAAGGCTGTATTCTAAAATGAGCTTGTCTCTGCTTTCAGAGTCCAGCAAATTTTAAAGTTGCACCCAGAACACTAGGGGGTACTCTTAGCTTTTCTCCTGTAATGGAAGCTGAGCTTTTGCTGCTCCCAGTTGTTAGGGATGAGTCATTCAGAAAATTCTGGCTTTGTCCATATTTACAGGTGGTGACAGCCCCAGAAATAGATTTGAGGGTGTTATCTGCAGGAGCTGGGATTTTTGTAAGTGAACCAAAGTGGATTATGAACATGCCATTTCTGAGGATTCCTCACAAAAAATGACCCTGTATAACTTTGTAAGATGCAAATGGATGTATTCAGGTGTTTTAAAATAATGACTTCAATCTAATCTGAGAATTCAGTCATGCATTTTGTTCCTCCGTATCTGCACTTGCTTTTTGTGACAAGCTACAAACAGCTACTTCTTGGATGTCATTTTCTAAAGGTTTTGTGAGAAAACGGGGCTGGGAATAGCACTATCAGACGGAAACATCAGACATCCTTTCCAGCATGTAGTGAAAGACTGAGTAACTTAACCAACATGGGATTCTAATTTCCCATGAAAGGATACCTGCTGCAGACCGAAAAAAAAGAGACGGAAAGGGGGGAAGCTCAATTCACCTGAGTAGCTGATGATCGGCATTACTGGGAGTTGTGTATGTGCATTAGAGGGAGAGCGTGTCCTAAGGTCTCCAGAGCTGTCACGAAGGAAGTGTCAGGGTGCCCAGGCAAGCAGAATGCACAGAAGGGGATCTGCAGGGTTGCCGCTCTGGCATAACGGTTGACTAGAGTTGTCAGTTAGGGGTAATGTGATGTAAGCATTAATAAAAAGCCACAACAAAAAACCTTCATAAAATCCCTGTCAGGAGCAAACACTTATTTTTAAGTCTTTCACACAATATGCGGCACAACTATTTATATTTTTAATGCCATCATGTCCTCCTTTCTCTCCCCTGCTCATGCCCCCTTGGCCGTGTCCATGGAGAACAGCACTCCCAACTGACTTGCATCTGTCAGATTTTCCTGTCCTGGACTCCCCCTTCCCTTTCTGCCATTTGTTTGAGTTTTGATCCAGGGCAGTTGGAAGCCTTGTCCCTCACATGCCGTTTCAAAGTGCCAGGGACATAAGATATGCTGCAGGCTTAGAGTATGATCCAAAACCTTTTGGGCTTTTGGATCAACTCCTCCTGTTTTAAAAACTGGCAGCAAGGCTGGGGACTCTGTGCTGAGCAAGCGTGGCTTCAGGTCACTGATTTATTTGTTCTTATGAAGTACCAATCCATGTAGCTGTGATGGCAGTAATCTCTCAGGCCTGTTGGCTTGCTCAAGAAGAATGCACGCAGAAGGATTTTTAAACAAAACATTTTTTTTCCCCTTTCCTTCTTTTTCTTAACAAATTGTGTGTTGCAAGGCCGGGGTGGGGAATTACTGTCCAAACTACAGCCAGGTCAACGTAGCTGCTTCAGAAAGATGAAGAAAATAACCACCAAGAGCAGGAGCCTTCGGGCTCTGAGAGTTCTGAGCACTCCTTCTGAGCTTGCTGTTCCCTTGTTTTCTTCTGAGCCCCTGCTGATCGTAGTCTTTTCTTCTCAACTCCTTACACTTTAGCTTATTAGAAAAAGTTTCTTGCTTCTGTTATTTCAAAATACGGCCGGTGACCTTTCTCAGGCTTTTCTAGGCACTTCCCAGAGAGCAAAGGTCTCACTGCTGTGGTATGGGATGCCAAAACCCAGAGCTCTGATTAGCAGCCTCCAGGGCAGCCTGCGTGTCCTTTTCACTGAAGTGGGACTGGGCACACTTAATTTCTGTCCCCCTCTCCAGCCCTGCTGGGATGGCATGGCAGAGCTTGCCAGTATCCTTAGGGACAGAGTTACATTAACAGGACTCCTGGGAATTTCAAGCATCCCTTATATATGCTTTAGCAGAGCCATAGCTGTGTGATGTGGGGCAGCCTGGGGTTGGCTGTGGTTTTCAAACAGCTCTCGGAGCATCCTGGCTACTGTAAAGCAGCAGGAGTCGTCTGTGGTGCCATTCCCCCCTGGCCTCCCAAATCCAAGCAGCTGCTACTGTTTGTGTTGTGGTTTTGGGGTAAACAGAAGAGCCTCTTCCCTCCTAATTACATTTAAACAATGTAAGAAAAAAACAAAGTAGGCAGGATATGCTCTAGCTTGGCTGAGGAATTCTGCAGCCAGGCTCTCTGCTGCAGTTCTCCTGCCCTGTGCTACAAATCTATCTCAATTATGATACTGAGTATTTTCCCCTTCTCCTCTGACTTTTATACAGATTGCCAATGGTAGCAGATTTTGCAGTACAACAACTTTTCCCCCTTTTCCTTCCGCCCCTATCTTGTTTTATTCCAACAACTAGTTTAACAAAGACCTTCAAATCTGGGGTACCTGAAGGTGTATTGAAGGAAAGCAGTTATATTTTTTCTTACGTAGTAAGGCTGTTTAGTTTTCCTTACTTTTTCATTAGCCAAAGACCTAAAATAGACTAAAGAATTTAAAACAAATAAATCTTAAATCAAATCATAAAAGTATCACAAATAGATATTTGGCATAGGCTATCCACATCAAACAAAGATAATGAATCAGAATAAAGAGGAGAAAGTAATTGCTTTCATTTTCTATGCTATTCGTATGAATGCCACAGATTAATATATTTTACAGGATTTGGAAGGCTTTCAAAAGCCAATATTGCGGTGGGATCATCCCTATAGCAATATCTCAAAACAGCTGTTACTAGAGAGTGTGTGAATAAAGTGAAGTATGTTTTCTAATTAGTTTCAAGTTTATCTCTGTTCTGCCTAACCACCTCTGATATTCCATCTCAGCATTAAATGCTTCCTCAGATGGATAAGGGCAGAAGAAATGAGCAACTGATTATCTCCTGAACACATTTTGGACTTAAACTCTTCTTCTCTCTTATATTTATAGTAACTCCTTTCACATAATTAGCAGATCTGTTTCATTTTTGGAGTAGATTTTCATATTCAGTTGCCTAAAGCTCTTGCAGGGGAATATGAACACTCAGTTGCTTTCCCAAAACTGACATCTGCTCAGGCAATGCAAGGACTTGAATTGAATGTTCAGCTATCCTTTTGTATTCTCAGCTCCCAAGCAGGCACGGTTACTATTTTCACATGTGAAAATGAGTCTGGTGTATTATAACAATAAAGACACATTAAAGCTAAGCACCAGAAATTAAATTCTTCTCTTTAAGAGATATTGTTTCCAGACTTACAGACGTAATTTTAAATTATCACGTGGTAGCCCCCTATACTTCCAATGAAATAATCATGAAGTAGAAACATATTTACAAAACTGCTGCAGTACGAATAAAAAACCAAGACCTGTGAACTGGAGTTTACATACAGCAAGATGAGGCACTCAACTGACAGAAGTAATATGTATGGCACTTGCAAAAATTTCAGGTTCACCTTGCTTTGAATTGTCATGCTGGGCATACACAACGAATAAGGACTTTTTCAACTTTCGTCCGAAATGTTTCTGCCATCAATAAGCAGAAGCAGTACACCTCACTTCAGTATGCAAATTGGGGACCATTTTAGATATAATTTTAAAGCATATTTAAATTCACGATTCATATTGTGAAACTATCCTCCCTGGTAATGTAGTACCTATCTCCATGATAGTAATAAATGCAGAGTATTAAATGAAGAATAGTTTTGGGTTTTGGTTTGTTGGGTTTTTTTTAAAGCAGGTTCCACTTTGCAAATGCAAAGCTCTCTTTTAACTTCAGAAAACTTTGTTTTTAAGGTTTTCACAATTGAAACATATATTGAAAAGTGCATGTGTTACACAGAAAATTAGGATGGTTCTTTTGCTATGGAACCAAATATGGGAAAGTTAGCATTTATTTTTGTAGGTTTTCTTTTTCTGTCCAAAGCCATTCTTCTTACCTTTTTCCTATTGTTTCAAGTTGTCTTGAATCGCAATTTTAATATTGACAGAATGCAAGAGGCATCTCTAAGTGACACCAATGCACCTTCATAGATAAAGTACTTGGAGAGCAAAGATTTTTGAAATGAGTTTGAAGAGATCATAATCTAAGCTGGGGTTAGAGGGTGCTGTGAGTGGGTTATTTGTGGTGGTTGTGAGGTTTTGTGTGTGAGTGGAGGTCCACTGTGTTGACTTATATTGGCTGACAATCTGATTCAATACATTTTGAGATTTACTTCTGATAAAATTTCATCCTCAGTCAAGCTCTCCTATTTGTGCAGTGTCCAGGGTGTAGGGTAGAAATGATTGTTTCCCCCCTGCTGTCCCTGCTTTTGCTAAATATTTAGTGGTCAGTGAATCTTACCCTTCATTTGTTATCCCCTTTCCTTCCTTAGGCTTTCTTGGTTTCCCTCTGGTCTTTGGTGCCAGTCCCTTGAGGCTGCTAATCATAGTGTTGCTTTCCCTCAGTGTTCCTAGTCAGACTTTCTGCCTTCCCCCTGCTTTAATGAAACCACTACAGCAAAAGCTGTCCCTGCTGCTTAATACGAGGTTCAGTAGTGCTGTGATTTCACCTGGCTCTCAACACCTAGTTAAGAGTCTGCTAAACACTTCAGAACGTGTAATGTCAAACTGGTGCTGACAATATCTAAATACCTTTCTAATTAGGAGGCAGGCGCTACACTGGGCAGTTGAGGTGACAACAGAGAATGAGTTTGAATGTAAATATGTAACCTTCAAATTTTAGAATATGTGCTGTATTCTACAGGAATATTAAGAATACATGCTAGCATTGATAGCGTTCACCTTAACTATCAGACTTAATTCCTATGGTTCAGAAAAGTCCTTACATGGATGTCATTGCCAGTATACTTAGAGCTAGATTGTGTTTTGAAAAGTTATCAATGTCAAGCCATTTTTTCAGGCTGGGGACACAAATTCCATGACTTGTTTTGTCTCCAGGATGACTGCAACAACCTTGGTAATGAACCTCCCTAGAACAATGGACATGAGTTTTTTAAACAAGGCAACAAGCTTGAAGTCAACCATGCTCTCCCCTTCTTCCCATGAATTATTTGGCTTCTCAAGGAAGAAACTGAGGTACAAGGAAAGTGCCATTTCCAGAAGCTGATTTTTAAATATCCAAAGTCTAAAGACAGCAGTAAGTAAATGAACTGAAATTAATGTCATCCATTTATTTAGAGCTACTGAAGTGTAAGGTTAAGTGCAAGTAAAAACAAATTTTCTGATTCTTGGATTTGTGATTTAATGACAAAATCTTGTTTCTTGAAGAACACAGAGATTTTTTTTTTACATATTTTTGTCTGCACGCCTGCTTCTATGTATCTTGGAAACAAAGGTATATTCCAAATGCAATGCCTAGGTTGTGAGACTGTGCTTTTGCATTGAGGTCCTCCTGGGTCTGAAAAATGTTTGTGAATTGCCCAGATCACTGGGGCCTTTTTTAAAAAGCTCTCCATCCATTCCCATACATGAATGCAACACCTGCTACTGTGCTGTCCTATTCAAAGGAACTCTCAGGGATGTGACTGGCTGCTATACACCTTTGAGTGTCCTTGAGAGATTTGTGATGGCTGGGGTGGGAGGAGATGTTTGTGTGAATGTGTCTAAAAAAAAGAAAATAAGCTGGTTAGGTAATGCTGTTGTAAATTCCTTTAGCTTCAGGCCCAAGTAGCAATTCATAGTGTCCTCTGCCATGCTGCGCTCCTCAATTCAAGATCTTTCTCCCTGCAAAAGACTCTAATGACGTGAGTACACAGAGTCAGTCGAAGCACTGGGCCAAGACTCTAATGATGTAAAGGATTTTTTTTTCAGAGCTCTGCAACAATCCTCCTTCTGGCAGTATCTCAGTCTTTTTCAGTAGTTATTGGTAAAATGTGATTAATACTCCTTCTGTTTTTCTTATTTTTTTCACAGGCCTAACTAGACTTTATACTCTGGATACAGTCCCTGTCTCACTGTGTCTTGCTATGCTTATAGCTGTATTTATCATCTATCTGGAGAAGACATAGTCAATAATAAATGCAGAAGCTAATGGTATCACATTGCAATATAATGTCTCTCTCAGTCATGTTGGTGGAGGGATATGTTCATGTCATAAGCAAGGCTGATAGCGAAGAAGGAAGAAGGCAGCAAAGAGCTAGGGAAAGGCTCTACTGCCTCTAGATGGAAGTGAATTGCATGCTGAGAAGTTGGTTTTGAAGCTTTTTGTTACACCTTCATACATTACGTTATCATCAGCCCTCAAAAATAGAGTCCAGACCTTTATAGCTTTCAATGCTTTGAGCTTTTAGGACAGATGCTCTCACAAATTAAAACCGGTTGAAGAGAGCAGCTTGGGTCTGCTCTTGGCAACAGGATTTCGGAAAGAACTCAAGCACTCCTTCTAGCAAAAAGGGAGCTGTAGCCAAGACTTGCAACTCTGCTGTCATCAGTTTTAATATCTAGATAACTCATTGTTCCTTCCTATTCACCAAAGGGGAGAATCAATAGGTATTATTGTTTGTAAGCGTTTTAAGATTTTTTGCATGCTGAGTGACAGGGTAAGAAGGCTGTTATTACAAATAATAAGAAAAACACTATCACAAAACTGCCCATGTTTCTTAAGCTGCTTCTAGGAATTCTGTGTTAAAAAAAGAAAAGGATAGCACAATGTGGGTCTGAAATCACAGTGACCTGTGATTTTTCCATCAATATAAAACTTTTATGAAATTATATTTCAATGAGAAGTAGATCCAACAGATAAGACGTGGTGTATTCTTGCCTCCTTCCTGTCCCTTCCCTTTTCTATCGTGCTTATAAAGTCACTATGCCCTACTGTGGTGCTATATCATACTTGTTTTGAATAGAATTGTTTTCAGAAGATGAGGCAAACAGCTACATTTGTTGCTGAATATCTGTAAACAGCAGTAAAGGCAGAAAACTATATTCCTGCGTGTTACAAATCAACCTAGTTCCACTTCCTTCAGCAATCACAATAACTTCAACAAGAGTAAGTGCCTTTTTCTTCTTAACTTTCAGTCATGAAAGCTACTGAAACCCAGATACACTGCAGTCCTGAGCACAAAGCTCTTTATTGGCTTCTAGTTTCAAGGAGAAGGAAATGTATCTTGTATATTGTAATGTCTTAGTCTTTCTTTTTCACTGCTGACTGTAGACAGATAATTTTTGCTGCTAATTAAATCAAAATTTTACAAGATATGCTAGGACACTGTTGACAAGATCACCATAAATTATTAATTTCATTAGTGAAGGGAATATAAATTCAGATCTTTACAAACAGTAACAACCAGGAGGCTGCTCTAAAGTAGAGGGGTTCCAGCCCACTGCTAACCTAAGTTTAGAGTTCAGGGTTTTTGCTTAGAAAAACCATCTGTTCATGGAAACTTAATCTGAGTCTGAGAAGTGCCCCATGAAAGGCAGGTGGTAAGAAATTGCACCTTGGAATAGTTTGCCTCTAAGAAACATTCAAAATACAGGAAATCAAAGCTGCTATTATTATTATTGTTGTTAGGATGATGATGATTATTATTATTATTGTATCTTGCATCTTATGTTAAGATGACCTATTGCAAATGGATATGAGGTCCATCCAGTATTTATACCCAGAGGATTCTACCTGCTGGAGCATGAAGCATCTTTCAGAGAGCATTGTGCTCAGATTTCATTAGAAATTAGCTCCTTCCAAAGAGACGGTGGAATTGTTGAATTCAAAACACAAATTCCTTTTTTTTTTTTCAAAAAGCTAATGAAGAGCTCCTGAGAGGATTTTAAAGAACTGGTTTGAAGGAAAACAAGGGGAGTGCTTCTTGACCAAAAGAATACAAGCTGTTCTCAGTAAAAAGGTGAGGTGAAAGACAGAAGCAGAAAAAAAGACTTATGGAAAATCAGGAGCAAAGATGAGGAGCTTAGGAGAAACTGAGGACAGACAAAGGTCTGAGCCACAGTCAGAGAAGCCTCTGCAGAGTGTGAGAAGGCTCAAAAGCAGGGTCAAAATAAGGGACTCTAGAAAGAAAAGTAAACCTGAATTTAGTATTTCTGCCAATCAAAAATAAAGGCAGCTTAATATGCAAGGCAGAAGCAAGGAGACTGAAGCAGTAAATAAGACTTCTTAAGGAAGTAAGAATCAAGAGTGGAAGAGTGCAATGAAAATGACAGCAAGACAGAGGAGTAAAATTCAATGAGAGCCTGAGGAGAGGAAAGGTAGGAGATGATATCCATGTTGTGGCAGATTCAAAGTAAGAGCACTGGAGGGCTGTTTGGAATAAGATGAAAACAGAGAAGTTGGTCAACATGGCAGGATGTCTCAGGCATGGTGGGAGATGAAACGGGAATGTTGGTGTGCATTTGGGGAAAAAAATCCAAAATAATACGTTTGGGAAGCAAACCTAATATGTTTGCTTCCCTTTTGGTGAGGCTTATGCTTCTTAAGATTCTTGGAAATTTTCCATTTCCTAATCATTTGCATAAAGTTATAGATATGCATAAAACAGGAGAATGTATGCAGTGGCAGAAAAGACCAAGAATAAAATTCCAAAAAGTTGAAAAAGAGTGGGAGAAAGGAGAGTGAGGTTACAGAAGAAAAGAAAATACGTAACATACCACAGTTATTGAAATAGAGGTAGAAAACTTTAGAGTTGCACATTTTTTCCAGGTGTAATCATCTTCATATAGATGTGAGCTGGCAAAGTACAAAATTATTGTAAATGGTTCTAAATTGTGATTAACTTGACAGACTGATTATATTTGATTGTGTTGATTATGGTTATTAAAATAATTTTTCTCTGATGAAAAAATATATCCTCATAGTTTAATTGCAAGTATCCAAAACATAGACTTAACAAATTGTATATGCCTTCTGCTTAAAAGTTCTCTTTTAAATGTGAGGGGGGAAAAACAATCAGATGCAAAATGTGATTATTTGTTACAGGGTGTTTTTCTGGAAAACTTGTGTTCTTCCTTGCTCATCCCTGAGGTAGTGTAGTCTACACATCATACAGATGAAACATTCTGCTATCATTTCTAATTAAATGCTTAGGTAGTTCAGGTGAGCCTCTTAAATACTTTTACCAGGAAAAAAAAAAGAAGTTGTGTTGTGGAATGTCTCATCTGAAAACTGATTAAGGGAATAGTTAATCTCTCATATGAGGAAAGGCTGAGAGAGCTGGGACCATTTAGCCTGGAGAAGAGAAGGCTTGGGAAGGACCTTATTAATGTATATGAATGCCTGAAGAGAGGATGCAAAGAAGATGGAACCAAGCTCTTTTCAGGGGCATGCAATGACAGAACAAGAGGGAATGGACATACACTGAAACACAGGACAGGTTCCCTATGTACATCAGGAAACACTTTTTTACTGTGAGGTTGACTGAGCACTGGATCAAGTTGCTGATAGAGGTTGTGGAGTCTCCCACCTTAGAGATATTCAAAAGCCACGTGGCTACGCTCCTGGAAAATTAGCAGGTGGTCCTGCTTGAGCAAGAGTATTGGATCAGATTATTTCCGGAGGTGTCTTCCAACCTCAACCACTCTGTGATTCTGTCATTTGTGTACTCTGTTCTGTCCCTGGCCACATAAGCTCCAGTGACTAACTGTGAGCTGCACAGTTTGTCCCTGGGTGGGAGTTCGTTGGTTCCTAACCTGGGAAGATTTCAATTCATTTTTTGACTTGAAAAGGGAAATATTGTAAAAGGGAAAATATTCTGTCTTCAAGTCTGGAGCCTTGTTTTGCTAGGAACCATCCAAACACTGCGTCCAGATATAATTCCTGTCCTCAAAAAGATTGAGTTAAAATAAAGAACTGAGATGATGTCTGGGAAGGAAAGAGAGGATGACCTGGAGATGATAAAAAATCAAGTGAAGTGCAGGGTCCTGCATCTGGACCATGGCAACCTCAAGCATGGATACAGGCTGGGAAATTAGTATACTGAGAGCAGCAGAGGAAAAGAACTTGGGGGTACTGGCTGGTGGATGAAAGACTGAATATGAGCCAGCAATGTGCCCTTGCAGCCCAGAAAGCCAACCGTACCTTGCACTGCATGAAAAGAAGTGTGCCCAGCAGGTTGAGGGAAGTGATACTGTCCCTCTTCTCTGCTCTGGTGAGAACTCACCTGGAGTAATGCAGTCAGCTCTGGGACCCTCGGCACAAGAAAGTTGTGGATCTGCTCAAGCAGGTCCAGAGCAGGTCCATAAAGATAATCAAGGGGTTGGAGTACCTACCCTTTGAGGACAGGCTGAGTGAGTTGGGGTTGTTTAACCTAGAAAAGAGAAGCCTCTGAGGAGACCTTATAGCAGCCTACAGGAAAGGGGGCCTACAGGAAAGATGGGGAGAGGCTATTTATCAGGGAGTGTAGCAATAGGATGAAAGGTAATCTTTTTAAACTGAAAAAGAGGAGATTTGGATTAGATATTAGGAAAAAAAAATCTCCTGTAAGGGTGTTGAGGCGTTGGCACAGGCTGCCCAGAGAGGCTGTGGATGTCCCTGCCCTGGAAGTGTTAGAGGCCAGGCTTGATGAGGCTTTGAGCAATCTGATCTCATGGAAGGCGTCTGTGCCCATGGTAAAGAGGTTGGAACTAGATGATCTTTCAGGTTCTTTTGAACCCAAACCAATCTGTGATTCGGAATCTTAAAGTGCAGGTTTGGTCAGAGAGACCAAATTAAATGCTTATGAAGTTTTCAACAGAATTAAGCGCATATTTTTTAAACCAAAATAAAATATTAATTGTAAAACCTAATGTATATGGGTAATTACCAGCTAAGAAGTCATTAATTAGCACCCTGTACCAGGTTTGGATCTTTGCCATGCACTTACTTTTTTCTTTTTTTTTTTTTTAATGTAAGAACATGTAGGCCTCTATTTGGAGATATCCAGAATCAAAATCTATGAATCAGTCCTCATTATATGGTACAGCAGTTATTTCTCCCAGAAAAAAATATACAGTAGTGTTCAGTTGTCATTCACAGAAGAAAATTTCACACAAATCACTGCAATTTTCCTGTATGAAACAAGAATTTGAGTTTTATGAAGGTAATCATTGATAGAAGCTACTACCTTCTAAAATTTTCTCCCAGGCTTATTAGTTTCTGGTGGTGAACGTGCAATTTTTATTTAACAGCCTCTCTTTTTACGTGAGGCTGTATTCAAGCTTAAAGAAGCATCTGAGGTTTGTCGTGGGACCATGTTGCATGTCTTGAACTCTTTGACTGCAAGAAAATGAATTTTTTTCAGAGAGCATGATATTCAGTGCTATTTGCAGTGGTATCCAATGCACTCATTCACACTGAGCTGCAGATCTGTCATTTTGAAAATTAGGAACCTCCCTGTTGAAATGTGATTTAAAAATAAACTCCCAGATTCATCATGTGATATTAAGTGTTTCAGAAATTAGTGGATTTTGTCAACTTGGGAGATGCTGACATTGCTGGTTGCCTTCTAAACCACTTGTATAAAATGAAAAATTCTTTCATCACATGTAGATGTGCCTTAGGGCTGGAAATCGTGTTGGCAGTTCATTCGGTGGCACTTTCTTCTAAAATTTGTACCCTATATGTTGCCCCAGTGGCTCCCTCTTAAATGAAACAAAATGAAATGAAATGAAATGATGACAGGTATTTATTTGGAAAGAAAAATAAATGGCCTGTGTACTAAAGATGAAAATGTAGAATGTTTTTGTGGATTAGGTGCTACATGACAACGTTGACAGGAAGTGGGAGAGAGCAGACAAGATTCCTGAATGTTTCTGTAATTCTTCTTCATTCATGAATGTTTTCCCCCTGTGATTTTGAAGGTCTAGAGTATTATGTGTATATTCAGTTTTAAAGTGTTAAATGTGCCCAAGTGACTTAGGAGTCTAAAAGCAATTCCAAGAAGACTTAGGCTATATTTCTCTGAATGTCTGTGGTATTAGAGGCCTTCATTTTTTAATAATTGGACTTTGACTCTTCTATTATTTCAGTGCTTCTAGAAAACATCCTAAATCTTTACACAACTATTTACTTTTCTGTTTATCAAATTGCCATAATTTCATCACAAATTTCTTTAAGAAAAAAAATAAAGGTTTACTCCAAATATACTTGGAATTTTCTAGGACCTGGAAATGACTGGTTTATGTAGATGTTATGTTTTGTTTGGATGAATCTGTTTTCATTCAGAAATTACCCTGGGCAGCGGGCTCTGAGTGGATTTCTATCCCTTCAGTTACTGCCTTGGCAATTAGCTCTATTTAGACTTCTGAAGTGTAAGAGAATAATTAAGAAGTACCTCAGTGATTTCTTTAACTATTTCCCTTTCCTGCCTAGAGCTGAGAGTCTTAATAAGCGATACATCTAGCTTGAGGAACTACTTTGAGCCATAACTTAGTAATTTAGTACATGGACATGTAGAGGATTATCTAACCCCATAAGCTAGCTGGATCTGTATTTTCTTGTGTTCTACTTTTTTCTTCTCTGTGAGTTTTGATGTGTTGTATTTGGTGCATGTAATGGTGTTCCAATGCCATGGGCCAATGCATTTTCATTAACTTTGTAACCAAAATATGGTTTCGAAATAGGTCTGTTGGACTGCAAGACAAAAGGTAAGACAAGTTTCACTTTTTTATTGTTGCTGATGAAAATGCTAGAGGTTCTATAGCTACCATCAATGTTTTTGAGTTTTTGCAGTCTAGAGAGCTGCTTGCACAACCACATTTTTGTTCAGAAGTGCTGATGATCCATGATTCTACCTGAAATCAGTAGGAGCAAAAAAGAAAAAGTGTGGTGGCACTGCTACTCAAACTCAGGCACCTTAAATATATACCCATTTGAATATGTTTCATTCGCAGTATTTTAGGTTAGCTGTTAAAACATATGAGGTGAGAGGGTGAGGGGCACCACAAATACCTGTTTAGATCCATGTTAGTTTGCGTAGTGTCAGTTTCAGGACAATTGACATTATAGACTCATTTCTTAATAATTAAGGTTCTCTCAGCAAGGGCTGCAGGCTACAAGTGAAATTGTCCAAGCTTCTAAACAATTATATCTTTCATGGGCAGCTAACTCCCTCCCACAAATTCAACAGAACTAAAGATGAATACTAATTAGAAAAAAATATGTGCCAGACACTCAGCTGGTGGAAAAGGAAATAATTCTCTTCCCCACAGTGCTGCCAGGTTCACTTACATCAGATGAAAGTCTGACCAAATGTCCTGGAAGAAAGTGCAATGCATATAGAAGATCACTATAGGAGGATGTAAACTTCAGGACCGTAAATCTGGCAGGAAAGCTGCCTTCAGAACTTCATCAGAAATGGCTTTATCACCATAATTATACATCTGAACCATCCAGGACACATCACCATGTGCAATAAATGAGTGTAATCAGTGGTAGTAGGCAAGGGAGAAGTAATTAGTGGTGCTGAGTATATGGTTAAATAGCTCTTTCTTCCCTCCTCTGCCTATTGGTTCAAGTTAATATTATACATGTATCTTCTAAAATCAAATTACCTGAACTAATAGGTAACATTTTCCCAATGAGCATTCATTAGAAGACTGTTGTTCTAAGGCAGACCTGGGACTGTCAAATGTTTGCTAATAGAAAAGTTAATTTTGGAATGAAGTGTAGGTGTTTGTAACATCTGTGCATTCCCCTGACTAATGTCTTGTTGTCAACCGATTCTCCATAGATTTTTCCAATCATATTTCTACTTTAAAGAAGCAGCTGAGCAGACGTACCCCAGCAGAAAAGAGAACGTGGCTACCTATTTCACAGTTTCTCTTTCACAATACTGAAGTATCTTAGGAGGAAATCACTGTGTGCGTCATCTTGCTCTGCTTACACTTGGAATTCAGTGCCATCAACACAGTGAAGGAAGGCTGTTGCTTTAGTCAAGCAGACCTTAATCCTGTAGTTCCCTTTGATTTGAGGATTCAGTCTGAAACACCGTGGCTTTCTAAGCCCTTTTAACCATCACAAACTACCCCTGTGCAGTGTAGAAAGCTCTATGGCTTGTTACCAGCTGTGGGGAGCTTTATATCTGTGGATCACGCTGGTCTTCTTTTTGTACTAAGATTTGCAAGCTTGAGTTCAGAAGTCCATTTGGTAATAGTTGACATACAATATGAAGATCAATTATAGGCAAATGACACTTAAAAGTCTAGATCAGTACTTTTTCACTGGGTTTCTGATTAGAAAGTGGTTATTTCCATACCTTTCCCTAGGCATTTTATGTGACAGACTGAAAGAAAGTCATCTCTGGGCATTGTTGTGTGGACTCTAATCCTTTGGGTTATGCATTCTACCATTTGTTTCTGCAGTTAAGCAGTGTTGTCATTTAACTTTTGCACCTTTAAACTGTGAAATCTACTTCCTTTCTAGTAGGCTCCTTTCCAATAGATCTGCCAATAATTTAATGGAAAATTTTGCTGCATTTCAGTGGACCAATCAGTAATGCACCAGGTCTATAAACAGCAGTCTATTTCTGATGCATTTCATCTGGGCTTTGTGTGTGTGACTTACTGACATCCACAAGATCACTACTTCTCTTCTGGAGCACATACTGTTAATCCTGGAGACAGGAGTGGTTTGGGCTGTACATTATTTTGGTGGAATAGAATTAGGAAATGGCTTTAAATCAAGGATTTAAAGCTTTCTTCTTATTTCTCTCTCTTATTCTTTTCAAGCCTCTCTTACAATGCTCTCAGATATTTGGAAGGGTATCAGTCCCTGACGGTCGATGTCAACTGCTAAGGAGCGCTCTCTTGTGCACCCACAAAATCACAGAATCATTTAGGTTGTAAAAGATTATTGAGTCCAATTCTAAACTCAACACTGCCAAGTCCACCACCTACCTGCATCTGAGAGATAAGTCATTCAGCTATCTGCAGGGCTGTGGAAGATCTCCCCTCTCTGCTGTGTGTGCTGTGACATCCTTGCCAGGAGGCAGTAGTGGGGAGCTATTTACTTCTTGCCTACTTGCAGAAACTGTTGTCACTACTGAGTTATGAATCGAATGGTTCCCAGGGAAGAAATTTTCAGTCCCGACTGGGCCCTTTCTGTCTAATAGTGAAACTTGTTGTCTGACTTAAGACAAAGTTTGTTAATAGCCAGTATAACAACACTCTTGAGCAGCTTTACAATTGCAAGATAACTGTACTGTCCAACCAGTGCACATGTTTGGGTATGTCACCTTTCCTAGAAAGCATATGTCTTTGTTTTTGCTCTCCACAGTCACTGAACAACTGGTGTTATGAATAAACTGATCTGCAGATATCATGATCATCTATTCTAGTGCTGTTTTAAGGGAAAACTGTTCTGGCTAACTTAAAAAAATTCTTAAGAAAATATATGTTTTAAAGTCATCTCATTTAACACATTTTTATGAACAGTAAATGTAGTATAGATTCAAGTTTAATGAGTTTAATCGAAAGACTCTGTACAATTAAGCATTGGTCAGGGACTAAATGGAAAGACTGTCCTCAGCTCCGAGGGGTCGTGTGCTCGATTCATGTGCATTCCACTGAAAATAATGCAAAGTGATTATATTCCTTGTGGTGCTCTGAAAATCTTGCCTTGAAATTCTGCCCCAAAGTGATAGAAAAGTGTTTAGACAGCAGAGAACCTGAATTTGCTATCCATATGCCACTGAATTATTGAAGAGAGTGAAAAATTGTTTGCTTGGGTATAGTGGCAACCCACAGTCAACAGGGAATTTGGAAACCGGTGATAAGACTTCAAATGAAGGCCTTGATATGGCAAAATAATTTGTGTTTCTTTTCTTTTTGTTAAAGATTTTTTTGAAAGCACTTCACACACATGTATCCATTTTCAGACAATGCAGAAAAAACACAAGCCTGTTTGGGAGGTACATTGGGCCTGTTAAAAGTTGCTGATGATGCAAGAGGGGTGACATGGTGGGGGGGTCTATTTAATTCCTCACTGGTCTGATCTGATGAGTCATCTCTGTTCTGCTCCACTTTTTGTCTTGTCTGTCAGTTTACAAATGTAATGAGTACTGTTAATGACCACCTCTAGCTGATTATTTCTGCGGTCTACCATAAAGGGATGGCAACCTTGCTTTTGGGGCCTGTAGCCATTACTATGCCAAAAATTATAATCTTGAAATGCTTTTTGTTCCAGGTAGTTGCATTTCTGCATTGAGAAAAGTTAAAACTCCAATTGGCTTTTTTAAATGGGCTTTGCTTCATCACTGCTGGTAATGGTACCCTGTCTATATGAGTATTTTATATTACAAAGTGTACACTAAACTGTAAAATTTTTCTCTGCAGAAAGGTGCCTGATTTAGAGTGTCTGCTTTCTAAAAAGTGGCTTTAATATACAAGTCATCAGACACGTCTATGAGATTTGTAGACCCCAATGCTTCTGTGAAAGGCATTTGGAGAGGACTGAATTTGACTTTCTTGGTGGGATTCCATCCAAATCATAATTAAGTGTGATAATAATCTAAGTTGTGAATTACACTAAAACGTTGAAATATTCACTGTGAAGTAAAAATAAGAATGCAGTGAGAATATATCTTTTTCTTCTCCCAGTTTTCAGAACTTCTAAAGAAAGGCAGTAGCACTTAAAAAATGTTAATACTTGACATCATTTTGTAGAATGAACTATGGGATTTTCACAATATCATGCCATTAGATGAAATAATACAGCAGTAATTCATGAGGTACCCTTGTGTTTTGATACGGCTTGGTTAGGCCACAGGTTTATACAATCTCTTTTCCAAATAGGTTTATACAGTCTTGTGGTCTTGAGAGGATAAAAGAAAGTTTCTGAATGGAAGAGAGACTGATACCAGTGCCCTTTTAAGACACCGAACAGAGTGACCTCCAAAAAGTTGAGAATCTGCTGAGGAGGCCTCCACAGTTTACTTAATAATTAGAACTCTTATTTTTTCCTCAATTGGGATACTAGAAAGTTACCTTTTACATAATGTGAATGTCCCCAAGTGTAGTTTACTATTAGCTTTCATATGGTTTTGCTTGGGCTTTTTTATACAACTTTGGTTTTGATGTAAGCCTTATTTTATTCAGATTTCAAAGTGGGGCTGTGTTTACTCTGTGTTAAATATCCTTATTTAAACGTTAGCAAAAGAGTCTGAAAACTTTTTAAAAATCCACAGATATAGGAGTACAATATTTACAACAAAACCAGAAATTAATGCAGGGTGATGTATTTTGAAAGTGCAAGTCTTCTATTTGTTAAGAAAGTTAAAAGTTAAGAGAGTGAAGCGTTGCTTTCCTTCTCTCCATCCAAAGCTCTTGAATCCAGCAGTTCCCACAGAAGCCTCTTAAAAATGTTTCCACCCATTCACTGGGTGCAGAACACTTCAGAAAATCAGGTCAGTTCCTTCAGTTTCCAAATAAAGATTTAGGATCCTAAATATAAGCATGTTATTCAAAATTGGCTTCTCCTATAGAGATTGTGAAGCTACAATCATATCCACATGACTTATTCTATTTCCAGCTTTTACAGAGGTTAACAACAATTGGATTTAGTTCCTGCATTACAAATAAAATTATCCTTCCTTGCAGGTGAATAAGTGTGATTCTATAAGTCATTCCCTTTGGCTTCCTGCCTTTCCTTATTAATATAACAGGTAATTTCCTTCACTCCCAGCAATCTGGGATGAGTACTTCAATTTCCCTGGCTCTGCTTGCATGCAGAAAGCTGTGCCTTCCTTCCAGATCAAATCTTCTCAACGTCCTCACTACAAGTTTATTCCTTCTGGGATGCCCTAGGAGGTAGTATGCATTTCTGATTTTTATATTCAAGTTACCTTAACTAAACACAATGTTTAACAGCAGGGTTGGCAGCCCCTTTCCACCACTGCAAAAGCAGCTCTCTGCTTGGTCTCTATTTGAGTTCCAACCCCAGGTATCCACTTGGGCTGACGCTGAGCCCAGAAACCCCAGAGGCGGTCTGGAGGAAAAATTTTTCCAGAGACAACGTTTTCGGCACCCTACCTACTGCGTAGTCAGCCCCTTTCCAGCCCCACTCCTACTGCAGCCTTTGGCTTTGTCTCTCTGATTCATAACTGAGAGGAAAACTGCAGTTCCCATAAGGTATGATAAACTTCCAGCAGTTCATTTTAATTCTCGAAGTAACTCTATTTACTCTTGGGTGAGGTCCCTAGGGAGAGCTTTGTCCTAAATAGACAAAAGTGACTGTGAATAGCACAGTAGGCTCTGAAAGGACATGCAGAGAATATGTAGTTAATAGTATACTTAATCTCTAGCCTTTACTATTAAAGCATTTTTTTCTCCTGAATTGTTTCCACATTTCTTTTACGTAGGAGGGCTAAAACAGAGACTAATAGGAATGCTTGTCTTTCCTATACTGCCTTTTATCCTAAATCCTCTATCTGCAAGAATCCTTTTGCCATAAAACAGAGCATCTCTAAACCTTCTCTGGTTTATCGCAACTGAGAATCCTACCCTGATAAATACAAAAGCCATATACAATGTATAAGTATAAAATACATACATAAGTGAGTTTTCTCAGCTCTAGGATCAAATGGAGTGAATATGGCACGTGTTTTGCCACTGTAATTAAGGAATGAAAATTGTTAAGTGTGCTCCTTATCTGAACAAATCTTCTGGAAGAGCTGAAGTGAGCGCGGTATAGTTACGGTTACCCTACAGGAATCTGGCATGAGTGCAGACACCGTGCTCTGAGACTTTGAAAGTATACAAGTCAAATAGCTGGGTGCTAATGGCCATCTGGGAATTCAGTTGGCAAACAGGAGCAATGTGCTGGCACAGAGCTATTGGGGCTGTTTACCGCACTAGCTGTCCCACTGCTTTTCTGTGTAGAGGAGAGCACGGGTGCATGCAACGATAATCCTCTGTCAGTATAGAGAATGTGCTGTAGATCTAATTTCAAGCTGCAGAAGTTTCTCCTGAGAGCAATCAGCTCAAATTCAGAGGCATGCAAATTCCTCACCACTGTGACTGCATAGGGGCCAACAGAGCTGCACTGATAAAGCTTCCATGAGGTCTTTATCAATGACAAAAGACTGTTTTGTTCCTTACCAGTTCCAAAACAAACCTTGTAGAGAGGCAAGCACCAAACTGAATGAACTTGAGCTGAAGGCTGGGTGTGAAGTTGCGTCTCTGGAAGATACAATCCACTGACAAAACAGCACAGTGAAATCTATCACTGGGCCAAACTTCTGGTAATTAAAATTTCATTGTAATGTATCAGTGATCCCATCTTCCCATCTCTTAATCTTCCAAATAGGAAGTTTTTTAAAAAAAAATTAAATTTCTCTCCTTGCTGTCTGTTGCATAAGTGGGTCTGGAAGATTTAAAACCAAATTAATAATTTTCAAATTGTTGAACCCACTGAGCGCAAGTCAGCAGCTTCCCTTTAACTGTTTTAGAGAGACATATGCCTCTTGGGAACACTTAGTAATACTTTTTTTTTTTTTAAGTTTGCTCAAGGCCAATTTATCCCAAGCATTGAATCTATCCAGCTGTAACTGCAAAAAGAGCAGATTTCCTGACTGCTGATTGCAGTACTTCAACTGATGCATGTAGAGAAGAGGGGAACAGTATTTACCAAAAACTAGGGGTCAATTTCTTCAATTATGCTTGCACACCCATCTTTGCTGTTTTCGTAAGACAACTTTTGGCTTTCCATTAGTGAGAGGAAAACAACTGGAATCAACAAATCAGATCCTAAATCACTAGAAACTGCTGTAGCTTCCTTATTTTTCTCTTTGAATTTTCACCTGGCTGTGCTTTATCAGTCTCAGGCCTAGATATCTTAACTGTCAGCTGTGGAAGTGATTTGTGTCTCAATCCCTATTTGCTCCAGCCCAGCAACAGCAAGGGAGGCTTGGTTTCTAAAAGTGTTTCATTTCAGTTAACTTAAAAACAAAGCAGGTTTCTTGAAGTAGGGGACTCTGCAACATAAAGGTGAAATTACAACATCTGTCACACCTTTCTTGAACACATAATGTGTTTGTCTGTTGACTCATGCCATTCCTACTAATGAAGGAATAAAAATGGTATTTTCAGCAGGGAGAATATGGATTAGCAGTCTTAGAAAAACGGTTTTGCTGTTGCTTAGGACTGGCATTTAAGAGTTAGCTGACTTCTGACTGGCATCTAAGAGTTAGTGATTTCATTTCCTGCTCCACAGGTACTGTTATGGGAGAGGGTAAGATAGGTTTGGCTGCCTACATCTGAGCCCTGGAGACATCCCTGTGAAAGAGAAGGCAGAACTCAACAGGGACTCATACTTTCTACACCCCAGCACAAAGAGTAGCTGGCAGAAGCTGAGTGGTTGCAGTGGACAGTTTGTGTCTTCCCAGAGTAGGTGGCAACATAGGAATTTTCTGTTGAAATAGATTTCATTTAATTAAATTCGCATGTTCTGGAAAATCTGATTTTTATTCCCTTCGTATTACTCCAAAAAATTTCAATTCCTTTGAAATATTTTAATCTTCTCAGCGAAACAGCAATTGAAATATAGCACTTCTGAACTGTTCAAAATTAATTAGACGTTATATGGTAGAAGTTTGGTGCTTGGTGGGAATCGTAGTGGTACTTCCTTCAACTCTTGCTTTTACAGTCTGCTTAGCTCATATTGTCTTCCACAATACACAAGAGTCCCTCTTTAACCAAGCTGTTCCATGAGTTGTTGTAACCCATATTAGCGCATGCTGTCTCTCTCTGTTTGGGACAGAGAAAAACTACTGTGTTCCAGCTTTACTAGGCCCCTCATCTTTGGATTCTGGGAGAGGAGGACATGCCTCAAATCCTCCCCACATTTCATTTAGACCTTAAGCATAAGACCAATAGATACAACTACTTGCCCTCGTCTCTCAGAGCAAGAGTAGAAATGACCCAAGCATGTCCTATCGGTCACGGTTTGCCTGATGTTGCGTTGCGTTTCTTTTTACCAGTGTAGCACCCCTGGAAAGCAGATGGAGAACTGAATGCTTATGAAAAGGAGGAAGCAAAGAGAAGCACTGAGAGCAGGAACGTTTTGCTGCCATGGGTATTTCCTTCCTCTGGCTTTATACTCAATGCTGTATAATGATGCCCTTTGTACTGGCACGGGTGGTGGTGGCGGCAGATGGACTGGTCATGGCAGCACACACACCACAGCTGTTGGTATGTGGCAAGTGGGTTTGCTGTCATGCATTATGACAGAGCCAACAGCCATCCTGCAAATAGCTGGAGGCTGAGATTCTGCACAGCTGTTCTGGAAAAAAGATAGTATTGAAAACTTTAGAGAATTGGGTAATCAGCGAGCAAGTTTTACTAAAAAGTTTTGTAGAATTATTTCTGTAGTATTTTAATGTTACTTTCAATTTGAAGTTATCCATTATTTATACTGTTTTTTCTACTTAGCTGTGTTTGACTCTGTGTTGTGGCTTGAGCCACAAAGTGGGTATTGCACTGAGAATTAATTTAAGCCACTCTGCTGGCATCAAGAAAATCCAGTTAAAAACCTGTGTTAAACTTAACAGCATGCAATATATCCCACAGCTTGCCAGTAAAGGGTGTCTCCTAAAATCCTCGGAAATAGCTGCATTTTATTGGGTTGTAAGCTCCATTAATGCCCCCAGATCTAGCACTTTCAGCATTCTTATGATCTAACAATACAGGTGCTGAGCTGCAGAAGTGACGCTGTAAATTCAAGACTTAAACCATTTCACAGGAATAAAGAATGTATCTATTCCCCTATAAATGTCTGCCTTATTTTCCTTTGGGTAAGTGTATAACCTCTTCTCATTTTACCTTACTGCTCCTTCTTTCACCTTGATGCTTTTGTCACTGGTCTTTTTTTGCTACATGGTGAATGTTTGCAGCTTGCATGGATCAAGCTGGGTCCCCACCCAAGCTTCTTCTTGATTGTAACCACAGGATTTTAGCCAGAAGCAAATCTTGGCAGCACATAGACTGCTTGGGGGGTTGTTGTTGGTGGTGTAAAGACCTTTTAAATATGGTACACATTCCACTCCAGAATGAAAAGAGTTGTTTTTTTTTTTTTTTATCTTTAAGGCCAAAGATTTGCTATTTCTACAACGATTATCTCATTACTGGAGAAAATGAGAAATGGGGGCATTTTTTCCCAGACCTTAAAGGTAAAAATTTCAGGATGACCTAAAAATTATCTGATCAGGAGAGCAGAATGAGAATAGCTCCCAGACACTCCTCCTATCCCAAAGGAAGATCAAAGCCAGATGTTGTGGACAAACCAGTGATTTTTACCAGGTCCCCTATTCCAGATGGAGATTCTTCCTCTACTCTCAACTCTGCCATTGAGTTTCAACCAAACTGTATACTCCTTTTAGTAAAGTTGGCATGATATCTCTTAATAGTCTCACAGACTCTAATAACTTATTTAAGTGTTTGAAAACAATTTAAGAATTTCAGCTGAATATTTTTACATTAACTGAGTTTTATCAAAGATTTTGTTCGTACAACCAACCAATACTTCTCTCTTTCTCTTTCTTCCTCTCTTTTAATAGCACCAGGATTTTCAAAGGACAGGAAGGTCATGGTGAAAGTATCTAAATGAGAAGAATCGCTTAAATAAGGACCAGACAAAGGACTTAACAAAAAAAAATGAGTTGTATGCCCTGATCTTCCTTGCTCTCAGTTTGTGTTTTTAACCCGAGTTATCCTCTCCCCTGTCAACTTTACGTACATCTATTTGAACGCTACATTATGTTCTCTTCCTTTTAGTGCTTGATCTATGGATTCCTTTTGCATGTTAAAACTGATCCTAATTTCAGTTTCAAGTTTATGGTGTTATTAATGACAAATGCTCTTTGCTGGGTACATATATACGGATTGTCTTTCAAAGGATCTTCTAACTTTTATCAGAAGCTATCTTTGACATCTTAGTTATTTTTTAAGAAGAATTGTTTCCAGTTGAAGAATGGCTCTGAATGTTAGATGAAAGAAGGAGCTGCCCGAAGGACAAAAGCAAACCACTTTTTCCTTCACATTAGTTAAGGATCAGTTATCAAATGCTCTTCTCCATTACAAATTTGCATCATAAGGAAGTGAATTAGGATAGAAATAGTAATCATATTAGATTCTTTGAAGTGATGATATTCCATAGCAACTTCACAACCAGTCTAGCTCTAATTCAACAGGGATCTCTACTAGGAGAAAAGCAATGATGTTAAGAACAGCACAGAATACACCCAGCTTTCTCATGCTTATAACTTTTCTTGGCCCAGGGCACTGAGGAAGCAATTGTCTTTTAAGATCAGTGGTATTTGTGGAGGAAAAGTAGCTATTGATCATTTGATCATATTAATTTGCATCTCATTTATTACCATACAAATGGGGGAAAAAATGTTCTCTATGCTAGAATGCTATTCTTTGCACACAGCCCTGAGTCTGGGCAGCTGCATGTCCCCAAGCAAAGCTGAGACAGAAACCGATCCTTCTGTTTTCCAGAAAGCCCTACTCTGCTCATGTTCCCCATTGTATCCTAGTTGTGTAAATGAAAAAAAAAAACCTGATGCCAAAGTCTCCTGAATTCCAAAAATAATGAAGCTGGATACACTGATAAGACAGAGTGCATTACCAGAGCAGCGAACTACCAAGCCAGAACTACCTTTTAACTACACACCTGCAGTAGAGCTACCTGCTGCTTTCTTTGACCATCAATTACAAATCTTTATGCCAGACTATTTGTACCACCCTCACTTTGTTTATATGTGGGACAATACTGACACTTGTCCTTGTCCTCATGTGTGAATGTCAAGATAAGGAAAGCAGGGAGGAACTGCTTGTGTGTCTGTGCCAACATATTAGACTGGTCCATGATTTTCTGATTTTAATGAGACTGGAACTCAGCCCAGACTCAGTCACTGCAGTGCATTCAGATGATTTTCCTTTCCTGCACATATTTTATTTTCTGTAACACAGGAAAGTAGTTTAAATTGCATCCAGTCATGCAACAATAATTTTATTGATGTAAAGACTTTCTCAGTTATAGATGGGTCTGGAGATACCAACTCTAATTTGTCATTCTTTCCATTTAGATCTTTAAGAAAGGAGATTTGGACATTGTGACCCACACCTGCCTTTCATATGGATCCGAAGCTAAGCCTTCATATCTGAACACTGCTGAATTTCAGCAGTTCAAAACTGAAACTAAGCTTTCTGACAGAAATTCTTCTGCAGTAATGCCCTCCAGAAGAAGCATAACAGTTCTTCAGCTATTCCTAAGAGCAGTATGTTGTCTTAGCATAAAACAAAATGGTTCCTATCAGTTTTAGGATCCTTGATGAACAACTAACAATACCAGTGCAGAACACTTTCCCATTCAGTGACAATATGAACTTCTACTATTATATCTTGGGCTCCTGCTGTCTTCCATTCAGGTTTCATCCTCTGAGCAGCATTTGGAACACAGAGCAATAAAAGAAGTAATGGCCTGAGAGCAATGACTTCATTCCAAATAGAAATACAAGGTCATACTAAAAGCCTTGTATTAGCTCATGCAATGTTGAACTTCAGTGAGTTAGTACAATGTAGGAGAGTGAGGAGGGAAAGCTATTTTCTTCCTCCTGATAAAGAAAGGCCTTGCAAATGCTGAAAGCATAAGGCCAGATTAAGAAACTTCAGAATATGTCCTGAGTAATGGTTTTGTTTGATTACATTGCAGGGTAAGTCACTTTGTTGTTTCTGGTTTTATCAAGGTATTCTTAGCTCTACTGGAACTTGTAATGAGCTGCTATTAGATAACTCTGTGCTTGTACCGAGACCTTTCTCCCAGAGTGTTAACCAATTATTTCTCACCATGAAAAGTAAAAAATAAAATTGAAGATTCTAGCCAAAGGGTGCTTTGGTGGTGGTGGTTTTGGTCGGGTTTTTTTTATTGGGGAGGGAGGGGGGATTTTTTGTTGGGTTTTTAAGTTTGGTTGTTTTTGAGCATTCACTGCACTATGTTTTCCACCAGCAGATCTTTTTATCTTTTTCAGCTATTTCCAGCAAACAAAAAAGGTGAAGAGTTCTTCCAGGAAATAACTGTCATTAATGCACATGCACACATCCAGCGGGGCTCTCATGGTGTGGTTTAAAGACTGTACTTGATTTCAGCAAGCTTCGTATCAGTTCTTGAATGCAGTTAAATCAGACTGACTACTCTGTGTAATCACAGGCTCAGTAATCTTGCTTCTGCTTTCCTTTTTTTTTCCTAAAAATCACACAGGGTTATCACTATCTTCATCCGTGTTTGGGGCAAAGCACACCTTTCCTATGGCAGTATTGCTTGTAGCACTGTGCAGCTGCTGCCTGCCTGCACTCAGCTATGGATGCTGCAGAATTGCATCACTAAAATCCTGAGGGCTAGTTTCATCCCTGCTTCAATGGACCTTGCTCTTGCTTAAAGTAAAGAAAACTTCTAACATTTAAAGTGCTTAAAGCCTTAGCTGCTCTAATAATGGGGAAGTTTCAGGGGTTAGTTATTCCCATTTTGTACCAAGGAATCAAAGGACAAATTAAAATGCCCTCCATTTCTGATTTAGAATGCTTCTAGGTGATTTGCTTGAGAGAGCTGAAGGTCACAGTAAGGATTACAGCTGCTACTTATCTACCAACAGCTCATGCAAAACTGTTTGCCAAAATTTGCGGGGCTTTTGTGTTTTGTTTTGATGGGGTTTTTTTTTGTTTCTTTTGGGTTTTGTTGTTGTTAAGTTTTTACCTGTTACCAGTTATCCTTTTATTAAAAGCATTAATTAGTCTTTGAACTTGGAATCCATCCCTGCATTCTTGGCTGAGCAGGACATCATATGCATGTCTTGCTCATTCATTTCAAATTAAAAGGAAGATTGTCTATACACTGTTATGGCTGACAAGTAGCTGCCATTAAGATTAATGGAAGATCTGTGTTAGCCTGGCTCCACTGATGTTTAATAATTTGAGGCTTTTTACATTTTAAATTACTCAAGCCTTTCGCAAATCTCACGTGCATAGTAATATATTTGTTGGTGTTGGTTGGGCAGTTGTTATCCTTATTTCCACTGGTTCATTTATTTTACACTCAGTAGCAACACAAACTATGTTAATTTGCTGATTTTGTGTTTTGTACTGAACTCAGAATAAATATATTTCTATTTTAAACTCTATTCAGAAGCACCTTCTTTGGACTTAGCTTTCTAATTCTTACTTAGAATTCTTTTGGCAGTAAATGGAAATTTCACCAGGAGACTGTTTATCTGATCTGGCTATTATGTAACTTGGTTTCAGGGCTGCAGATAGCCTTGCACAGTTAGATTTTTTAATTTTAGGTACTATGCAATGATATTTCTTCATTATCCTTTACATGGGGTACTTGGTTGGCTGAAATTCTCAGTAAGCCAGTGTCAATTTTCCTTATGCAAAGGACAATGAGGTGAGATCCATGTTGGGGTGGGGGGTGGGGGGTGGGGAGAGAAATATTTCAGCAAAGTTTTTTTGTACTCAGAGACTTTAGAATAAATTTGTATATAATTCTATTTACTTCAGTGTTTTTAATGACTTTGCTTTATGAATTGGGAATACAAAAAGTTTAAAAAATCTTACTGGAAAGAATACATAGGCTAGAGTTTATAATGTATTAAGAGATAAAAAACAGGAATTATTGCCTGCTTCATTAAGTTTTTCAAGTTTATTAATCTTATTTCTTTTTTAAAAAAGTTCTTTTGTGTCAGTTTCTAAACTCTTATGTTCTGGTAATCTCCTCTGCCTAACTTCTTATGACTATCAATAGAACCATTTACTCTGAAAGAACTTTTTAGGCAATTAAGTTAAGCATGTGTTTAAAGGCGTTGTTGGTTTAAGATGAAAATGGTCACCAGCTTTCAGAAACAAGTCCTTAAGCCTTTATTAGAATGCATAATTAATCTAAAGACTTGATGAGAAGGGAAATATTAATTGGGTTATTTTCTGCCAGATCTTAAGTGGCTTCATTTTGTTTAAATCAAAGTAATTAAAAGAGAATAAAAATGTAAAGTTTATGCAGTAAAGGACTTTGTCTAGGCAATTCTGGTCTGCCAAGTGACTGGGTTTCAAGCAGTAAGAGCATTCTCTTTTAAAGCCAAGAAAATATTATTGGTAGGATATTTCTCCTAACTTTTTTGGAATTGAGTGGGGTTTTTATTGCCTTTTGAATGGCAGTTTTTCAAGTTTCCAGATGCTGTTGTTAATTTTAGAGTCTTGACTGGGTCCAAAATAGGTCTTGGTACTGATGCTAGATCAGGCTGGAAAGATTTTTTGTAATTTGAGTTTGATAGAAATTAAAATTCTGCCAGCTATGTTTTGTGTAGGGTTCTGCATAACTAAGCATAAATCTCTTAGATTCTTCAATGAAAATAGGTGTGCTTCCTTGCAGCTTTAAGTGTGGAACCTGGAAGCAAAATTATGTTGTTTATGGACTTGAATTTGGAAATAAATGTCAAGCTTCGTTAAATGATTTGGACTTCATTTTCTACTCCTTCCTTTTTTTTTGATTGAAATGATGTAAAAATACCTCATAAGGAAAAGATGACTGCTTGGGCCAATCTAGTTAATTGCACAGTTAATATAACATTAGACTCAATGTAACACTATGGATTTAAAGTGGTTTAGTTGACATGTAGACCAAATTCCTTGCTTCATCTCTCCTCTGGGGGGGTATCTAGAAAAGCCTGGCCTATCCTTAAGGCAGAACTTTTTCCTTCGTAACAACCATGTCTCCAAGTCCGTAATGCTAAGCAAAAAAGACTACTTTGGTTGTGCTTGGGAGGTAATTGACTAAAGAAACAAAGTAATGACAGTGTATTAAAACATGTATTATGTTTAAATAGCACCTTTATGACTCCAAAGAGAAAGAATGGAGATGTAGAGTCATTCAAAGTCTGTCTTGGATTTATGATATCCTGTGCACTGTTAAAAAAGGTTTACTTGTAATGGTTTGGCAAGGTAGGAACGTTTTGCAAATAACACTTTGTGGAGTGAGGGCTGGCTTTCTCCCAGAACCAATGGAGAGAAACAAAGCTTACATTTTAGTATTATAGTTGGTTAAAAGCAATAAATGTGCAACAATGTTATTGCATTTCAGTGATTTTTAGGGTGTTAGAATATATTGAAATCACCTCATAAGCACAGCCAGGAACACCAATACTCCTGTGCCTGAGAATAAGCAGGTAAGTGGTGTTGGCCATGCTAGAGTTAAGAATGAAGTCTCCATTTTGCATGAAAAATATTGACCAGGGCACAATCAGAGTTTCAGGCCTATCACTAGCCTTGAATTACCACATTTTTATAAAGGAGCCACACCATCATGCAATCCTTATGCATGTTTACAAATTAACCTCAAGACAAGAGATGAACTGAAATACTGACCCAGCATCAAATCGAGTGCTGTCTTTGATTTCAGTGAAACCTGTCTTTTACTGTAGGCCTTCTGAAAGGGGAAAAATAGTTGATAAAATGAACATAGTCTGAAAATTCCTCTCTTAATTGTCAAAGGACAAAGCAATACAGTGAACTATATGATCCTGAATACCTGTCTTTGACATAAAGAAGGCAAAATAGGATGCCTCTTTAGGGAATGGTTCCTTTAATTTGGCTCTTAGGGATGCAAGCTGGTATCTGGCTAAAAATGGACAAGTTTTTTGAAACTGTTGAGCATCTTTCCTTCTTATTAGGATCAGAAAATGATCTTAAATGCCTGTCACTGGCTCTTTAATGGGGAGAAGGGCCCTAATCCCTTTTTTTTTCTTTTGCAAAAAAGGCTTTTGCCCTTTAACTAACGTTATGGTGTCCAAGGAGAGCAGCCACATCTTTCAGAAGCTACAGAAAACATTACTTGTAAGAGAGAAGAATTACAGGAAATGGGTTGGGTTCCTGTGAGACTGGCAAGGCATATGGACACAATTGGGCAGACCCAGCTGTGGGGTGCAGGCTGAGGCAGGCAGGGCAGATGCCCCTCAGCTGGGTGAAATGCACTCCTGCTAAAAGATAGGCTAAAAGACTTCTGAGTTTTGTTTCACTGTCAGTGAGGGTAAGGGATGGGCTGATGGCTTGAAGCAGTTTCAGCTCCTGGGAGGATGGAGGTAGGTGTTGAGAGTCAGCAACGCTGTGCCACACCATGCCACATGCAGCACCCGGTACCCGGAGCATATGTGTCGGCAAGTACCTGGTATAATGTTTTGTACTCTGGGTCTAAAACTAAGTAGATTGAGAACTGCAAAACTAGAAGGCTGTTTCCATAGAGCTGAGGATTAATCACCAATATATAATTGGATCACCGATATATAATCAAAGCAGTTTTCAAAATGAAAGGCAGAGATGTGTTATGTCTTCTATTTCTGGGCCTTGGTCCAGCTAAGCAAGAAAACATTTTTAATTCTGAAGAGTGAATAACTTTGATGCCTGGTTCAAATGGGTTTAAGTTATTTGAGCCCTTTGCTAGATTGGGGTCATTTTGCCCCCCACCCCCTCTCTAATTAGTGCAACTGCCTAGCAAAGATATTTCCCATGACTTAGTGGTAAGTCATCACTTTATATTGCCCTTTTAATGTTCCCAAACTGATTTCTTTTCAAAGATCACTACCAATTAGCACTAATCTTCCTGTGGACATTGGCAGACTTTCAGTGCCTTCTGATCCTTATGGACTACATTGAACAAGTTAGTTTTAGAACTGAAGGACAAGTGACACAGGGTTGGGGTTATGTATCTTTAATAATCACAGTTATGTATCTTTAATAATGATTCTTTGCTACTGAAGATATTTCATAGGGTTAGAGAGCTTCAGTTATTTCATTAGAATGAAATGGAGAGTACAGATAAGTCATGATTTACAGCCATTAGCCTGTAAATCTCCACTCTTGCATACAGACTTTTTGCCATAGTGATTTTATACTAAGCTTAGAATAATCTCTTTAGAACTTTAAACACAGTAAATAAGACCAAATTTCACGTTAGGGTAGAGCTTTCGGGTTGAAGTTATTAGAATTACAGTAGGGCTAAATCTGACCAACTCTGTTATGGATTCTCTGGCAATTACATATAAGAATGAAAACAGTGGGGAGATCAGTGGTTTGGTTTTGAGCTCTTGGGACTCCCTGTAAATCAGTAAGGCAATAATCTAAAATTAATGCAATGAACATGGTAATAGTGGTGTGAGACCATATTCGGACCCATTAACTCCTAATTCCAGTCACTACAGAAGGGTTGAGACTGTAATGTTTGCTCCAAACGCTGTGGAATTGTTGCATTTTTCAGATATGGTTCATACTCATCTGGTTCAGCCAACACCATCAGTACTCACTCCTCCATACCTGTCTGCCTACCTGGTTTTCCACCCAATTTAAGTATTCAGAGGATCCATGTGATACTGCAGAGTGGCAACTATAAAATAAAGATGATATGCTGTTGGCAGCGGAACTGCTTTCTACTTTATTATTCCCAAAATATCACTTCTTGTTAGATTCAGATGATGAAAAGTCTCACTCCTAATTTATTTCTCATCCTTCTGTGTCAAAAAAGCATCACTAATGCATTGTCAGGATTTTGCCCCTTCACAAAGCAAGCTCTGAAAAAATTTTATTCTATGATCTCTGTGGCAAAATGGTTAACACTGAACCCAGTATCACAGCCCCTTCTTTAGATGTTCTCCGCAACACAGACAGAAGGAGCAAATGTTTTGTTGCTGCTATTTCTTGTTCAAAGATCCTAGTGAGAATTAATCTGAGTTTAGCATCCTGTTTATCCTTGTGCTGGAAAATACAGTCGTGTTTTTCCATCCTGTTCCAGCAATGTAGTTGTTCTGGGGAGACAGATGTGTTAGAAGTGCAAGATGGTAGGAAAGCTGGATTTGGAGGGGATGGAAGGGAAGACTTCCTCAAGTTACAGCTAATAATTTTATTCTTACTAGCTTAGAAATCCTTCCAGTTTTCTGCCTTAGCATGGAAACCATCAGGGTCTGTGATTTTTTCAACTGAAGCCAATCAGAAGGTGTTGAGTGAGTAAGCCTTCACCATGTAGGTATGATAGCAATCGTGAGCAAGTCTCACTCTTGGTTACCAGGGCAGTCATCCGTTGTAGGGCGTGATCTGTCAGATCAATAGCTGGGCAACCGTGCCAACTTGCAGTTGTCACCTCATGCCTGCTTCTAGAGCGTGGCTGTCTACAACCAGGCTATGGCTCTGGTTTCTGAATCTCTCCGTCCTGTTGTCCCAGGTGCCTGCTAGACTCATCCTTTGTGTTTATATTACTCTGTCCTTCTATATGTGTGCCAGGCCCAGGATCCATAGCCCCTCAGTGACTGGTAAGAGAAGACTAGATGGCTTTCTATTATGCTTTAGTTTCTGATATTTGAGAGATGTTTTAGGAGAGGAAAAGCTACCTTACTCTGTGTTCAGTATTTCCTTCCTTCCCCAGCCAGAAGGAATCAGGAATACAATTTCCATTTTGCAGGAATGTGCTTTTCATTTTGCACCTCGGGGAAGGATCAGCAGAGTTCAGAGTATCTCCACATCTCTCTGCTATAGCATTTGTGGAGCATTTCACTGTCCATCTCCTTCATTTGGTACATGTTAGATGCTAAATGCCTACCTCAACATCAGGCAGTCCCTGAGCTGCCAGTGTCTCTTTACAACTGCAACAAAAGCTGTTATAAGCCAATATGTAAAAGGACTCTCCCTCTCTCTCCTTCTCTATCTGTCCTCCAAGCTGAGTTGCAGGGGCTGTCTGAAGCAAAACTAATACAAATGCGATCTTGGTGGGGAGATTTTGCCTCTGGAGGAGTTAAGGACTTCTAGGCCTGAGGACCAGACCCAAAGTGGCTATGCTCCAAGTTAGCATCCCTCCCAAAGCCCTTGGCCTGCGAAGGAATGTCCTAAGACAGGAGACACTGCAAGACTCTTCCATTCCTCTCATGTTATTCAGAGGTGGTTTGTTTAAACAAATTGGGTTTTGGAATCAGTGTGGTTGCACTGTTTTTCTCTGGTTTTGTATGTTTTTGTAAGGAAGTTAAATAATTTTAAAACCAAAGTGTCATTAAATCAGAGTTGGATTAAACCAGCCTGGTTCATTCTGACTACATTGTATTTGTTAGCTGTTTTTTTCATTTTTGTTGCATGCGGGGCATTTTGCTGGTGAAATGGGATTTTTGTTTGGTGAATGGAAAGCAGGAGGGAAAATAAACTCATGCTGTAAATATCTGGAAAGAAGGAAAATGGGCTGTATGAGAGAGGGAAATATTTGAGCTACGTGCTTTTGAATGTTGCTGTAATACCTGGCTGTGTTTTACCTTACATACCAGAAGACATAAGACACCAGTTAGGATTCTCCTCACTAGTAAATAAAAGATTTCCTGCTACCCAACAGGCTACCTTATTTTATCCCAGCAGTTCATAAAGCTGTGGCATGTCAAAAAAAGGCCCTTGATGTATTGAATTGATTTTCCATTAAAAATTAATTGCTTCCTGTTTGATGAATGATGATAAATAATGACCTTTGAAGCGTGCTGCAGTCTCAAGTATACTTAAAGCTCTCACCCTTAAAATTCATTCAACCAAAGGCTATCTGCAAGTTGTGGCTTCACAGAGGTGACACTGGGAAGAAAGCTTTTTGTTATAAAACATCACTTTATAGTCTAACTGCTGTTATTAGCAGTTAATAATTAGTTATTAACTAATAACTAACTAGTAGTAGTTAGTCTAACTGCTAATGCTGAACCATAAATTTGAGTGACTTGAGTTAACAGGTTGTATATACAAATACATCATTGTTATCCTACTTGAGTTACCATCACATCAGACCTGACATCTGTTTTATCTCCTTCCATCCTAGAAAATCTGAACTTGGTATGTATTTAAAAAAAAAAACAAAACCCAAAGCAAAACCAAAAATCACATGCCTAGTCTGGATGTTATTCTGTGGGCAAATTAAAACACTTTCCAACCAATCTCATTCAGTTAATTGGGAGAACACACATGTGACTTAAACACACAACTGAAAACATTGCATGTAACATTTGGGCAGGCCCTTCTGTGCCCATTCTGCTTAGGAGAACAAGCTCGTGGTTTCCTGTCACTGTCAAGTGCAGCGAAATTACAAACAAATCCAGTCGTGACCTTCTCTTACATTTGGCATATTGAAAATTGTCTCATGTCTTAGTCCAACCTGTCCAGCAAATTCTGTCTGTGCCCACATCTGTTCTGGTTGTCATAAAATGGACTTAAGTCTCAGCTGTTCCACATCATTCATGCAGCTCCTGTCATCTGCGTACTTACTTTACTTATTTTTGATACGAGATTGAATTTGAACTAATATTTCTGTTGAATCTATATCTCTTTGTACTCCTTATCAATCTCCTTTAAAAAAATATTATTTTTCAAACACTGCAAAGCACTTTAGAAAACATTAATTGAAGAGTCCTTGCAATATAAATCGATTTCTTTTCTTAACTGGGCAATACACTCAAAAGGCAAAAAACTCTACTTTGTTAACCCGTTTTGCATTTCTCAGTTCTCTTCTCCCTGTCTGACTGTTTTTGTAGTGTCACTAAAAGCTCTGCATGTGAATGGGGATCATGGTGTAACCCTAAGGAGACAATAGTCTTTAAGCTCACAGAGGTAATGTCTTAAATTCTTGTGTCTCTGGATGACATTCAAGAAAGTTAAACCTCTTCTGTCGGAAAGCAAAGCAGCTTGTTTATGTAAGAAAAGTGCATGGTGGATCCCTGTGCAATGTGCAGTAAGACTGCTGGTTTGTGTGTGTGTGAGGGTGGAGAGCAGACAGAGGAAAATCTGCATGTGGCACATGAAATTATTTAAACAGTTCTGTCAGAATCTGTCAAGGAAAGTAAGATAAAGGAGAGTGAAGGCAAAAACAATTGTGTAAGGTAGTTTATACAAAGCAGCTGCCATTATAAATAATAAAGCAAAAAGGCATCCTTTGGAAACTTTCCAATTAGTTTTTACCAGTTCTGCCTTAAATAACTGACAATTTTGTAGTACTTTGTGTTCTCACTCTTAGCACTTCCTTTGCTGTGGCAATCTCCACAAGTACTCTTGGCTTCTTGGTTTGAATCAGAAATCTACATCTTTGTTTCTTGCTCTTGGTTTGTTTGTTTTTGTTTTCCATCCATTCTAGGACCTGATCACTAAGGCTACGTTCTTTATATAGATCTCTTGGCATTCGAGGCTTGGTTCTAGCCAGAACCCTCCTAGCTAAACAGAAATGTGAAACCTTGGTCATTAGTGTACTGTTCTGCTGAACATCTTTGTTCCCAGAAGGAAATAGTTGCCTAAGTCAGAAGCACAGGGTAAGACTGCACGTTGAACAGTGCTCATCCACATGGGCAGAAAAGGTAGATTACATGTCTTTATTACACCTGGGGTGATTGCTTATCATTGACCTGCCCACAAGAGCACGGGGTGCCCCTGTGTGCCCTGGCATTGCTCTGTGATGGAGTGTGGTCAGCAGCAGCCTGAAGCAGTCTCCTTTTCTGATGGTGAATTCTGAGCACATGAGACCATCAGCTGAAATAATTACTACGGTTGTGGCAACAATCTGTTCCTAGCTGGCACTGATCTGAAGCACAGTGTCTTCCTTAAAGCACAATGATAATATGAAGGAGGGGGGCCAATGACATTCTCTTGAAAGATTTTGGGAACGTTATACTGATGGCACGTTTTCTTCACAGGAAACTGTAGAGAACAACTACATTTTAAGGAAAAGCTAGATTGGTAATTCTGATCTATAACGAAACATTGGCACCAACTTCTCATTCAGCTTAGAAGCTTCACAGGTTTTAAAATCTTGAACAAAATACTCAAGAAAATAATTCTTCCCGTCAAGAGTAGTTACAGAAATGCAGCCTCTGATGGCCAAAATTCACTTGGCCAGAGAGAGTGCTTCCAATTGCTGTATTTAACATCAGTGCAGTATAGAAGTCCTGTTGTCCCAGACATCTGTCAATATACAATTAATTGTTTGGTTACGTATGAGGAACAGAAGATAGGTGAGGTTCTGCTCCCATTGAAGTCAATAATAGAGTGCTTGCTGATCTCCAAGGGCAGTGCAATTAATATCTGGGAAATGTTTAAATCAATGGCATCTTGAAATATTTATTACTATCTTGAAATGCCTGATTATTTTGCATATGCCTTGCTTCTCCTTTCTACTTGTGTTGGAATAATGGTCTGATTATTTAAGTCTGAGGAATGGCATAGGTATTAACACTGTTTTAATTCCAGGATAAATATTAGCCACTCACAATTTAAAAACCTTTCTCCCCTAAACCAAAGGGCAGGTGATGGTTTATGTACTCAAGCAATGACATGTATTTCCCCTGTAATTGGATGAAACCAGGCAGGAGTGTTTCTCTTGATGTAGTGAAATGCTGGGCAAATAATTAGCAAGTTTGTAGTTAACCTGAAAATTACATTCCTTGCTATTTGAAAAAGTTGTGTTAATCTTAGTAAAATCAGAATTAGCAATTTGTAGATGAATGGATATTCATCTCTCTCCTTTGCTTAGGAAACACCAACTAATGAAGTTGTTCTGCAGATAACCAGTGGATCGTTTCTCAAAAGGACAAATCTGTAACAGGATTTGCTAATTTAGGTACCGATTCATCTTGAAATAATTCTTTATTATTTTAATTTGAGAAACTTAAGCACCAAGTACTTTTAGGATTCTTTAAAACTTTTTCAGTATCCATCAGGTGCCTTAAACATTGCCTTTCAGCATCCACCAGGTAATACCTTTCATGGAAATAAGTGTCTGAATTGAGCCCAGAATTCTTCATTCAAATTCAGGCCTCTATATAAACAAGCTGCTGACTGTCCTTTTCCAAAGATATGGACTGGATCATAGCACGCTGTCATCAAGCATAGCGTTATCTAAAAATCCTGAGTAGGAACAGTCCCACAACAGAAGTGGATTTGGCCCAGATTTGTCCTTCTGAACTGACTGAGGAGATTATGTGATCGCATTGACAGATGAAGGAGAAGATACAGCAAGGAGAAATAAAGACTCTGTTGACACATGGCAGATGTGTAATTTTAATTGGTTAAAACAAATCTTATCCATGGGGGACATTTTTATTGTGGCCTTTGGGGCTTTGCTCTTTTCCTCCTCCTCGCTTGTGCTGTAGTGCTGGGCAGCCTCAGTGCCTCTGGTGTGAGAGTAGCACTGGGTGACTTGAGGCTGTCCCCAGCAGAGCAACTGTTGAGCTGGTAGAGGAGGGCTGCTGCCTGCCTTTCAAGGGCTATCTCTCTTGCTGTGAAGCAGCATTGACTGCAATACGCTTGCAGCTCTGTAGCGGTCCTGGTGGTGACAGCCTGCTATGATGGAGAGCAATGACAGAGCCAGGAGGTGATGCGAATAGCTGTTGCCTTTTGTGAAAGTCTAAAAACCAAACAGCAGCACTGCCTAGGACGACTGCCCTGTGAAAAGCAACTCAAGCAACTCAGAAACTGAAGTAATATAACATTAAAGAATGTGCTGTACCAGCTGGAAATGTAGTTGTAGCACTGCTTAGTCTGAATGCTGCAGGATCAGCTGAAAACCTCCATTACATGGCTCATGGGTACCACAGCCAAGCGAGGTCAGCTTTGCCATGGTCACATCCAACAGCAGAACACTGGGGTTTTTCAAGCACAATATATTGTTCTGGGGCTGTTTGTTTTCAGCAATGTAACCAGTACATGAAGTGATGTCCGTAAATATCTCAATCTTGCTTCTGCTAGCATAAATCTGTTATGGACTGCAGCAGAATTTGGGCTGCCAAGTGGTATTTCTATGGAATGTTTGGTATCGCTACTATCCTTCAGGTAAGAAAATAATTTTGTTGAGAACACAGTGGTTACAACAGCTGGAAACTGTGTGTTTAAGAGTGCTCTTCAGAGCTGGACTGAGAAATGAATGACTGTGCCCCATTTTTTACACAGTGAGTCTTGTCTCCTAGCCAACACAAACACATTTCATACAACATATGTAGATTGTGAGAAGCTGGTAGAAAAGTAGTTCAGGAGTTTCCATCCTTGCAACTTGTTTGTATTCCATTCTTCTGTTATTTTCGTGACTAAACAAATTGATCTGGATGCCTTAGTTTCTACTCAATGAAACTTCAGTACTCTGCAGGAATTTGGTAAACCAGAATGCTGCTTGGTGCTTGAGAAGTTGCTTCCATTTTGAGAATGTGTTTCTAGAGAAGTAGGGTGTGAGTAAATGTGGGCAGTGAAAGAAATGGTACCGACCATTGCAGTCTTGATTTCTGAAGGCATTTCCTGAGTTATTTTAAAGGGTTTTGCATATGGTTACTGAAACCTTATCTCTGAATAGGAACTGTCTTTTTAAATGAAAGCTATTAAGTCTGGTCCTTTTCATCATTTCAGTCAGTTGAAGTGCTTACACAGCTTTCATGTTCTGACCTGGGTTTGCTCCCTGATATTAACGCACATCAACTTCTTCCATGAAAATGGAATAGCAAAGAGCTTTATTTGCTCTTATCTTTCATGTCATGTCATCTTCTGTTTGCTTTGTTTGGTTCATGTATATGTGTATATTTGACTTTTTTTTACTTTATACTTTTAATTTTCTATTTTGTGATTGTCATTGAAAGAGTTTACATCTGATTTTCTAGGCGGGACTAAAGAATGAATTTTCCCTGCATGGACAAAAATCAAATGGGTTTTATCCTAAAAGGTTACATTTATATATTGGCAAAGTATGGCATATAAAGTACCTCATATAGGACATTTACTCAATGGCTTCCAAAACTCAAGTAATTAATACTGTAGATATGAACGGTTCACCTTTCCAAAAATTTAATGTAAACAGAATTGAAGAACTATGTTTGTAAAACAGACCCCAAGGTAGCCATTGTTTACATGCTAGCAATTTACACTGATTTCTGTGTCACCACTTCTTTTTCTATGCAGTCAGTCGTTACCACAGAAACTACAACAACACATGGCACTGGGAGACATAAATCTCCTTCATTAAGAAAGACAATCACTAGCATAAAAACTCTCTTCATCTTATTCCTGCTGCTCAAAGGGTGTAAAATGCTGGTACGTCACAGTCTCATTGCAAATAACACAAATTCAGCTTTTCATAGAGAAAGGCTTTTAGTTATGCCCACTTGAGCATCTTGGACAATGCAGGTTTTACTGAAAGCTTGCATTTGTGCTGCTGTTGGATTGGAAACAGCCCCAGGCTTGAATGGAGCATGGAGGAATTAGGACAGAATTATCCACTAGCTCCAGATACTATTTTATGAATTAAGAGGAATGTGTTTTGATTTTTTTCAAGGGAGCTAAATAAATATGCTTTCAGAAGCTCTTGTGCAGGTCACTCCTGAACAGAGGGTTTGACACTGTCTGGACTCTGTTTCCATGAGAGTGCTGGTGGAGGTGAAAAGGACTTTATTCGCCTTTATCTTTTTTCCATAAGGCAGAACAAGAAGTTAACTAAAGACTAAAAGACCACTGGATTTGAAAGAATTTGTGGTTGTAGTCAGGTTGTGTCTCCATGGCAATACAAGGGTGGACAGGGACTCTTCTGCCATCGCTCTCCCTAGAACCAGCTGGGCTTAAGAAATGTTGAAGAACAGTGGACAAGAATTATTAATCTGACATGCTCAAGGCCCTTAAGAAAGGAAAGGAAGAGACCTTCCTGCTTCCTAAACTGAGTACAGTCCCATTTTCCTTTACATGAAACCTGGCCTATAGGCTTTGACTCATCAAGAATGGACTTTTTATGGCACTCCAGTCTATCCTTCTGGGTTCTTTGAGCAGAATTGCTATGAAGAAATTCAGAGGCAAAGGCTTTCCCAAGCTTTAATCATGGGTACTAATATGCAGGAACCAACCTCTTCAAGAGCATCTCTATATTTCCATCTGTGTGTTTGCTTCTTGATGGTTTCCCTCATCTATTTGTAGCAAATGATGGACACCAAATTTCCCTCAAAGGGTCTGTCTGATTCCCACTCGCATGCTATGCCCGGACAGAATTGTGACACCGAGTGTGAGCAGTGTTGATACATGTATGCGCTTGTTGACAGACAGCACCAACTTTACTGCTGAGGCATTAGAGATCACAATTAAAATACAGATAGCTTTGGTTACCATAAGGAAGTGGAAAAGCAGATACTCACTGTCAAGAGGGAGAAGTGATAATTCTCACCATGATCTCACTGTTAAGTATCCTGTGAGATGCTGATCTACTTTGCTTCAAGAAATGGGTTTGTGGTAGTTCAACTTCTTTTTAGGAAAGTGATTTAGTAGGTTACATAAGCCACATTTTGGCATGATAAACTTGTATGGATACCAACCAATTTAGGCAGAGCTCTTCCTCTGAGCTGCTCTAGACCTCTGTCTGGTATTGTTGTATAGCTTTAAATGAAGACATTGGCATCAATCAGCCTGTCACCTACCTCACTACCCACTTCTATTAAATGATTTCACTATCAGCTAAGATGGAGCACACCAGTGAGTGGCATATTATAAGTGTCTAGAGAGATTAGATACTGAAATTAGATGGATAACATCCAAGCTGCTGCGTCAGATCTCCAAGCTCCCAGTATTGCAGTTGCCAATGTGCCCTGCTTCAGTCAGATAAAACCTAAAGCTATGCTTCCTCATTCATTTCCCTTAGCAGAGGGTGCAAACCAGAGGTATGTGATGTCAGTCTCCTGAGAAAGTCACAATACTGTGTGCACTATATAAGCAGTGTGTCATTTAATTGTTCTATAGCACTAGTGGAGCACATTACAGCATATGCCTAAATCCATCAGATGCCTTACCAAGCTCTAACCCTTTCTGTTTTCAGTTTCTTAAACCAGTAGCTTCTCAATCTGTTTTTCCTTGGAGTAATCCTTGACGAAAGATGATTTAAAAAAATAATAATTGAAGTAGCACTAAAAAAAGTCAGCTAAGAGATCTGAAAGCTGACGAGACCCAAGACGACAGCTATCCTTGGGGAAAGTATCCTTCTGCCTGAGAAAACTGATTTTAATATGTTGGAGTAGCATGGAATTTAAAATTGGAAACATGGGCATTAATGTACTGTGTCAGATTCTGTTCTCTTATGATAGGATAACATTCTTCTGAGAAAAGGTGCAATATATAGACAATAAAAGAAAATACAGCTACAAGTATTCAGAAATAGCATTTAAATGCCTGTTTCCACTGGTGGTATCCTTTTCTTACAGAAGGGCACAAACTAAGAAATATGCAAAGGGAAAACTGGGTCGACTGGTGGACTCTGATACAGGAGGCCAAAGGCCTCACTGCAGATGGCTGTCTATGGAGTATGTTAGACAACTATGTCATGAATGCTTTAGAAATTATCAGAAATTTGTAGGGAATACTTAATTACTCATAAGTCCCACCCATAGAAACAAACAGGCTGCTATTGGTCCATCTGTTCAGGGCTCAAGGAGAGTATGAACACTTATTAAAAATACCTGTAACTTTTCAAAATTTAAAAATATGACTTAAGGTCCCAGAGGTTAATGCTGGGAGAGGACTTCTCTTTTTTTCTGTAGAAAGATGTCTTTTCTAGTCTCCAGCTAGGCTTTACATTTGCAGAAAAGAAGGAAACGTTTCCCAGAGTTTAAGTATATACATGGATGGATGTATCTGTAGAAATTAAGATTATTTTGCTCATATCGGTCATACTGACTTGCAAGGTGTTTGTTTTCAAGCAATAAACTGAAATTTGAAAACCATTGAAAACAATCTCAGTCTCCTTAGTTAAATGAGCTACCATAGCATGGCCTTGTTCGTTACTGGGGCCTCTGGGTGTTCCTCCAAGAAATATACTATATTCCTCCAAGAAATAATACTAAATAACATTCAGGATGGTAAAATAATAAAGGATGTAGTACTTTTCAAAAATAAATTAGGGTTTTATTTAGGGGAATTTTATATGAATTTTTCATGGTAGAAAAGTTTTATTTGGAAATCTCTCTATCTGTCTATACCTGAGTAGCCGCATTTGGCAGTCTTGAAACAGAATTTAGATTTCTGTTGATGGTGCCCTTAATTCATATATTATCTTAAAATCATTCTCTGTAATTTGTTTCACAACTGACATTCAGAATGGAAACAAAAATTTCAGTTTATTGATGATAGCTTAAAACCAAGCAGCTTGCAAGCCAGTATGGCCAAGTCACTAAGGGTAGCATCTGCAGAAGATGGCAAAGGGGAAGGCAGGAATGGTGGCTGCTATGTTGGTGCCAAGGGAGGAGTGAAATGTTTCTGTGTTCCCCTCCACTCTTGAGGGTTTCATCTCTCATTCGTGCCCTCAAGCATAACCAGCTCTGTTGACTAACATGGTGCAGCTTTTATTTTCATTGTAATAGTAAAACATCCCCTCTCTGCCCTCTCAAAGGTGGGTCTGGCTCACCTTGCCTGGTCTTTCTCTTGGAGGCTAAATTGGCCAGCAACTCTTGGCCTCTTCCCTGAGTATGGTCAGAAGGGGATGGGGACAAGACTGTGTCGCTACCCATCCTGGTGGCACTCAGTGAGTTTAGTGAGACATTTGTTTTCTAGAGAAAAAAGATTGGTATTCAGGGAAGAAGACCAAGATGTTGTGACAAGTGCAAATCTGCCTGGAAAAAATGAAGTTTTTGCTACTGTTGTCAGAGAGAAGAAATACTAGGCTTTGCAGTAGCATCCACTGGAACTAAGCACAGCATAGGTACTCCTGGATTTACCTTTTCTTTTTTTTCTTGCCTGCTTAGACCTATTTACAATGGTGACTGATTTTTAAGCAGTGGGAGGCAGGATTACTTTCTCATTTCTGTTAATAATTTCTTTGAATAGCTTGAGAAAAAAATATGATCTTTCTGTGCCTCAGTTTGCATAGTTTATGAGAAAATTGGAAGATTCTTGTATATCTCACTAGAAGTACTGAAAGAATTAAGTCATTTTTGCAAAGTATTTCAAATTTCTGGAAAAAGATGTTATGGACAAGCATAATATGATTCTCATTGTATAAATACTAAATGTAGAAGTTGAACAGTGATACTGAAGACAATCTAAAACCCATCTTAAATATTTATAAATTGTCCTCTGTAGCAATTCTTATAGGCCCTATTTCTGAAGATGTTCACTATCGGCAACTTGCAGGCAAATCACTGGAATTTAGGGATACTCAACCCTAATGCTGATTATTTTTCTCTATCACAATTCAGAACATTTTCTTTGAGCTCTGCATAGCAGGCCAAGTTCTCAGCTGCTGTAAGTACAGGTAGCTCTGTTCAACCATACAACCCTATGCCTATTTGTATCAGCTAAAGGTCATGCCTGTATCCTGATGTACAAATGTCTCAGTTGGCACTGTGAAAGCTACTGCTTTCTGTTTTCCCTGTAGTAAAGATACTGCAGAAGAAATAGGCTTCAAAATCCTGCCGGTCATCAGTAGGATGGTTTAGAGTTCATCCTGTTCTGCAAATATATAGCATTGGTAGTGCAGGGTCTGTAGAGAGAAATAATAATGGGAGTAAACTGGGACAAACTCATAGTTGCAAACATCTGCAGAGGGAACTGGATGCTACTGCAGGGCTTACTTAGTATTATTCTAAAATAGAATCCTTGCTATAGGGCTTTAACTCCTGCTGACTGTCTGAAATGCAGCTGCTGCGCTGCTGAACTATCTAAAAAATCCTCTCATATGGATTAGTTCAGGCTGTCTACAATAAAAACAATAGCACACAAGGAGACTACAAAGAATGGGTTAAATCACAGACTTCCTACCTCTTTGGTATTCCTGGATAATAATCCACCCACAGGACTCTACACTGTGGGTAGAAAATGCCTACCTCTTTTTAAACATAATTTATGCACTCCTTTGTCTTTTGAAAAGGAGAGACACCAGCCAGATAAGACTGCTCTGCCGCACTAGGGCTCAAAATTAACCATCAAAATGTGTGCCTGATGTGCAAGTCAATCTGCCAAGTCATAAATGCTACAAACTGTGTATTTTTAAAGTATGCTTTTTGGCTCTGTAGCTTTAGCAAATACTGTTTCTTCCAGTCTGAGCTAAAAGGACAGGGATACCTATGCTGCTAAACTGGCACAATACGAAAGCTGCCATAAACTGATTTCCCCAGAGGACTTATTTCTGCAAGGGCTGTGCACCATGAGGCAGTGTTCCCAGATGATTCAAAGTGCTCTTGACTTGATCTGCAGTAAGCAAGAGGGAAGGTGCCTGATAGTTTCTTCTGTGATGCAGGGCTGGCATCTGAGGAGGCTGAAAGTGTGAAGGAGACTTGAAAGGAAGCTTAAAGCACCCCTTCCCCTTTTTTTTCCCTTACGAGAAAAAAGTTCTTGGACTTAGACCTGAAGGAGTTGGTTGGTGAGAAGCTGCTGCTTTTGAAGTAAAATTCAGACCTAGAAAATTGCATGATGGTTGCATAACAATTGAAATTACAGCAATGCTAAAACTTGAAATGCAAGCAATTGACTGGGGATATAATATAATTGCTTTCTGACCTGTTTTTTTTTTTTTGCTTTGAGTTTTAATTAACTTCACATTAATTATAATTGGTGAACAATAGGGAAGAAAGTTGTGAGTTGTGGTTTTTCATTAAAAAATCCAATGTATTTCCCTTGTTCTTCCATTTGGAAGAGGAGTAATTCCTGGTATCTTCAGGAATTACTCCAGAAAAAAAAAAAATTGACACTTTTGATCCCTCCAATTGGACAACCAGGATATAAGGGATTTCAAGCCATCCCTGTATGCCATAAAGAAACAAAACCATGGTAAATATGAGTTAGAATTAATTCTTCAAAAGCAGTGCATTTTTTTGAGGAGCACAATGGCCCCTGAGCAATATCAAAGGCACCTACCCATTATCTGCTTGCCTATAGCAAGAATTACCAGACTGTTACAGTGGAAGGAGGCACCAGCGAGTGGGTCGTGTACTGTTCACGTACCTCCAACACACTCTGTGGTCTGCATTCTAGTCAAAAGGTATTTTCAAAGAGACTGGTATCTGCTTTGTAGAAGCAGATGTGCAACTCTTGTATCGTCTGCCTTTCTCCTTGAGTTTTCAGGGGAAATAAGTAGGCTACTCCCTATCCCAACATACTACTAGTGACAAAAGAGGTTCCAGTGTCATTCTATTGTATCTGTCCTGGTTAATTTGTCTCCCACCACGATCTTCCAATAGAACCTCTGCCACTTCTAGCTGAATGTTTCCTCAGGAAGTGAACAGCTTATCTTCAATATCTGCCTTTGTGTCCGAACTCTCATAATATAAAGATGATTCTGGACATAAAGCCAACCCAGCTGAGAAAAAGGTGACTGCTCCCAGTGTGCTTTTTGCCTTTCTGTGATTGCTCAGGGAGCTTCAGCATATGTCAGGTTTCAACATATACAGCGTATCTGCTCTGGCATCTTCATTCTGTAGGGTGTTGGTCTTCTTGGAAGAGACTCACTTTGCTAGACATAGCTCTCTTCCCTGTTCTGGGAAGGCAGTTTGTTTTCTGACAACACCCAAGATAAAAATCAAAGGTTTATTCTATTGCCACTTCAGAGCTGATGTATAACTTGCTCCTTCAATTTTAAATCTCTATCCAGAATACACAGATAATGAAGATGATGGGTTAATTCACTTCGACTATTTTCTGGCTTTATGAGGTCGCTGAGAACTGGAGCCAGTTCCAAGGTAGGGTATGATTAAGCCTGCTAGTGCTTTAATTTTCTATGTTTTGTTTAAAATTTTCTATGTGGGGATATAATTATTATATTTTTATCCTTTATTTAATTAAAAGTTACTTAGTAGATCTGTCAATAATCTCTTATGCACATTCTACTGGGTGTGTCTTGTGTTACTTTTTCATCTGAAAGAGTAAAAGTAATTTTATGAATTTTTAACTGTTGTTTAGAAAGTTTTTGTAGATACAGTTTTAAAAATGCCTAAATTTTACCTCTCTGGTCCATGAAAGTTTTGCTTTCTCATTTGCTGTCAATCTTATTGAGACCGATGAATAATCAGAATGAAGCAAAGATAAGATTGCCTTCTGATCCCTCTGATTTGTTTTGAGAACAACTTTAGTTCTTTCCATGTCGAAAAGATGTCCTCACTTCACCTGCTTAAAGCAAACATGATTCTGGAAATTCATCTAAGATCTCCAATCTATCTCCAAATCATTGTGTAAATGCTAATTAGTCTCCACAATACCCAGAAGAGGTAGATAAATTATGTTCTATTATCCTGATTATAGAGGTAAACCACTATCAAGAAATTGCAACTTGCCAGAGGTCACACTTGAAGTCAGATCAGGAGTTGGTGCATTCCTGTGCTTCCTACACAAGATTGTACCACTTGTGTCTGCTACCTTACCTCTCCTTGTCGCTTCAACTCCGTCACTATATCTCTCACTGAATCTTAAACATATTCATACGGAGACCTCAGCGAACAGAGTACCTTAACAAGCCACATCTTTTCATTAGGCAGCATATATTCTCAATTACAGATTGCCCATTTATTCTAGACTTCTTTTTTTTTAATTGATGTAACCAAACAAGGGCAAAGGGGTGCTAATTGTCCCATGGATTTAATGCACAATGAAAATCACCCCCAGAATAATACCCATGGGATCTGCTGCCAAAACTTGCATAGCATCTTCGAATTTCGGAGAGCAAGAGCCTGTGGCTCCCTCTCACTTCCACAAGTGCCCTATATACTTTTAATGGTAGTTGTTTTCTCCCGAAATCCCATTTAGTCTTGGATCAAAGCTGAAAGGAGTCTCTCTGTGTGGTGGAGGCCATAATACTTGTGCGGGACTCCTAAAAGGAAAAGACAGTTTGGCTATGTTGGAACAGTGAAGTCTCTGCTCTAGAGCTCTTAAAGAGATGAAGTTGGCCTCTTTTTTTTCTTTCCTCCTGCCAAGCTCTTGTGCCAGTCGTCAAGGTGTTTGACCTTCACAGAACACACTGTCCAAAATCCTCAATGCTAGCACTGGTAATAACACACAAGGCTTTTCACTGTGGAGCCTCTAACCCTTTCTTTTTATTCTTTGGCAAGCTCGTAACAAGAAAAATATGCTCTTTTGACCACAAAACCTATTACTGCAAATTCCCTTCTTCCTGGGCTCCTGAGAGGGCTGCTTTCTTGCTTGCAGCACATGCAGAATGTACTGGCATGTTGCTAACTCATTTGAATTATTCTGATTAGGTTGTTCTCACCTTGCTGGAAAAGAATTCGTTGTAAGTTGCCACAGTCTGAGATTTCAGGCTCTTGACAGTCTTGTTTCTCTACCAGTAGGCAGGTGATTTGTCATCCTACATTCCATTTCCAGGGTCTCAATACTATTTGTTCTTCAATGTCTAGTGAACATTGAAAAATGAGACTTCCTCCTCCTCACAGTGATTTGTTCTTTTAATTCTGAAGCCTCCTCCCATCCCTTATTTATTGTTGCTGCATCCTACTCCAGGCATTTTCCTTCTCATTGCTTAAACTGGAACCGCTATTTTCTGTAGTTCCACTCCAAGAGAGTGTCTTTTTGATGATGACTGCAGTTCTTCTATTGCTTAGCATCCCATGCTCTGTGAGCAGGAAATCAGTTATGCAATAACAATTTAAATGATGCCTAAAATAAAAAGAAGTGGTGTGATATCCTCTGGGTGAAAGGGGAGAAATCAGAAGGACAAGATGATGTTGATCCTTCTAAAGGACAAGTAGTTTCATGTTCAGAAAGAGCTAGAGAAACATGGAGCCAGGCTGAGAATCATTTGAAGAAAAACTCGTGAGTAAGCCCACATTTTCCTGGTCTATACAGAAACCCCCCCCGCCCAAAAAAAAATTTAAAGGACTGCAAGCAGAAGACGTGCATTTGTAAACCACTCATTATAAAGCAAGTATTACTCATTACAAAGCAATTTGAAAAAGCGATCCTTTTTTCCTTGAAAACATTGAACGAAATTTGTCAAGGCTTTTTCCTTATCCAAATTTTGTAGCAAAATGTTGTGCTATCTTTCAGTCATTCCCTCTTAAACTTTGCTGCTTTGTTCTTTCTTTCTAACTACTATTTTACTTTTTCACTTTTTCTTTAGGTAAGTGTGAGATAAGAAAAAGAAACTAATACCAGGGATGGAAAACTTTGGGATTTTTCTCATGCAGAAAAGGGAGAACTTTGCATAAACCTGCTTTGAGAAGATTGGGAGAAATCAGAGAAAAAAAAATCTTCTGGTCAAAAAGAAAGCATATTTACATTTATTTGACCATCTACTCTGCTCTCATGAGACCCCACCGGGATTGTGTTCAGCCCTGGAATCCCCAGCATAAGAAGGATATGGAACTGTTTGAACAGGTCCAGAGGAGGGCTATGATCAGAGGGCTGGAGCACCTCTGCTTTGAGAACAGGCTGAGAGAGCTGGGGTGTTCAGAAAGCTGGGGTGAGAGCTGGGGTGGAGAACAGAAGGCTCTGGGGAGACCTTAAGCAGCCTTCCAGTACCTGAGGGGGGCCTACAAGAAAGCTGGGGAGGGACTTTTTACAAAGGCAAGTAGTGACAGGATGAGGGGGAATGGCCTTAAATTGGAAGGGGGATTAGATTAGACATTTGGAAGAAATTCTTCATGATGAGGGTGCTGTGACACGGGAACAGGTTGCCCAGGGAAGCTGTAGATGTCCCCTCCCTGAAAGTGTTCAAGGCCGGGTTGGATGGGGACTTGAGCAGCTTGTTCTAGTGGGAGGCGTCCCTGCTCTTGGCAGGGAGATTGGAAGTAGATGATCTTTAATTTCCCAAACCATTCTATGATTCTATGAATACCTATTATACTGTTGATATTCCCAAACGTCTTAGCCAAAAAGTCAGTGTATTGTGAGAAAGCTCACAATTCCATAAACACAACTTGCACAAACTTCATCAACCTTTTCCCTCCCTTACAACCCTTACAAGTACCTGGATTTAAAAGACAAATAAGGCTGTGGAATAAATGTTAAAGAGATGGTGGTGACATCCATGGTGACTTTACTTCTAGCTCATCTCTTTCTATATGTGTGTTAAAAAAGAACACTGCCTCAACGTTACAGGAGATTCAAAACCACGAGCGACTACTTAGCATTTTGGTGAAGCTGGGTGTATTTTAAGTAAAAAATGTATTCTACTCTAAGCTGCAAGCTGGTGGTGAGTTTTGTTAACTAGAAGAATTCAGAATTTGGGCTAGTGAATTGGTTAAGAGTGGTTTTGTGTCATGTGGGCATTTTAATAGCAGAACTGTGGTGAGCACTTGCAGTGAGCACAAGCAGGAATTATGCAGCTTGATAACTTCATGTCATGTTGAAATTTTTCTTGATTACAGCCAGTATCATATGCAGTGCAGGTAGTGAATAAGCAGATTTTTTTTTCCATTTATATCCAAATCTTTATTGATGTGCCTCTCAAAATACATCTTCTGGTCTCTCAATAAACATGATGCAAGGCTTGTAAATGTAGTTTCCACACACAAATCGTCCACTGCACTTTTCTGAATGTATTTCTGAGCTGTTTCCCATCTGTATACATTACAGCTCTTATGGGAAGATCTTTAGACCAAACTACTGCTATGTCTGGACAGTCATGTACAAGCTCATAGTAGAAATCACTTTTTTGTTGTTGTTCTTTTGCTAAAACTGTCTAAGTGAGGAGCAAGGGATGCCTACTATATATAAAGGATTTCTACTATAAGTTTTGCAGTTACTAGAATTAATGATGTGCCCACAGATACCATAAGCAGAAATTATACCTGTTAGACTGGCATTGCTAAATAAAACCTCCTTGGCTATTGGGATGAGCAATGTGATCAGATACCCTTTTGGCAAAAATAGAGAGCTGTTGTTCCTAGCATTTGTGGGTAGGATCTCTGCTTAAATTTATCGCAATTCTCACACCTGTAAACACATACATCTTACTTCTGAAATAGATACAGGACGATCAGAATAAAAAGAGATTAGATGAAATTTCTTGCTGGTCTGAATTAGACCCTGCTTCTGAAATCAAGAGCAGGAAAAGCTTGTATTTGCAAGAAATGTCATAAAATCAAACAGCAGGTTTGTGTGTTTTTTTCAGCAGACATACAGCTGCTTTGAAACCCAACCTGGATGAAGAGAGTAAAAAATTGGTGCTTAGAAAGATGGTACTCGAATGATCAGAACAAAAGCTTACGGATGCATATTCCTGTGCAGTAATCCATAACCACATAGACCCAGGGCACAGTGTTAGATGCCTGCTTTACCCAGTTTTCATTCCTGTCTGATGGAGGTTGTGTTATGTGAATCTCTGAATAAGCAAACAATTGGCTTTAATTGCTTCACAGCAGAGTGAAAATAAGGATGACCTGCCCAGATTCCTACATGTGAAAAATAACTTTCCACTACTTGCAAGAGCCTGGCAGAAGCTTTGTTGATGTGCCCCTTCCTTTGAATTTTCTTACAAGGTGATCTTCAACCTATTTGTGCTGAGTATTTTGCACTTCAGTATTTAATACTTGTTTAAAATTCTAAGGATTTTTTTTAAATGTTCCTTTTGTAGAAATTTTTTGAAGTATTTTCATAAATGGTTAAGACTTACAGAACCTTCATCATGCAGGCAGATATTAGTGCTGGCAGTTTCCTTATCAGATGACAAAAATAGATGCACAAAGCTATCAAAACTGACATTTTAAAAAGTTTTCAATGCCTAGCTTAAGAGCCTTTGGGGATCAACTTGAAGAGACCATCTGCAGCTGTCACTGACTTCAAGGGGAGCTATGAAAATCAGGATCGGGTGCTGAAATGCCTGTTGTGATCTTCTTAGTGAATCAACATTTATATCTAAAGGGGAATTAAGCTACTGCTAAGGCTTAGTGAGACCACTGAAACAGGAGTTATCCCAGTATCAGGGAACTGTTTGTGATTAGCTTATTTTCAGCATGTTTTCAGATGCAGTAGTGCGCCTTTTGGATGCCAGACGCATCTGCCTTGAAAACATCTTTTCTCTTGTTCAGCAGAGTAGTTTAAAAACATGTACATATTCGATTGCAAAATAGGCTGGAATTGTTTTCATGTAGAACATAGAAGAGGCAACCTAGGAACACAGCTCAAAACTTCCTGGCTTTTGCTTATATTCCTGCCATGGTTCCCAGTAAGAGTTCTCTTTCATCTGCATTCGCTGTAGTTCCTCCTTTCTCCCTTTCTAATAATGTAAGAAACAAGATGACAGAACGTATTAGAAAAATATCTATAAATGATACTGTACGTAAAGAGGCATTTACCCACTGAGTCTTAAAACTCATTGCCTGATTTGGTTCTATTTTTATAAGCTTCATATTACTTGACAATGACAATGATTCATATAAATATTAAGTATTAATTTTTAGTCCATTGCACATAAGTGAAGCTAAACTGTAGTGTTCTTTGGAGATTTTACCCTGCAGGTCCTCTGGAAAGACAGATAGGAGGATTCCATTCCTACGTACTCTACAGTTTGGTCCTATGGCCCTATATTAAATAGCATAGATGTAGCATTTAAAACACTTTCAATGCAATTCAGATTTCAAAGGGGGTTTACGTTGATTTTTTTTTCTTCTGCAGGATATAAAAATACGATATGTTCCCCTGAATTTTCAGTATTTGTCAGTTCTAAATTCCAATACAATTGTATTTCTGTTATAGCAGGAGTAGATTTTGTGACAGATGGTAAAACTGCCTCTGCTTCATTAGAGCCCCTCGCAAGACTCCTATAAGGTAAATTACAGTAGAGACGGATATTAAATGATACTCCCTTCACAGTTTCCACTAAGATTTTGAACTAGTATTATGTGTATCATGAGGGCAGTGAATCTAGTAGCAAGAATGTTTATTGGTCACTTCTGTGTTGGATGTTAATGCCAGAGCTAAAGCACAAATACAGTAAAAAGCCCTAACCTTGTGAAGACTTGTTCTAGTGCTTTTCCAAGTTAAATTTATCCTGGCAATAGTTTACTTGAGATTGCTTTCCCTTAATGGTGATAATGCACTTTGAAACATTAAAAAGTAATAAAAAGTGATCAATTTCCATTTAATTTAAAATAATGCTTATGTTAAATATTGATGAAAAGGTAGCCTTCAAAGATGCTTGTCTTTATGCTTGTATTTACATGGCATGACTGAAAGGTGACAGATATCCCTGGGAAACACGGGTTTTTTTCAAAACAAATTATGTGATGAGTCCTTACACTGACTTGACTGCTCAGACCCTAGGGTGAAAAAGCTTCTGTGTATCATCTACTTCTGTGTATCATCTCACACCTTTTTTTGTACTTTGTACATTCCTTCTCCACAGGGGCTGCAGAGAGATCGCTAAATCATTGCACCTAAATCATTGCACGTGGATCATCCAGAAGCCAACTGCATGAAAATGACATCAAGTTATTTCCTAACAGGAACTGGCTTCAAACTAGTAAGAGATTGAAAGTATTAGTGTTTTCACGCACTAAAGTTACACTGTCTCTGACAACGTCACTACATATATCCGTGTGTTCTGCTATTAATCTTGGTGAATTCACTAGCCTAGAATTATCACACAGGAACAGTTTCTTAGTTCCACGTTATTGGGAAATGCTGCTTTGCCATGAGTTTGTGAATTCCTCATGCCGTGAAAATTGTATCAGCTTCACTAAGAGCCTGGATTATGAAGCTGTCTGAACTTGAGAAGTCTCTTGAGCAGATATGGATGAAAATTAAACCTGAAATATCACATTCATAGAATCATAGAATGCTTTTGGTTGGAAGGGACCTTTAAAGGCCATCTAGTCCAATCCCACCCCTGCAGAAGCAGGGACATCTTTAATTTAATCAAGTTGTTGAGAGGCTGGTCCAACCTGACCTTCGATGTTTCTAGGGATGGGGGCCTCCACTACCTTCCTGGACAACCTGTTGCACTGTTTCACCACCATCACTGTAAAAAATTTCTTCTTTTTATCCAGTCTACATCCACCCTCCCTTAGTTTAAAAGCATTGCTCCTTGCACTCTAAGCAAAAAAGTAGCTAATGGATTTTTGCATCTGGGGAACTCTTTCACACTACTTACATCTTCTGTTTTCATTTGAGCATATTTTTGAAAACTGCTTATATTCAGTGTATATTCATTAAGTTCATTTAAAGGACTGTGCCTGTTAGGACAGAAAAACTATGGGTATTAACAAGGCTTTGACATAAGGCAGCTGCCTGCAATACTAACGCAATTCTGGAAACGGGGAGAAAAAATACTGTAGGCACTGGGAAGCTTTAATATGCATATTAAAAAACTACATCTGTGGTGTTAGCGTTTTGGAAATTGTAAGTTTGAACTCAGATGGCTACATCCTTTTATGAGTCTGGCCTCAGAAGTGAAGATGGAGGAACTGACTGCCAGATTTCCATGATGCTGGAATGATGGAGAGATGGTGGGGGCCCACCCCTGCTGGCTGGCACAGTTCGTACACATACCCCACCTTTTGAAGAATCATAGCTTTGGATGATCTGCTCCAGTCCAGGTTGGTTTGGGAAACACACTACATCTGAGTACAGAGTAAATTCTTCCCAGAGACGCTTTCTGTTAACTTGTTTTTATGGCAATAGCATTTAGAGGTGTCAACAGAGATTATAATATTATTGTGCTAATTACTACAATAAACACATAGTAAGGGAGAGCCAAAAAATGCAAAGCAAGTAACATGAGAAAAGTTGTTTTCCTATTTTGAAAATGACGTACTGAGATTATATGTCTTGAGAAAATGAGAAGGGCTGAAGCATATACAAATGACGTGGCTTAATGAGCTAATATAATGGGGGGTTTTGTGTGCTTCTGCCATTGCAAATGTTCATTTGCTGAGCTATATGAATATGGCCTGCCTTCATACTACTGGCAGACTGTAGATATTAGCGGAAACCCCTGAGAGGATTTTTCAGAGCTAACATATACAAGCAAGTAGGATGCACAAATAATGACTTTAGTCAGATCTGCTAACAAATGCTAGCTTGATAGGCTGCATTAATTCATTTGCTTGCAATCAGCTATCCAAATCTCAGGTTTGAGGGGGGAGTGAGGGTGGTATTTTTTTTTGCTTTCTACTAAATTCACATGATATAGGTCTGCATATTTCTGTGGACATGTGTGGAATGTTCTGAATGAAGGTTAAAGATCATCCAATAAGAACAAAGGCTCATCTTGCTATCCTAGCCAAGATATCCTTTGAGGACAGCAAATGTGCGGTTTTAGGAGTTGCTGCAACTGATGGTAGTACATATGTGAACATAAATTTGTGGTTTGGAGTTGAAGACACTATAGAATTGCTATTGAATTTCAAACTTGTCATTTGCCTTTAGTTCATGACACTGACACTTACAAGGTAAAATGAACTTGTTTTCTTAGCAGAGCAGATTTTCCGAAATATGTTTTCTTTAGAACAGTGAATGCACTTTTACGCTATTGATTTCCTGCTGCTTAGACATAACTAACATTTCAAGTAATCTATGCAGTTCTGAAATTTACATTAGGTCTTTTAATAAAATCACTAGCACCTTTGGGGCTTCTTGGCAGGAGAAACACTGAAGTCCTATCAGCTGAACACTATATTTCTATATTGCTTAGGCAAAATTCACATATAAGCTCATCTGCTATGGGCCAGAAAAAAAGAAAACCAAACAACACCCCCAGCCCCCAGCAACTGACTCAGTCTGATATCGGTTGAGCTATCATAGCATGATTAGGTTGTTCTTGGTTTGTCCTTACAAAGCGCTTTACAGAAAAAGCCTTAGTTAAAAGCAGTTCTGCAGCACACGGGACACATTCCCAAGAAGTGCTAAGACGTACTGTCACTTAGAATTCTTGCAAAAATCCACACTACAAGCAATGGGGAGATCCATGCTAAAAAAAGAAGCAAGAATAGCACAATGTGGCTGATAGCATGTTGTCTTGTTTTTAGAGTAGAGATCAGAGGCTGCAGTGAAGGCAAGCCCTTTCGCATTGAGTATTGTAGCAATTACACAATTGTCCTTGTCCTGAAAAATTTTCCCTGAAGCAGGTCTGCATGGGTCTCTGGCTGGATCCCACTAAAATCAGTGGTAGCTGTGGCAGTGGTCCTATGAGGTGAGGTGGGAATTTACTGATGGTCTCTTAATTCCTTGCCCATGTCCTTTTCTGCTGTAACACGTGACCTCACTTCTGCTGGAGGTTGTATGTCCTTTCTCCCTATTAATTTTCTGAAGTCTGTTATCAAAATAGAAGCATTCTGAATGAAGGTTTTAATTTCATTAACAACTAGGTAAATCGCAACACTGGCCTCCCCCATCTACCCAAACTGAAAAACAGAAGAGGGTTTTTTGAATGAATTTTCAAGGTGAAACCTGCAGCTGAATTTCTGATGTATGTCAAATAATAAGCAACCTGAACTGACCAGATCTTTCTGTATTTCAATAGGGCAATGCAGCTAATGTTTTAAATGTGTTTTTTGAGGGCAAAAGTGGGAAGGAATAGGGATTTTGCTGCAGCTGAAACAAGGAGCTATTACTCTGCTGTGTATTTCTGTGCACATTTTCATTTTTTTTGTGAATGCTGAGTAGATGATGTAGGAAATTCAGGAAAGTAGATGGATTCAGTTTGGTTGTGCAGACCAAAATGCCTGTTTTAACTCATATTCGTCTCTGGGAAATTACAAGGCTTAGTAGGAATAGATTTTGCTTTTGTTATTTAAAACCAAATAATCTATTTTACTGCTGCTTAAAAGGGACATTCTTTCCCAGATTTTGAAGCAAAAAGCCAGCAGGGTATTTTGAACTGTTTCATGCGGTCACAACATCACAATGGTCTTGACTGAACATTTTCTCAAAGTAATTCTAGCTGTGCTAAGATTTACAGCTGCTCCTGAAGTATCAACATAATTACGTGTGTGCCAGCAGCGCGTGCCTGTATTGGTAGCTCGTGTGCAGCACACACATCACTGGCTGTCTGCATTGCACTGAAATCGGAGATTTATTGCATTTACAAAGGACCATTACGATGCAATTTTAACTTACTGTCATTAAAGGGTCTCGTGAGCAATCACTGCAAAAAGCCTTGGACTGAGGTTTAGTCATAATTTTTCAAGTATGATTTATTAGAGCCCCCATTATATCTTATAAATCATATCAGAAAGAAGTGAAATCAATTAGGGCCTAGTCCTTTCACCTTTACCCATCTTGGGTAGTATCTTGTTCTCAACCTGAAGGAAACAGGGATATTCCTGGAGTAAGCTATCACTACAAGAGTAGGAGTGAAGACAGCAAAATCTGGGTGCTTACTGAGCACAGCAGATGTAAAAATTATTCGAGAAATGACAGCATTCGGTTTATATTCCAGGGGGAGGGGGTGGTTCTCCATGGATTCATAGATTTCTCTGATTTCATCCGATCCTAACACTCCTGTGTACCATTTGGAGTGAATCACATATTTATGTAATGCAATATTCAGCAGAGAAAGCCAAGTCAGCCTTCTAATACTGTTCTTTTCTCAGATCAAATTCAGCATATAGTAACTGAGAAGCTAATTGTATTACAATTGCAAAGATCTCAAAATGGCTGTTCTACTAGTCTTATCCCCCAAGAATGCACTGGAATTTCATAAAATCAAGCTATACAAAATGGAAACTAAGTCTTGCCATCTGTATTTGCATAAGAATGAATTATGAGCTTGATTATAAATTAGGACCCAATTTTTCAATCTGAATACCCCTGCTTGTCCTTTTTATTACGAAATGCAGTGCTTGGATATGATTTGTTTGAACATTAATTGAAGTCACATGGGTTCAATGGGGGTGTATTCTACAGTCCTTTGCAGTAAAAAAATGCCAGTAAGATCACAAAGAGCTCTGTCAGTATTAGAGTTCTACTTTTTGATGCAATGTGCTAAAGATGCTTATGTCTTTAAACAATTATGAAAACATATATTTGAATATGTGTGTTCTTAATAAATTGCTAAGATCTATTGCACTTCAGTGTTTTGGAATGCAAATATGCAATGTATCTACTACAAAAGCAGTATGCTGCAATTAATTTCTTATCCTGAACCATACTGCAGGAAAATTCATTTCTGTCCTTGAAGTTGGTGAAAATTTTGGCACTGAATTTAAATAACAGCAAGGCTGGGCCCTCTGTTGCTGATCTGCTAGCATCTCTCCTTATGTTAAAAGAAAGGCAATATGTATAGGCTGTACTAAAGAACTACCATAAATATATACAGATCAGTCATGTATTTTTAAAAATAAGAAAGATGAATACCAATGAATACTAGACTGCATAGCAGAAGGAAAAACAAGATGGAAGAGTAGGTTTTTAGGTATACTCTAATATATCACATTTTTGTGAGCAGTTCTAAAATAGAAATTTTATATTTGATCCAAGGATCTTTTTATCCATTTTCTTATGATACACCAAGATAGAATACCAGTACTTTGTTGCCTTTTTTTCCTAACCAAAGCCAAAATAGCAAAAGTCAGGAGAAGGGCAAAGAAATTAACCGAAGGCACATAGGGATGGATATAAGAGAAAAGGGACCCAATATCATACTGAAACCAGTCACCAAATTCATATCGATTACAGTGACACCAAGGTTACATTTTCAGAAGTGTTTTGGGATGGTCTAATTTTGAAGTCCTTCCTCATATGGAAATCCCACTCAGCATCGTAGGAGGTAGCAGTGATAGGAAGGCATATATGTGTATGCAGATGATGGTATCATCCATACAATCACAGCCTTGGCTAAATCAAGTGAATTTTGTAACCTAGAAACATTAAAATTAAGTAAGATAAAAAAAATAAAATGGCAACATATGCTGTTCTTTTTTAAGAATTTTGAATAATAGAAATAAAATTGGAAATGGGCAAATGGATTAAAAAAAAGTCCTTGAATTAAAACTGCTAAGTCTGTACTAGCCAGCCATAGATTTGTCAGGTGGATAACATCATCCCTCTCATCTCCCTGTGAGGTTGTGGCTTCAAAGAGATTGCAAAATGTTCTGGGTAGACATTATATCTTCCTATGTGTTTCTGAACATTTCAAAGCAATGAAGTCATGATTCTGCACAGCTGCCATGATCTTTTTTTTTTTCTTTCCGTGGTAATTTCAAAATTTATTACTTCTGAAGTCAGAGGGACAATTCCCAGGAGTTATTTGTGAATGTGCCCGCTCCCACCTTGGCTAACTTGATAGGGACTGAATGTGAGAGTTAATGTGAGTAGTGAACACTTGCTAGCAGGCATTGCAAAGGCTTCTTTGGACAGGATGCAGAGAAAGCTATACCATGCCTACTAATGGGTTATGTAAGGATTTGCAGTAACATGTCCCTCGATGGGACAAAATGGGAATAAAATAGGATTTCAGGAACTATATTAGTAATGAATGACAGAATGGTAGTTAATAGATATCTATTTGTAATTCTATTATACTACAAGTGCAAGGGAAACTTCATTTAATATGGAAAGATTCTCATTTTTCCAGAGCTGTAATGCAGCGTGCAGTTAAAATTAGGCTGTCTCATTAATTGTCAAAGTATATGGTGGAATTACTGCAGCCTGCTTCAGTGCAGGATTAGATATGCCTCTGCAGGGGAGATCTTGCAGAAAGGCCCAAGGTGGGAGCGCAGCTCCATCAGGACTCTTTTGATGATACCGCCCTGGGGAGAGGGGTGCCTGTGAGTAGGGGAAAGTTGGTGGGGTGGATCTCCTCCTTTCTCTCCCTGTCTACTCATGCTTGGTTGGAGCACCCAGAACACTGCCCATGGAGCATTCCTGTGCAAAGTGTGTCCCGCATCAGATGGATGAAGAATATGCTCCCTGTGTGAAGAGTGATGAGTATCTATTCCCATTCCCTGATACTTTCCCTAATTCCTGAGCTTAGCTGTACTGGGCCAGGGTAAAGGATAAGCAGAAATTGTCCCAGCCTCTAAGCCTCAATACATTATGGATATTCAGGAACTAGAATCCCATAAGCTGTCTCAAGTCTATGGGATGTAGTTTATATAGAGAAAAATCAGTTTACATGAATGGAGCAAGACTGAGAAGCTCCTGGATGTACAAAAGAAAGCTGGAAGAAACCCCTGGGGAATACCTTTTTGTCATCTCATTCCCACTTTTTTTTTTTTTTTGTCTCCTTCTTAGTGGTGGAAACTTGCCCTTCAAAAATCACCCACTGAGGAAAGCAGATCCTTCTGCAGGATGTGAAGGGAGAACATGAGGGAAGGGTGAGCGAGAGTTTTGCCATAAGCCTTTCTCTTCCAGATCAGAGCTGTATAGCATATGCCAGGATGCTAAGTCAAGCTGCTGAGGACTTTCCACAGGACCCCAACTAGCTTTTATTTTAAAACATTAAAAATGTTTGTTTGGAAGGACTACAAAAGCTTTCCTGAGGGTTCACTAATGGATCTTAACTGTCCAATTTGAATGTGAGCAATAGCACAGAATCTCAGCTGAAAGCTCCAGGTTCCCAAACACTGACTAACCTAACAACTGTGAATTAACACAAACATAACCATATTCTGCTGGGGAGGAGGAGAAGGAAAAGGGCAAAGATGTTAGTTACCTACAAGCCAAACTCCACAGGAAGTCAGTGGGAGCTCTGCTAGTGTTAAGAACAGACATAAATATAAACGAAAGAGGAAGCTAAGAAAATATTTTTCACACATTTGTGTACTGGAGAGACCTGTGAAGTCTAATGAGTGCAGAATGCAGGAACTCTATTACAAGGTAACTCTCAGATACGGTGCTTCAGTGTATCCTTGTAGCTTTCCGTGTAACTTTCTTCTTTGAGTCTATTTATGAAAAATAAATTTACAAAGTTGCCTGACCATGGAAAAAAGACAGTTCCAAAAAGCTTTAAAAGAAATGTCTCACCAATCTAGATGCACAATATCCATTGACAGTCAGTGATATTTAGCTGCCTGATCAGATGCTTTTGAAAATCCCCCTGGATGCTTGCATGTCTGCATATGCACCCAGTATCTCCGTAAATCTGATGTTTCCCGTCACCTTATCTATTATTCTGTTCAGACCTCCAGTGCCCAACTTTCCCTCTGTTACCCGAATGTGGATTTTTTTAAGTTATGGAGAAGTGCGACACCAGTTTATCTTGTTAAGGTACATGTCTAAGGCAATCGGTGATTTGAAACAAGGTACCTTTTCTTATTATGGATTTAGAAGATGATGCAATTTTGTGAAGTATTTCATCTTTTTTAAAAAGAACCACCTTATTTAAGAAATTACTGTTTAGAAAGCTAGAATTTAATTAAACTCAGCCACTCAGTTCTTTTAACAAGAAACTGTTGACTCTGTTGTGCCTAAAGACAAACGATTAGTGACTGAGAGCTTATGCTTTTATCAAATTAAGTTTAGAAATAGACAAAATTTGCAGAGTTAGCTGATTTTGCCTGACATACACAAATGCTGTTCCAGTCTCCCCTGGCTGTCTACAGTGAGAACAGATGTAATTTAGTATGAGTTAGGTGCTGGTGAGGCAAAACAGTCGAATGTACTTGATTTGTAAGCAGTGTCCATCAAAACGCTCCAAAAAATGGCTAGATGGTGTAAATGCTGAGCTTTCCGTAGGTAGATCCTAAGCATTCACTGAATTAGTGTACCAAATATAATCCAGGAAGATCTTGCTTCATTCAGATACTCAAGTTTTCATTTTATCTTAATATTCATAGACTATATTCCTTTTACTTGCCCAAGTGTAATAGTATAATAGTTACATAAACTGATGCTTATATTAAGATGTTATTTTGACATACATTTTGGTGCCACACGTACACACCAAACACATATATAATAACCACCATTAGTGCAAGTCTCAGATCCAATTAAGATGATAAATCTTTGTGATGTATTTTTGACAAAATGGCAATGTGAATTTAAATTTTTGCATGACTGAAATACAGTTTATAATTGAAAGTAGTATACACACAATTATAAGTAAGGTAACTGGATTTGTTGCCTTACTCCACTTTACTAATGATTGCTTTAATATACCATTCACTTGTTAATGATGCTATAAATTATTTTACTGTAAATTAACTATTGTGAGTTTAAGGTTATTGCAATGTCTATGTTAGATTACAGGAGTATAAATCAAACTCACATGTCTTTTTACATCTATAACCATAATACATAGCTCTTATTAGAAAATGTTAAGTGTATTATAATGCCTTCTTAATGGACAGTGTGTGCATGTTTTGATGATGAAAGCCATATACCTTCATGCAAAATATTAATGCATGTGGCCAACATTTCCATAGATACAAATTAGAGATTCATATTTAACCCATGAAATACTCAGTATACACTTCAACTTTGCTCAGAATTCATAATTATCTAGTTTTAAAGTCCTTTAAGGAAAGAACAAGTTAAGAGGCAAATCAGGAGTTGAAATCTACTAGGTACACACATGCAATTGTGAATAAATGGTACAACATCCACTGGAAAAAAAAAGGCAAAAAACCTCAAATCACTTTATAAAATGCCTATTCCTAACTGAAAATACCTGTAGAGAATCATAAAATTGAATTTATATCCTCCTAGAATTCCAGCTTGTACAACAGAAAATACTGGTTATAGCTTTTGTCCTCTGACCTAGAATATCATAATGCTTCCAAGCAAAAGGGTAGTTTAGACTCCATATCCTTTTTACTGGGACAGCATTATCCATTTGGCTTTCGTACCATTCCACAAAATATTGGGCAAGCACGCTGCTTTGACTTGAAATGTATTTTACCAACAGATTCCTGGGCACTTGAGAGATCTGCTATTCAAATTAACGCCTGCTAACATTGGCTTGATTAAAGGAAGTTCACTAAGCCTTTTGAAGGATACCTTCCAGCCTTCCCTCTCTGTTTCTGTGTTCCCTCAGCAGAAATCAGGGATCTGAAAGCTGCAATTCAACAGCATCATCCTTTCATCTCATGGTAAATATTTTATTATTCCTTTATCCTCTGTACTGTTTAAAGGAATTCATTTAAAATATTAACTTCTTTGTTCAGGGAGGAAATCTCCAAAGAGTATGCAAACAAGAATCTTTTGAAATGCACCAAGATGTAACTCCAGGCTCTGCTCCAGCTTTCCCCATTCATTCAGCCTGCAGACCTGGTGGCTCCGTGCTGGAGATTTCTGCTCAGGCTGAAAGTCTCCAGCAGCTGGTGTTCCACAACTCATTCATACATGACCAGCTCCCCTTTCCCTGCTCCCTGCATTTCCACTTCTCTTTCCTCCATCCGTCCAATTTGCTCCCTAATCTGATCTCACTTCTCTGATTCTCCTCAGGAACACTGATCATCCTCCCACACCAAAGTACCACTCAGCCCTACCAAGGGCTGGCAGCAATTATGCTGTAACAAAGGGATATTTAAGAGAGGAGTAAAACCTATCCAAACCAATTCTTTGTGAAGCCACCATCCTTTGTCTGTGTTTGTGCTAATCAATATGGTTATTCCCGCTGCTGCTCCAGAAGTAAATGTCTACTTTTGTCTCCAGGAGCAGAATCAGGCCCCAATTAATTTAATTATCCTCATATGTAACAGCATGAAAGGTACCCACTTAGAGGAACTGGGAGACTTGCTTAAGACCACCTATATCCACAGCTACACTGTGAGCTGCACCATTGTGCATTCACCATCCAAAATAACCGCAGGCACCAGGAGGGGAGGAGTTGTCCTTCAGTAGCCAGCAAGAAACCTGTCAAACACAGTGTCCCTTCTACATGAATGAACCCTCTCCTTCGATTAATGCTTTGCATTTGCGGAAAGGGAAACGACAGGGTGAGGAGGTAAGAGAGGAACTGAATTACTCATTCTGAGAGAAGCTTGGCTTCATAAATATTTAACATGGTATGTATTAGAAAAGAGAAAGGAAGAGACCCCCTTTCCAGCCCAGGCTGAGAAACTCATGTCCATATCTTCTGGTATCCCAGCAACTACCTGCTCCTGTGATTCCCTTCTCCATCTCATAAAGGGGAGAGAGCCTTTGGGTCATAGGAGAGCTGGACGAAGAGTCACCCCCTATTACGGGGGTATGACTGACTGCAAAAATCTGTGCGTGGAGGGAAATTACCTGATATAATGGAGGTCTCCCTGGCCCGCGAATGGGACCCTGCCCCAGGCTGTGTGTCTTTAAGATAGGAACCTGTTAGAAAATAAGGGTCTCTGGAAGCCCACATATGAGTACACATGGTCATGCCTTGGTGTCCACTTGTGCCCCGTGCAGGGGGCCTGCCTGACAGCGTGGGTTATGTCCCCATAGCCCGTGCATGATTTTTGTACGGCTACACAAATGGATGGCTGCTCTGCGTTGACAGTGGAGAATACCCTGATGATGCTGGGAGGAAGTGGGACTGAAAGGAGGTTCGAGTGTTTTGATGAGGGTGTTGATTGCAATAGCTTACCCTTGCATATCTGGAGGAGTAGGGGTCCTCAAAGAGAGCCCAGATGCGGGGCTGCCACCGTCTCCAGAAGCCCCCAGACCTGCCATCTGGGGAGTCACTAAGTGCTAGGCGTTTTGTCATCTCCAGCTCCTCTTCACCATCACCAGAGTCTCCGGTGCCATCTATGTCTCCGTCCTCGGCACTGCTATCCAGAGGTGCCCCACCAAAGCTGTCCAGAGCCTCTTCGGCGTCACGGTGCTGCCGGTAGGTCATCCAACAGCAGGGCTCCACATCGGTCTCATCGATGCCCCAGAAGGCCAGCTCCTCCTCATAGAGGGGCCCGCACACGTCGGCGGGGCAGTGCAGCTTCCCAGTGCGGTAGTAATTCAGGATGTGGGCAAAGACGCCCGGGTGCCGGTCGAAGAAAAACTCATCCGTGCGGGGGTCATAGTCGAAGTGGCTGTGGGCATCGGGCTCGGCGATCCAGGCCAGCCGAGTGCCGGGCAGGGTGCGCAGGGTGCTGCGGTAGGTCTGGTGCCTAGTCCCTCCCACGTTGATCACAATGCGGTCGCTCTCGTCGCCCTGGCCCATCTCGTCGCTTATCAGGCATGTCGCAGCCTCATCCAAGCAAGCACGGCAGGCGGCGAGCCCGCGAGGGGACGGCTGCTCGGCGGCAGTCGGTGCCTAAGCCGAGCCCCGATCCAGGCCCGCGGGGGCGAGGCGCCCCGGCCAGCTCTGCTCCCCGGGGGAGCCGGTGCCGGTGGCTCCGGGCGCTGCGCCGCCTCCGTCTGAAGTCAGGCTCGCGGGGGCCGCGGCGGAGGGGCAGGGGCAGGGGGGGCCATGCTCTGGGAGCGCGGGCGCTGCGGTGCCGGGGCGCGGGGACGTGCCGGAGGGGGAGGGCCCTTCCCTGGTTGGACGTGGCCAAAAGCGACGAGGGAAAAAAAAAGGGGGGAGGAGGGGGGAAAGGAGGAGGGGGAAAAAAACCACGGCTCCGGCGCTGCCCACGGGGGCTACGCGGCGCCGGGCGGCGGTGTCGGGTGAGCCCCCGCGGGTCCGGCGAGGCTGTGCCCGCACCCTTCTCGGCAGCGCAGTGCGGGGCGGGGCGGAGGCGCCCGCAGGTGCTGAACGGACAGCGCCGCCCTCCCGCCGTGCCCCTGCGGCCGGCACGGCTCGATCCGAACGCGCTGCGGGCGACGGGGACCGCGACCACTGCTGCTCCTGCCGCTGCCGCCGCCGCTGCCGGACGGCTCGGTGCAGCCCGCTCGCTCGCCGGACAGCGCCGCGCAGGCGCGCTGCTCCCTCCCCGCCGCCGCTGCCGGGTCCTAGCGCTGGCCGCGCCCCGAGGGCGCCAGCCCCCTCGCCCGCAGGGACCCCGGCGCTCCCTCGGCTGCCGCGCCGTTCGCTTCCTTGCCAGTGCCAGGACAAGGATCCCTGTTCCGGTACCCCTGGCTGGAGAAGAGCGCCCTCCCAGTCCTCTCACGTCCCCGGTAACCGGCCGCTCTCTCAGCGGCGCGGTGGTCGCGCTGAGGTCCCTGGGAGACGCGCGGGGCTCTGCGGAGCTGCCCCTCTCTTGAGCCGTGGCTATTCTCGTCCTTCGTGCACTGGACCCACTGAAGGGCAAAGAGGCAACATTCGAGATCTCCCCAGGCATAATTGTCTCACAGCAGGGGTGCCCGAGGTTTGCATTTCCTACTGCATCGCACCTGTACGTCGTCCCGCACACCTGCTCCATTTCTCTATCTTTTCTTCTATTTTACTACTGTTCACTTGTTTCTTCCCGAAAGCCTGGGTAGGAGATTTGTCTTGTTTTTTCGTTTTTAAAATCTCATTGATTTGCAAAGAATGCCAAATCTACAAAAAGAACAGTTCCTGCCCTGCAAGGAGCTTAAAGAACAGCAGGGAGATGGTTGTGTGGAAGGGAAGTAACAGAGGTATGTAGACATGCTCTGTATTTTGTTTTATTTGCTGCCAGTATCTCAGGAGGAGTGGGCCTGGAAAACAGAGCTGTTGTGGATGAATCATGGGAGGTCATGTCATGATGAGTGGATGAGGTGGAGAAACGTGATTGACGGGCATATGTTGAGGAGTGCTGTGGGAGTAGAAATGGTAGGGACAGGATGGTGCTTAACAGAAGAGGGTAGATTGGGGAAATGCATTTAGGTTGGGACTTGAAGAAGGACAGAGATTTGGATGTGCTGGAACAGCAGGTGAAGAGCAGGTGGAGGACTGCTAAGGAGCAAGTGGTGTGGTCAGATTTGTGAGAAGAGGTGTTTGGCCATGCACAGCTTCCTTGGGAGGATTGTGTATGCTTGGGATGGAGAGAAAAGAACTTTGTGATAGTTGTGGTAGGGTATACCAAAGAGCCTGAACAGAAGATTTATCTGTGAAAATGGTAACAGGTTGGTCTTGAAGCTGGTGGAGTAGAAGGAAGGCCTAGGAGCTGGGTGTTGTTTGTGTGTGACATGGGAAAAGGAAGGGAAGATAGTAGAAACGGAGAATACATTAATGTTATTGGGACTGAAAGAGAAAAGAGAAAGTGAGGCTAAACCAAGGCGACCCTGCACTTCATCTAGCATAAACTGATGACAAAATCTCTAGGAAGAGATGCCAGACAGCATCCACACTTCAGCATTGGGATTGAACAGGGGGAAAAAGGTCAATGACAGAGAGAGAAATCTGAGAATCACAAACACAGAAATGCTATCTAAAATCCTTGAGAACTGCCAGGCACAGGGCACAAAGGGAGAAGAGATCTGTGAACCCAAACCCGGCATTAAGAAAGGCAAAGATGGTGACTCATTGACAGAAGTAATACAAGTAATAATTATTTTGTAATCATAGTAAGTTGCTACATTTCATAATAATAGATGTGAGGATCAATAGAAAAGCACTGTAGGTAGATTCTGAGAGTTAACAGAAGGTGAGGAAGTTAGGTGACCCAGGAAAGATGTTTAAGGACCCGTGAATCCCAGCCTAGTGGGACCTTCTGGTCACATCCACAACTGTAGAGGCTCTTTCCGAGCTTGTTATCTCCTGTCTTCCATGTTACCTTTCTCCACATCAGTGATTCCTCTTTAGGAATTTCCCTGTGGACTTCTAAGCTGACTGTGGGGTTAAAAGGGATAGGTATCATGCAGCTTCTGTCACTTCAGTTTCCCTTCTTGTCTGGGCATCTGCAGGAGGGTGGTACAGGACCTTAGAAGTCAACTGAAAGTACATATTAAAAAACTGAAAGCTTGTTTAAAGATAGTTTTCATGGATTCAGGTGTGGAGGCCATGCTAAGTGACCTGTGAGGTTTCTTTGAAGATACTGAGGCTGTAATTGACAAAGGGACTTTGATACACACAGAAGGTCTGGATGTTTCAATAGATGCATGAAAGCCCCAAATCAGAGACTGATGGGCAAGGGGGAGCTCTGAGATCTGGAGTGAGATAGCTGCTGAAATGGGAAGTTCTCTTAGAAATAAAAATTGGACAATGAAGTTTATACATTATTTTGATGTGGAAAACGAAAGATACCTTCAAGTTTGAAGCTTATATTGAAGTTCAAGAGGGAAAGTATTAGAAAATAATACCTTTATTAAACAAGGAATGTGGCACAAAATAACTGCATATGAAGACACGAAGACTTTGCTTTGCACTATAGATTACAGCATGATTTGCTCTTGTCTATTTAGTCATAATTGATACTAGCAGATAGATAGTTGCTGCTTTATACAAAATTAATGATTTAAGTCAGACCAGCAAGTGAGTTAAGCCTGCTATATGAATTCTGTTTCCACAAATTGAAGAGTTTGGACCATGATAGAAAAAAAAAACCAAATAATTTTCAAAGATCAAATTTCCAGACAAAAAAGTGCCACGGAAGTTTGGTTAATCCCAAACTGCACTCCTACTCCCTGGCCCCACTGAAAAATAACAATATTGTATTTTTTTATTATTATTCTTGCTTGTATTTAATATCTTTAAAGATTCTTTCTGGCTGCAGAATAACTGCTTATGCAGACTCATTAGCTCAGACTAGAAGCCTGCATCTTCAGGTGCTGCGACGCTGAAAGATCTCCCCTTGCTCTGCAAAGACTTCCAAGGCTATAATGAGATTCTGTAATCCCTTGTGTACGTGAGATGAACATATGAATGAATTAGACACACCGACATTCAGTCTTTTTGGTTTCAGAACAACTGTGTGTCTACTCTGTGCCTTCAGACTTGCCTTAGAAACAGCACAATAATTTGCAGAAGCAGGATCATACATTTGGTCACTCATAACACCATTGGCTTCACTGGAGTTAGAATGGATTAAATGAATGAATGAGTGAAAGTTTAGGTGCCCTCTCAATTAATTGAGAGCAATCCACTCTATATTTCCCTGATGGGTGTCTTCTCTACATTGGAAGGGGAAGTTAGGCAAGGAGGACTTAATGGGAAGGTGGATCTGCACATCCAGGAATTACCTATTTTTTCTGTGATATCTGTTGTTATTTGAAGCTAAACTAGTAATTAACCTTAATGAATTTTACTTTCTAAAAAGAACTAAACCAACTTTAGTAATGTTGGAGACCTCCATAGAGGCATGGAGTTGGTAGGTTGTTGAAATTATTCATCGTCTTTTTGAAAAAAGGATTCTGATGCAGCAACAGGTGATAATGTTAGCTTAAAAAACAGTGGAAATTCTTAAAATGCCTTAAAAGACATTTGGAAGCCTTGGAATTCTATTTTGTTTCCTGAGCTGATTCTCACAACTGGTGACAGATTTTGGTGATCATCTACCTTAAGATGTGGCTGTGGGGAAAATAAGCTGTAGAGTTAAAAAGACCTTTCTAAAGCCCTCCCTTGTGGGAGCCTTCTGGGAGGCCAGAGTTGCACAGCTACTACTCATGAGAGTATATATGTGCTTTGAGCAGTCCTGTTAAAGTCATTGGATCTACTTATAACCTTAGCTGTTCTTCTAAATCAACATTTTTAATGATGACAGTGGAAGAATAGCTTTAAGCCATATATCTATTCTAGCTTTTAAACTACTGTGTAACAGAAAAAGAAAGTGAGTCCTCTCACTAATTTTATCGCTTATGTTAAGTCACCCCCCACTCTCTTCTGTGTTCTGATGACAAAGGAAGAGTAAAGTCCTCCTTTCACCTCTGTAGCTAGTGTCCTGGGATCACCTTTGTTCCTCTATGCTTCAGCATCTCCAGGGTAATATATGTTGAAAGGTAGGTTGTGTTTCAGATAGAAGTCTGAATTCTGTCTACAAATTAAAAAAAAAAGCTTATGGGTTCACATTGTATTCATTTGTTAATTCCCTTGCTCTCTACTTACTGCTTTAGCTAAGAACTGCAGTGATTTCTCATCTAACTCTAAAGGAGCTTTCTTCTCAATGTGGGATATGACTGAGCATAAATTCTCTAATATTCCTAAACTTAGTAACTCATAACTTGGGGGTGAAATTTTATTTTTTTTTTCGTTTTGTATGAAGACATTTTACCACTATGGAAGATGCTGGATAGATAGATCGAAATCACAGTGTGTTGTTGTAGGCACATGAAGCATACAGGGAAGCTTTGCTCTATGTTTTAGTGCTTTACTAATGTAGTATAACAAGAGTATCTCAGTCTGCATATCTCTTTAGCCTCTTCATTCACTGAGATTCCTAGCAAGGATACCAACAATGGTTACAGCTAACAAAGCACTCACCTCTGAAATTAAAGCCTAAATCTGAGTTATCAGCCAGTTTATATTCAAAGGAAAGGGTTATTATGAAAAACTTGTTGACCAGTTCTAACAAATGCAACAATATAAAGAGAGAAAGAGGTTTTCACAGAAGCTGTTATTTTGTGTGCAACTATGAATAAAACTGGAGAGCACATTCAAAATGTTTTAAAGCTGAAGGAACCTGAGAGGGAGAGATTTATTTGTAAGAGTTAATATCTCAAAACCAAAAGCAGCCAGGGCTGGAACACCAGTTTTGTAATTCTTGAATGCTATAATTTAGTCTGTGCTCTCTTGTATTAAATTAATGACAACAGTATTTCTGAACAGTGCAGTTCTTTATCAGTTCTAGATTACATCATACTATGAATTGCTCTATCTTTTAATATTGATCCTTGTAAATCATTTTGTTTGAAATCTTCAAATGGAAAGCTGTGATGCATTTCAGCATGCAATGTACTCACTTTGTCCTTGAAACTCATTTGAAAACAAAGCAAGCTGCAATTGCATAGATGATATTACTTTTCTGAAAGGTTAGATTTACTCCTTTTAACTGTCAATAGTTGGATGAAAGCCTTCCATGGAAGGATTAATAATGGAGAGGAAAATGTTTGGTGCTTGATGTTGACTGAGAGAGTCATAGAGGTGCTGCATGTCTGAAGAGCCGTGTAGCCCAAAGCCTGATTCAAAGAAGTTATGCTGCTTCTAATGAGAGTAGCCAGAGCAGTAGAAGACTGAATGCTAGTTCCTGTACTTTTATCTAGCTAGTTTTTTCCTTAATTACCTTAATTTCCTTTGAATATGTACTTCATTTTAATCCATGTTCTTCAACTGTTGCATGGCTTTGCTGTCAGCTGAGAAACATTTGCTACACTCTGCCTGCTGGGTTGCATTTTGTTCTCCATCCATTTGTACTTTGCTAATATTTGATTGTGAGTGAAGGTTCTTTTTGTTTTGCGAATCCCTTTAGGATCCTTTAGAAAGAGTGCTGGTATAGAAATGTCAGCATTGCATAGATGTATATCAAACTGTGAGATAAATGGAAATTGCGCTGAAAAAAAAATTGAATGTTGTGGTATGTTAGAGATCATTATTGGTCTTTACGCATTCCATTAACTAAGATAAACTCCCACCTGAATCCATTTGGTTTTGCTGAAAATTTATGGGAGGTGGAATTGAGTAAATATGATGACTGGGATGATGCACATGAGCAAGGCGAGATGGTGGAAAAAGGGTTCTGCTGCTTGCTGAAGGACCAGGGAGGTTTTCAAACTGCTAAATCACAGCAATATCTGCTTTAAGCAACTGAAATCGGGCATGCAGCTTGGCTAATGCACCACTTTGCTACAATGTGTATGAGGTCTGACACAACAAGACCCCGAGACTGTGCCTGTAACTATTTTTATTTAACAAATTAAGAAAATCAGCTATGATGACCTTCAAAACAATTCCCTTCTGAGTTGACACACAGCTGCACATGATGTTGCCAATCTTCGAAACAATTCTGCAGATCAGTTTCTGAAAGGCTGTTGAGGACGTCTGTTGATTTTGCTTTCACAACTTCTACTGACAAAATACGGGTTCTTTTGAGCAACGACTTGTTCTTTGGAAAGAGATAGAAATCACAGGGAGCCAGGTCTAGTGAATGGTGAATGGGGTGGATGCTCAAGCACGGGGATGTTTTTATTGCCTAAAAGCTGCTTCATAGACAAACTGTTGTGTGCTGACATGTTGTCTTGATGTTAACTTGCTGTTCAGTCTTGTACACTGAAATTTTCTGACCGAGGGTAAGAAAACGTCTATATTTAAACATGGATCCACTCGTAGTAAGTGAAGTGATCTAGTTGAGCCTTGTCTCACTATGACAGGTTAGAACATGTTCTATAACCATCTCTTTGTCTCTCCCTTGGTTCTTGAGCTATAGGGTTAGTCTCGGGTTGGGGGGGATGGGTGTCAGACCTCGTATTTATAGGAAGGATATAGATTTGTCTCTTGTTTTCTTCATGCTGACCTAGCCATGATCCAGAATAACAAGCAGCTGATGAGAAAGAAATTTCAGCTTATAACAATTGGAATATTCATGTCAATGCATAACAAAATCATGATTATGGAAGCTGCTAAATATGTGTTACTCTGAACTGAGGGCAGTCATCTTGAAGGCTCTAAGTCTACATTTATAAAAGAGTAAACAAGCACACATAGATCTGAACTATTTAACTCCTAGCACGTACTATAATAAGAGTTTCAGAAACTGCTAGCAATTTGTCTTTATTTTATTAGATTATTTGTTTTGGGGAGTCCTAAAAGGTTCTTGACTCTCTGAGACTGGCCTAGTCAGCTTTTTCTGAAAACAGAACTCTACTAATGCTGTCACTGGATTTTTAAAATCTCAGCCAATCTGCAGATGCGTGAACATAGCAACACACACACACATACAGATACAGATGTGTGTATTTCACATATAGCATATGTAGAATATAGAAGAAGAGATGCTAGTCTTTTCTCGAGCAAGGCACGCAGTTCTCAGTGCCTCAAGTATATCTTTTTCACTTAATCATACAAAAAAATAGGGTCTATTCCTGACTAAGGATTATAGAATATGCTCCATTTTATACAACATATATGCTCACCTATCAGCTGACTGTTTCTCTAATATATAAAAATAATTCAAGCATTTCTTTCCTCTCCTCTTTTTTTTTTATAAAACTGAAATGAGAATTTTATTTTTGCTGAATGATTCACTTTCCACAACTGTTATTACTTTTCCAGCCTACTCTGAGTTTAATAGTGACTGAAATGTTCTCAGACAAGCAGATGGGAAAATGGCCTGTAAATCTTTATTGTTATAAACGATTTGTAAAACTTTGGATGTTGAAAGGTAGAAGTAGTTCAAATAAATCTCAACAATGCTGACTCAAATGTTTAAAGCATTGCTTAAATCCCTCGATTAACCTAGCTTCTCAATATTTGACATGAATCAATAACTCCAAGATGTTTTTGCTGTTCTCTAGCTTTGTAAATATTTATGCAGCCAGTCCCATGAAATATGACATTTAATCCTGTTGAAGTAATTATTTGTATGCTACATATGAAGTGATAGAAACCATAATAGTTCCAGTGATGCTAGTATAATAAGTGGCACTAAGGGTGAAATCTACTGCACTTCTTTTGTCAATAATCAGGATTTATATAATGTAAGTGTGAGTGAATGGAAAGCAAAATCCACCTTCTGTCACAAATCTTGGGCCAACTGAGTTCCTGATACTCCTGTGGCCTTTTGTTTCCATTAGATGAGGTGTTGAGAGCTAGATCAAGGCAAGTAGTGAAAGGATGGCACCTTTATTTCATCAGCCTTCCCTTTCTGGGATATACTATAATGAATGGTCGGTGCACTCCAGGGAACAGGAATATGCTCTACACAGAGCCTCCAGGACCTGGGATAGCCTTCTGTAGGAATCTCAGAGGAAAAAGGTTGTACTAGCCCTCCAGATTGTGGCTGGGATTCCTGAGAACATACAAGACTTGCAGCAGGTTTGTATTTAAATGGTATATCTTGTGAAGCAGAGAGATATGCTTGTTCCTAAGACACCGCACTTTTAGTCATTGTTTACTGATTCAGTCTGATTCATCTGTGGATCCTGCCAGATTTTGCAGCTATACTCCTTGCCTCTAGGTATTCCATAAGTAGAAGGTCTTGGGAATAACAAGCAAGCAGAAAAAGATCACAGTGGCACAAGATATTCAGAGTTGGCCAACAAGAAATCAGAAGTGGATCTTCCTTCAGATATGCTCCATTCTCATGCAAAATTGGACATTTCTGTGTTTCTAGAATAGATTTCTATCCTATAAGAGAGCCTACAGTAGCATATTTATTGGCTTTCCTATGAAAGAATGAGAGAAAAGGGGTGCCCACTTCTCAAATCCATAATAAAGACCTTCTTTCTATGGAATTTTTCAGACTGTAATAAAATTTTTAAAAACACATTTCTACAGGTTCTTTTAAAATTGTTCTCTAGCTTGTAGGCATCCTGCCTGTTGAAAGTGTAGAAAGATTGCACTGTGTTGTATATTTAGAATTATTTTGGTTTCTTATTTGCTTTGTAATGCCAAACCCCTTAAGTACCCTTCAGTATATGGAAATGTCTTCATGCAGAAGTACTACAGTGGTGCTGTGCTTCGGTGCCCCATTTTGGCCATTGCAAAATCCAAGCAGAGAGATGTATGCTAAAAAGGACAATGCATCACAGGAAAGGTGATGTGGGAAGTCAATGAAATTACTGTCAGTTTTCCTGAGTGTATACTTCTATAGCCCTAAAGAGGTGGTTTTGCTTGTGTTTTTGGCTGTAGATCTGCAAATATATATATAATTCTGGTTAGGTAAGAATCTAGATTATTGCATTTGAATTACTAATGGGTTCTTCTTCAGATTTGTTTCTATGTTATGTTATATTTCTTGTCTCGTTGGCCATTTTTCCCTTCCCAAGCTAAGACTGAGTAGGATCTTCAGAATATCACTTATATTTTGGGATGTACTTGAAGATACTTTGGAAGAAAAATAATGATGGTTATGCCTTCAGCCATACCTGTTTGAAGGCCCAGGAGATTTGAAGAGGATTTCATTTGGTTGGAAATCAGGCTAGAGATGGTATATCAAAATATGAATTAAAACTTTCAGAGCTGAAAATATAAAACTAATTATCTTGGTTAAGAAAAAGTAAAATCTTTTCATTCACTTTGGCCAATTAATGTTAGTCTTTAGATATCAAGTGAACAAGTACATAAATAGCAATGGGGCAAATTGATAGAGGAGCCTTATGTGCATAGACATCTGCTCAGCCAAACAAAGTTCCTAAAGGTTCAGCTGCAAGTCTGGAAGTGTAACCACTGATGTCTGAAATAGAAGACATAAAAATAGATGGAGGGGGTTTGGGTTTTGGGTTGTTTCCCCCCTCTCTCTTTCTACATTGTGTGGTTTACCAGAAATACAAACAAAAAGGCCACAGGTAATGGTCATGGTATGCTTGAAGGGCATATGCCTTTACTCACTGCAAAGCAAAGACGTGTCAAAAATGTGTTGCTTCAGCTACAAAAGAACAGGAATCACTACCCAGCAGCTGTGAGCATTAAGTGATCTAAAAAATCTTTTCTATATCACTTTTTAATAATTATTATTTGTACTTAAATGAAGGAATAATGGTTTGTCATCTACATCTGAGGAATACTGAGGAATATCTTTTTCTTTTTTTTTTTGCCTTTGATGCAGAGCAGAACTCAGAATTCTTATTGGGAAAAAAAAGGCCAGAGAGCAGATGAGGTGAAATGACAGATTCAGGTAAAACATGAGCAGCCAGCTCACAACAAGCAAGTTCAGTGCATGACAACCCTCCTGCACTTCCCTAGGGACTGGGCAGAACTGTTCAAGAAGGAGCAGATGGAAACAGCTGTCAACAGATGAGTACTGGAAAGGATTCAAGCCACGGTACTTGCTGGAACTTGGGAGTTTGTGGAACAAAAGACACGTAGAGGACATCCTCTGGATAAGTCACCAGAACTTATTTCTCTGAGAAGTTCTGTGGCAAGAATAATGTTTAAGCTGTGGTTTCTCATAGCACTAAAGATAAAAGAACACGGCTAATGTATTTTTTGTGAATGTGTCTATCCCATAATTCATTCACTTGAAATGGTAATTTCTCTTGACCTTGAGGGAAGATTTAACAGGTGGGTAAAAGATAAATTTAGGAAATCCAGTGACATAAGGTTGATATTTTTATGTCTTCTTGAATATTTTCGAGCATATCATGAAGAACAATAAACAGCAAAAGCTAAAGTGTCTTTGGCAAACAAACAAACAAAATAGCACCCTGTGATATTTTTACCTTTGCCTCCGCTCACCACACACACTGTTTACTCCCGCAGAGCTTGAAATATTAACCCAGCATGTTAATTTATTTCTTCCAGAGTTGCTCTGGCCATTGGATTTAATCTCTCTCTTGGAAGTACTTCAAACCAAATGGCTGGTTCCATCTCTAGCTTTGTTAATTAGGCACATTACTTTGTTGCTTTTTTCATATCATTTAATGTAACTGGCATTTGTAAAGCTTTTGAATGGCATGTTTGGAACTACATTTTGTGCAGCTGGCTTGAAGCTGCAAACTGCTTTAAGTCTAGTTCTATGGAGGACAACCTTTGAGAGCGCAACGCATCTGTGCTCAGCAAGGATCATAGAATCATAGAAGTGACCAGTATGATACATGTTCCTCTCTGCATACATTTGTGTTTCTATGGTATTATATTTGTAATAGGAGCATTATGTGCCCCATTTGAAGAACAGGATTTCCTCTACAAGCTGTTGCATAAATGCTTTGCTCTAAGATGGTCTTCATCCTAACCAGCTTAAAGCAACTCATAGGGATGCCTTGCCATATAGTTACAAAATCCTGTGGGTTTTCCCATAGAAGTGCATCTTTGTGAGCTATGAATTTGGACTTGCTGTGATAATTCCAACAATTAAGTGTGCCAATGCTGTGTCAACTGCCAATAAGATTAATGAATTTACACTAGGTAGGAATTCAGCTCATTAATTTAAGTTGTCTTGGTGTGAAATGATACTCTGTATCTGAACTGAGGAAGAGTTAGATATAAAAGTTTAGGGGAAAAATGTATATATGTAAGCACTAAAGAAATTACGTCCAAGTCCTCTTTTTCAAAGAAATGCTGCCCTCCAGTGGTTTGGAGGGAAAAAAGCATACATACTGCTTATTGATTGCAATAATGTAGTTTCCATTTACTCTGCTGCAAGTAGGAATCAAATGTACCTCTTAGTACCACAAGCACATGGATTGTCTAGGCTCCAACCTCAGGAAACCCATGGGTGGCATAAGACCAAGCAAAGACTTCCGTCACAAAAAGTCATTGGTTTACCTGTACAGACCCACTGTCTCTCTTCTGTAAACAACTGACTAAAAATACAACCTCTTCCTTGCAAATTCATAATAGTCTGCCCCACAGTGACACTCGAAACCTCTGACTTCAGACAGAACCACATGGAAGGAAATGGGCACAAGCTGGACGAAAAGGTCTCGCAGGACATTTGGTCTCCAATGCAATGGATTGTCACTAAAAAAAAAAAAAACAAACCAGCCTGGTCTGACTATCAGTCAGACACAGAGTTCTGCATACAGTGCTTGTCAGTGAACCATGAGGATGCTTCTGTCCTCATACAGTATGAATCCCAAGCTACAGATAAAATACAAATTCTCCAGGTTTTGTCTTTCAGTCAGGTGTATTTGATTTAGAATTCAGAAGTAAAGCATCAATGTGAAAGAAAGGACTATTATATGGCCAAGGTATAAGGTAGATGATCTTATGATCTTTAGGTGTGTTGCCTCTATGCTTGCTTACTTTTTTCTTGTGTAGCTTCAAATGGTCTTTCCAAATGTGCAAGACTCTTTCTCAGCTCCTATTCTATACCTGCATGTTATGTGGGGGTTTCTGTGCATGCTGAGATGATTTGCACCCCACTGAGGGACCAGGCCACCATAGAACTGCATCATGGTCCCACTGTCATCTGTTCCTGTGCATCTTCCTCAGCTGCCTTCTGGTAAGTGACCCCTTGGCCATTGCTTGCAGCACAGACCATACAATGCCTTCAAAGACGTTCCATTTTCTTTCTCCTTTGGCTTTATTTTTTTTTTCACTTAAAACAAAGAAAAATAGAGTTGTACCTCAAAATTTTTGCACTAATAAAAAAAAAACCTTTACTATTCCTATAGTTTTTCTCTCTGTTTCTGTAGAAGGTTCTTGATAGGGAAAAGCTTGCCTTTTCTAACATATTTTTCCTGCTGTTGCTACGGTGTGGGGCTCCAGGTGCTGCTGCTCTTCCTAGGGTTTGGGGCTCCAGGTGCTGAGTGAAGATGCTGAATATTTTTGTTTGTTTCCCCACCAACAAATTTTCCATGATACAAAGATGAGAAAACAGAACATTGAATTCATGAACAATTTCAGAAAGACATGTAGTTTACCTCTTGTCCAGCAGATGCTGCTGTTGGACCAAAAAAATGGCTCAAGGTCACTTCAGGTGGGTTAGAGAGGACTGAATTTTCTATTTCTGCAGTTCCAGGATTTTATCCAGTGTCTCTGATCCCTTGATAGTGAGAGAATCCCTTTCACAGCCATGGACTTGCAACACTAGGTGCCTGTGCTGAGACACAGCTCTCTGAGTGAATCTGACTCCAAGCAAAAAAATAACCCCCCAACCACAATCACAACCTCAGTCTTCTGATTAGGTGGGTTATTGTCTGTCAGTGTTTTTAATACATTTTTTATAAATAGTAGAAAGCTTCACTTCATATACAGTATTTGCTTCCCTAGTGATGAATATATGGTTATTAGTTGAGTCTTACATAAAACAGTACACTTTTTTATGTTGCTAAGATGTGTGCAGAAAAGTTATTGATGTTTCAGAAAGAAAATGTGAGTTTCAATACCATGCTTACTTTTTTTATTGGGAAAAGCCTGAGGTTTTCTTTCAGCCTGTGGTTACAGGATAGGTCAGTTTTCACTATTTATCTCACAATGTTAAGTTCTTTATTCAGAAGTCTATGTGTATGCTAAAGGTAAATTTCTGAGTCCATAAGGAGATTTCTGGGTTCCTTCTGCTGGCCCAAGTTGTTTTACCCCAAATTTGTTCCTAATTCCTAGTGGACCTAGATGGGAAAGGACTATCTGGACGGTCTTGTATATTACACTAGGGACCATTCTCTCCCTCACTAGCCCTAAAATCTCAAATATTGATAGGAGAGCTGTTGGTCTCCACTTAATGATGTTCCCAGTTGTGCAACAAAACTTTTAAGATGGGAGAATGCTGCACAGATCGAGGAGAGAAAGTCATGATTTTCAACAGATTTATTGGAAAACAAGTGATTTGAAAAGAGAGTGAGTTGAGAACTGTTAGTAAATAGTGCTTAATGAGCTACTCTGAAATGTCTCATGAGATGATCTCTGGGACATGCGGCATGTGGGCCTATTATCTTCATCCCACACTCGATGAATGCAGATCATGTTGTCAAAGATTTTCACTCTGACATTACAAAGACGATTTTACCTACTGCTAGCAAAGTCAAGATTTCCATATGCAAGTTATGGAAAATGACCTTCATACCATTTACTGCTAACACAGGCTTCGGGTCAGCCACACACCTTGGAAATCTTGTAGACTTTTGGCATTGTTATGGGGATAGTTTCTTGTTTGTATTTTCAAAATCAGGTGAGCTGTGAAACCTGGCAGCTTGTTCAGTGCAGTTGTGCTCAGGGGATCAGCATATCCAAAGGGGCTGTGATAGAAATAGGTCAGTGAGCAAAGCGCTAGCAAAGGGGCACAGCAGGGAGTTTATGTTATGGCTTTGCGCTGTCGCATGAACACCGTCCCAGACAGTATTACATGCAGTAGCTTGTAACTGTTCCCACTGAAGCTGGAAGTTTTGCCACTGATTTCAAGGAACAAATTAATAATTTTTAAACAAAAAGGAAATATTAATTTCTTCTCATTAACATTTGGGTGGTACAGAGTACAGATATTTGCTTGTCTGTTCACTTTTGGATGTACTTATTCTGAAGATGATAATACCATGAGTAAAATGAGCAGGTTTTCCCTTTGAACAATTTGACCCTTTCAAACATCTCTGCAAAATACAAGCTGGAAAATGTTTTTCCTTCCACATTCAGTGGGGTTTTGTGAGGTCTTTATTTTGTGTTTAAAATGACAAGTCATTTTAAAAGAGCAGCATCTAGTGCAAAGCAAACCCAACTTAATACTTCTTTACTATTTTTGATATAGATAATAAGATATTTGAAAAGGAAAAAACCACCAGGAGTAGTTCATATACTTCTATTACCTAAAATTGAATTTTTCAGTAAGTGAAAAATTTCTGCAGCAGCTTCAGTGGTAATGTGGGAAATGGTGAACAACATTGTTATTTTAAAAACCCAGCAACTTTATTGCACTTATTTGTTGAGAAATACTGAAAGTAGAGAAAGGATCCTCTTCAGTCTCATAGTTGCAAATGACCTAATGAAATTTAAAATCAAAGCACTTAGCATATATGAGAGGTATAAATTTATTCCTCTTCACATTTTTCATAGCAATAGTTGGAATAAGATAATCTAATAACACTGGTTTTGCTGTGCAGCCCCAGTAGGGCTTTCTTAAGTTTCTAAATGAACATTCATAAGATACACACTTATCTTTATGTTCAAAGACAGCTACTTTACTTTTATTATTTGTAGCTGTATGACCTTCCCTTTGGAGGTAGCGTTCCAAGGAAATATCAGACAATTCTAACAGCTTTAGTGAAAAGCTTCCAATCCACGTTCAAGCACGCTCTGTACTGTCCTGCCAAGGCAGGTCAGGGAAAGGAACAGTCTGGTTTGCAGCCACCCCCCGTTTCCCCCAGGCATTGCATGTCAGTGCAATCTGCAGGATTCAGATTTTTTTTTAATTTGTATGGTATTTCTTTAGCTGCCCTGTCCTGCAGAATATTGAACTGTGTGGTATGAACCAATGATTTCAGGCTGTTGGCATGTGCTTGTAGCCCATGCTGGAGTGTTTCCATAGACCAAGCTAGACTGCAGTTTGTCTTGTAGGATCAGCCCTAAGTGTCTAAACACACCTTCAGGAGCCCAGTTTAAGAATGGAAGTTTGTAAATGTTAGATCAGTCTTATATCCTCAGCAACACCTACATTCCCTGTCACTGTCAGAACTGAACTAAAGCTCCAAATTCAAATATTTCTAGCTTTGAAATATGTGCACATAGACTAGGATATCCTTCTGTCAGTAACATGATGTCCTCGATGCACAGGGGAGTAGAGTAACTTCAGGCATTTGTTTTAAATGTATTACCCTAGAAATAGACAGGAAGAAATTGCCTAGGGAACACATTTTCCTTATTTAAGTTCAAAACTAAATATAGCTGTAACTTAAACGTGCATTTATCAGCAGTGATGCCCTTTGGCCTTACTCCACTGGACTTTTCTCACTGACATCAATAGGAAAAAGATGGGCACTGCATAGGAAATCTGTGAATGTTTTTTTTCTTCTTCATCCATCTGTCTAATTTGGGAGGTGCTAAATGCTTGTTCTCTGTTGTAACATTAACATCAGTATATGGAAACTTGGGTTGCTAAAATAAATCAGTGAAATGCAATATACATGACTTCACATGGAACTGCATGTACATTGTTGAGCACAAGAGCTCCTCATCCACTCTGCCATGCCAGCTTTACAGCCAGGTAAAAACTACTGTGTCCCACAGAAGTGGGGTGCTGTGAGGCAGGCATGAACTTTGTGCTGCCAGTATCTACAGAGTCTCTGTAGTTCCTGAGCTGACATAGCATCTCCAGGTTGCCATTTATGTGACAGTAAAACTGATACTTCTACCAGCCTCAGTGTATGGGTATGGCAAGGTCTTTAGGATTTCACAAAAGCACCTTCTGATCTTTTGCATTGTGGGCCTGATTGACTGAGTGGTTGCTGGAGGCAATGGAAATTTTATCATTGGTGTGTGAGGCATTGATTTGTGAGGCTCTTAAGTGTCTCTTTGAAAGTATGGTAAGTTAGTAATGTTGGCTTCAGAGTAACCTTGTGGCATTTTCCTGACCTCAGTGGAGACCCTCTTGATTCATGCCTGTATGAATTAGCACTTTCTGAAGTTCATTTAATTTTTATTTTTAATGGAAAATGAAAGGGGTAAGCTTTATAGGCTGGACAGTTTTCTGCCCACAGTGAAATGAATGGGAGACCTTTACAAAGCTGGACTTTGATGGAGGTTCCAAGAGGCCAGTCCTTCCTTGGAGTCCCCTCCAATCTGTGGAAGCCCAGCCTTCTCCACAGAGCGGTCCTGTGCCTCAATGCTGATTTATCATCCACCATGGTCACAAGCACACAGATGAGGAAGGAATCCCTGTGGCTGCTCCTGCCCCTCTGGCTTTAGATAAGACAGCAAGCTTGGAGCATACCTCTGCTTGCCAGGAGAAAGGAGAAGCAAACGTGTTTCTCTTCTCAGGGGCCACTCCCTCCTCTCGTCTCCACGCAGCATTGATCTTCAAGGCTTCCACAACTAAAGGAGTAGGAGACATTCCCATGGAATTAGCTGTTCCCTCTTTCTTTTTCCTGCTTAAGAGCTGCACAAATGTCCTCTTTAGTAGTCACTTCAGACAGAATGTGATTTATCTGTCATCAAATTATTTAGAGCTGATGATGATATCTGGGTGAGTTTTTGGAGTGGGTGATTTTGCCTTTTTTTTAATGCGATGTTCAAACAAAATCCATAAATCAAAGGGATCTGCCCAGAAATGGGTTGTTTCACATTGGCTGTAGCTGCTGGTTATTCTTGTCTAAACGTACAGAAATGCCCTGGTGGTTACTTACCAACAACAATCTGCTCAAGGCTTAACATTTTTCAGTTTCATGGCACGCTTGCAAGGTTACACACATGTACTGAATGAAACATAGCCCACTGGTTATTTTTAGAGAGGCTCTAAACAAGTAGTAAATCCCTGGAGCAGTACTGCCAGAGATGTGTAAAGTTCAAATCCAAATTAAAACTGCCTATTTTTGGCCCAAATTCCAACCTGAACTTGAGGAAAACCATTATCTATACCTTGATCTTTATGACAAAATAATGTTTCCAATTATTTTCTCACATTTGCGAATGCATGAACATGGTACAAACACTTGAAAATTAGAACCTGAATGAATAATCTGAACATTTGTCCAAGAATATAGTACCTGGTCTTGTGAGATACTGTTATATGATTTTAAGTTATGGTTGTTGCACTGGAATTAGGAAAGTTTAATTTTTTGTGATTCTTAGTTCTAACAGATCTTTCTAAGATCAAGCCCTATAATATAATTGTAAACTTTGGGAGAGGAAAAGGAACATGTTTATTTACCTTACAGAACTCTTTAATACTGACCTCTGATGTGCAAGACTTGGTTTAGAAATCACTAAGATACAATATGAGGAAAGTAAACCCCTTTGAAGCAATTCATTCATGCAAAATATTTTTAAGTGTTGCAACTGAATCATGTTCTTGATTTCTTTGCTGAATCAGAGCCTATATCTTCTTCCTGCCAAGGCAGCGATTTTAATACCACTCCTAAATGCATCAGTAATTCTAGAAGCCCTAATGAAAGTTAAGATAACACCACAGATTTTATAAATAAGGGTCTTTATTTAGAATACTGTTGAAAACATTCTTGGCAACCACATCATATAAATATATAAAGTTAAAGTTTTACACAACAAACCAAGCAATATTAAATATTTTTTTCTCTTTTTTAAAATTTTTGCTTTTGTTTCTTTTTTCCCCCTTTTCCTCCCTTTTTCTTTTTTTTTTTCCAAAGCAACTCTTATTTACAATTATACAAAAAGTTTTATAAAAAATGGTCCACAACCTTATTTTGGCCAGAACAGGAGTAATAGGAAGGATCTGTCATGACACTACTGTTGCAGATTTCTATTCTCCTCCACATTCAAAAGCCAGGTTCCTATTCCCCAAAGCCCAGATTAAACACTGGCCATTTCATGGTATACAATTTTAGACTTATTAAATAAGATTAGTTTAATAACCAATAAATAACTAGATGTATTTTGAAGTAATACAAGTTTGAAAAGTTTTACATTTGAAGGAATTTTGAGTGATATTTTAAAACTGGAACAAGTCTTAAGAAGTCTTTTCCATCTTAGAAGGCAAGTCTTGGAAGTGTGGCTGAACAGAGCAATTTGTTTTCAGTGCAGTCCAGCTGGACGTGCCTTTATAGCACTTGGTAGATAGGGTTGCTGCTGCTGCTGTTATCCTGAGGAAGTGGGGTGCAGTTGATGGGCGAAGGGATTTGGGCTCCGCTATCACTCAGACTTGCTCCTTCTGGGGTGGAACAGGGACTCCCATCAGCAACAGTTTCTACTGGAGGCAATATAGGACATGAGGAGTTATCTGTAGAAATCCTCTCTACAATGCTTGAGAGGCAATCGAGGCTGGAAACAATGGAACTCTTCCCATGCTTTGGATCTAAAAAAGAGACAAAAAGTCCTCAGTTTACCCAATGCATACTTAATGTCAGTAGGATGTAGTTCTTTCATAAAACCCCAGCCAGTGGCTGACAGTATGTATGCATCTGTAAGCGTTTAAAGATTCGGAGGAAATCAATACTGGTGAAGAATGACAATTATCAGAAAACAAAGATTGTAATTACAAAATGGAAGACAGACCCAACCAAAATATGCTGCTTTTGGGGCATGGTGGATTCAGGGCTTCACTTTCATCCATAGAAAGGGAATGGAAGACTTGAAATCAATCAACAATTTCTCCAGTTTGAGTCAAGAGTTACAAGAGTCTTCATGCAAAAACATGGTTAAAAATTGAAAATGAGTTGCAAGGGAGAATATATTTTTATCCAGATGCTATATTTGCAAAATAGGAAATGCAGCTACAACATACAGACATGTTGGCAAACAGATCTAGAGAAAACCCAAAGTTTCTACCTAGCATCAACACCTTGCTGGCTGAAAAGGCAGGTTCCTCTTTCAGCCTGACTGAGATCAGCTAAACAGCTGGAGACAGACAGGGAAGTTTGCTGCATTGACTTCCTTTGTCTCCATGTTTCACATGGCCATTGTTGCACATACTCACCATTTGGTGATTCTGTGTAGTAGCTGCTGTCATAGCTGTTTCTTCTGCGAGAGCTGCAAGGAGGCCCACTGTACTCCATCTGGAAATGAGAGCAATCTGAGTGAGGTCACTGATTGGGGACAGCATTTACTGAAATCCCAGTAGACATCCAGCTTTGTAATTCAGTCCCTAGTCTGTGCAATAATTCCAGTCCTGGCTAAAATGCCATCAAGCTGTGGTTTATTTGAATGAGGCAGAACTTAACTTGGCTAGAAGGGGATTCACTCCAGAGTATTTTAAGTGGCACAGCTGTTGCAAAGGAAAATTACCATTGTTATTGCACCAAATGCTGTAGCCTTACAAATGAGATGAGGTTTTCCACCATTCTGATCAGATACTGCCCTACACGTATCTTCAATTTACAACAAGGAGACCAAAAGGGGAATGAGTCATTTTTTAATTTAATGTTTGAATTTTTTTCCAAACTCGAGTTCCTCTTAAAAAGCCTGTCTACCTTTGTCACTTTTTATTTCCTTTTGTTTCTCTTCCAATTTTGATTTTGTACAGAAAAAAAGCCCCAAAACATTGACCAATATATTTGTTTCCAGTACTTTGATCAAGAATGAGATTACCCTTTCTGACAAAAGAAAATGGCAGTATTTTGAGGAGGGATCATTTGTGCAAATCTTCTCTCCAGTCTGCCAACTATCTCATAATCACAAATATGCAACTTAGTAATGACTAACACCACCAGAGCACAGAAAAAAATCCCAGGTCTTGAAGTGCTGTTGGTATCCCGTCCCAGACTGCTGTTCTGCACTCCAGTCACTACGCCCCACCACCCTAGAGTCAGACCAAAGTGAAAAGACAGGGCAATGAGAGACCCTCTCTGGTGCTCAGCCTTCTCCCTTCCCCATAATGTATAAACAGGACTGAAAGCCTGAGGTCACCTTCCTATTGCTGCTAAATGTATACGGAGGGGATGAAGTGAGAGGAGAAATGACGAACTTTTTTCTTAAGGGTCCAGAAAAACAAATCCTGTTGCTTAGACCCTCCTGTAATCATCACAAATGGCAGAAACCAAAAGTTGACTCCCCTCTAACTACCATGACCAAGGAGGTTCATCCTCTCTGCTGTCCACAGAGGATTCAAAGGCAATGATACAGCAAAATGTGGAAACAGAGATGTCCCAGAAGCTATAGGAACATGGGCAGGGCACAGACCTCACCATGCCCTCAGGTATCCATCCCAGGCAGGTTCCCAAAGTGCTCCCCCAGCAGCTCTCCCCTGGCTTCCCCAGGACATGGGGGACCTGCCTAACTTCTCACTCAAGAGACAAAAAGCGGGTAAGACTTTTTTTCTTTCCAAGAGATCCTGGCATGCAGGAACCCCACCTCCCTTTGCTGCTGGAGCTCAAGGCACAAGAAAGGACTTTGTCTTCTGCTTGGGGATATATGGAAGGCAGCTGCTATGAAAGAAAGGCAGGCCCTGCGCAGGTTTGGACCAACGGTGTCTGGGACACCTCAGTGGTAGGGAGTCCTCCCTGGGCCACTCACCATGCCATCAGAGCAGTTGGAGCGGGGGCTGGAGGCATCTGATTCCCCGCTGTAGTGCTCCAGCACTGGGTAATAAGCATCCTCCTGCTCCCGCAGCAGTGCCTGCAGGCTCTCAATGTAGCGGATGGCATTGCGCAGGATCTCCACCTTGGGCAGGCGCTGGTTGGGGTTGGTGGAGGTGCAGCGCTTGAGGGTCTCAAAGGCCTCGTTGACCTTACTGAGGCGCCGCCTCTCCCTCATTGTGGCTGCCTTACGACGGTCGGCATTGGTCGTCTTCCTCTTGCAAGCCTTGCAGGCCCACAGCAGGCAGCGGCCGGCCTGGTGGTGCCCGCTGGGCGCCCGGACGTGCTCCTCCTCGTGCCCATGATGGTGCCCATGGTGGTGTGGGTGCTCCTCGGGCTTCAGCAGGGCCCCCACGTGCACCAGCCGGGGATCCAGGTCCTCAAAGAAGTGCATGTCCGACGTGTTGAAGCACGGGTCATCATAGAAGTCGTCAGCGGCGGTGAAGGAGCAGAGGGAGCCCTCTGTCATCTCCATGGGGCTCAGTAAGTCCATGGAGTGGCAAGGAGACAGCGGCTGGGCCAGAGGAGGGGAGCGAGGGGACTAGAACAGAGATGGGGAGCGAGGGGACCAAAACAGAGGGGGCTTCGATCGAGTCGTTCAGCCGCCGGGTGGGAGTGCAGGACACCCTCACACCTGACCCCGGGGAAGCCACGAGCGCTGCTGCGGCTGCTGCTGCTGCCGCCCACCCCTGCCCAGCCGCGCCGGCCGGGAGCGACACTTGAGGCCCTATTTATGCCGGAGCCCCCCGGCTCGGCGGCTCGGGACGGGGCGGGGGGAGGAGGGGCGGGTCGGGGCGGGGGCCGCCGGAGCCCCCGGGGGGGGTGGCGGCGCCAGGTGGATGGGGTCGCGGGGGCCGGGGCTGCAGCGGAGCCAACACTGGCCGGCGTTCGGATGCCTTTTTTTATTCTCCCCTTTTTATTCTCCCTTTTTTATTCCCCCTTTTGCCCCGCTTTCGGCAGCCCGCGCTGCCCGGCCCGTCAGGGAAAGCGAGGCTCCCCGGTGCCCGAAGGCGCCGACAGCCGCTTCCCGCGAGGACTGCCCGCCGCTCCCGCAGTGCCTCTCCCCGCCCGCGGCTCCGCTGTTTTCTCCCAGGGAAGAACCCGGGACGGGGGTCCTGCGGCCACAGGGTAACGGCTCCGGGGGCGCCCGCGGGGGCTGGCGGCGGCTCAGGGCGGCGGCGAGGCGCCAGGGCACTGCGGAGAGCGGGGACACCGCGAGTGCTGGGGGCGCGGCAGATGGTGGGCGCCTCTCGGGGGCGGCGGCGGGAGATGATGGGCGCCGTTTGCGGGGCGGCGGCCGGAGATGACAGGCGCCGCTGGGGGTCCCTGACAGGCGCCTCTGGGAGGCGGTGGCGGGCGATGGACGCCGCTGGGGGGCGATGCGAACCGCCGCGCGCTGGCGGCGGCGCCGCCTGTGCCAGCGGGTCCGTGCGCGGGAGCTGCGGGGCTGCGGGCTGGGGCAGGAGCTGGGGGGCGGCTCCCGCGGGAGGGTGAGGGGCCGCCGGGACAGGGAGGCGAGGGCGGGAGCGGCCCGTCCAGAGCCGTTATTCTGGAGCCAGGGCTCTCTGCTCTCACCTGGGAAAAAAGCTCCCATCAGGAAAAGGGGCTGTGCTTGGGGCCCATGGAAGCGTGTTAGCCTTTTCCTCGGGAATCCGGGTGTCCCTGCCCACATCTGCCCTGCTCAGAGATACGAACCGAGGATGGAAAGTGTTCAGCGAGGCTCACACGCTGTTACTGAAAGTATTTGACCTCAGAGCAAAAAGAAGTTGTGTCTCAACCATGGTTATCACAGGAAGTATTTGATTCCTCCAAAAAAAGCAATGCAGCAATGGGTTGGTAGTGATGTACCAGAGGGGAGCTGAGGCCCGAGCTATGTGCAGCCATCGCTTCAGCAATTACTCTGCTTACATGAGCTACCATATATAAATTGGTATTTCTGGTTCCTCTTTCAAGTTAAACCTCTGTTTACCTTTATTCTGAACTCTTTGAAGAGGTTGACTTCACTTTGTGAAAGCAGCATTTTGCTGCAGGTGCAGTTGCACTCCAGCTGGATTGTTTGTGCAATAAGAATTTCTTATTTTAGGCAACGAGCAGCGGCAGAATTTGGACCTTGGAGAAATGGGATAGGTTTTGATAACATCTCTGAAGAGTGCTAGAGTTTTTACTCTGGTTTTGGAATATCATGATAGATGAGAAATCTGGTTCTTTTCCCAATACGGAAGCACTTCATCAATTTGGCTATGTGATTTCATTGACTTATGGTTAAAATAGTTATGGGTACTTTTAATGTACCATGAACTAAAATTAATCTCCATTCTGCAGTTAAAAATGTTGGTGAAATTTCAACTTACCCAAAATCAAAGGCAGAGCTTTGTCTTCAGTTGAGCAAAGGGCTTACTGAGAGAATCTAAAAAGGTAAAAAACATTCATCGATGATCTAGTCCCAAGTCCCTGTGCCTCTGGCTTATCAGAGGGCTTATCGTGATGGTGGCTTCTTTGGTTGTCATATGATTTGTGTTTTGTAAAAATTCCTAATCTGTAGTTCCCATTCTCTACTTACTTAAATGTCTTTGAGTACAGACAAAAGTAAGAACTGCTAGTCACATTCTGTCATTATCCCCAAAAGATAAAATTTTTATTTAAAGAAAAATGTATATATTTTGGACTCAGTACTAATTTGTTCTTGCACTGTATCCAATGCTGAAAAGTGATATATCCCAAGGAGATCAGCTGTTGACCACCCTTACATATTTAAAAGTGTGTCTCCCAGCTGTTTCTGAGAGGCAGAGTCACAAACTGGTGGAAACACTTCACTGTTATTACAGAGTTTCTTTGATCCAGAAGTACGGAACAGATTTATTTTTTAAATAAATCTTTGTTGAACAGTTAAAAAAGTAAAAATAATATATATTCAAAATAGTGCTAGATATACAATAATGCATAATAACTATAAATGAGAAATAGTTGTATGCTGTAACAACTGAACCTGTAAATTGGCGTATCAGGACTTGGTACTTGCTGTGCGACCCACTCAAGACACTTGAACTCTCTCCAGATCATTGGTTTAATTTGTGAAAAAGGTAATATTACCTAATATTTTGCCAGTATAGTAGTGTATTCTGCCACTGTGCGTTTCTGGGTTATATTTGACTCCGGGAAAAGGCACTCTGGGACTTGTGCGCATAGTGTTTACCTTGGGCAAAGTGGTAACAAATGGTGGGACATGGACAAGCAATACAAGGAGACTGCCAGTAAGTGGCCATAAATGCACTTAAGTGCATGAATTCACCCAAGTGAAAAAGACAGGAGAAGGCCATGACCAGATGGTGAATTCTCCTCAGAGTGATCTTCCAGTGAAAGTGCCCTTGAGGACTCCTTCTCTGCTGCTGCCACCAGAACTAACATTCGGTTTCCAGTATTAGTCCCAAAGATGGTTTTGTCCAGAAGGATGTTGCCTCGTACAGTGAAGCCTGAAAAAAGTCCTTGCAAAGAACAAATCCTGAGGTGCTTTTTTCAATTTTGTGTGGCCACAGTGGAGAGGATGAAGGACAGCATGATCTCCACTTAGACACTTCTAAGTGAACTCCTCACTCTGAGAGTAGGCAGCAGCAAGGCCCCCTTCCATGCAACCACGGGTAGCTTATGGAAGCATTTGGAAATATGCCGTTGTTCACACCTGTTTGGAAACCTCTGTGGCTGTAACTCATAATTTCAGTAAAAATTAAGTCTCTCCAGAGCTTCCAGTTTGAGTGGTGTATTTAGGGTACTGGTGCTGCTCTACCTATTCTGAACTGCCCTGGATTGTGTGTTTGGATGGTTTGGGCATTACATTGGAAGTGTAGATAAAGAGTGTGTGTATGAACAAGCATTCAGCAGAGAAAGATAATCTGTAAAGTTTCTGTAAGTGCTGTTGCCCTTACACCTATCCCACATTCTTCCTTCATCTGTTTTTTTTCAGGGTGTGATTGCAAAGGAAGCTGGGAAGGCAGAGGCAGATTGCACTTTCTGCATTGAGAAGCATGGACAGACTCATGCTATACACAACAGACAGGTATTGTTAACAGTTTGAGATGATAGTCACAAGTATATGTGTCCTCTCAGCAGAAGCAGTGTGTGGACATGAAAAGCTTGTTATCTACAGTAACTGATTTCTCTTCTTTTTTTCAGACTGGGAATGCAGCTGGTTATGAGTTTATGTACAGTTAAGAGAATTGACTCTTCAGGCAAAGGGCCCAGAAAGTGTTTTGGAAAAGGAGAAAGACCTAACGTTTGAGAATGTGTGGATATATTTGGCTAGAAAGATGAATATGAGAAGAGTCTCTGAGAAACAGACGTGGCAGTACTTTAGGGACAAAGGAAGAGACAAGTAAGTCTTGCTTTGAAAAAATTAACTGTTGGGGGCTCTTTATTATATTGGAATTCATTTAAGATAAAAGACAGTCTTAAGTACTGGAAACTGTGGAGGAGGCTGTACCTACATTTCAGAAGGTCACCAACTCTTAAAGGAGAGGACTTTTGTAGAAGTAGATGGTACATTACCTGTGATATTTTAAGAGGGTTTATATGGCACCAGTTTTAATCCAGTCAGTAGCTTTGCTCTGTTCATATTTAGTGAGCTGTATTTTAATACTGAGAGGGATGGATTCCATTGCTCTTATTCATGTTGAGTTGCACTCAGTGGAACTAATTCTTGAATAAAGTATGCTCAGCATGAGGATGGGTGATGGAATCTAGCCCAGATGGAAATATCTTTTACACTTCTGCTGTCTGAGGGAGCAGCCATCTCAATATAGGCAAATCTAGTATGTTGCTAAAAGTGCTTCAAGTCATTCTTGCGACACACTGCGCTATTGTTACAACCGAATAAAGTGATCCTCTCCAACCCCAATGTTGAATCATATTAACAGAAAGATTGTGAAAGCATCTGCATTGTAACTCTCTGTACTATGTTACAAGGCCAACAGAAGGTAGGTGGGCTAAATGAAGTTTTGTAGAAATGGCTACTAAACTGCAGCTGTGTATAAAAGTCAGTTTGCTGAAAACATTTCATTGTGCAGTGTTCTTAATGTAGTTTTCTAACATTTACTTTCATTCTGTGGTCTACTTTTCTGCCCTGTGCAACTTTCTTGGTAGTAGAAAAGTACTGGTGCAGTTTTGTACAAATATGCAAAATCTCTTGGAAAAGAATACTAGCAAGCCTAAAGGGCAAATTGAGGAACACAACGTAGGTACAAAGTGCCTTTTTTAACATTGAACTGAATTTATTTTGAAGCTTAATAGGAGTATCACTTACAGTATTACATAAAAGCATGAGACAATTTTTCAATGACGCAAACCCCAATTGCATAAAAGACATATATAATGACAAAAAAAACCCCTAGCTGCAGGCAGCTGGTCTAGCCAATTGCTTTCTTGACCTTGGTAGCCAGTGTACAGAAAGGCACTCCTGTAGGAGATCAATGGAAGGAATTTAGACACCTTTGAACTTTAACCAAGCTGGATAAAGTAAAGGCCTTAGGTGTGGTGGTCCTAATAGCCCCACTAACTGAATACTGCCCTAATTGAAATGCAAAACTCAGGAGTGGCTACTCTCTATGGTGCAATTCTAGTTAAGTGTGCTGCATTTTCGTCAGAATCTTATTTCTCTTCTGAGGACCAAGATAAAGAATACAAGAAATAGCAGTAGTATCATAGCGATACTATAATTTAGCAAGCTGAAATAGGGGTCTATATAATAATTAAATCAGCCATCCTCAGTTAAGTCTGGACAGAGCCCTAGAGCTTGTGTCCTCACTGACACTCGCAAAATACATGCTGGAACCTGTCAAGATCACACTTAATGAGAACCCCTAATTTATTGCTCAACTGCTTTCTGAGGATGAGAAAAGCCTACCAGGCAAATAAGTGTAGAGAAAACCAGCACATTGTCTTAGTCCTACTGTTGAGGAAATGTTTGCATCCTTCATCTTGGAGAAGTATACCACTAGAAATAGCTGGATGGTAAGTAAATGAATCAGACTACTTAAATTGCTCCTATCATAGAAATAAGACAAGAAAACTCTGTTTTAAAACAAGTCTTTTAGAAAAGTTCATGTTAGCATACTTATTAGTAATTTAAAAAAAATCAGTAATATAAAATATTTCATAATACAAAACTAAATCTTTGGATTTTCTGCCACATAGATGTTTCCTTGTACTAAAGTTCTGTTTTCTTGTTTTTTATTAAAATTATATGTGTTGTTAAAAATAATTTGCACTAACTAATCCTCTTAATCATTTAAGACAGAAAAGAGGCTTAAAAGCTTTTGGCTTCTAGGAAGAACTGCATAGATAAAAGTGTGACTAATGCCAACAATTTAGGTAACTAGCGACCTTGCTATCGTTTAAACGAAATAATGGTACGGGCTAGATTTTGAGCTGTGACTCAACAGAGGACAAAGGGACAGGGTGTAAAGCAGAAAGAGCAATAGAACGTCCTGTCTCCTGAGTTCTGGTCTCAAGTTCACCTTCCGCACAGGTCTGCCTTAGGAACTGCCCTGTAGGTGCAACAGCCACAGCATTAAAGGCCCTCCCTGCCCTGCTTCACTTTTGCTCCTGTCCCATCATTACACTGGGGCAGTGTGGTAGTGCAGTGTATGGTTGCATATATTGGCCCTATGCCATTTCTGTGCTGGCAAGATTCTCTCTGGGGTCGCTTCAGACCCTCTGCAGCTCCTGTACACTGCTGGAGAGGTGGGCAGGGGCTGCAGTGCTGACTAGACTCTGGCTCTATGCCTATTCTGAACTCTTTCTGCAACCGGTCCATAAAGTAATCCCCAAGACTATTTCTGCCATCTTGGGAACAGTCAAGCCTGCGAGCATTGGTCAGCAGATCTCCCATCAGCTTGATCTTCCGGATTTTGGGCCCAATAAATTGTTTCTTGATAGTGCTTGCACTATGAGGGTCTCCATTTTCAATACTCAGGGCATAAATCTCTTCAAAATATCGTATCATGGTTTTCCACTGTACCATTGCCATTTCCAGGGCTTTCATCAGACCGACTGCATACTCACAGTTTGGTTTCTAAAAACAAAGATGGAATTACATTTATTTAGAAGAACAGCTCATCTTACTCTATTCATTGATATTTTCCTGCAACTTACCTGTCACTCCACACAAGATACACTAGGATTTTGCAGTAACTCCTTCTAGTTTGGAGCATAGGTTGTTTTTTTGCAGAGCTGGATGTCTGGAAACATACAGAAGTGGCAGAACCCAAGTACTTCTTCAAGGAACAGGGATTTAGATAGCAGCAGCTACGCCTGAGGATCATTCTTGCACCAGGAAACCCTATCACAGAATCACAGAATGGTTTGGGTTGGAAGGGACCTTAAAGATCATCCGATTCCAACCCCCCTGCCATGGGCAGGAACACCTTCAGGTTGCTCAAAGTCTCATCCAACCTGGCCTTGGAACACCTCCAGGAACAGGTGTCCATGATTTCTCTGAGCAACCTGTTCCAGTGCCTCATCACCCTCGCAGTAAAAGATTTCTTCCTAATATCCAATCTAAATCTTCCCTCTTTCAGCTTCAAATCATTACCACTTGTTCTATCAGTATACTCCCTGATAAAAAGTCCCTCCCCACCCTTCTGTAGGCCCCCTTTAAGTGCTGGAAGGCCGCAATAAGGTCTTCCTCAATTCAAACTGAATATTTAGAAAGTTTTTCAAGATGGCCTTTTTATTTTTTACTTTCTACAGCTTAACAAGTACTATGATAGGCCAGACTTCTTTGCCTAACAGCATTCTGTATTAGCTATTTACAGAATACTAATTTGGTACAGTAGAATCAGCCCTCTGCCTTTTAACAAATGGGGTGCAGAGTTATTCTTTTGTACCTGTGATAGCCTGAGTCCCATCTCTAGTTCAAATTCTGTCTTGAGCCATGTTCAAACAGAACATCCTGCCCCAAGCTGAATGTTTCTCCTACCTCCTTACTTACTACCTTTCTTAGGTGCTAATGGCTTCTAGGTTTCTACTTAGTTTCAACCTGGAGATGTCAAGTGGGCAGTTTCAGCACATTTTAAGGGGAATCTCATAGTCCATTACAACACACTGGAAACAGCAGTCTCCAGCTGAGTGAAAGAAAAAAGGGACCATTGTTCATACTCTTCTGGGCTAGAAAGCAACCACTTAAGAGTTAAGACTGCATGTCTGACAGTTTCTAAACAATCACAACCAAGAACAAAAGCATGTACATTTATATAAGAGGGAAGTTATATTTGGAAATGTAATAGCAGATGAATGCAGTGATCAGAAGTGCCAACAATAGAATGCAAGAAGTTAAGAGTAATTACTGTGGATTGCAACTGCTTGAAAGCTTGTTGTCTACTACCTACCTGGATGTATTTAGAACAGTAATGGCCGCCTCTTTCTTGCTGATACTTCATCAAAGCCTCTGCAGATCTTCTCTCTTCCAGGGCTTGATGCAAGAAGAACTTTGAAACATTTGGTAGAGCCACATGTGACTGATCAAAATATTCACCCTAAGCACACAAAACATTAGTGTTAAGATTTTCTGGAGATGGGACTGACTTGAGACACAACACAGCTTTATCAGAACTTGGGAGACCCTTCCAATGGAAGCTATTCTACCAACACAACCACTCTGAAGACCTTAATCCAAACTTCTGCAAAAAATGAAGTAAGTAGTTATGGTCTTAAATGAAAACAACTCTATACTTCTAGTAGAACTTCTTCTGTTGTTTAATACTGGACAGGTAACTTGTACTGATGTTCCTTCTCAGTAGCAGTCAGAGATCCTTAGAATATTTTACTTCTGTGTGGTCAGAGGTATGTGCTGGGTGTTTTATTTTTGTTGTATTTTGTGTGGGTTTTTTGCTTTTTGTTTTGTACTTTAAACATAGTCCCAGCACAGGGGACATAAGATCAGGTCATCATTCCAGTGAAAAACTAGCTTTCAAAGGTATGAGAAAGATAAGACAAATAACAGAAGAGAATAAGTGCAAGCTTGCATCTATTTATCAGCTTCATTATGGATAATGTTATTCCAAAATAAAGACTACTGCTACTGAACTATTCCATATACACTGTTAATATTGTGTGTAGCTCATGCCTAGCAATGCTTCAGAAGTATTAAAACCCTAAACTCACTGCAGGCCTTGTTCTGTTCTATATGGGAAAGTAATAACTGTAACCACTGCAACATTTAACTATGCTGATAGATCCACCAGCTCTTACACTAGAAGAATTTTATCCATGGTATTACTGTCCCATTAAGAGAATGTATATGTGACAGGTAGCAAAGGGAAGCCACCAGGTTATACCAGCTTCAACACTGGTTCTGTATAGCTTCAGCATTAAAGAGAACGAGAGGCAGCAGCCAAAAACCAAACTGAGGGAGCCACAGTGTCTTGATCAGCTGGTTCTGTAAATATGCATATGCAGTACGGCACAGCATTTGTCTCTTAGACATATTCTGGATTGCAGTAATGCATATCAAGCTGTTAGCTTGTAGCCTGCCTAGGAGGGGTAAGGAACAAATATGTGGATTTCGTAAGTTTTTCTGCTTCTTATTGTCTTCCCTGCTTTCATCTGTTATTCTGCTTAAATAGAAAATAGCTGTGCTACCTCTGTGTTGCTGTTTTGAAAAAAATGGAGAAAAGTTATATATACACGGCAAGTTTTTCTCCTGTATTTTTATGACCATCTGGGATACCCCAGACCTGTGACACATACAGATGGGTGACAATAAACCACTCCAGAGAGCACATACTGGAATGTTTTATTAAGAACATTCATTGCAATATTTGCATAATTGTTTCCCTGAAGTCATTCATTCATGTTTCTGTTGACAGAAACTCAAGATTCAGTGTTTTATAACCAGTTCCTCAGTGCAAGGGTGCCACATGACATCAAGTAGAGCATAAATTACCAGATATGCTTAACTGTAAGGTAAATGTTTTATGTCCATCGTTAACTAGTTAATATGTCCACATTTGTAGGTATGATTTATCCACAGTCAGCTTCTCACTGAGCTTTCTCCATCCCACCCAGCTACCATCACTAGTATTGTTTTAATCCACATGCTTTACAAGTGGAAGATTTACTGCATACTTAAATTTTAATTGGAGTAATACATGACACCATGCTTGATCAAAGGGTCTTGGGGATATACTAAATTTAGTTTGCATTGCTTCTCAGTGGATAGTTGGCATCAGAAGGGTTAGCATTGATAATTTTGTTTTTTTATTTTAATGGCTTTGTTAAAATATATATTACCTTAATATTTGATATGTAGCCAGATGTAATTTCAGTACACATGTTACATGGTATCAGAGACAACTTTTTTAATCTGTTTCAGCATTAATGCTGTGGAACAAAAAACTCTTCAGGTGACAGCAGACAGCACTGCTCACAAGCTGTTATTTCACCAGTTCACCACACGCCACGAGCGTTTTACACGCCGAGTCTGGGAACAAAATACCCAAGAGATATACTCCAAAGCTCTCAGCGTTCCCTGCTCCTGCCCCTCTTTCCACAGGCGTCACTCTACAGGAACGACCAGAAACACACGAGTGCCCGGTGCATCTCCGGACCGTTCCAGACCTCGGTGGCAATTCCTGTGGCTGCGCAGAGCCGGTACGAAGGGAGCCCCGATTCCGCAGGGCCACGCAGCAGGGCAAGCACCACTCTCCTGTCCCTGTAACCCTCCGGCACGCCCGACAGCGCCGGCGGGACCTGCCCCGGCCCCTCCTTACACCGCCTGCCGGTGCCCGCGGCTGCCCGGGCAGGTCGAGGGGTCCCCGCTGCGCCTCCGGCCGCCTCCCCGCCCGGCCCCTGCCCGCCGCCCTTACCAGCGCCTGCAGGCAGTAGGCGAACTCCAGCAGGGCGCCAGTGACGCCGCAGAGCCCTTCCTCCACGACGGGCGGGAAGCTCTGCCGAACGCGGCTGCCGGGCAGCGGGCGGTGCGAAGGGCAGGCGGGCAGCGTCACGCGGGACCGCTTAGAGCGCGGCTCGGCCATGGCCGGAGCCGCCATGGAGCCGTCTCCCGCCCGCGCCGTCGCCTCATATAGCGCGGGCACCTGGCGCTCACCTGGCCCCGCCCCGCGCCCCGCCCGCGGCGCTCCGTGCGGTCCAAAGGCAGACGTGAGGCAGGAAGTCACTGTTACAAAAAGTGGAATATTTTGATTTAAGCTGAAGTAGAATTGGTTATCTATAGAATTAGTTTTCTAACTAACTTCACTTACGTGTCATCTCAGGAACTGTATTTTTTGAAAGTTAGACAGACACAGACTGTTCCTCCGGTAGGATGTTTTCTTGTCTGTGCACTGCGGGAGCCGCCTCCCTCGTGCCGGTACCACCGGCCTGACCCTCGCATTGAGCACTGCGGGGTGCCAGTTGCAGATGCCAGGCTGATACTGAAAATGCCAACAAATAAACTCAAGCTTAAGACTCATTTTGGAATTTCAGAAAGCGAGCATCCTTTATTGCTGATTGGTGAGAAGCTTGACATGAGCTGGCAATGTGTGCTTGCAGCCCAGAAGGCCAACTGTATTCTGGGCTGCATCAAAACAAGTGTGGCCAGCGCTCGTGAGACCTCACCTGGAGTCCTGTGTCCAGTTCTGAAATGCCCAACATAAGAAGGCCATGGACCTGTTGGAACAGGTCCAGAGTAGGGTTACAAAGATGATCAGAGGGCTGGAGCACCTCTTCTATGAGCACAGGTTGAGAGATTTGGGGTTGTTCAGCCTGGAGAACAGAAGGCTCTGGGGAGACCTTATAGCAGCCTTTCAGTACCTGAAGGGGGCCTACAAGAAAGCTGGGGAGGGACTTTTTACAAGGGCAAGTAGTGATAGGACAAGGGGAAATGACTTTAAATAGGAAGGGAGAAGATTTAGATTAGACATTAGGAAGAAATTCTTCATGATGAGGGTGGTGTGACACTGGAACAGGTTGCCCAGGGAAGCTGTGGATGCTCCCTCCCTGAAAGTGTTCAAGGCCAGGCTGGATGGGGCCTTGAGCAGCCTGGTCTAGGTGGGAGGCCCTTAACAGGGGGGTTCGAATTAGATGATCTTTTCCCTTCCTACCCAAACTGTTCTACGATTCTGTGATTTCAGTGCTGGACACATGAGGAAATTATTTCCTTCAATCATGCGTAACGAGACGAGAGCTGGTTGCATAATATATTTCTCCCTCACATGTGTATGTATAAATTCTCCCAGAAATCTTATGCATATTCTGTTACATTCCAAGGACTAATTTTTAATGTTATTTATGAACTTCACAACAGATAAGTCTCTTGCTGATTAGAGCTTTGGAGCCAACTCTCTGTCTGACCTTGCATTTTAGACAGGTAAAGACTGCAAACAGAGATGATGATAGAAGAAGACACATCTTTCCAGCACATACCATACTTAAGACAAGACATTATAATTTCTCTCTGAACAATGTCTGAAAAAACACTGTTTGAAAAAACATAATATAAAGAAAATATGCTCACAGAGGAACATTCTGTCTAACATTCAAAAAAATACAGTTACTTAGATAAAACTTAACTCTTTAGCTTAAATCAAAATATTCCGCTCTTTAAGAGTAACTACTTCTTGTATGAGGGCATCCCAGGCAGCCCATGGAGCATGCAGTGCCTCAGCCCCAGCACACGGTGGTACCAGGGTGGGAAGGGCTGACCAGTAGCTTGGTTTTCTGCAGCTGGTTTGAGGGGTGGCAACCAGGAACAACCACGCTTAAATACTAAACACTACCATATATCAGTGAGTGATGTATGAGGCGTGGTGTGACATGGCTGAGGCTGGAGCTGCCGGTGGTGCTGCAGTAAATGCTGCGTGGGGAGGGAGTGATGTGGAGAAAAATCCTGGGAACCTAACAGTGCATCTATAGGTATCTTGGCTACAGAGTGGATTCTTGATCAGTTTTGATTTAGTACTAAAAACAGTTATGTCAAACATCCAATCTAGGCAGATTAAACCATCTTCAGTATCTCAGTAACTAATAATCCTTGAACTAGTAATTTAAATAAGAACAGGTTTCTGGCTTTTTCAACTGCTTTATCATATGGATGGAGGTCTGCATGTTATTGCTTGAACATTTATTTACCGTTAGTAGATTGAAGTCAGTGGAGTGGAAACACAAGTGATCTCAACGTCCTTTGACTTTGATAATTTTCTGTTCAGTGACTTTCTCTTTAGTAAGTGTAATGTTACGTGCCATTCCGTGGAATATTTTTCTAGCTGATCACCCCACTCCCGACAAACCCAGGATGCTAAAGGCGAAATTGTTATTCCGTTGCACAATTTAATTGTTATTGGGTCTGACTACCTAGAGCAGAGCACAAATCCTCCGAGAGTACTCACATAAAGATGTGAGAAAATTGCTCATGAGAATCTTATGTACTTCCAATTTGGTGCCTCCAGTTTCATATGCTCTGTAGCTGTACTGTAATTGTCCATTTTTTCATTCTTGTGATCTTCATGCTGTAGTTAAATAAGAAGTTTCAGCACATAAAATGTAAAACAGTGTACTAAGTTAACATTAAAAAAAAATTTAAGCATATACTTATTTTAAGCATTTGAGTAAAACTGCATGTGAGTAAATTATATCCGTTATGTTTGCAAAACTGAAGGAAGTATCTGAATTCGTAAGTTACAATATTGTTAAGACAGTTCAACAATATATAACCTTGTTCTGAATTTCTCAGTTAAGGGGCACTAGGGACTTTTGCTGAGAACGTGTACTTCTAACAGTTACCTTTTACCTTTTAGCAATTCAAATAGTACCTAGTGTTTTATTATTTCAGAATAACCCTTTGGCTGCCTGAGAAGAGGAGGAACAAGTGTGGTGGTTTTGTATGCATTGACATCCAAATCAAAACAGAATACTTGATGTCCTCCTTTCTGTGGACAGTCAAAATAATTTGAAGTGTGAAATCACAATAGAAAGCAAGTTAGCTAGTGTCTCTGTGGAAAAGTTTATAGTTGTATGTTGTTAGATGGGCATTCATGACGATAATTTCTGAGCATATCAGCTCATTTGATGCTGTATCTGTATTAGTGGACTTCTGGTCTTGGAAGTCAATATTAAGTTATTCCATTTCAGTGATGGAAAACTAAGATGCAAAGACATTTAAGGCGACGTATGATATATGGGACTGATCTGAAAACCGACTCTAAATTTCCTTAATCTCTGTATGTTCTTTTATCCCTCTTTTATGAGAACATCATTCAATTTATTCTGTTTTGTGCTTCATAGAACTAAAGGAAATACATGCCATTTGTATGCAATCAAATGTATTGTGGAAAAATTCCATTACAAAGTAATGTAAGGATTTTTGGTATGTAGGGTGAGGTGGTATCACATGCTGGTTGTACCTGGACTGAGGATAAGTATCATCTGTTCCAAAAACTTGCAATCTCGAGTCTTGGTTTTCAAGAAATGCTGTATCCTGGGGACCAGGTGATTTGTTCAGTTTCTTAGTCACAACAATTTGACATGGCGTGGAGTAAGCGCAACTGCGTGGTATCAGGTAGGGTTTCTTTTAAGATAGGGTGCTTTTTCACCCACCTGCCCTAAATGGAAGGGAACGTCTTGTGTCTCTCTCCCAAACTGTATACTTCAGCAAAATTGTTACCTGCTTGGAGTAGCAATATCTGTGTATGACTGATACAACAAGTGGATCTGGTTTAGATCCTTATTCCCATTAAATCCTGAAGTAGGAAAATAATTCACAGGTTTCCTCAATGAACTGATGTTAGGGTGAAGAGGGTTGAACACTGAGTGATCTTGGGTGACAGAAAGCAAGAGCAGATAGTATGTGCAATTCAGGGCAAAAAGGGTTGATGACATCTGTGAACAGTGTTAGTGACTGGATTGATCTTGTTTATTTCCGTAATATAGGATTATATAAATGCATAATGTTAGGCATATGTCTTGATGAAAGAAGTCTTTATTATTTTTTACGATTTGGCATGATTTTGGTACAACACATTTTAAAATGTGTTGAAAATGTGTGGCAAAATGGGAAGTGAAACAACCACAGTGTGGTATATATAGAACTGCAATTAAAATTCCAGAGAAATAAGCTCCCTTACACCCCCTCACACCCCCATGCCCCTCCACAACCACCACTCTTCCTCCTCCCCGCTCCTTCTTTTTATTCTTTGGCAGAGTGTAGCAGAGAGAGCTGTTACTGCTAGTGGGCTTTAGCAATCATCTGAAAATACCCTTTCTGTTGAGACTACTTTGCAAACTTTTAGTTGTATCTGCCCATTTTCTACCTTGACATGCTCTCATGTAAAACTGGGCTCTTTAAATTGCACTTTGTCATCTGGAGTTGATGTTGCTTGTTCTTTAATCACAGGTAGCAAGAGCTGTGGCTGTTGCTTCTATCCAGCTGCCATCTGTTAGCTGCTTTCTAGCTGTGACAGATTTTTCTTGTGCTTTGCAAACAGTGTGACTAATGCTGCCAGGCTTTTTTCTTACCTAAGCATTCAGTGCCCATCAGTAGCTGTGATGAAAACAGAGGGCTATGTAAGGAAAAAGTAATGAATAAATAAATGTATGATATGTATGCCTGTGAGTTAGCCTTCTTTGTTGATTATTTTGTTTCATAATTAGTGAAACCTAAGCTCTCTGACAGGAAATGGAGAATGATTCATACGAATTCACAGTTGCTTATATTGGTCTTGAAGTCACTTAACCCATTTTTCTGTATGCTTTTCCATTCTCAACAGGTGCTTCATTTCACTATTTTATCTGATCTCACTCTTTTTATTTCCTTTTTCTATGGAGGAAAAGCCAACTAGACTTCTGAGTTGTTTTGTTTCCTTTTTGCACTATATGACTCATAAAGTTAAAAAAGCAGCCTGAAATTTGGGAGGTTATTACTTAAGTAAGCATAGAAAAGTAACTTTTTTAACTGTCTCTCGGTAAAACTGGTCATCAGCAAAACATGAGAGATGGCCCTGGCGTGACAATAGCACTGTGACCAGGCTGTGAGGTAGACATTCTGGAAAATGCTTGTTTGTATGTGAAATCAGCAAATGGAAAGGTCCAGTTTGTTGCAGTGCTGTGAAATCAGCATATTTTATCAATATAAGAGAAGGATGTTCCAAAAGTAAAAGTTAAACCCAAGCCCCTTTGAATTCAGAGTCTTGGTCGTGTTGGTTTCAAACAGAACAGACAGAAGCCTATTTTGGGGGCTTATAGGTACTAAAAATTACTATGCAGTGCCATATCTACTTGTATTTTTTATATATTCAGATTATTAAAATGAGATACCACAATGAAATCCTGTTTGTTAAATACTTGGATTAATTTTGATTTTGGAAGTCATTTCTGAAGTGCCTTTTTTTGCCACTCACTTCAAATGCTGCAAAGCTTAGTTTTTCCATTGCTTTTCTTTTCCAGAAAGTCAAAGATTTTTTTTTCCTCTTATTGATATTTTTGTATCTGCAAAATATCCATTATTGCAGTGCGTAAAGCCAGTTGAGGTGTTTGAGAATGTTCTTTGGTTGTACTGGAAACAACCATGTCTTTTTTGCCTTCATTCGATTTTCCCACTTTGCACCAGTGGCTCGATAAAGTTGTGACACTTTGTGCCTGTGTTGTCAGTTTAGTTCCATGCATGAACCTGCATGGCACAGATATTGAGATATTAGCTCATTTGTCTTTCTTCTTTTGCAGTGAAGTTCTTTAAGGAACTTTCTGAATGCTGGATAATATAAACCATTATGATATATAGAGTTCTTTGAAACTTCAATGATTAAAGCCTGTGCTTCAAATGGGATATGCCCACAGCCCGTGGGCATGTCTTTGCCATGTCTAGAGCAAATATAGAAGACAAGCTCATAAGAGTTTCTGAAATAGAATCCTCTGTCACAAAAGGGGTATAGGATTTCCTAATTGATGCTGTTTTCTTTTCTGCAGTCTTTAAATTGGTTTATCTGTAATTAAGGCTTGCTTTTACCATGGGACGCTTCCCATAGCATAGAGTTTGGTTCAGGTAATGCTGTGAGAAGACAGGTAGCCTCAGCTCCTTCTTGGCAGGGTTTTGCAGGGTTCCAGAGAGGCCCAGTGCCCTGCAGTGCAGCAGGGAACCTCTGGCCCAGCTGGGGCTGATGCTCAGAGCTGCTCTGTGACTTTAGACTTCAGGGCACATCCTGCCTGCGTAGCACCTGCCCTCACACTTCTACTGGTCTCTAGGCACCCCTTCCTTCTCTCCCTCCCTGTAGGTTCTTTGCAGCTGCTGCCACAACCACAGTGCTCAGGCAGACTCATACTCTCCCATTGCTCCCACCCTCCCTTCTATGGGCCTTGGGAAGGCTCCATGCCAACAGCAGGTTTGAGGTCTGTTGTGCAGGGACCTCTGCAGTCAAGCCAAGGAGGCATCTCAACTAACTGCACAGGTGGACTCCTGGCTGTGACTGTTGTCCTGCCTTAACCTGGTTTATGTTTGACGCCTCCAGCTGTTTTGTTGCATCTCGAGCCAAGCTGCACATGGCTGTGTTTGAGTGTGTGTGACTGCGTACGTGTGCGTAGACTTCTTAATGCTGGGGCTGCAGGTGAAACTGCACTGCAGCCTCACCTCACTCGTGCCTAGAAGCCGTATATCGCTGTATTCTGTGAAGCACCTATCACTGTCCAATGCAATTTTAAATGTTGATGATTCACCTATGTTGAGTTGTTCTCCCCTAGAGTTTTCTCCTTGTATTTATAAAATCATTAGGAGTGCCGACTCATCCTCTCAGCTCATCTGTGTCTTTAAGAGCCCTGCCTCTGCCAGAGCTTAGGAAGCCCGCGGTTTGGCTTGGGCAGAGAGGGAGCATGGGGAGCTGGAGTCCTAGGGGCAGGCTGTGCTCCCTGCCTCTCTTCCTGATGGCTGCAGAGGGCTGACAGCCAGGCTGAGCAAGCTTCAGCCTAGTCAGCACAGTTGGCCCTTCTGTCTCCATTTATTCTCTTATAAATACACTTGAACTGTAAGTGGGCTGTTCTTTTCAAGGGGTACTGGTTGATACTACCCATTTTATTTTTTTTAAGAGGCTGTACTTAGGAGTAAGTTAGAATAAATTGGGAGAGTTCCTCTGCCTCTGGGAGTTTGCAATTGTTATTTTAAGCCAGACTTTAAAAAGCATAGGCCAGCAAACTTAAGGCTCATCCTTGCAGTCTGTCATTGGTACATTGTAAGTCCAGTCACTTATTGCAAGTTGAAGCCACTGGGTCTCAGCACTGGAGCAAATTTAAGGGGATTCTGTGGAATTTCTGAAAACATGTGGTGCACCCCAGGCAGCAGGTTGCATAATGGAGTTGTGCAATCTCAAACTGCCTACAGTCTGTCATAATTTGTATACCTTGCCTCTCTGCTCTACCTTCCTTTTCACAGCTGTAGGTAAGAATCTGTATTAACTTGTGGATGAATGAGAAAATAAGACCTGACACATTGAAAAAGGCAGTGCTTTTTTTTTTGTGCAGTCTATGCCATCTGAAATCAGTGACTGCAGATAATGCCTTCCAGGCAGTGTAAACTTTAGTAGGTGTACTACATACTCCAGATAACCCTTGAGGGAGCATCAGACCTACCTCTTCAAGGTGAGCATGAGCTGATGCACTCTGAACATACTCAGAATATTTGGGCTAGCAGAAGTCAACTGCAGGCAAAGAATGAAGATCCAGAAACCATTTACTGTCTTGCTACTGTATGCTGCTGATCCTCATAGAGACCCTGCTTGTACCAAGGCCACCTATTTCTGAAATACAGGTGCTTCTGGGAGTTAAATGGTTGACAGATACCATTTGCTACTTGGCTTGAGAGAGAGGAAATTGAAGCCACAGATGTGATAAGTGTGTGAAATGTTTGCAGGTGAAGAGGAAATAATTCTAGGAGTTTTAGCTTTCTTAGACACCAAAAAATAAGAATGAACCCTTTTCACGGTTTTTGTTTGAAAAAGAATCCTTTCAAAGTTTAAATAAAACTGCTTGAGAAAAATATGAAAAGGTTCTTTATTCGAAATGTTAATGTGAACATTCTTCAGCTAAATGTTTGTTTTAAATTTTGTATTAATATGGATTCAGTGGTGGTGTATCAGACAAAGCAGAAGTGGGTGATTCATTCAAACATTATAGAACTTAAAGTCTATGCTGAATTCCAGTGAAGTAATTCCTCTTCTAGTTTGAGTAACAAATGACCCTTCATTGCTGCTTTCTGCTCAAAACACCTCTTTTAGGCCATCTCCATATTATCCTTTATGGTGTTAAGTGTTGTGATTCCCTAGGGTATCTCTTTCCCTATAATTTTCAACCTAATTCCATTTTAATGGCTTTAAGTACGTGATAAAAATCTTATAATGGTAAGTATTAGATTGTAGTCTGTGGCAGCATGTTCCAGGCAAACTCTTTTATGCCAATTTGTGAGGATCAAATTGTTTGCTATTTCAACTTCTTTATGCAGAGCACTTGTTGAGTTGGGCATTCTCCTGATTTCATCTGAATTATGAGGTGTAACTCAGAGCGTGTCTGGCTTCTATCACTTAAGGCAGTCAGCACCATTAATTGACAATCTTGGGAAGTTATTTTTTCTGGTCTTTAGGAGAAAGTGGTGTTACTTGCAGTGATGCAGTGAAATGCTTTACTTTTTGATTTTTAAACCACTATCTCCAGTTGCTATCTGTTTTTAGAACTTAGAAATTGCAGTGCTGAGTATTTACGAATTTCACAGAACATTTTGTTCTCCAGTTTAAATCCTGCATACCGAGCGCCTGCCTGGGGCAACAGCAAAAAAAAAAGTTAGCTTTGATACTCCAAAAGTGGCTGAATAAATCCTGTGCAGCTGGCTCGCGTGAAATGTGTCCAGTGACAGCAAGCTGGAGAAAGGGTTCAGAGGGTTAGGAAGAGCTCTGTGGCTGTCAGATGCTAGGAGTGTTTTATTGCTTTTGCTGTGAAGGACAGTGATATGTAGGTATCCACGCTGCTCAGTATTAAGTGTGCAAAGCATGGTTGCCACATGGTTCCCTCAGGCATATATGTGGACAAAACTGATACACAAGTGTGCAATATTGCTTTCTTTGTATGTTTATACACGCTTTGATGTTTTCCAACTTTGGAAGTGTATAAAGCCTCAAAGGGAATCTGTAAGTCTGCAGCAGCTGAGAATATGTGTCTAGCACTGGACATTCCTGTGTGGTTGTGTGAACATCTTTTCATTGGTGAGGAAATAGCGTTGTCTGGCCTGTGCTGCAGTGTTTGTCAAGGGAAATTCCTGGAGTCTTATTTGAATGGGCAGGCTTGTGTGTGTACTTGTGGACAAGGTGCCAGTAACTGTTATGAATCGGAGACTATTTTTTCTGCTTGTGCTATCCTCACCACCAGCTCTGCTCCTTTAACTGTCTTCACTTTGCTTCTTTTTGTAATATAACCCCATAGTCCCAAAGGGAAAGTGAGTTAAACAAATCTAAATCTTGGAAAGTCATCAAGTAAAAGATGTACAGTTCAGGAAAATAAATTTTAGAATACAAATTTGTGAAGGCTGTGACTATTCACATGAGCAGCTTGTAGCAAGGTCATGTTTTCCTCTAAGAAGTGCATCAACAGGATCTTAGAAAGCCTGTTTTTACTAATTTTGTATGAGCAGAGTGCTTTTGGCAGGGCTCTGTGGTGCCATCTTTGTGAATCCAGCTCCATTCTCAGGCTCCAGAGAACTTCCAGGTTCTCTAGAAACAGGCACAAGAGAAACTGCAAGGAGTGGTATGAGATTTGTGGAACTGACTTTTGGAGATTAGAAAGGCAGGACTCAGAAAAGAAGCAAAATAGACCCTTTCATTAATACAAGCATTTATTGTTAATACAGTAAGAGAGGCTCAAAAAAGAGATTGATATGCATTGAATTGTAAACCAGCTTCTAGCTAAATGGCATAAGAAAATTTTTCTTGGAGGCAGTTTGGCTGATACCTGTTTCTGGGAGGGTTTATTTGCACTCTTCCCATGTCATTTTGTAGAGACCATTGATGCCTATGCTGAAAGACTGCTCTTAAGGGACCTTGATGGGGTTTGATTTGATTTGTTCCAGACTGAGATCGTCCTTCTTCCTGTTGATGCATGCTCATGATCTGGGCTCCTGGAGTCCAGCAGGACTGAGGAACACGTCTTGTCAGGCTCTGGTAAGACTCTATTACCTATGTAGAGGGGGATATTGAAGTCTGGTATATGTAGCTTTTGACTTTCAGCTGTTTGGTGCGAAGGACAGGAAGGTAAGGTTTCTTTTGGTTTTTTTGAAGGAAGATCTGTGCAGAGCAAAGGGAGGAGGTGAAAAATCCTTAGGAGGTGAAAAATCCTTAGGAAAACTGAAGGAGAAGAGAAGCAGCACTGAGAGTGGACCAAATCTTTTACTGGTGTATTTGAACTTTACTCATATTACTTCAAGAGAGTATATGCTTTAGCTGAGCACGTGCCAGCTGAGGACTTGGCCCACAATGTCCCTTATAAAGCTCTGATTCCTCCCCAAATATTTTTTCCTTCCCTCTTCAAAGAGGCACCTGTTGTTGGTGGAGTTGGTGGTGATGCTGGATTAGTGCACATGCGGTCAGCCTGCTTGGCCTCGGCCCTTTGGACCCAAAATGAACTCCAGCTGCTGTTGCCCAGAGCAGGTGCTTCATCCAGCCCTAGCAGCTGTTTGCATGTACACTGTCGTGGTCAAGAGGAGGGGATCCCCTGAAGTACCCAGAGGAAGAGCTGATCAGCAGAAAGGAAGGAAAAGGGAGTGTGCCACAGAAATCTGACTTCTGTACCCAGAACTTGGCAAACAAAAGTTGTTCTAGCATTTTCTTGTGGAAATGAGAAATAGTGGCTGCACACAGAGACTGCACAGCACTGTGATGGACGATGGTTCCCAGAATGAGGCTGAAGGACCACTAAAGACCATGAGGACCAAACTGCTAAGCCTGTATTGCCAGCTGAAGATACAATACAGGTACATGACAGTGTTGGAGAAATTTTGAGGGCTGGTAGTTTCTCACAGTTGTTTGAGGTTTTAAGTTGTTGGTTTAAAGCTCCAGTGCACGGCCCTGAAAAAAGTGAGATGAGGTGCAGAAGTGGACAGGCTAATAGTCTGCTACATATGATAGATTTGGCTTCATGCTCACACTACCAAAGCCAGCAACGAGGGAAGAAAACAAAAGCAGAGATAATCTGAGGTTATGAAGCAGGCACTGGGGAAATGGAAGGTGAGCAGACTTAGGAGGGGGCATAGAGAGATGTGGATGACTGGGAGGTAGCGGCCAGAGCTTGAGAAGGGAAAAAAAGATAGCTCACATCAGAGGTAAACCAGCAAGCAACTAAGGGATAGAGTGAAGGCGACAGGACAAGGATGTAGGTTTGTTGGAGTAAGGGCATCATGGCCTTCCAAGGGAAGAAAGCAGCTTAGAGTAAGGGCAACCCAGATTTGCAGCAGGAGGTACTGTATGAGTGTCTTGCAGAGCAGAGGGTCTTAACAGTATGATCTGTTCAAAGTCATTCCCATTGCAAGCCTTACAGTCAGCACCTTCCAAGTCCCTTACAGCTTAGCTTCGACTTCCTCCCCTTGGACTGTTCTCACTGATCTGGGAGAGGTCTCTGTGCACTCCTGCACTCTCTTATTATTCACATGCAGCCAGGGACAGCCCTGCTCATCTTCCTTTCCATGAGCATGCAATCTTTCGGCTGTGCCTGCATATGTCACTGGCAGCATTAACGCCAAATTTTATGTGACTCCTTAGGGTCCTGTCCTCTTGCCTGTATTCACTAAAGTTACCAGAGTCACAGTATCACAGTATCACAAGGTTGGAAAGGACCTCTAAGATCATCAGGTCCAGCCTATAACCCAACACAACACCAACCCATCATCTAAACCATGGCACTCAGTGCCTCATCCAGTCTCCCCTTAAATACCTCCAGGGTCGGCGACTCCAACACCTCCCTGGGCAGCGCATTCCCATGGCCGATCACCCTTTCAGTGAAGAACTTTTTCTTAAGATCAAGCCTAAACCTCCCCTGACGAAGCTTGAGTCCATGCCCTCTAGTTCTGTCACTGGTCACCTGAGAGAAGAGACCAACACCTGTCTGACTACAACCTCCTTTTAGGTAGTTGTAGAGAGCAATGAGGTCTCCCCTGAGCCTCCTCTTCTTCAGACTAAACAGCCCCAGCTCCCTCAGTCGCTCCTTGTAGGACTTGTGCTCCAGCCCCTTCACCATCTTCGTTGCCCTCCTCTGGACACACTCCAGCATCCTGACACCTTTCCCAAACTGAGGGGCCCAGAACTGCACACAGTATTCAAGGTGAGGCCTGACCAGTGCCGAGTACAGGAGGACGATAACTTCTCTGGTCCTGCTCGCCACACTATTCCTGATGCAGGCCAGAATGCCATTGGCCTTCTTGGCCACCTGGGCACACTGCTGGCTCATGTTGATCTTCCGGTCAACCAGCACTCCTAGGTCCCTTTCTGCCTGACTACTCTCCAGCCACTCTGTCCCCAGTCTGTAGCTCTGCATGGAATTGTTGTGTCCAAAATGAAGTACCCAACATTTGGACTTATTAAACATCATCCCATTAGAATCGGCCCATCTCTCCAATCTGTCCAGGTCCCTCTGTAGGGCCATCCTACCCTCTAACAGATCAACCCTTCCTCCCAGCTTGGTATCGTCTGCAAACTTGCTGATGATGGACTCAATCCCCTCATCCAGATCATCAATAAAGATATTAAACAGGACTGGACCCAACACCAGTCCTTCCAGTTTCTCTGATAACCAGCATGTCCACTTTGTATCTCTACCGTTTGCATGGTTTCCGTTGTATCCCATCAGGCAGATTTTACATTCTGTGTGTCTTTGCTGATTGCTCAAACAAGGTCTCAGTGAACCTCCATAAGGAGGGTTAAGTGCTAAGCAAGAACATTTCCCTATGTGGCTATAAAAGGATTATTCAGGCTGTATTTCATTACAGCATGGCCTAAGAGCAGGAGAAAAACATGAATATTGGAGGCCTCTCTTTGTCAGGAAATGGGATTTCCGCAGGTACTCAGTTGCAAATGCTCTGCATGCTTCTGAGGCACAGCATATGGCATTACTAAACACTGATTCAAAATGCAAGAATGTCTCATGACCTCTGCCATGTAAACTGGTGTCTGGCCATGTTTGGAAATCAGCCGTCCGTGATGACAGTAGATGAGTATGGGTGAAAAGAGGAGCTTGGCTTCAACACTAAGCAAGACTTGTTAAACAATGTAAATACAGATGTCCATTTCATATTTTGAATAATGAATATTATGACTTTTTCTGTAGCAAGTGTTAAGAAGCTGGATTGTCTTTCTTCATCTCCTCAGTTTCTTCCCATGATTTGAAAGTGTGACAAAGTATTTAGTCCCATTACAGGGTTGGGTAGGAGTGATAACCATAATTCTTATTTAGAATTACATAGAAATAGTCTAGACAGGCAAATATATTGATTTAAGATATCTATATGGTGGCATGGAAATTGCTTCCTTTTTGCTTTATTCACTTCTTGGATTGATCAGGTTATCCAGCAGACTGAAGTTGTTTGTTCTTTCAAACGAAAAAGTGCTCCTGCTGGTACAGGCCTTTACAATTTTTTCGCAGTATAGCTCTTCCATCAGATATTCCTCCTGTTTGTACTGCTTCTACATGAAAATTAAGGAATTAGAGAAATAACACTACGTGAATGAAATTCTCAAGGCTGTTAAGGAAATAGCTGCATTAGAAACAGGGGGTTTCTGTCCTCATTCTGTGTGGACATCCCTTGGGCATGTCCCTGTTATACATAGAAAGAAACATCACACATGACTTACAAGTGTGTGATGTACGTCTGTGTGAGGGGAAGACACCTTCTGATGTACTCCTGGTTACCATCTTGATGTTTTTTGCCACTTTCAGTAAATTGTAATTCACGTGTGCTGCTATGGGTTTTTCAGCAATAGTTCCCTGCTGTCTCTTTATCTGCATGGCTGGGTGGTATGGGTGATACACACACCCATTGCTGCTCCACTGGCTATGAAATGGCAGGTGTTGCTCTGCCTTTTTCCTTTGTAATTCTCTTCTTCAGCTTCCTTGCACTGTGGTATGACTCAAAAAAACATGGAAGTGCAACTTCCTACTCCTTTTCAAGTAGTATTTTTTTTTTTAAAAAAAGAAGGCAAATGCTGTTCTTGAAGTGCCCTGAGATCTGTGTTTAAGTGCAGCAGCACATATGATTCTATTTTCCACCTAGGGGTGGATAAGAGTTTTTTGAAACACTTGTCTCTTGCCTATTTAAATGTAATTAGATACCAAAGAACTTTGCAGGTTTAAGCCATTCCCAAAAGGTGTGTGGCAATTTCCGATGTCCTGTCTGGTGACGAACAAGAGAGTGAAATACTTTGGGTGTAGTAAGTCAGAATTTACTAATTGCTAGATTAAGACTAAGGAAATAAAGAGCTTGGTAGCAGTCCTCCATGTTTTAGGGATCTGGAGAACAGAGGGCTTTACTTTGTGTGAAGCCCAGGTTATGCTGTGCAGGAATTCCCAATTCAGGGTCAAAAATACTGAAAGTGGCCTTTTACTATACAGCTGACAATTAGCTTGCTGCTAGTAGGAAAAACAGTCATTAAGTGGTGAGTGAAAGTAGTGTCAGAAATGGACTTTGACAGAGTGGTAACATACAGTTAGAGCGAGTGACATTCTTCGCACCTGCTGTGGTGCATAACAGTAGCTGGCTGACTTAACCCATGGCACTACAAGCAGACCATTGTGCTGTGACACAGCCTGGACAGCGATTGAATTACACACCGATTAGGTCTTCAGCTTCTCTCTGTCAGTGTGGACAATGAAGAATCAGAGAAGTGGACAGGAGAGCTTTAGCAGGCCTTGTGCTCTTGAACAGAGGAGGATTAGTTTGTAAATGGTAAATTGTGTTGGGGCCAAGAGTCATAAAACTGAGCTCTTGCCCTTCTGTTGCCTCAAAGACATAGCCTTTGCAGAAAACCCCTTCTCTTCTCTACTCCTTCTGACTGCTGTGATCAGGGGAAGGGTGGACGTGTGGAGTCTGCTCCTCATTTTCTGTGCCAAATAAGGAAGAAGACCCTGATACCTTTGTTCAAATTTTGCTCCTGACTGTCTCTTACTATCTTTTCTCAGAAAGGACATGGGATTAAATTAACCAGTCTTCTGCCATTTCCACAGGAATGCGAATTTGCCTCTCACTGAGGTGCTGCTGGCTGGGTCATTATCTGGTAGAGGGTGTCTCTAAGATCTGATTTAACCTGAGGTGTACACTTTCTCAGGAGTTCTGCAACAGGGTGAAGAATTGCAAATGTTGCATCCATTTCCTTCCGTCATGGGCTTCCACACACGACTACAGTGCCTATGCTGTGCTCTCGGCTCACTCACCCCGAAATGCTCCTCATGATGGAGGTTCATACTGAACTGGTACAGAGAGGACTTTGCTTTTGCGATAGTATCCCTTGTTGCTGTGTTGTTCACAGAGAAGAAGTTTACTGGGACCAGCTGCTCTACACACAGGAACCAAAAGTGGCGAATCTTCTGTATCCTCTTTCAGTTTTCAATTAAAGGTTTACATCACATGAACTTTCTGGGATCTTTTTGAGATATAAAACAATTTTTTAAAAAAGATGTGTTGAAACAGAGTTGGAGAAACAATGACATTGTGTGTCTGATAAAGTATATGGGAGTACAAAGCATTCCCATTCCATCTGGTCTTGCACATCCATTCCCTGTACATGTAACTGTTGGGCATGAGTGTATACCCAGAGATGGGCAGGGCTAGTTTGTAAAGCAAATATTTATCTGATAACCCCGTCCTATTTTCTAGAACCAAAGATTTCATTGTGATAACGTGGACATCTTAAAGCACTGTAGGAGACAGGGGGATATAACTGCACTTAACCTGAGTTTGGGTAAGGCGTATGTCATATCTTACTTACTTTGCCAATAAATAACAAAGTCTACGATCAATGGAAATATGACCTTAATCGGTAACTACAAAAAAGAAAAGGACAGTTTTGAAAATCCAGCAATCTTTCAAATTATCTTAAGGCATATTTATCACAGTGCAATTCAACAGGGATGTTTCTGTTAGTGATATAAGAATGTAGATGTAGTTGAATACATGGAAAATTGTATCTTGTTCCAGTTATCTTTATTATTGTAATAAATGTTACTAACTCTCCCAACAGACTTTATCTCATCTGTCTATAGTGGCATTTATTTTATTTTGAGCTGGGGAGCAATGCATACCTAGATACTGTAAGACTGTAGAAGGCTTTATGTATATACCATTTGAAAACAATTGCTTCTACTCTGGTTACTAGTTTGAACGGAGGAAAGATATGCATCTTTTGTACTCCTGAAAGTAGTAGCAGATTCTCTATAATATACCAGTTCAGAGTAATTTGCTTATAAACTGTCAGTTCCAGAAAGCTCCCAGATCTCTTGCACCTATTTTCTATAACAGGTGGGAAATCCTTAGTGCCTCCCAGAAGCTGCTCACAGGTCTGTTGGGTATGAAGGCTTTGCTTTGGTTTGGTTTTTAAAAACTTGGTGAAAAATTATGAATGAGATAAATTCAGCTGTTGCTCAACATAGTCATTACTGATAACTGATAGTTTGTTTTCAAAATTGAAAAATAAGAGCTATTCTAAGTAGCCACTGTTGATTTCAACACTACAGAATATTTCAAATTTAAATTTTAAAGAAGAAGAATTAAAACCAGTCCTTCGCTAGTGCTGATACAAGAATGACAGAGGTTAATACCACTGACATCATGCTGGAACTACATAGCATTTCGTTAATGGTTATTAATGTCCTGCTGCTGGGAGACAGACAGTGCCAGCTGCCAGTATGTGTGATGCTGCTCTGCGGGTGTGCCTAGGCCTCTGCTCAGAAAGGAGAGGGGCATGAGGAGGGTTTAAGTCTGCTCTCTACTCAGTCATCCCTCCACTGAAACAGGGGGAGAGGAGATGCTGAGATAAGTTAGTTACAGCACCTTCCTCCTGTCTCTGCTGACTTCGGAACAGGTCTTGGAGAGTAAAGCAGGAGCAGCAAACATCTGCAGAGCCATGTCCAGCAGGCACTGAGGACTTGTGTTCAATTCAGATCTTCAGGACTAAACTCAAGATACACATTCTTTGGAAGAAACCAGCAAGAAATGTAGAAAACATGCAGGGAAGTGGTGCCAGTAGGCCTGGGAAAGAAACCTGGGTTCATGTAAGAGAGCCTTAGAGCTTTGAACATCAGTGCAGAAATGGTGTAGAGTGAAGGAAAAAAAGCCCTTGAGAGGATCGGGAAGAACTTTGTAAATGACAGATTGATGATGGATACAGAACAATTAATTAGCTTTGACTACATCATATTCATTGCGCATCCAGATTTTTAGGTTTAACTGCCTCACTTGGGGGTAGCTATTACTTTGTGTAATACCTTTGAATTTCATCCACCATAAGGGAATGAAACAGATACAGAAAGGTGCAATACATCAGTGTAGCATATCAAATTGAGAAAGGCATTTCTAGCAGTCTGTACTGCACCAGCATTAGATTATTCCTTAAGTGTATTGTTGTTATGACGAATCTGAAAGGAGCTAAAAGCATTTCAGTAGATGAAAAAGGGAAACTTTTATTTCCTTTCCCACAGCCTGGACCCTAAATGGGATTGCCAGCCAGGTTTACACAGCCTGACCTTGTACCACACAGGCACCCTCTGGCGAATATGAGCGGAACGTGTGGAGATCAGTTTTGAGTCTTGGGGAAGGAACCCACTCACCAGAACTCTCCAAATCATTCAGCTTCTAGATCTCTCTAAATGCTGGTGTGATGGAACCTGAATAATACGCTGAGGTTGTTTAGCAAAGAAATACCTGATGGACCAAGGACATTTTAATGGTAACTACTGCCATGTGTGCCACATGGGCTTTTGCACTCTCTTTCGTGTTAAGATAAAAATAGTATATCACTACTTATGAATGTTTTCTGAAAGGGAAGTTGAGTGTTTGATTGCATGAACCTCAGGTTTGGGGACACAATTTAGTTTTAAAACCCATTAATTTTGTACACTGTTTATTATTAGAAATAAATGGAAATACCCATGTAATTTTTTATGTGTACTCTCTGATTATGTAGCCTAATCCTCCAGTACAGTGATTTGTACAGACCTCTTATTTTCTCTGGCCATTTTTACAGATACAGCTGCCCATACAAATAGTTTTCAGTCAGGTGCCTTATCTTCATTACTGCATCCTGAACTCAAGTAGCAGGAGCAGCACATGAAGGGGAGTGATTGTTCCCTTCCACACAGCTTTCTGAGAGACTGCATCTGAAGCATTGTGTCCAGTTTTGGTCTCCTCTGTACAAGAAAGATATTGTCATAGGGGAATGGGCACCAAGTTGAGGGCTGCAGCCCATGATACACCAGGGTGCATGGAAGATAGAGTCAGACTCTCTATATAATATATAAATATTCCTAAAGAGCATATTAGGCTTTGGAGTAGGAGACCAGAGAGGCCCTCTATGGCTTTGGAAATGCTTAGAATTTGGCTGTACAAGCCCTGAGCAACTTCATCTAGCATTCTACTTTAATCACTAGACCAGAGACCACTGGAAGTCCGTGCCAACCACTGTGTGGCCATGGTTCTGTGGTAATCATTTGAAATTAAGAAGATAGGTGGAACTATTCGCAGAGAGTATTTTTTCCCATGTAATTCGTAGTGCCTTGAATTCCGTGTTAATGGAGAATTTTCTAATGGAGCTTGCTTTGTGAGCAGTTAATCTGGCATAGAGTTGATTTGGGCATACACTGGCATGAAACAACAATTGCAAAACCAGTAACGCAACTACATGTAGTCAACAGTCCTTTTTTTTTTAAGCCAATTTCAGCTACAAGCATCTTCAGTGCCATCATAACTGCAGTTAAATTGTCTGGATTTAAGGATTTCATTTAATGGTAGCAAATTAAAATAGCTCATGTTGTTCTAGTTGTAGCTAGTTCATAGTCAGTAGCTCAGACTTCTCCTGTAATTATTACAAAAAATTGCGAGGAATTAGTTGTGTAACTCCAAAGAAGAGTTTTGAAGAACTTCAGAATGGAAGTAGCATTGGGATTCTCCATTTCTTAAAGAAAATAGACTTTTACTCACTAGACTGTAATATTTGATTACTCTTTTGCTTTGTTGGTAAATAATATTTAGATTTCAATTGCGGGGACTCTAATCTGACTTTTCATTTGCCTTTCAAATCTCCGCAAATCAAATAAAGCAGAATGGGTCTAGGGAAGCCTGCAGTCATCCCAGCACAGTCAGCGTCATCCACTTTGGTGCAGGGTAGCTCCCACAACCCAATATATTTTTCAAATTTGCCTCTTTTGACATTTTTCTTTTGGGGAGGAAGAGGAAAATTTGACTTTAACAGTTAATCTCTTGTTCCCAATAGAATATTTTGGGGTAATCAAACTTGTATTTTGAACATTTACCTTTTCATAGTCATTCAAATAACTGTTGTATGCAAATACTACTGGTACAAAGAAATAACAAGGTCAAAGGACACTGGTAGCAAAACTGGATGATTACTACCTCTGAATTTATTCCTTCTAAAAAAGAGGAGCAATTTCATGTAGATTGATATTTTCTGTGCTAATGTGCAAAGTTCTAAGCAGACTAAAAATAACCTCAAACCCAACAGATATGTTGTTGGCTTTTCCATTGTCTATAGTTATTGTGCATTGAGCAAAGAGAGCAGAAATAGTCAATTAGTCCAGTCCTGTCCCACAGTAGGGGATGTTGCTTACAATTAACCCAGCTGCAGGTGACTGCTTTTATTCTCTGCTCCCAGATGTCTCACGGATTAGGTTTACCTGAACCTTCTCTACCTGGAAACCAGTCTGATGGAAACCTCTGACTTGGTGTTTCATATATCAATTGGTTCTAAGTCTGGGACTATAACTGTAAAGGAGAATGGACACTTCAGGGAACAGCAATTTGGTTGAGTGCTCTTTGCAAAGAGGTGAGATAGAGCTGCTCCATGAGTTGTGTTTTATACACTATGAGAGTGCTGCATCTTCGACAAGTCTCAGCCTCCCTGACTGAGTTGGCTGCAGGTGTGGATGGGATTGCTGTGACCAAGGTAACAGGCACTGTGGAAAGGGAGAGGTACAGCAGCCTTCTGGGAAAAGCAATAGAAGAGATGGATGTTTGTGGAAAGTGCACTATTTGTAGTCAACTCTGCTGGCGTGGGGTTTTTCACAGAGCAGCAATGAACCTCTAAAAGGTAGTTTTCATCTTAAACTGATAATGAGTGCAAGGTAATTTCTGAAAGATATAATGACAGTATGGGTGGAGTGTGGGTTATTGTTGAGTGTAAGGAAATACAGTAACAGACTGATGATTTTTATTATGCTCATAATGCATGTGAGTGATCTTGAAGCTGACTTCATTGTTCTGGAGTTGTAGCTGGTGAAAGGTATGTTAAAAGTAAGTTCCAAAATCTGCTCTATAACAGAGGAAGGTCTTCCAGAAGAGCAGTCTGGTATGCTCTGATGCGCTAAGACTTTGATTTTTCTCCTAGGCCTTGTGTTATGAGTCTGTTTATAGTAGTTCACTTCTTTTGGCCTTTGACAACATTGACATTTCCCATGTTGGCAGAGTGGTATCTGTCTGGTAGTTAATCATCCTTTATTTGTGTAAATATGAACTGCTAGTCTGGAAACCTGGGTGAAATGGTTGAAGTCATGTGCCACAGGCTGGTTCTGTCTTCACTGAAAGACATTAGGACTTTCAAGTTGGTCCAGACAGCAAAAACTGGTGAAGACTTCCTCATTATGTGTCTTATTACTTGTATAGTCACTATAGAGATGAGTAACTCCCTAACTTGAAATCATGTATGCCAAGGTAACCTCTTCACTAGTTCAAAAAGAGCAGCAGCATATAGCTCACTTAATTAAACAGAATTTAGGAGCATTGTCATTATATTTTTCTCCTAGAAATAGGTAGTATCCTAGATTACTTCACTTAAGCAATTCCAAAAGTTTTGGTACTGGAAATACTGAGGAGAACTTGTTTTCATGCTTTTTCCCCCCTGCTTCTCACAAAACTGTGAAGGACTTGCACTCCTGTTACTTGGTAAGAGGTGTGTTAATTCTGCTTAGGCTTTTGTATGAGAACAGGTTTATAGAGTTGTATTGCCAGGTTGATAATGTCAGAGAAGGTATAACAGCATAAGAGAAGAATAAAGCTGAATGCTTCTTAATTAAAGGCTGCAGATGTGAACAAGCTGCAAAGCTACTCACTCTATGAACTCATTTCACTGAGAGCTGAAAGTGTTAACACCTTGTGTAGAAAGGATCCAGCCAAACACTGGGCATGGGGCTTGGCTACTGGGAAATAGGGGGTACTACAAAGCTTTTTTTTTCTATAGTGAGGCTCACTATAGAGTGAATGGATTTATAAACATGGAAACTTCAGTCACATGCCTCTACCAAGGACTCTTCAACTTGTACCCATTATAAGTAAAGTGGATTAAAAAGAGAAGAGTTAGAGGACTTTCTTCAAGTAGTTAGATATCTGGAAACAGTCAACTGAATCAGGCTTGCCTTACAAAAAGAATGGTGTAATAAGTCAAACTTGTAGGCTAGCATAAGCATCTGTCTGAATCTGCACATATGCCATCATCAAATTGTGGAACAGGGTTCATAAGAACAGTGCAAGAGTTTGGTTAGTAAGGCTTAAGGAGGAGGGCAGCTCCTTGTCTTCAGACACTGCTTTCTTTTTAAAAATAGAGGGCTTAGTTTTCACTACCGCAACCCTGTGGCGATTGGTAGCGCTTTAGCCTGATCTATGAACTTAAAACACATTTGATCTGTATGATGGTGCTTACTGCCAGGTCCTGCCACTCCACCTGAATAACTATAACATGCTCATAAATCAGGGGAGAGCATTCCTCTGTGACACCATCCCAAATGCCCTACTGAGCTGAAGCCTGTGTTAGCCATCAATGTGTCTTACATAAACATGTCATACTTTAAAGAAGGGTCTTGCAAAAAGCAAAAACAATATACTGGCATAGAGGGGCCACACCAAGTCAAGAGCTGTTAGGTGGAGGGGAAGAGTAGGAGGAAAATCTCTTGATGATAAGTTTATCTCTATTAGATACATGTAGAAAGAAAATAGCTAAGCCTAGGTTACATTCCTTTCTAAGTAAAATTGTTACATGTGGAAATGATTGTATTATTCCTTGTAAAACTTTGAAGCTAGGAGTCACCAACAAAGTAATGGTGGAGGGAACTAAGTTCAGTTGCACCACCTTCAGCCTGGTCAGTGACTCTACCCTATGCCTTGTGCATCACTGTTTCTTGCTTAACCAGACCTGCATGCTGGATCATTATGCAAGGTTAGTTGTTCTAATCCTAAAATGGTCTAGTTAAGAAGCATGACAGATTTCTTTACAAGACTACTTGAAACCCTCTGTCACATGCCAGGAGGTTGTGTATTCAGACCTTGAAGTAGTCCTGTATCTGATTAGGCAGTAAAAAAAGCTGATAGGCATTTGGTCCTCTATAGAAAGCTGAGGAAGAACTATGGCTTGGTCCTGCATGTGCATTCAAACCTACTTACTAAGTCTCACTTAAAGTCATCTTGTCTTCTGGTACCGGCATTGTGGCTGGTAGCTCCTGTCTACCTGATCTTAATATTTGCACAAGCTAATGCCAATTTTAGGCATGGTGAGAGAAATGTTTAAGAGCATCTCAGGCACACCTTGGTTGTGCCACACAGCTGACTGACTTGTAAAACTGTGTTTGTGTTGGTGCAGCCTTTGATCTGAATCGGTAAGGAAAGTGCTCCTGACAACAGCAGCTGGAACACACACAGCCAAAAGTGACACCAGGCTGTAAACAGTGGCTCCGGCCGCCCTTGCCAGATGGGTCACAAATCACAGCGGCTGACAGGTGCCTATGCTGGTGTCCTGCACGCAGGGTGTGCCTTGGTGTGGAGCAGCAGGTAAGAAACCTGCATGGTGGGTGGCCAGCTTGTGACTTCACTACAAATAGCTCGCATCTCTGCTCAGGAGCAACCCATTGCACAACTTGGTGCAGAAACAGAAACATTTGCTTTTCTTTAAAGTGGGCTGACTACTGCTTATTCAAGATGGGTTGGCAGCACCATGTAGCTGCACTGCAAAGGAGGGATTCATTCTGCGTCTCAAAGCAGAGCTACTCAGACATGTCCAGTAGGCTTGGTCAGACTAGTATTTCTGTATTAACCAAAACCTGCTATCTGGCTGTTTCACCAGCACTTGCCTCGAATGTGTCTTTAAACTTCTGCCACTAAAAAACTGACATTAGTATCTTCTAATTAATAATTGTTATTTTAAAACTGGTTCTACACTCTGTAACAGTCATGATAACCTTAAAGTTAAGTTGTAGTGTTAATGCAAGTGCTGTTTGTGGAACACACAACTGAGCCTGCAGTTCCCCAGCTGCTCATAATGGAATCCTGTTTTCAGCACCCAGGCTTCTTTCCCAAGGAAGGAGCTCTAGCATGCAAGAGGGAGGCATAAGTAGGCTTCATCCTGGAAGGGCTTCAAGGTGTTTGAGAACTAAATTTCCTTAGGGATATCTTATCTATCACTGAGAGTAATTTCTCTTTTCTAAGTGTGCCTGGAGGAGTTCATGAGTCTCTGCTGTGGGAACCTGAACTTGTATAATACTTGTAATCGTGATGATCTTCCAAAAATGCACATGACCCAATCTATTTCCACTGTCTGCTTAGAATTGAATTTTACTGCCTAACCCTCTGCCTGTGCACATTTATTTCTGTGCTGCTTTTTATCCTCTCACCGTTTCCTTCCGTATATAATTTAAAGTCTTTAGGACTTGATCCAAAGCAACCAACCTGGTGTAGATTTCTGTTTTCACCTTAACACCTTGTTCATGTCACCTGGAAGCAACTCTCACCTTGTGTAGAGCCCTGTGCCAGGTCTGTGCTTTTACATTCCGGCCTTCAGTGAAGAAGGCAAGCTTTTGGTCAGAGTGAATAACTTCTGCATTACTTTTTTTAGAACCACATGGCAAAAGCTGAGCCAGCAGCTCTAAATGAGCACTGCCTTTGGGATAGGCTCCTCATTGTGGTGCAGCTGTTGCAAGAGCCGGGGAGGACATGGGCCTCCATAGCAGAGTGCCACATGTGCTTAGGCAGCTCTTGGCAATCAGCAATCCTGCCTGAAGTCAGCTTCTGTTTAGGTGGTATTTTTTTTTTCCAGTCACTTGATAGGGTGTAATCTTGTAAGATGCTCAACAAAGAAGCTGATACAGTAAAGCATTTCTGCAGATGCTTAGTTTTCAGTGAATAAGTGGCCCTTTTATGTGGATGGGAGCACTCATGTGCTTAAAGTTAAGCATGTGCTTAAGTGCTTTCTTGGATCAGGGCCAAAATGCTAATGTGCTGGAGGTTCCCTTTCTTTCTCAAGTAACAGGCAGTGTTCAGGACCTTCATATGGACCCCTGGGCCTGGAGAATTACTGAAATACACACACAGCTGACAAGCATTAGACACTTGTTCTTAAACTTTTCATTTTCAGAAAGAACTTCATGAGATTTTGCTATATTATGACTTTTACGTTTTGCATGAATAGTCCTTGACAAGGCCCACGGCAGACTTGAAGAATAACCCGTTTGCTGACTTCAAGTTCATTTTATTTGATAGGTTATTTTATTTTTCTGTTTAAGAACACACAAAAAAAGGGATCCTGCAGCATCTTCTGCTCTGGCCCCACTATCTCATCTTTAAACGCTTCCTGTTATACTTCTGGAAGAAAATAAGCCTTTGGGAGGCACCCCTAAGATGTTAACTTCAAACTCCTGGGTGTCTTCTGTGTGATGTTGCTTTGATGACAATGCTGGTAATGAGCGCAAAGAACACATTTGGAATGTGACAGTGGTGTGCACCTGTCTCAGGCAGGGGGCACTGGGTCTTCCCCTGCAGCAGCCTTCTCTGCGCTAATCACCGAGAGTGACACTCACCATGCTCAGCAGACGGAGGAGCCTAGCAGGGTGCTGTAAGTCTAAATACACAGCTGCTTCTCAAATTATGATGCAAAGGTGCAGAGGTCAGTGCAGGAAAAGTAGATAAAATTATGCTTTCTGCCACCACCATGCCACATCAGAATGGTAAATTGTTTGTTTTATAGTGGGTCTGTCAAGCTATTTGCCTCCGCTATAGCAAACACGTGAATTTTTCAGATAAGTTGTGCTTTAAAAATAAAGGGGTTTGCTTTCTAAATACCACATTAGAGATTTCTTTCTGTCCACTGTTCGTCTTTGCTACTGAAGAATAGAACTTTTTAAACTTTAAAGTGTTCGCTCAGTGGCCAAGCTTCAAGGCTTGGCAGCAGGGTGAAGGTGTGGGACAGCAGTGCTACAGGACTTGTCTGCTGCAGCCATGCCAAATGTGGGCACAGCAGACTGTGGGTTCTCCCTCAGATCCCTGGAACTCAAAGCTAAGCTGTGGGCAGGTGGCTGTACACATGATAAGCCATCTAGGTTAATAACCTGGGCAATGATGTTGTCATAAATTCTGCGCAAAGCAAATAGGGCAGATCTTTGTCCTGTGTGCAGCATCTGTTCACTTTTTCTCGAAGTTGAATATTTGTTTCTACTCACACCTTCTGCTAACCTTTTGCCGTCAGCAAGGGTTTTCAAAGGAACTGCATGAGCGTTGCTGTCCTCTCTTCCAAACTGTGGACTGTAAGTCTCGGATGCTTTCCTCCAGAGTGTCCCAAAGTCCGAAGAAAATTGAGTGGTGCCTCTTGTTGATTTAAGGTGTCAGGGCTCAGAATACTTCTGAACCTCTTGATCTTAAGGATTTGTCCAAGGTGGATGTGTTAAAGCATGTGAATTTTGGAACAGTCCTCTGCCAGGTTGGTGCTTGGATCATGTGTTGTTATTCATGCAAGGAGCCAGCACTCAATATTAGCCCGAACTGACCACAGATCCCACTTGGCCCTCAGAGGAGTTGGGGGGGGGGGCAATACTTCTTAAGCTGTCATCCTTCATCTTCATAGGGTAGATGGGAATAGCTGGAGGCCATGCAAAGTGCGCAAGAGTGCTTTGAACCCTGGAAATGTTGAGAGTTTTCACAGGCAGTAGTGCCCACCATAAAGCTGGTCATGAGCATGTTTCAGTAAGTGAGATGATAAGGATGGCTTTTTTCTTCCTGGCTGGTCTATGGTGCAGTGTAGATACAGGCAGAAAGCCACTTTGAAATAAGCTTGGTAAACAGCTCTGAGACTGCTTGTGTAGTCACTTTGTATTTGTTGGGAGGCTGAAGGGAAGAGCCTTTCCACTCTGGAATCTCTACTGAACTATGGATGGCACTTCTAAGAAAGATGCTGAAGTAAGAGTGAGAAGCAGACTTGAAAAACTTAAGAAAGCAAACACGTAGGGTTTGTGATGTTTTCTCCAGCTTTGACTTTGTGTTCCTTTTTAGTGTGAATTGTTATTTTTTTAAAATTCTTTGACCATAACTGTGACCAAAGAGAGGAATGCATTTGACAAGTGCGATAAAGCAACTGTTCTATGTTTATGACAACTACTATACTTTTTTGCTATTAATTCAAATTGCCTGAATTCTTATAAAACTGGGACAGTGTAGGATTACCTACCTTGCTGGAACACAGTTGAAATGGATCATACTACAAAGTAGTACACATCTCCCTATCAAATTTTAGAGGAAATCATCTTGAAGTAATAGAGTAGGCATATGTCTCTGGAGCACAACTTTTTTAGATGCATTTCTGTATTCGGCAACAGTTGGAGGCCTCTACAGAGAAATAATGGCAAAATGCCATGGAGTAAAATAGAATAGTTCAGTGTAGAAAGAATAACAGTTGCGCCACATGTGCAGTAATGACACTTGCTAGGATACAGGTAGCTTAAAAAAATGCATTTTGTTGTAGTCCTCTAAATAGTTAGAGAAGGTACTGCTAGGTGACTTCGGTAATCAGTCCTCTTTGAAGAGGAGAAGTATTGAGAAGTCTATGTGAGGAAACTCTTGTACCATTAAGAAAATACTAGTACTGAAGGCTATGTGGTGAAGCCTCCTTTGAGCAGACATATGCTGAAAACTGGAGATGTGTGAATAATTGATTATTTTTTTTCAGTTTGGTGGCTGGACAGGCAAGGAAAAGTTTTTTGGGGCAGAACAAACTTTGTAGAGAATGAGAAAAGCAGTAATGTGCTCCCAGAACAAGACGCTGCCTCTATTTCAGGGATTTTTTTCTAAATAAAAGTAAGAAATCCTTTTTTTTACAGGATAGAATTCAGAAGTCATGTATAGCTCCAAGATACCTGTGGGAGTGAGTGTGAGCGTCTCTACCTCTTCATGTGCAGAGTAGGGTGAGCACTTGATACAAAGCTGCTAAGCCTAGCAGAGCAGAAAAAGGGCCTGAATTCAAGTTTCTGTATCCAAAAATAGTTCTGGCTGCCGAATGAAGGATATGAAGTAGGAAAATGAATAAGAATGGCCATAGTGAACAGTACCTCAGTTCCCATGCAGATGTAAATTCAAAACATAGTGTTTTCTGTAACATGGTGGGGAGATGGGGATGGGGCAGGATTTACAGCTGTGAAGACTCTCCTAGTTAAACCTTGCCCAACACTACTTGAGTTTAGCATCAGTTTGGATAAGTAATTAAATAGTAACTGTTGAATCGAAACATGCTTAAGTATGCTTACATTTTCTTTGAAGCGTAGTCCTAAAAACTTTTGGTACTGAAACAAGGATAATCAACTCTGCTGTCATTGTCTCCTTCAAGGGAAGGACTGTATGCTGTGGTCTACTTGATCTTGGTGTCTGTGGCACTCTTGGTCACTTCTGGTCAATGACTGTAACACAATAGCCAGGGCTAAATCTTCAACGTCTTGTTGAAATGACTCTACTGAAAAGCACAGGGCTGGACATCATGACAAGAATAGCTTGTGCTTGTATTAGGATCTTAGTGAGACCAAGGCACTTGAATTTCAGAGGTGGCTGCTTGAGTGGCTAAATGGCTAGTCCCTCTTTTTGTCAACTCTTCATCTTTAAGGGAAACTGCTATATTTTGCTGCATTATTTTCCTTCTGGTGGCTGTGGGGGGCAATCTAGATACCTTCAGTGTCTGGTATCTTAGTCTCAGCTACTCCTGCTAAGGAGTTACTATGCAAATGTATGGGCAGCTGCTTGAACTGCAGTATTTGAGACTTAAGTGTCACTTGACCATAGTGTTGGTGGATGTCACTGTTCATCTTGGGAAGATTCTCTTTCGATTGTCAGACTTTGGTTCTGAAAATGCAGGTATGCTTCCTACTGTCATCCTCACCAGTGTCAAATATAGGACAACCAAAGGGGGCTTATCACTAATCCTGCAAAACTAATTTCCTAAGAGTTGATCACTGAGCAAACAAATATAGCTGGGAAGACAGTGTAAAACATCCTCCTGTGGTTGAGGCAACTCTCCTATTAATAAATGCCAAATGCTTTCACTTATGATACTGTTGATGCATTGTAAGTATGAACTTGAGGTCAGTAGTACATGTCAGCATCAACCACATGTGTCATTCCTTGCCTGTCATGTTTATTTTTTTCCTTGTGTATGAGAGGCAGACTTGTATTTGAGGTTTTACCTTACACCCATGTTCTCTTCTGAAAACAATGTCCCTACTAATATTTAGCAATCTTATTCATCTAAGCAGTTCCTAAAGAAACTTCTTCAAATATTTGAAGGATAGAATTAGAATAGTGAAAGTTCTGCCGCTTGGGCAGGCTTCCTTCCGTATGTACCTTTCTAAGAGTCCACTGTTAGATGCGCTCTGGAGTCTGGAACAAGTAGGTGATCACGTGCTATATGTTATTCTATAGCTAATGCCAACTGCAATTTCAAGTGTTCCACACTAATCTCTTCCTCTCACACATTATTTCCTTGTGTAGCATTAGCAAACCACATGCTGATCCACTGTTGCTTCATGGATTTAGAAAATAATCTACAGGCCCGCAATGATGTAAAACATTAAATATTGTTTTAAGTATTGGAGGCGCCATCCTGCCTACATGGTACTTAGGTTGGGCAGCATGCCAGCACGTTTGCTGGCATGTGGCTGAGGAATGGAATATGCCCACTCACAGAGAACAAAGCATAGCCCAGGACAATAAGGCGAGAATGATGACAGACAGGAAAGGGCTGGTTTATGGGTTATGCTATTTGGCCATAATATCAGCTTTGGAGACTATACTGTCTGGAGGGCTAAGAGTTTCTTTCTGCACTCCTGCCTTACTGCCTGCACCTGCCTATCTGAGGGCAGGAAAGAATGAAAGGACGTTTTATAGATCTTCCTGGTGCTTGTCAGTTCGTTACTGCATAGTGGGTTTGTGCAAGCTGCTTAATACATGTTCTCTCACTCTCAATATTGGCAAATAATGCAAATGTTGAGTGCGTTTCTCCTTGATTTGCATCCTTCTTTGCAGCAGCAAAAAGCCTGTACATAGACACGGGGGGAAAGCTGGGGAAACCTGTGTGCCTCATATGTTGTTAGCTGTGAGCCTAAGCATGGGAGCTTGGAATAACACTTTCATCCCCATTTTGGGGAATGCTGCTTTAAGTTCCTCTGTATGTGTGTGCAAGGAGCATAGATGGGGTACTGTCTGCTGCACCATTTTGGGTAACAGTCTGTGGAGAAGCTTTATGCAGACACATCTGAGCTGTGCCTTTTCTTTCTGCTCCAGAGGAGTTAATTGCCTCTACAGACCATTCTGTGGAGTGGCTCATCTTTGCCCTGTGATGAATATTCTAGCTGATGTGCAAGCCCCTGGCTTTCAGCAATGAATCCATGCCTAGGCTCACGTTTCAGACAGGACCAGCTAGGGAAGAGGATGTTTTTTCTTTTCCTTGGGTTGGTTTGAACCATGGAGGTATGAGTAGCTATAGCGACTCATCCTGTTTCCATAGTGGAAAGCCGAAGCTGTAAAGTCAACATAAAAGTTGCAGAACCTCTGATGGTGGCAAGTGTAGTGTGTGCAAGCACTCACCCCTCTGAGCACAGCCTGCCCATCCATGTGCATCTGCCAGGAAAAAAATGTGCTAGGGTTTTATGCTGTGTCCACTGCCTAAGGACTGGTGACTTTGTTCTTGTCCAGTGTGTTTTAATTTCCTCAGATCTACATCAGGTCCTGTCTCTTGTTCTCAATTTCCACAGGAGCCTGAGCACTCATCCTTTGCAAGGTGGTCCTGCAAGGCTGAACTCACAGCACAACGACTGTGGGTTTGGAAGGAAATATCTTCAACTACTGTTGGAAGCATCTATTCATGAACTAATTAGTTTTGATGAAGTTCAGTGTATTCAGGTTTGCCCATGAACACTATTTGTACTAATAAGGATGGTACTAATATAGCCAAAGGTATGGTTTATTTATATACCCACCCTTTAATGCATGTGAATATGCTAATTCATGCAAAGCCATGACCTTGGATGCCACATGCTGCTTCATGCATTATTTTTCCTTTTGTCTGTAGATCCTTCTAACACCAAAGGCACAAAAGCTTCAGACGTACCACAATTGAAATCTGTCCTTCATTCTTGCACTTCTTTCAGTGTCTTGCTGTGGCAAAGCCAGGTTGTCACTGGTTCTAGATTCAGGCTTTTAAATATAAGCGAATTATAACAGTTTATGTTACCTGGCCCTGCTGGGCTAGAAATAGGCACCTTGTTTCAATAGAAAAGCAGGCATCTTTCTTGCACTCAACTCAGACTCCTCATTAGCCTTGAAATATTTCTTGATGCTTCTACCCCCAAGTTGCAGCTTATTTGGCCGAATCCATTAGTTCTAATTTCCAGGAATTGCTATATTCAGAGGACATTTGAACTGATTACAAGTGGGACTGTAGTATAGGTAAGGTACTTCACCTAGTTTTCGTGTAATTTGCAGAGATTACTTGCTTAAGTTGCTTTCACCTCTTGGAAAACAAACAAGCCTTGCAGAGTACTAGTGTGTGGTCTTGAAGATTTTATAGGACAGAGATGATACTCCTCAGTGTTTCTCCTTAAATGCTTGTCTGTGTTTGCCTAGACTCTCTTTTGGAGAGTTGATATAACTAGTTAAGTTGGAAGACAAAACATTTTAAAAACAGAAAGCACCTTAGCTACAACCCCCTAAATGCAGTACTGTAATATTTTAACCTAGCGGAATTGCTAAGACAGCAGGTATGTAAGCAATGTTCTCTACTTGTGGCTGTCCCAGTGTGCTGCTCCTTCACTTGCTGGCCAACTTCAGGCAGTGATGTCATGTCATGCTCAGTTGCACACCGGGTCTCTAACCTGAACTGCAGAGTTCAGTGTCACTAGCTCTGAGCGTATGCAGTAAGCTTGACAAAATGGAGAGCAAAAAGATCATAGAATCACAAAATTATTTAGGTTGGAATTGACCTTAAAGATCATCTAGTTCCAACCCTCCCGCCATGGGCAGGGACACCTTCCACTAGACCAGGCTGCTATAAAGCTATATATGTTGTCTGTAACGTAGAGTCACTCACCTTCTCTCCTTTCACTGAGCTGTGAGTAATCAAAACATCCATGCTAGGTTGTTTGTGAAGAAACATTTAACTACCCTGCATGTATTGTTTCAGCCTAAGCGTGCATACTTGGCTTTGGGTGTATTGGGAAAATGTCATATTGTGTAAAACTGAATTATGTGGGAAAGACAAGAAGATGCATTATTTTAACATGGTTTAGTTCTTCTTCCACCCCTACTCCAGTCCCCTCCATGTCTTATTCATACAACAGGATGTTTTGCTCCACTAGAAAATGGAGCATTAACTTAAGAGTACTGGACTACATACAACAGAAACATGGCTGTTATGTGCAAACTTTCTGTGTTCTGCCAAGGTCAGTTTGTGGGGGCTGAGATGAAACTGTTTCCTAAACTGTGAAAGTGATCCTGGGTATGCAGCCTCTTGGAATGCCTGAGAGACTTTATGGATTCCTTCTCCTTTAAGCCTGCTAGCAGGGTATCTGCTAATGCAGACTCCCTCTTCCTGCCTGCATTATGCCAGTGAGGCTGACTTTTAAGAAAGGAAAGTACTGCTTTGTTTTGACTCTTAATTTTGTTTTATGACTCGTTTGCTTCCAGAAGAAGCATTTACAGCAGCTTTTCTGTAAGCAAGTGAGGCAAAAGGAACTTCAGATACTGGAAAGGATGAAAGTAACATATTTGAATATGACAGCAAACACACAGTAGGAATTGGAGGGCATTGACTTATGCTTATATGTACTTTCAACACTTGGGGACGGTGTTATCTGCTGCCAGATTCTGTGACACTTCTGCTGCTGATTTGGCTGGGCATCGCATGTGCTGTTGTGCAGGTACAGCTTGTGGTGTTTTGCAGCCCAAGGGGAGGTGTAGTGGCCAGGCACAGCATAACCCAGGGATCTGTGCTGCCTGTGACCAGATTTTGGGACTGACATGCTCACATGAATAACTACCTGAAGCCAAGCCAAGATGCAGAGTTAAATCGAAGTAGCTTTGCGTATCTCTAATCTGGATCACTCCTTAACCAAGAACCCCAGTTTGGTCTTGTGTCTTGCAGATGGTAGAAACAAAAGGTAGCAAAATAGATTTTCCCCTGAGGCTGAGCATCCGAAGTGGGCCTGCCTTTTTCACCAATTTAGAGGGGGTGTGCCCTTGCTGGTCCTATGATCAGGCTTGTTGTAGTGGTCGTAGTGTAGTTGTAGAAGGCTGCTGGAAAGACCACTCCTGGGGGTGCCCTCTACAGGAACAAATATGTTGTCCCTGTATCAGGCTGATTTTGCAATCCCCTCCCTGCAGTTCATAAACTGTTGCTGGTCTGATTCCGTTTGCTTAGAGCTCCTGTATGTAAACACAGCTTCCGATTTCTGATGGCTCAGAACAGATCATGCTCTAGGAGAGCTTACTGTTAAATGTGTGCACCAAAATGAAGGTGTCGGAGTGTCTTCCTTAAATGCTTGAAGTGATACGGTTACAAACCGTATCTGTTTGTGTACACGATTTATGGAAGAGTGTGGAAGACTAATAGGATTAAGCTGATTAGAAGCTTTATCTTTCTAGATGCTGCTGTGTAACATGACCCGTAAGGTCATTTAATGTTTCTCCTTGATGTTGACTGGGAACAATCTGATTTAAATTCAGGGCTTGCATGCAACTATGGAGAGTTTGGTGCAAGTTTTTAGGCAGAGAGCTTTGCTGAGTGCACAGAGGTAGTGTGGCACAGAAGTTGACTAGAGTGAGCCTAGATGATGGAGATAATGGTTCTTCAAACAGGACTAACAATGCCTGTTTTAAATTGATTGTAGCCTTTGAAATGAACCCATTCTCTGCCTTTGAGGCAGATGAAGTTGGATATATGTTCTCAGAGTGAAGTGAGTGGAATCTTGCTCGATGACTAGGACCCAGATTATGTTCCTAAGTCTTCACTTTTCTGCGTTCTGTTTTCTGCGTTCTGATTTTTTTTAAATCATTCTCTCTTTGCCTATGCTATACAGGATGTTCATTCAGGGCTTAAAAATCCAAGGGACAGCTGAATCTGCTGCAGTTTACAGGCTTTCATACTGTAGCTGGCAGACTTGGATCCTGCAAGATCTGTTAGGATCTGTGTAAGTACAGAAAATAGTACTAAATTTCAGTCAGACCTAGAAAGAAACAGTGGTGAACAGAAGGATGTCTTCCCTCAGCTGAAGGTAGGTGCTCTTCTCAGACCTGCAAAGAGAACCTTGCCTGAACTCTCTGAACTTTCTATAAAGTACAGTGGAGATATCAAGTAGATCTCAGCTCTAATGTATTTACTGCCTGACCAGAAATACAATGCACTACAGCCTTGCCCTAATTTTATCTGAATCAGCTGCTACTACTCTGGAGCAGAAGCAGAAAACCCCCCAAAATTAATATCTGAATAGACAGGCCATTAATTTGATGACAACTGTTGTTCTCCATTTCAGGGTCCAGAAAGCAGCCCAGGCAGTGAGCTAATGAGAACACCAGAGCCATGCAGACTTGAAGGAGGTGGGGGGTAGAGAAGAAAACAGAACACTCTTTTTGTAGCTTGGAGCTAAGGGGATTCAGCCAAAGGTTAATTGCTTTCTACCCTAAAATGCTGTGAAGTGCTGCTGCGTGGTGTCGTGCAGCTGCTTCGTTCCAGCCTAGAGGTGTCTGTTTCAGTGGTGGGTGGTACGAGCCAATATCCTTTTCTTAAACACACGGGGGTGTTGTGAGGTCTCTCGTGCTAAGACTTCCAAAAATCTGGTAGAGCTTGGTTGATATTGTTTAGTATGTCACTACACCGTGGAAGCAGTGAGCAAAAATACTGAACAAGCAGCCCCTCTGTCTCCTCGCTTCTCCGATACTGGGAAAAAGTGGAGAAGGAGCAAGTGATAAATTCTTGATGGATGAGCCCTGCAGAGCTGGGAGGAGTTGTAGACTTGAGGAAAGGGACAGACTCTATCCCTATGTGGTCACCCACTTGTGCAACAAACATGTTTGTTGCCTTCACTGCCAGTGGCCAGCTGATTGTCCATTCTGGGTGCATCGTCAGAAGTGGGAATACTGAGCTCATGTGCAAGACATTTTCTTTCCCCTACCAACCTCCTTCCATTGCAGGCTTGAGGCTTTACAGGGGTTAGTTAGTCACAGACAGCCCCAAGAAAATGGTGGAAACACCACAGCATTTTAAACAAAATGGTCAGGGGCAAAAGCAAGATGTGGGTGAGACCTGAGAGAAACCTCAACAATTCAGGCAGTATTCCTGGTCCTGCAGCCACCTGGTTCACAGGGAAGGCGAATGGAAATTTTGTGCTTTTCACATCTGCCCTGCCACTGTTTCTCTTGGCTGATGATCTCCTAACAATATGGGAAGGAGGTCTGTGTGCAAGACCTGACTGTACAGCCACATTCATAGTGAAAGGCAGAGTAGTTTTGTTTTCCACTTGTGCTCAACTTGGTTCAGGTAACTTGCTGCTTACTCCTCAGTAGGAATTTTTTTAGGGGATGCAAGTTCATTATTTCCTGTGGCTCATTTTTAGACTATTGAGTAAAAGATGCTACAAGAATCAAAAGATAAATACAGAAAGGAAGTCTGGAAGAGATTTCCAGAATTGGAAGAATACAAAGTCATTCACAGAAGTCCTGGTTATCTAAATTGAGATCAAGGGTAAGATTCAAACATTAAACTGCAGGCCTCTGTAACAAGAGCATTCCTGTTATGGTCAGCTTGCTGTACAGCAACCTAGGAGTGTTTACTGTATTTGTATATGCTCATCTTTACTGGAGCTCTACTTCCGGTGCGTAAATCTGGACTAATAATTTCCGCAAGTTTGAAGTAGTTTCAGATTGGAACTCCTAAAACACTTGGGATAGATCTCCAGCTGTGTGGAGAACACTGAACCTGTCATCTTTTGTGGTTCTTCCTGGACCCTGATGGCTGCTCTTGCTTGCCACTGAGTACATTCAAGAGACCCAGGTCTAGGAGAGTCTAATAGTAAACTTCCCAACAATATCAACTTTGTCTCTTAGCCAATGTTTCTTTGTGAACCTTAATTTTAATGCTCAAATCTCTTATTCTTAAGACTTTTTTTTCCTTGCTCAATTCTATCTGTCATGCAGCTTTCACACTGTCCAGGACTTAAAGCAATAAAATAACTTTCTACTAGATTGAGTCTGTCATGACAGCTTGCAAGTCTCCTGCTGGCTGGTAGGAAATCAAAATTCTCAAAACCAAGAAGTTGGAAGCAAGAATAATTGTCCTGTACAGTTGTGCAACTCTGTGGCACTGACCAGGTCTCCCTGTCTGGAGATCCCCCTGGTGAAAGAGAATTGACACTTGTGTGATTAGATGAAAGTAAATGGAAATACTTCTGGCATCTTGCCTGTCTCTAGAGTGGGTTAACTTCTGACTTTAGTGTTTGTAGATGAAGTCCCAATATTGCAAATGATTCTGCTACTATCACTTTTGTAACCTGCTTGTCATTGTTTCTCCTGACTGGTCACTTTACCCCTTTCCTTGTGAACACTTTTTCCTTGCTGGTTTTTAGTTGTGCTTTCAACATCTATTTTAGTTCATGACTCCACATCTTAAGTTTATCATATATAAGGTTTAAATTCATTACTTATTTTTCTTAGCTAATTGAAGACCACCACTAATGGGATTCTGATGATTAAGCAGTTGGCTTGTCTGGTCATGGGATGGGAAAAGCATACAAGTTTGGTCCATGCTGAAATCCACTTGTGGATGAAGGCCAATGTATCAAACAAATCATGGTTTGATTAATAAAACAAATGTTTGTAGCCCAGAACTACATGCTTGAACTTCAAAGCTACGAAGGTGCATGAGTGGGGAGGATGCATTGTAGCTGCCCATGTGGGAATAGATTTTTAACTTCCACTGATCTTTTGCTGGGTGGGTGTGAGCTTAGTGCTTTCCACTGTGGTGTTTACTATCACAGTTGCAAAGAGTAGCAATAGAAAAGTCTCTTCCTTGGGAAGGCTGAGACCCTTGATCTGCAATAGCAGCATCTGCTTCCTGGCAATGTGTGCAGTGGTGGGTTTTTCCTTGAATGTGTGTGTGTGTGTGTAAAGTACCTTTTCTAGAAGTTTGTGAAATCTTAGTGTTTTCTCCTGGCTCCTGCGTAGTCATGATAATATCACTGAAAACTTTTTTTGAAGATCAGTGCAGATATCCTGTTCTCTCGTGTTTCTGATGGCATCGTGGACTGCTGTATCTGATTGTCTAGATATTATAACCTTTAATTCTACGTTATGAGTATGTTGTAATAAGGGCTCAGAATATTTGTAACTGGCAACAGATGTCGCTTTGAAGAATAAGCTTTCTTAGTTGAAATTGCCTTCAACAAATGAGTACCTTAGTGAAATTCTCCTTAAACTCTATATTGGTCATTGTAAAACATGACTGTCTCTTCTTCATCTCGCTAATGTTTTTTCTGGTTGAAACTGAGTGCTAATAAAAAACCCACCTAGCCTATTTCTGTACTAATAACTTGTGCTTGAGAAACTATGTGCTCATTTAATATTGGAACTTGGTTATTTTCAATGCTCAGCCACAGGTAAGGCACTGTTGTTTCCTCTGTGATTCTTATACTGAATGACAGGATAGTCTGAGAAAGCCCTGGAGGTTTTCTTAGTGTCTCTTCCTATCTCAGTCATGTGTGCATCGCTCATCTAGCACTGCTGTGTGCTCAGTCTGTTTCTACCCAACTGCGAAAAGGGAAAGTGTAGGATCACAGCACTGTTATAGATAATCAAACTTTTTCCAGACTTATTCCCTTTCAGTAAGGAGAAGATACAGACAATAGGGGAACTAGGCATCAGTGTGCTTTGGGCTCCCATTTGCTCTCCGTGTAGATCCCTCCTCCTCTTATTTTTGATGATGAAAGAACAGGCCCCAGTTCTGCTTCTAGAGAACATCTTAACTTGAATAGTGCTCAGGCACCTAATGATCAAATTTGGAGCACAAACAAGTCTTAGTGTTTGATAGACTGGATAAACTGCTACTGAGAATCCTGCTGCCTGACAGCAGTATGCTTTGAAGTGTGCCTGTGTCTTTACAACACAGAGCTGCTCTTCTTATTTCATTGTGTATTTAATCCAGTTAAGCACTCTCAAGAGCTGCTTTGGTGAGGGCTGCCCTTTCTGGTTTATGGGGGGAAGAACATCGGGGGCAAACAGGCACCAGGCTCAGGTGGGAATGCTCTTCAGCTTCAGGATGCCTGTGGAGGAGCTGTCCTGGGACTGCTAAGAAGGCCAGGCCCTTCCAAGATTTCTGTCCTTGAGTTTGTGCTTTCACCCCTCCCTACCCCGTTTTGAAGTGGGGATCAATTCAATAGGCCTTTGCAGTTTTGCCATAATAAAGTGGTTAAAGAATCTTTTCAACAAGGTTTTGATATGTGTGCTGCTTTTGAAGTCTCCTGTTGCAAGTAGGATGATGTACACTCTTCTTTTGTTGGAGCTGGGTGTTGCAGATAGGATGAGGCTGTCTTTCTGCATGTCAGTAGAATAGAAAAAAAAACTTTTAGAGAAAACTACAGCCCATGCTACCAATTGTAGAGTTTCATGGTATCCATCTCCTGTTTTCTCTACCCTACTTGCTTACTGGTCTAACTGAAGGTGCTGAATCTGACTTGTTAGTTTTTGACATGAATGGTCATTGGACCTGTAGTAGGTCATGGGAGAGAGTTTGTAATATTATTTGCATGGCTCTATTAGCAGCACTTTGTATGAATAAACTGGGAGAATAGTGTTATGAGCTGTCTGCCTGCATCAGCAGCTTGAAAGTGCACTTTGGAGTGAGTTGTAGCAGAGCCAGCTCTAGTAAGCTCCTGGTTTTTATTCCCAGAACTGTTACACAAACTTGACATCAAGTGTCATAGGAGTCCTGGATCTCATCAATGAAGCACATGGGAAGTCTGAAAGACTTTGCAGGGTCTGAGAGATCTTCAAAGTGGTTTTAGACTTCTGTGACTATTTCATGGGAAACAAATCTTTCCTTGTTTTCTTTTCTCCACGTGATAATACTGTTAAACTAATTTTCTGCAAACCTGCTTTCAACTAATTTATGCTGGAAGTAATTGGACACACCTAATGAGAAGCATAGTGGAATTTTGCTACGAACTGCAATGTTCTCTCCAGGTCACTGGTCTTCTTCCATTTGATAATTGTTGTAACAGCAGTTAAATAACTGAGCTTTTCCCCTCCCCTGCCAGTGACAGAGACTTAAAATGAGTCTTCAAGTCTGTGATGGTTCTCTAAAGCTTCTTTGACAGAATGGCATTTATTATTCTCTTAATGTCTTGCTATCTAGGCTGCTGCACAGCCTTCAGAGAAATTTTACTGGAATAGTTAATTACCTCAAGGGCTTTAGCTCCTTTACAGCTGCTGCTTGTCTTGTTGAGGAGTTCAAGGGGATTGTGGTGATCCTGTGTGTTTGACCGCAGTCTTCTTGTATAGAGACAATGTTCATCTACTCTCAAATCCATTATATATTCATATTATGTGCCTATCTACTCATTCCATCATTGGATCCTGGTCCATACCCAGGACTGTAGCGTTTCTGGGAAATAACAGTACTTCTGCTATTCTCATTGCAGCTCTTCTTAGTGAGCCCCTCATTTGGCAGGTGCCAGGTACATGGTGTGTTGGGTTCCCACTCCTCTTCCATAGGGTTCACTCAATACTGCCTTTCTTGTGCTTTATTGAAGGTATCCCAATTGTGGATTTCTTCAGCCTTTTGCAAGGTTGTGGGTGGCTTTTGAGAAGAGAAGGCACAACAGAGCTGTTAGTGAGCGTGTTGCTGCCATCTACCAGCTAGTGTAAGGAGTTCCCACCCTGCATGAAGGGTGCTTTGCCCTAGCTCTGTAGGAATGTCTCTACCTGGGCCTGTTCTCTGCGCTTAGGTCCTTCTTGTGATCTTCTGACAGAAGAAAATGTGTGTCCTGAATGGACACACAATATGAAGGCTTGTTGTGTCTCAAATGAACATCACATCTATCCAGCAGATGAGAGAATACGAAGTTTCAAGGGTCTGCAGCTGGGTCTAACATGGGCTAGCCAGGCAGTGAGCCAAGTCATTCCACCATTCACAAGCTTTAATTGCAGTGGGTCTGTCTGGGGAAGAGCAAGAGCTGAGCAGTAGACATGCAAATATTCAGTAGCCTGTGTTAGGCTGCAAAAGCCTGCTCTTTCCAAAACAAGAGCTCTAAGGTAGACCTATCTCTGTGGGATTGCTTACAGCATCAACCCTTTCAAAGACTTAGTAAGTGACATTGCTTGTTGTTAGCTTGGCAGTCTGTGCAGGCTGCATCCTTGTCCTCCTGTGGCTCTTTGCTCTCTACAAGAAACACTGTGGCGAATATGTCTCTGAAGAAAAGCGTGATTTCTCCCTTCAGAGGTGTGGAGTTGTATCGATGTATCCCTGAATGGTGCAAGTGTTGCTCACTTCCCAGTTCTTGAGGCAGCTGAAATCGGGGTGAGAGATTGGTCAGAGATTCTTCTTGTCTCCAGAATCAAATTCTGAAGTTAAAAGCATGCTTTGTCTCATCTCTTAATAGACAAAAAAACTTTGCCTGTAGATGCATGCAAAAAAAAAAAAAAAAAAAAAAAAGAAAAGCCAGTGTTGTTCTAAGGCTTTTAAACAGCCACTACGTAGCGTAAACTTATATGGGGCAGACCTATGTTAGAGGGCGGCTTTTTAAGCCACCAAGAAAGCTGGAGGGCTCTGGGCTGCTACAGTGCAGCCTGCTCTCTGCAAGAGTTTCTGCTCCACATTCAGTCCCGCAGGGTTCTTAGCCCATCTGTGTGAGAATGGCTGTAACGCTGTGAATTATTTCTTGTGGAAACTTTAGCTATTGTGCTTAGTGGGTTTACAGCAACTTTTGGAGTGTGTTTTTAATGCATTTGTGTTGGTGGGGTTTCTGAGTAGAATTACATGCCCAGGCTTTCAGATGACTGCTGTAAATACACAGATCCACTCTAGTCTCTTACTTCACAGTAGCAGCTGCTGCAGTGTTACAGAAACTTCGTAGCTTTGACTACATCTTATTAGTTCAGCACACTATTAATAGCCCAGCAGCTTTCTGTATTAATTTTCATACTTAATATTGGTTTTCCTTCTTTCTTCCCTGTCCCCACCCCCCTCCCTTAATTTAGCTTAATCACTGAATGCAAAGAAATCTTGAGGCTCTCCACACCAAAGAGGGGTACCAGACTGGAAACAAAACAATTGTGCTAACAGTCACTAGATATATTTAGTGGAAGTGTCATCTGATATGCATTGATTGCTCAGAACTAGCATCTTTCTGTTTCCATATGGAGCATTTGTAGTGCTGGCAAAATCTTTCCAGAGAAACAGCTGCTGATTGGCTCTTCTTGTCTATTTGGGGAAGGATCTGCTCATATATACTTAGTTATTCTGCTTGCTAAAAATGGCATCAAACACTTGGCACCAAAAGGATGGACCTGAATCTTTGCTGAGATGTGTTGGCTGTGTTGCACCAAGACCTGGTGAATCCTTGTGAGTGCACGAGAGAAGTGACTGCACGAGTATAAGCAAGAAAACTAGTGGGTGTAGGTGATACTTGGGCAAATCACTGCATGGGACTCTCAAATGCAAATTACAATCTTCCTCTGAAGGGTTTTCAAACCAAATATCACATTATTGTGGTTAAGTGGCTGTAGAGAAAAGAATGCAAGACTGAGGTGCATCTCAGCCATCGTGTGTCCTTAACGTAAAGAAATTATATCCCAAATGGCAGCAATGCCTGTTCTTTGAGGTGCTGTATGTCCATAAGGTGGAGAATACAGGTTGTCTTCTGAGTAGAAGCTGGGAGCCAACTTGCCTTTGCCAGTCTGCTAATAACCAGAAACAGGGCAGGAAGGAAGTCTCCATCGAGGATGTGGCATGACTTCCCCACCTGGCTGAAAGCTAAATCTGAGTGAGGCATAGGTCCTACGTTGAGCAACTGAGGAGAATGAAAGGATTTTACGCCTTTAGTTGAGGGTAAATATTCTTGTCACTTGTCCCGAGAGCACAAGGCCAGAAAAACATGACATCCAGACAACTGACAGAGTCCTGAGGGATGAGTTTTACCCCAGAGCCCAGGAGGTTTGCTCACCTCTGAGCTCTTGCTCTGACACCTCACACAACTGTAAGCAGTGAGTGAATTCATATGAAATCACCTTGAAACAGAGGCTGCCGTAGGGCACTTTGCGGGTCTAGGTCACTGAAATACCTTCCTGCTCAAAATAGTTTGAATTAGTTGATCCACATGGCATGCTACCAGCCTTCAAGAAGAACTGGGAAGGCCTGGCTACTGGTCAGCAGGCTGGGCTGGGGGACAGGAAGTTATTAATAGCTGTTCTTCTGTGGAGATAATGAGTTTGGCTTAGATGTGTTGCAAAGCTGGTACTGCATGCAAATGCTGGACTGCTTGTTTATTAACCTTTGAAGGAGCAGCTTGTGCTCTATGGAGAGCTTCAAGCCTCATGGCCTGAGATTTCCTGGTGTTGGCCTTTCAGTCAGAGTCATGTGGTCAGACTGTACAGGTGCAGGTATGAAGAAAATGCTGCCAACTCTTGGTCAGCCTCAGGGTCTGGTATTTCTTTTCCTCAGTAAATTCAGGATTCCTCAAGTTCCCTTTTACAGATGAGAACTCATACTGCTCATTCAACGGTTAATAAACCTCTGAAGCAGCTTGATTTAAGGTCAGAGAAGTAACAAAGATGCTTTTGCTCACAGTGAAATTTTAGTAAAGAAAGCTTATCTAAAAACTAAGCCTAAACATGACCAGTGTGGAACAAAGGGTGGAGGATATTTGTAAAATAAACAAACAAAAGGTCCCCTCTTGAGTGGAACAGCAATGAGGAATTCCTTATGGAGCGTTTAGTTGAATCAAAGCTTGCAGTAGAGCACACAAGTTTTAATAGCTTAGCTTTTCCAAGAATCATGCCTATCGGTGCAGTATGAATAATTTCATCTACTGTGAGTTTCCTTAACTCGCTGTAAGAATGTTCAAACTTAACACACTTCAAGGTCTGGAAAAGCCACTCTTTCTCAACTGAAATGGGAGTCTAGTTTCTAGTTGCTTTAGATGTGGTTTGTTACAACTTCACTTGGAGTGTGATGAGGAAAAATACCACAAAGTCTCTGTTCAGAGAGAAATGCGCCTCTGAAAGTGAGCAGTCATGACAGCCTCTTGCTCAGCTTTGGAGACAGCTGAAGTTAGGTGAAGATTTGTGGTGTGCAGTAACTATAACACCCTGGCCCTCTAGGGTGGGACCAGCTCCCATTGGAAGAAGAGAAGGTGGCATAGCATTTCACAGAAGATGCTTGGTGAGCCTTGTGGTCAAGCTGTGCCAACAGGTTCTCTCCTTTAAATGGCTTTTGGGAAAACTGCCATCAGAATTGCTTTAATGATCTTATTGTAGGTATCTGTTGGGTTTGTTCTTATGCCTTTGATGGGAGCTTGCCACTTTAGTTTTGTGGGGTTTTTTGTTTGTTTTGTGTTGTAAGGTAAAGGTTAGGAAAAAGTGGTATTGTCTTCTGTCTGAGGCTTGTCTTTCCCTGTATCCTTCAGTTTCCCTCAGGGACAGCTACCACTCACAGGAAACTAACACAAGGCTCTGGATTAATACAGAGAGGACCTTGCCTTATGCATCTCCTGTAACAACTGGTGCTTCTTAAGGGAGCAGTTATCTCCCAGAATAATTCTGTGGATCAAGTTTTGTCCTCTTGCTCATCTTCAAGTTCACACTTCTGATTTTTCCTCCTTAGAAAGAGAGTTGTCAACAGAGAAGGAGGGGAAATGAAAAGGAACCGATGGACTATCTATTTCTTATTATTAAAATAGTTCTTAAGAAAATAGTTCTCCCAAGTCTTGCAGAGAAACTCTTTCCTTGGTCCTTGTTGCAGATCTATGTTCTGGTTGGTTTGGTTTCCTCTGTGGAAAACAGGTGTAGAGATACTATAGGTAGCAAGAAGTCTAATGGGTGCAGTGAGTTCCTTGCAGACTCTAAATTACAGTTTTACTTCCTGTGCTGCAACCTCAGGTCCCTGACCTGCAACTGCAGCATATTTTCTGTGACTAACAGCTATAATTCCCTAATTATCATGCTCTGTCCTCCTGCTGTGCTGCAGATATTGTTACCAAGGAAGCAAACCAAGTTTCCTCATTCCTACCCTTGCTCTTCCAACTTCCAACTGTTTTAAATCCAGCATTTGATGCAGCCCATAAAGACAAATGACTATCTCTTATTTCAAATATTCAGTCTCCAGAACATATTATGTATCTACATGCTGGAGAGGAAGAGGGCACAGTAAGTTTTTCTGGCCTTCCTTTTAGTGAAAGCAGTTGGTCCAAAGCTATTCCTAGGTTAGAAAAAGTACCTTTATTAGCTGTAACTATCCTGTTCTGAGTACTGGGCATGAAGAGGTCTCAGACAAAGGACCCAAGTAAATGGCCCTCTAAAGTGACTGACAAAACTTCTGTAAAACCCTGGAAAATGAAGGTATGTGTTAAACTCCAATGTCAGGCTCTGTGTGTGTGGTGTAATTGGCGTATGAGCCTCATCCTTTGGGGATGACTGACATGATAATGGGGCCGATGAGTTATTTTCTTCTTGACCTCACCATTTTTGAGGCTGGAGACAAATGGTTGTGTGCCAGACAGAAATGAGTATAAGCCTCTGCTATTCTAGATGATTAGAGCAGTAGAGCCAAACTGTTGTGACATATAAGCAACTGATTAAAATATCACAGAAACATGTTAAGCATCAGGAAAACCTTCTAACTTCTACGCAATCCACAACTAAATGTTAACCTATTAAGTACCCAAAAGTATACTTGTGTACTGTATGCACCTTAGGCTTTATTACATGATGCCAATCATCATTCTGAAGGATGCTCACAGGTAAGTCTAATGCTGTAGATAATTGTCAGTTTGGACTTGATCAGTCTAACGTGGCTGTGTCAAGACATTTGCGTAAAGTCATTGTTGTCTCTGGTGGGAATCAGTGACGAACAGGAATGCTTTCCATGGGTCCAGCTATTAGTAATTAATATTTCACGTCTCACTCCAGAAATATCATCCAAGTTGTGACATGAATGATGTCTCCTAGGTCACAGGATAAAAATTACTGACTCCATGGGGATTTGCTCCATGACTGTTCCATCCATTAAGCTAAGATGGAGGAGGATGCTCCTTCTGGATTGCTTGGAGTTAAATCCACAACAACTGGTCTATAAGACATGACATTGGGAGGGGTGGGGGGGTGGTGTGGGGAGGGCAATAAAGGGAATTATCTGTTTGACCTCAATCAGAGGAGAAGGAAAGATGACATACGGCTACCAAAGAAAAGGAGTAGGTTTGACAATATGACAGATCTCCCTAGAAGTAAGACTGCCCAGCACTGTTTCATCTAGAGACTTCATAAGGGGCTTTATAGAGTGCATTTTATAGCTGGCAAGCATAGGTCAGGTATGGATGCACATACATCTACATTAGGCTCCATAGATTTATCTGCACTGTAGAATAAGGGTGGGAAGAACTAGATGACTACTGAAGATGCCTTTTTTTCAGTTTCTGTAACTCTGGTCTTGTGTAAGTGTTTAAATGTTAAGTATAGTACACCTTAGCATATACTTGTCAGAGTCTATTAGTGTAGAATAGAAACTTGTTTTTAAGATGCACTAAACTCAAGGTTAGAGGCAGCAGAGTCAAACTGCATTTCATAGGAACTCAGGTTATGGTGGTGGTTGCTCAGCAGATATTTTGACTTCATGGTACCAGGACGTGATATTATACTGTAATATGTGGTGCTGGATTGTGACTGTAACAATGCCCAATCTGTGGTAGCATGCAAAGTCTGAATAAAATTTAAAGTAGGTTTGGTGAGAACTGTAGAAAACCACTGGATTTGCAAACTCTGTTGGATGAACTCAGTTTTACTTTCATCACTGTAAATCTTTGTATTTAGATTACGGACCAGAGCGAGTGTGATGGACTTGACTGGTGTCTTTCAGTAGTGCTCCCATATGTTGTGTAAGCATTAACCGTCAAGCACTATGGTTGGCACATGGGTACCTTCTCTCCAAACTTTAAGTATTGTAGCTGAAATGATAGCTGAAATGAATTTTAGATAAGCAAAAGACCATATTTTCATTAATATTCCATAATGAGGGTCTCAAACAGGGATGATGGAAGCAGAAACTGGCTGAGTACAGATTTTCTGCTCTTAAACTTGGAGATCTCCAGTGATGAAATCCTGCAGCCCCAACTGGGAGGCAGCTCATGGAGTGCCTGGCTATGCACAGCACTTGATTGAAAAGACAGAGAGGGTCCTCATCTCCTCAGCCTTGACATGGCAGAGCTCAGGCCTGTATCCTAATGCAGAAAAAGCAAGAGCCTGTAGGGCTTAACAGCTTTGGCTTTTTTTTTAAAGTGCAGGCCTCTACCACAGCAATTCAAGGCCTCAACAAAAATATGGCTCTTTGCTATAGGCTTGATTTGTTGACACCACCAGGAGAAGTTAAAATGTGAGAAAGCTGGTTGTACATAGCATCTGCCTGCTATGCATGGATGCGCCCAAAGGGAACAGGAAGATGATGCATGACCAGACTCTGTATTGAAGTTATGCTTAGCCTCCAGGAGCACTGTCCTGCAGCATTCCTGCTACGGCATGCTCACAGCTGAAACACTTGATCTGTGGCACTGGGGAGTTGAGTTGCAGAGAGAAGCAAGCTGACTCACTCATGGTTGAGCATCTGCTGTGCCACAGCACGAGTACAGACCCAGTTGGTTGGGGGCTATCTCTGACTGATTTTTGTGGAGGTAGTGTTAGCTGAAGCTATCTTACTGCATGTCTGGCTTTTCTGAAGAGAGAGAGAGTGTGTTGATAATCAGCTTGCTTAGATAAAAATTTGAGTACGCATACGTGGCAAATAAAATGAAGCTCTGACAAGAAAGTTGTGACTTAAGTCAGCCAAATTGAATCTGAAACTGCAGAGAGATGGTTGCTGTACAATAATGCTAAAGTATAAAAGCTTATGTTTTTTGCTGCTTTTTGTTACTTCTTCAAACAAGTAAAGCAAAACAGATACATTTATAATAATTGAAATTAGCCACTGTTATTACATAGTTGGGGGAAATGGTGTCAGTCTCTAAGTTCTACAGCCTGCTATTGCTGTTCTACCCAACTGTATTTTTACTGTGCATGGCTTAGATACTGTTATGCCAGCTACAGCATTGCCTCATACGGTGCCCAAAAGCAAGCTGGTATTGCTGAGGGTCATAGGGATAAATGCTTTGGGAAAGGTAAAAGAATGAGATGGTCAAAACGAATGTTATGGCTATTATTTGGTTGTGTAGTTAAAGGTGATAGGCAGAGGGAAGGATTACATCTAAGTGCAGCTGGATGGATGCTGCCTTCTCCTCAGCTCCACCAGCAGGAGGTGATGTGCTTTGCTTTTGCTTCTTGTCAGTCTCCCCAGTGTAAGAAAGCAAGTAGCTGGGAAACCCAAACTGTAAAAGCATCCCTTAATGTACAGTGGGGTGGGCTGCTGTTAGGGGATGGACTAAGAGTGTCTGTACAATGTGTAGTCATGTTGTTAAAGTGCAATAATAATAAATATCTTACAAAAACAAAAACCTTACTGGGATTATGATGTGAGACTTTATTGTGCTTGAGTTATGGAAAAGCATCTTCCTTGCACAGTAAGTACCCATGGAAAAGAGACATGGCAGGGGAGGGGGATGATGACATGAGGGTGCTGAGTGTGGCAGAAGTTACGTGAGTTACGGCGTGTGTGGAGTGTGCAGGGCACAGGAGTGCTGTGTGCAGATGTGTTGGGTGAGTGCGCAATGCACACATGTTGTGTCATATGTGGCTGTGTGTTCAGGGGACTGGTATTGTGGTTTGTGTCATGAGTAGTGTGTGTGTATGGTGGTACATGCACGTGGAGTGTCCTGTGTGGAGCATCATGCGTGTGCAGTGTCACGTGTGGTATACAACATGTATTTGTTATGTGTCATGTCTGCAAGCACGTGGTGTCATGTGGCACCGCAAGCGTGGTGGGTTGTGGGTGTGTAGCGTGTTGTAAAGTGCATGATGCAGCACGTGTGGTATTTCCTGGATGTGCAGCACACATGTGCAGCAGCAGCATGAGGGTTTCATATATGCAGCAGGTGTTCTGGAGCACGTGTGCAACACCCAAGTGTCTTGTGCTGAAAGAGTGCAATCCAAGCGTTGTGTACTCACAAGTGTGGTGTGGTGCAAGTGTGCAGCAGCTGTGGGTGTTGTGCAGCTCACAGGTGCATAGTGAGCACAATTAGTGTGGGGTGCACACAGTGCACTACCCCACTGTTTTGTGCCAAACCTGTGCATTGAGTGAGTAGCACACAGGTCCCGTGTTGCTGGTGTGGTTTGTATTTCAAGCATGCAGCATCCACCTACGCTTTATCATGCGTGCAGTGCATAAGTGCTATGCAAGAGTGGGCTTTGTCTCCAGTGGATGTTTTGTGTTTCAGATGTGCAGGTGTGTGTGGTTTGTGTCTCAAGTGCGGTGGGCATGCAAGGCATGCACAAGGGGTCGATATCTTACATCTGCAGCATGAGTGGCTTGTGCAGCACATGGTGGAAGCCCTCCTGAGTGCCACAGAGGTTCTCCCCCACGGCTGCCCTCCAGCCTGCTCTGACTGATTGTATTCCCCTCCCTCCTGACCAGCATGGGTGTTGTCATGGCCAGCTGCAGCTGTCTGGGGATGAAGCACCCTCTTAGGGTGCCAGCCAGTCTGGCTGCTGTGCAACAGGAGCCTTCCTGCAGCTCTACTGGCATTTTTCAAGGCTGGAAGGGTTTTGTGCGTCCCACTCCCTCTCACTGTACAGCCCTGCTCTGCGTGACCTGCGTGCCAAGAGGAGGAAAACTAAGCTGGTGAAGGGTCTGGAGCACAAGTATTATGAGGAGCCACTGAGGAAACGGATCATTTAGCCTGGAGAAGCAAAGGCTGAGGGGAGACCTTATTGCTGTCTTTACCAAAAGTGGTCAAGCATTGGAACAGGCTGCTCAGGAAAGTGGTGGAATCACCATCCCTGGACGTGTTCAAAAAGCATGTAGATGTAGCTCCCCAGGACGTGATTTAGTAGGCATGGTGGTTTTGCACTAACAGTTGGACCTAATGATCTTGGAGGTCTTTACCAACCTCTGTGACTCTACAAAGCCCTGTCAAAGGACATGGAGGGTAAACACTCCCTCTGTGCACATCAGTAAGGTTCTGCTCCAACAAGACGCACGCCTTTAGCCACAGTCCTGAAGGTGAAGGCACAGGCATGGCAGACCACTCCTGGGTAGCACCCCCATCACAGCTGGATTGATGCTGAGGAACATGTCCAAGCATGGTGGGACAGAACTGTAGCTCCTGGGGCCAAGCTTTCTGCTCTTCCTCCTCATGGCAACACATCTGCAAAAACCTAAATCCAAAACAAGGTGAGTATATAGAGAGACTCTCCACTGCAGAAATCTGGCTTTGTCAAAGGGTATTGGCACTCTGCTAGCGCACAGGGGGTCAAAGACTTGAAACATCTGCCCTTGCTGGGAACTAAAAACTCACTGGGCTGAATTCTTTTGACCACTTACCCTATGCTCTTATCCAAACATGGAGGAACGTTGCTGGAAGGCATTAAGTTCTTGTTTTCAGTCCACTCACCTTAGCTGACTTGCATCACCTCATCAACCGCTTATACTGCCTCTTCTCTGTTTGTGCCATTTTAATTTAGCTGAAAGAAAACCATGTCCAGTGTTTCACCATCAACCAGAAAAGGCTGGTTGGGGCTGCTGGGCATGTGCAGAGGGGACTTCTTCAATGAAAGTCCTTGCACAAAGTCTGTGGGCTCAGCTGCTGTCTAAAACAAGATTCACATATCGGAAAAGCTTCAAAGCTTTTATCCAACAGCCGCTGCATCTTCTGCACTGATTTAAAGCACTGTGCCAGTTTCTCAACTTGGCAAGAAAGCCAAGAATTTGATTTTTTTTTTAAATATCTGCATGTACATAACTGCTGTATACGTGTATGCACACACCGAACCGCACACAAGCACATATGTGTTTATTTAGGTGTGTATATGTATACAGGTAGATACACAGATGAAATGGACATATGTTTGACTAAGACATTTGAAGTGGCCAATTAAAAACTGAACGCTTCATTATCCAGTTCAGTGATCGATGGGCTGCAATCCTGTACAGACCCATTTCTACCTCAGCAGCTGAAACTGTGGCCAGTGACATTTCAAAGCCTCCATGCCATCATTTTTAGACAAGGAACAAAATGAGGCTGACGATGAAGAGAGAACAAGAGCTGGGAAAGCTACGTTTGCAGAGACACAATTTTTTGACAGTAGCAGATGAGGTTTCCAGCCCCTGCTCTGGAGCAACGATTTGGGGTGCCAGACACCACTGTTTCTGGAGACATGGGAGATGACTCATACCACTCAGCTGAAACCTGGGTAAATGGCCCACCATTTTGTCTTGCAGTTTGTCCCATCCCAACAACTTCCTTCCCCTGACCCAGTCTCAGATACTCAGCTCTTGGTTAAGACATAAGCATTAGGTTCAGCGGCTGTGCATTTGTAGTTGAAGTGAAACTACCACAGCCCTTTATATATATATAAAAATATATTATAATTTATGTAAATTATAATATATACTACTATATAATATATATATTTATATATGAGTTCTGACACAAAGAAGGGACAAGACTAACCCTATAGCTTCTGAACCAAGAGTGGGAGAGGAGAGACAAAAAGAGGTGGTTATACAACATGCTCTGTCCTGTCACAATGAGAGAAGGCTCAACTTGACTGTTTCACTTTGTCCTGATGGACACTTTTTCAAATATGTATGTTTTCTTACCCTTGTTTGGAAAATGTTGATGTGCGATGTGAACAGCAAGTTAACATCAAGACAACACACCAGCCCACAGTGCTTTCTCTGTAAAACAGTTTTTACACAATAACTACCTTTTCCCAAAGATCAAGTCAGTGCTCAAAGGAACCCATTTTTTTGTCAGTAGAAGATGTGAAAGCAAAAACAGAGATCCTTAACAGCCTTTCTGAAAATGTTCAGTGGAATTGCATTGAATGTTGGCAGCATTGTATGCAGCTGTGTGTCACATCAGAAGGGAACTATTTTGAAGGTGATTGTAGTTGATTTTCTTAATTTGTTAAATAAAAGGAGTTACAGGCACAATCTTGGGGTTTTTTTGTGTTGGAGTTCATATATACCAAAAATACATAAGAGGATAAAGATCTTTTATATATGCACATATATTTTTTCCTGACCTGTATAAAGACATATGGCACGACAACTGACCATCCAATACTGCCCAAACAATCCTGTCACCCACAAATAAGTGCAGAAACGTGTCACCAAAACCAGGGCAACTGAAAAAAAACAGATGCAAACAGTGCAGAGTATGCTGCTGCACCCAAGCATGAACACCACAGCTATGCTTGTTGGCCTTTTTCTTGGAAGTGAAAGCATAGAGTAAGTTACTTTGTAACATATGTTTTTTTCATAAGAGGAAAGCATTCAAAGTTTGCAAGACAATTCTATAACTGTAACAGGAGCTTGTACTGTACGTGCTTCTTACAGTGCCTTTTTACTAGACTCATGCTATAGAGACTTCACTGTTATCTGCAGAAGATTTTGTCTCACTGGGCACTTACTGCGCCAAGCTTTGCATTCCTCCCCTTTTCCCCAACCGTCCTTCCCCAACAAAGGCTCTTTTTTCAGGAGAATTAAGGCGCAAATTGTCATATCTGTTCCAAAGGCAGAGTGTGTCGGTCTTATTTACTCTGTGAGGAGCACTGGCATTCATGGGACACCAACAGCTGGATCTGAGCATTTCCTTTAATTGAACAGGTTTACAGCCTTTCTGTGTTGAAGCAATTCTCCACATCACACAGGCCTGCATACCAAAATAAAATGAAAATTTAAGAGTGCTGGCTAACAAGACCGAGAAGCTCATTGTTTAAACAAGAGGCTGATTGTCTGGGTACTCCAGTGCCCTGTTTCTCCAACGTTAAACCCACACGAGGGACAGCAGCCTAATCCACAGCTTGCCGCCAGGTGGTATAGAAATTAATCTTCCACTTACCCGGGCTGTTAGTTGCAGTGTTCATAAAGGGTTGCAGCCCAATGAGGCAAGTGACTGAAATTTTCCCCTTGTCATGGATGGTCATGGCAATGTTCTGATACAAAATATCAGCCTCAGGGGTTATCCCCTGTGGTGAAGCAAGCATGGCCAATGCGCACCTTAGGGAGATTGGGGGGAATGGCCCCCAGGACCTTGTGGTTCAATGCAGGCAGCCCCTGGCTGCCTAACCACACAACAAATACATTGGAAGGTAGAAGATGGACTGGGAAAACCCAAGCTCACCAAGGGTCCGAGCATAGTCCACCATAACGTGCAAGGCTGAGTAAATTTGATGTTTATGAGGAAAGGAACTAAATACTGATTTTTCTCACCTTTCAGCAACACCAAAACTCCCATTTCCAGTCTGACTGAGCTCCTTGGAATGCTGGCCATGCAATACAGGATCCCTCACTAGGTCTTCCAAAAGCTCAAGGGGCATGCTTCAGATCTGTTTGCTGAGACATTCAACTCATCTTCCTAACAGGGTACTAAGTGGAACTCAGGAGGAAAAGAAATCCAGTACTTTGTTAGACTGCTGCTCCATTAAAATCCAAGGAAGAAAGGCAAAATACTCCGCAGCAGGCAGGTGATCAAAACAGGGACAACACAAGCTGGTCCATGTGAACATTCGGAGGAGTAAAACCTCACTAGTGTTTAGCTTGATCACTTCCAGCTTTCATCTGCTCCTATTTCACTGGAAACCTAATTCTTCGCAAAGCACTCCCAAAGCTTTTCACAACACCAAGATGCAGTTTCTCACAGACAATATTTGCAAATAATGCAACAGTTTTCCTAGTTCTTCCCTAGGGTTTTTCCAGCAGCTTACAGCCCGATTTGGCTACAGTTTTCCTTACTGTCCTCTCGATGACATTCCTAGCCCCAGGAGCTCACTTTCCTGCCACAGGAAGATGATGGCCTCTTAATTTGTCTGTGTGGTGACCAACCTACTTGCAGTGCAAATGGAAAAGTGAATAGTCAGGGCCAAGTGTAAGTCAGTCCCTCACCACGTGTTTGTGCATGACTCTAACTTTGTGCCCAGGTACGTCTCCAGGGCATCCCGGGTCATTCCGCATTCCAGAGAAATGTTCTGCAAAATGCAACAGCTTTTCCAAATGGTAATGACAGAGTTCCCAGTCATTCCTTATGTTCCTCCTCTCCACGGACTCACACGGCAGTGCTTTAACAGTTTATGCACCATCTTCTTCCATATCTGCTACCAGATTTCCAGCTACACCAAATTCTTATTTTTTTCAAGGATTTAATTAAGCTAAGGTCCAAATTCTGCAAGATAATAGTAGAACTGAACAACTCTGAATGGCTTTAATGCCACCTTTTTTCATGGATCCCATGAATAGCAGAACAGCTAATGCAAAGCTTAGAGGAATTTGAATCCAAATTATTTTTGTTCCTCGTTTGGCTTGCTTTATAAAACATACAGCCAATAATTCCACAGCCTCTGTCAAACTCCCTACTATAAATAACAAATTACCATTGAAAAGAAATGTAAAGGGTCAAGAGCTGTGTTCGGAGATTGACATATCATCCACAAAAGGAGCTTCCAGGTGAGATGGACACAGTAAATTTCCCCAAATGGGAACTCAACAAATAAGGCAATCAATTCCTTCTGGTTCCATATCTTTAATCCAATGTTAATCCTACCTGCAAGCACTGCCCCAGGATGAGTCACTAGATAACCACACACCCAGACCCAGCCTCCAGCCTAATCCATAAAGGCAGAGCCTGTCACTAGATCTAGCCTTTGGTAAGTCATTCTTGAATTAAAACTAGCGAACCAGTTATGGGGATCAGCTGAGGTCCTGGTAGCGTGAGCTGCAAGGTTGGCTTTATTTAGCAAGGCAGTGTATTCCTGACCAACAACGGACACGATAAAGCATTCTCCCTTTCCTCATTCAACTTTGACGGAAATACAAGGATCCAAGAGCTGAGCCAACATTCTCTACTTTCCTGAGCTCTACATTCCATCTCAGCCCTAACCACTGTCTTAATACTAGAGAAGTGTTTACAGTTTAGAAAACCTAAAACTTAGGCGTCCTCCAAAGAGGAGCAGGTTCCTGCAAGTGCCAGCTCTCATCCTGCCTATGCAGGACTATGTTCCCACAATAAATATGTGCCTGGATCCCCCGTGTTGCCAGCTATAAAGCTAGCTCCAATTCTACTCATAACCAAAGCCACAAGCAGCAGACTTATTTACTCACAATCATAGGTGTTTCTGGCAAATGCTGAACAGCAATGTGTCTGTCTGCTAAAGCTGGCTTTCATATCAGAGCTGCAAAACATTAAGAGATCCACTAGTTATGTAGGCTCAGCCACATCTATTTTTCTGAAACAACCCTATTTCCCAACTTTATTATTAATCTTAAAATCAATGGCAGCCTATCAGATAAGAGGAGCAACCTCTGCATAGGACAGTTAATGTCTGCCCTTAAACTGTCTGGCCCAAAACTGGCATAAGGCAGCAGACTTATGACCAGCTTTTATCTGAACCAGTCAGAAAAAAACCACTAGCTTAAGCTCTGACCCAGTGAATAGTTGTAGCCAATTGTTCACGACCTGCTTTAAAAGAATATGGTGGTACTTAGTGATTCCAATGCCAGCTCTCATTTTGGGAGAATTAGCTTTATTGTGTGTGTCTCTGTTATCTAGGTCAAAGAAGCCCTCCAATTAAAAACTTAATTTCATCCCCACACAGCAACCACCCAAGCACTCCTCTTTTAGTTGCTCATGGCTGAAAATGGTACTCAGCTCTGCTGTCCCAGGTCCCTGTGATTAACATGAACTGTTACAAGGAGAGGTCTTACTCTAAACCACCATCTGAAGCAAATTCAAGATTAGCTTGAAAAAACTTTTCTGACAAAATGAAAATGCAGAAAAAAAAGCAAAACACTCCCTGATAGCTGGACATCTCAAACCCTTTCTATAAGACTGATTTGATTTGTTAGTATTCCCTCACTTGAATTGTAGTTACAAATATCACAGTACGTCTCAGACCATTGCTCAGTCTTAATTTACAATAAGACTAGCAGACTCCCAGCCTGCAAGATCAGTCATCTTCAGCAGGTATCTATTCCCGTAGACGAACTGCCTTCTACTGTCAGTCTCTTTTTCCATCACTATTTTGACAGCTACTGACTACCTAAGGAAGGATGTCAGTTTCTTTGAAGTAACTGTCTCTAATACCGTTAACGTTTGAGAAGGTAATAATATTTCTCTTATACAGCCTATTGAAGGCTGGGGCTGCAACATCACTGCAAGCTGTTTCCTCCAGGAAAAGTTCGTTAATCAGCTTGAGAAAACCATTTCATTTGATACTAAGCTTTACTTGAAAATGTCTTTGTGTTTTACAAGCACTAAAAAGTTAAAGAAGTTGTCTCTCTGTATATCAGAAATACATACTTACTGACTGAAATTTTACAGCCAGGTTCATTATCTAGTAAAAGAAAGACACCTCTGCTACTTTATTTCTTTTGAAACACATAACCGAGTAGTGTTTCCCCCAGTGATTCGTTAATCTTTATTCACACAGCCTACTTTCTAGGAGCACTTTAAAATATTCGTACACTACCAATAACAGTCCTAGATTAGCCATGTGATACTCTGTGCAGATGGGAATTAGGATGAAAGTGCGTGCAATGGTTTAAAGGAGCAATAATCTTTATGGAAAAAAAGATGTGCCACTCATGGTCTTTGTGCAGTCATTGTTATCGAATACAACTGAGCAGAGGACTACTTAAGTTATGCATAGAGCATTTCTCACACTGTGGTTAAAACACAGCCCCATGAATTCTGCAGGCACCACAACCTCGGAGAATTGCTTTGATTTTTGCATCCAAAATTCTGCCCTTTAAGAAATCCCCTTCCACAAGTGCAAAACTTTTGTGGCTGTCTGTTCTACACAAAACCAGCATCATTTTCTGGGTACCTCACCTCAGAACCTTGGAAGTCCCAGTCTGGCACGTGTCTTCCCTAATGCACCCTGCTATCATCTACTGAGGGTCATTATGATCTGGGTTGGTTTTGATCTTACAGAGCTTGTTCTTTCTTACTGGCACTTCTGGCCCTATCCTCTAACACGCGATTGCAGTCTTGCAAATGTGAATATACACATTTGGTCCACATGCAATGAGTTCAGCAAGAGCTGTGGACAAACGGCTACTCTGCTGTCACCTTAGCCAGAGCCGCTCCTCTCTAAACCAATTTTGAAAACACAACAACAACTCCCAGCAAGCTCGCCTCTACCAAGGACAAACGAGGAAAATGTTGAGTATTCACATGTTATGCTTACAGGCTGTAAGATGCTCAGCAGCTTTGAGGATCAGTGACATACAACAGAAATGTGTGCAGCTCTGACTTTACAATCCCTAAAAGCGGTATCCAGTTGAGGGCAGGTTTCACCCAGCCTACTGGAGATGATACCTATTTCAGGAAAAGCATTGTTGTTTCTGTCCACTGACTGTGAAAGGGGAGCAGATCCAATGTGAGTATCTCTTTGGTGGTTTAGGAAAGTCCATCTCCCTCCTCCTCAAATGGTAAGCAGCACTTCAGAGGGACCTTTTAGAACTACGATAAGCTAAATACCTATTAATTATTACCAAATATTGACTATTTCAAAGAACTAAGGCATTTGAGGTGGTGGACACACATGAAATATTTACTGTGGCTCATTCTTCATGTGAGGAATAGGAAGATCTTCCTGGCCAATATCTAGCACTTAATTTCTAGATTTGTCATGTTTAATGGGGATTGCTGGGGTAAACTAGAAGTAGGAGTCCTCATTTTCTCACAACATATAGAGGTTTTGGTATGCTAGAAAAGAAATCAAATTTGGCAGCGCCTGTTTAGTCCTGTAGGAAGGAGGGGGGCAGGAAGCACATCATAACTGACTAATTTTTGACATTTTGCCCAATAACACACGTAATGCATTTTCATGGGAATGTTACAAAGTCAGCTACTAAATGGAAATGTTTTGTTGTAAATTGCAGAAGAGCTACAAAAACCTGTCTAGAGAATCCGTCTGCTCATAGCTACTTTGGGCAGTTCCAAGTACATTTTTCCAGAAAAGAATAACATTAATATTCAGGACACTAAAAATTGTTATGAGAGAAATAAACAAAAATGAAATGCTTATTTTTTAAAAAAAGACTATGTATTTCTCCATTGCAGAATACTCTTTATGTCCTTCATCAGTCTTGTACTTGGTTACAGATGGAAAATATTAGCTCTGGTTTACAAAACATGGCCCCGTTTCCTGTAACACGGCACAGGTTGGACAAATCTGTCATTTGAGTAGTGTGTCTATTCTGTGGCCAATTCTGTAATCTACAAGCAATGTGATCCTAAACAAGGAATCTCATGTTAGCAGCCAAGATTGGAAAATCCCTGTTTAGGGTGATTGCTGCCAAAACCATCTCACTTGCTAAGGACAAAATAATTTTCAGTCTTAGTGTGGGAGCTGTTGCTTTTCCTTTTTAGCTCTTTTTTTAATAAAGAAAACATACATCACTTTCTAACATGACACAAACACACAAAATTCATCTAGAAAAAAATTAAGGTATATGAAATTTATCACAGTATCTATAAAAAAGTTTTTTCCTATTTCTTAATGGAACTTGAACAAATGCTGTTTTGCAAATTTGAAGAGTTTTATTTCAGAACAAACAGCAACAAGATTGTTGTATACAAAAAAGAGGAGAACAACAAGGGAAAAAAGAATGCAATAATATACAGATAGCACATAGATCGAGGATGATTTAGATACAGTTTAAACAAGAACTTGGCTTCATTGTTCAAGACGGATCAGGATGATATAAATAATTGCAATGAGAATATAAGATGATCACAATTGAGATGGAAGTAAAACTCAGTAATTTTAATATATTCAGAGTGGCAGACACAGAGTTGAAAGAAAGGCAGAAGAGGCTACATTGACTATTTAGGATAAGTTTTTCAGGTCACAGATGCTTCCGGATGATAAAAGAGAATATAGTATAAAAATATAGTGTGAATAATTAAAATAGAGCACAGAGAAATTGCTCCAGAGAATTAAAGTATTTAATGCTTTTGATGAAATCTTGAAGGAAAGGAGTGAGAACCTTGATGAGACAAAGGGAAAGTAAGTATATTAATGTAGAACTTACCAAGCACTGTGTGTATTTAATTAAATGACTTTGTTCTTCCAGAAAACTTTTATTAAAGAAAGTTAATATAAGAGGTCTCCCATGTTTGGACATTAATAAACCATTTGACATGGGGACACAGGAGAAACATTACTCAAAAGAAGATTAAAGATCAGCAGAGAAACTAAATTGCATGAGAAGATGATCCAAGACAAAATGGAAATGAGTATTTTTGAGAAGTATCAGGTTGGAGAAAAGTTACTGGCAGAAATCGTCAAGAGCAGCTATGGCACAGATTTTTAAGTATTTTCCTTCACTACATTGAGACGAAAATGCAGTATCTTTCAATGAACTAAGTAAAAAAGCATTGCCACCAGAAAGGAACTTGAGGGCTGCTGTATACAATAAAATAAAACTTAAGAAAATTGCAAGTGAGTGTGACTTTATCTTAGTGTAAAACACAATGTTAAATGCATGAGACTAATTGCAAGGATTTAGTTTTACAATTTGATAGCTCATTAAAACCTGCAAACAACTGAGAAGAGCTGATCCTGCAATAACTATCACCATTAACACGATGCACTTATGAAAACAACAAATGCTATCTTATGTTTTATCACAAGAAGAGTCCTTGGCAGGCACAGGGAAGTATTTGTGCCGCAATTCAAATGTCAACGGTATCTCCTTCAAGGTATCGGTTATGCGTCCACTTTCTCAGTATTGAGGAAAGAGGAGTTTCATCTGGAATATGTGCAGAAGGGTTACAAAATCCGTCGTGAGCCAGACCTGGCCTCATTTGGTAACATGTCTTTTCCAAGGTTTGAATTCTTCTTTGTTTGACCTTCTAAATGTTCCTTCTACTGTTTCCTATGTGAACAGCTTTTTTCTGTTTTAAGAAAATAGAGATGAGTGCTGTGGGTTGTTTTGGATTGTTTGGGTTGTGGTTTTTTACAGTTAAATATTACTAAAGTTAATTTTTCCTGCCATTTCACTCCTTGCAGAAATTTGAATTCATACACATTACAGCACCTCACCATCTTTGCCAGCAAACTGAGCTCGGGGGGTAAGGGTTCACCTGAGGAAGTGAGTGGTCAAATAGAAGGAGGAAGAAGAGGCAGTTGCACTGTCATAGCAATCAAGGTGAGGAGCATTTTCTCACTGAGAGGTGTATGAACAAGACTCAAGGCTCCACGGGCAAGCTTGGTAAGGTTAGGAGACAGACAGCCCCACGTTTGCCATGACAGAGAGCCGCACCAGACAGGGCCAGGAATCCCTTGTGTTACTGACCTGGCATCCTCTGAGGACTGCAATCCAAGTGCAATCGTCAGTGTCTGTCCAGCAGGTTTGTATTCACCACCTGTCTACAAATGAAGGGTCACCCTGGTCCTGTCTAATTTGAGTTTTAACTCCACAAGCTGTCTCTACTCATGACATTTTTATCTCTTATCCAGTACATTCAATTACACTGAAGAAATCCTTTTTAGCAAAAACATATTGCAAGTCTTGGACTCAGCTGTGGGATTGCCTGGCAACTCTCTGCATCTATTGCTTTTTGTCTCTGTCATGGCACTGCATGGTCCAGACTGGCTCCTGCTGGGAAACACCAATTCTGAAAGGTGGTGTGTGGGGTATGGGTACAGGAGCCTCGAGGAAATTTCTCTGGCCTCCTAAAGAGCTGTTTTCATTCCCTGGATCTTCTCTAGCAGACTGCAGGAGCTAATAATATCCCTCTGCTTCTGATATATAGCATTTCCTCCCCTTTATTTTAACTTTTACTGGTCACATTACCAGCTGCTTCTTTGCCTCTGACGTATGACTGAGTGTCAAAAGGAGCCATAAATCAGATTTTGGAATTAATCAAATGGTTAAATTGGCACTTATTTTAAAATGCAATTTCTAAATGCACTCTAAGATCTGATTATTTTACTTAATATTAAAAAGATTTTGAAAAGACAACACTAATCCAACTTTCCTTGGAGAAGTCATGTACTGAGATTTCTTAAGAGTAACAGCCACTGATTGGCACAACTTCAGCTCCCAGCCAAGAGTGCGCTGAGGTCTGCAGCCCTGGCCACAACAGGCAAAACCCAGAACCCAGCACTGTTGCACTCATGAAGTCACTTGCTGTGCCTTTAGCTGGAGCTAAAGAGTAGGACAGGCACAGGCATACTGGGACCAAAACCTCAAGTCAAATCCTCCATGTATCTCACCCTGATACTCCCATGCTTCCCAGACACTCAGTCTTTTTCTTTCTTGTTTTTTCTGTTAGTTGCAAAACCCAGCACAGCTCACAGATATGGGAAGCGACCTTCTGTCCAGTGCATCCCACTCTGACCAGAGAGGCCAAAGTCAAGAAGCCTCAATATGAGACAACCATCAAGGGAAACGAAGAATTTCCAAACAACTCTTTTGTGATCTGTTGTACGTTTTTCTCTCAATGGCTATTTCTAATAACACACATAAATTATCAATGTAGGTATTTATTGATTTCCAATATAAGTGCCGCAACTGCACATTAAAAAAGAATAAAGTATATGATTCTGAATGTATATTTCATTTATTCTTATCAAATTAAAAATAGCTTAAATAGTTCTCTTAAAATGTATATTAAAAGGCTTTGTCTAGATAGTTTCCAGAAATATTTTCTCAGCAACAATGATTAGATTTCAAACATTGGATATAAGCAATGAATGATTGAACAAAGGTGGGGGGAAGGGAGGAAGGGAGGAAGGGAGAAAGGGAGGAAGGGAGGAAGGGAGGAAGGGAGGAAGGGAGGAAGGGAGGAAGGGAGGAAGGGAGGAAGGGAGGAAGGGAGGAAGGGAGGAAGGGAGCTCAATTTTATTTTTTTTTTAATTCAGCAACTAATTTTGAACAACTGAAATTTAAGCTGCTTGCGTTCAATTAGGAAATACTAACAGGAGTAACAATTTGCTCTCTACTAGCAATCCATCTTTAGTTTCTCATGAATGATAATCCAGGCTGCTTTTGCCTTAAGATCTGGGGCTTATATTTCTCCCTGACCTTCTACAGAGGCTTCCCAAAATAGGGAACCAGAAGAGGAACAGCATCAAGCACTCGGCAAAGCCCAGGCAGCTCTTCCTGCATTGCACCAGGGATGCAAAGGATTTCAGCTTTTGTTTTCTTAAATGCCCTTCCACCATTTGTCTACAAAGATTACCATGAAAACACAAACTAATGAAAGTCAAATGCCTTTTTTTTTTTCTTTCTGTCAGACAACTCATCTCTTTTTGTTTTCTAAGGAAATAATTTTAATTTACTGTCACAAACGCTCAGGAATGACACCTGGAACAGTCAACTAAAAGATCCTTCTTTTATTTTCAGATGTGCACTTTCTCAGGGCACATATAAGTTTTTTTAAATGTAACAACTCAAATCTAATGACACCCATCAAATATGAGAGAATAAAAACTAAGTGACAGATACACTGATTTTTTTCCCTCCCTCCTTCAAAGAAACCCCTGTGCAGCAAAGACTGTACAAAGTGAACTAATATTTAACATAAAAACTTGTGTGGTATCCCCTCTTCTCAGCCAGAAGATAAGTAGGAATACAGAGAAGCTGTTCATTTTTAAGATGACTTTTACTTGTCAGTCTGTTCTCAACCAAAAACCAAATGGCACTGTACTTTTTTATTTTGGTTTCAAAAAACAAACAAAACCACACAGTAACTTACCATTCCTGAAAAGCAAAAGCGTTTCACAAGGAATATGACAAAATATTCAGCCTTGTACTTGACACTTGCTCACATAGTTATTGTTTTCAATTTTGGGAATGAAAAGATGTGTCAGAAAGTCTTTGACAGTATGTTTCCCATTTATCACACTTTCTGCTTTACTACGTTTTTTTTCTCTCCTTTAATATGCTCCTTGCTAAGGCACAACAGACTTTTTTTTTAGAAGGAAATACTGTTTTAATTGTTTGGAATTTCATACCCCTATGCAGGTGTGAAAGGCTCTGGTGACTACTCCTCCAAGTGGTGTACATTTCAGTGGTAAAACACCACTAATTTTCTAGGCATAAATTACACTTTTCCATTATTCTTAAAAAAATCCAACCTTGAACAGTCCAGTAGGAGTTTTAGGTAACGTTCCCATTTCTGTCATTTTATATGCATGTTTTATATTTTTATTTCCATAAATAAAATTTCACAAGAAATTTTATTCAGATACCTGCTTCTTTTGGACATTTTCAGACTATTGACCCATTCCAATCAACAAATAATGGATTTAAATAACGTAATGATTAAGAGCATGAAAATAAGATTTGAGGTGCTAAGAACTACCTAGAAGTCATAGTTCAGCTACAAAATAGCTGTCTGTTGAAAATTCAGAGAATGCATAAGTTATTCAAAACTCTATTTCCAAGAGCCCCAGTAAACCGTGCTTATGCCTTATCCTACAAACTTGCATAAGAAAGCTATAAGCAATGCTGAAATCTCCATTGCAGGTTCACTTAGCGCAACAGATGAGCTACCTAAAATAAACCTTTTCTGGAGGTAGGGAGGCATGTTCCCATTCCATTCCAAATGGGGGAACATTTTTACCCTGCTGCCCATCACAAAACTCCTAGAGTTGAATTTACTTTTACAGTGCTGGATTTATCCACAAAGGCACACAATCTACTGCTGATGAACTAATCATTTATTCCACTATGTAAGGAAAGATAATGTCCTTAATAATGAACATCTAAATGCCACCCAAGAATAAAAGATTTTATACAGTAACACATGGGAGCTTTACCAAGAGCCCCACAGGAGCCACAAAATCAACAAGAACAGAAGATTTACTTGCACTGAAAAGCCACAAAGAGGAAAAGAGATAGAAAAGTCCTCTCTGGGGCTCAATTAAGTGTCTCAGTTATTTCTTTGCAAATGCAGATAACAGCATTTCCTTTGCTAATACCATGTTGGTACTAGAGGGAATCAGAGATTGACTCTATTATTGCTATGCCAATCCTTTGGGTGCTCGTAAGCATAAAGAAGAATTAGGTGAGCCCAATCTACAACATTTTTTTATCCCCCCCTGCTCCCCTCAAGTTGTGAGCACAGGATATCGGAACGATCTGTGAGATCAAGCTGATTTTATATATAAAACAATATGAAACACAGTCAGTCTCCATTACTCTCACCTGCTCCAAAAAAAATGTTGCAATCTTTCTATTTTATAGAAGAATTGAAATAAAATTATTTTCAACTTTCTTCCTCAAATATCCAAACATTTTGGGCAACTAAAGTGATATTGTTGATAATTTTTTTATCATTTTCCTTCAAAATTCACCTGAAACTATTGCGACTTTTGAGGTTACAGGGAATGAAAGTTTTCCTACCATTTATGGCAACTATATCTTAGGTATCCCTACCAAATCTGTGCATGCTACTGCTGTACAAGTTTTCCTAATAAAAATGTATATGCTAAATATCAGCTGCCTCCGAAATGCACCATGAGATGTTGGTTAGACAAAAGGCAAACTGTACCAGCCTGGATATGCAGTAGAGGCTGTCATTACAAAAAAACCTACAACGCTGCAAAAAAAGATAAGAAAGGCCTGAATCTTTGCTAATTTATTTACAAGAACATGCATAGATCCAGAATATAGATAAATTTGCATTTAAACTACTACATCCATTTGAAGATAACATGAATATACTTTCTCAGCCAGTGTCTAGATTATTTTGGTTCAAATTATTTTCAAAATATTTTGGCAAAGTAATTTTCTGCATTTGCCTGAGACTTGCTGGACATAGGGTTTGTACCAGTTCCAATCTGTTCTCCAGATGTGGGAAGTATTGACACCAAGAAGTTACATATAAATACCAGTATGTGCAAAGGTATTTTAGGGTGATTAAAAGAAGCATCACCTCAAAATTAAAACTAACAGCAAATTTAATTAAATTAATTTCCTGTCTAAAATAAATCTGAACATAAAATATCAGCTCATGCGAGAATGCAGCTTCGGAAGAAGCTTAATCCAAGCAGAGGATGAGACTTCCAGGGGATTTCTGTATAAAGGTCACTGACAGCATGCAAAGGATAGCATCATGTGTACATTATCTCCACAAGTCAGTGAAGTACACGGCCTTGATATCATGAAGACAACAGCGCTTGATTCAAAAACTGGCAGCATCTCACAAAGAATGTAGTCTATATGTGTGGAAAATGTCAAGAAACTATAAATTTCATCATATTTTTATATACTTGTAGCTTTCTAAAAACAAAGCCACACAAACACGAGCTACACAGAAGAAATTTTAAAAATATTTTCTTCCAAAAAAGCCCCAATACCTGAAATCCTAAATGACAAAGAGATAAAGTGGCTGATGAAATTAGAATTAAATAATATATATTTTTATATATTATTTAAAAATAAGTGATACAGATGAGAAATCCTAACTTCACATATACAATTACAGACTCTAAAGTAACTGTGATTATTCAGGACTGAGATTTTAGAGCTTTAGCACCCCTTCTGTCAATTCACCAAAATTTAAGAAACAGGCTGCGTGGTAGGGAAAGGAAGTGGTGACAAATGTGAGGAGAAATCCTTATGACTCTGAACAAAAACTTCCATTGCACCCAGACTACCCTGTTTCCTAAAAGGCTGCAGGGGGAACTTCCTGTCACACCTGCACAGCTCCTGTGGAAGTGTTTGATGAGAGGATGTTTTCAACCTTAAAAAGGGCTAAAAACACATTGCTGCCCATTTCTTAGTGTTACTGGTACCACCTAGCAGGACTCAATGAAGGGCTCATCTAACAAAAGTTGCAAAGTTTTCATTATGTATGTAGAGTTAACAGAAGTACAGCTCCTCTCTGCCCACTGGGAATGGTCCCACCAACACGTCACTTTCAGTCCCCCAAGAGCAGTGCAATAGGATGAGTTTCCACTGTCATCCTATGCTTTTACTGAATTTCACCAGCTTATGTCTTCCCAATACAGTGGTATGAAAACAACTGTCAGAATTGTCAGTAGCACCTTTTTTTTTTTAAACATCACTCCTTTTGCCTAAGTAGGTGCAGCATGTAAGGAAACCCTTCAACAGCAGTCTGCGTCCAGACCTAAGGCTCTCATCAGTTTTTCTTCCAGTTCTCCTCAAGCCCTTCACCAACAACCTTGCTGGGTTGAACCCTGCCCCGCACCACCAGCCGTGTATCCAGAGCTCTGGTTCTGGAGCAGGGGCACCTTGCAAGCTGCAAACCATCATGAGCTGTCAACAGCCTCAGCAAATCTCACAGACATCTGTGGCTTATCAAGCCAGCAGCATTTTTCCTACATTAATCTCCACTAGGCCTGCCCCAGCTTTCATTTCAAAAGGTTTGGCATGGTATCTTAAAAAAAAATAATTTTTTTAAAAAATTGCTTGATTTCTTCAGATGCAGCTGGTTGGGAGGACTGCCTTTGAAATTCAAGTACATCGCAGAGATGTCGACATGCTCATTGTGGGCAGCTTGCAGCACAGGGACGGCACTAATGACTGCAAAAGGCTTTTCTTTTCCTGCCTTTGAGTGAGCCCTCCCCTTCCGTTGGGGGAATTTGGGGAGTGCTTTACCTAACTGTTGGGTTGAGGAGCTCATTCAGACACAGTACAGAAGTTAAACACACTCCACCAGCCATTGGTTCTCCCAGCAGCTCTTAAAATCCATGCAGGAGGCTTGCAGCACGGTCCTGCTGGTCACCAGTGATGTTGATGCACACATTTTCCAATGCTGATGTTTGGGATGGTGTCCGAAGTAAGACACCAGCATTTACTACTGATGTTAACATGGTGAAAGTCCAGAAAACATCACCTTGGACTCCTCACCCCTTTGGTCATCCCCCTCCCCATGGTCCTGCCCACCATGTGGTCTCCATTGCCCTGGCTCTGCCCTGATACTTAGGGACATCCTAGTCTCTGCAAACAGGCTCCCAGGGGCATGTCTCCTTACTGACCTGGAGATGCTCCCATTACCATTACCTGTAGGCTCATGTTACACCACCTTTTAAAAGTCAAAAAACCTCCACCACACCAGTCGTACTAGACACTGAAAATCACCTTCAGCCAACAGAGTTTTATTAACAGAGGTTAAACTCCTGTTAGGACTAGATATCACCAGCCTGACAACCTGCCTGTAAAGCCGACAGACTTTTCTCACTGCTCTTCATAAACAATTTGTGCTAGATCCAGAGCAACTCTTTATGAACAGCAACAGGGCCTTATTTCTTTCTTACCTCTTTTTAAATAATTAACTGAAGGATGTCTTACGACTTCTTCGTAAAAGTCTTAGAGCATAAGCAATAATAAGCATTTTCAGCTAATTATTTGCACAGCCAAGAAATGTTAACATAACCTTACAAACACAAAAGTCTAGCTTTCAGTGTCTGTTTACCTTCAAGGCCCCTACAGTGTGCAAATGGGACAGGTAGACTGCTGTCCTTACAGCTCTAACAGCACGAAAGGGATGGCTGTGTGCTTCGCACAGATGGGGAAAAAAAAAAAAGGACTAATGGTGTTTATAGTTACAGTCCGTCTTCAGCTCCAGCTGTCTCAAAGCAGAGTGACATAAAACATATAAGTTGATTGTATTTCACAAGAGGATATCCATATGCTTTCATATTACATTAAAAATGTCAAAATAACTTTCTGTCTGGAGTGTGCACACCAGGAAAGGGTCAGAGCAGCTTTTTCAACATTGAGCGTGTGATGCCCATCACCAGAGCAACTCCTCTCTGCTACGAGCGTCTCAAAATGAGTTAACAACAGCCTTCCTCCTCACCTCTACAGCAAAGCGATGGATTTAGAAGCAGAAAGCTTAACATATGTGTACATATGTATACACACACACACAAGAGAGTACCACTTAATCCAAATCAAAACACATTTAAAAATGTAACCCAAACTTTAGATCAATCTAACAGACTTTGTATTCTCTGGTCAAGAGAATGCTAAAAATTTAGTTTCAAATTGCTCCAGAAATTCAGCTAAGCATAGTGCGTTCAACGAAAGAACCTGTAGCTCATTTATGTCTTTATAGTCGTCTGCATATGTTCCAGGAAAGATTTATTGCGTTGTGGGTTTAAAGTTACTCACATTAGAAGCAACTTGAAAACAGCTTTCGGTATCACCTATGTCCAATGACTCCATTAAATGAATGGGACACCAAGATGTCCGGGTCTTCACACAGTCAGGCTGGAAGAATTGTGACTTTCAGTGGACTAACTTCAAGGTGTCTTTTTATATGAAACTTTTCAACTGATTCATCCTGGTCCTGAAGTAGCAGAACATTTATAGCTCACTTACTGCCTCAAGGCAGGGTTATAATGAGAAGATGTTGGAGTCCCATCAGATTTGACATAGGAATTTGTTATATTCGGAGACTAAGAATTTAATAAAACTGGGGTTTTATTAAAAGGGCTGTCAGAAACATCCAACCGATAGCTCATGGGAACTGTGGTCTAGGCTCAACTCAGCAGCAGTCCGAAAAATATAATCTGCACCAATTATCTAGCAATTAATGAGAAAACTAAACTAATCTGCCCAAAGGTCACATTTCTTTGAACATTAGTTTTCTATGTAACTAATGTGATGAGGACTCAAAAAGACAAAGAACTTTAGCCCTCTATCCTGAGTTTACAGAGTGTCCTGTCTCCTCTGGGTGATATTTTCAAAGCAGAAGGTGGCCTTGGGACACTGGGATGAGCACCCCAGGGATAATGCACTCTTCTCCAATATCCATAACGAAAAACCAAGTGTTCAAATTTGATGATAACTCTTACGTTTCATTTTCAGTCATAGGGAAAAAAAGTATTTCTAAATTAATCTTCCTTCCCTCAGCTAAATAGGTAGTTCCCCACTGATAAACCCCAATAGACAGACTATTCTTAAGAGACAAATTTGAAAGAATGATACCAAAATCAGTACAGTTATATCAATACAAACAATAAGCTCAACCATAGTTAACTCTTCACTCCTCTCTTAACATTTGCCTTTCTCTGAGCTACTGTGTATACTGGAGATATTTGGGACCGATATTATTGCCCAGACTACCAACTGATATAAATTGACATAAAATCACTGAGATCGCCTTCACAATTCCATGACCAAAATGATGAACTATACATTGTTTCTTGCTGGCTTGACCTTTAATGGAAGTTGTGAACATCCAAGAACATACAGCTTCACATTTAATGTGAAGCAAAATACAACTCCATAGGAAGACACTTGACTACTCTTTTACTTTTACATTTACACTTTTCACACATGCTACCTCATCTTGACCGATTTCTTTTTCTCAAGCACTGTTATTCCCAGACATTTGGTTTACTAGAGGCCAGCCTGTCATTTTTTCCAGTGTCTGTATGTGTCCAACCACAGTGATCCATCAGCTGTTTGCAATGAACTGGAGCCATTTCTATTTCATATTTGAAATAGCCTTACCAACGGAAAAAGAGGACATTGCTTAGCTCGTTCTTGTTAAAAAAAGATTTTGTGTATTTATTATCTTATATTTATAAAGTACATATTTGGGTGACATGATATTTAGATTTTATTTCATCAGGTCTTCATGTAACTTGAGGATTTCAAACTGAAGTGGTATGGACTGTTCAAGGTCTAAAAACCTTCCTGCTTACTGGCAGCTTCTGTCTCTCAATATTCTTGCTAGCACAGTCGTGACCTTGGCAGCTTTTCTTGGCGCTACATTTGCCTGCCACCGACTAAAGCACGGAAAAAGTAAACAACTTTCATTTACCTCGTGTCTGTTCTCAAGCTTGATCTTAGGACAAGTTTTAGTAGCTCTGCTTCTCATTAGTAATAACTTTTTCATATAAATCAGTAGCGTTGTTAAGCTGTTAGGCTTATGCCTCCTCCAGGCTTTTGAGTTGACCAATAACAGTTTTGGGCTTAATGCAAGTGTTTGCTTTTGTAGTAGTACCTTACAGCGCTCCTCACTATATCCAATCATGCTCTTCAACCCTACTGCACTCACAGTACAAGGGAGTGCTTTTCTGGCCTCGTTGCTTTAAGCCTGATGTCACAAAACAACAGCTACCATACAAACCCAACAGTTTTGCACTTTCTTTAATTGTCCCAAGCCCTCTAGAGTCTCTTGGTTATTCTTATCGCTCAAGTCTATAATCCTTTTCTGTACTTTTACTCTACTTTTACTTTCTCTGTCTCCTATGTGTCCCATCTATTTTCATGAGAGCTTCTAATTAATCAAAACCAATAAAGAACGGTGTTATTGTTCATTGTTTCTCCTCACAAAAAAAGTTCTTTTTCCCCTCATTACATTGCAAGAAACCAGCTATTCTCAACAAGAACAGCACGGGTCAATTTCAAAGCAGGCTTCTATTGACATGCTAATTCCCTATCACCTCAGAGATTGTATGTGCCAATTTCTTCAATAATTAGGCTCTGCTAGCAGAGAAGTGAAATTATTATTTTAATATTAGCCTTCCTTTTATCTTTGAAAAAGAGCATTTGTTTTGGCACTATCGAGACAAACCTTAATAAAGTGACCGGCAAACAGTATGTTTAGCAATGAAAATGATACCCGGGCAGGGATTATAATGTAAGCAATAAGCGGGAATAGAGAGATTTAGGAAAGGATGTGATTTATAATGACTTTAAGGAGGATAAGCTTCTACATCTGTGATTGCTTGATTCTATAATATTTTAATTGATTATCAGAACTAACAGGTTTATTTTTTCATGTGAATTAAAGCTCTTTTATTTCAGCTTTCATTTGCATTTATTTTACAGCCTATATTAGCATGGATTTTTTCATAAATTTTGGCTCCATCATGTTGTACTCATTCCATAGGCTTAGAAACCTAAATTAGCTTCAACTTGGGGAGGGAGCGGGGAAAGTTTGCGGTTACACCTGTTACTCCACACAGTAGTGGAGGGGGTTTTGGGGATTTCAGACCAAAAACAGTATCAGTCTGCACTGACTCACCCTCCTTTTCTTAACTTTATGCTGACAGGTTCGTAGCAATTACTGCTCTCCTTTTCAGACCGGTTATCATCCTTCTTGACAAAGTCATTGAAAAACACACACAAACACAACTGAAAAACACATTATTCCTGCAGTTCAGGGAGGAACCTGAAACCATTCCAATGCACATTTGTTTGCATCCCATTTAAAGCAATAGGTGCTAAGCTGGTAACTGAACCTCTATACTTTTCCCTGAACTTAGGTAGGGTTAGTTGTTATTTATTTCTCAATATACTAACCCTTTTCTCATCAACTCAAAACTCTGGAAAGACTTTAGGTGCTGGTAAAATGCATAGAAATTGCCACTCATATTGGGCTGCTCTCAAACAAGTGGTTTTAACTCACACTGATGAAAAAGTTGGGATTTGGAAATATTTTCATGAAAATTCTTTTATAGGATATATTGTTTATAATTATTTGCAAACAGGGTGCAGGAATGAGAGGGAGAGCATAGCCCGAGCTGCTCCTACTCCCTTTAGCGACTTGCATGGAGTGGCCAGAGGCATCTGTGCCTGCTTTTTATTCAGTGCGGACCAGGCCCCCAACATCATCCAAGGCAGGTAACTAACGCGTGACATTTGGATTGCATCCAAAGAGTGTCTTTTTCTCTCTGCTGGCTGCAAGCTAGCTTAGGTACTGTTTGTAGCTATCTAGTGTTAAGCAAGATGAATGTCATGCTGCATCCTGTAAGTCAATTAAAAAGCTTAGGAACTCTCAATTTTTAAATTATAATCCAAATGAAGTTTAGAATTAAGGACTTATTTCCCAGCTGCACACTTCCCTGAACTCTGTCGCTACCCCATGAGAAGAAGCAATGATGAGCTATTGGATATCGCCAGAGGGCTGCTCAGCTCCAGCCTCTGTCTGGCAACAGATTTCTGAGGCTTACGAGAAAATTTTGTATTTTATACACTTCCCCAACCTCATTCAGCATTTGGGGACAGAGGCGATAGAGCAGAACAAAGTTTTGGGGGTCATGAAGTTACTGGTCAGAACATGACAAAACAAGTCCTGGAGCAGCCTCTGGGAAGCCCCTGGGATGCAGGCAGAAGAAGAAACGAGCTCAATGGCTTTAAGTAAAATACTAACACAAACTATTTACATATTTTCTGGCTCCCAACTAAAAAATCCCTGTCAGTAATGTCTTTTAAATCTAAACAGTGATAAAATTTTGAAGATCTGATATTTAAAAGCTCTTATCTCTGTTTTAAAAAATGAGTTTGTTCATAGCACTACATTTTTAATGAAATCCAGACCATATTATATTATTCCTGTGGATTTCCTAGTGTCATTTTCCAATCAAGGTTTTTAAAAATTTTTTGTTCTCTTTTAAGAATTTCTAGGAACTTTTCAGCATAGTTTCTCCACAGAAAACCCTAAAAGCCAAGACCTTTGCGAAAAATCTGTTTCAGTTGATCCAAGTAGCTATGTGAGAAGAGACTCATTTTGAAAAAAAAGAAAAATCAAAATCAAGGTCTACATGTAAATGCTATAGGTTCAGGTCAAGAGGGTTCTTGTTTCCATGGTGGAAGGAAGCAAGAAAGCCTGCCACATCTAAGCCTACAAATTATTTCAGTGACTTTTGTACATGTTGGCTAGTGTTTATATCTGTCAAGATTTAAGAATAATTAAAAACACTCTTAAAATTCAAGATAAAATGACTGCTTACTTTTCTCTCCCTACAAGTCTTTCAACTGTTATTGTGCAATTTCAAAAGAATGCAAGTAAATATTTAAAGTATCCAGGTAAACGTTATTTGCATAAATGCAAAGTGTTTGGTTTTAGTAGAACAGTTCAGAAGAAAAAAAATACCTTAAACAGGGTACTGTATTAGATTTTCAAGGAGTAAATATCAAATTAAAGAGAAGGTCATTCCTTAAAATGTTATACAGCTCTGACCTAAATGTGTTGCTATGAACATTGGTAAGCAATTTATGAATTTCAGCTGTATGAGACACTTGCAGAGTATCTTACATCTGGCCCAAGGAAGACCTGTATTTTTTGTGTACTGCAGTGCCAGTTTTACCTTTCAACACTTGATGGAGCAGTTTCCCTGGCTTTCTATTTTGCCTGGGTCTCACTTCAGTCTACGTCCAAGGTACTTCGCTCGATCAGGAGTGTTTTCTATCAGTTTACTCCCTTGTTGCTATCAATAAAATGAGCCCAGATTGAGACCCTTGTGGAAAAATGCGCGAGTACAACCTTACACAGAAAAGAAAGTCAGGAACTTCACATTTGACTCCTTACATTCATATTGTTAATTTTTATAAATGCTGAGTTCCTCTGTTGTTTAAATAAATTAAGCAGGGATTTGAAGAACAAGCCTTAGGCTCTGTTCTGGAACGTCTTACAGAAAAGAAATCGGATTGAAAGCAGGCAGTGTCAGGTAGAGTCAGTATCCTCTGAAGGAGACTGAAGTTTGCTGTTCCCCCAGTATAAGAACAGATTTCTGCAAGGGTTTCTCTACTCATATTAACATTGTCAAAATTCTGGTTCTCTCTCACAACAAGCTATAGGAAAAAAAACCCAAACAAATTCACAGAGAGAGACAGAAAAAGGACCAAACTAATTAATTGCATCTTGGCAGTAGGAAACCTCACATTTCTTATGAAATAAGGTCTACATTTTACTAAAGATATAAAGTTACAAGCTAACATAGAAATAAGGATACAGGATGCTGTTCCAAGGGCTTTAAATAAAACCCTCTGTAATCAATATACTGGCAAATTACGGCTTTAGCAGCAGCAGTTTGGTATCTGGCTTACTTTATAATCCTTTAATCTTGTCTGCTGCAACCAAGCCGATACTGCCAACAAATGCCATGCCATAAAAGGTGGGTATTCTCACATACTTTCCTATGCTTTGCATGATTAGAGCTTAAATCTACTCATCACGAACTTCCTGAATGATAATGGGAGTTGGACAAACAGTCGAGATTTCATAGTGATACTTGTGAACTCTAGTCAAGTCTTTGGCTGAGAAGCATCCCTTTAAACATAATAAGAAATAAAACGACTTCTTCCCTTTTCCTTTCACAAATTTTAGCAGACTTACTTTGTGGAAAGAGATTCTTATCCCTTATTTTTAATGTAAGCCTTTGTACAGCCCCAGTAGTTACTGCTAATAGAGCTGATGGCATAGGTGAGACATGGTTTGGAACCAAGCTGTCAGAGAACTGCAGAGACCCACATACAGGATTGCTGACTGCTTGCCTAGATCTATTTTAAAGAAAGCTGCTATAAGTTTCTTACAGTCTTGTGCTGCAAGGTATCTATTACATATTTTGGTTAAGAGAAAGACATCCAAGGAACAGGCTACTGTCAGTTCACACCTCAGGAGTTAAGCTTGAACTTCTTATATTTCCACTGGAGTTGGCATTCAAGAGGAAAATAAAGTCAGGGACAAAAACGCCCCTCAAATAACTCCTTAATTTGATGCATTTCCAAAGTTGACAAACAAAATGTATAAGGGCAGCAGTAGAGGAGGGAGGGTGGAAAACAGAAAGAGGCAGCCCTAGCATGGATGTAGAGCTGCTGAATTAAGAGTTTTTGAAAATAGAAGTCAGAGAGACTTCCTCCTGTCAATGTTTTAGCCTGACACCTTGGGCCAAGTTCCCAACTGGAATAAATCACAGTAGCTTTGCTGAAGTTGCCTCTCTTTATAACAAACGGGATCCTGGAAGTGCAGTCATGCAGGAGTTAGAAGAGCTGGTTTGTACGTGTGCAGTTCCTATCAAGTTAACAGCCAAGAAGTGTACTGGAGGCAAACCTCACATACTATCATGGTGTCAAAAATCAGTCCCTACTTCTTCCTAAACCATCATAGTAAACTGTCCAAGCTAGCCTGAAGAAAACATATAATTTCTTCCTTTGCCTCTTTCTCCTTCACTGCAGGCTTGCAAGGACACCTTCTAAACAACTACTCTGAATGAAGGTTAGAAAAGACCCTTGTCCAGGAAGACAGCTGAGTTTCCTCTTCTTCTGACATATGGTGTGACTAAGAAAACATGAGCATTTTTCCCTTATCACTTCAGAACTTGGCTGGGCACAATAGAATCTACCCCACTTTTATTAAGTTGGAGAGCACCCCATAACCTTTGGTTTTTAGCTCAAAGAAAAACAAAATCCCCAGAACACCCAAACCAGAACCAACACTGAACAGGAACAACAGACCAGTGAAGATTAAAGCAAAGAAAAGAAAGTTTCTTCCCCTACCACTTGCCAAACTCCATCGGGACACTGGCAAATTCAGATCCTTAAAAGTACTTGGCTTAAAGAGTTGTAGTGAAATGAAAAGATAGCAATATGGGAGCACCCCCTGTCCCACCCTGCAGCAGGAGTGCAGTGATGCCTAGGCTTCTCACAGACTGCACATCTGACCATCTTAAATTCCTGCTGTCATAATCCAAACGGAATTCTTCCCAGTTTTACATCGCACTTCTCCTGTTTTGTTAATGGATTTCCCTTTTCCAAGCAGAAAGAACTTTCAGCCTCATTACTGAGCAGACCTTATCCAAAAGGAGCTGGCATCCCTCAGGAATGAAGTGGAAAATATGAAATCACTATGGAAGTTATATCTGGAAACTTCACATGTGATGAGGTGAAACTTTGTTATGCAAAACACACTGCTTCTGTTCAGCAACAACTTTGGCAGAGTTATTTTTTTCCCAGAAATCAAGTCCCTCATTGCTATGTGACAAAAGTAAACAATGAGTCATTAAATGATCCTAAGGAGAAAAACTGAAGGCTTGCTCCTCTCAAAGGTATTTGTACTGGGAAATTTGATAATGTCACCAACCACAGCAGCAAACATTACTTGAAGATTCTTCCTCTTCGTTGAGCCAACCAGCAGCACGCTGAACCCACTGCTCTACGTGACTGTGCAGTCACATTCAAAAACAAAGTTTTGTTTTTCCATCCTCAGTCAAAGATCAATACAGAAAAGCTATACATCAAAAAGGCTGTATGAAGAATTAGACAGAAGCACTGCCACTTCTGGTCTTAGTGCCAGGCACACTGAGCTTAAGAGAACAACTCTTTCACTGGAATGCTTATTTTAACTCTAGCTGAGTTTGATGAAATACTTCAAAAACGAATCCTGTAATACCCATGACCATATTACTCACAGACCTTGTACCAAACTCAAAACTTATGCAATCCTCTCAAAGGCAAGAGGCAGATTAATTAAAAACAAAATAGGAGATAATGACACAGAAAGTGTGATATAGAAATTCTATGTGAAATCTCTGATTCTACACAGCAAACCCATCATGGAGCAGGGACTTGAAACCAACTCCAAAGGCATATCTGAAATCAAATAAATTGTTCTTCCATTTCACAGCAGTTAAAGCGTCAGCACTGGTGCAGGTTAAGCAGGCAATTCATTTAGTCTTTCAGACTTACCTCATCCATAGTAAGCTTTCTTGGTTGGGGTTTTTCATTTGCAACCTCTGCTTCGGCACTGTAAGGTCTCTGCAACAATATTCTTCTCAGCAACCTCTTTAACACCTACAGAAATGGTGCCCTGACCTTTGATAGAGATGACAGTAGCAAAAAGTCATATATATATTAGATTGGAAACTAGGTAAATTCTATTTAAGAAAAAATTAAATCCCATAATGCATTTCTGCAGCTAAAATTCACGGCATATTAAGACCTGGAATTTTGGTTGAGTAATTAAAATGCAAAAAAAATAAAGTAACTATCTACAGTAATGATGGCATTTATATTTTCAGTTTGACTCTCAACTCTATTGAGATTTATATATTTTTTCAATAAATATTCCTCCAACTAAGATAGTATATCTAATAGAATCAGACACAATCTTTCTACAATGATTTCTTTACACTGTAGGTTTATAGCTACATTCTTCTTTCTTTTTTCTACAATGATTTCTTTACACTGTAGGTTTATAGCTACATTCTTCTTTCTTTTAATGGTCGTATCATTCTGAGTACACTTCTTTGGTACTCGCTTGTACCGCAAGGAACTCACTGTCACCAACTGCTACTGCCAGGAGCGACAGCCAGGAGTTCCCCACACAATTTTTGCCATGCCCAGCCTGTTGTCCTGAAATAAACCTTGAATGCATTGACTTTGGGGTGATCAATCTTTGCTTGATAACAGGACAGGGCTTCATCTGTCCTAGGGGAAAAACTTTTGATACCTGTTGAAGTGGAGGATATATCCACCAAAAGATGGATGGAACTTCATGTGCAACACTGAGCTAGTGGTCATCTTGAATTTAGTAGAGACATGTTGATCCTTTCTAACTTCTTGCCATACACTGTTCTAGGCCTGGGTAACATCTGCCAAATGCAAAACTTCTACCTTTTTCCAGCTTCCACAGAAAGTGATATTTTTCTGTTTAGGACTGATAATCCTGCTGAAGGATTTTTTACATTCCAAAACTTTCTGAATGACTTCTGTTCCAATGTCCAAAAATGATCGTGGACTGGGGTTCTTTAATTTCTTTTCAATACCAATCTGCTTGACATCTTCTTCCACAGTGCATGACTGCTTTGCAGACATTTCACAAGTTTGTATACTGCGCTTATTGCAAAAGTCAGAGTGGTGGAGTTTTCCTCGGTTTATAAATATGGACACGCTCCTTAAGCCTTCCTTGATAACTGTAGACATATGAAAAAGCACATTTTGTATCTACCTGTAAAGTCTTAGGTCTGCCATCTCTAAGTAATTTCAGTAAGGAAAGAAGATACAGAATTTTAACAGTTTCTCTTCTGCAAGCACCCTGGTGTCACACAGTTTTATTTTTTTTTTTACTTTCTGGAGTCTAGGTAAACCAAGAAACTGCTTGTCATTCCTACAGGTGGCTTCAGTTTATTGCAACATTTTCCTTAAGTCCACTCTCCTTTACAAACTCTAGATCATAAAAATCCTTCTGAATACTGAAGTGACTAAATTCTGAATGTTGCCAATGCCATGATCTTACGTATAAACCAAGTTGCTGCTCTTTTACAGCTCCCTGGCACTTTTACAAGCTATCTGCTGCAACTTATTGAATATGTTTAGGCTCAAATCAACTAATATTGGTGCCACAGACAATGGTGACTTTTGCAAAGTTTGTTGCTATCCTCCGTTTTGTGTGTAGGCAGTCATTTATATAGTGGAAATGCTTTACAGCTACGAATGAGTTTGAAACAGTTCATTTTGTTGCAGTTCCACAGTCTCAGTAAATATTTTTTAGAAGACCTCTGTAAGAAATATTTAGATATTTTAGTTCCCTTTAAGTTGGATAAAACCATCACCTTTTTTTCTCGTCAGGTACATGCACACAGTTTAAGTACAATACCATGAGTACTGCTCAGCTCTGAATATCTCTAAATTCTCTTTCATTTTCTCTTTTCTGCTTCCCCATGATCTGCCTTCTTCTTTGTCGCATCAGTCTGACAACACTCAGAATATTTTGGTAGGGAAAAAAAAAAGCACCAAAATGTTAAGATGCACTGAAAACCAGAGCAGCACTCTGTTGATGTAAAATAATCTTGTCTCCAAAGTCAATATTTCCTGTGAATAACATATGCATGTCAAAATTAACATGCCATTCCCACATCCATGTTCATGTCTCATTTCAAACTCAGCCCTTCCAGCCAGAAAGGAGGGTGCTGGAGGGTGCTATGCACCCACCCCTGCACATGGTGAGCAATGCTAAGTATTTCCAGCCCTCTCTCTTGACTGCAAACATTTCAGATCCAATGCCTGAAAAGATCCATACTCGTTAGAGGACAATGTTTCTAGGGGACAGGGATGGCTATCACTTGCAAAAACAGCAGACACAGCCACCCATGCTTAGCAGATACCATGTTCAGGATACCCTCCTAAAGCAACACCAGCAACATTTAAAGCAGAGGCTCCAACCGCAGAAATTACTTGAGTTCTGCCAAAGTGCGTGAACTGGTGACAATTATCTCCATCTGACAATCTGCTCTAGAGGGTATCCTGCTGTATGAAGTTTCATCAGCACATGCGTTCAAACCTTTGTGGACTATTTAAGGAAAAAGCTGAAAGGAATATCTCAAATTCTTGTCAGGCGCTGCTTTGGTTAGAAATAAGTAGTTAGGAAATGTTAGCAGAAAGCATAGGGCTATCTCTGACAAAGACCCTACCAGAGATGCTATTAAAGATTAAATAACTGATCTTTCTGATAAGTAATCCCTAACTTTCATCTGAAGATGACTGTTTGAGTGGATTTTTCCTGAGCAGCTCAAGCGTGCCTCCACACTGCCCTTCTCAAGGCAAACTGCTCTCTGCTGCGGCATAAGGGAAATTGGCTTGGCCCACAGCAGGGTGGAACTATTTTAAGGCATAGTGTCTGATAGTAGAGGAGTATGAAATTCAGTCCTATCATAGCTGAAATACCTAACCTCCCATAAATAAAAAAACGGCTTCTGCAAAAACCCATACAGAGGTTTATAAGTGGAACTCTGGAAATGATTCTCAAGTTGTAAGCCAGTAAAAGTTAAGTTCTAACTTACTATTAAAAAAAAAAATCTACCCAAAGCAACAGTCACATAGTTTTATCTATTGCTTGAGGACTGAGTTGTAGAAATGAGTTTTCTTGCCTCTGTTCTAAGACCCGTTATTGTGTATACAACAGCAGCCCACGTAATGACAACTGGTAATGGGCAATACTGCTGGTTGCTTTACACAAGATGGCAGAAGGTGCAGGGAAGAAAATGCACTCTCACAGTCACTACCTATAAGGCCCTCATTTTCTAATACAAAAACAAGGACCAAACTGTCCCATTGTTTTGGTTTTAGTCATGCCCTAAAACACACAAGATTCCATTTAGAGAGATTAAACTCAACTAAAACCATAGACAAATGAAGACTAAGATCCACAATTATTCTTGATATTGTCTTCATCATCCCATATAAACAGTGAAAAAAAAAGTCTACTAAGAAATGCTTAAAACTGACATCTGCTGAGTTTCCCAATATTTTCCTAATAATTTTCCCTTCCCCAAGAAAGCCACAAACAGTGCAATTACAGGCCAGGTTAGCCACACTGGTATATTTCTCTCTGAATGTTTTTGTTTGGTCGGTTGGGTTTTTTTTTGTTGTTCTTGTTTTGTTTTATTTCTTTAACTGTTGCAGAACCAGAAAGACAAACTAAAATGTTAGTTAAAAGGATGATCGAGAAGAAAAAAAGTGATTTTCTTAATCATGGCAAACTCAACACCGAAGTGCTCCATAACAATAGATACTTAACACCCTCCATCAATGGAATTTCTACAGAGCCAGGAAAACTGGACGTCTCCTGCCTGCCTGAAGGTGGAGACAGAGAGCCAAAAAGAAGGTGACCAATGCCTCAGCACCCCAAAGGACACCTTTTATCTGGTGGGGGCCAGAGGGGCAGCTTCTGCTCCGAGCACTTGGGCACCTCTACCCTAAGCTACTGCACACTTTGCCCATGTCATAAACCCTGGGCCATGAGCTTTAGGAACAGATCAACTCAGACTTAGGGCAGGCACAAAATCAGGTTGGGTTATTATTTTCTTTTTTTAGTACTTGGTACTTTTCTCCAGCTTCTTGCATCATTCTTCTTCATCTAATACACAATTTTTACTGTGATGTCATAGATTATTGGAAAACTCAGCCCTTGCTTTATTGGGGAAGCAATATTTACACTCTGTCCTAGCCTACTAATTTCCTTAAAAGATATACTAAAATATCTGATTAAATACACTTCTCACTCACTGTAAATAAGTCATGTAAAAATATAACTGGAGATTTTTTCAGAGTAGTTATTCAGCTGATGTTACTAATCAGAATTTGCTGCACTTTTCTGTTGCTAGCAGAATGCTTGGTCAATGTAATTCAATAGTTGTAGAGGAACCCTCGCTGGGTTAAGTTGTCAGAAATCCACTGAAAAAGGCTGAACCGTAGCGAGACACCAGCTGAACATTTTCTCTTAAACACAGTCCCAGCTATAAGATGTAAAAATCCTTTAACTGAATTGTATTTGCATGATACCATTCCAGTCTTGACAATAATAATAATATAAAAAATGAAATGGACCAGGCAAATTTTAGTACATTGAGGAGAAGCAGTGACATTGCCATGGCTCAACAGATATTTGGCAAATGTATTAAAAATAAATAAGAGGGAAAGTCAATCCCATCTATCAGTATGGAGTAGACTGACTGAGACTCTGAACAGAGTTGGGAGATCTGTTCACAAAGGCAGTGGCAAAGCACAAAAAAACTATTTTAACTCCAGGCTGCTGATAAACAAAATGCTGTTGGACACACATGACACTGCCTATATTGTTCAAATCTAAAGCATGTCTGTTTCAAACATATTCATTTTGGCAGAAAGGCAGAGATACAAGCAATAACCAATGGGAAAGGGTTTTTCTAAATATCACTATCATGAATTGAGGCATTTTGCTGTTTCACTCATGAAAACAGCAGCACGTGCCACTATCACAGGCTACAACAGAGGCATAAATATAAGTCACGTTAAGGCAGTCAGACACCATGTTGATCTTTTAAAGACTTTTTGGTTTACTTGACATTTCCTCCTATTTTTCTCTTATAAGTACCCAAAGCCTGAACCCACAAGCATTTTGTTCCTCCAATGCCCTGCATTTACACTCTCCACCACATTCAGATGTCAAAGACAAATGCAAAAAGGCTGCCAGCAGAAAAGCAGAGTGCATGACTCTAAAGGCAAATGTTTAACACAACAGTAAATGGTCACTTTGCTATCCATGTGTTGTGTATAATATTTTCAGACTTTAAAACTTCCTTTAATGGAGGAACAATGAATAAGTGCACTTCAAAAGATGGCAGAGCAGAAAGTCTTTCTTCAAAGCATAAAACAAGCCCCAAAGTACACCTAAATACTGGTGGCATCTTACCTATCCAGTAAGGGATCAGGGGACAGACATGGTACAAACGCTTTCCTTATATTTCTTATGAATGAAAAAGCCTTTCTTAAAAAAAGCAAGAACAGCTGTTAAGCTGAACACTGTGCTCTTTGAAAGTCAAGTGACATCTTTAGAAGAAAAAAACTCTATAACTCTATCCACAGAAATGTGTGGCTTATATAAGTGATGAAATAGAGAAAATATTTTTTTAAAAACTACTTACGCTGTGACTAATGCGAGCCCTCTTTGGTTACTTTCCACTGAAACATCAGAGTGTAAAAATATTACCCACCTATTTGGTGTCTGTTGGAGTAAGTCACTTTGCCTGTGCTACACTATAAATAATGATATTAGTGACAGGGAGTCAACTGCTCAATTGCTAGCAGATCCCCAGCACTTTACTTGTCTGGGCAAGAAAATACTTCAACGCCACATGAGCAACTGTTGGCCACTAAATCTTGCACTCATACTTTCAGTTTGCGTTTGCTTTTGGGTTTGTTTGGTTGACATTATTTTTAAGTTTCAGCTTCTCAAGAATGCAGAGGGAAGCACAATATCACATAAGAGGTAAGGGGGTTTGACCATTTACTTTTCCATCTGAAGGCTACCCCCAGCTTTCTATTTGTGTTTTGTTTCATAACACACTTGCAACTAGATCATAAGTAGAAATAATTTATTATGCCAACTTTGTAATAAGAAACCCTCTAGAGGCTTATCACTATGAGCACAAGCAGGTCAAGCTCTACAAAACCAGGAAATGTTCAAAACACCATTTTAGAAACGGTCACTATTGCTTATCAGTCCTTTTATAATGAGAAGAAAAAGGTTTTGAAGGTGTCCTGCATAGTCCAGCATTCAACTTGGTTGCCTATTTAAAAAAGAAATTACTTTAATTAAAACAAATAATGTTTTACTGATTTGCAAAGTTAATTTGAGTGTTTTTGACAAGATCTGTGATACAATTCCTCTCTCTGTCTGGGAAGATGTGTTCTATGAGGAACTTCAGGCCCCTTAACCTATCCCTGTACTACTTCTGTGAAGCAGATAAGACATCTAGAAACTGAAGAACACTTGGTAGCATTAATACACAGTTTTGTGTGACCCATTTTAATGGCACATTAGAGCCACCCCTGGGTGAAGCTGGATTGTCATGAGCCAGAAGAACACTCTGCTTGTCATAAGACAGAAGAGCACTATGCAGCCAAGTGCTTGAATACAGTTTCTCCTCTAGTTCTGCGAGTGTTTTTTTTTAACCAAGCATGCAGTACAGGCTCTTTGCTGTTTTTTTTGTCCGTCTTTTGTTTTACCTGTATCCATGACAAGCAACTATATGAGATAAATTGCACAGATCCACTGCTTTAGTTAGGAATGCTATCAGTTCTTAACTCCAGCTACTTGTCCTGCAGAAAGGTAGCTTAGTACTAATTTTCCCCACAGCATTCACAAACCAGAATTCCATAACAGGGATGTAGTTCTTTATAAATTGATGATTTGCCAGGTCTAACACAGGGACATAATTTCAATGTTGTTATACATGCCTGACCAGAGGCTTCACCACCAGCATGTTCATCTCCCTTATTTGTGTTTGCAAACATTGCCGATTCCAGAAGAAAAAAACCCTAAAACCCACACACCACAACCCCCAAAACATATTTGCACCATTTTGTGCTAATTGTTCCTCAAGCTGCTGAATCTGACAAGTCTTTCTTTGAGATATGTTTAGAAGGTCTAATATATGTCATGAAATTTCTCCACCTGAGCTTTAAGTAATTCTCTTCTGTCCCAGTTGTCAAGAAAAAATAATAACTTCTTGCTCTTGTTTCACATCTTTCTTTAAAGGGAGAATCTGGTTGACAATTGGCTGAATATGAGCCAGCAGTGTGCCCAGGTGGCCAAGCAGGCCAATGGCCTCTTGGCCTGTATCAAAAACAGCGTGGCCAGCAGGACCAGGGCAGTGATTGTGCCCCTGTACTTGGCACAGGTGAGGCCACACCTCAAGTACTGTGTTCAGTTCTGGGCCCCTCACTACAAGAAGGGCATTGAGGTGTTGGAGCGCATCCAGAAAAGGACACCGAGGCTGATGAAGGGGCTGGAGAACAAGTCCTACGAGGAGGGGCTGAGGGAACTGTAGTTGTTTAGCTTAGAGAAGAGGAGGCTGAGGGGAGACCTCATCACTGCCTATGGCTGCCTGAAAGAAGGATGTAGCAGAGTGAGTGTTGATCTCTCAAGTGACAGGTGACAGGACAATGGGAAATGGCCATAAGTTGCGCCAGGGGAGGTTCAGACTGGATATTAGGAAGAATTTCTTTACGAAAGGGTTGTCAGAGACTGGAACAGCTGCACAGGGAGGTGATTGAGTCACCATCCCTGAAGGTATTTAAAAATTGGGTAGATGAGTTTTTGAAGAACATGGTTTACCAAAAGATGGGTGCGGTTGGACTCAATAAACTTAAAGGTCTTTTCCAACCGGAATATTCTATGATTCTACGGAGTTCTTTGAGCCCCATCCTTGTATACAGCTTTCACTGCAAAGCCTTGCTCCAGGGCAAGGACGTTATCCTCTCACAATCAACAGCTCCTCATGCAGCACCACTGCAGCTTTCCTCTGCTCAGATCTTCAGAAGTGTTTTGGTCTGTACCATTGACGGGAAGTAGTGCTTCATAGAGCATATAATAAGAAAGTACAGGAGGGATTTAAGAATCTAGTTGCATATGAACTCTTGACTATGTGGCTAGTGCCTTCATGAGGTTTTTGGCCTCTATGACAACAGGACATTTTTTGATACCCATAACCTGTTAGGGAAGGATGGAATCCACCTATCTAGAAAAGGCGAGAGAATCCCTGGCAGCAGGTTGGCCAATTTGGTGAGGTGAGTTTTAACCATGAAAGTCTCAAGGAGTGGGCTTCAAAATGACAATTGTTATTTCATCACATGCAACTAAGGAATAAGTCAGGCCAACCAGAGCAACAGCAAATGTTCCTGGTTCTCAAGAGGGACTTCAACTACTTGTCCACCTGTATTTGCTGGAAAGGCAACACAGCTAGGCACAATCCAAAAGATTCCTGCAAAACAAAGAAGATAATTTTCTGACACAGGTAGTGGAGGAGCCAATGAGAAGAGGTGTGTTTCTGGACCTTCTACTAACAAAAAAAGTCTGATTAGGGATATGGAAGTTGGAGGCAACCTTGGCTGCAGTGACCATGAGGCAGTGGAGTTCAGGATCCTGCATAGAAGAAGCAGGGCAATAAGCAGGATTACAACTGCAGATTTCAGGAAAGCTAAATTTAGCCTCTTCAAAGACCTACTTGGAGTAAACCTATGGCCTAGAGCTCAAGAAGGTAGGGGGGTTCAAGAGAGCTGGTTGATATTCAAGTGCTTCTTCTTCTAAGCTGGTGCTTGATGCATCCCTAGGAGTAAGAAATAAAGGAAGGGAGGCAGGAAACCTGCATGGATGAGAAAGGAGCTTCTGGATAAACTCAAATGGAAGAAGGAAGTTTACAGAATGTGGAAAGAGGGACTGGCCACTTGGAAGGAATATAGGAACTCTGTCAGAGTATGCAGGGGTGCAATGACGAAGTTTAAAGCCCAGTTGGAATTAAATCTGGCAAGGGATATCAAGAACAACAACAATGTCTTCTTCAAGCACATCAGTAGCAAGAGGAAGGGAAAATGTGAGCCTGCTGCTGAATCAGGTGAGTGCCCTGTTAAAAGAGGGTAGAGGAGGTGGAGTTGCTGAATGCCTTCTTTCCCTCAGACTTTACTGCTAAGGCTGGCCCTCAGGAAACCCAGACCCCGGAGGAAAGAGAGAAAGTCTGGAGAAACGAAGACTGTGCTTTAGTCAAGGAGCACTGGGTTAGAGATCATCTAGGCAAACTCACAAATCCATGGTGCTTGATGGGCTGCACTCACAAATGACAAAAGAACTGGCAGATATTATTGCTAAGCTGCTCTCCATCATCTTTGAAAGACCATGGAGTAGAGGAGAGGTGCGTGAGGACTAGAGAAAAGGCAATGCAACTCCAATCTTCAAAAATGGCAAGAAGGAGGACCCAGGAAGCTACAGGCCAGTTACCCTTACTTCCATTCCTGGAAAGGTGATGAAACAGATCATCCTGGATGTTATCTCCAGAAGAAAAGGAGGTTAGTGGGAGTGATCAAGGTGGATTCACCAAGGGGAAATCATACTTAACCAATACAATAGCGTTCTGTGGTAACTGGCTGGGTAGATAAGGGGGAGCGGTGGATGTTGTCCACCTCAAATTTAGCAAGGCCTTTGAGACTGTCTCCCATAACATCTTTATAGGTAAGCTTAGGAAGCGCAGGTTAGATGAGTGGACAGTGAGATGGACTGAGAAATGGCTGGATAGCAGAGCTTAGAGAGTTGTGACCAGCAGTGTCCAATCTAGTTGGAAGTCTGTAGCTAGTGGTGTTCACCAGGGGTTAGTGCTGGGCTCACTCTTTTTCAACAATATTCAAGGGGCACAAACTGAAGCAAAGGAAATTGCACCTGAACATAAGGAAAAACATCTTCACTGTGGGGGTGACAGAGTACTGGAATAGGCTGACCAGAGAGGTTGTGAAATCTCCTTCTCCAGAGGTACTCAAAACCCATCTGCAACCTGCTCTAAGTAAACCTGCCTTAGCAAGTGTGTTAGACTATATGATCTCCAGAGGCCCCTTCCAAATCCCTACTGATCTGTGATTCTGTGATCTAACAAGTATGGCATTTGCTAGGAATGATTTCTGGGTTCATACCCCTGGGCTCTTTTCTGATTTGATGAAGCCAAGGCTGTGTGATGTGTTACTTCATCAGTTCATGCAGAAAGCACCACCACAGCAACAATTATTATTATTTCACATAAACCACACAGAAATACCAGATATTATATTATTAGGGGCAAGTAGTCTTAAAAGCAGTGTTAAATACAGTCTGTAGGCTAAGATTGCGATTGGTCCTAGAAACATCCAGGTGGTCTGTGCTTCTGCCATAGCACACAAGACAGAAAATCAGCATGAGGAAATGGGGGAAGTCACTAAATATCATGTACTCTTACCACAGGAAATAACACAAGCCCCTGCCAAAAATTAGGATAGAAACAACTGGCTACTTGTAATTAATCAGCGATTCGTAGTAGGGTTCTATAGATATTTTATGTTGTAGTTGAAATGAAATCCTCTTGTGCTATTGAAAGTCAGTGTTTTATAAGACTTTTTAAAATTTTATATAATAAATTTACTTATTTATTTATTTATAGTTAAGCTTTGATTTACCTAAACCATTGTGGATTAAAAGTCGCTAATTTTTGAACAGAACGGGAGGTGTCAGATTAGACTAGTCTAATTTAGACTCTTCCCTCTGTTGGGGAAGGATATATTAGTCTTTCAGGAAAAAAAAAAAAAAGAGAGAGAAATATTAACTTTCTTGAGTTGAAGAAGGTGAATTATGGTAGAGATTAAAAAGTAATCTGAGTGGGGCTCGCTGGTTTCAGTTTTCAACTGAACTCAAATTGTTGCTTTTGTTTTTTAAACATCATTTGTGAAAATCTGAGAACTCCTTTCAAAGACAGACAGACTTAAAGTGAAGTTACCACTATCATACACATTCCTAGTATGTTTCACAAGCATACATTCATTTTTCCACTACCAAAGATATTTTAGATATGTCACTATCTCATGTCCTTAACGATGTATCAATATTTATAAACAAATCTAATGGTTTTTTTAATCCTTTAAATATGTAGAGGATTATGAAAAAATTTTTGAAAGATAGGATAAGAAAATAAATGAGGTTCCTTTTGTCTACTACTGGATAACACAGTAGTCTGAAGTGTCTCCATGCCTGCAGGATAAATTGAAAATAAATCCATTGGTTTCAGCCTGCAACCATACATCTCCTGCATTTCAGAAGCAATTCCCCTCAAGAGGCATTAAACATTTTTGAGAAAAAAATAATAAATAAAAGCAAGGCACAGCTCCATCTATCTAGCAACATCAGTACATGTCATCTTCTGGAAAAGTAACTGGATACAAGCAACAAGAGATCCTATTTCATGATCCATGACTTGTGAAAGTACTGACCTTTCCTTACAGCTGAAGGAGAGGAGGTTGGCTAACATTGAATGACTTGTTAAACACGGACGTTTCCTCCCTGACCCATGTGGACCCACAGCAGTTTCCCAGCTCTACAACCGCTCCTAGACTGCAGCTCCCTTCCAAGGCTGATGCTGAGATGCAGTAAGAACAAGGTGTTTCCCATGATCAGAGCTGCCCTATGCATCTTCCCAAGAAGAGCAATCTGAGAACATCATTTCAGCTCCTTTTTTTTTCCTCCTTAAATATATCTCTCCTCAACACTCGCATGAGTTATGGCAGTTAAGGATGCTGTCAAATCCATATCACCTTCCATGGTTTGATGTCACTGCAAGAAAATTTACTCTTTTCTGTTGCTACAGCACCAGGGAGTTGCAACATTACAGGTAAATAATAATTAATGAGACCATATGATACATTCCCCACAATCAATTTCCTCTGCATGTTGCCTTCACACGCTTTTGGCAGAGTCGGTAGAAGAGTCGCAGCCCCATTTATGCAACACAAAGCTACAAGAGTTAGGGAGACCAGTGATAGCCATGAGCTCTGTAGGCACTCACAAATCATTTCCACCCTGCCACGCTACCCATAAGCCCCTGACTGCAAGATGCTGCCACCCATGAAGCAGTGTGGGCATTGATTAGTTCTGCCACACACCCAGTGAGTACCGATAGCACAGCTAAGCTTGTTGCGACAGGGACCACCAGCTGCTTTTTGTTCAATGCTCATTACACCAGACTACACTGTATCTTCATATCCACCCTACACTGTCCTCAAGAAGAAGGCACAACATGCTGCTTTGGCAGCCTAAACAACTCTTCCATGACCTGACCTCCATTCTCCCACTCTGCAAGTGGACCCAAAAGATCTCAGGGCACCCTATGCCAACGAAGGCCACTCCTATGACCCGCAAAGTTGGTCTTACTGAAGTCAAGACTGTTTCCCCCATCCCCAGGGATGTTTGACAAACACAACCAAGTCCTTCCAGCAGCAAACAACTTCCCAAAACCGAAACTCAGTGTGTCAATCTGATGGCCTACACTGAAACATATTATTTTCTCTCAAGAGTTGTAATTTTACTGTAGAAAAATGAAGACCGGGAAGTATTTATACGATATCCCAATTTGCCATTCTGTGGGTATATAAATGTGTTGAGTATAAACTTTTTGCACAATGCAGAAGATGACACAGAAGTTAAACCAGTGCTCTTGTTCATAGGGAAAAATAAATTAATCAGGATCAAAATCCACAGCATTTAGCAAACATTTACAAAACAGATAGAAAGAATTACAAACTTCAGGCAATGAAGTTTGATTGTTTTCTATTCCTAAGTTTCTGAAAAATTTAGTTTGGTACAAAGTTCATAACATAATCCTGGAGACCATGTGTTAGATGACAGATGGAAGGTTAGCCAGCTCAGACCCAAGAGCACCTAACACAGATCTAAGCAATAAAGGTTTTTATTTAAAAAGTGTTATCTCTACAGCCTAGCTGCAAGTTCAGTAAACTCTTTACTCAAGTGTATGCATAAGTTACTTAACTGGACATACAGACACAAACAACAATTCAAGAACATTTTTCCATTTTACTTTTTATACTTGAGTCAACTAAGCAAAAGTTCTTTCCACAAAGTATTTTTTTAAATTTCTGCCATTTACCAGTGAAAGTTGCAGTAAAGAACTGAAGGCATGGATAACTTTTATTTTATGTAACCATCAGGCAGACCATGAACCATCACGTATTCAAGTTTGTTCTTGCATTCATGACTGTGATATTTCCACTGTACAACAAAGATCTGGAATGCCAGCTCTCATGTAGCTGAAGGCATGTAAAGGGAGCAATGATAAAATAGGTGAATATAAAAAAATCCTTGAAGAGTTTGTAGCTTAGTCTTGAATACCATAGAAGCCAGACATATGCACATGTGTACATAGTATAATTTTCTGTGCACAACTTTTCACATCATTTCAGCATGCTGGAAGAAATTCTCACAGGGACATATATATGTATTGCAGCAGCTAAAGGGATACAGTGCCAATATGCCTCTGTGTGCTTTTTCCCAAGTGAAGAGCAGAGGAGTATTTCTGTGTAAACAGTCAAGAAAAGAAGGCACAGGTGGAAAATGTTAACATTATGTTATGAATTCTGTTGACAGATTAACCTTAAGTGTAAAGGGAATAGAGAATTCAACAACATAGGCTTTCACACACAAAGTTGTAAATGATCAGTCTCAACCTATATGAACATTTCTAAATGAGTGTTGAGCTGCTTTACAACCTTCCTTTGGGCATAGGAATAGTAATAATATAATTCTACAACATAAAAATAAACAGTTATTATTTCAGAAATTACCTAGAATAATATAGAAGCAAGCAGCTGATGCAAAGGCCTAGGAGACTATTGCATACTTCAGTTAAAAACATTGAAAGTCCAGTACCAATCGCAAGTCACCAGAAGTAGAGGTGGGACAGCAACTAGTCTCATGCGAGATCCTGGCACAAGATACCGAGGACTCTGCTCAATTTATCCTGCCCATAGACCACTTCCAGTAGCCATTTAGGCAGCCACATACCATAAATGATGGTCATCTGCCACAGAGGTAAAACTGCCATTTGTAGGGGAGAAAGGCACCAGGGTTCTGCAGACACCGCAGCAGGTAAGATGAATTGAGCTCCTGAGATTTCTTCTGATGTCTGATGTAAGAGAGGACTTGTTTTTGAGGGATTAAGCATCATCACTCAAGGAAAGTAACGTGGCAAACGTGAGAAGTTTTAGATTATCATGAAGGGCAATGGTGATTTTGCTTGCATAAAGCATTATTAGATGTTGCCCAATTTCAAACCATGAACAAACCAAGAGCTACCACAACATTTGTGGTCGTGCTGCCAGATCCAAGCCCTGAAAGTAACAGTTTAAGCAATAACCAGGAGAATAACAAAGAATAATTTCCAAGAAACCAGTGAGTACATCACCTCTGCAATTTGTGATATTTTTAACAAAAACAGAGATAAGTACTCAATAACGAAGAGAGAAACTATTACTTTCAGGATTTGCTAATGCACTGTTACGCTAGTCATCTATCCTTATTTAAATACAGATTAAGAGGGTAGTTACATCTCACATTAACACCATTGACTTGCAACATCATCTTGATTTTACATGTGCATCTTACCCCAGCAATAAGTAAAGCTAGACATATACAGAGAAAAACATCCCCAGAACTTGACCCCTATACTTCGAATCTAGAGCACTGATCAAGTCAAAAACATCAGTAAATCACTGCCTGATCCAAAAAAGCATCAACAGACCTAAAATAATGAAAAAGCCAAAAAGGCATTACAACATGATATTTTTTCCCCATATGTCATTCAAGTCTGTCAGAAACAGAGAGAGGGAAAGGAGTAGTTTTACCAAGTACAGTGCAACTGTAGTTATTCTTCTAACTTGTCTGTTATAAAGAATTAGATTTATTTCTCTGTTGAAGTTAATCCTTAGAATATTGACTATCATGTATTAATTAAAAAAAGAAAGGATATTAAGTATTAAATACTAATTTTCCAACATTAAAACCTGTATGACCCTTAATTTAATTTACCTAAAACAATGCAATCCAGAGAACTTTATTCTAGTAGTATATCATACTTCTGAATAATTTAATTAATCTGGTCTTAGTAAAACTTGGAATCAAAGTACAGCTGTTGAGCCATAATGATTCTAGAATCCCTGGTAACATGCTTAAAAGTTTTCCTTTCTTGCATTACCACAAGATGGTCTGACATTAGCAAAATTTTAAAAAAAATAGAATTACAGTAAATTAATATTTGACAAAAGTCTCATTGCTCTTTAAATTACTGATAATCAGGAAATTACTGATAATATGCTGCCTTTCCTTGTCACACCCTTCAATGATTGAAGCGGTCCCCAATTTGCACACCTTTTCTTTTGGCAAAAGTCCAGGTGTCAATTATTAGTGCAGAAATAAGCATTGAAGGGGTATTTCAGTCAACAATCTGAGGTTGTTTTTCCCCTCTATTCAATATTCACAAAACCCATCTTTAAGTTGCTGTTCACTTGTGGCTAATGATGTTTGACCCCACCAATAACAATCCACACTGAAAGACAAAAAAAATCACCCAAACCACACCCCACTACTGACCACCTTCAATTTATGCTTTAATTCTCTCTGCACAATTTCTGCATTACAACTGCAGGCAGAAATGCATTTCCTTTACAGCAGCTTTGAACCAGCCTTCACAGTTTATCTTTACACTTAATTCTCTGCAGCTGTTGGGGATGGCGGCGGGCACCAGCCGCACACGGGACCCCGCCACAGTGCCCCAGCACCGCAGAAGCATTTTGTCATTTCTGCCTTTCTCCCCCTAATCCCCTTTGCTGGCCGCAATCCGACCAACGCCTTATGAAAAAACAGATGGCAGTAACAGATACGGTCTGTAATTGTGGCCAGTTAATAGCAGAGGATAAGAGTGAGATAAGGACCAAGCGCTGGTGGCCAGCTGCTGCTAAGTTAACCCTTCCCGGCATCACCTCAGTGGAGCTCAGCTGCTTGCAAAATCCCAGGGATGAATCATGGTTCCCCCTCTCTGCTTTTTTTGCTATTTCAGTTCAGTTCAGGGCTTTTGTGACTATCAGGATAATGAATTTAAAGTCTGATTATTCCCTTCCGCCTTCCTGTCAAGGATCTCAACAACCCCTGCCACTACTCGGTATGTTAGTGGAGCAGTACAACCATCTAATGCAAAATCAATCTCTATCCTAGATCAAGTGACTGAGTTATTGTATCTTTATTTTCTAATAATATTTTCTAACCATTTTAACCATCCAATAAAAAACCAAACAAGCTATACCTCACTTGATGAGGTACTCCTCACGCACTGCTCATATGGTTAGTTTTTCACTCCTGGAAAAAAACCAATTATTGCTAAAATTTATTAAAAAAACTTAATCTTCTCTGTCTCACAGAATCACAGAATGGTAGGGGTTGGAAGGGACCTCTGGAGACCATCTGGTCGAACCCCGCTCCTAAAGCAGGTCTCCTTACAGCAGGTTGCACAGGAACCTCTCCAGGTAGGCTTTCAATACCACCAGAGAAGGAGATTCCACAGCCTCTCTGGGTAGCCTGTACCAGTGCTCCATCACCCTCACAGTAAAAGAAGTTTTCCCTCATGTTCAGGTGCAACTTCCTGTGCCCCAGTTTGTGCCCATTGTCTCTTGTCCTATTACTGAGCTCCACTGAAAAAAAGTCTGGCCCCATCCTCTTGAAACTTGCCCTTTAGATATTTATAAATATCAAAAAAGATCCACTCTCAGTCTTCTTTTCTCCAGGTTAAACAGATCTCTTAGCCAATTCTCTTAGGCTCTCCTCATAAGAGATGCTCCTGTCCCCTGATCATTTTCAAGTGCCTTATCAAAAATAGCGAAACACGCATATTGAACTCACCTCGTATAACTGTCTCTGAAATTATTTTGTGATAAAAGTTTAGCTGGTACCTCATAGTTTAAAGACAAACATGTTGTTTAATAACGCGGCCCGCCACTGGACTGTCTCCAGTAGTTCCTTGTCTTTCTTGAGCAGGGGAGCCCAGAATTGGATACAGTACTCCAGATGGGGCCTCCCTAGGGCAGAGTAGAGGGGAGGATAACCTCCCTTGACCTGCTTGCTATGCTCTTCTTAATGCATGCAAGGATAGTATTGGCCCCTTTTGGCCATGAGGACACATTGACTCCCACATCCTTCTCCACAGAGCTGTTTTCCAGCCAGTTCTCAATCCACCTCACTGTCCACTCACTTAATTCATGGGTATTTTAAACTAAGACTTCTGGAAAAAATCTTACTCAAGATGCTAAAAGTCCATTCACATCAAAATATCTTCCTTCAGCTTTCTAAGAAGGAGTGATATCTAATTTTACTTCAAAAGTGTTTGAGGTCTTCCAGCATTACTAATCCAGACGGTATGAACAGAAAAAATGAACTCAAATATAAACATTTTGGTGGGGTTTTTTTGCTAAATCAAAATGGTTTTGATAAACATACTTAAAGTTTTCCTTAACAGAAAATTATTTATATTTTATCACTCTAAACCTAAAGAGTGATTTTCCACACTCCTAAGCCCTATGCTAACACCTAATATTTCCACTCTTCACAAGATCTGTCATAGGACTAACTCACTTATGCAAAAGGACCACGTTCAACAAGAACCTCTCCTATGTACCTCTTAGGGTGAAAGGAAGAAGCAGATACAAAGCAATTTTACCATATGACGTAATATATTACTATTTCATTTCAAAGTCTGTGGTTTATCAAACTTCACCTTTTTTATCAAATGAGATTGAATCACCACTGTCCCAGTTGTAGGTGGTCCCTAAACACCTGCAGGCTGTACTCCAGTAGCATCTTCCCAATTCCACACCAGCTGACACACTAGTACATGTGCACCCCTTAGACAGCCAATGCCATTTGCACAGCTATCTCAGTTCTGAATATAATTTACAAGAGGAAGAAATTAGAAAGTTCCCTTCCTCTCTACTATAAACACTAAAAGATGAACCCTTTCATATCCTCCTACATGGTCTGTATTTCCCTACAAACCAAAAGAACCTCTGTTCTTGAGCATCAGAGCAAGTAAAACCCAAATGCTGGCCTTTGTGGACTTTCCATTTGCTATTCTCTGGCACATATAAGGCAGGTACAGACTTCGATCTCAGCAACAGTGCATGCAGTTACATATCCCATATTCTTATTAATATTACCAGCATTTAGAAGAAAAATAGGTTACAGTTTAATCACAACAGACACTATGTTACAATATAAAAACATAACCAAAACAACTGCAGCAGAAACAGTGGTAAGAAATTACAATGGGATAGTCCTCTGTGGGTCAAATACAGAACAGTAACACAGAAAGCTTATATTGTTGTAAAAAGCATCAACTACAAATTTATCCATCATATAACTACTCTAATATTTCACCATGCATTTTCATTCACCTCATGGAAAATTTCTGAAACTATTTCAGAGACTTCAGCCTCTCCTGCTTAAGGGTTGAGGGTTTCTCTCCATTATGCCTGCTTTGGGACAGAAACATGATTTGTGCTACTATGACCTCTCTATGTTCTTTGGGTGTCCTGCGTGAAGAGAGTCAAGCAGACTCAAAGTCTATCCTGCAAGAAAAACGGAACTGCAGAAATCTAAAACGTTACATTTAGGGTAACACAGCAATTCAAATACAGAAGCAGTTTTGTGTCTCTTGAGAGGTGTTCAAAAAAATGCAGCAGACTTAAGTAACTCAATTGCTTTTTCATCAATTAGTAAGGAATTGAGGGTGTGGTTGCATATATTATTTCTCCCTCAGCCCTCTTCAGGCCACTCAGACTTCTGTAAAACACAGCTCTTTACTTCAGCTCAGTTAGACCAGAAGTGAGTTTGGCCTCTATCTCTTAATGATATTCTTTTCCATTTTTACTGATACTTCTTTGTGGATAAAAGATATCTGTGTCAGATAATTGGACTAATCCTTCTATTGATTAATTAGATGTTCTGTTAATAATTTTATTGAGAATCAGTTTCCAGACAGTAAATTTCAAACTCACCACTTGCATTGAGGTGTGTCTCTCCAGCAACGCAACAGAAAAAGTATCTCCTTAAAACCACTAAGTTTAATTCCGCAGTGCCATAGAGGCATTTCTTGGGTAAAACATCCCAATGACTACGGCTGGAGCCACATGGAACAGATAAAGATTTTGCCCAAGTATAGACTTTGGTGGAATTAGGCCATGTATGAGCCATACCAGCAATGGGAGAGCAACTGTCACTTGATGCTGTATAGTGTAGGGATTGTAATGATTATACATTTTCTAATGCTGATTCCTTCTGGTGAAACAATAAATTTACTATGACTTTATAGCCACTGTTTGTCAATCAGTTGGGTTTCCATCCCAACATTCCTCCCTCACCGCTGACATGTTGCTTCCACTTGGCCGTAAGCCGTACACTAAACCCTTTCGTGCTGTGGAGTTTGATCCAGGCAGGAGGAACAGTCCAGCTCACGTGTCCCTCTTGCAAGTGCAGAAGGCTGCGGTTGAACATCTTGTTTTTTCATTTGCTATAGACATTTGTTCTTGCAGCTGACCATGTGCAGGATAATTTGCTCATGTTCCAGAAAAGGACAGCTGCACCACAAATTACCTTAAACCTCCTTGCTCCAGGGATTATCTGGGTACAGTAAAGTGTGTGTATCCAAGAGCAGAGGTCTTTTCTTACTATAAACAGAATTATTAACCTCTTATTCTCCAGAAGTGTTTTTAAGCTTTGTAATGGAGACTGGTTTTATATCACTAGTCACTGTCTGGTAGTAATTTTTTTGGAGGATACATTAGTCCATGCTCACAGAGTGGATTCATTGACTAATTATTTTCTCTCATGAGTTACATACACCTGTTTGAGTTGTGAACAGGCAAGACTGGGGACTCTAGCCCATTTACCACATTCTCCGTTTTGAGTCTCGCCACAATAACCTTTCAGAGGTCTTCTACCATGAGCTACCTCTGTAGTACTTGTGCCAAGCTTCAGTCTTGGCTCTCAGCATAGTTTCTCTTGGTATTTACAATGGAAATATAGGAGCAGAAGGAGCATCATTAAAACCAAAGACAATCCAAAGAAACATTTTCATCTCTGAATTTGTAAGCATCACTTCAGCAACACAACTACAGAAATAACCCTACATGCAGGTAATGAGCACTGTCATCAGCTGACTACTGTTAAGCACCAGGTGAGGAATCGGTCAAGGGACAGACAAAGACAAAGCCATTGATACAGGTCCAATAGTACTATCAACTCTTTGCATATCTAAGTAATAATGAAGACTTAACTACACAGACCCTCAAGACATAACAAGATTCTAGCTATTTAAAATTCTCTTAGTCTTTTATTTTTCTCCTTTCAGGTTTTCCTTTTTCTCCTTTTCATGTTTTTTTTAATGCAAAAAACCCTAAAAATGAAGAGGCTTTTTACATGTGCTCCATGTAAAAACGTTAACCTCGCTCTAGCTGAGATCCATGTACTACCTTTTGACTCCTACTCTAAAATCAATATTTGCACTTTGACACTGCAGCAAATCCTCTGCTACTGCAAATAGCCACAGAGAAACCCTATCCATTTCCAGCAGCAGAGGTCTTGGATCACTCCCCTCAAAGTTTTTCTCCTCTCTATTTAAAGCATCACAATAGATGAGAGGTTGACCTATGTGACACAAACATATCTAGTTTGTGAAACTTCTATCTGCAAGTAATGAAGCTAAAACAACAATGAAAAAATAGAAAGGGAGTTTAATGAGACGTCTCATAGTTCTCTGTTTTAACGTCAACCAGGCAAATATTTGTGCAAATAAAGGTGTGTTTTCTAACTTCAAATAGGACTCAAGTGGAAATTTCATGCATTCACCAACTCTTCATTTGTAACTAGATGCCAACTAAGAGATCTGGAAACATGTCAATCAAGAACCTGAACCATAAGAGATAACATGCACATAAAAAGATACTAAAATCCTCTATGATCAATACCTGTTTCCTCAAAATCATCTTTAAGAGTTACTGCTTTGTTAAGCATAGCTGTGCAGCTGCCACTTTGCTCCAGTAATCATGCCATTTGGATTGTTTAATATGACTGATGGCAGTGTATTCTCTTCACTAGCAGTTAATTGGCTACCTTGTGGCTTCAGCACACAGCTTAGCACTAGACAAGGTATAGTGTTATATTTCACTGTGGTTCCCAGGTACTAAAGCAATTTGCCCAAGGCAGGAAATCTGCTGAAATGGCAGAAGGCACCATGAACATGGAAGCCCCGACCCCATGTGGCAATTCTCAAAATTTTTAGTTTTCCCCTGAGCTGACTCAAAATTAAGTCTTTCAAAATTTCTACAAGCTGTAAAATTGAACATAAGTTCATATTTGAGGCATCTCTCAATGTATATGAGAAAGACTTTTTTGAGACAGCTAGGGTCTTGCATAGATTCAACAGAGCACTAAATGCAAGATGTTGAGGGAGATATTTTTTACATGCAGAAACTTAGAAATTACATTCCAGCTGTAAAGGGAAAAATAATCACAGATTTTTCTTTTTTATTTTTTAAAAAAAGGTACTTATCTTCTTACCAATGCAATAGGCTCTCTAAAGTGTTTTTTGATATTCCTAATCATAAACTGCCCTAAAAAAGTACTATGTTCCCCCCTTATTCAGTGGCATGATGTGATTTGGAAGTACGTTGGCTGTCGTGTCTAAAGCCACACTCCCTAAATCAGGATGACCTTGTATTTAATTTTTAGGCCACCCTTTCACACATTATACTCAGTAGCAACAACTTTGAGCTGTTTACAATGTATCTCATAGTTTCAAAATCTTATCTAATAAAAGTAAGGATATCACTACATACTAAATCATCAAAGCTTTTGCAAATACAAGCTGAACATCTTTCTAAGAAGTGTTTCCATTTGTTCCAAAACTTTCACTCTGATTCCTAGTAGCATTATCACTGTGATGCTTTTATTACACTTCTAGAAGTCAAGGGTTAGGAATTGCTGTGAAAACTATGCAACATAAATTCCTGAAGTGTACTGGCAGCCCACAACCACATCAAACCAGTCTAAAAATAAGTCAGTTTGCTCTGGTTCAGAAACCAAAGTACCAACCATATCTCCTTGAAACACAGTTTAAAAATAAGTCATCATGCTTTGGTTCAGAAAGTAAAGTACCAATACCAGCTCCTTGAAATAATCTTCCTTTCACTGTTAACAAACAAGCCAGAATAATTATCTGTCAAAGAAAGAAAACTTGGAAGGAAGCACAAACCACTGGTCTTTCTTGCAGTAGAAAGTTATGAGCTTCAAGGTATATTTGGAAATCAAATATCAGTGATGCCTCTGACAAGATTTTCAGCCTGTGTTCATTTCATCACACAGTCAGCTTGTGTCTGTAGGCTATGTATAAATCTCAGTCTTAAGAGACCACAAAACCCATTTTGGCAACCAAATGAACAGGTTTGTACCAGTACTCTCCATTATTCACACAAGCTAGAGAAAACCCTCCAACTTTTCTTATCACTGCTTTCCATCATAACATTTAGAGAAGAAGTCCAAGACACTGGAAACTGCCAGCCCTGCTGGCATTTCTTTATAACACCTTCCTTATTATTGGAAAGTGTGGAACACGGGTTTCTTCTGACCTGGTACACACATACCCAACACCCTTGCCAAAACTGCCGACTCCTTTCTTGTACTAGTAGAGCAGAACACATCTGCAGGGAGATTAAACTATATCCTATTCTGGCTTTTACCTTTCCAAGCCCTTTTCTCCTTGGTGGAGTTCCATTGATCTAACAAGACTGCACCATTGTTTAAGCACCAAACAACATCTAACCCTTACTGATTCTATCACAAACCAGCATCTGAGAATGGAGAGGAGAGTATCTGCAACCCGGCAATCCTTTCTTATTGGGTCAGACTATTAGGAAAAAAAGAAAAGTGGAATTTTATGCTAAAAGGATACATTTGAACCAGAATAAATAGGGACACCCAAACAAAATGTACTTTTTACCTTAAGTTTTCGGGTTGTTTTTCTGAATGCTATATTTATAAAAAGACATGGTTCCACTACTGCTAGAATATTCATTGATCAGTCCACAGTTTTCCACAAGCCTGTGAGATAGAAAAAACACACATCTCAGGAAACAAGAACATGTAATTCTGTCGGTTGGAACACGTGAAAGCATACTTGGTTTTCCCTGTCCTTCTGCACAAGAAAGAACTCCCCAAAGAGGAGTCAAGAGCTCAGCAACTCTTGGAAGCCTCAATGAGACTGGAAACCAATGGGAAGACTTTGGCTTCCTCAGAAAGTCTTGTAGGGTGAGGAGGAGCAAGGAGACAGAATCAACTGGGATGTCAAAGAGCCAGAAGTTAATGCTTTAGCATTTATTATATTTCATTAACAGGCAGTTTAATATTTATGGAGCAGAAGCTATACTGAATTCTGTTCCTGGGAAGAAGCCACATAGTGTCAGGATATTTATGACCTGCAGATAGCTCTGGTGGAAAGCGGTGGTGGAGGCCCTTCTCATGTGCACCCAGAAGGAGCAGAGCCCCTGAAGTGTTCCACACACTCCAGCTGGGGCTGCCAAGGGCAGAATTCACTCTTCTTATTTCCTCATGGCCATATCATCCACATGACGCAGTAAACCAAAAAAGGGGGCAGAAGAAGGGGGCTGCTTCCAGAAGAATTGTTTGAACACATCCTGAAGCATATCCTAAAGTCCATTTTGATATACTCCACTTTAGAGATGCAGTCACACCACTGCTATGAGGATCACTCAGTAACTACTCAACTGCAGGACTACCGTGCAGAGCATGTGAGATGCTGCCAGGCTGTTCAATGACAAAGGAGCATCCCAAACTTTCACAGCACATCCAGTATATTTCATCTGGACAGATGAAATGACAGACCACCTGGGGCTTCTTTTCTACTGCTCTCAAAGTGTTAAAAAACTAAAGGCCTTGCTTCCATAATATTAATTACATTGGTTTGTATTAAAACAATAAAAGAAGTCTCACTTGCATTTTATGTTCTTTCAGTCTTAACATGTTTTAGTTAAGGAAAGAAGGCAACATTACTGAACTCAGTAACTGCAATTTCTGTGCAAACAAAGGAAAAAACAATCTCAACTTGGACTTCTCAAAAAACTTCTAGGACTTCTAAAGCAGCTTTATTTTTCATGTGAGGGAACTGAGGCATAAGATGACAGTCAAGTATCAGAAAGGTGCATAGAGTAGACTATGATTTTCCTTGCATCTTGTGTCAAGCTCCACATTGTCCAGTGACTGACCCAAAGCATTTGAAACCACATAAGATATTCTAATCTAAATAGTGTCTCTCAGCTTTTATCTCCTTGCCATCATTAGGTCTAAAACAAAGCTCCATTTTTAAGTATTTAGACTCTCTGCAGAGAAAAAAAAAGAACAGAGCTGAAAGAGTTAAAGAGTTTATTGTGCTTTTACACATTTTGAGAGATCATCTTTCAACAATGGCAGTAAAATCAGCATGTAGTTTGAATTTTCTATGGTTGAACCTTGAACGTGAATCATTATATTACAATGTACTTATTGAATTCAACAGGAAGAGGATTAAGCCCAGAAAATCAGGTTAGGAATCTGAAACTGGACTGAGGAAAATGGAATTTTTCTGGTACTAAAACCCTCTTATGTTATGTAAAATACATTAGAATTTTAAATATGAGATTTGTCCATTTGGAAAATACTCTTAACATCTTGAAATCCAACAGAGATGTGACAAGGTCAGTGAACTGAAAATATGATTAGTAACCAGTGATTTGCATAAAAAAATGTGTTACTACATATATTATACAGTAATATCTGATTTTACCTAATTGCACAAACAGACATATATAAAATGAAAGGTGTTTTAATGGAATATTCAACAAGTATAAAGAGAAAACATCCGTGACCAGTGAGTGCTCTTTGTTGGCCAACAGTACCACATTTCCATTGTGTGCATAATACATAATACACACACAGTATATATACTCTTCATCTGCAAACGGAACATCAAATAAGTGAAACCATTTTCACTTTCCCCTTTATTGGAAGTACCAGGTTAACTTAGCCATGGGTACTGGCACTTGCTCCGGCTCCTCTCTCCCACCACTTGCTGTAGAGCAAGTAACACATTTCAGTTGCACATCCATTGATCCTACGTGCATTATTATTATTATTATTAGTAGTAGTAGTTAGAGCTGGTGGCAGCATGCTCCAAATAATTTACCCAGAATTCTTCCTTGTAAAAAACCCTGATTTTGTAAGTTTAAAGTTTTGACAAGAAAATAACTTTGACCGATGCTTTCTGTAATGGACACATTCCTCCATTTGCAGGGTGTGCTGTTGAAGGTCTCAGCTGAAACAGTTGTCTCTATAAGCAAAGGATATATATAAATATATACGCCCTTGGAGTCATCTGCCTGGGAGTTTCAAGTACTTTCAGGCTTTGGAACAGAAACATGGCAAGCACCAGACTGAGCACAAAGATGATCCCTTTAGCCTGTAAAAAATTCACCTAGTTTGCCCAGATTTAGTTGGTTCCCCACACACTGGATTTAGGTGATACCATCTCAGCCACTCCACCATTCTCTACCTCACACAAGCCAGCTGGACCGTGAAGAAAACAAAACACCTGATAGAAAGAAGAAGGAGAAAGGCATGTTTGGAGCAGGCAGAAGGAGAAAGCAGACAGGCTGCTCTGATTATTGGGGGCTTTTTCATCACCATCTGTATTGCCACAGATTTCAGACAACCCACAAGGGAGATTAAATAAAAAAAATACATATATATCCTTTTCTACACATACGTGTGATGCCCCAACGTGCCACTCTGCCTTGTCTGTGCTTTTCTAACCCCTGCAGTCCAGCCACCTGGGGACTTAGCACGTGGCTTGAAAAGTCCCACTGCTTGCAGCAAAAAATACTGGGAAGTGGTTTGAATGCTGGCACAGGCTAACACCCTGGCAGTCCCCAGGCACATTTGATTCAAATGGTTTAGAGGATATTTTGCCCAAATTCCACATCCAACAAACATGTCTTAAAATGCTCTGGATATGGATTTTCTTACACAGAGAAAAGCAGTATCTTATTTTCAAGAGTATGCTGCAAACATCTTCAACTACTTTGAACTTCAAATGACCTGGTAACAAAACCAGACTGTAAGCAATGAGCAAGTCAGATGCTTCAGTGAGTAAGCACATAACTCATTGAAATTTCCAACTTATTACAAATACTTAAATCAGAACTAGCTGTGTCAAAGAAAGGAATTAATTTATTAAATTTTAGCCAAAGGCCAGGGATGCGGGTAACACAGGGGTGCAATTCAGTCCTGTGATTCCATCTCAATTTTATTTGAAGCAGTTTGGTGCAAACATAAAAGGCTGATAAGAATATTTCGGACTGTGCAAGATAGTTTGAACTAGAATATGGAAGTATCATAAGTGACAAAGCTTTCATCGAGGCAAATTGAAAACCACAGTAAGGATGGGAAATTAAGCCAAATTCACAATCACAAGTTCTCTCCCCCTCTCCACCCACACCACCTCCACGCTGGTGCTGTTTGTTACCATCAGTGATTTGGTCTACCCTTAATGCATCACAGCCTTTTCTTTGTCACCCTCATGTCTTGCATCCAGCTAATTGGCTCTCTACCAGCCCTCATAAATTGTAGAAACAATTCTGTTCATTTCCACTCAAGTAGCACTTCACTCAAGATACAGATCAAGAGATATAGACCTATGGGATGCATATTGCCTTAGAAAGCACACAATGAGGGATGCTTCAAGCCCAGAGAAAGCAATACTACTGGAGCACTTCAAGTCACAAGACAGAAAAAGAGATTCTCTTAAGTTGCAAATCTTTTTCATAGATCAGATTGCACTAAGTTGGCACAGATGGCATGAAGTTGTTCAAGGTAAATTGCAGTCTAATGTAAATCTGGACAAATACTTCTGATTTTGATCTTTCCATTACTAATGGAGTTAATTGCATAGTCACTTGGGAATAAGCCCTTTGCACTGAATTCAAAGGTAAAAAAATGCCTTCTAGAAATAAGGAAGGACTTCCACTAACCAAGTAACCACTTCTACCAAGTAACTTTCTAAGTCTTTTCAAAGTCAAATTAACTACATAACCAATACAACAACAATTTTCTTTGGATTTTGGCTCTCCAAGCATAACATGACATGTTTTCAAAGCCCTAAGGCACCACGTCTTTCTTGAGATCTGACACAGGGTAGTGCTGGAGGAACATCAGAGGAGGCAAAAGTCATGAACACCCAAGCATCCAGCAGCTCTGTGGTAGCTCCAATGTGGCTAAAACGGGGCAGGTAAATAGATGTGCACCAAGAGTGTTGACACCTGGCTTACGACACTAATTGTCAAAACGAAGCTTTGCATAGAATACTCAAGCTCCACAAAGGTTACACAAGGGCTTCTAGTCTTTGAGCTCAACTAGCATGCACTACCTACCAGCAGCGTGGCTTCAACTCAAGGTAAAAGAAGGCAATGTTGGAGTTTGCCACCAATTATTCAGTTATGCATGAAGTGGAGTATCTGAAAAACGTTGCTGCATTCTGAATACATACTGCTCTTATTTGATATTAATGTATAAGCATCAAACTATTTTGTTTTAAAAGCCATGCTAAATTTATGAATGAAACTGTGCAAGAGGAATTTAATAAGAGATCCATAGCAAGTGTTCAGTGGTCTGGATGTTGCCTGCCACCAGGGTAGCATGAAATCATTCGATAATTATACCGTGGAAGTGCAGGATTAGCATACCATAAAAATATAGGGCTGCATTATTTGTATTTATATAACAGATGGATGTTTAAAAAGGTTGTGCATTTTTAATGAATGCAACGTCACACCAGTGTTGACAGAAGATTTAGAAGTGCTACAATATGGTCAAATCTAATGCCTAAATTCTTCCTTCCCTTCCCCCCTCTCCTCTGGTCATGGGGCCAAGAAACAAATGTGCAATACTGTTAAGAATTTCATTCCAGAAATCAGCTTAAGCACAGTATTTATAGGGCATTAGATTATATATTCTTTCATTTCATGTCCATTGTAGGTAATTACAAGACTCCCATTACTAGAGCTACCTGAAGGCCCAATACTCCTTCTTTAACCCCACCACACATGGATGCAACTAAAAATTATGGTAGAGTGTTAAAACTACATTTTTCAAGAAGAGCAATATTTGCAAAATTTTCCATTAAATACAAGTTTGTAGGATATTTCTTCTTATTTAAAAAAATACAGGTTAGAAACCTGGTAATGATCAGTTCTGAATACTTTAACATCACAGAAATCACATCCCTGGATTATTTGTTTTCTACAGCTCTTTATTTTGGTAGCAGCCCAAAGCTTCACAGCAAAGCTATGCCAGAGAGTGAACTTTGTGGTCCCATACAGTCGCTACATCCCAGTCGTAGCCTAGAGACAAGGCTCAGACTGCAGCCCTGAGAAAGCACAGACACATCCAGATCAGAAACAATTCACAGAGCCAGACATTTCATCGAAAATCCTGCAGGCATTTGCTAGAGAAACCAGCAGCAGTCTTCAAACCCTGCATTTTTGGCTTACTCTGACCCTATTCTGGCATCACCAGCAAAACACACAGGCAGTGGGGACTGGATACAAGTGGCAAACCTATATTAATACTACACCAAGGACTGCACTCAAGCCCATTGCTATCAGTATAACCACAGGATGTATCAGTTCTCCACCATTATCAAGGGAGGGCTTTTTTGCCTCCTCTCTCTCTAATGCTGAAACTCACAATAGGTCCCTCAGGTTCTGATTCCCATTTTCTCCTGTGTAACAACTTCTTGAGAATTAGACTTGCCAGTTCAATTTGAAGAGAAAAACTTCTAAATATTTTCCTCAAAAATCTCATCCCTCTTCTTTCTCCTCCTCTTGCAGAGGGGAAGAGAAAAGGATGAGGGTCAGAATCTAAAATACTGATAAGCCAACAAAACATCTGAAAATGAGAAGGTTGCCAGAAAACCATTCTTAACATTTTAGAGATTTTAAACAAAAGTGGTGGGAGGGTTCCACTTAAAGGTATCCCAAGTAGATTCTCAAAAGTTTTCATATGGAACATTCAGATTTCTAGAAAAACTTATAGGCAGGAGTGCGATATGGACTTGTCCTCCTTTCTCCACAGGGTTGGTCCTGCCCTGGGAGGTACTACTGCAACCCTCTGAGACTAGCAGTAGAAAAATGCTTTTAAACATTCATTTAAACAGCACTTTCAGGTATATTACTGGAAGAGGCCAAGGAGATTTCCAAGTGTAGAGCCTGAAACAAGTGCAGGTGAGGGGAAGCTGTTTACCAAACTGAGCATAAAAATTGCATCAGTAAAATCTACTTCCAACAGGTTCTAGCTGCCTGCACACAGTATGGCCTTAAAGTGGGTTGTGGTGAACCTAAGCATAAAAATAAATGGTACTGATAGCCAGGGCCTACTTCTCTTCCACAAACTGACACCCACCTAACTGTGAAGCCATGTGTTCCTTCACAGTATTCAGCTGGCCTGTGAAATTAATTGTGAGCAAACACCATTGAAAGTTCTTTTATAATTCATAAGAGATGAGAGACTTCATTATTAGTGTTGAACAGCCTGTCAGTATATTTTCCTAAAAATGCAAGTTTCACATGCAAAATTCTAAACCACATTTTTCATTCCAAAACCACTAATCTAAAACTTCCCCTTTCTTGCAGTTTCCTCAGGAAATGTAAGAGCAAATAATTAGTGATGCTTCTGTTTTACTGTCAAAGGATACCAGTCTAAAGACAGCCAAGCGTATTAGGCACCCTGATGCCTTCATCTCAAAAGATCCTTCTCTGCTTTTTCCCCTACTTAGTAAAATAAAACATCAACATGGGACTCAGTAGGGAATTTGGTCCTGAAATACAGTTGAGGGATTAAGAACAGCCATCAAGAACAGTCAGGTTCTCAACATAAGGTGTAACTATAGCTACTCTGCCTTTCATTTTTCATGCTTAAGATCAGACTCCTCACTTGTTAATCAAAAATAAAATTTATTGAAGCACTCTGCTATATTTTTTTTCTTTCCAGACTTATATTACACAAGGCACATACAAGGCACATATTGGACAAAACTCACATATTCAATTTATGAATAAACATCAGTCTTCAGAAAAATCAAATACTAAATCCTATGTTTCTTTCAAGTACATAACTGAGTTTAGAATCTTCTCCTGGGCAATTTTACCAAAAAATAAAACAGTAAGAAGAGGCTTCTCTGCTGCCTTGAACTCTGCTCCAGACACTCTAAAGAGCTAAAGGACCAAGATATTTCATAGGTGGGTTTCATAACTTTCTGAAGAATCACATTACCTTAAAGATCTTGGAAGCCAAAAACTTAGAAAGCAAGATCACAAATCACCTGCAAGACTCAAGCCAACACCTACACTCACCTTATAGATCTCTTCCAGTTAATATAATACTTTGTCATGGCAATAAATGTATCGTACCTTCCCAAATTCAGCTGCATTTTTCCATCTTGAAGATTTGGTTGATGACAACATCTTTCTTCAGCTCTAAAGATACAGGGATAGTTTAGATACAGCTGTCATATGAAATGAGAAGACATACAGGAAAAACCATACAAGACAAATTACATTACCTTCAGCTTCATGCAAATCAAATACTATCATTCATCACCTCATATGAGGAGGTCAAATAAGATATGCCATATACACTGTCAGAGTGGTTTACTTTTGAATCTTTTGAGATATCTTTAATCATTAAGGGTGAATATCATTCCCACTAATTTTAACAACCTAAACACGAGGTGCCTAAACACGTCTTGCCATCCAGGTTCTCTCTATAGTGAAAAGGAAAGTTAATACATCTGGAGGATGATTCATCACCTCAATCTTATTTTAGGATGGGGTCATGGTTTAACCCCATCTGACAATTAAGTACCACACAGCCACTCTCTCACCCCCCCCAAGTGGGATGAGGAATCAGAAGAGTAAAAGTAGAAGAACTCATGGGTTGAGACAAAGACAGTCTAATAGGTAAAGCAAAATCCATGCATGCAAGTAAAGCAAAATAAAGAATGCATTCACTACTTCCCATTAGAAGACAGGTGTTCAGTGAGCTCTAGGAGAGCAGGGCTGCATTATGCGTAATGGTTACATGGAAAGACAAATGCCATCACTCAATGTCCCGCCCTGGCTTCTTCTTCCACCAGCTTTATAAGCTGAGTGTGACATCATATGGTGTGGAATATCCCTTTGGTCAGTTGGGGTCAGATGTCCCAGCTGTGTCCCCTCCTAACTTTTTGTGCACCCCCAGCCTCCTTGCTGGTGGAGTGGTGTGAGAAGCAGAAAAGGCCTCAACTTGCCAAGCAATAACTAAAACATCCCTGTATTATCAACATTGTTTTCAGCACAAATCCAAAACATAACTCCATACTAGCTACTAAGAAAATAACTCTATCCCAGCCCAAATCAGCACAGATGGGATGGGCCAATCTCTGGATGCACCTCTCTTTCTTCAATGATGGATGGAGCCCGGACACCTGAGTTAATTCAGATATCTATGTTATAAACAGCTAACATGAGCCAATATGATCAAAGCTTTAGTCAAAACTACACACAGAAAACAGACCTGAGGGGATGGCTGTCTGTCAGGTACTATTTCTGAAGAGGTTAGGTATCTTCATCACACCGAGAGGGGATTTTTCAAAAAAAACCAAAACATCTGCATAGCAGCTGTGACCTCATTTTAATTATTCATGGATAGTCACTTGCACTAGGGGGAAAGATGATGGTGTGGGCAAAGGTAAGCATGAGGATGAAATTTTTTGAATTATTTTGGTCTGACTCCATGGACTGCATATTTGAGGGTTTGTCTAAGGAGATGTAAGTTATTTAACTTGTGACAAACAGTTCACATTAAACTGCAAACCAACAGATGCCAGTATTTGAGATTAACTTACCAAACCACCAGGCAGCACTATCACTAATTAGAGAAAGCATTACTCTAGAGGCCATTATCCTGAGACTAGATCAGGTACTAATAACCCAGACAGTGAGAGTTTAGATAGCACAACTGATATCATTATATTTCTTTTTAAAGGCCTTTCTTAATGGCCAAAATTTATCATACTCAAGGCTCCAGCTGCTGAATCACTTATACTTTCCTGTGAATCATGTCTGGGTAAGCACGTTTGAGGTAATATAAGTAAAGTGGTTTTTAAAGGAGTAACAATGAACAATCACCACCATAACAAACAAGCAATGTTTCCATATTCAAATCACTAAATATTTTATTTAAAAGCAGAAAATAATCAAGCATTGGGAAGATTTTAAATCCGAGTTTTAAGATGCCTATGTTGTTTCTGTACCGCCTTTAAGAATCACTTTTGTGGAGAAACTCCACATACGCAAACACACGAGGAGACCATGGCCCTCGGGGATAAAGTTTTGAAACTTGTAATAAAATGTAACAGACTTCAGATTCAAGAAGTTCAGGGTTTCATTCCCACAGCATTTTCATTCACATTAAACAGAAATTGTTACTTACTGTGATGTGAGAGATCAAGAAGAATAGAAAATTATTCCTGCCCACTTTTGTCATATACTTATTTTCTCCTCCCCAAGTACTCAGTGTCTCATCTACCTTCTGAACATAATTTTTCCAAATTTAGATTTGATTTGTTTTATTTAGGACAAACAACTTCACAACACACCCAGTTCTGAAGAGCAACAGCCACAAGATATCTACCAGAAGAGCACCAAGAACATTCGTTTGGAGGAATAGCCTGAGCACCATTTTTTAGTTCCATCTACATTAATCAGCCTCTAGAATCCCACTTCTGCTGATGGCCTTGAAGCCAATGAAGGACAGGAAAACTAAAGGACATTAGTAGCTGTGTTTTCCCTAGCAATCACCACAGTTTCAGATCTACAGAAAAGAGTCAGGTCTACTTTCCAGACAAGAGCTACATCTCCCAGGAAGCCTGAAGAACAATTCAATACAGTTGTATATGCACAAAAGCTTCCAACACCAGCAGCATTTTTATTTATATATTTTCTGCTTTCACCACCTGGAGTCAGCTTTTACAGAACAAAAGTTTACTTTTTCAAATCTTTCTTACAGCCACACAGAGAGAGGCAAATAAGAAAGAATAAAGACATCTGCCAGAGTCTCTAGGGCTACACATCTCCTGTCCCTCATTTTAGAGCCCATAGACCCCACATTAACAGGCCCACCCTCTTTTCTAAAATAAGGAGCAAGCTCAGGAAAACAGCAGTCACTACACACTCGCACTACTCCCTCTGTGCTGCCTTTTTTCACAGACAGACAGCTCAGCAGCCCAACCACACTTCTACCCCCAGAAACAGGCTTCAGCTGCTGAAAATTGGCTTTTTAACTGGAGGGAGAAGAGGAGGTCTGTCCTTAAGGCCATCAGGCTTCAGGTGCATGGGAGTAGCACAAGTGTTTTCTCCTGCTCTGTCTCTATGTTTTTGAGAGAGCAAAGTCTCTCTGCTGAGACATTCTTGCCTGTTGCTGCCCCAGCAGTCATCAGCTGAGGTGGCGCTCCAAAACATTACCCAGTATCTGTGAGACAGACAGCTTTTTTGTTTCTCTAGGGCTTCTAAAACCACATTTTCTTCCACACCCCTCTCCCCTTCCACTCCCCCCACCCCAGCCTTTAGGTCCCTAGAAAATACTGGTTTTTAACAAAATATTGCAAGACTTCTTGGTTGAAATCACTGAAGGATCCAGTCACAGTTTGTCTCTGACCTGTGCACAGTGCACAGCTGCAACAGGAACAACCATTAACACCAGAGCACGTCATAGTAGCAACGCTTTTAGAAAGCAACTTTCCCTCCAGCAACTTGTTTTGTGTGTTGAACGCAGGATTTTGCATGAGAACTTATATATAAAAACTCCAGTATTTCATTGGCTCCAAGTGCACATGACTTTAAAGGTAACAAATAAAATTGTCATTGTAAAAGGTATGCATTCTAAGGACCATAGCTTTAGTACTCTATACCCTTTTCATTACACCTATATAATCAAGCAAAATGACAACTTCTCAGTGAAAAAAGTAAAGTTATATTAGGACTCAGATATTGCTACAATCCAAGTGTCTCCTGCGTGGGAGGGCCAGATGAAACCCACAGCTTGTTGAGGTCTCTTTGGTTTCCAGAGACATGGAAGTACAATAAGGCCAAACCTTTTTCCAGCTGAGCCACTTTGGGCAAACACTGGGTAAGGTAAATACACGATAATGGCCCGGGTTGCTTTCAACTAACCATAGGCTAAGCATTCATGAAGGAACTTAACAGAGGCAGGGATAAAAGTAGCTTCTCCTGCCAAGTCATTTGGATCTGTCCCTTTGTTTCTCTTAGCATAAGCCTAATGTTTACAAAATCACAAGTAGAGACTTTATTGTTTTACTCCTGAAGTAGAAGCAGCAGCAGTGTTTGATTACAGTTACTGGATACGCTACAGTCTGCTTTCTGCTCTCACTGCCAGTATTAGCTTTTTCTTCAATCAAGAGTTGAAAGTTTGTATCTTGAATGGTTTTCAGAGTAGCTGCCTTGTGCTGCTGGAAGTAATGAGCTGTGCCACTAGCTCAAGTGGCAGGAGGAGGGACCACAATGGAGCCAAGGGAAGCATGGCCTAATTGCTGGTCTAATTCTGTCCCTTATGGTGGCAGTCGGAACTTTGCAGCAAATATACCATCTTGCTCAAGAGAGAAGAAACAGCTCTTTTTATTAATTTCTACCTTCCAGGATGGCATCTGCCAGCTAGTACCAAAGGAGGCCGAACTTCACCTTTGCAAATGCCAAAGCTTGAATTTTAGGCACTTGGGTTCAAGGACTGAGCTCTGCTTCATGTCTTGTAAACAGTAGGGTTTTTTCTGCTCCTCAGTCCACAGTTTTCCAAAGAATGCACTCCTCCCAAACTCTGTCCTTTCTCACTATTTAACAGATGTTTTTGAAGAAGGAACATGTCTTACCTAAGACATGTAGTAGGGACTGCACATTATCATAGTTAGATCTTAATGACTTCTCTGACCCTAAGTACTGAAGGGTAATCATCACTACACAACAACTGTATTATAGCAAAGTGCCTACACTCAAAACACACTGTTCATTGCAATCAGTCCTGAGGGGAATTTTAGGAAAAAAACTACGGAAAGGAAATATGCAGAAACTTGCCTTTCTTTTTTCCCATTTTTCCAGAACAGCTTATCAGACACTAAGTGGTGTTGTTATATTTTCATGAGCAAGAGTTTCCCAATTTTTGTTTTGAATAAAATGACATAGTGAATTTTGCATTTCTGAGGATGACAGTGAACTGTGATGGAATCAGAAAAAGATGTCCATTTCAAAAACCCATATGCAGGTCTTACTTGCATGATAGTAAGATGCTTTAACAATGATAACAAAATTAATTATAACAAAATAAGACTTCCTGTTGTTTATTAGATATTGTATGAACGAAATGTACAGTATACAAAATTAATATAAAAAACGTTCACAATTGATTTTAACAACACATTTTTCTTTGGATTAACTGCAGACAAGCAGCTTTATAAGAAGCTATGCTGAGGCCTATTTTCGATTACAGGATTCTCAAGCATATCCCTATCTGCTCTAAAATTTTAATCTACAAAATGAAAGCTACTGAATTTCTGCTGAATCTTGGTGGCATTTCTTGGAAAAGAATAGAACTGCAAAATCAGCTTAGAGGAGAAAAAATAGTTCATTACATCAAAATATTAATTGTTCAAGTCATAAGCAAAACTGCTTTTGAAATTTCAAACCTTACAATTGTACATTTTCAATGTCAAACATCTGCCATAAGAAGTCACATTCTACTATACTGATGACAAAGATTTTCAACTTTGTTTTTCTTTTAGACAGATAGATAATCCTGGTTTTCTTTTTCCTAAAGCATTTTCACATCTTTAAAATTAGTGTTAAACAAAGTTCATTCTCCTAAAGGAATAGTTTAAGTATGGTACATTTCATAAGCCGAATATTTTCATGTAAGATACATCAATATAAAGGAACATAAAATGTTTTTCATTTGTTTAATCTGTGTATTTTCAGTTTAAGTCATTCTGTTTAGCACAAAGAGAAAATATCCACCAAGGGCTAATCCAAATAACCTAAAACTGGTCTATCTGTTCCATACATTACACGTTTGCCATAATGCATTTTACTACAATATAAAATAACCAGGATAATTGAAAATATTACCAGACAATGCTATGCACAGTTATCAGTATTGACAATGCTTCCTCGATTTAATAAAAAAAATCTTTAATTGAATTTCTCATAGATACCCTACTTTGCAACAGGACTATGATTTAAACTGAAAATTCCTCTCACGTTGTCCAAACAATTTTTCTTAGTAGGCACTGAATGTATTTGCACAACTGCAGTGCATTCAAAATAGTGAACTGCTGCCAGATAAGCTGGTTAATGATTTAGAACAGGAATGGCTGCCTGACAAAGAGTAGGCCATCCTTCCAGAACAAAATAGATGGTGTTCTTTCTCTTGTACCACCTCTAATGTAAATCACTTCACCCTTTAAGTTGGCACATATTACAAGAACTCTTAAAACAATCCCTGTGAATGAACATGGAGAGAAAACACAATACTAATGATGCAAACCCATTTTTCAGAAATTTAGAAGAGTCAAAAAAAATTTTTATTCTTTTATCTTTTAGCATTAAACTGGTAAACTTTGGTGAATTGAGCATTGTATTTGTAATAGATAACTATTCAAATTATCTTGTGCTGGGAACAGCTGGGCTTGCTGTTTTCTTTGCTTTTATTTTAAGACCATTGGCAAGAACAATCTGTAGGCTCTTGGACTGAATAGCTGACCCAGGTTGAATTACTGGTGCAATACAATTGCACAGTTCGCCTCTGTAGTCCAAGCTCCCTGCAGCATTTGCAGAATCTTGCATATGTGTTGATGTTGTAATTGTAAATGCTTGCAGAGGGGCACTTTCCATCACATGAAACAATGTTCACCTGGTAACAAACATGAATAATCAACACATTGAAGAAGGTAGGAATTGAAGTTAGGAGTTCTCTAAGAAATTCCAAAGACATTAGGTACCCAAATACAACAGCAAAGCAATGAAAAATTTGGAGGTATATTCTCAAGCACCTTATGAAATCCTATGTCTAAGTAATAAACTCTGAAGTACGTTGCCCAGATAGGTCTCAATTTTTATCTTACAGAGATTAATGATGACTTTCCTGTCAATCTCAGTAACAGGAGATTTTTGCTATTAACAGACAAAAAACCAATTTCAGTTTTGAATTTTTAAAGTATTCATAAAAACCTTGGCTTGAATGTAGAACCAAATGTTCTGTGTACAGGTCCCTACAGTATTCATTTCAGTCATACACTGATGCAGTGTTGCTATACTGGTCTCTGTAAGGAGGAATATAACAAATCAATGCTTTGGAAAGCCAAGGAGAATTATTACTAATTAGACCAAAGCTGTAATACAGACTGTAACAGAAAGTCATGGAAACTCATAATTTTTTCAAGTTTAATAGTCAGGATTTGCATTTCTGTTCAATGAGACACTGAAACTAAATTTTCTGGCTGCCTAACAGTTTACTCTACAAAACATACTCTCAGAGTCATTTTAGATGCTACAGCTGTTTCCCCACACTCTTTTACTGAAGCTATTCCAATCCTTTTACACATCTCACACCAGACATTTGTTTGCACCCTTGCCACTGCTCACACTGCCTTACTGCCCAGGAGGACATTGTTGTTGTCCTCCTACAATAAATCCGCGGATAGTGTCTCTGTATTCTTATACATTTCCCAGTATGCTCATGCTGCTCTCTAAAAAAAAAACCCTTGAGGACCCAACATTTCTATCTTCATGAAGGTGGCATTTAAATACTCTCCCTGAAGAGATAGTAGATTAAACACATCTGCAGCCATTTTAACTGCAGTATATCAAGATTCAGTTATATGAAAGTTAATTTCCATATAATAATTGCATTATAGGGTGAACTGAGACCTTGGATTTGCACTAAACTAACATGTGCCTAAATGCATACAAAAACAGAAGTCACATCCTGTTTTTTCATATTAATTGAGAAGATGATTGCTGAAAACGTAGGGAAACATTAAACCAGTTCTACGAAACACAGAAGCCTCTGTCTGTGTGAGAGAAAGATGCAGACAAAAGCCCTGTGGAATTTGTGTTCCCTTACTTCATTCTTTTTATGTCTTTTACTTTTTCCCTTCTATTAAAATAAACGGTGGTAGTTATTTACTTACTGGGGTGTTACTCCTGCAGTCATTCTTGCGGATAGTCATCCTAACAGTCACCTTTTTACAGAATTTTCCATCTTCCTTACCTGCAAAATGGGCATTGATTGAAAAATATCAGCTCAAAAATCTGAACATTTCAGAGACAAGAAAATTCCTGAATGTTTTACAGGGTCAAGTGACACAAAGATAAAATACCCAATACATCACTACACATGCAAAACTTTGGCAAAGTGACATTAGCTATGCATTGTATCACTTTTAAAACTACTCTATTTCATTCATTAAAGTATCTGCCTCTCTGTATCTCCAACAACAATTATGAAAGGTTCATTCTTCACTCAGAAGCCTTTTAAGAGTAAGGCCCCCGTCTTTCAAAAAATTTGTAAAATTGATCGACGATTCCTGTGAGAAGGCTTATTAATAATGCATAAATGCATTTTCTAAGAAATAACTGTAACAAACTTTAATAGCACCAATTGCATTCCAGTGGTATAAACAAAGTTTAAAATGAACATTTAACAGCAAAATCGGATGGAGAACAGGCTTCGAGGAGTCTTATATTTCTATCTGTTTTTTACTAAATAAGAAAAAGAACACTAGTGAACAAAATTTTTATTTTCATTTGCATTAGCATCGTTCCCACATTTTTCTCACAGAATTATTTACAAAGTATATAGATGAAATAAAATAGATATCAGGAAATGAAACGAGGAGTTAAGGTTAATTTAAGAAGAGAATCCTGAACATTTGAAGAAAAGTGAAGGAGTTCAGTATAAAGTTCAGTTGTTAGAGATGAAAAAGCAAGTATCTTCTTGTGACGATCCTCTCTATGCTGAAGAAATCACATCACATTGCAGATCTGTAAAAGAAATGAATAATCCATTCCATTATAGCAGCTTCCATAGCTTCACAGCAGATTTTACATACCATAATGCAGTCCCACATGACTCTCCACTTACAGAGCTACATCTATTTTCGGCCAAAAAAATCCAAAGATGTTGACCAAAGGTGAATAATGTTAGCTCCAGAAAAACAAGGGTTATGAAAGACTCATTGCTTTGACTAACACCTGATACTGGACTGTGACAGAGGTTTATTATATCTTGATGTGCAATGTCCAGTTCTCTCCTCTAATTGCTGTCAAACAAGGTTATACTGCTTCTCAAAGAGAAGCACTTTCTGTGGGTTTTGTTGTTGTTTTGCTTTTTTTTTTTTAAAAAAAAAAAGCCTACTACTGTTTCCGGACATAGCTGGAGTTTCTGGAATGTGAAAGAAAGGTCAGTAAAGGATCTTCTCAGAAGCAAATAAAAATCTACAATCAGAAATGGTTGGCTACTGCTTGAACATAATTGAATCATATATGCTTCAAGTAAACTGAGAAATGAAGAAAAAATAATTTTTGAAAATAAAAAACTCACCATTACTTCATATTTCTTATAGTCCTATTCAAGTCCTTTCTTCTTTCATACTATACACGGTGTGTAGGATGGAGAATTCAGCGCAGCTGTGGCTATGACTTCATCCAGGCTATCGTCAAGGTACATCATATCCCAAAGAAATAAATGTACAATGTGTTTCCATGTATGTACTTTAATGTCTAGTGATTTTAATGAGATCTACAGTGCAATGTACTTTTCCATGAAGAACCTTACAAAACATGTGAGACTCTCATATGTGTTGTGTTATAATAAGATTCTTTTTCACAGTCTGTATGGTTGAAAAACCTTGCTTGGTTTTGGGGTTGACTCACAACACCTTTGTCATTTAAAGTGATGTCAATATGAAAGTAAAATAGATTTCATTTTAGTACTCCTAAAGTCATGAGTGTAATTTAATGAAAGATGTACAAAATTATAGGCAACATCATTTCTTTTTACAGAAATAGAGATGTTTCCCCCAAAATATTGTCGTGCCTCCCTATGAGGCACTTTAACAACAGAGCTTCTATAGCGATGTAAACAACACAGAGTATGCAAACAAATGCGGTCAAAAACACATTCTCTTGAAAGTGTTCCGTTTCATAGATAATAAAATAAAAGATGCCCTATTTTAATATAAGATGGCCCCCAACAACAGCAATCAGTTTCTACAAGTGCTCCTAAGAAGCAAAGGAAGGTAATAGGCCCAGAAACAAATGAAAAAGTGATAAAGCAAGATGAGGAAGTAAAAAACATTACTGAAACTGGCTGTGATCGAGGTTTGGCAGAATCGATGAGAAAAGAAATTGTGCGGTGTAATGCAGTATAATACTGTACTAAATCTATATAAATGATTTTGAAGGCATCCTCTATTGTGATGGTACTGAGTTCTTAAATAAACCTTTTGCCTCACTTCATAAGACAAGAGAAGATAGAAAACTTCAGCTCCATGATGCAGTTCGTAAGAACAGTACATTACAGTATCATTGCAGTATTAATATTGTTATGAATGTATTATTACTGTATTTCAACAATTATTATTAATTTATTTGATGTATGTGTTACACTAATGTTAGTTTACATCACTTGAGGTTCAGTTAGCTTAGGATGGGTTACATCATGTCAGGTGTATATGTTAGCTTGCTTAATGACACTGTTGAGCAAGGCACAAATGCCAAAAACAGTTGCATTCATATCATGCTACAATTCAAAAAAATTATCATGGTTTTCTAAAAAGAACAGAGATAACCTCCAGATTCCATGGACTAAACACAGGCTTGCTATTTTCAGTATACTATCCTAACAACGGATGGGAAAGAAATGACCTGCTTCTGCAATGTATTTCACTAGAATCAAAACCATATTATACATCATCTGCCAAAATGTTATGTAATAAGCTTTAACAAGCAAAGCCATTAGTCTCTGTGTTCTACAGCAATGTAAACATAATGGAATTAGCTTACATTTTCAAACACAGCAATTTTACACATGCAGCAAGCTAAAGACTATGCAAGCACTTACTACCAACAGTACATTGTTGGCTAACAACAATGCACCGCCCACACAGTGCAAAATGAAATACAAAACAAAACCAACATGTGAGCCACTCTGAACCATGAGCAGTTATACTACACTGTAGCTTTTGGCATAATTGGGTAATGTGAGGCCTGATGCTCCTATCAGGGAGTACATTGTCGGAAATCAACAATGATTCTGTTTGGGTTGGTCCTACTTATTTCCAGGAAAATGTACCTTTGTTACAGCTAGCATAGGCTGTAGGAGTGACTGGGCTAACAGGGAATGGGAGGAACATTGACACTGAAGAACCTGGTAAGAATATCACATATTGAGCAGCATGCACGTTACAGAGGAGTCCCTATCAGTATGAAACACTTTGGAGTTACTAGATTTTGGCATATTTGAGAAAAGAATTCAAACTTCAAATGTTTGTATATCACAGGATCACAGAATGGCTGAGGATGGAAGGGACTGATAGAGGTCATCTGGTCCTACTTCTCACCTCAAGGAGGGATCACCACGCCAGCAGCTCAGGACCATGTCCCAGTATTACTTGCTTTGCTAAGCTTAACATCAAAACCAGGAAGAATTTGATCTCGATTGAATTAACTAAGACAATCTGATATTCTAAATTTAAGTTGTCCTTTGGGGCTACAAGAAAGAAATAGTATAATGTAGTCTGAGTAGTGTTTGTAAAAACTCCTGAGGTTTTGATGGAACTCCTGGGACTTAACTTTCAAATACTACTTAAAACTGAAATAAAAAAAAATCACAATGGTTTCTAACGGTTTTCAATGGAAAACCAAACCCACCAACCCTTCTCATAAAACATGTCACACAATTCCAACTGACTAACAGCTCTCATGCAGTATTTGTTCAAAGTCAGAATGAACTACGTGATTCATAGAGGTATTATGTTATCTATAAACAGATGTGAAATCAAAACTCTATAAATCTACTTGTAAATGCATCTCAGAAGTCGCTGGATTTTTTAAGGGTTTAATTTTACTTCGTAATGTATGCCCCAGATTAAGAACTTAATTTTGTCTTAATTATTTAAGAGTGCGGTTATTATCTCTCTCGAAGTATAGTAGAAAGATCTTCTGCCTTGCTGAAAAGTAGCTTACTGGATTTTTAAGAGTCTTAAATTGTTTGTTCAGAAGCTGGCTTATATGGCCGCTAAGGCATTGAAGAGCAGTGTCAGATAATCAAAAACTAATCGTGAAGAGTTTATGGAGAATCGGCTACAGAACTAGGACAAGTGCTTGAAACACGGGTCCACCAGAGTGAAAAAACACGAAGTGCTGCTACCACTCCCTTACAGTGATCAGGAGCAGGAAAAAAGCAGAAGTATCTTCCACAGTTCCAATAACTTTTGTACTACAAAATGTAATACATATAGCACCAAAATGTATCTCCCAGTTGGCAATAGATATCCCACTGCAGTAACTGTGCATGTGGCACCATATCTGCTAGTCATGATTGCTCAAGTCCCATCCTACCCACAGGAAATATCGGCATTTTTCTCCAGGTCTCTCCCACACTTTATCTCCTATTATCTCTACCCTTTAGGTCACTATTCCAGCCACTTACGCAAATGAAGTTCCATTTTTGAACCTTTTTAAAGATAACATGAGTGGCCGGTATAAAATCCCCTTTGCAGTTGCTTATAACATTGTCAAGTGTAAGTATTTGAGCTTAAATTCCTCAGGCTAGGTGTCTGCCTCAGGCTGTTCTTCAGTAAATCAGCCAATATGCTTCAGCTATGTACACTGTATTAAGAAAAAAAAATCTACTTAGCTCTTGATTTATATTAAGAATCTGCATATTTGGAACTTATTCTGTATAGATTTTTTTATTTTATTTTTTCCAGAGAACATTTATTAGCACTCAGAGATGTCAAAACACATATTAGTAATCAATTATGAGGGTATATTTTAACTGTAAGTTCTTTCAAAAGTTATTGCCTGAAAGCTTCTGAACAATGTCTGCTAATGAAAGCTAAGACTATATTACAATCAGGTAATTATTTACAACATTAACTTACAAACTGCATAGATTAATCTTCATTTTAACCAAATAAGAAGACATGAATGTAGATGAAGCATGTCTTAATGTGCGTACCAAAACACAATACCTTTTATTATATTAAAAGCAACTAATATTTTGAGGAGTTTTACATGAGAACTACAAAATACTCAAGGTAACAATTTCAGTGACTTGGCCAGCCACAATCACTATCAGTGGTGTAAACTCTTCAATGTTAAACTACTTCCTTTGATATAACTCCACTATTTTCACTGGTATTCACATGAGTGAGACTTGGAAAAGCATGGCTTTCGAGATCAGTGAATCAAGTTTTCATGCAGGAAAGAATCAACCTTATTTCTAAGGTAATAGCAAATCAGACAGACTCATGAGGCAGGAAGTGTCATTAATCACTTACATGTTTTACAGCATCCTTCTAAGAATGGCACAACGTAGCCTCCAACCTGACCAAGGGAGAAAAAAAGAGAAAAAAATCTGATGTTTTCAAACATTCATTCCCATATATATGCACTCTTAGAAATACATTCCACATAAATCTTTGAAATGTTATTCAGGCAAATGCAACACTGGTGAACGGGTGAGGGTTGGGCTATAAATGATCTAATGTGACTGTTTTAGCACCAGTACTGATTGGCTGTCACTGAATGTCACTATACATCACCAGCTATCAAAATGCCACATTTGGAGAGGGAATGGCCTTTTTAAGCCTGACTCCACCATGTGTTACTTAGAGTAAACCTCTGACTTCTTATACAGGCCTTACTGACGATCACAAAAAAACCCCAATTCTGAATTCAAAGCAGGAAGAAATCTCATTTAGATGAGAAGCCACCCACTTCCCATAGTGGAGATTCATGTCTGTCTTCAGTGCTGCAGCATGAAGCACTCCCCAGAGTACTATGGGAAGAACAGCTGCAGCTTTTTAAAACATGATCTCAGGATTACATTGAAGGAAAGTTCAATTTTTGATGTCCACCTTGGCATCTCAAGCCACAATGATCTGTCTCTCTGCCTTAACACTTTAAGTTTGCCTAGAACAGCAAAAAGCCTTTCACCAGCTATGTAACTGAGGCTCTCTCTGAAGAACTAATCCACTGTTACTTGCAGGGAAGAACTACAGCAATTTAGTTCCTTTAGGACTGTTCCCTGTACCACCACTCATTAAGGAAAGTATCCTTCCATCCACATAGAATTACAGAGCACAATATGAGATTCCTCTCTGTATACATTTCTGGCAATTAGTCTAATCTCATTTTGTAAATTCAAACAGAGCTTTTGTTTGTGCTGTAAAACTAGTTTACAAAATCCCATGTCTCACTGTAGAAAAGGTTTTCCTGATGTTCAGTCTTTCCTTTTCTTCAATGTTTTTGACCGTTGTGATGAATCAAATTGAATCAAAATCATTTAGAAGGGAGAATTTCAACCCAAGAACCAAGTTCAGACAGCTGTGTGAGGTCTAGTTTGATATTACAAGCCTATATTAAAAAAAAGGCATTTTCTGTGAGGAGGTCTCTCCAGCTGTGTAACTGGGCAGTCTGGTGGCAGACTGTATGTATGTAGCTACTGCTTTTCACCTTCAAACGTCTGGGCAAAAATGCAGGCATTGCAAGAATTTATAATTCCTCCCTTATTGAGGTAAAAATGTCTTCTGTCAGTATTCATCTTCTCATGCAAACATAAATCATACCTACAATGCAAACAATCTATTGAACACTGACCTTTACACATTCAGTTTCATTAAAGGGTGGGCAGCCAACTGAAGAGGAAACTAGAACTGGTCCTACTGTCGTGCTAGTGCATTCATATCTGATGCAGCTCGAAATCCACACAGTACCAGGCTGTTAAAAATTGTAAAACACCAACTTTACTAAGCAATTCTGCAAAAACAGCATTGTAAGTATTTATAATACAATTCCATTTAATGTGATCTTGTCTTAATCAAAATAATACTGATAGTAAAATTTAATTTAGATGCATGTTAAAGTTCTAGTTAAGCACAGAACTTGAAAGACCAGTGAGTATATATTGTTAAGCAGGTTCTAAAACAGTCAAGCTGAAGATAATTCTCTAATACACCAAAAGCCTTAAATCTTTGAAGACAAGTATATGATTGATTCTCTAATAAATTAACCATGGAATCATAGAATCATAGAATGTCCTGAGTTGGAAGGGACCCACAACAGTAATTGAGGTCAAATCCTGTCCCTGCATAGGACAACCCCAAAATTCACACCATGTGTCCAAGGGCATTATCCAAATGCTTCATAAATATTGTCAGGCTTGGTGCCATGACTGCTTCCCTGGGGAGCTGTTCCAGTGCTCCACCACTTTTCCTAACATCCAACCTAAATCTCCCCTGGCACACCTTCCTGCCATTCCCTTGGGTCGTATCATTGGTCGCCAGAGAGAATGCAAAACTATTCCTAGTATTTGGCCAAATAAAGCTCTTCTCTGCATATTTTATGACAATGTGTGCATAGTATCTCATAATATTTTTGTTTACTTCTAAATATTTTGAGGGAATAAGATATGCATAAACTTACCCTAAAATTAGAAACTGTGCCATTGCTGAAAGTGTAGAGACAAGATAAGTTCTTACAGCTACCACAGCAAGTTGTTAAATCTTGTGGAGGTTGATAGACTTGATTCTGTCAAAATCAAATAGATTATTCCTTGTATGAGACCATCTTGCAGCTCAATATTTTCCTACTGTAATGGACAGATTTTTTTTAATGTATCTGGTTTTAGGGATGTTTTAAAGAACTTCCAAACCCACATAGTCTATATTTGTACACACCCCACATTCATGAAGCTTTTCTAAAATACCTTTTATCTTAACTGAAGTAAATGGGGAGAGGTTCCAACTCTGAGAGAATGAACCGGTCTTTCCACCAATTTCAAATGTAAGTCTCACAGCTTATTCAAGATCCACTGAAATTCTGACTTTTTTACAAATTAGACATCAAGTAAGTACATTATTAGAGAAAGTAATATATATAAAATTCCCATGGTAATGTATCATACTTTGTAAAAAGACAAAGCATCCTTTGCTTATTTTATAAAGCTGTTTTCACCAATATTAGAATTATTCTTCTATTTATAATTATTCTCTTCCCAGTTCTTATTGAGCAATTGTCTGCCAGGAATTTGTACTAGTTTGTGCATAATGCACCTAAAGCTACTTAAGGATGCAAGGTGGCAGTACACTACATGCATTGGTTTGTATAAGATCTACACAAAGGAGAAAACAGTGAAGGGAACGAGACTTTTGTAAACTTCTATCAGAACTGCAGTACCACATCATTACACGGAGATCTTACAGTTACTCTTTCCATCTTGTTCCTATCACTGTAGTCTAGTCAACAAAACCCAATGAAATGTAATTAAGACCACCAGTCACAATATATACATCTAAAATTCTGAATTTCTTACAGCTTTGCACTTGACAGCACAGTCTATTGCAGATGTGTTTATCTGGTAGTATTTAGTGGAGGGATCAATCACATTTGTACAATAAGAAATATGGCAAATGCCATCTGCACCGTGTTCCACAATTTTCTGTCCAGGAAGAAGTACGCCTCTCTCATTACTCAGGCAAACTTTGTCTCTCACTACAAGAAAACATAAAATAAACAGCATGCTCAGAACAATCAGGTTGATATCAAAACTCTGTTTAAAAAAATGTTTCAAACAGTAAAATAGGAATGAAAAAAGCTACTCTACTTCTCATGAACTCTAATAAATATAAAATATTCTATTATCTGAAAAATGGCAGCACAGGCTTCTTCAGCTGATTTGTTTAATCAGCCTACTTTGGAATAAAAAATGTACCTGAGAAATATCTGGTTTTCCCTACTGTTTACCGAGGGCACAAAGGATAATTAGCTCAGAAATATACATCTTTGATGTAGAAATCTAGGCAAGGACAATCCCAACTCTATTGGCCAGCTGGGTGCTCCATAGGAATTATCTTTTTTATAATGCTTTTTATAGTGTATTTTCTTAACAGAGTTTTCTCAGATGCTATTGGGCATGCCCTAACACAAACTGACATGTTGCTGAATTCTGTCCTTGATCTTGTAAAGCACATAAATGTCTCATAACGGGGTTAATTGAGCTTTCTTTAAGTGGACATTGAGCGTGTGTTTTAGTTTCTTGCTGGAGTCCTTAGTCCAGCTCTGCAATATGCAGGCTGCTTAGTCAACACCACCCAACTTTCCCAAAACTCTGCTATTTTACTGTACAGACCTGATGCTGTAGGAATTAGGAGAATACAAGGACAGGCCATAATCAATCAAATATTTACTGAGGAGTCCCCTTTTCTTACCTTTTCTTACACTATTTATGAATTATGTTGGTCAATTCCTTCCTCCCTCCTCAGTATCATGTTCAAAGTGAACATCTGATCTATAATTTGTAAATTACCTTAGCACTTGAGGGAGTATTTCTTTGAATTAAATTATTTTCTGACTTACCACATTTGTACTTAACACAGTTACAGATATTTTCTGTACTGTTCTGAAACTGCTCATCTATCTGAAGTTTCTGCCCCTAAGTGTATAAAATCAGAAAAAAAAAGAGACGTGAAACAACAGTGTTTTCTTATTTGTACCATCTTTTTCTTTTAATCATCTTTCTTTCAGGATTTGAGTAACACCATGTTTTGCCCCTAGAAACCTATTTTGAATCCACTTTCAACTTCCACGGGGATATTTAATGTTGTAAAGATAAGAAAATGGGATTTTTTTTAACATCTGAAAACCAGGAATGGTTGGTGTCAGTACAGCAAATACTGAGGACAGGCAGGCCAACAATGAAATGCAATGGCCTGCCTTTGTACAGAAATCTCCATGCCGTGTGGAGTGCATGCTCTTATGGAATAACTTAATGGAGAAAAATAGTATCAAAATAGCACAGATGTACTTTTTCATTTTCTTGTTAATACATATGTATACTAAGAATTTTCTCCCAGTTTCCTGCAAGTCCTGATACCTTATGCCCACGTTACTTCATCTATGAAGTGAAAGCACTAACAACAAGCGTATTTACAAACCATTTTGAAGATTCTTTATAAAAAAGGTGCTATTTCCAGTTCCTTCTTAGGAGTCCAAATTGTATTTTTTATAAATTATTTCCACTGCAATATTATTTTCTGGATAAAATAATGACAAGCAAAAACAAAGTACATCCATACTGACTGAGAACCTAACCCAGCAAAGCTAATAAGCATTTTTGTAATATAGAACAAGTCACAATGAAATACAATTTAGAAGTTCTGTTTAGTCATCAGTCTGAGTGGATGATATATATTTACATATACACTGCAACAAATAATATTAGCAAAACATCAATGCTTTATTTAGTTCTGACAGTTTTACCCTCATATGCATGAAAGCTGTTCCACTCTACAAAGACTTCAGGCAGGTCAAAGTCATAAAAAACTCAAAAAACATCAATGCTGTACAGCCATTTTGTTCTGCAAAACATTTACATTTAACTGATGTCTTATAAAATGGATATATCTTTTTGTAAAGCAATTTAAAAAAAGAGAGAATGACATGGCATTTCATATTTCTCTGCTAAAACTACTAACAAATAGATTTATTAATAAATTAATAAACAAATACGGACAAAGAAGAACTTCATACCAGTTTGCACTGCGGTTTGGGGATCGTTTCACATGCACATTCTAAAATAAAATACAATTACAGAAACAATAGTTTAGAACATTTATGCCATTTGTTTAAGATAGAGCATCAGAAAGAATAGAAATTCCAGATTTACAAGTCATCACTGAAGTTCTGTTGATATTTTTGAAATACACCCATCTGGGGAGACCAGAATTATGTTTTATTTCTATTCCATCCCGAATACAAATACCAGCTTCTTTGACCACCTTTACTTATTACAATTTATAGCATTGTATCAACTGCAGTCCACCTGAGAACATTAAAAGAGATGACCAATCTAGCCACTAGTCTCCTTGCAGTAATGGCAATCATTACAATCAACATAAACAATGGAGAACTGTTTTTAAGGCAGTGCAAAGAGATGTATGATGTACTACTATCTTCATAAACTGGGAAATTCCTGACCTGCAAACTTAAACTTCTTTTTTAAAAAGCCATAAATAATTTACTAACTCTTACAAAATTTTCAAGATGATAACTCACCCAGTTTGGATAGGCAAATTCTACAGCATACAATCACCCTTGTGAAGCAAAAAAGCCCACCCCAAAACAGACAGAATAAGAAGTTCTGCACCATGAGATGACTTTTCCGTATCATTCATTCATTATTTAATTACAATGGTACAGCTGGCTTAAACCAGACTTAAACCCAAAAGGCCAAAGGTTCTTGACAGTGTCTTACTGTCCAAGGCAACTAAAATGAAAATCAGTCATTTTACCGCATGTTCGAAAGGGGCAGCACTTCTCTGGGCTCCACACCTCCACCAAGGACATGCCTAGCACACATCTGAATTCAGGACACCGATGTACCTCACAAACTAAAATTAAGGAAAAGAAAGTCCAATAAACATAAATTTGTCATATTTCAATGAACAGAAATACGAATTATGAGACAGTAAATGACTTCATAATAAATACCTTTAGAAAATACCTTAATTGAGAGGACTAATAATTTAAATGTAGTCACTAGCTATCAGGTAATAGTAGCGTGGAGTACAAGTACTCTAGGTAAATATTTAGAACGGTTTACAGTCTCTAGAATTTGAGCCCTGAAATTACTCATTTGTTTCCATGACACAGATATTCAGATAATGCTTTAAGCAAGTGAAGTTTCAAAAGTAACGATTATTTGTTCAAGAATACATATGATAGCTTGCTTGTATGCACAAGTGGAACTGTATCTCTAATCCACCATTTTTGGCACTGAATATCCACACTGGAAAATTTGACATCCTCTTTATTACTTAAAATATAAAAATCAAGTGAAACTTACGACACTGGTATGTAGGGCAACATCTCTCTGTAGTGTTGCCATCCACAATAAGAACTTCTCCCTCTTGACATTTGGGTATTTGATCAGAGCAAGCTCCACATGCTGAAGAAAACAATTATTTAAATCTAAAACACGGGAAGACATTTTACTGCTGCCTAGGAAACCTGCCTATTGGCTCCTCACAGACACATATGAAAGAGAATAATTCCACATGTACTCCTTATAGTCCTTATACAAGAGGTTAATTTGCAGTGCAGCTTGCCTTTTCTTTGTCCCCTGCTATAAAGAATGAATACATTGTGAGCCAGATCACAACAGATAGGATTTTCTCTCCCTTTCTGTCAGGAAAAATATTGCTAGATTTTCTCTTTTACTAAATCACCCTGTTGTATTCAGGAATGCTCCTCTCCTCTGTGTAATATCTCCTGTGATCCCAATGTTATCCTCCCACTTGAACACACATGAAAACCACAACAGGTACTTTTTAATATATTCAGTGCAAAGATTCATTATATCAAAAAAGACAAAAGGATAATGTGCAGACAGTGACAAAAGTCAAACGTAGCACACAGAATGAATCACAGAATAGTTTGGATTGGACAGGACATTAATGATCTCCTAATTCCAATGTCCCTCCAATGACAGAGACACCTTCCACTCAATCAGGTTGCTCAGAGCGCCATCCAACTTGGCCTTGAACACCTCCAGGGAAAGGGCATCCACAGCTTCTCTGGGCAACCTGTTCCAGTGCTTCACCACTCTCACAGCAAAAAATTTCTTCCTAATATCTAATCCAAATCTACTCTCTTTCAGCTTAAAATCATTACGCCTTCTTCTATCACTGCACTTCCTGATAAAGAGCCTCTTCCCAGCTTTCCTGTAGGATCCCTATTACTGTAAACAACAGAAGTGTAATTCAAGTTTTCCATTGATGCTCAAATTTTTGCACACAGAAGAGCTAATCAAGCTGACTCAGCCTTTGATCCACTGATATCTATGTGTAAAAATAAATTCAATAGCACCTCATTATCACATTATAACCATACAGAAAACAACCATATAGTAACATCGTGAACTCCTGTACTCATGCCAAAAGTGCAATTTCATTGTTGAATTAAGTCATTAAAGTCAAATCACAAAAGAACCAAACAAATTTGAGAAATACTCTCACATGGGATATCTACCACCCAATAAGATGGGCCATAGCTGATACAAAAGATACATGGAGCAAGAGCATATATAACTTCAGTCTTCCTTCAGATAAGATACTCACACAGCTAGTACACACACTGTAGATATAGACAGTTTCTCAAAAGCCCTCAACTCCTTACCCATGGACTCCACCACCACTCCTCTACATGACCCAAGAATACTACTCAGTTGCACAAAGCTGTTCTGTGACTCTTGATGGTTGTTGCCATTTCTTAATTTTTGTAAACTTAACGCCCATTTTTTTAATGTTGGGAGAGCTAAAGGAAGTACAACGAGCTTTAATTGGCAAGATAATAGCAGACATCATTGCATATGCAAAAACACTTATAGTCTCAACTAGCCAGGATGCTGTACCACATATATATGAAATGCAGCAGGTACTCTCCACCCGAGCAGCAATCAGTGTTTGATCATCTTGACAGCTTGGCATCTGCTCCATTGGTTCACATTTTGCTGGATCGCATTCTGCAAAAAAATATAACAGATGTATTTCTTTAAATTAAATATAGCACTTCTCCTTTGTTCTGCTATAGCCTTAAGAAACAGCAGTGCAGAGCAGAGAAATACTACAAGACATGTTAGAAAAACTTTTCCTTTCTATGATAAGAGAACAAAGACACGTTCTCACCCGATCATTAAACACAAGACCGCTTCATCATTATATCTCCCAAACTGAAGCACAGACCAGCCCTGAGCTTTTAGATGACAGAGAATTTTGTCAATGGCCATACTAACAATGATGTCTACATCACCTACCTTTTTGCTTCTAAGCTGATCTATATAGCTTACTCAATGTCTTTTTACAGGGTGAACTTCTTTACTTTTTCAGAAGAAACCTACCACAAACGTAGTTGGGACAACAGGATTCTTCACTGTAGTAAGCAACCAGCTTTTCCAAGCCATTACACTCAGGGATTAGAGATTCACAGAGGCTCTGATTACAAACTGTCACATAAAGGGAAAGAAAAAAAAATGCAACTAAATCTAAACTACATTATGCATTTTTAAGTTGAGCAGAGCAGTGGCAAATAGTATTTGCACTTTGGTACTCCAAATGTACAAATAACAACATGCACAGGAAACCCACAACAAACTAGCAGGAAACCCTGAGGCAATATTCAGAAGTGCCCAGCATTTACAACACTTGAAGTTAAGAGAGATGAGCCCTTGCAAGAATGTAAAAAAAAAAAAAATTCCTGTGGAAAACTCACTGCAACATCATCTCAGGTAGTCAAAACATGAAAAATGCTTGCAATTACCTTTTGAAGATGGACCCTCTAAGCTAAATAAACATTCAAAAAAAGTTTTTAGATTCTTTTTTACTGCTCACTTTGTAAATTAAATAAATAATCATCTGATCTTTTTTCTAGCAATCATATGTATCATTTATTTGCACTTGGATATTAAAAATAAAACAGTAGCCTGTACAGCTGACAGAAACGCAATTCACATTCAAATCAACACAGATATATTTCAGCCCTTATAACCCTTGCTCCTTCCCCCTCCATCTTCCCCAAAGCCTACTGGATTTTGAACCAAATAGTATAAAGTTTCTACAGTTTTCTAAAAAATTTGTACATTCAAACCAAAGTAATTTTCATTCACTTTGAAAGGAGGATGTGTAACAGAAAAACAACCACAGAGAAAGCATATCTGCACATTCCAGTGGACAATATTCATAATCACTAAAGAATACTTACTACAAATCTTCTGAGGACAACATGTCTGATCACTAGGAACAAGCAAGGGCACTTCGGCAAATCGCTGACAGTCTAAATTCTGAATATCTGAACAGTTGTACTCCACTGGAATAATGGTCTCACTGTCAACACATTTTTGCATACAGCATCCACTCAAAGAAGTTTTCCAGACCTCACCTACTGCATGAGGTGCTCCTGAGGTGTCTGTACAAGCTAGATCAAGACAAAAGTAAATTCCTTTTTTACTTCAAATTTTGACCACCACTTTTCTCCACAGTGGCTGTGGAACTGTGAATTATAAAAACCCCAGAGTTTTAGCATCACCACACTAATATGTGAAAAGGGAGACAGTCTGAGACTGAGTCTGTATGGGAAAGCAAGACGCTCAATACCCTCCAGAGGATCAGGGCCTCCACTTTGTTTTGTGTCTTCACTGCAAGGCAAGACACTCAAAATCCCAATTCAATCCTTTGTTTTTAAAGCAGTGACCTGAAAAGAAGCTACTCTTGTATTTCACATGTGGCAAAACTATTATTAATTTACAATGCTTTATGTAATCTGATTCATAATAAATTGCATCTTTCAGGATTTGTAGTGTTAATGTTAAGTATTGGTCCACAATTTGGTGTGCTCAGGCAGAACTGTAATCAAAATAAATACCAGTGTTGCAAGAAAGAACGTAGGACATATATGTGTATTATTAAAAATGTGCAATTGGCTATTGCTGAATGCTGCCTAGTAAGTTGTACCTCTTGACAAAGGGCTAGGTGAAACGGAGGCCAGGACTAACATACTTAGAATACTAAACTTAAGCAAAAACTTCCAGTTTGAAGAGCATCCTCCAGCTGAGAGAAGGTGAGCAAAATTGTGCGTCACAAGGATACTCCCCACTTGCTCACTCGTACAGGTGATGCTTACTCAATACCAGGAGTCCGATATATACAGAACCCACACAACATCAGGCCAGAACTCATCTTATTACTAATGATCAACAACTTGTAGATAATAAAGAAGAAAACGGCATCCAAACATACCACATTTTTCTTCAGGAATACAGACAGCAGTGTGAGCTCGGTGCAGGATGGTCCCTCCAGCACAAACACAGCCTTCTGTCAACACTGAGCAGGAGTCGGAGTCCAGAGAAGCAACCTCGCTACTTTGACAACTATCTGCAATCTCACAGGCAGTTATACAAGGCTGATAGGAGAAGTTTTCAGGGCAGGGGAAGGCTAGGATGGAAATAAACAAATCCCTTATTCTGAAGTTGTAATCACATGAAGCAATATTTAAGAGAAGACATTATTGTCTTCTTAGCAACTTCCTGTGCTTGTAAACTCAGTAGGATTTACCAACCTAAAACAGCCACTTCAGATGAGTTACCTTCCACACGACAAATTAAAACAAAAGAAAGATGCCAGCACTTTTACTTTTCTTCTTCTTGTAGGAACACTTCCATCAGGCTTTGATTTGCATTTTGACAATAGAGAAATCAAACCATGCAACACTGTTGACACAAAGTACTTTAAACTTCAAAAACATTTGAAAATACTACACAGATTAATATTACAGTGTTCTGAATCATTCTGTATTCTTTGCAGTGGCTAAAGAAAAGTTAGTGATTATTAAAGGGAAAAGCTATGTCAATTACAAAAATATATATGTATAGGAAAATTCACCATTGTTTTACACATAATAATAAAGAACAGGTTGAATTCATTACTATATTTAACGGATATCCACATTAATTACTATCTTGTATGTGTGTGTCATTTTTAAGTATGTGAACACAGTTAAATTTTACATTCTTTATACAACTAATGTAAATTCATTGGCATGTTATGAGTACATGCAGGAAGAGACCAAAAATGCATCCAATTTGATTTAAGTTTTGCTGTTGAAAACTTAAAATGATCTTTCTTTGATTCAAACAGTGATTGAAGCTGCATAAATATGGCAAAAAGAGAATTACTACAAATACCAACACTGTGGTTTTGTGAACTACCAAAATACATGATCCTCCTCAGGTAACAATACCTAAATCATATAGCAGCACCAGCTGGAATTATGGTAATGAGACAAAGTCCAGTTCACAAAGGCACTGTCTGCTCTTAAGTGGTGAAGGTATCAGTTCAGACTTAAAAGATTAACTGGATGAGGAGACTAACTTTATTCAGTACCTCACTACTAAAAATGGCCATAATGACCCACAGAGCCCTGTAAATAGAGGAGATCAGGGTTTGGAAATCAGGCTACAGCAAATCAACACACAAAATCCAGATGCAACTTCACGGTTCTTCCTTGCTGGGCACCCACCACCAGAGGTCACTCTGGTATAAAAATGAGAGTGATGTGTCCCTTCACGAACGATGGCATACATAACTATATTCACAGACATATTTTGTGAGAGCTTTTTTGAAACAGTTATTTGCTAAAATATACTTAAAATATACTTAAAATATTTGCTAAAATCCATACAAACTGATTATTTTTAAAAAAATTGACTGTTTTCAAGCTTTAGACTCCGCGATTATTATTTGCAGGGCATTACAACGTGCCTTCATGAAGCCTGCACATATGCACCCACTTTAAATCACTTTATAAAAGACCGCTCAGGATTTCTATGTAGTTCTCTCTCACTAGAGAGAACTCTACAGTGAGTTCTCTCAATTTTTTTGGATCACACCTCATCAATAAGTCTTTCCCTTTCCAAGCACGGAAACCACAGATCTCCCTATGTTATCACAGCATAGGACTTTTCCCAGGCCACCATTTACAGCATAAAGAAACGCTGTAATCCAATGTTTTTATTTACTGATATAACCACAGACCCCATTTGGCCTTACATTTAAGTGTGTTGCTACCAAAGACATCTTCTGCTAGGATACTCTAGCTCTCAGGTTTTAGTCTTTACTTTCCATCTAATCTCAATGGCGTTTCATTTGCCTCAGCCTTTCTCTGAAAACACAGCTTTCTGGAGCAGCATCAAGCAGGCGCTGTCAATTCAAAATACTACAGACCTTTCTGTGGCTTCCTGCTTTCCACAACCAATTCTGCTGTGGTTTGGTTTTACCAGCGGAAAGTGTTAGGAGAAATGAACGCTACATTGCAAGTGAGAAGATTTGACTTCTACAGTTAAGTACATTATAAACCAGATGTAGACTTCTCAGCAAGGTTCTTTAAATGCACCTTTCCCATCTGTGAAATGGCTATAATGATCCTGATTCCTTTTGCACACTGTTTTGAACCGTAGAGTAAAAAATGCTGAATTTATTATCACAATAATCACTTCCTAAGTACATGAGGAGGTCAAGGAGCATTTGTATTTTCAGCTAATAGTAACATTTATATCAGGCAAATTTTGTCTAGAGTTACACATATATGAAGAATACTTACGGCAGTAATCAGAGCTCCTCCATTCTATACAAATATTAAATTTGTTGCACATTGCCACATAGGCAGAGAGAGAAATGCATGGATTTCGAATGTATTCAGTGTCTTGAACCCATATGTTACAGAATAACTCAGGTGGAACCTAATAAAGAAAAAAATTTTTAAAATTGCACCTTCATAGAGACCCTGCTAGGTAGGAAACATTGATCTTTCCAAATGTCAGCTAAAATAAAAAGAAACCAAAAGTTCTCAGTTCACAGTAGGCAAGAGGCCACCAGCCTTCATCAAACAGACCCTACTATTAATAAAAATTACTGAGCACTTAAGGATTAATTAAATCCTAAAAATATTTTATTTGATTTTGGTTTACATCATATTGATGCAGTTGAATTAGCTGGAATTGATTTATGAGATAGTATTGTCAAAACTAACAGATATACAATGAATTCTGAAAGTGTTGCTTATTGCAGCTCTCCTACCAAGCTGGCACACGGTTCAATTATTTTTACCTTGCAACTGCAGATACAAAAAAGCATCATCGCACTCCACAGATGTGGTTACGTGTAGTTTCACATTAATTAAATTATCAAGTATACAAAATTGTATCAGGACTGCATCTCTCTCTAATTGTAAGCTTCTGAAATAGTTAACATACATAAGGATGACAGCTGGTGAAGGTCTGGTTCAACACCAGTCTTAAGCACTCTGAGCAGTCCATGACTGAGCAATTAGTTTCCTGGTGTCTGTCTTCTCCAACATACTTTAACGTGTCTGGCACTTGCCAGCTGTCTATAAAAGTCGATGGAGCATCAATTTTGCTTAAAACTTTCCTGTTGGGTAGCATCAGGTCATTTTCCAAGCTTCTGTCACAAACGCCTGTGTATTAGCAGAAGAAAAAAGAAGATTAACACTACATGGTTCATTCTGAAATATGTTTGAAATTCAAACAAGTAAATAGCTTTTTAAAAACTTACACAACATGACAGTATCACAGACCACAAAATTCAGACCGATAAAGAAAATGAAAAGTAAAGATGCATTTAGATGAATTAAGATGGGTTAAAGGAACTCTACTGCATATCAAAAAGCAGTTCAGAGAGCCCAGCTATGGCTCACAAGGTTCACCTCCGAGTTGCACAAGCAGTAAACAAAAATATATTTTAAAAAAGGTTACAAAGCACCACTATGAATAACAACAAATGAAAACTGCAGATGTTATGAGAAAAGGGAACTCCCATAGAATGCCAAGATACTTATCTGATACTGTACTCAGAAATACTGTTCTTATTATCTACTTATGCTTCTGAGCAGTCTTAAGTGCCAGCATGAAAGTGCAGCTTTTGGCACTTTCAAGTATACTTATATTATTCCTCAGGAAAAAAAAAAATCAAAACTTTCTGTATTCATTTCTCAGAATCAAGTATCACATTTTGTTTCTGTTTAAACTAAGGTAACACTTTGGAGGAAAGGAAGCAAGGCAACACAGAGAGTGACTACAGTCAGCACAGACTATCTAAGTATTATGGTAGTCTCCCCTGGAAGGTTTAGGAACCAGCAGGAAAAAAAGGCAGAATGATGAATCAGTTCCCCATTTTTTCTTCCTAATGACAATTTCTGAGGCTTTTCTACTAGACTTTTAGAGTGCTTGTGGATGTCTCTACACAATTGCATTGTAATTATAAACAATTATCTGTTCAAAAACTCTTTGTGGATTTAACCCTCCCTATAGAACTTGTCTGGTTTACCATTTTTCACCAATACTTGATGACATGAGCAAACCATTGACAATGCGTGATACAGCAATAGGCATTCAAAGAGTAAAATAGCTTTTTGAAACCGTTAACCATCATTTGACTTAAACCATTCATGGTTTAACTTTTTGAGGCTATGAGTCTATGCAACACAAATAGGAAGTACCCGATGTTTATGAAAGACTTCAAAGAATTGCTGTCATGTCTAGCACATCTTTTTCCACCACTTCTCTTACGCATTGACAAGAAGAATTAACACAGCAAAACTAACGCTTCACATTTGTCTTGGTGTGATCTGGTTGCAGCTAAAACTGACATGCTTGCCCTCTCTTTCATCAGTTTTGCCACAGAGATGTCCACATCCCCTCATCTTCCACATCATCTCTTCACCAGTTTTCCCAGTCCTTCCACTGTACAAATACACTGTTGTCTCTGACAAAGATACTTCCAAGAGATGCTTGCTGCTACAAAACTGTAATGGTGCCTTCAATTTTACCATTTCCATGAAGCCGAAAAATCAGGATCTTCCAATGCTGCAGTTCAGCCAAAAGACATGAGAAAACTCAAATATAAGTACTAGACAAACACAGAAAGCACAGGAAATCAGGGTAGACTAATTTACCCTGAAAAGACAGAGTACAACAGTTCATTTAAAACAGGCTCTGATGAGTCGCACCAGACAGCACTGTGCAGGCAGATCTACGCAGAGAACCCCAGTCAGAGATGAATACCAGGAAAAATACAGCACATGCTCTTAATCAGTCATACTTGGAATACCACCTGCAGAAACATGTTGCCATCTAGTTAAAAAGTCTTGTAAACCAGGAACGTAATGTTCCCAGTCCTCTCTGTCACAGTAATCAAACAGGTAAAGGCAAAACAGACTTTCAGGACAATTCGTATCAGGCTTATTAAAAAATACTGTCTTCACTTTTTTGTTCCGTATGATCTGATTACAATAACAATTAACCAAACACAGCAAGAATTATGTTAAAACCAAAGGTAGGGCAAATTACAGATAATAATAATAATTTTAAAATGGTAGTAAATTCAGACTCTTCATTTGCGAGAAGCACATTACTGTCTGGAGGACTTGGAACTGGACTGAGCTATTACTGGCATTTGATACTGAGCTACAGGCATTTGCCCTTTCTGAAACTGGAAAGATATCCACTGTAATCATATGAACTCCGTAATCCTGGTTTCCAGCTCCAATTTACAGCAGATAAATTTACAGATTCAGGTGTCACAGCAGAGATTTACATCAACAAATACATACTTGTAAAAGCAATAGCACCAAAAACTTATTTGAGGCTGTGCTCATTAAAAATAAAGAAAAACTGTGAAACTATTGAGCAGACCTAACAATATTATGGTTATTTAACCTATTGCTATTAAGAGATTTCTTCTGAAGTATTTCTTCCAATAGAACAACTAATATTAGTTCTCTCAAGTTAACATTTCCTGTGAATTCTGACCTTTAGAAACTGAAAATAGCACATACCGCTTCCTATCAGATGGATATCAAACACTAAATCTGTAAATGACCCTATTTGACATCATGGATTTATGCCTGACTTATTTGGTTTGGTTACAGCAAACATGCTTGTGACTCAGTCAGGTTACATCATTTCAAAAATTAACAAAATGAACAATAATTTAATTTTAATAGCATCTTAAACTTTGCAATGATCTACAATAACAATTTTGGGCCACATCATGCAAAAGATAAGTTTATAAAATTAGGAAAATGTGCTTTTCTAGTAAAGCATATGAATGCCTTTATTTCTTCCACTACTCTATACTTACCACATAATCCCAAAGCTCTTGGTTCGCTGGTACTATTAAACTCAATAATCATCACACCTGTGTTGTGAAACCACTGAACTCTGATTTTTGTTGGGGTCTCAACTGCATACTTGAAGCCTGAATCCTTGACTTTGTACCCGTATTTTCTAACAGTAGGCCAAGCAAATCTTGAATTTACTGTTATCTAAAATACACACAGAAAAGAGGTAAATGTCAGGCAACAAGTGCATTAGGCAGAAGAAATAAGGCCAGATTCTCGACAGCTTAGAAATCTAACTCATAACTAATTTCAAAAGAAGGCAGACTCACCTCTTCAAAGATACTTGAAAGAGAGTAGCAGTTTATGTGCCTTGCTCTGCTACTTACTTCATTAACTGCCCTTGTAACAGAGTTTGAGTCTTTGAATTTACAAGCAGTTCACTAGATCATAAAGTTGGAACAATGACTTATATTACCTATTGTGTACTACTCTAATCTTCAGTATACACATAAGGAGGCAGTTGGTTACAGAAGTGAGATGCTATCTAAAAGGCAAAGAAAACAAACCCTCAAAATACTTACTTTTCTACTTAAACGATTGATAATAATTTGGTTTGATAAATAGGTCAAATTCAACATTGCCAGGCACAAAGAAGTTGAATTTGAATTACTCTGTGAAGAAAGCAAAAATACATCAGCCATAGTTGTCATGTGCAAAGTCTTTATATATTAGCTTCTTATTGATTTTAAGTACTGAGGCATTAAGGATTTTTTGGGGGTATATTTTTAAGAGAGGAAAACTGCTGCTGATTGTAGTTTAAAGTCTGGACTAAAAAGTTCATCAGGAAACATTCCAGCAAAATAAACAAGCTAAATATTATGATTCATTGTGTTTAGCAACTGTGCTGTATCACCTGATCTTGAAATTACAATAGAAATAAAGGTTTTGGGGAAAAAAAATACAACAAACTAGCTGTTTGGATACCAAAAAATATGAACTACATATCTAAAGATGAGCAAGAACAAGACTGGGAATGATGAACCTATATGTTATGTGAACAATACAGAAGTAATGGATCAGAAACAAATGCATACTTTCTGGGCTACAAGGTGCTGAACAAAATGGAAAGCACTGAATACAACATAAAAACAAATCTGAAAGTCATAAACAGATCCTTTTCATTCAAACTATACTGAGCTTCTAGGATTAACTTCCATATAAGGAACGAGTCGGGACCAAACTTTGAGACAGACAGACATACGGACATCAAAATTGTGTAGCTTCCATAGAAGAGACTGGAGTTTAAAGAGTTTTGTAAAGGTTCACAATAAATTAACTCTTTCTAACATAAAGGCAACCTACACTACACAACAGGCAGAATAACCATTAGGGTTTCACTTCCCTCTCTGAAATAACAAGTATTTGCCTCTGTCAGAGACTTGGAAGGCACAATGGTCTAATTTAGTCTGACAATCCTGCATAGCTCTAAAGATTTGTATTTCCAGTGCAAATTTCTCCATGTGAACATAGACAAAAATCATGCACTGAAATACACTGGTGGTACATTGGTACACTATGGTGGTACTTATTAAGTGATGGCATTCACAGAAGTGACTAGCAAACGTATATCCACTTAATCTGAGCACGTTGTCTAGTTCATACATATAATAAGACAACATGGACGTACCCTTCACCTTCCAGATGTTTCATAAGGAACTATGCATATACAGTCAGGTGATTAAGTGCTATATAATTGACATAACTGTTGTAAAGTGTAAGTACAATTCATAAATACTGCACAGAAATGAATAATTAACAACAACTATGTAATATTGCTATTCCATTTCTTTTAAGATACATCTTATTAGCAGTACCGAACAGCATTTGTTAGCTGAAAGATGTTAGTTACCATTCCACAGTCAAGGACATGGATGGTTATAGTTTCATCTTGAGTTTGACTAATAACATAAGATGCTTCTTTGAATAAAGCCAGATGATTTCCATCATAGGTTACAATGCTCAGATCAGAGAAAATTGTGCAACGACCTAAGAAACATAAAACCAAAGTAAATGCTAACTTTTTTTAGAATTTCTGTAAATATTACTATATGTAAAGATTAAACAATAAATTTTCTAAGATTCATTAGCTTAGTAGAGCTTCGAATATGCAGCATATATTTTCAGCTATATTTGATAACGTTGCACCTCTTTAAATGGACAACAGGGTCAAATCCTGCATATTTCCACGGGACAACCTGCAGGCCTCTGCAATCAGTTATTTTCTTACAGTTCTTGCCAGCAAAGGTTTATAATTTCTACAAACCCTAAAATAGCAAAAAAATTAACATCACAATGGATCATGCCAAATCATTAGTTCCCTTCTAGTCTTGTTCCTAAGACAAATGCTCATGTTTAAAGTTTCCTTCTTCTCAGTGTTATTGCTAAGGCTTTTGTGTTTCAGAGAGCTTGGAATTCTACTTCTAGTTATTTCAAACTCTAGAGCATAAGCAGAAATTTGCATTGCTTACCTCTGCATCTTTTATTTTCTACTATGGACTAAAGTGAATATTTTTTTAAGGTTTGGATTCTTGCTATGCGATTCTAGGTAGTTGATGTGAGTGACAGTTGTAAAGCTTCCACAGTGCCCAGACTGTTAACAGAGCTAGTCAACAGTCTAGGAAATATTTTCATCCTGAAGTAAATGTAAGATCAACCAAAAATCTACTGACTATACACAGTAGGTGTCCTCTGATTAGACAGAAGACCAGATGTGTCTAAGTCAGACCTAGACATGTCCACTGCAGATACCTAGAGCTGGGTAGAAGGAATATCCTACATTAATGAAGCATTTTGATTTCATTTCCCTGGATGTAGAACTACAGTTATAAATTGCATTAGACAATGAGTAACCAGTACAATATGCATCTTCTATTTCTATAACATGGTACAGAAATGTCAGTTCTTCGCATTTTACACATGCATTAATTTGTTACCTAAATTAATTTCAAAAGTACCCATAATTAAAACTTACATGCACATTCCCACTTTGGGCAGCATTTGTCACCATTGATTTGAGTCGCAAATCCTAAAACTCCACAGCTGGGTTGAGTTGCATTATATGGGCAGTTCTGTGACTTATTAACTTGGATCAGTTGTCCATCCAAACAAATGTGTTTTATGCACTCATTCTCTGTGATTGGCTAAGGCATATTTAATAAAAGACACAGGTTACCATTCTTACCAAGCTAATATCATGCTATTGCAGAGTAATTGCTCAAAAAAGCTCGCATTCTTCAGGTACAGAATACTTACGAATCTCTGTGACATTGATGGAAGCTACAAGTGAAGAGTAACTTTGGAAACCCAACCATTCTTAGGACAGTTTAAAACCGCTGTCCTGTTTTAAAGTGGAGAACAGCATTACTGAATTTTTAACTTTACATTAAAAGACATTGGAAAAGCATGGAAGGGCACAAGTAGGAATAATAACAGGACTCTGGAAAGACATACTTTAAGGAGGGCAACGTGCCAAAAAACTTCCATTGAACAATATGAAGCACCTTATTTTGCCAAATAAAACCCCATTCTTGTAACAGCCAACAACTAGAACCCTGAGGCCCAAAACACACTTACAAAAATCATTGTGCACAATAACATCATCTCAAGTTACAGATATAATTGAGAAAATAATAGGGCTCTCTTTGATACAGATATTTTAAAACTTAGAGACCAAAGTATGGGTCACATATTTTTTTTAATCAGCATGTAAAAATAATCAAGATATGTTCAAAACCAAAGAGATGAATATTTATAGTTACTCACTGTACATGTTTGAAGAGTTGCTGTTTCTCCAGGCAGAACAAAAGGTGATGCTGTAACTCCTGACTCAGCTTCAGCTGTTGTCAGTCCTTCTGAAAATGTCGTAGTCAAGCCATAAAGTGGTTTGGTAGATAAAGAGGCAAATGAGGGAACTGATGGAGCTGTTGTGTCATTTGGATGGTCAGATATCATTAGCAGTGAACTCACAGAAGGCCTCTGCACCTCAGATGTTACTTCCAGTTTTGAAGTTTGAGTAATACTGACCGATGATGCAGCTATAGAAGAAAAAGGTTTGGGTTCAGAGGATGAATGTAGAGCAGACAGTACTGATACATCAGAAGGAACTGCAGTTGTGTTTGTGATATAGGGAGAATAAAATGTCTGAGATGTTTCTGGGGTAATGGTAATACCTTGAGTATGGATGGCTTGGACTTCTGGCTTTTCAGATTTTACTGTATCGAGAGGCATGGCTCCTTTTGCTTGTGAAATAACAGAAAAGTAGGTGGGCTTCACAGAGCTTGCGATGGATTCTGTTACTGCTGCTGCTTTGTCTGAAGTTGCTGATACAACACTAACATTTTCCCTAGTACTGCTTATCGCTGAAGAGGCTGAAGCTGCAGCTGATGAACGGGCCACAGGTGACAACACTGTACTTGCCAGAAATTTGGAACGGTAGGCAGTGGTTGAAAGTGTGATTTGCTTAGGCAATACTGCAGTTCTCTCTGTATGACTTATACCCATTGATGTGGATGACCCACTCCCCATCACAATGGGAATTTCTGTTGTTTCTGGTAATAAAACAGATGAAGAGGTTGACTTAGATTCTGGTGAAGCTGTAGTTGTTTCAAGTGTTTGACTTGAATCATGTGATTCAGTAAATGAGGCCAGTCGTGTGAATTTTAGACCAGTACTTGCCTTTTGTGTGGAAAATGAAGGAAATGCTTCTTTTTTAATTGTTGCTAAATAAGAGGAAGTTGCAAACACTTCTGGTGAGGAAGGGAGGATTTTAGTGCCAAACCCCAAGCCAGTTGTTGTTCTAGCTGGGACCGTAGTCTGCAAAACAGAAGTAGTTTCAGAAACACGTGGCTGCGTGACTGAATCAGTTAAATGCAATTCTTTTTCAGTTGGTAAAAAAACGTGTGTAGGACCTGCTGAGGTAGGAAATATACCTGAATGAATGCCTTCATATAGTGAGGTGATTAAGGGGTATGAGGAAGTCAGTTCTACTGTAGCTTCAGTTGTGCTGAAGATAGGTTGTTGCTGAGCGATGGATACTGTTAGAATTTCTACAGGATACTGATAAACTGGGGTACTGCTTTCGCTTGTCAACAAAGGCTCAGAAGTCTGATGATCAAGTTCCCTAGACTCCTGAGTAGAAAAATGTGGTGTAGTCATGGTCTTTGTGGTCTGTACTGAAAATTCATCTCTTGATGATGTCTTCCAAGAGAAGGGCCCTACTGAAGATGGAGGAAAGGATGGCTGAGCTGTGACTGCTGTAAGTTTAACTGCATCCGTTACACTTTGGACTGTAGATTTCAATACTGTAGAAACTTCTACTGGGTATTTTGGTGTGGTTGCTATTTTTGGTATCATTTGCGTTAAAGAAGGTGAAGAAATTGACTTATCTGCTAGATACTGAGAGGTAGAGAAAGTGTAAGAAGCCTTTGTTACTGGAAGTACAACAGAAGGGGACAGAGTTGATTTTTCTTTGGCTGCCATCACTTTTTTGGTTGTCATCAGCTGACTGCTGAATCCAGAGGATATGGGGAATGTAGCATAAGTGGTATTTAAAATGGCTTTGCCTGGTAATTTGTCGTGTGATACTGTTGTTATCGGACTTGACTGTTCTGTTATAGTGGAGACAGTAGAGAAAGTCAGGGCTGGAGAGGTCTTTTCTGGTGGTAACATAGATTTTGCTGTTGTTGTTCTTGGATATAAAGAGATCGTTTCATGGGATATATGCATGGGACTAAGAGCTGTCAGTGATGCCTCTTTTCCATAAGAGGGTAGTGAAGGAAGAGAAATGTTTAGATAGATTAGAGAACTTGATGGTGAAGGAGGGAAAGCAGGTGTTATTTTAGGAGACATGCTAGTAATTCTTCCAACTTGTGAGTCATCAGGCTGCGTTGTCAACAGCATGGCTTCAGTTGCACGAAGGAGAGCAAGTGGAGATGTAGCGATAGATGTTCTTTGAGCTGACTCTCCTTCTGTAGCTATGGAAGGAACTGTAGTGGTTTCTTCTGATGAGATAGAGGTATTCATTGCTGATGTGGGAACACTATCTGAATATGCTGAAGTGCTTGTCTTCGCTGTACTTGAAATCACAGTTGACTTGTATTTGGTAGATGTTTTTCCAGAAAACAATGTTGACTTGGCTGCTGATTCAAAAGGGGATGTCACTTTGGATGTTACCTCAACAGACAAAGGTGTCACACTGGTACTCTCAGCCACAATGGGATATTTAGTGTATAATGTAGTCATGTACTGTGTTGTATTTAGAACCATGTATGAGGGATATCCTGTAGTTGAAACAGTTTTGAATGTTTTTTTTAATTCACTATAGGCTGGAGAAGCAGGAGTAGGAACAGACACTGAAGGTTTTTTTGTAGAAAGCGTGAAAGATTTTTCAAGGACATAGGAACTTGGTGTTGTTTTGAGAGTTTCCTTTTTATAAGCTGTAAATGATAAAGTTGATTCTGATGATCTCTCTTGAATTTCCAAAGCTGTTGTCTTTGCATCTAGACTTGTAGTGAAAGATACCTCTGCAGTATCAGTCGGGTGTTGAACCACTTCAATAGGAGGTTCTGTAACCGCCTTTCCTAATGAAATAGGTGGAGTGGATGCTGGTGAAAATGTAGTCTTCACACTTCGTTCAGTTAAAACAGTTGCTGCTTTTGTTGTTGCTGAAGACACTGGTTTTAACAAAGACAAAGTAGTGATCGCAGGAAAAAATGATGTTACTGTAACATTAGCCTCTGTGGCAAAAGACTGTCCTATGCTTATTTTTGTTGCTTCTGAAGTTCCTGTTAGGTTTACTGGTGGTGTATATGAAGGCATACCCAGAGGTGGTGATGTGGAAAACTGGGGCAAATACGCAGTAGTTTTTTCTGTTATTGATTCAAATGAACTGGATGTAGACATTGTAAGTCCTTCTGGTTTTACTTGTGCTTTTTTTGTGGGGAGTATTCTTGTGGCTATTTCTGGTATTTCCATCACTTTAGTTTGGACTGGCATTTCTGTTGTTCTAAGTGTAAGTGGTATCCCAGTAAAAATAAAAGTAGAGATGAGTTTGCTTTCTGATTCAGTGCTTGCTGTCAATGCATGTGTAGCAGTTACTGTCTGAGGTTCTGTAGCCCTCAGTTGTTCAGTGGAACCACTAGTGATTGGCTGTATCTTTGTGGGAGTTTCCAAACTGACAGTAGATGGAAATAATGGAGAAATATCAAAAAGAGAAGACAAGCTTACATTAGATTTTGTTGTTCCAGTCATTGCTGTAACGTTTCTCCCAGATGTCACTCCTGCTGACTGTGAAGAAATACTTGATGATAAAGTTATGGTTTGAAGTGTTTTATTAGATGTAACAGCTGAAAATTCAGTTTTCCCTGTAACTGCAGTGAGTTGCAATTTCGAAGCAAGTGTTGTTTCCACATCCTTTGTGTCAGGTACAGGAAACGAAGTTACGGTTTCACCGATTACTGCCAAACTTGTACTTGATACTATGTATGAAACTGCTGGCGTTCGAACACTTGGTGGCAAAGGTGGACTACCATCTGCAGGTTCAATGCCTGAAATTGCACAAGTCAATAGAAGTCTGAAATTTATAAATAATTATTGCCATGAAGCAAGCAGAGCTAAAGGGAAGTTATGCTAACTCATATAACTTTGATCTTGTTAATTGTCTTTCAACTTCTAAAATTCATAGCAAGATTAAAAAAATATATTCATTAAATCATTTACTGCATGTCTAAAGATACTGAAGAAAGAGCAGCTTTCTTAGCTAGAAATTTTTCTCAGATTTTTGAGAAGTGCAATTATTTTAACTAAAATGTATGTTTAGTGAATTCAAGATTCATATAACTAAGGTCATAGTCACACAAATTTAAGCACCAACACTTGAAAATTTGACTAAAGACCTAAGAGATTAATAATCTAATTATTAGACATAATATATATATATTTTCAAACATACAGTCTTCAAAATACACGCATCTTTGAGTGATTTCATCCAGCAACATATTGAGAGGACAGACAGGGATGCATCCTTCCACTCTGAAAGAGAAACCATTAGTATCAACTAGTTGAACAATATCTTCTGGATCAAGCATTTAATTTTAGGAAAACAAAATTTATCCATCAAGTCTTTTTAAGTAGACAGTCTTATTCCATCTCAATCTCATCATGTCAGTGTACTCCTTCAAAATGTCATTGGCTTCCATTTTCACTCAGATCTAAGCTAAAGCATGAACTTTGTGATACTCAGCCTTTGAAATGAACAGTCACAGATTCAGTACTAAATGCTATTGCTGAAGAAATGCCAAATATTTTTACACAGCAAAATCCAAATGCCAGTTTTACCAGAACAACCACAAATTCCAACTGGGAGGAAAAGGTAAGGACAGATACGGCTGCTCCAATGCCATAATGAAACAACCACTATGAAATCAACGTGAAATCACCTCTGTTTATTAATACTCTATAATACTTCTCTCCAGCTTGAACGTTACAAATATAGTAGTCATTCCATAATGTAACTATACTTACCTAACAACTGAAATGTCACTTTCATATCGCTGCCACAGCAGGTTTTATTCCATTTCTAGTCTCCTCCACCTACCTCCTTATATAGAAACACAGTCCTGCTACACTGAGCCTACATCTGGTCCCTCATATTCTTATTACGCTGCATATTACCCAAATTACATAATTCTCCATAAAAATAGAGATACTTACTTTGGTACTGCCTGACAGTTTTTTCCCAGAGGGTCCCTACATGTTTTGAAACAAGGGCTTGTACAGGCATCATAATGCCATTCACATGCAGAACGGGATAGAAATTTAAATTTGACATCTGGAAAACAACAAAGACTGTTACATATTTCTGGAAACACAGATACATATCACTAAGAGGCATGCTTTGAGTTCACTGCAGCTCTAAATCTCTTACTGTTTCTATCTGTATCCTTTTTGAATAAAACTGGTAATATTTTTTGAACTGCTAAGGCCTTTAAAACATAGAAAAACAGTTTATGTTTATTCAGAGTATACTAAAGAGTGCTGGCTCTGCAGTCTGTTTTACTCTTTGTAGTATAAATCATGACATTGAATTAGCCACATTTATTGCATATTACAATCACTTGAAAATAAAACTAGGCAAGTTGGGACTATTGTTTTTTAAGTTTTAAAAACTATATGAACAACAAAACTATATGTTTGCTTATTCAAAAAGAATGCAAAAATAAGATTATGTAGATTCAGTGCAATTATTGTTATTAAAACTAAAGGCATCAGTTGGATACTCTGATACTCTTTATAACATAATGTATCATAACCGTTGTTTACTTTGTGTGTAAAACTTGCTGATACTGCACAAAACTGTACATGACTTGCATGATACAGTAGTATTTTAAAAGCCAAAACAAGCACTACTCCAAATAAATTAATCAGATATTATTCCAATTTAGGTTCCTTAAAGCAATATGTGTTAACAGTTGATCTTCTCAAAAGTGGCATAAGATAGCTGCTCCAAGAGAAATTAATTTAAATCTCAGAACACTATGCATCTGAAATTCTAACTCATTTTACAATGGAGAAAGCAACTCAGATGAGATGAGTCTTGCAAAAATTTAACTCAAAACACATACTTCACCATAGAAAACCGTACCAATAATGACACACTATGGCAATTTAAAACAAACAAATAAACCACCACCAAAACTACAAAACCCAAACTGCCCTTAGTGCCTAAGCATATAGAATTTATTGAAAGCCTTCAAATTCACAAAACTGAAACCCAAAGTACAAATTCAGATCAAGGAAGAGTTAAACTTCAAAGTGAGAATAAAACAGAAATAAGGATCACCTGCACTTCCAGTGCTTATTAAATTATGTAGGAAGTTTACTAAGTTAATGAAAAGAAGAAACAGACTGAGTATAAAATCTGAGAGAAACAATTCCGTGCCAGTCATCATGTGGGTGAATGCACGTTCAAATGCAGTATCATGCTTTTTCACTACGACTCTGCCTCATCTGCATGCAGAATGGTTTTCTGCACAATGTTAGATTAGTTCAGTGGCTCTATCAATGCTTACAAGACATGCAACACATCTGGATTTCAGTACCTGAACTACAACAGCCCACTCCACCTCCTTCCTGTAGCAGGCAGGGCAGCACCACTTCCCTTACATTTATGCTTACAGAAGACTACCATGATGACATGTAGGTCTCCTCTAGACTGGTAGACCTGATCTTAGAGCTATGTTTTTCAGAACCTATGAAGAGCAGCTGCTCTTAAACAATGTTTACTTTAATGAACAGAAAGAAAACCATTACTACTTAGAAAAATTTTTCATTTTTGGTATTTCTGCTTTTAAATTTTGCTGATCTTTTCCTGACTGAGATACAAAGAGAGCAGCTCTTTTACATCTTCTTGGAGACATTCAATTTTTTCATGAAGTTCCTTAAGAAATTGTCCTTCTGGCAATTCAGGGACATCTGCACCTACAAGTAATTATTTCTTTGTCATTATTAACCATTAATGTCCTTTTTTAAAAAATACAAATACTTCTCTTAATCAAAGGTACAAATCAAACTCAGACAAAGGAGTGTGTATGTTGCCATCTAGTGTTATCCTTTTTACATATCTCTCTAAGGGTATGTCACTGCTTTTCAACGCATGATTCTTATGATAGAAATAAATGCATTTATAAAGTCACATTCACAGTCCCATAAAAAGCTAAGTACAAGTCACTGAATTATTCTGTGACTCCTTCTAGTGAAACCAGCTTAAGTCACTTAAATCTTTTGGTAGAAGGGAATTATTTCCATACATTCTGCTGACTAACGTATGGGGGTTTGTATGCACTGACAGGTCAGTGTGGTAAGGTTTAAGAACAAAAGAAGAAGATATACGACAAAAACACAGAACATATCACAGATCTGTTGGCACAGGCAATCACCAACAATAGTAATAACCAGCAATAACAGTATATCCAAGTGCAAGCTAGGAAATCTCATTTTCAGACAACTCTACAATAAGTACAGAGGCAGATTCATAACTTTTTACTCTCAAAGGAGTTTCAAACACAAAAAAGGCACAAGCTTTGCAAAACACACACTACAACCCAACAAAGAACTTTAGTTTCTCAACTTAAAAGAACAGTGATTGTGAATTAACACTTTCAGTTGCTAGGATTAGCATACTATCTCCCATTCTCCAAATAAACTTAGACTTTTATGAAATGATTGCCATGTTTTGCCTCAAGCCTTCCTACAGAATAAATTAACAGAGCTCGCTGATGTTGCATGCCTTGGTAGGGCAAATTTCTACATAAGCACACAGCATTTGCTTAGTGGTTCATAAACACTGCTTTCAGTCAAGAACGAACAAATCATGCTTATCTGCAAATTTTGTCTCTGCTACTGCAGAAAAAAGTATGGACAAAAGATGTATTCATGAACCTGATCGTAAAAGAAGAGCTGTAGAACCAATGCACATTTAATTTTTTAGCCAAGGGATTTTAGAGAATTGAGTATGCCAGACCAAATTGTATTAGTTTTTTTAGTGTGTAAATTAGACAAAAGAAAAGACCAAATCACCACAGAAAGAGCTAAACATGTTGCATGAATTGGCTTCCAGTATCTCAAAAGTTCCAGCATTAGGAGAACGTCAGTTCAGTCTTGCATCATATTTAAAGTTTTCACTATAGGTAGCATCACTTCTAGAATACCTAAGCAGCCCAAATATCCAGTTGATTGTTTTTTACAGTGGCTTGTGCAGTCAAACAAAACCAAACAAAACCAACAAGCCCAAACCACAGCAAGATGCAGTTCCTGCTTTAAAAACTTAGACTTATTAGAGATTAGACAGAAAATGAAGGGAAGGAGAGACAGGTACAGAGCCATGTTCTGAACTAACATGAATTCAAGAATAAGCCAATAGAACAATCATAGAACCTTAAAGATTATCTAGTACCAACACCCCTGCCATGGGCAGGGACACCTTCCACTAGACCAGGTTGCTCAAAGCCTCATCCAGCCTGGTCTTGAATACCTCCAGGGATGGGACACCCACGACTTCTCTGGGAAACCTGTGCCAGTGTATTACCACCCTCACAGTAAACTAATCTAAATCTCCCTTCTTTCAGCTTAAAATAGTTCCTCCTCATCCTATCACTGCACTCCCTGATAGAGTCCCTCCTCACCTTTCCTGTAGGTCCCATTCAAGTACTGGAAGGCTACTATAAGGTCTCTCAGGAGTCTTCTATTTTCTGGGCTAACCAAGTCCAACTCTCTCAGTCTGTCCTCACATGGAAGGTGAATACACTTAGGTAAAATAATAGGGTTTTTCCCTCCTTTTAGTACATTTGTGTATTAACCATGATCCCAATACCCACAGTCATTAGGATACAACAAAAAAGCAGTTCATAAAGTACTTTAAATCCATGCCAGATCAACCTCAGCTTTATTGTTACGATAATGCTGCTATTCCCATGACAGAAACTACCACAGCTTAAAACCTCTGGATTTCACTAGTGTCATGGCATGAATACTTTACGCTATCCAGGATGTTACTCAAGCCACTTCTACCACATGCTTCCCATTCTTTTTAATAGGTTAATTCCCCTTCCAGCAACCAGTAACACAAGCTTACTGTATTCCGTGCAACAACACAGCTCACTCACAACAAAAGAATGATACACAGTTTAGAGACAATGAGTCAAGCTTCTTCTATCAGGCGTGTGTTCCTCAAGAGGATTTGTCATGGCGTTTGAAAACAGCAATGCGTCTACCAGTGAAGTCTACCAGCATGTCTTCTGTTTGGTGACACAGCAAATCCTTCACAAAATGGTCAACTATGCCCTGGATGACAGTCATTCCAGTTGACCTGCCCAATGAGCCCACAGTTCTTTTATCTAACAACAGCTGAGCATACCAACATGTTGCACTATTGCAGAAAGCTTTTGTGTGAATGCAGGTATAAGTGTTGCAAAAGAATATATTAAAAGATATTTCCCAAATCCAGTGTTTTCTCACTTACTCGGACATCAGAGAAGCATTTTGATCCCTGTAACTTATTATTTTCACTCTTTGTGGCTTTCAAAAATAATTCTGTGGTAATGAGAACAGTTGCAACTACTTAATGAAGAATTTTGATTTTTTTTATCACTGACAGACTGCAGGGTTCTGTTGAGTCACAACAACCTTCCTTAGTAACTCAGCTATTTTTTTGTATGTTGAAAATCCTATTGATCACAAATCCATTCTACCTTTTCTTTCTATGCTGAGTTTTACCTCACAGGAACAAAACTGACATTCTCAGAATATGTATATTACGAATAACCTCATGTTATGCTCAAAAAATGGCTATTTACTTAAAAAAGACCCTAAAATTTGAAATAGTCTAATGTTAATAAAATGTTTTACTTAAAAATAAAGGCTTTAAAAATAATGAAAAAATTAAGCATTTGGATTTTCATTCTCACCTGACACTGTTTTACAACTTTTGCCAAAGATTTCAAAAATCTAGCAGGAACAAAATTTGCTTTAGAATTACTTCTATTTATAATGGCAGCAAAACTCTGCTTAGTAACGTGGATTGCCTTTCTCCTCAGCTACAAGTTTAGAAACATGAAATCCTATCTACCCACTTAACACTCACAAACTACTAACAAACTCTGCCCATGTCTTCTAAGTTTCTGCAATGAGAAATGTAAGCAACTATCACCGAAAAAATTGAACTTCGCACCCAGCCAAAATATCACTGAAAGCAAGGCATAATTATCTACATCTCAAATACTTCTGCTTTAGTTTACTATTACAATGTTAGATTAATATAATCTTGTTATATTTAACCTCCTCCTATTTATACAGTCAAAAATCAGAGGTGAAATGTTTGTGTTTGTGGTATGAAAAGGAAAGATGTTACAATTCTATAGTAACCTCAGTCTGATTCCAAGAGGTAGCAAGCAGATATGTGAGTGACATACCAGGGATTTGCAGGTACAACAGCAGTTGTCCAGCATTATCCAGGCCCAAGTCCCGTGTCATGATCTTTTGGACTGACAAAGGATACGAGCTCAAATTAAACTTAAGAGCAACTCATTATAAGTAAAACAGGACATTCTAGAAAACTAATTCTACTGATGGAGATATCCCAATAAGAGCAGGCTGACGTAAAAATAGTCAATGATAACATATATAAAACTGAATTAACGTGGAAGATGCTTTTGTAAAAAATGTTTTTCATTAAAATTAATTTCATTTTCCACTTTGTACCATGTTTCTGAATGTGTTTCAGCTAGTTAAGATATAAACATTTAAATGAACCAAAATGCTCAGTGGTATCAAGCTTAAACACTGACAAATACCTCTGTGCAGTATGCATATATCTAGTGCATCTTGAGATTTCAATTTTAGTTGAAAATTATCTCTGAGGGAGGCCTTATATTTACAGCAAGTTAGCTATTAAATGTAAGTAACACTATTAAGAACTTTGATGCCAAATTTATAGAAAACAAATCACATTTTTATAATATATGCGAAATTATCGCAATATGCTTTGCCCTTTTAAGATCACTCTGAGTTAATTTTATGAAAGGTAAAAAATAACTAGCATGAGTATATTATTTTAAAGAAGCGTAAGACAACCACATTTATATCCATTAAAAGATCATCAACATTCACTAATTTCCCAAAAATTTCAAATGTGAATTCATCACTCTTACAGGACACCTCTGTGCTTGCCCATCTGGTAAGACTAAGGGCATTCTTTTACCTGACTGCATACCAATCCATTGCTGGTAAAAACTCCTGTGTAGAATTAAAAGCATATTTTCTTGTGAGTAACTATATTCTAGATATTAAAATTTAGTTATCAATTCAAACCCTCAAACGTTTGGGGGGACAGGACAGCAGACAAACCTAAGTACAATGAAAACCACCCAATTTAAAAGCTGAAGTGGCTTCTCATGGAAAATACTTTGCAATGTTAGTCCATCATATCTGCGCGATTTATAGTCAAAGTATTTCAATGTGAAAATATTTATTGCTGCGAAACTGGAAAAAGTGACTCGTCCACTGACTTTAAACAGACGTATCTATTGCTGTGGCGACCAGGTCATTTAAAATTCTTCCTCTTGAATGTGCGTCACAGAGCATGAAGAAGTCTCATGAGGAACTTTTTGGCCAAGGGGATTTACTGGGCCTATTATTCTGCTCCTGATATTTATCCTCTGATTCCGCAGGAATAGCTGTTCCCAGCTCAAGAGTTTCTGATCTAATATGCAAAGCATTTACAACAGTCAGCAGGAAACTCAATACGCTTTTGCCTATGCACTCTGGAGCTGGTGTAACTTTTCCATTAACTTAAACAAATGCTGCTGTATTTTTAGACCATGTAATTACCCTACATCAGCAGGCTGGCCCTTGTGAAAGTACACTGGAGAAAGATTCGAGCCCTATGTTTCTCTCCTTATAAAAATCTGAAACCCAAGCCCTCGGATGTGGTGATTAATGAAATGCCTCTTGATCATTTGATCTGATCCCGCTTGCTGAGGTAAATTGTTTTAGTTTTCCATTGGCATAGATAGGATTTTTTTGGTGTAATGACTAGCGGGTAAAGACTTCACACTTGAAAAGACATACCACTCCGTGTTAATGGATGACCACTGAGAATTGGAACATGTTTTAAACTTCTTCATTACTCTCTCAAAGATAAAAGACTGAAGAGATATTTTTGTTATGTCCACAAAAAGTTCCTAGCTTGAAATGCTGTACGAACATTCTGGTAATAGCATTAGCTCTATAATTCTGCCATTCAAAAACCTCAACAGCTCCGTGATTCTAAGCATTTGTCAAGAGGCAACAGGCATTTGGCAATGACAAAATCTGTCATTTTTTCTGAAGTTGGAGTGTGCCAGTCAACAGCTGCATTAGGCTGTCAGCATAATGCACCACAAAACAGCAGCAGATTCACAATGCCACCATTAACACTTTAATTCAATGTTTTGATAACAAGAAGCTCCATGAGGCATACAGTTGGCCTCTTCCGTCACAGAAGCCAGTGCCTGCTTCAGATTTGTCTGTGCTGAGATTCAACAGAGTCACTGGAAAACATGGCCAGGCCATACTACATTAGTTACAATATTTCATTTTCTTTCTTTGCTTGTAAAACAAATCTCAATTTCAGAGAATGAACAACTGATTGTAAAAACTGGATTGCCAGGCATACTTACTAAAATACTCCTGCTACATGAATAAACAAATTTACTAATTAATTTAAAATTATAGCACAATAGAAAGCTTCAGAACATAAATACTTATAGTGATTTTAGAATTTTAAACACCACAAAAAGGCCACTGGTTTCAGCAAGCAGTAGTTGTTGCTGAAGTTCATAAATAAAGCTATATGAATGGGCTTGATGCATCTGATGTATCAAGACAAGCAGATGCTAAAGCAAATGCTGGTTTCGTGAAGTCTGCTTTGCTTTATTTTATGGGCCAATATAACTTCTTGCAACTTCTTGCAACTTCTGCATTCCAGCACATGGTTTCCAAGTGTTTAAGAATATGTGAAAACAGTTATTCTTATTTCTTTTCCTTACTAATATAAAAAAAGAAAGAGCTTGAAGGATTAGGTTGTTTTTATTTTAATGTGTTTTTTTGTCATTAGTTCTTGTAGAAGCAACCTCTGCATCCAGCTCCCACGAAGGGTCCTAACAATATCTCTTACATTTCTGATCCTATCTCTCAGTGGAATGGGACTACTATTACAGGAATCGGAATTTCTCATGTAAGTAGACACACTCTCACAGCAGTCTACGTTGTGCATTCAAGAGCTGTAGGTGTCCAAGAAACATTGGACAATTTGAAGAGGCAAACATCTAGATCCCCAAGAAGAGGTATAAATCTCCACCTTGATGACACCTGAAAAACTAGGGGATAACACCCCAAAAGGCAGAGCCTCTCTGATTGGGTACACGGATAAAAGTCTAAGTGTTTTTCAGGAAAAACATAAGGTCTGAGAGGTATAATCTACAGGCAATGTCCTTAGCACTGGATGGCATGACCTTTGAGGAGGTGACAAAGCTTGCAATGAGGATGACTTGTACAGAAAATTCTCTCTTGGTGGTAATCAGACGGAGAGGAGGAGAAAACGCCATCAACAGACCTTAGATTGTAGAGATGCATTCAGTTCTTTTCTACTCCTTTTGTGAATCCATCATTCAACAGCAGGAATTTTCTACTCCTTAAGAATTTCCTCATCATCTACAAAGCAAGTATTGCTCAGATACTATACACTAGGCTCTGTATTTCCAAAACCAGTTGACAAATACAGCAAAGTTGTGTGTGAAGCTATTCAATGGCTTTTGACAAGAAAACACGATCAATACAAAGCTCAGAGAAGATTTTCAGCCTGCAATGTCCCAGATGACCCACAGCTCCTAGTGATGTAGGGGAGAAGTAAGCAACCTCTGATAATATCAATACCATTTAGCCTGTATTTTTACATTTTATGAACTGCTGTTCATAAAATACAACTTTAATTACCTACCTACAAGTTTAAAAAGAGTTGACAGTCTAAACTCCTCTGAATGATGGTACTTCAAAAGCTCAACTGAAGAGGCTGAGAGGCGGATGAAGTATCCTGGTTTTGCAAATGACTCAAAGGAACTGTATCCTGAAAGCCATGTATCCTTGTGTATAACAAATGTAGATCTGTTGTGAAACTCTTCACTTTTTTTCCATTTAGAAAGAACAAGAGTATTATTGGAGATCAACTGAAGAAAATAGTTCGGTCTCTCAGCTGTTTCAAATGAAATCAAGCCGGAATCTGAAAAACACACACAGAACTTATTTACTTGCTGATATATGCATAATAAAAGAAGTTCATTCTGATGTGCCATGATTGATCCTAGTAGCATGAGCAATGAAAGCTTACTTTGGCCTTACCAGTGAAAACAGCCTCACTCTTTTATGAAAATATGCAATATATGGATTTCGGAGTGCTAGATTCTGATTTCAATAGAAATACAAGCCAATTAAAATAATTGTTTACACCAGGATAAAGGAATATAGTCCTGAAGTCAAGTAAAACTTCAGGTTACAGTCTTCACTAAGCCATTTATTCAATAAAAGTTTAAATTTCATCTAACTAGCTTTACAAGTAACATTTGCCATCAGGAATTTGTAGCTTGAAATCAATTACAAAAATGTATTTGCATTCAGCTTTCTAAGCAGTCAGATTTCTAGCCCTTCCCCTAAGAACGTTAACAGCAAAGTCTATTTTCTGGCAAAGGTATCCACATGACACCTTACCCTGAAAACACTACTGCTGATTTCAAGCAATCTTTTGTACAAACAGTTGCAGAGTGGCAGATCTTGAGCCTGTTACAGGCATCTGTTGCTCACAGAATAACTCCATTCTATTTTGCTGTAAACTCTGCCATTCTCTTGAAAGTAGCCATTAAACTACTGTAAAATCAACTAACCCACCAGGCCAGGGTAGCATTTCTTGAAAAAAAAGAATGCATGAAAACAAAGGATCTCTATTAAACACGTTACAACATGACATTCTGGTATAACACTTTTGAAAGAGCAACTCGTTTTCTGAGTATCAGAATTTCAATTAATCTGAAAAACATAGTGACACGAATATCATTTTATTAATTGTCTGTAACAAGTAGCTATGTGAGAAGTAACAACAGGCAGTCAGTGTGATTTATATCTGCCATATAGCCAATCAGTGCATCAATGCCCAAAACTTTTCATTGTCTACAAATTGTTTAAAACTGATAGAACATATCCATTTTTCTGAGGTACCAGAGAACCAAAAATGTCATATAAATGAAGACATAGATATGAAAAATTTATTTTTATTTATTGTATAAATTCCTTCAAGGTCAAATGACGAAATGTCATTCACTCGAGTGGGACTATAAGGCGCAAATTCCATTTGCGAGGTTAAATTCTAAGTCAGAGATTTTTATATCAGAATAAAACAGTAGGACTGACATTCCCTTTCCAAACCTAAATTGAACGCAATGCTCAAGTGTCTCAAAACTATGACTAATAAAAGAAATCTGGCCCTGGATATTCTGTTACATGAGTTCTACAGACAGCAGTATTACTAATCAAATGCTTGTCATTTTTTCAACCGATCCATATCCCTTCTTTGATTACACAAAGACAGCCACCTTCAGGCTGTCCAAAGAGCTGATCAGGGGACTCTAAGCAGTAAAACTGTAGCAAGACTCAAGCGCTCTGTAGCCATTAAAGTTGTGTATGCAGACAACTCTAGCATTTAATCAACGTCATAAAATGTTGAATATATTTTTGTAAGCTTTCTCCACCTGTTTGAAGGTGTGCAAGACTTCTTTTGTCTGCTGAATAAACAATACATTCCTTTACAGGAAATTTAAGTCAGGACCTCAAGGAGACAAATTTGTAGTACAGACCCTTACACAGCTCAGGTTAGTGCCAACAGGCAACTCTGTACAAGTGGGCAGACAATGATCGTGTCAAAGCAAGTGAATTGGGGACTACTTTTTTGTATCATTTCTCTCCCATTCTTTCCTATGTCCCAGTTCTGCCAGAGGAAAGGTGGAAGAAGCAACACATACCTGGAGCACTGTGCTATATCACCAGTTCTGTGTTTCTGAAGGTGCAAGGGTGCTCTGTTGCCATTCAATTAGAATTATCTGTTTATAAAGCTACAATCATCTAATTAAAACCAACCAAATGAAAATTTTTGTAGACAACATTAAGGTGTATAACCAGCTGACAGATAAAGCAAAAATTTTTTGATCCAGGTCTACTCTTAAATGAAGGTTTGTATTCAAGAATTTGGTCTGCTTTATTTTACCATGTGCTTTGGGTTTATAAAGTCCTGAAGTCAGCATAAAGCTCACTGCATGTCCAGGAACGATATCTTCTTCTCTCTCTGGGAAAACACCACCATCCACCAGATTCACTGTCATGACCAATTCTCCACCCACATAACTGACCAGTTTGTACGGGCCCTTTCCCAGAGCTGTTGAGAAAGAAAATCAGAATTATCTTTCATGTCAAGTGTCATGAATGCTGGAGCTTTAAATACTATGACACAGCACACAATGAAAAAAACATCTCTCCACTCTGAAAATAGCTCTAGGTGCCATGCACTAAACTATAATGACAACCAAAACAAAGCCAAACCCTGCTAGTAAATACCTGATCTGAAAACTGTCCAAAATACTTCATTTGCACTTCAGTTTTATAGTCACTTTATTAAAGTTAGCTAACTCCTCAGTTATCTGATTTAGAAGTAAACAGCATGCTACAAACCACACTGGATACCCTCTAAATTGTGTATTTATGTTGCTGAACTGATTATACACTTCTTACTATTCCTTAAAACCTATTTTACTAGTGTCCTAAGTGTGAGACATTTTGCAGGGAATAAATTTTTGTCGTCATCAAATATCAAAGAACTCCTTGAACAATGTAGATACAAACATAACCCTTGGAAAGTGAGACAGGAAGAAATCAGCATCATAAGCAAAGGAATGGTGATATTTTACCTGTAAGTAAATAAAGCAAAAAGCACGCAAAGTTATAATTTCACAAGTCTTACAATATAATCCTCCTCACTGAGTTCCAATTTCACTGCCATAAAGTATTTTAAAGGTTTTTTTTATTTGTTACTTGAAATTGGTTTTTTAAACCTCTCTATTAAAATCAGGCATTTTAGACCACACCTGAGCAATTCACCTCACTACAACTTCACCCACAAGCCAGGACACAGACAGCCTACATCTCAGGTAGAAATGTTCCAGAACTTCAACTGATAGTCGCAGCTAATGCCATAGGCAATTTAAATCTGTTCCAATAGGTTAAAAGTTCGGACTGCTTTTTGCAGCCTGCTTTCATATGCTGGTTCTACCTAATCTTAAAATGTAGTAAGAGTTTTGATATCCTAAGAAGGCTGCATTCCCACCAGAGTTTTAGATTCTAAAGGCATGAATATGTGGCCAGTTCGGACACAAGCCCATGACTAGCCAGCTAAATGCATAGAGGGATATCTACTTACCTTCACAGCAGCGAGTTGAAAAACACTGTAAACCTACTGAAACCATCCAAGTGCTCTGAAAATGTTATTATATGTTTAAGTCTAATATCTCAGGCCTATCCAAAAATTGAGAAACCACAGCTACCAGCTGAGAATGTCCCCTTCCCAAAGGCAAAAGGCTTCTCTTCCTGTTTCTAGTAGGATTGGAACTATTTCATTCTGACAAAGTTACATAAAGAAAACCTCTCTCTGATCTAAGATAGTTTCTTAACCTTCCTGTCTCCAAAACTAGGTAATTCTAGGGAATGCTACTATATTTGAGGTAGAGAAGAACATCTTCAGCATAGAGATTACTTTTTCCCCACTGGCAGCTCTGAAATATCCTATGTTGAATACTGACCAGTTGGTTTTGGAAACAGTTGCAAGAGATGAAGTGAGAAGTATATGACAACCATATTATAAGCTGGTCACATGCAAAACTCTCCACTGCTTCAACTAATTTGTGTCTGTTAGAATTCAAGTTAGTAACAAGTAAAACTAGTAACACACTTTAAAAGTATACGTTCTCATCTCACTTCACTATTGCCACAGATGATACAGGCACTGCATCAATCTGTTACAATGCAATAAGATTGTCTGGTATCAGACTGCATTTAATTTATAAAACAAAAGAAGAAGGAAATGTAAAACTGCAATCACCTCTTATATTCAACTGGCCTTTATTTAAATTCCTTTAAAGGTTTAAATAGTGATCTAGATAAAACTCCACCGCATTAGCAATTTGACCCCACTCAAAATCTTTTCAGTGGTGAATATATGCGGAAAAAGAAAATTATTTGGGCCTGCAGGTTGCACAAGTCTCTTCTAATTTAAACACAGTCCCTCTCTGAGATCTTTCTTAGAGTGAGCTGCTGCAATATGGAGTCTTAACAGAAGAGCAAAATATCACAAACAATCTGGATAGACAGGCTTCTACAAGAACTTGATAAAAGGAGTAAGAGAATAAATAGCAGGAGTCCTGACCATTAGTCACACCATGTTGGCTTGCAGTGCTTGTTATGGTATGCCATGTCTAACTATGCAGACACTCACAATATAACTCTAAATCAGTTCGAATATGGATTCCAGTATTAATACTGCAGTACAGCACCCAGTGCAGAGTCAAGGCACCTTGTTCAAGTTTTCCACTTCTGTCTGAGAGCCATTCTATTGCAGCAGCAATGTTTGTCGCTCAGGAACTTAAAGTTAGGTCAGACATAACGAAATGGAGAGTTATTCCTCAACTGGACACAAAAAGATGTAATACCTTAACAGCTAGCTCCCTCTGGAGGTTGCACAGGAACTCAGAATTGGTCTAACAGACCCACTGGGTAGCAGTTTTGATCTGCAGCACGCCTTAAGCAAATAGTGCCACTAGTACTACTGAGTTAAATAGTCTATTAATTACTAATCATTTAATAGTTTAATCATTACACATAAATGCAAAGAAAATTAGTTAAACATGTTCTTGGGAAAGACTCAGGAATAAAAAAAGATATTGAAATTAAAAGCCTTTGAAAAAAGCAAAGTAAACCAGTGAAACTGAATCTTGGCTATTTAAATCATGTGTCATTCACAAGTGTTTTCATTAACAATTATTTCTATACAAAGTACTAAGATTTAGATAAAGAAACCAAAGATTCTACTGACATTTTATCAGCTCCTTTCGGACTTACCTTTGTTGAAATATTCACAATCATAAGCTAAAAAATAAAAAGAAAAGAAATGCAGTTTGCAGGCATTCTGCAGATAAACAGGTTTGCTATTATCCTTTACAATTAAGGGGTAAGCCAAAGTTAGATCATACAAAAACACGTATTAAAAATATTTCCAAATAATTATTTTACTTATTCAAATAAAATATTTATTTAAACCACATTGATATAAATAAAACATTGGTTTTTAGCAGGAAAAACTTGGTTCACGTACCTCCAGCTGTCTTTTTGTGACCTCTAGTGGTTACAACTAAGCTTTGCGTCTTTCCGTGCTCACAATAAAACACACGTACATCAAAACTTAAGAGTAACCCTCTCACTCTATTGCAAATTTGCGGTGTGACTTTGAGCAAGCTGCATACTCTCTCTGTGCAACTGCACAGAGAAAAATGCTTGTTTCCTTCCACTCTGTCTATCCTGTCCTTTCTTATCACACCCTTACAGAAATTATTGTCTCCTGCTAGGCCTTTGCAGTAGATGCCGTAGAAAAAGGCCTCAGATTTTTTTAAGACTTCTAAGCATTGTTGAATAGGGATATTAAGGTACTGACAAAGTCCTGCTTTAAAACCTACTTGTTTTTCTTCACACTTGCTCTGGAGGCAACGGTAAGGCAGCTATGTTTCCTAGACCCTGTTAAGAAGGAAAGTCCTCCTGAAGATGGAAATTTCTTGAACTGTTAACTTTGCAACTTTGGTTTGAGGGATGCATGCCATATCCTAATATAGACTTCCCGTGACTTTTCCTTTCACATCTTAGGACAAGGAATTAAAAATAGAAGAGTACCACCCACAAATACCAAAAAAAAGTACCTGACGCAGCTAGACCAAAATGAACACAGAGGGCAGTGAGAGGCACCTACTCATCTTCCTACCAGCATAGCTGGGTGACTCAGTTCGTGGCCCCAGGTAACTTAACGATTGATTTTTTTTCAGCTCTGGGTCTCATGAATGCAGACAGTGGCAGCCACTGGCAATGCTAGTTAAGTAAACTTACGACACACTCTAGGAGACCTCCAGTCTACAGCAACTCCATGTTGGCAGCATTGATGGGCATATGCTGATACACTTGTACAGAAACACTCACAGTCACCTCCTTGGTTACAACCACACGTATCTGTCAAGCAGTTTGAGTAAAACCAGGTGACATCAATCTGGAAATATAAATATCACTTACAGAAAATATTCATACAGACACTGGCAATAATCACCTCAAAATAAAGCTACAAGTCTTTCAAAATTTAATATATAATATTTTGACATATTAAAGATTTTAATTTAAATGTTTCCTGAAACACAATAAAACAGTTTATTAGAACACATGAAAAGTGTTGTACAATACTTAGTAACAAGATTAAATCAATGACCTATTAAGAACATGCACACTAAGATATTAATGTGTGCTTGTGTTCTGTATGGTTTCGTAATATTTAAACCACAGTAAACTACAAATAAGCTTAGGAAATAAGATAAACTCTCTCAAAACTGATGACAAAACAACAAATCCCAGAAGTGTTAACAAAGTTAGATATACATAAAATGTAAAAAATAATAAAGTAGATGGAAAATTCTTATATTCGTGTGAAGGTGGTTCATTCTCTTCATATTATTAGACAATTTCACAGGTGAATTTGTGATTTTTACCTTAGATTATTTTGAAATCTTACGTGACAAAATTGCAAAGAAAACTGTCAATGTTATTTCACCTACTGTATTGTTACACATTCTACACTGATTACATTTGAGTAATATTTACATACTAATAAGGAATTTAGTTGCTACCTACCTTATACAGTGGACTAAACCAATGTTACATTAGTAAACCTTTAACATCAGCTTCTGCTTTCTTCTCAAATAATATACAAAGCAATCCAGCAAGATTCCTGGTTGTCTTTTGTATGACCCTCCCCTTATTTTCCAGGAACCATTCTGACAGATATACTCTGCATGTTTGCCATGGAAACAATTTTAATACCTGAAAATCTTGGGACATGTCATTTCCAAATATATGCTTTTTTTTTCTAGGAATGGAGTTCTTCATATCTGATACTGCTGAGACGAAACTGTCAGCTTATTTAAGTATACCTGAAAAATGCTTATGCTATGTAATGCATTTGAGCAAAATAAAGCAAGTGGTTACACTTATGCAAATAGCGCTTGGGATGAAAAAAGGTAACACAAATTGGGTATAATTTTGCCTGCATTAATTAGGAGACTAAAAAGAATATTGTAGAACGCTAAGTTGGTGCCAAAGTGCAGATAATCCAGTTAAACATTCACATTTTGGAAACAGAATAGACATCAATTAGACTTTCTTTGTGTTCCCTTTTGCTATAATAGCCAAAATTATTACGTTATGGAAGGCAAGATGAAGATTCAAAGTGATTCAAGCTGAAGAGAAAAGTTTCTCGTAAATGATGTGTTCACTTTCACACCTTTCTATACATGACCACAACTCACCACTGGATGGCAAGCTTCAAATGCTTCACTTAACAGTATTCCACATTCCTTCTTGGCAAATGGCTCTCTAATGGGGTTCAAACTGCATGGATTTCGAATGTCAGAGCTGTCAACACACTTAACCAGAAAGCAAAATCAAGATGAGAAATTTGTTTCATAACCAATTTGTGCACTTTTTTTTTAAAAAAAGAGAGATAAACCAAAAAAACCTGCACCCTTTACGAAACTAAAGCCAGACTAAGCTATGAAATTAAAGGGGGGTGCAAATCCACAGTAAAGGAAAAGTACACAATCTGAAGAAATGTTTGTTTTGTCTGAGAGCAGCTAAAACCCTCATACGTACATGTAGGTCTAAACAGAGCTGCCATGCAGTGCCAGCCTGCAGTCCTTACACCTGAATAGTTTAACTTACATAAATAACAAAGTCCACTCAGACAATGCACGTTAGAAGTGTCAGAAATCAGAACTTTTTACTTCAGCTACCAGGAAGGATCACTTCTATGAATGCAACTAGACACCCAATGTTAAAAAAGTTCAATTTTTAACTTTATAGCACATAGAAGAGTATTTTTTCTTTCCATTGCTATGGTTTCATAGTTAAATATTTCCAAGCTATGAAAGATCAGCTAAACTTGCAACGCAGTCTAAAGTAAACCCACAATTCTTCCATTACTAAAAAAAAAAAAGGGTACTGTTCAAACATCTTCAAAAATATCTGTAGATTCAGAATATTGCTCAGCATTTTTCTCTACACTATAGCACTGTGTAGAAAAATGGTGATTATTTTCTTCTCCTAACTGGATTATGACATCTGTAAGAACCATTGATATCACCATTTGCATTGCTGTTTAACTGATACTTCAACAGATTATTTTCTGATTTCGTTTTTGTTAAATTATATGATGTACCAGCAAAAAACCTACTAGCAAACTTATTGTTTTTACTACATACCTCTACAGCAGTCCAGCTGTTTCCAAACTCTTGCGAGTTTGTTAATTCAAAATTATCTGGAGTCCTCAATTCATTTACTGTCTTCAAATCAAAATTTCCACATAAACCCATCAATTCACCCTGGGGGAGGGAGCATACATATTAAAAAAATAAACCCCATATATACATATATATGAAAACATATTACCACATGACATAAAACGCCACCAGCCACAAATGTTTTCAAAACATATTCTTAAGTTCCTGTCTTCATTTGCTTAATCCTAAATTTCTCAGGATTTGATCCTTTTCAGCTAAATTTCAGCCAAAACAGTTCAGCTCTCTGAGACCAATGGGATGAGGTTTAACAAGACGAAATGCTGAGTCCTGCACTTGGGGCACAACAACCCCATGCAGCGTTACAGGCTCAGGGAAGAACGGCTGGAGAGCTGCCTGGAGGAGAGGGACCTAGCGGTGCTGATCAACAGCAGGCTGAATATGAGCCAGCAGTTCCCAGGTGGCCAAGAAGGCCAATGGCATCTTGGCCTGTATCAAAACCAGTGTGACCAGCAGGACAAGGGAGGTGACTGTGCCCCTGTACTCGGCACTGGTGAGGCCACACCTCGAGTACTGTGTTGAGTTCTGGGCCCCTCACTACGAGAAGGACATTGAGGTGTTGGAGCACGTCCAGAGAAGGGCAATGAGGCTGGTGAAGGGGTTGGAGAACAAGTCCTACAGGGAACGGCTGAGGGAACTGGGGTTGTTTAGCTTGGAGAAGAGGAGGCTGAGGGGAGACCTCATCACTGTCTACAGCTGCCTGAAAGGAGGCTGTGGCAGAGCGAGTGTTGATCTCTTCTCACAAGAGACAGGTGACAGGACAAGGGGAAATGGCCATAAGTTGCGCCAGTGGAGGTTCAGACTAGATATTAGGAAGAATTTCTTTACTTAAAGGGTGGTCAGGCACTGGAACAGGCTGCCCAGGGAGGTAGTTGAATAACCATCCCTGGAGGTTTTTGAAAAAAGGATAGATGAGGGACATGGTTTAGCAGATAATGGATGAGGTTAGACTTGATGATCTTAGAGGTCTCTTCCAACCAGAAGATTCCATGATTCTATAATAAAGCTATGGAAAATCTTTTATTTTGACAACATAAATATTATTCTCTTTCGACTAAGTATCTCCAAGCCTTTGAGAAAGAAACTGATCTCTTCACAGAAGTGACCTGTTTGCTAGCTACATGGCTTTTTTATGCTTCATCAAAGTAATATCAAAATAATTCTCCAGTCATATAAGGAACGAATACTGAAGGAGAATGTTGCCCCAAAGATATTTGTTTCTGTTGTTACAGAAGTTAGACAGTAAATAGTGAATAAAAAAAAGGTAAACGAGAAGGAATATTTTAACTGACAAGGTGAATGAATGTTTCTCTCCTTGACTCTGCCACTCAGTTCCTCCATGTTTTCTGACACTGTCTGTTCACTGAAGAATAATAACATGTCTTACTTAATAAGACTTACATAACTATCTCAAAGAAATGGCAGTAAGAGTGTTCATTTCCACTTACCTGCCACTGATGACCCATCTGTACATGAACTGTTGTTCTCTGATCCCAAAGAATGGTAATGTGTTCGCGAGGAAAATGAACAACGGTGAAAAATCCAGCTTTCCATAACTGCACCATTTGTAGCTTGTCTATGTAACTAGACAAGCTCTGTTCAGAATAAAACAAGGCAGCTTATAATGGGAGAAGTCTTCACAAAAGTTCACTTATCAGGAAATGAAACACCAAAACAAAATGAACAACACAGACCTCAGGCAAAAGTCCAAAAACTGACATACCACCGAGAGACAAATGCTTAAGCAAATTTTGAGTATGAACTGTGTTGTATTTTTATGATTTTCCTATTTTAAAAGTTAATTTTTTATCGAATCTATGAGATGCATAACAGCAACTGTTAAAAGTTCATCAGGAAGATAAAAATATAGCTTTAAGGATCCTGGTTATGATTTTCACTTAATTATACATCAATGCATTCAGAAGGTCTTAGCTAGAGGCTGGTTTTGGATATGGATAGATATAAAGATGCATGGAGCAACTTCCTGAAATAAGGAACAGTTTAAGTATGTCCAGAGACTGCCATCTTATTTACATAAAGCTTTCTTCTCTCCATCCAATAGCAATCAGATTCCAAATTATTTGCAGCATGGACTAAGATGTTTAGTTTAATTACGCAATACATCACACTAAGAGACACGATTTCTTTTGTATGATCATCCCATAAACTGTGAATAGTAATATTTATGCTAAAAATACTAAAAATACTAAATATTTACAGCAATAGAGTTTCTAGTTTGACCAAAACAAAAATCAATATCAGGCTGTGGAGAACACACCAGGGATTGCAATATATTTTTTACAACTCCATAGGAATACTCATCCTTTACATTCCAAACCATACTAAACGCTGCGTTCTAGTGAAATTAGCAACTCCCATTGACATCAAAAAATCTGGATTTTTCCTAAGATATTAAAGAGGAATTAAATCTAAATAAAAGAATAATCATCTCGTCTAACATTTCTGGTAAATATAGACAAGATTTTGTTTCAGGTTTCCACTGAAAAATCCAGATGCGATCAGCATTCACAGTAAAGATGTTTATGCCTCTGCTACTCAAAAGGCATAGTAAGTTTTTGCTAACAAAAGGAAAAAACAGGCAGAGAAGTACATATGCTACCTTTTGACCAGTGTTAAAGACTGAAACTTACTGGATTTCCAGTGTCATCATCAAATATTAAAAACGATTTTCCAACATTAATGAATATATTTTTTCTGCAAATGATTCCAGTATTAAAGCAGTTAATATTCTCTATAATAACAGAAAGACTGGTAGAAGAAGTACCCTGAAAAAAAAGAAAGAAATAGTCACTTTTAAATATAGTAATATAAATATGTGTATTGTTACATAGTTCAATTAGCTGAAAATTCAGGGTATAATTATTATGTTCCGTATGATTCAAAGTCTAAACGACATGAAAGCTTAAAAATAGAATGTAGGACTCTAAAATGTACAGATAGGAAATAAGTAGAACCGAAGAATTTAACAGGTACTTTTTCAATCCAGGTTTAGAGAGGCTTTACAAAAAAGTCTCACCTTAACTAGGTAAACCTTACAAGTTCCAACAAAGTCAAACGTTAGTCCATCAAATGTTCTGTAATGCCGATCCCCATATGCAGTACACATTGATGGGCAAGGATGGAAGGTGCATTGAAATGATCCATGCTGGCAAATGCTGAAAAATGTATGACAAATAATGGTAATACCAACTGTAACCACAGAGAAATGATTACAGCTATTGCACTGAGAAACAAAAATACAGAAGTCATGCAAGTATGACAACTGTGGACAGAAGCATTTTTAAATGCTAACTATACATAAATCAATTCTCTAGGAAAGAAATGTACATATTGAACTCATACAGTCTGTGTTTCTTCCTGTTAGAATTTCTACCTTCCAGAACATACAGACACCGAAAGGACATTTCTTTTGTTGAAACAAGAAAATGAAAAATGCCACCAAAGTAATACAATTTATTGATTTGAGTTACTAGAGAATAATTTACCACAAAGATAAAGCTTTCTTTTTCAGTGTCTCACAGAATATTTGTCTCTATACAAGCTAAATCTTAGAATCAAAAAACAATGTGTCCTATTACTACAGTCTTTATTCAGTCTCTGCTTGAAAGAGAATTTCACAGCAGTTCAAGGGAAGAATTTCAGTAGTACTATTTTGGTGCTTAGGTTCCTTTAACAGAACAATGGCTTGGGTTGTTGGGCTGTTTTTTTTTTCCTCAGGTGTCTAGGTATTACCATCCTCAGACTCTAGTCCAACAGTTCAGGGGCTTGCAGAATAGTTCAAGTTCTGTCTGTGGTCACCTTAAGCAAGTTCTGTCTGTAGTCACCTTAATTAAAATGTTTTCATCACACTTACACTAAGTGACTGTTCAGATCTTACTGAATTACCTTTGCTTTGCAATTGCCTAACAGCCAGGCTTTGCAGCATTGAATATTATGTCTCTTTCTGCATCACCCTCTTGCAATCTAAAAAAAATTTTCAAAAATCACATATGATCTATAAATAATGGATAGAATTTCATTCCCTGTATCGACAAATCGGTTTTTTTTATTATTTTTTATGTTTTTGAATCACCTGGACGCTTAAGAAAGGATACTTGATAAAGACAGCAGAGCTGGTGTCCTGCTATAGCTTTATTACAGGTATATTTATAAATAAATGTTAAACTAAATAAAACATGTGATATAATTTTGGCACATAACTAAGTTTACTTTCAAAAATATTGAATTTTTAATTTCCTGATTAAATAAATGCTTCACATTTTACAACTAAAGTATTCATCTGACTTACAGAAATATTTCACAAATCACTAATGTTTGGCATTTCATATACTGAAGCAACAAGCAGTATGAAGTTTTTTGTCAGTACTTTTTCTTTTTTGTTCATACTGCTATCGTGGTGTCAGAACACCACTGTTTTCAGAAAAGCAGTAATTATCTAGAAAATCTAGTCAGCTCCAACTTCTAGCATCACATGTTCTTCTGTTCCCTTACCATGTAACTTGCGCCAATTGGGAGTCATTTTCCAGATTTTCAAAGTCTCTGCTTATCCCATCATTGATTTGGCCCACTACTTGTGTTTTATATGACTACATATAAATATGCTGAGCACATTGCTGAAGTAAGTTATAAGTACACGTGAAAAGCATTTGCTGTACCAAAGCACAAGAAGACAGCAGTAGGACTCAGCAGGCTAACTCCAGTCAACTCAAAGCAGTACCTAGGGCGGGAGCCTAATCAAGCTGATGGAGGGAGAGGCAAATAGAAACTTTATTTGGATTGAAAGAATGAGCACTGCTTCTCAAGCTCTCTGAGAGACATTAGATTTTAGTTTTACCCTTGATCTACTCAAATACTCCTCTACGTATTGGTCTGTTAAAGGTTCATGCAGAAACATTTCTTAACACATAAAGAGTAGGGAGCTCCTTTGCATACTCTCTTTTTCAGATGTCTTAACATATTTACAGTCAGAAGGAAGAGCTTAAGAGGCACATGATGTCTTCGGAGTCCTCTGTCATCATTCTTGTTTCACACAAAGTAAACTAATACTTAGTTATCACAATCTACAGCCCTAGTTGTTAAAGCAGAGCTATGAGCATCATCAAAACTTTGACTAGCTTTTTTTAAAAAATTATTTCCAAGAAGTGTTTAAGAACTCAGAAGTCCTAAATCAGCAGCCCACAGAAACTAACAAGCACTTCCTCAATGGTCTCAATGTATGACAGCAAACAAGCACAGCTACCTGCACCACACATCCTACCTTGCACAAACAGCACCAAAATGCTGCTCTGATAGCTTCAGATATTGTAGTAACCTTTTGTGTTTAATTTCACCAGCACATGCTAACAATCTGAGGGAGCTACACTGAAAACTAAACTTGGGAAAACCTCAAACCATAGCTTAGCCATACCCTAAAGCTTGGGCTGAAAGTTCCTGGCACTGCACTGGTAGCTTTGCCAATTTAATAAATTATTTTATTTGTCATTTTACTGTTCAACGGACAAATCAGATGAATAGTTATGTAGCCAATACGACATTCAGATATGAATAAAATTATATTTTCTATCAACACACACTATTTCTGTGCACTAAATAACAGTAAAATCTTTATAACTGCTATGAACGCCTAAGTGGGTTCGTTTCCACAGGAGTGCTCTCATGTTTTCCATGAGCAAAAATGCACATTTTCCTTGACATATGAAATACGCTCCTGCATACACACACAGCACTCCTGAAGACTTTATACACTTTGTATCAAACACAGCTTGTTGTAGACTTCCCATCTGTCAGTGGACAACTGATTGCCAAAAAGCCGTTGTCACTTGATCTGTTTTTGCTTCCAGACATGGAAGACTAGAAAAGCCATGATAGCCCTAAGGATGTGTAAATGAATTAATGGGCCTGGCCTCAGACAAAAAGAGCGAAGGCTAAATATCCAGTATCTTTCTGCCTGCACTGCTGCTGCTGCCTTTGGTGAAGTCCCATACAGATTAAATGGGATTTAAAGTTTTTTTCTGATTCAAGCAATCCCACACCAGGTCCAATTGGAGAGGCCTTTGGAAATAAGGGGGTGAATAACCCGGCTCGCTTTACCTGCCTGCCCAGTGGAGATGGCTTGTAAGTCGCTTCACCAGTCGACCAAAGGGCTACAAATATCTTCTAGAGCAGATACTGAGGACCTGACGAGAGGCAGAGGTAGGCAGTCAGCACAAGGCTGGAGGGGGCAACGACATCCAGACAAGGCAGTGATTAATGCTGACTGGACAAGCCTTCACTGTGATAGGCTATACTGAGCTGTGCAGGCCAGGAGCAGTAGTTTACCATGTGGAACCAGTTAAATGTTCCTGGTAAGCTAAATGAAGGGGACAAAAGGAAGGAAGGAACTGTCTTGCTGATGAGCTGGAGGCTACACCACTATCATAGTATCCTGATGCTTGACAGTACAGCTGATTTTTCTGAGGCTCTGGTAAGACAAATAGTGCTGCTTAGTGCCAGCTTGCAACATTCAACAGTGGTCAAGGAAGAAAACAGGTGGGAACTGTCAAGAAATAAGTCTGTTTCAGGATCATGCAGATGGGGTATATTTTCACATCTTAGCACTTGTGAAGCTTATTAAAATGGTCTTGTAACACATTCTACTGAGAGTGCTCAAGGAAACTTTGCACAGTAACATAACTATAGGGCATACGCTGAACTACATCACTGAATATTAAAAAGAATAGGTTTCTGCATGTATTTAAGTGACCCTACCAAACCTTGTCTATTGGAACACCTTCTGTTAACGCCAATTGATTCATCAGTTATACACACACACAAAATTAGCAACCAATTTATCTGTTACTATGCTCAATACATGACTTTGCTCAGTACACTCCTTAATTTATCATTCTAGTGGCTGTATGCTTATGGCCACAGAGTTATGCTTTGGGTCCTTAAACTGCTCAGACTCTATGTTAAATGTGAAAATGAATAAGCAGAAAGATTTAACAAATGTCACTCGGATGCAATATTTGAAGGATTTTACCTGTACTTTAGAAACACTGGCCATGGAATAGTAATTCAGATTACGCTGGTAAGAAAAAAAATATTTTTCTAAATCAAGCTTTCTAAAACAAAAAATCCCAAAAGGCTGTTATTTTGTTATCTAAAAGCTCCTTGAAACAACAAACCCTAAAAAAATGTCATTTTAATACCTCTGTGAACAACTGCAAATACAAAATCAGGGCAGATGATTTGCCAGAATAGGGCAGGAAATTTATGATGAAAAAACATGAAGGAATAATAAATCCATAAACAAACAACTAAGATGAAATTATCACCTAACTAGATCTCTGCTTACCATGTATGACAGGAAGAAATTACTTTGTCACCTGGGAAGTATTCCTTTCCTTTCCATGAACATGGACATTCCTCCACATCCAAGCATACATCTCCATGTTTAACAAGACTATCAAAAAAGAACAAAAAATATACATTCAGCAGAAGTACACCTGGTATCAAGTTACTAAAATATTTTCCTAAACAAATATTATTTAAAATCTTCTGAAATTGAAAAGGCATAATTTTATTAATAATTATGTATGAGTAACTTGGTAATTTTCTTTCATGGGTACATGAATATTTTATCTTAAATAAGTGATAGCAGTTCTGTCACTAGCCCTTTAACCACTAACCCTGTGAATAATTTAATCAATATCAAAAGAGCTATTCTGAGTGTATAAAATTAATTAAGTACATATTTCTGTGCAACTGGCACCTTCATGCAAGCAATCACAATTATACTTAACTTTATTTACAGTAATACCCTGACACCCTTCAAAGGAGACTTTCATGATAACACAGATAACCATATGCATTGCTCTTTAGCGTTCAAGGCTAATGCTGTAAATTTGTGCTTACAATCACAACTCCTAGAGTAACAGATAAAAACTGAAAATGCAAAAAAAGAATAGTAAAAAAAGCTTCATTAACAGAGAAAGAACAGATGAATTCTTGCCTGGTGAGACTAAATACAGCAACTCATCTAAATTTTAAAGTGAAATATTTGTGACTTTTAATAAAATGCAGAAAGACTGAAATATGAGAGGGGAAAAGGGATCTCAAACAGATTCTACAAATAAATCTCAGGAAACATACCATAAATACTGAATAATTTTATTCAAAAAGCTACCTTTTCAATGAGCCCAAGTAAGCTGCAATTCTTCCAGAGACTAATTCATCTTTTTAAAATATTGTGATGCTATTGGATAGGCAATCAGGTATCAATATAGGACCTAAATCTCCAATAACAGATAGAAAAACACCTTCAATGACAAATCAATCTGGCAAATGAGAATTTTGAAATGTAAATTCTTGATAAGTTACAGCAGTGTCTTTCACTCTAACTGCTGTAGCTCCAGCCTGTTTTGTGCTTTGTATCTGTTCCTATACACGATCCTGCTTAATACAACATAAAAAGCTGGAGCAACTAACACGCTAGTTACACAGTACAAGGATTTCTTACAGGCACCGTACAATCTACAGTTACCTTTGTTTCTAAATGCTATGACTTGAAATATATTTGTATTAAGAAATAAAGTCTCTTAAAAGTTACTGATAACCTTTTTTGTTTTTCAAGCTAAGTTTATTTAGAATTCCAGTCCCTCTCTGCAGTAATACAAATTTTATACATGTTTTCCTGTGCTCCTAACAGTTTTCTGAAGAAAATAGATTTGGTATTTCTGATCTTTAGCACTGTAATTTGGGCAAGACACTGCACCATGGACAAGAGATTGTAGGTGTGAGGTACATCTGTGACAAACAGGGTGATGACTTTGTTGTTTCCCTGATATCCAAAATGAAAGATTTCATCATTCACTTATCATGGAACATTTTATTTACCCATATTAACGAACAGGTAATTTGTGTACTATGACTTAAATTCTTCTTCAGTGTGTTATTTATCAGACGCAATTTCATAACTCTATTTCTCCTTAATGGGAATGTGCAGACATAAAACCCCCTCCCCCATTAAACTGAAAAACCGTAATTTCCCCCCAGCATATGTGAAGTGTTCTTTGTAATCCATATTCATTTCAAGTACTGTGTCACTTGAAGACAATCAACTGTGAGACTGAAATTCCCTCTGGTTTAAAGCTGCTCAGAACTGAACAGGGCACATTCAGACACAAAGAGCTCCTCACTGACAAGGTAACACTAACAAGACTAAAACAAGCGATAACAGCTTTGTCTCTTGTAAAGCCAAGCAAATGGATAGATTTCAATGACCTAAGAATTCATCACAAATACCCTACAGAGAGGACTTGCACAGATTCTCTTTGAAGTGTCAAAGTTTTCTTGATGCCTCTACTTACTGCCCAACCCACAATGAACTGCAAAGATACAAGAACAGTTAACGCTTCACAACACTGAAGGTTCAGTTTCACCACTATCTTATTATTATCACTTCACCATTCTGAATGTTCAGTTTCATTGCTGTCTCATTATTATCTATAGCTTTGTTCATTCACGTACACACAAATAAGTAAACAGTCTTGGTAAAGGCATCATTAGAAGCAGTGTGTTGCCTGTGAGACAATAAATACTTCTTTGTTTCTGCAAAGCCCACATATCTGGATCAGAACCAAAAAAATAACTCTCCTGCAGCTTCCACCTGAACAGTTTTCAAGTGGTTGTGTATCACACAGCTCTTTCTCCCTGCCAAGTGACTCAAGCAGCCACAAATACCTTTGCCCCAACAACAAATCTGCTCTCTGAGGATTTCACAAATCTTCCTACAAAGGGCTGTAATAGAGTTTAAGCAAGGTAAAAAGAATGAAATCAGCAGCAGATAGCATTTCTAATACTAGAATTCTACCAGCCCTGTGACTTCTTTAACCAGAAGCAAGATAAAGTATTTATTTTTAAAAAACACTACATATTGATAACATTACTGTAGCACTAATGGCTTCATTGTAGCTCACTCACTGTCTGGACAAGGAGAGTTACAGTTTTCAACATGGAGATGATTCAACCAGAGCTGGTGGCTCAGTGGACTTACTCATCATTGTCAGTAAATAAAATCACCATTTTTTTTACATAAAGATCAAATATCTGCTTGAATTGTACAGGACATTAAAAATGAAGCAAAACACAGATGCAAGATCCTCCGCTCCTCATAAAGAAACCCACAAGAACTGAAATAATCCAGAACTACACTAATGGTATTTAGTATGTAATTTTTCTAATTTAATGAACAAGTTTAAAAAGATAATACATTTTTGTAATAAAAAGATCTTCACAAAGTACCTCCCAAAGTAACAGAAATCTTCCTTTCAAACCAAATGACAAATTTCAATGATTCTCAAGAACAAGTGGAGAAACAGATCGTAATATGAAAAGTTGCTCAAGAATCTGAATGATACTGGTGAATTTTAACTGTGAATTAAATACAAGTACAGAGAAAAAAAAAGAGGCTTGTAGCTACTGTAAACTAGAAAATAGGAGACCAAGAGGGTTTTGAAAGCATGGCAAGAAGAAAGAAGGAGCACTGAAAGAGAGTAGCAAGTCTGTGGAGCAGAGGAGGATGGAAAAGAACTGGCTTGCCCTGTTACAGTACTGCAATGGAGATATTATACATTCATTCTTTGGAAACGGCTCCACCCTTTAGCACGCTCTAATTCTATAGCCTTCAGAAACAGAAATCAGCATATAACCCAGTGTGGATAAATACCTGTTCCTGAAGCACCCAAACACAAGAACACTGATGTAGCCTTTATAACAAAATTGTATTTTCCTTAGGAAACAGTAGAGTGTGTAGCCAGGATGGTATCCCCATTGGGGTAACTGTCATTTACCTGGAAAACATTAAATCTTACTGACAGACCTCCCCAAAACTCTGCTTAAACAGGAAAAACAAAAACATTAAAAATACTTAACATGAAAGCAGCAGCAGGGCCATCCAGAAAAGAGGTTTGAACAGCAAACTACTTCTACTTTCATGCTAAGAATAATAAATTCTGAGCTTTAAACTGAGGAGCGGTAGGTCTTTTGAAAAATGATGCTAAACACATACCAGAAGGATAGGAGTTTGAATTCATCCAAGGAGATGTATTTTAAGACATAACACCCCATGTAATTACTTCTAATAAAAGTCAGTTTACAAAAAGTATTTGAAACTGACTTGCATTCTTCCCCCATTATAAGATGACAAAATGAAATGTTTTCTTCGTGTAAATCAGAAAGTAATGAGTTTTCTTTTCTTAAGAAAACCTTTCAAGAATGTATTTAAGCTCCTTACAAGTTATTTGATACAGTGCCCCGTCACAGAAATACAATGAAAATTTATAATTTTTTGAGGAAAAACCTAACATAAAATTGCTTTATTACTTACAAAACCTCATTAAAATTACAGGACACTACAGCTTTCAGTATACTATCGTTTCATAGATCTATTCTATGACAGCAAAAAGGGATGAAAAAGAAGAAACAGACCTAAAAGCTCTTATTAGGTTAAATTGGGCTCAATTTACTGGAGCCCAGGTTCAGCACAAAAGAGAGTATTCTCTGTCATAGGTGATAACAGTTACCACTCCAGAGATAACATTTATTAACTCCAGAAATGAAGTCTTGTCCTAGCAGCTGGAGAGCATTTCATCCAGCCTGGAAAGGCCATATGACTCCACACCACTCATTTAAGAGAGAAACTGAAGTGGATATTGGAACACTGGCATCAAAACCTGGTCTCAAAAGTGTCTGCGATGCCTTAATGACTGTAACTCAGTGTGCCAGCATAGAATTGTTTGGAACCTGGAAAAAAATGCAAATAGTTTGGCACCAAGAAAATTAAAATACCAGTTAACTTCTTCCATTCTGTGATATGTCACCACAAGCCATGTCTACAGAAGTCTATGGCTGCAAAGTCGGTGAAACGAGACCTTGGCTTTTGTTGTTGTTGTTGGGTTTTTGTGTCTTTATTTATTCATTTATTTATGGTTGTTTTTTTGGATGCAGAGGAGAAGACAGGCAGAGAAAGATAGATTGGTTTTGTGTTTCTTAAATGTACATAAGAAAAAAGCATTCTCAGATATTATGCTTTAAAAGGTGGCTCACAGACTTAAAGGCTATTAATGGGGAAAAAAGAAAACATTGATACAGCAATGCCATCTTGTATTCTTGAGGATCGAACAGACTTGCAGACCATAAAAATAAATACATACACTCTGAAAAATGGAGCACACTATTTCAAAATAGTATATAAACGTTCTTTACACACTAAGAACTATGATGACCCAAAAATCTGTGTTCTTGGTCATTTTGCAATGATGTTACTTTCTTTTTAAGGATGGTCTGTTGACACTCTTGATAAAATACTAAGCTGAGTTTTGGATCTTGCTACTAGCAGCCAGTTGAGAGTATTTTTTATTCCCTTGCACTACTAACATTGAGGAGAAAAAAACCCGAAAGCTATTACTGAAACAAGAACCAAATTATAGCTACTTTTATAACTATGATTAGGAAGAGAAGTTAATCATTACAACAATTTAATAAAGTTTAAAAATACTGAGAAGGTAGAAGAGGCTCCTTGACTTAGCTTAATTGTATAGCAGCTGATCTAATTAGAATAACTTATAGAGGGGACAAAACCATAAAAGAGAAAAAATATGGAAGATCTAATTGGTAGGTAGTAACAGAAGTAATTGCTATTTGCATTTGGGGCAATATTGCAAGCTACTGATATGATCCTCAGAATTTGTATTAATTATTCATATTTGGGAGCTGGAAGGCCTCTTGATTTTTATGGCAAGATGGAATTAATGGAAATTGTTAAATAGTTCAGTTATTGGAAATATGAATGGATAACAATCTAAAATAAATATTAATGTATATTATAAAACAATAAAAATGAGTCAGTCTAAAAGATGACAGCGCTTTTCTTGTGGTAGCTTTTCTTGAATGACATGCTTGACAATGAATAAAAAGTACTCCTACTGTTTCACCTTCTCTTCTAGCAAGTAGATTTTAAAAAGATGCACTTAGTTGTGTATAAATATTTTATAAAAGCTCACATATAAAGAAGAAAATGCCTTTTAAAAAGATCTGTTAACATCTACTCACTTTTTTCTTTTTCAGTGATATATACTCAATTCTACAAATTTTAATCTATTATTCATTTTATTAACATCTTTCTCGGTTATTTCAAAGCATCAACTGAGACCAGGAAGTAAGAAGTAGAAACTACCTGCCCAACTTTATTCTTCACCTTATAACCATAAAGATACATTCACCCCTTTGTTAAACCCTGAAGCGCACCTAGAACCTGCTATATTTAAAATAAATCCATCAGAAACCCAAAACAGATAAAAACAGGATTAGCACAGGTATCAGACATCACTGGCTGAATCCTAGATATGCAGTTTAGCTGGACTGAACTAATATTGCTTAGTTCAAACTCCTGGACAATTCTACTACTCCATGGTGAGGCAGCGCTGTTTACATTACTCAATGTTTTACATTCTGTAATTTCTAATATTTTTATATACACACACAAAAAAATCACGTCTGGTTATTCTGAGGGGTGCTGTATATCGTGATCCATAACAGAAATAAACCCCTAATATTGACACATTCCAATTCTCAGACCCATTTGTGTCGGTATTAACGTAATTGAATTAAGTTTGCTGAAGTTGTGGTAAATGCTTAACTTTTTACATTTGTGTACCGTTCTCTAGGAAATTATAAAACTCTGCCTCTTGTAAATATAGAACTATATTAACAGAGCTTTGGTATCACCAATACTTGACACTAAGCCTTCCAGCTAAAAAGGATTCTCAGTGCTTAAATTTCAAAACTTACTTACACCAGGATGCAGCAAAAAAGTTCACAGTCTCAGAGGTCTTGCACAGCAAAACAGATCACATAAACTTTCCATTCTCTAGTGAGCTGCCTGCCATACAGTGCTCCTGTAGGCTTGGAAGGATATTGGCCAGATCCAACAGGATCAGTTTTTGCAATTCAGAAAATGTCTGCCTCCAGTTATTTTAAAATCTATGTTAGCACTGCATTTTTTCACCATTGTACCATACTGTGAGTTGGATTAATTACATGTTCCATTTCATGAACACAGCTTGACATTTCATGTTTCTGAATGTTAAGGAAAAAACATATGTCTGATCAACGATATTATACCATAACACTGGAAAATACATAGAAATAAGTACGAGTCCAGACTTCAACCAAGCTATTTCAATCCAGTTCAACTGAGGATCTGGCCTTTACTCTTTGTTTTGAGGAGGTTCTCAAGGCATAAACAGAAATTTAAGAGCGACAATACTCAAAAACTTCAAACTATGTGGTTAAAAGACTAAATTCCACCAGAACCAACACAACTTAAACATATATTTTCTATTTTCATACTCAAAAAATCTATCAGCAATACAGTGCTTGATTGCTAAGCATGACAGCAGCTCATCTGCACATTTTCCACATAAAACTCTAAGACTTAAAATATCCTTTTCAGGGAGACAACACTGAAAATAATGCCTATGAATGAATAAACACGTCTCTTAGTGAAATGTTCGAATAAAAGGACAGATATCTGAGAAAAATTATCTAGGTAAACACGATTCTCCTGTTGAAATAAATTATTTCAATACCCTTTCTCTGTTCCTTTTATTTTGTTTTTATTATTGTGAGGTATTAGACCTTTGGCTCCACCTGTCTCTTGGTTTACCATTTCCTATGCCTTCAATAGCCCATATTGTAGCCTGGTAAGCGTGCACAAGTTGGATGCTCACCCCTCGACACCTCAATTTCTCCAAGTAGATATGTGGTATGTCCTCAACAGAACTAACTATTCAATCACTACTGAAGGTAGTCATCCATATTTGTGCACCAAAAGACACAAATTTGTCTGTACTCACCCCAGTGGACAGACACAACCTGAAACACAAGGAACACGTGCTGGAAAAGTGAGGTTTAGCAGCTGATTCTCACAAGTTCTCTCTCTGCTGAGTTCAGGATCAACTTGTGGATTACTGCAGTTGATATAAATCTGTCCAACTGGGCAGCTGTGTGCTGAGGGAAAAAAAAAATCGACAAACCTATTAGTCTTCACACCTGAAATTTTGTATTCCACAAAAGCATACAATACATTTTGATTGAGAATTTGTAACGCAAAAGTGTAACACACAGTAATACAGTAACATCCAATTGCCTGTCTCTCCAGAGTGTAGCTAACTTCACAGAACTCCTATAAATCTCATACAAAATACTGAAATTTATATATCTATTTAGTAAAGGACATGATTTTCTAAACAACTAGCCAGGAATCAGCTCTCCAAAACAAAAATGCAAAGTACTACCAACAGAGAAACAGAAATCAACAGAAAGCAAAAAAAAGAAAAGAACAACAGATCAAGAAAAATCTGAGAGCTGGATGTGACTTTCTATACCGGAACCACTGACTATGAACATAACTCTACCACACAATTACTTTTGGGTTGCAGTGAGCATACTATGTACATGTAACAGAAATGCCTGAAGTGGTCACAGTGTTTTAACACGTTTTTTGTTGGTTCTTGGTATTTTGTTCATTTATTTATTAGGGAGAGAGGTTCTGGATAATTGTCAAATCAGTACTACCACTGTCTTCAAGTGCACAGGGAACAGATTTCTGCAAAAGGCTAAAGAGCTGGCAATTCTAAAACTGAAACATCAAATAAAAGTCTTTCTCACTGAAGTAAAAGGAGTTCATAACAAGAGCATGAACCATAATACTTAATGACATAAAAGTATACTGTAATAGAAAAAACACTTGTTGACTTTCTTTTTGCTCAAGAATGACAAAAAAAAGTTATTTTTCCATATTTCAGCTTACTTACCTTATCAATTTTTAAAAAATAGTATTTTAAAGCACTGGGGGAAACAAAAGTCGCTCAGTATATTTTTAATACTATTTTGGACAGTTATGTTGCTGCTTTCCACTAGTTTTTCTTTCAATTACACAAATATATAATTCCTAAATTATGGATTTCCTCCTACAAGTTATTCATTTTTACATACTGCACAATCTTCTACTACAGATTAGGGGTTCCACAGAGACTGGATGATATACATCATTGGACTTGAAGTATCTTTTCCTTCTCTCTTTTCACTCACCTATTATGTTGTTATCACAATTCATTACTCCATCCCTGCAATAGCTGCAATAAAAACACATGAAGATATAACGAGAGCCAGGAAGATCTAAAATATTAATGTTTTCTGTTTAATAATGAAGTATGTAGTATCAGTCATTATAAAATAACTATAGATGTTTTTCATTGAATATTAAAACAGCGAACTACGGCCATTAAAATTGTGCATTGCCTTAACAAAAAGAATATTAATTGCACTTCAAACTTTTGCTTTCTACCTGACATTACTATGAGTTAAAATGCCTGGGCTGACATAAAAACACATACATAAATACCACTATGCTGCTCCCAAAGACATCAGTGCAGTAAGAACAAACCAGGCCCTGTACATAATAGAATCATCATTACCTACAACAAAAATGCAAGAAGCAATAGCAGCAGAACAAAACAAGACCCTAAACATGCATACAAATATATTACAGCAAGCTCTGGGTAGGTACTCCTATAAGAAGATTCTTAACACTATTAGCACTGCTCCATTTTCCTCACCACCAGCTTAGAACTCTGCTGAAAAGCCAGCTATCAGTTTATGTGAAAATCTTGATGCTACAAACAGTTCTTAAGTTATCCCACAGCTGAAGGCAAAACCCCTGCGTTGAATGTAATACAATCACAGGCTACTGTGACTTCAACAATTGGTATTGGAGTGACTCTTCCTCAGGCAAAACATAGTAACAGTAGATTAATAACTTCATCTTTTCTCAACCTCTCCTAACATAGATCATGAGCAAACTATCCATCTGGAAACCTCTCACAATATCGTGAATTTCAATCTCATTTATAGCAAAATGAATGTTTCAATTTTTTTAGTGTTCTTGGCTCACAGGAGGAAATAGCATTGCAATTGCTAATTTTTATTCTCATGCTGTCGCAAACTAATTTTGCTTCACCAATATGATAGGAATCTGGAATATTAGCCCACTGTGACTATTATCAGAACCAACCAGAACTACAGCTCATAACTACAACCTAAAAAAATTCATGCAAATTTGTGCTAGTAAAGCTTCAAAATAAAAAAGTTTAAGTTAGAGTATCATAAAGCTTGTAGCATGTACACCCATCCATGTATGTAAAATATAACAGGCAGAACAGACATGTTTCCCCTACATGACACAGTTCAGCAAATAAACAAGCAAACTGCACAAAACTCAATCCTAACAAGGCACTTTATGCAGGGAAGCATGAAGCAACATAACACTGTTTGCTCCTGTCTAATTCCAGCAAAAAATAATCCAGTACTTTTATAAGCAGATCTCATAGCAGCTCATTGTCAGGGAAAAATGTAGCAGGACTGGCTTCATTTCAGGTCCTGTACTTCACTAGAGAACCTAAGACCATGAACTCCAGCACTATTCTCCCACTCTTTTGCATGGCTAAGACATTCCCAGCAATCTACGGTTAGTGAGCAGATTCACAATCAAATTCTCTATGCGCTACAGCCACTCTGCTGTCATGTTTGTGGTTGTGTATGTACCCCAAAGCACTGCTGGAAAAGCCCTCAAGGATTTCTATAATATAACTCAACAAACAGGAAGGCAGTCCCAAAAGGAACTGATAGGAAGGCAACTCCAATAGTGACATAACATGGGTATCACAATGGAAATATTTTAAAGAATTGGTTGAAAACAACAGAGCAGAAAGGCTACTCCATAGACAAGCATAAGAAGACATTCCAATTTGAAAGTAGAAGCTTCAAAGAGAAATCAATTGAAAAGAAAAAGGTCGGAGAGAGCCCAATAAAGACTAGTATTTATGGGCACTAAGCTACTAACAATAGTGAGAGTGAGAATGAGTGTGTATGTTTACTAAGTGTCCTTATTGCAATAGCTTTTGCAATATTAATCTCTTATATGGCCTTTACAACAAATCAAAATATTACACCAATCTATCACAGACATGATATGGTCTGTTCTGAATTTAATTAAGTGCTGTAACAACTGATGCAGGCAGTGACAGTTCAAACATTACTTCAAGATAAAGAATTCTGAAAGCTTGATTTTTACAGAACTTGTCCACATCATTTAACCTTCTCCAGATGGGTTGAAAAGGATGCACCTGGCAGTAGACAGAATAGTTTAACAAATTTTATTCTTTAATGACATGACTATAATGATGCAAATGGAAGAGCAAGAGGATAAGAACAAATGCTAAATGTAAAGAACAGTAACAGAGATGCTTATTTACCTTTGGCTGCAGCTGACAATAATTTCTGTCCTTTCTTAGTTGATAAAGGCACATTGCTCTTTTAGACTGATTCTATGCTAATGGAAGACATTCTTAAAAATTCTTCATAAATGTATTTACAATCTGGTATAAGGAAGGAGAATAGCAATGAAGGTCTACATGAACAGACTTGAATGGATAATTAGGAAATGTCTGGGAGTTTCTGGAGCTCTCCATATTAGTATGGGTCTGCGAAATTTTACTGGCTTTTCTCTCTACCTTACACTCTGATACATTTGATTATAAGCACAGCAGCCTGAAAATCTAAGTTCTAAAGAAGCTTTGTCCAAACATACCTGAAAAAACAATTTAGGTTTACTCTGTACATTTCATTAAAATATACCAAAACAACAACAACAAAAAACAACAGCCTAGCCAGAATGATTTGACAGAGCTCTTAAAAAAGAGACACCATATAGTCAAATGAAAAAACAGTTTCGTATCTTACCATTTGCCCAAAGATGTCATAACATTTTCTCCAGGGGGATAGTCAATTCCTTGAAAATAACATGGGCACTCATTTCTGGAGTAGTAGAAAAACATGCAACTGTGATTAACTCAAACTAAAGGAAGAAAAGAAAATTTGCATTGACTTAATTGCTGTTCAAAGTTCAATTGGTTGTTTCGTTGGTCTTGGCAAGATTTTTTTGGTTGGGTGGGTGGGGGGTTTGTGGTTTTTTTTTTAAATAAAAGAAATTTATCTCAATACTGCCATATAACTCAAGAGCATTCCAAATCAAATCAGTAACAAAGCAGAATGTCTACACAACAATGGACACCTTTTGTACCTCTTATATGCCAACAATATGTAGCAATTAGCTTTGGTGATGTTGAATGAGCATCAGTACTATAAAAGAGCTACTTTTGATCAACTTGCAGGTTCTGTATAATTCTAATATCACACCAAGTTTACAGATGCATGGTACATACAAGGTTATGTGTTTATTAACTTTTCACTCCAACTTGCAAATGCAGTGATCTAAAACACTGAGCATGACTATTAGAATTGCTAATTTACCTACCTTTGTACACATCGTTCAGTCCTGGAATTCAAATACATTCCAGAGGGACAAGCACAGCCTTCAACACAATCACTGCTGCATGTCTCTGGCACAGACAGTGCTTGGCAAGTTCTGCCACAGGTAGATACACAAGTACTGTACTCCTTTGTGTCTTCACATGAAAGAGCTGTCCATATGAAACAAATCTCTCAAATTACAGTGCAAGAGACTCAAATACCTCCCAACAGTTTTCTGATAACCATCTCTATTCTTTCATTCCCAATCACATTAAATTCCACTAAAATTGCTATCTTGGCACTACGCTGTGTAAACTACAGAGATGTAAATCCACAGTAATAACAAGTGCAATAAAGTCTGCACAGTTAACCCAGATCTACACTGGGTAAATGGAACAGTTGAAGCTATTTTCCCACTAACTCTGAAAACACTTGTCTTTTGAGCGTAGGCTTTGGGAAATGCAGAGCAACTTGAAGACAACCTTGAAAGTAATAAATAAAATGCGTACTTTGCAGATGTTGCACAACACCATCTTAAGTTTTCTGATATATATACATCTCCTATAAAGCTCCACTTAAAAAAAAAATAAAATGTGATGGTCTTGAAATACTGCAAAGATTCACATATTTAAACCCTACAAGCATGAGTTTTTAAGTATGTTCTAATAAAACTACACTTTCTTCCAGAAAAGTAAAATAGAATTAAATGGTTTGAATGATTCATCCACTCATAGTGGATACAGCCATTCATACCTTAAAGACTGCAAGGAAGCCAGTCTTTTCAGATATACAAATACTCCAGCTCGAGATACTTAAGCTGGATGAACTTTTAAAAATCCTCTTTATCATGCATTACAACATGGATAATTACATGGTGTGATGAAAACCACCAGATGTTCAATTCTTGAATGTTCCTTAGAAGAGATTTTTAGCCTTGCTTACAGAGCCAAACCTAGCGAAACATCAGGAGTGTCAGTTTAGGGTTATTTCATAGGGTTTTTGATTCTATAATGTTAAAAATGCCCATGAGAGCACTACATGTCCTAGAAAACATCATCTGCATCACTAGAAGTTAATATAAACTAAAAAAATTTAATAAAATTATCTCAGTCCTCTGCTTGTGAGGCTTTACGGAGCAGATCACAGATGTCATCTTTGACTATACATTATTTATATTCTTCCATTCATTTTGAATTAAATATCAACAATTTCTCTAATTTCAGCACTCTGTATTTCAGCATCACCAGCAATAAGAGATTAAGCTAACAGAGATCATGAGACAGCAGAGGTTGACAATAATTCATCTAAAACTGCTAAATATATCACCATCATTTTTCATTTCTTTCACTTAAAGAATTAGATAAACCTAGCATTTACAAGGAAAAGAACAAATCTTTTTACATGGTTCATAAAAAATATCAGTTATTATAGTCTAACAACTTAAAAAAATTATTTGCATTGTTTCTGAAATCAAGGGAACTGAAGAAAACCAACTATAAAGAATAATCCTCTAAAAACACTGCTACTATTTCCATCTTGACAAAAAAAACCCTCTTCTCCTGTACATAAAAATAGCGCCAGACCTCTTCTAATTTACAAGATATATTAATTTTATTTTATTTCCTGATTGTCATTCTAAAGCCCTCAAACAGTAATTATTTAAGACTAGAAGTGAAAGGCAACTCACCGCACTCTGGGACACCTTCTCTGAAATCTATTACAACTCCAAATCTTCGGCAATGATGAGCATAGTGGGCCAGAGCAGAGCAAAAACAAATCCGTCCACATTTGCAAGTGTCTCTTCTGCACTGCTCAAAATAGGGAACAGGACTCAAATAGGAGTAGCATGGAGCAAAAAGTTCTTTCGTAAGGATGCTACAAGCTCCTGCTGCATAAGCGACTATAAAAATAACAGATTAAAGTGTTTCAGTGAGGGAATTTAAAAAGACTCTGAATAAAAAGTGTCTTCTAGACAATGCAACTGATCACAGTTATACACTATTGTCGTATATACCTTTCTGTCTTTGATGTCTCTACAGCTGTGTGGAAGGACAGAGAAGCAGCTTGCTGTTCATAGTTTTGAACTTGCTCTGGAAATTATTTTAAGGTATTCAGAAAACTTCACAATATGCAGACACTGTCTGTATACAGTCTCCTATCCTGAACTCATTCATGGATGTGGATTAGGCAACAGATACTACACACTGCCCAGTACTTTTCATAAACATACAGGATTACATATTTCTTCAGTTTATGTCATTCACAGTAACTACTTCAATAGGTCAGTATTTTAAAGAATGATCTGTTACCCACTGTTTCAGTTGCATTAGGCTGCAAACACATCCAGAGCTGCTAACTTGGGACTGCACTATCACAAGGGAGAACAAAAGCAGTATCAAATAGTTACACAAGCTCCAAACACAGCACTCATTTGAACATCTTAATTCTGAATGCATTAATGTGCAACAGTGGTTAAAAGAAATAACGTGCTATATTAGCACACCCAGAAAGACATAACTTGTATTTCCCACAAAGTGAGAGCTGCATAAACTAGGTCTTCAAAATTCCTTTTCCACAGGAGTACAGGCCTTTTTTTCTATATTCATGTCCAAACCCATTATCAAGAATGCAGCTTCTTAGTGCTGCGCATTGTATAAATATGCAAAAGACAGCATGATGTTGTAGCAGAAGAAACGATGATTTCCTGGCACTGCTGAAATTACAAGCAAAACTTTAACCAGTATCTTACCTAAAAGCGTGTAGAGTGCAAGACAAAAACAGGTAAAACTGTGAAATGGATGCAACTGATAATCTGCAAAGTTCATCACTATTAAAGGATGACTTAGTGACCATCTGTAGTTCGTAGATATCATTCTCATAGCACCAGCCACTAGAACCTTTTCCCCAGCTGGACCCTCCCAGCTGCATCTAAAGGCTGGCAGTATCTTTCTTATACCCATTCTCCTCCATAGCAGATAACTAAATGAAATGTTTCATTTTTTCAGTACTTTAAAAAATGAATACTGCAATAATTATGAGACTTCATCTTAAATAGCAGCATCACCAATAGTAAACGTACTACCACCTTTAACGCAAGTCTAACTTAAATCATTTCAACTGCAAATCAGAAATAAAAAGGGGGTATTTCAAGTGCCTCTGCAAGTATCACAAAATACTTAAACAATACACTCTATAATTTGATAGGGTATTGAACTCAAATGCTACCTAGAAGTATTAATTTTTTCAGTGAGTAGGACTGTTCATTACTTTATCTGATCCAACCAGGAAAAGCAGCATATATATAGTAAGTAGAAATGAATTTGTCAATAATAATTGGCCTCCACTGCCCACCTGCCTGCAGATGAATATCACATGGATCCATTTGCGAACTATCATGCACAAGAATGCATGCCGATGAAGTTTTCCACGTGTTTCCAAACAGCTCTGGAGTGCTTTCAGTTACTCCAACTGGAGATCTTCAAAAAACAGAAGTCAGTTACAAAAGATACAGTGAATTTACACAAGGGTCTCAGTTCTACCACTCCATTCAGCAAAGCTGATTCAAGCTCCCCTTCAGCTGTTCCATATTCTCTCACACTCCCCTGTAAAACACTGTCAGCTTAAGTTTCAGGACTCTTCTTCTTTCCAGGCAAAGGCCCAGAAATGAAAGAGAAGATGTGCTCTATAGCCATTAGATACTTTGTAAGGAAGGACATATCAAAATAGACCAAGTTCCATTTTCATAAGAGAGGAGGGAGGTGCCACTGCCCCGAAAGTCTGTATTCTCTTATTTGTTACTGAGGAGGAAGAAGTATATCAAACTCATTTTTATCTTTCTTCTATCTACAATTTCCTGTCTGTTCCTAAATAGCTGACTTCCCAGGCTCTCTAGTTACTGCAAGAAAGAGAAAGGAACAGAAATCCTAGAGTACAGACACATAACTGCAAAAGCAATTGAGCAGTCCATGAGGCTTCAGCAACAGAGGGGCAGAAACTGAGAAACAGAAAGACTTTGATCAAAATAACCAAGGCACATTAATATTGTATAGGGAGAATGATCAAAATAGCGTATTTAAACATGGAAGAAGACTGCATTAGGTATACAACCAGTGTTGTTACTTCTGGTAAATTAGCTGGGAGTGTAAGCATTGCAAAAGACACCACTGTCTATGGCAAGTCTCCCAAAAATGATGTGGATCAGGTGTTTTGCGTACATGTCAAGATGCTTGCATGTTATGTCTTGAGTCATGTCTCAGCACAGTTCATAAGTTCCTGTAGTTTAAGGGCTTTTTTTCACAAACATCTGGGTTGAACAACTTATCACTTATTAGAGAACAAGTCCAAAGACTGCCATCAAAAATACACTACAAAAGTTTTTGATTCAATCAGAGAAATATTTTAAGTAGTTTTACATAAATAATATCTCCTAATTGAGATCCTATCTATATATTTCCTAGTCCTACTATAAACAATATTCTGAGAATACTTCTTAATCTTTAAGATAGAAATTGTTCCAAAATCCACTAGAATATTTGTGTGTGTGTATGCTGCAAAGAAGCTGGGCAAACATCAACCTTGTCTGTAGTGCTCAGGCAGCTCTGACCACCTTTCACTGTATCACAATTAAACAAAGCTCAGGCAACAGCCAATTCCTGTTGCTGGTCTGCAGGCATTGAACAATGGAAGCTCTGTCAGAGAGAGCAGATTATAACTTGCCACAGAAAACAGGAGATCGAAAAAGATAAGAGGCTTGCAGGGAGCAACAAATCCATTAAACAGGCCACTCCATATTTTCGACAAAACTTTTTAGATAAGTTCAACACTTATGAGTCATACATATTTCACTCTATTTTTATATTAAAATATTTTAAGCAAAACCTGGCTGGATATCCTATAGCTGAAATTACAGATTTTCTGTTAGCAAACTAAAAGCTACTAATATCTTTCTCACTAAGACACAACTTCAAAATCAGTTATTCTTGGTATCTATCCATTCAGCATCAGTACACAGCTGATCCTACCACTAAGTGTAAATATTTATATACTGGCAAATAGAAATCTTGCAGTTATTCATACAAAAAATCATCCTCCATATTTCCATTGAAGGTTCCACAAAGGCCTGCAGTATCATCTTTCCACCGTCCATCCACTTGAAGGTAAAGCCTCAGTCCTTCTCTGTCATACAGTATCCGTAATCCAATGTGCGTCTTTACTTGAAGAAACACTGAGGAGAGTTTCCGTATTTCAAATAACTCTGGTGAGTAAAAACAAAGATCATTGAAAGGCAAAAAAATCTTGTAATTTCCTTTTTGTTTCTTGTCATTTCATTGTTTTATTTTTATATAAATTGTATTTTTTTCCTATTAAGGCCTTATTTTCCCCTATCATTGATTCTCTCACAAAGCATTACACTGATTCAGACTTTAAAGAAGAAAACAAGAAAGTTATGACAGCCACCGCACTTCTAAAAAATGCATCCAGAGTTCACTGGAATATTCATAAAGGTTAACTACAAGCAAATTAAAGATACAGACATTGCAGACCATTTATTTTAGACAAAATAATCCTAACACCATCAATGTGCTTCCTATATTAGAGCCTTTTTCAGGAAATTCGAGCCAAGGCTTAACTGACATCAAATGTACTAATCATTTGCATATAAAGCTCTCATTAAAGCTAACACTGAATAGTCACATATTCACATGTGGCATACTTGGAAATGCCTTCCAGAGAGAGATATTTAAAAACCCATTGAATCAAAAAGAAAAAGAAACAAAAGAAATATTTTGTTTGAAAATCTGTAGCTTATCTGTAAGGGGCAGGAAGGCTCTTTCCACTTCTATTTACTCACATTGCTTACAAAAAATTGAAAAGAAGTTATTCAGTTCAAGAATGTGAGAAAAGAATTTTCCCTCACAAAAGTGCCAACCAACTTTGTAAATGTAAGGGATCACATTTGGACTTGTTAGAGACAGAACACAATCTCAACATAAGAGACATTAGCCCAACACAGCTACTGTATAACTCCTACCATTAGTGTAAAAAGTACATCAGCATCTAATTTGTGAAACTCTTCATGAAAAAGTAAGTGTTGATATTAACAACATACCACTTAACTTTGGTATATTAGCAATATTGGCAGTATCACAACATAGACATATGCCATTAAAATACTGCTTTAGTGCTTGGTAAGAGTTATATGCTTATTTATTATTTCTTACCATCTGCATAAGGCAGGTTAATTTTGTATTGGTCATACACCAAAACATCTCCAGACTGAGTCAGAGTCACTTGCCTCTTGGGGTCCTGATTAAGAATAAGGCTGATTGACTGGATACATGATCCACCCTGGTTCTACAAATAAGAGCAAAACAAATTAAAAAAAAATACTGAAGTAAGATGAATGTTAAATAAGAGTGCAAGTAAAGCTATAATTAGCAGAGAACTGAAAATTTTCAGATGTATCTTGCTTCTTAGCAGAGTGCACTTGTAAAACACACAGCTTTACAGGTAAGTAAGAAAACTTAGTATTTTGAATGATCCCACGTTTGTTTACACATAACACTAACCTGTTATGCAAGGACAGCTCAAGTGGGATTTGGAAAGAGAAACAATTCTTAAACAGCGTAATGCAAAGACACCTGCAATTCATGAGACTCCTCGATTAAAGACTCATTGAGACTGAGTTAATGCATACAAGCTAGGCTGCATTATCCACATAGCAGCGCACACAAATCCAAATCTGAACTTTAAATTAACATGTTCTGATATACCCAGGTTCTTTCAGAGCATATTTTAAATATAAAATTCTTTCAAAGGCAAAAAATAATGAAAGCAGAAGCATCTTGTGAATCATTATTTAAAACATCAGTTAAGTTCATTATCTATAAGAGGAGCTGTGGAGTGTGTTCATAAGCTCCTTGGCTGAACACTGATGAAAGAAAAGCAGCATCATGGTAGCATACAATATCACAATATCCAATTGGCCCAGTTTACTTATTGTTACTACCACTGCTTATTTTTATTTTCATTTCAGTTCTCTAAGTGAAAACATAATACATAAAAAACCATGAAAAGGAATACTGTATTTCAGTCTGGCTGAAACATACTCCAAAAACATCAACTTCATCCAGCTTACCTACACCAGCCCTCCTCAGTGACACTTAAATGTCAACATTACCAAAAGCAGCTAATTAACCGAAATTCTAAAAACTAAAATACTGAGATTCACATGCTAAAATTTCACAACATAAAGAAGGTAGATGGCCTACACAAGCGAATTTCACAACAGCTTAAAGATCAAGAACTGAATTCACATTAATGGCTTTCATCAAAATGGAAGTCAGCTACAGCATACTTGCTCTACATTAGTTAGACTGGATTTTTTTCCAATTCAAGCAAGTCCTGAAACTGGTTTGTACCTGAATGAAGCCCCAAACTACTCAACATTCATGAATGTTTTGTGTTACTGTAGTGATCTTCAACTAGGCACCATACCACACAGGTGGAAATCAGTACAAGTCAGAGGGCTATTGAATATTGAATGTTTTCAACATATCACAGTCACAAATACATCTGTGCTAAAAAACATAGAAACTAGCCAGATAGATGATTAATATTAGTCTGATCCTATCAGAGTATCCAGGTCAGGGCTTCCACCTTTCAGGTTTTCAACACCAATAGGGCAAGAATGCTTAATAAAGTATGCTTATCAATCACAGAAGACTACCAGATTTTTCTTTATTACTGCTTGATTTTTTAAAAAGAATATTCTGCTACAGATAATCAGGTTACAGAGGTGGATCAAGAAATGACTTGAACTTCATCACGTTGGAACCCTGTAATCACAGTCCATCTTTTACTTTATCTTTACTCTAGGAAGGAATTAAGTTTCTGCCACTCCTGCAATACTCAGATCTCTTTACTACAGCTTCTGAGTCATCGGTTTACTTACATTGGCTTAGCGTGGCTGAATAAAGTTAAGAAACTGTTTATTCCTTGCCCTCTGCAGAGGAAAGAGGAAAGCACCCAACTGCTGTTTCTCCCATTCAGCCTCCTTCACTGCATGATCTTTTAATTATTTAAAAGGTACTTGAGAACAATGACAAAAATTGGGTCCAGTCACTCTTAAGCACAATATTTGTTAATTTTACTCTCATCTTGATTACACATCTTCAATGTCTTATTATATCTTATATACCAAAATATACAGACATGTTTGAAATCACTTGGTCAAAGAGCATTCTAAGTCTCAGTGCAGGAAATTTCTTATGGATTGAATTTGGTCTTGAGTTGCAGCACAGAAATGTCCATCAGAGGTGCAGGAGCCAGCAAGTTTTCAGTCCCACTGCCTTCAGTGCTGGAAGAGGCACTGAACAAGATCCAGTTAAAATATCCCTACCTTTGGACAGTCACACAAACAGCAAAATCATACTGTGAATAGCACTATTCACAGTGCAAACAGACTAGGATGTTCAGTTAAAGATCTACACTTTTATCCAACTCTTGCTGACTTTCCCTGGGACTCACCTAATATGGGGAAAATGTTGCCTTACTCACTGAAAACCATTAGTAGAGTTGCAAGGATCTCTGAACCCTACCATGTGGCTTTGGCAGATGCTGAACTAGATCAGATCACCTATCAGTCCTTAAACTGCCATGGGTACACGAGTACAAACAGTAGTGTGTAAAGATTAAAAACTACATTCATAACTTCCCTGTCTCCAAATAATGGTGTAACAGTGATCTTTCATCAACAGTTGAAATGATAAAATGAAACTTAAAAGTAGAAAATTATAAAAATAACTGGAGATATTTCATCAGCTCAAACAGCTCTCTTGGACTGATAGTGAAGACAGACACCTGTATTTTGAAGCCATGCTCTTGTAATTTCACTTTTTGTCTTGCCTCTTCACTAAGAAATTAGGTTTCTGTGCATATCAATCAGTAACAGTGGCTATAAATGAACCATTTTTGTTGATCTTTTAAGAAGCTGAAAAATAAAAGAATAACAGCTGGTATGCATAGCAGGCCAGAGCCAAGAAAACAACCCTCCATAGTATATACATTACTATACAATATTGACAAAAGTTTTAGTATTCCTTCATGCTGAAACTAAAGGAGAAATTCTGCCTGACAATTATTCTCTGTTCCAATGAACTGTTTCTTTCACAGCACGGCCTCGCCAACTTTCAACAGATGTTTTCATAGGAATGGCCATTTCTCTCACTAGACACTTAAAAAAAATTTTCTATATTCAGAAGACCTTCTCATGACACAAACCACAAAGCTAGTGAGGTTGTTACCTGAAACTCAGATAAGGTTAAGCTGAGCTGATCACTTGACTAATTTTCCTTCCTAAAAGTGCTTAAATAAAATTTCACATCATTTTGAAATAACTTGTTGCCTGATGACTGTTTATGTCACCAGCTCTAAGACTCGAGATGACTGGATTCTTTGTGATTCAGAGAGCTAAAATCTCCCCAGGTATTTTCTTTCTACATTTTTTAATCTGCTTGAATGAGATGGGACTGATAACCTTTTTTTTAAAAGGTACATAAAATCTCAAGCCATCAAGAAATATGAGATTCTGCACTACAAATCTTTTAGCTTCCCATTTCAATTCATTTTTTTTTTATAAATAGGAAAAAGATAATAGATGGTGCCTAGGGAAATGTAAAGCAGCTCTTCTGCCAAGTGGTACCAGCCACTTGAATAGCTGCACTCTAGCCCCACATTCTTGTGTTAATACTATAGAAACCATTCTCACTACTCTCTCACCACTTGTATGTTGATAATTAAATTAGGAGTATGTAGCCCTGGAACATACCACATAAGCCTCTGATCACCCACCTAGCCATTAATGTCCAGAATGCTTCACTCAAATCTCTATAAAAGCCTACAACCCTTAGGGACGGAACAGGCTCCCTTTGTTAAAGGCTAGGGGTCCATTGATTGGTTTTTCAACAGGTTAGGCTTAAAGCTACCTCACTGTGGGCTTCTGCAAGAAGTGAATAATGCCTCAAATTTCATTTGATAAAAAGTTGCCAAGAGTTTTTCCTTGGAGATACTCTTTTATATATCTTCAGACATATAACACAGGACACAGCTTCAATATACAACCACCTTTTTCTCAGGCTTCATGGACTCTGCAAAGTTCTAAGAATATCATGACTGCACAGATTCATGCCTATGTTGAATGCCTATGTTTATAAACATTTCACAGCTAATTGATTCTTTTTCTTCTAGATGATGATACTGTCTACATCAAATCCTCAGGATCCCAAGGTGAGAACAGAATTAAGCCAGCTAAACTCATTAAAACAGAAATAATTCCAATAAGCACTTGAAGTGGGGAATTGTAGCAACAATCAGATATATTGTCTTTTGAAACAGTCTCGATCTTCCTATAAATAGAAAACACTAGCAGGATTACCAGATTCTTTCAACCCAAAGAATGATGCATACATAGGTTAAAGCCTAAGTTTTTTTAATCGGTATATCCTTGCCGAGATCTCATTTCACAGCCCCTACTGTAACTCGTCTATCTTAAAGGCCAGGAGTCTACTAGAGCATAATAAAGCACTCATGTTCACAACACAGGAATCCACTTTTTCAATACTGGTGACTTCTATGCCCTGTCACATACCTCACTTGAAGTCCCAATACACTTCTCATAGGAACCATAGAAGAGAGAGTGGTACTTTCACTTGCCTATCTTCCAGCTCGAAAATAAATTTGGTCTCTATCCAGTTAAGCTATTTTTCTAACCGCTCAACTTTTATCACTGAGATGAGAAGGGGATTCCATGAGCTCAGTCTCCCATCTCTTACCTGGACTGCAAATAAATAATTTTCAGTATAATAAACTTGTCCATGCTGCTTTAATATTACTTCCTTCTGCTTAAAGGTCTTCTCTGTCATACAGAGAATTAGCTTTTAGTGCATAAGGACAAACAGACTTTAATGAAACATGCCTTTAGAAAGTGTGGCACGGCAACTTATGTGACCATTTTTCTCCCCAAGAAAATGTCAATAGCAATACAAGCTGCAGAGATAAATGAATGCAATCATTAGTATAAAAGGACTTACAGAATCATACATTTAATTTAGAACACAAAAGAAAAATACTATAATGAAGTGTAAGTAGTCATCTCCACAGAATTAAAAAGTAATGGTGCTAAATCTGATTTTATGCAACGTACGTAACTGCAAAAATATGGAAGCTTATCATGCTAAAAACTAAAATTTTGGCCTAACAAATAGCAGGTAATCTAGAAATACAGCAAAGAGTCATAGTTAAGTCTTTATACACTTCCAATATATCTACAGTTTCTCCTAGGTAAAATTGGAGAAAACAAATCTAGCCAAGATACAAAGCTTGATATATTGCTTCCACAGCAAGTCCAGCAGCTTAGTAGGTGGGCATCCATAGTAGCACTATGATCTTAACACAAATGTGGGGCAAATTCTGCCCTCATACACATGTCTAGAGCTCAAAGTCAGTGAGAAAAGCTCAACTCCAGAAAACAGCTCAACTCAGTCAACTATATTTCTCAGACCACCTATGCATGCTTAAGATCTATTCTAACTTAGAATCATAGAATCACAGAATAACCTGAGCTGGAACGGACCCACAAGGATCATCGAGTCCAACTCCTGTCCCTACAGCAGACAAGCCCAACACACCGTGTGTCTGAAGGTATTGTCCAAATGCTTCTTGAATATTGCCAGGCTCGGCACCATGACTGCTTCCCTTGGGAGCTGTTCCAGTGCTTCATCACCCTCTGGGTGAAGAACCTCTTCCTAATATCCAACCTAACCCTGGCACATCTTCCTGCCATTCCCTCGAGTCCTGTCACTGGTCACCAGAGAGAAGAGATCAGTGCCTGCTTCTCCTACTTCCCTTGCCTTAACTTCCTCAAAATTACAAGTTCTATCAAGACTATGAATAAGTAGTGAAAATCTTACCAGTGTTCCATACCTCACACATACAGCGTTATATTCTCAGAAATGTGTAACAACACGTACACAACAACAAAGGAAAGGGAACAGGTCTTGGACATGAAGTAGATAAATATTTGGTGACTTCTGTGTGTGATATCAGAAACTTTCAAATACAAAGTAGGAGCACTCTTAGTATCAGTAATACATATTTTGCCGAAATCAGCTGTACAAAATACCAACTTAACAACAGGAACAAAGATGCATACATATACCCAAATCAGAGAGAGCTGTCCCAAAAACTATCCAAAGATTTTTCCTATCAATATATGTAAAAGTTAATTTCAAGCTGCAAGAACAAAGCTGAAAGACAAACCTATATTCAAGGTATAAAAAAAGTCATTCCCCTTCAAGCAATTTTAAGCAATAGGCTTACTTTGTGCTGGCTGCAAATCCAGAAAGAGGTATTCAGAAAGCTCAAGAAAATAATTCATCATCAAGGATTTGCTACATGAACCACCATATGCTATTGAATGACCTCAGTAAACATTTGAATCAGAACACTGGCATAATATTTCCTATCTATCACAAGCAAACACTAGAATTTATGTACTTCCTCTGCGCTGCTGTTGCTTAACTATTCCATCACCAAGGAAAACTGTTGCTACTCATGAATTTGAATGTATTCAATTGCAGGTAGTTTTCATTTTTTTTTAATACTTCCACCCCCACGCACAAATAAATAAACCCTTCAGAATATAAACATTACAAAAAGGTTCTAAGCCTTACCTGTCCACAAGGAGTATTTTGCAAGGATATGGTAAATGCTCCAGATGTACGGCTTTTTGCTAGAATATATTGACAGGTAGCTTGGAAAGTGTATTTGCGCCCATCAAAGGTCATGAAATGGATGTCTCCTGAAACTGAACATTCAGCTGACGACATAACAAATAAGGTATTTAAGTAAGTAGAAAAGAGCATGTACTCTCAACAGTTGTACTGCTGTAGAATTCATATATTCTGATAGATGCTATAAGTTATAAAATTCCATTCATGTTCTAAACCTGTACCGGGAATGTGGTTAGGAACTGAGCCTTATCCTTGCTTTTGTTATGGAGTTCCTACCTAATGCCAGGCCAGTTCTTCCCACAGAAGGAGGCAATAATATGTGTGATCTTTACATTCTAGGTATTTCATTTGCAGCTCTAAAAACTGATTTGCAGAAACATTAAGCACTCCTTCAGATAACTCTGAGATCAGTGCCTGAATCTACTGGCAGCTGTACAAACCATGAAGCCATGGGTACCGTTAACATGCAAAATTCTTTTGACCTTAATCTCTATAGTTTAGCTGCCTATCTGTGAAGTGAGAATAATGTCCCTCATTCCTAAGGCATGTGAAAATAATTAAGTGGTATTTGTACGATATCTAAATACTATATCACTAGCCAGCTGTACTGGGGGGGGACAGGACAAAGGTAATCTTGCCGTAAGTCTGACAAGTGAAGATTGCAGAGGAAACTTTAGTTCAGGGGTGTCAAACTCACAGCTCCCACTGTTCTCCTGCTCCTGCAGCATAAGGCATGTCACAGACTGCACACATGACCAGCACTGGCAGGAGCATAGAGGCAAGGAGCTCGATGCTGCTGCCAGGTAGAAACAGGGTGCCAGGCTGGATAAAACAAGGTAGAGGGCCGAGTTTGACACCCCTGCTTTAGTTGAATGACAAGAATAACCAAATAGTGTCACCTACCAGAGACATTATGGTGATGTATTAGGGAGACACGTTACTGTGCTAATCTGAAAGGCAGATGCCTGCTATTCAGACCATTTTAATACTTAATCTACTGTGTGTAGATGCATTTATACGTAGATACAAATAAAAATACAAATTATAGAGTGAAATACCACATGAAGATCTAACAGCAATATTTTATCCCAAGAAAAAATTCAGTTATTAAATATAAGAGTATTGTAGACTTGCACATACCTGGACAAGTAAGATTTGTACAAATCCATTTTCCTCCAATGCAAGTGCTGAAATAAAAATGAAAGGGTTTCATTCTTTTTTTTGTTTGTTTTGTCTAGTATATACAGCTGTCCCTCATTTGCTCTTTATGGATTCCTTATCTAAGAAATGAGCAACAAGTGTCTTGATTCCCATAAATAGGTACAACAGAGCTATCACAGTCACTAGAATGGCTGGAAGTTCTGGCAAGAACTTGTCAAGAGAATATAACCAGGTGAAATTCCATACATGCATCTAGTAACACTTTTTTTTTCTTTTTAGCTCCTAGATAACCATTATAAAAGTTAAGGATTAAAATTGAGAGAAATAAACACAAGCAATGTGAATCTTATTACTTTAAAAAATAGAAGTGTTATGAAAAAGGAAGTTGCACATCTACAAGCTCATCTGTTTTCTTCAATTAAGTTGATCCAATAAAAGCCATTATCTCTTCCCATGAACTTGTATTTTCAATGTACAAAATTAACTATGAAATTCCCAAAATAGCAGCTTAGTGTAATAATGACTTTATGCTCTCTGTGTCCATATATGACAACACAAACAGGAGGCAATGTGAAGTCAAGGTAAACCTCCTGTTAAAATTGTGAATTCTAGATTCCTTTCAGTTTGAGGTAGAGTTCAAGGTGAAGAATTCTAAACATTACAGTATTCTCTGAAATATGTGTCATTTGCTCTTCTTCCACATTAATAACTCTATAGTTTCTTTTATCTTTCCCTTAACTGCAAAACATACAAACAACAGTTTTTGTATGTAGAAACAGTGAGGACTTAGCAACCTTCTTCAATTTTTAACTGAAATAGGCCTTAAAGAAGTTGTCTTTTATAACCATGAAAGGATTATATCCACGGCATAAAAAGAAAAATTACTAACCAGTTATTACAGTCTTCATAAATCACTGAACCCATTTCAAAGAAACTTCCATGGTAGTCACAAGGACAGTCCATAGGCTTGACACACAATTCATTTTCATAAATTAAACCTACAAGAAACAAAACAACAATAAAAAAGTGAAATATTTGTGCAAAAGGCTGATGGAGCATTAACAAGTATAAGCAACAAAAACACAAATGATCATGCATATAAAAAACTCTAGACTATGTGGTTGCCATATTTGCAGAACAAAGTGTGCATTTGAATTACATTACATAAATTGTATTACTTGGACCAAGTCCCTAAATTGCTTGAGATACACTAACAACAGTATGAATAACAAGTATTTAATCCTGGGGGAGTGGGGGAGAAAAGCACCCACACAAAAACTCCAAACACCAAACACAAACACCATACCATGCTGTTTTGAGTACCCTCAGCTTCTTTTTTGACACCTTTAAAAATTTTTGCCTGTATGTTTTTTTAAGGCACTGTTTGGTCTTTATTTTACTATAATGATTTTTTGGCTTTTTTTCTTAACTATTGCATTATTACAGAGCCAGAAGCTCAAAGGCTTCAATAGCCCATAAATTATACAACATATGACAACAACGACTATACTTATAAATCACCAGGATATGTATGAAAAGCAGGACTTGAAATTCCACGGCATAACACTCTCCGTCCTCTTTTAAACAGAACTACATACTCAACAGAAGCCAGTATAGGGGGAAATCGGGACATCAAAGTATATTTTGGTAACATGGGCAAAGTTTTGCTGTAGGCTATATCAGTAAATACGTCATTTGCCAGAATCACACAACAGTAAAAGAATCTCAGTATCAAAATCTGTTATGGGCCACATGAATGAGTTTCAGTCATTCTAGACTTTTGAGCTCTCCTAAGCACCTTATCTTGCAAGCAGTCTTTAGGGGAAAAAAAAAACACAAACAAAAAACCCCTAAGAACAACAAAAACAAAACACAACCAAACCCAAAATAATAACCCACCAAAAAAAAAAGTGTAGGAACCACCAGAATCAGGAGGATGGCTGCCCTGTCAACAAGAGAGCAAACCCTATTTTTTAGACAAATGGTGGAGCTCGGTAGCTGGAATGTGGACCTGTGCTGAAACCTCTTCCCACTTATTAGAGGGAGGAAAAGGCTCGTCTGTTATGAGGAAAACAAGGTCATTTATCAACACTCTTTTTGCACTGCATTTATAAAGAACTCCTGTTAATGCATTAATCTAGCCAGGTCATATAGGTATGTGAACCTGAAAGAGAACAATCTGAAAGTCAAATGGAATCAAATATTGTAACACATATTTGAGAAGCAAAACTTACCATCTGGACAGTAACATCCATCAATGCAGGGAAGCTCACTGTCAACACACTGTGACTGTTGATGACATGAAACAGGGCAACAGTTGATGCATTCATTGTAGGTCAACGGTTCAGCACAGGTAATTACTAAAAAACAGAAACAGGTACAGAAATGAAAAGGTATTGTGCTACTGCCTCAGAGCTTCAACAGATTGCACGTATTTCTTTCAGGTATTTACTTTTTGGTACATTAATTGAGTATCTGTTGTCTAGAACAGTGAAACAATGGCTTTCATAATACACATACAGAATATACTCATTAAAGGTGCATTGAGAAGAAATAACCTTAAATTACACCACGATAGACTCAGGGAAACTTTTGCACAGCAGACATTTAAACACAAAATTACACATTAAAAAATACACACATAAAAAAGAAACTTCGTTGCATTTATGTAGCCTTGAAGTGAGTCCATAGTTACGCTTTCATTGCGAACTATGTAAGTTCAAAATACAAGACATTACAAAGAAGTAAAAGGACAAAGACAACTCTCTTCAAAATAAAGTTACAAAGCAGTATTTCCAAGAAGGAAAGCATCTGCATACCACACTGCTGAAAGTGCATTCGCCATCCATGGAGTGGTTTTCCCGCTTGGGCACACGCTCTGGCATATTCAGTTAATGCTCGACACCAAGTTGCATTGTCAACTGCTGACCTTACACAAATAAAAATTGACATATTATTTTCTACCTCCACGCAAACACACAATCATAACCTCATGAATCCTCCTGCATTGCATACAACCACATTGTTTGAATATCCATTAATACTTTTCTCAAGTCTTAAATGGATAACACATTCTATCACAGTTGAAGACAGGGCATCAATATATTAGAGACATGACGCCAATTTCCTGAAGAAACCCATGAAAGCCAGAGATATAGCAGTATAAACAGACTTGAATCAATGTCTAGATTTTTACAAAAGAATAACACCATTCAGAAAACTCACAAGAAAGAAGAGCAAGGCTTCTACCAGTGAGTCACCATAGTACAAGAAACGGAAATTATCTTCTCCTGTCCTCTCTGTTATTTTAACTAGTCAAAACTACTTGGACAAGGAGCACAGCAGGCTATGAAACAATAGCACAAATTCAAATTTAATCAAATTCCTCTTTCCACTGGATTAATATATGGCTTGTGGATGCCAAACTGACCTATTCAATATTATTTTCATTAAGGTTAGAAATACTAATGATGTTGCACACTCAAAATCAAAACAGATGTCATGTTCTAGGGAAGATACACAATCACAAATATATCTGGGCCTGATTTTGGTCATTCTTATACCAAAGAAAACAGGAAAAACTTCACAGAAATTTCTAGCAGTAGAACTAGAGCAAGTGAAAAAGGCAAGGTAATAAAAGAATGTCAAACAAAATTGATACGCAGAAAGAGACACACATTAGTTCTACTAACATTTACAATTTGTTCTCATGATAGAAGGACAATGCTTTTTATAATAGCTTTGGAATTACCCCAAAGCATTCACTTACATGCAAAGATCATTGGTGCAGCTTGCCATAAAAGGAAGAGGACTCACATATTCATGACATTGTTCAAACGGGGGATGTAACAGGATATTACACAGATTGTACGCCCTCTGAAATGAATGAGATGGCTGTTGTGAAAAGAAGGTTTTCAAAAATAAACCTAAGCAGAATACAATAATATAGAAAACCATAACAGACTTAGTCTGTGATTAGGAATCATTTTCCTTTCATCAACTAGAAGCAGTGGCTAGCAACATAGTGCTCTCCATGCCAGAGTAATCATAACATTGAATCTTTTATCCATGGCAATAGTAGTAAAACACAACCCTTCCCCAAGACAGTCACAGAACATGTTGCAGCTAAGCCCAGATGACCTGAAATAGTCTTCATTCTAGTTAAACTATTTAGTAAAAGGCAACAGAAACAAAACATGCCTGGCATCAGCTTTAATTTCAAAGCACTTCATTTCAGACCTATATGTTGAAAATATTAGTTAAAAGGAAAAGATACTTCAATGTGATGGACATAAGGAACAATAATTCATTTTCTTAACACTGTCAAGTTAAGTGTGCTCTCATTCTGGTTTTGCCTGCCTGCTTCTTTCTCCCCTTCCTAAAGGAAGGAATAGAACACATCCCTCCTTTCAACTTTTCACTCATTTAGCCCCAGATTCAAACACCTGTATTTGCTGCTATGCAGAAAACGTATTATTCGAAAAGATCAACAATCAAATACAGAAAAAAAAGCAGGAAGAGGGGGAGAAACACAACAAAGGAAGGTCTGCTGCAACAGTCATTTTAATTTCCCTCCCAGAAGAACAACAGCAACTATTTCCAGCCTACTTCAAAGTGTTATGTCAAATTCTCACTCTAATTAGAATCGCCAGCTATTGTAATAATCCTTTCATGTTGATCCAAACCTGTAGAGATTCATGGCTTTGTGTCAAGCAGGGTGGTTCATTGAGAAGAGATTTATCCCAACTGGGTGTTTCTTGTGGAGGATTTTCCTGCCAACTCTCTACGAATTCTGTTACATCGTCTGTCAACTTTCCTAAACAAGACACACACACACACACACAGAGTGACTTGGAAGAACAACAGTGCTTCTCTATAGGATTTCCCAGGGAAACACCTCAATAATCAAAACACACCAAGCAGAGAGCACCAAACCCTTCCTACAATTAAATGAATCAGCTGTTAGTCTGAGGACAATCTGGTGCTTTCATGAAACAAAAACAATTTTAAAAGTGACTACAGTAGGAATACTTTAGAATGGCAGAAGGAAGCTTTTGCCAAAGAAAGGCTTTAAGGAAGCAGGACTGTTCCTGCTGCAATTCTTGAACAGAAGAAAGGCAAGAAAATTGTAATAAACTGTATATAAATATATCTATGCCATGACTTTATATGAAACTCTCAACAGAGAGTCTAAAAGCTAAGCAATATGAGGCATTGTTGGCTCACTGCAAAGGCACAAAATTATTGTCCGCCTAGTAAAGGTGTGACTTTTTCAAATAAGTAGAAATATCCTCGCTAGCATTAAACTAGCTAAGAAGGGTATTATCAATCATAGACAAGTTGTGATATTGATTATTATTTGGATTACCCATGAAGGCATATCATGGCATATCTTTATTACTCCTGCTCCCAAGCTATATGATTAAAGCCAGTATGCAGTGAATAAACTTGTGCTACAATCACGGCTTTATGCAACTGAGATATCTAGAGAAAGGTGAGAGGGTAGAGAAAAGTCTCCGAAGGCAATGAGGACAATGAGCTATTGATCCTGGTATTAACTTAAGCATTTTGATTTAGAGAGTAAAGTATTCAATAGGGGTAAAGACTTGTAATAGTGCAGGGCTGACGCTTCCTGAAATTGAGTGGTATGCATAAACAACACAGGAAACCTACCACATATACTCTGAGCTTTGTAGTAGTACTTTACAGAATTATCTTAATTTTAAAGAGGAGGAGCAAAGAGTTAAACAGCCCAAATCAATGATTTCCATAAGTTTTTATCACCTAATTTGTGATACCTTTCAAGGGGCCTTATTTCCCTCCCCCCCAATTCTTTTTCTTCTATAGAGGTCTTCATCCAGTATTTATTGAAAGCCAAGACTCTTAGACGTATCTGAAGTTGGTATTGAATGATCACTCGTCACTTCTGAAAGTGTCAGCATAAATGAAATGCCAGATTAAAAAAGATCTGGCAGTCTTCATTGATTTGATTAACTAATTAAATTTTTTTATTTATTTCCAGTAGCAATATCTCAAAATTGCTAAGATGGCAGGAAACATTTAAAAGTAGATTTTACCTTTCAGACCCCAAGAAACTGAAGTACAAATACCATTGCAGTTAATCAAGTAAGACAGCTTTTTAAAGAGCTTCCTCCCCAGAGCCCCATCTCTATTGAAATTAGTCCTCTTTACTAACAAAATCATCTACCTCAAGTATTTCCATATCATATTTCCCATTTCAGAACTTGCCCATCTTAAATTTAATTAGCATTACAATTAAATATAAGCAAAGTAACATTTATTTCACATGAAAAAAAAACCTGCATTACACCACAGGAAGTTCTTTATATACTCACCATAACTAGTTTCAAGATCATCCTGCAGAATAGCATTATTGTTTCCACACAGTCCATACGTTTTGCCCAGGTACTCTGGTGCCATTTTGATATACACTGCAGATGTACGATCCCAAGCCAGAGTAAAGGCATACTGGTGTCTGACTAGGAAGTATCCAGCTAGTTTCTGTATGTGTAAGTTTCCAATAATATAAGGTAATTGTACTCTGAAATGACATGGAACCAAAGCCAACTTTACATGAGAAAATATCATCATTAAAAATAAATTATTTGCTGATTTAATGATTTCCTCATACATCTGAAAATCCCTGATGTAAATATTGAGTAACTCCACCAAAAACATGAAGTTGCAAATAACAGCGAAAATCAAGGGATGAATATTATTGGTTATACTTCTTAATATTACACACTGCTCATTCAGATATCGCCTTTCTCCTGTACCACTCTGCAGATGGCGTGGATACATTTTGGGTCTGGGATACTTTGTGGTCTGAATACTTTTTTTAAGCTACCAACAAATAAGTGATCTAGTTTACATCTCTGTGATCAAAATGGTCCCATGAGGTTAATACCAATGTAACTACAGTGCCAGAAACATGAGTGCAATTACCCAAATCCTTTATAGGTGACTTCACTGCTTATCTTTATCTCTTTGTCTCCCGCAAAATATAAACTAACAGATCGTTTGCAGGAATAAGGAGAAGAATGGCATTCAGGATCATTATTGACCTGCCAAATAAAATACGTAGTGTCAAAGTCAAGATTTTAATCAAAGTCTTTACAATTCTCAAATTATACAACACTCCCAATCCCACCCTCGGCATGTGAACAAGCAGTTTGGTCCCACTCTTCCCCAAGAACTGAGTACAATTAGTACTCTTCTTGGAGCGGTCTTTTCACAGCATCAGCAAGCTTTGAAAGTACACCCATCAGTTTTCTTCCAGCTTTTTATATTTTGTGCCATAGTTATTGGCAGCCCAAGTCACATTACAATTACATTCTAGATTACATTCTAGAACCCCATAACATCATCTCAAGTTACTTTTAATCTCTTAAAATTAATGCATTGTTAGCCTGTTCAACAACAGCTAAAAGGAATGTAGAAGTACAGTCTCCTACCTGTATGGAAAAACTCTGTTCGTCTAATTCAGTATGCCTCACAAGCACATATGTGGATTTCCCAGAAAAATAATAATACAGTCCATCAAAAGTTTCAAAGTTATATTGACCCCATGTCCTGCATATATGGTCTCTTTCAGCACCTGTGTTATACACTAACAAAAGAAAAGTCACATGAGACATAGCACTGCTTTTTTGATTCAACCTGTACTTGAGATGAATAGTGTATGTGATATGCTGTGAAATACCAGCCCAGAAAAGAAAGGGAAGGGAAAATACTAGGACACAAAGGAAGCTTTAGGCAGAGGATATTTGCTCTTGTAGCTGTAGGAATCTGACTACAATCCCAGACACCCATTAGTTTTCTCTCTCTACACACCTGTCTGGCATCTTGGTCCACTTGCATTAAATCGACTGCAGTTGCACAGGTCTCTGTAGACACACTCACCACCGTTAAAACATGTAAGTGAACCTGAATGGAAAAGCAAGGCAAGTTAAAAAAAAATTATGATAACTTTCATTCTTAAGAACCAGGTCTGTCACTGAATATAACAGAGAATCCCATAGGCCTCCACAAACAGGAAGCATACCGCAAAAGCTTCATCAAGAAATACAGCCAGATATCGTAAAACTACTGCAGTATTAGAGAAGCAAAATCAAAATGGCTATGAGTTAGTCTGACGTGTTTAGGTCCCCTAAGGAACAAATACAGGAAGTGAGCAAGTATTACACAACAAAAAAGCACAATGCATATATCCTTATATAAAGACTGCTGCAAGTAACACTGTGCAGGTAAACTCTACCAGCATGAGAGCATGCAACCCTAGAAACACAAATGTTAAGATCCCAGCTGTAAATCTTTTAGATACCTGCCCTGTTTTCATCTTGCAACTTTTAAGTATATCAACCAAGAACATTTTCCATAGACACAGACCACTGCTCTTTTTTCCTATTTTATTAGAGACAGACTTGTAAGAAAGGAAAAATGTAATGCTCATTTTATTTCTTATTAGCATCTTTTATAGTACATATTTAGCTTGTTTGCCAGCATCAGAGGACATCAATAGAAGCACTATTATAGAACTCAGTGAGCCATATCCTCTTACTAAGAGCTTTAAATACGCTAAAATAATCTAAAAGCAAGCTGCACGAGGGGGGGGTGTCTGTGAATGTATTCCAGTCAAAAGCAACTAAAACCTCTGGTAAAAATCAGAAATTGCATTTTTAATAAGATACTACAAATACTTTCTAGCTTCCTTTTAAGCCTCTACTTTAGCTTGAGCAAGATTTCCAAATGCCTCTTCAAAACTTTACCTGGTTTGCAAGTCTATCTACCACACACAAATTGCTTTCAGATGTACACACCAAGTAACTATGTGCTCAACTTTTAATTCATATGCAAACTCTTGTCAGAATTCATGGACTGAATGCTGTTAAGACTTTGCCTTTTGCGAGGGCACCTCAAACATCATCGTAAGCTGTTTTACCAATGTGCGGTCAATTTAGAATTTTAATGAGGAAAAAAGATGTATCTCAAGTTCCTTCTGTTTTGTGAGGTCCTAGAAACTCAGAAGGAAGAGGTTCTGTGCTTACAGATGGCTATAATGTTAGAATGAGAAAGACTTCAAGAAATTTACAGCTTACCATAATTTAAAAAAAAGAGCTTATATCTTCATCTACTTTAGGCCATGTGATTTCATCAATATTATCTTCAATTACAAGCTTTCAGAACTTTGTCAGCACAGTTTACTGGTGTTTATATGGCCATTTCCATTTACAAAACCATTATAAATTCTATTCATTTATATTGAAGACTTAACATATTTGAATCACTAATTTTGATTTCTTTATTTTCAACACACACTGCCACTGTCCCCCCAGAAACGACCACGCTGAAAAGAACAAGGCAGTTACAAAAGAGTTACACTCTTCTGCCTACCTAGCCCAAATATCCAGCTCCTTTCCCTGCCTGGCCAGAATAAGTTCCATTAAAAAAACTAATGCAAGCACCATGTAGAAAGGTTCCAACTTATTCTGACTGAGTCATCTCATTTACGTGCTCACAGTGACCAATCTTGTCACTAATGAAAGAGCCTCACTCCTCTTGTCAAGAGAGGCAGACATTAATCCCTTTCATCACAAGTATTGCGAGACCTGTGTAATCAGAGCCTAGGTCTCTGGTCTTTGCTTCTCTAAGATTATGCCCTGTTGCCTGTCCAGTTACAATAACGTACAATTAGACTGCAAGTCTTGTTGCTCTTAGCTGTAGAGGAAGTCAGCCCCCTTTTGATGTTTCAGGTTGAATAATTCCCCTTTAAGCATGGCTCAGGTAACCTGCTTCAAGCCATGTTTATTCAGATTGTGAACACATCAGCTGTTCCAGGGACCCTTGCTGTCACTGAGAAGGATCTCTCTGACTCCCTTTTAGAGAGAGAGAGTGAGTTAGTCAAATCTGAATTGGAAGTCAAATGACTCAATGAGGTGCATTTTCTTAAGAAAGTTCTCTTCTGTCTGTGCAGGTATGATTCTAAGAATACATGATAAACATAGCCCTTGTATTTTTTTATATCCCTTTTTACACCACTGTGTAGTATCTTTCCTTACACTGCATAGAAGAGCTCTGGGACAAACATGAGCTATACATAACCAGGTATTAAGAAGAATAGTGTTGATTTGAATCACATTTTGTGCTCTTATTATGGTAAACACGGTTGGCTCTTTTGATCATCCATTTCTGCTCAACTAATGCAGAAATACTTCCTTAGGTAGTGGGAACAAACATCCTGTAACAAAGCATTCACTCTGATCTTAAAGGAATATAAGCTCCCTAAATAAGTTAACCCATACACTCACATCACAAGTTTAGGCCTCCTTTAGGGACATAAGGAACATTGTTGACTCCTCCAGAAAGGCAGTCAACATCAAAACTAAGTTAAAGTTAAAAATTAGGAAAGGTTATGAAAGAATATTGTGTCCTACTGTTCTTTGGTGAAAGTGATCTCTACTAAAGTCCTTTTAGCTCCTCTTTTTCATTATGTCACTTGGGTGCATTGGGTTGGAATCTGAAATTGAAAACTGGTGAGACTTTTCTAGGAGAAGGTGGTAGGCCTGAGTAACATGATTTGACTCACGTAAGTAACCATGGGGGTTCCAACCAGTGATTCTGTTACAACCTGCAGGTCACCTTACTAATATGACCATTGTCGACATGAATCAACTTTCTCAAGTTCCTTCTTTATTGAACAGGGTGAAGACGTGCGATCATCTTCTGAATGAATTCTTCTCTGAATTCTTCTCTCTGCTGCTCTCCTTGCCTAAACACTGTAATCATCTGGTAGTTCCTGAACAGACTGCAACCCCACTTAATATGTGGATAGGGTTATTTTTAAGCCTTTGAGCATATGGACCTCTCTTTAGTTCATGCCCCTTAATTCTGCAGTGCCAGGCTGTGAAAGCCTTCATGCCAGAGCTAACACTACAAGTGGCAGCACAGAACCTCATGCCCATTACTTATCACAGCCTTTGAAAAAGAGAGTCTGTAATCTAGTCCACTTGCATTTCATTGCAAGTATTTCTGGAGATCATTGGCCAGGCTTCACAGAGGTGACCACTGCTGCTGGTTTCTTGTCACTCACGAGGCCACACCTCAAGTACTGTCTTTCAGTTTTGGCCCCCTCACTATAAGGGGGGCATTGAGCTGCTGCAGCACATCCAAAGAAGGACAACAAAGCTGGTGAAGGGTCTGGAGCATAGGTCTTATGAGGAACAGCTGAAAGAATTGGGGCTGCTCAGCCTGGAGAAGAGGAGACCAAGGGGAGACTTCATTTCTCTCTACAACTACCTGAAAGGAGGTTGTAGCAAGGTGAGTGCACATGTTGGTCTCTTCTCTCAAGTAACTAGCAATAGGTTGAGAGGAAATGGCCTCAAGATATGCAAGGGAGATTTAGATTTGATATTAGGAAAAATTTCTTCACTGAAAGAGTGGCGAAGCATTGGAACAGGCTGCCCAGAGAAGTGGTAGAGTCTCCATCCCTGGAGATATCAAAAAACACATAGATATAACATTTCAGGACATTGTTCAGGAGGCCTGGTGGTGTTGGACCAGGTGCTGGGCTGACAGTTGGACTTGATCTTAGATGATTCTATGTTTACATGATCACATAGACCTGACAAGAGGAAGTTCCAAAATCCATTTTGAAATACAGTACAGTCCCACCCAACTCTGGTTGACCTTTCAAATATTCTTTACCTAGGTTCCAAGTACAAATTCTGTGAATATCATATAATAACTGTTCAAAAGCATCTTGTGTCTTCATCGAAAACGCATTTATTTTGAAATATTATTATATATGCAATATAGTATGTGGATTTGTTTCTCCACTTAGTTTATTATACTTTCTTACACGACTAATTCTTTACTAAGTATTTAAGATCACTTGAATTTCAGTTGCAAATATACTGTATGTCCAGATTTGCCCACCTATAATTTGTTCTTCTGAGCTTCTAACATGTTTATTAGGAATAAAATCAGTATAGCTGAAAGTATTTTATATAATATGAAACCTTTGAGCATTGAAGGGATACAGTCACTAAAGAACCATTCTCCTCTTGGAGCACAAAGAGACCCTGTACATGTATATACAGAAGCTAAGACAATAAAATAAAGCCACATCTAAAGTAAAGTTTTTTCACTGAAGTAAAAGTAAGCCAACACCTTCAAGAACATATCTGACTACTCAAACAACCATGCATGTCAACCTTGAAACATTTGACCCTTGTTTTAAGCATCATGCAAATCCAGATGATCCAACTGAATTTTAACCTCATTGTAATACACTATTATCATCAATACACTTGAAGTGACTGATGTGGACTACCCTATGGGTATTTTTCTGCAAAATGTTAAATACTACCTAGGGTCAGAATCCTGGATTTCAGTAGTGTTTTAAGACATGCAAAATTAAATACAAATTGCTGAAGACAGGTATCCTTTCAGGATATTATTAGATTCACTTGGACAGAAAAGGCGAAGTATGAAATATTAATTTAGAGATCTGAAAGCAATCAAGTTTTACTTAAGCTAGGTAGTAGGTACAAGGTCCAGTCTGTTCCCTTAGTTCTTGTCATTCTGCCTGTTTACTAACTTTGGCCCAAATAATTCCAGAGCTCCAGACAGTCATTTATAGAAATAAGACACGGATTATACAGTTTTCAGGCACAATTTATGCAAGTATTGGAGAGTCTGCTTAAAGGTTATCAAACTATTAAGAAGATCAATTATTTTAAAACTACAAATTTTATCCTGAAATGGAAAAGTGAAAAAAAACAAAGACATTTAGGAAAAGAATTTGCAAGAGGCATCAGCTAGACATATGACAATCTATCAAGGAGTAGAAGATATGCCTAAAATTGAATATTTAAACTTTTGCTGTCAATATTTTAGGAATTTAATATTTTGTAACGCTGCATGACTCCCATTGCATATTTTCTCTAGAAAGCTTTCATGTGTTCCTTTGACTACGAGAGAACTAAAATAATTAATATTTCTTGCATTATCTTTTATCCTTCAGCTTCATGGTCTTTGAAAGCAACTGCCTCATGGCACAAGTTTTCTGAGGCATGCAGGCTTCAACAGGATGTAATAGAGACTTGAAATGAGGACAAAGATATCATTACACCAGGACATAAAATTTTCCTTTTTGAGATTCTGAGGTGAATGGCTTGGATGTAATTTTAATCCTTCAGTTCAAAAGAGTCTTCTGGTCAGCTGCAGATTTTCTGCTCTGGTGCATCTCTTGACATCAGGCTTTGAGCACACATATTGCAAGGGTCAAGTACCTTCTATAGCAACAGTGACTTCAAGGATTCATGCCTGCTATAGCATTTCAACACAAGAATATCTGAAAATATTTAACCTCTAGTTTGAAACTTACTTCCAGAAAGAATTTATTTTGCCTGTCCCAGGTTCTTAAGATGCTTTAGCTCTAGAGGTTTTCTTGTTTGGTTTATTTATATGGTTGCTTTGGTTTGGTTTGTTTCTTTTTAACTTAGCATGAAAAACTAATTTGTGTGGAAAGAAGTCACAAGTTTATCAGCTATGTAAAGTACATGTTAACTGCTGTCAATTATTCTGATAAGAATTTCAAAACTCAAATCCTATATTTTCTAGGTACAAGAAACTAACACAAGAATTTATCTCAATATTTACTTGTACTATACAAACTTTTTTGTTCTGTTGACATAAGACATTATATTGCCTTCTAAACTGCCTTTAGTTGACTAATAGAACAGAGCGGTAAAGAGCTCTATTGCACAATAAATAATGCATCATCGTACAAAATTTCCACATTAAAAATATTGGTTTATCTGTATAGACAGACTTACAGGAAAAAAGAAAAATGTTATTGCAACAAGAACTGACTGTAATAGGATGAAATACAAGTCCATTATAATCACAGTTTTATATTTGTGTCATAGAATAATTTTCGTAGAGACATCACTAAACTGGAGAAAGAAGCTGACAATCTACCTCCAGATTGGTGCAAAACCCAGTCCATGGGCAAAGCTATAGCTTGCATCTCTCTCCAAATAGAAACGGCCAAAATGAAACTATTGTTCGAAGCATTCAGAGCGTGTTACCGAAACTCCTTTACAAAGCAGATCAGGTTATTCTTTTGTTTTGTTTTTAGTATGTCTTTCACACACAGACAACAATGGATTCCATTTCCCAAAGAGTCTACTGGGATTTAAAAAGGAAACTTGCAAGCCTAGGTATTCCACTGTTTAAAGAGTTCAGTAATCCTGATTTTATTTGTCTTCAAGTATGGGAAACAATCAATAATTTTTAAACTACATCTCCAAGAGCATTGGACAAGAATGGTAAATCCTTATGAAATATTTTTTGTCCACAATAACACAAGTTGGAAAGAAAACAGGAAGTTTGTCCCATTACACCTGCAGAGGGCAATGAAACCTAATTCTTGACATCATAAATACATCCTCCTTTAAAAGCTTGGATGTGATGAGTTTGCATGAGATACTTCCTACCCCTTTCATTCTCCCTTTTTCTAGATTTGTTCCTCCCTTTCTTGAATATCAGACCTATTTAAGAATCAATCAACCTGCAAATAAACTCTTTAAAAGAATTCTTTAATCAAAGTCTTGCAAAAGGTTTATGTGCAAGTTTACTATTGCACACTAACAGTAGCACAATGTGTCTTAGAAGTCTTTTTTCCAGCTGGTTGCTCCGAAGCAGAACATAAAATCCACCACTCCCATTAAAGGAATTTTCAGTTGGCAAAAAATAAACCCAGGGAAGCAAACACCTATTTTGGCAATGAATTTCTCAGTCTGATTTGCACATCTTTGCTTTGGAAGCTGCTTCATTTGGTTTAAAAAAACAGAACCCACAAAAGAACTATTTCCAAGTCAATAAGCTGGTGCACACCTCAAAAGCAGAGCAAGTTTTACTAGTATAGACTTCTATAGTTGTAGAGCAATTTTATCACACACAAATATATGACTTTTTTCATATACTGGAGAGGTTCACAGGTAATAGTTTGTGAGTAATATTATGCTTCTCTAAACCCTTCTATTATTCCTCTACATTCAGCTACACACTTCACAAAAGCTTCTGAGAACGATATGTATTAAAGAAATTACAAGCTTTTGGAGGTGACACAATTTATAAGAGTCCGGTCCACACGTCAGTCTTGCATTTTGTGCTATAAAGCCAGGGATGCAACTCCAGACTATTCACTACTGGATAGGACCCCTATCCAATGCAACCAGACTGACTGACAAGAAACTAGAGATTTTGCTCACTAACTACGATGACATTACTCTGAATTACTTTTCTTCATGTTCGTACTTTATACAAGACAAGCGTGACAAAGTATCTACAGAAGAGCTAACAGAGAATCCTGACCCTTGTGCAAGGAGATTTAAGCCCATCCACTTCATTGCTGAAAATAAGAGAAACCAAAAAAGCCAAGACAAATTCCTCAAGCAAATGCCCACCACCACTGCAAGCTGCTGGCTAAGAGTACATCATCCTGCTAACCCATAGATCACACACCTCAAAAAAAAAAAGTAACAAAAAAAGCTTCCAGGCACAGAAGAGACATAGGACAGGTAATTTAATGGCATCTAGGCAGCAATCTACATCTTTAGGTACATCACTACAAGAGCAGATTTGCCTGATGAAAGCCCTTTGTTAGAAAAACTGCAGTTATAGACAGTTTTTCAAATTATCAAACCTGAATCAGATGTAAACTTACAGCTAAACTGTCACGCTCTTGTAGCCCTTTAAGGCCAATCAAGGCAGACCCCTCTTGCCCTGAAGACTTGTATTAGCTATTTTAGGGTTTTTTCTTCCTAAAAATAATTAAATGACATAGTCTATAAAGGACAACTGAAGTTATTTCATGTAGAAACATAAATAACTTACTTGATGATCCACATTTCATATTGTGAAGCTTCCTGTTCTGAGATAAGGATATTGTAGCCACAACAGATTCCTTTCAGAAAGAACAAAGAAATCAGCAGCTATAACCAAGACATTTTAAAAATCTCTTCACAGTCTATTAGTAAACTTACCATTTTAATAAGTTCACTGCTTCATATCAGTTACCAAAAATTTATCAAAAAACACCATTGAAAAGTAAAAAGTATAGTCACTTTATTCAATACTCGAGTAAAAGAGCATCAAAGCACATCACGCCTGAAGACAGCAAGCAAATTTTAAGCCATTTAAGCCAAAACGTCTAAAACTGTGTATCCAAACACAGTCCTCTGTGCCCTTCTACATACTCTTTTTACTCTCAGTTACAGTCTCTGTACCATCATGTGTATTTAACGTAATTCTCAGTATAAATATTCTGCTGTTTTGGAAATTCTGATCAGTTATTTAACATAATTTTAAAAGATATGCATGCACGAATCAAGTCATAACCAGCATCACAATAATTAACAAAACAACTTGCAATGTCCTAAATTCACATTATTTTTTAAGAACCTGATCTAAAACTCAGCAAAACCAACAGGTTTGCTTTGTGGTAAGTTTATGTTAGGGTTTGTTAAAAAAATAAAAAACATAAAACCACACACCGAGGTTGCCTTTCAAAACATTTCCTACCATCTTCTCCATAATCCTTTTTTGTAGGTCCAACATTCAAAAATATATGATGACAGACTAAAGATTTTATTCTCTTATGTTTCCTTTCTCATAAGCACTTTCGCCTTCAACAGTCAGCAGCAAGATATCTTGGGTTTTCTTGTATTAATTTTCACTATTGTGTTAAACGAAGCTTCCTTTTTCTCCAATAAATTGCCCTTTGGAAACCCAGTATTTGTCATCTATTAGACTTTGGAATAATTTTTACAAATTCACGTCATGATACTCCAACTACACCCCTCATTCTTGCTATATTTATCTATTAATCCAACTTCCGTCTCATTCTTCTGTCAGTGATGCCAATCACAATCCTACCACTCTCCTTTAAAACTCAGATTATTTACACAGTGGCACCTGTATCACTTCCGAACCAGAAACAGTACTGAGTTTCACCAGAATATCATGACAGGAATTCATATCAATACTTGGGGGAGGAAGAGACAAACAAAAAATAAAAAGAAAAAAAAAAGAAAAGAAAAAGACCCCTCAGGTTAGTTGTTAACGGTTTAAAAGTCAGTCATGGTCGCTAGTCACCGAACAGCTTCTAGGTGAATTGGAGGGACACCATTCTTTCACACCATTTTACCCAAGAATAGTACGCAGTTCAGGTATGATGTGTTGATGTGTGAACGTAAGAGTTCCTGCCCATCTTCCTTCAGGAGCAGTTTTGCTCTTGAAATATATGACCTAGTCTACCACACTTACAGAGAGTGGGACTAGGTACAAACCAAGCTATTTACACAAAGATGTACTATAAGTGAGATTTTGGAAATAGTTCTTTAAGATGCTGCTTTGAATGCTCAGCTTCAAGGAAACTTATGAAAAAAAGACCCTTTATCTTAAAGGGAGCATTTTAATGTTGGAAAAAAATAGGATAGCACCTAAGCATGTATAACATTTAATATTCCCCACAACTTTTTGTTTGAGAGAAAACAATATCCAAGACAATTTAAGTATTACTCAGAAAATAATTTCCACACCAGCACTTGTAGACTATGCTTTAAGGCAATAATACTAACTTGTGGTTTTAGTGTGCACAAACCAACCAGTCATGTAAAATGTAGTATCACACAGAAGGGAAAGTACTCTCAGCATTGATCTATAAAGGTGCCTTTAAGGGTTCTTCAAAACAAATACTGACATTTTCTTTAAATAAAAAAAAAGCAAGCAATACATCAAATCACAAAAACTGACGCAACCTGTATCACCTACTTGAGAAAACAGAAGAGCAGACCTGCTTAGCCAAGCTACACAAGTCTCTTGATATTTTTTCATGATATGACTACAATGCCATGCTCATGATAGGAAGAGGTATACCTCCTAATTAGTATGCCTTTTCTAAAATCAGGTCGCTCACTTTCTCTGTAATCTCCTATCTTTGTTCTAGAACTGCCTACCTCTACGGTAACATTTTTCTCTATTTAACGTTAACTTTTTGATCATCAGAAGCCAATGACTTAAGATAGTAAGTTTTTCCTTACAGCCATTTCACATCACTTCCTCATTTACTCCACCTCATGAAATGTTTGTATTTCTGTGACACATTAATTATAGAATATAGTTTCCATTAAGAAAAATTAAGAGACAAAAATGGTACTTGTTAATAAACAACATTAGCTACAATGTATCACCTCTAAATGGATATTAAAAAAATGAGCAAAATATTTCCAACTGCATCTACATAATTTTACCTAAGGACTTGCTTAGATTTATTGTGTTTCACTTTCATGCCCTAGAGTTTTATCATTCAAATTTCTCAGCCCTGTGCACAATTTTGCAAAATATTTTTAAATTACCAGTGCTTTTTTAGTTCCAAATACCTATTTAAACATTTGACTGAAAACTGATCTTGGAAGCTTCGATATTAACTTCATGGATATAAAACTCTAAGTGGCCTTAACTACCATTACTTAGCATTTCTTTACCTCTTCTTCTTGAAGAGCCTTATTAAAAGCAAGAACATGTAAAAATGCCTTATTGTTATTTTTAGACAGTTCAAATTACTAGAACGACTCCTAAGGTTCTTACCTTTTTAAAAGTAATATTGATTTTTTTTTCCTTTCTCCTAAGTGCATTTCTTACTGAAGATTTCTGCTCAGTAAGCTATCATGGAAGGAAACTAAGAGTCTATTACCGTATCTTGAATTCTTGGAGGAGAACCTCAATCTACAAGCTTTTGCTATTATTGGTGGTCGATTTTGTTACCTGCTTGCAGTTATGTGGCACATTTTTTCTCTCCACCAAGCTCTTCCGAGAAGGAGCCAGGAGAAAGATGAAAGAAAGGTGACTCCTCTGGAGAGCTGCAAACAAGGGCTGCAAAAGCAAACTTTCTTTTTCCCACTCGCAGACAAGGGAGTGGGAATCACACACCCTAATTACATTTCAGCAACATGCGACAAATGATACAGTCGGGTTGCCAAGATAAACTACATCCAAAACCCACTACTGAGTTGTAGTGATCTGATACTGCCAGTTCACTTACTTTTACTGAGAAGTGAACCGGCTCCCACAAAGTGGTTATTGCTGTAAGAGCCAGACCAGATCATGGCTTTCCTTGGAGCAAGGATGCTTCATATAACACAACTATTTCTCAAGCACCTAAAGTTCTCACTACCATCTTCCCTCACTGTTGAAACACTTTAAATTCCAAGTTTCCTTTCGTTAACGATGTACACTCCTTGTGGCCAGAATAAAATACACATTTAACGCTGTTCGAAGGACAAGTCCTGAAGAACCACAAGGGTAGCACAGACATCAGAAACACTAACAGCATCATGGCAACGTACAGATGTATTCAGGTAAGACACGAGACACACAGACCTTAGGACAACCAGAATACCCGTCCCTCAGACTGGCACCGCCAATCACCCCTCGGAGGGATCTCGCCAGGGGGCAGCGCCCTCTTGGGCCACGACCGACGGCACCGCGTCGCCCCTGCAGCCCTGGTCCCACTGCGGTTCCAGGCACGGGACCGCGGGAAGGGACTTCTCAGAGAAAAGCCGCGCCTCCCGGCGCCGCAGCGTCCAGCCCTAATTCCCTACCTGCGTCGCTGCGGCGAGGCCATTCCTTTTGCGAGGTACCCCGGTGCTGCCTCGGCTGCGGGCAGGAGAAGAAGGCAGGGTTTAGGCGGCCCGAGCAGCCCACCCAGCCCCGCCCGGCCCGCGGGTGGGAGCCCCCGCTGCGCCCCGGCCGGCTCTTACCTGCGGAGCGGCAGGTCCCCGCCGGCGGGGGGCTGCGCCCGGGCGCCCCACAGACATACAGCTGGAAGGCAAAGGAGCCAGGTTAGTGGTGGCCAGCACTGCCTTGCCTCATCCTCTCCCGCACCCCCAAACCCTAAATCCTAACTCCCCATCCCCCGAATTCTAAACCCCCATCCCCAACTCTATCCCCCAGTCCCCGCGCCCTGCCCGGTGGGGCCTCACCCGGCAGCAGCCCAGCGCACAGCAGCGCCCCGAGGAGGAGCCGAGTCTCCATGCGGGCTGGCAGCAGCAGCAGCAGCTTCCCGCAAAGCCGCGGCTCTCAGCGTCAGTCCTACCTGCGGCCAGGGCTCAGCCCGCCCTCCCGGGCGGGGCAGCCAGGGGGTTTATCACCCGCCCGCCCTCCGCCCCCGGCCCTTCCCCGAGCACCCACCCTGGGCACCGCCCCTCACCCCGCAGCGGGGCTCACAGCCGTGCTGACGCTTCTCCGTGCCTGCTCGTGCCGTGCGCTGACATCTCTGGCTCCTCACATCTATTTCACTTTTCTGCCCCTCTAGGGTTTGGGAAACCACTGGTGTCGCTGCTTCTCAGCAGGAGCTGTCCCCCGGCGGCGGGGGGGGGGGGAGAGGTGGGGGGGCGGTGTGCTGTAAGGCTGCGAACAAACCAAGGGCTTTGCCTCTAAGATTGCCGCGGGACTGGAAGCTGCCGACTTGGTAGAGAGCTGAGAGGCTGTCGATGCTCCGCATGAATGTCGGCCCCGACCCACTGAAACAGGGGTCAGAACTTGAGTAGTGAGAGGCAGGAGAAAGACATGATATGAATCTAGCATTTAGCTGATATGTATGCATCAGTTCCATCAGGTTACTTCTGATAACTTTTTTTTATTACAAGTTCAGGTTCTTGAATTTGGAGCTCTCTAGGGACTCTCTTACAGGTTTATTTTTTTCTTTCTTGTGATTAAATTTGCTGTGTTCTACCTTTCTTCTATTATTTTTCTTCCCTTTTCTCTTCGATCTTCCTATCGTTGTTACCTTTTCTCTGCTCTTTTCCCTTTCCCATCTGCTGCTCCTTCTCTCATTCTTCAGGTTTGAATATCTTATAACAAGCTGTAGAAGCAGCCCATACCAGGTGAGAAACTGTCGCAGATGAAAAGGGGCCTTTTCTGACTGCTTTGGGAAGTCTGTTAACAGTAAGTCATTAAAAAGATCTCTTTTCTGCCTTTGTAATTTGTCCCTGTGGATTGTGTTTCTTGCTGCAATAAGTATTTCATTTCTCATGAAATGATGGAATACTAGTGATGTTTTCACTGAGGATTCTGTTCTCTCCTGTAAATCTTGGAGGGAGAATGTGAATGAGAAAAGAAAGTGAGACAGAAAAGATATTTTTAACTTCAGCACAGCCTTTTCCCAATAACTACAGATTTTTAGAATTATGTGCTAGCCTCAGCTTGTAGCAGAGCCCATCTATTTTGAATGCATCCTGCACTTGGCTTTGATGCACTTTCTCTGATCCAGATTACCTTAATGGAAGTGGATGAAGTAGATCAAAAGCAACAGGAATCAGTTTACACAACACACATTTTAATGTATTTTCTTGCCTGCTAAATGGGCTGCTCAATTTTCTCCTAATGCAACAAGTAGCACACAATAACTGAAACTAGTTTAAAGGCAATTTAGATGCAGTTTGATTTCTTGCTATGAAAAATTTCATTATCCAGAAATAAAAAACAGTACCATCTTTTAATATGACAAATTTGAAGTAATGGAAACTTCAGAACCATCTCATAAATTTACTGATTATCAAACTTCCAGTTTTGGAGCATGAGATAGCTTTGTGGGCTTGTTTGCTTTATATTTATGCACAGTAGAGCACAGGAATTCATGTAACAGAGCAGACTAACAGCCCACAAAGTTCATTATCCTCTCTGTGGTGTGTCCTTTACTTGATGATTTAGAGCGGTTTTCACATGACCAAATGAAGTTAATTCCACAGTATTTTACCACATGAAGGAGTTTCTGACTCCTGGAAAATTTATCTATATGGTAAACCCCCTTATTTTCTTTCAAATTTACATACCTTTCAACTTGCATTGTTCCTGTGCAGTCTTCCAGAAGTGATTGATAGCTATTAATAACTGTTACAGTCTATATGTAAAGTTAAAGGAAACATACATTGTATTTTATGTCCTTTAAATTTCATGTATCTTCTTCCTTTTCTTTGCAGGTATAAGACAATGCTGTTTTGCATATGCAGAGAAGAAATTCTATATCTATGTGTCTCATGCTGGGATAGAATAGATTTTCAACATTGTGTGGTACTGGAACTTGGGTAGGAGACAAATGATTTGTGTACTAGCAAGTTGCACTTCTAACAAAAAATTGTTTTCTGAGAACACTTTTTATGTATGTTTGTACACGGGCATAAAATGCATTCCTCTCTTATTCATGAAACCTGATATGAGAAATGGGTAGTGCACCACCATTGAAGTGCTCTGACACAGCACAGCCATCTTCTGAATGGGGTAAGACCAATGTCTAAAGGAGCTTGTGTAGCTTATGAAGGTTTTCCCATGGAAACAATAAAACAGATTCCAGTTTGTATTTGGCAGTAAGGATGTTTTTGTCATACCTTTAAATGTATTCATACATTTCGCACAGTTTCCACTCTGTTGGAAGGAGGAAGAGCTACCTGTGCTTACATAAAACCTGTTCTCTTTCAAGTTATGTGGGTAAAGCTGATTCTGCAGGGAGGCTAAGGGACAGGTCTCCTCCACTTCCAGCCTTGGTTGCAAAAGTCTTTATTATTGTGTAGTACAGTACAGAAACTGGGAAGAATCAGCCCAAGACAAAATAACCTAAGAGATTGATCTTAAATACACTCCTTTTCAGGTGGTCTGAGCTTTACTCTTATGCAGTTACGCACAGAGGGCTTGTCAGAGGCTATGTTTATAAGCAACAGTATTCTGTTAGTGGGAAAGACCGGTGGAAATCAGACTTAGTTGGTCATACATCCAATTCCCGCTGCTTACCTAAAAATAAAAAATTAAGATTATTTATAGTAGAGCAATTTGTTAAAACAACTTCTTCTTCCTACCCCCACGGTGTAAGTATGCTTTAAATTTCACATCTTTGTGCTATTCTTAAACAGTAGGGCTAGTGACATGTGTACCTACAAACACAAAAGAGAAATTTAGGTGTGAGCTCTGCGCTGTATGGGGAGCACCAGTTGGAAAAACCAGCCCAGTGAGAAGGCGGTGGGTGCAAGGCTAGATAACACACTGCGGGGTGGGGCAGGGGGTTCTTTTTTTTTCTTTTCCTTTTTTCCTTCTTTTCTTTCTCCTTTTTCCTTCTGCTTTCACCTTGAACAACCAAAGTCTGGGGTCGCAAGCGGTTATCGCTATCGCTAGAGCGGCGAGGCACACGACGGCAGCTGCTGATGCTGTAAGCAGCGGCGGGCACACCGCCCACCACCCCGGGGCGCGGCCTCGCCGGCGCAGCCGCCCCGCGCACCGCCCAGACCCGCGCAGCGCCCGCACGATGGAGCGCCGTGTCGCCCGCGAGTTCCGGCACAAGGTAAGAGAGAGGTTCCCACGGGCAGCTGGAGCGGCTTCCCCGGGCGAGCAGGGGCCGAACGCTCCCCGCGTACCAGAGTGAGAGAAGCGCGAGCCTCCGGGAGCCTGGCGCTGCCGTGCCGATGGCTTGGAAAAGCGGGTGGCAGCCTCCGCCGAGAGGGTGATAAAACTCAAAACACTTAAAAAGGAGGTAAAGAAGAGCAATAACATTGCCCAGTGCGCGAGCTTTTTCAGGGCTTGGCACAATTTGTCTTGCTGTCTTACATGGAAAAAAAAAACCTTTGCACCCGGACTAGTTGGGGGAAGGCGAAAGCGCAGGTGCTGCAGCCCGGGCACTTCCCACTCGTAGCCCTGCGGTGTCCCCAAGGCTCCCGTTCCACCTTAACGTTCCCGAGTGCCATTGTGCGAGTGCAGTCATGTGCGAATGCACTTGATAAGTGGAGCGACTTCGTCTGCTTCGGACGTCACGCTGTCCTTTGCGCAGCTAAATAAGCGCTCAGCAGAGCTCAAAATCGTACGAGCAAAGTAAGCTCCAAAAGCTCTGTTTAAGGAAAGGAGATGGGAAGTGGTTTATGCTTCTACGAGATGTTTTTCCATAGCCGTTTGAGATTTTCTCAGGCTAAAGTTTTCAGTAGTGTTTCGTTGCACTATTTGTGGGGGCGGTTGGTTGGTTGTTTTTCTGGTCATTTAGGGAACGGAATGCTTTCACAGTAGTATAATGTTCGGTTTTACAGAAGTATCCTTTGGTAATAAAGCCATTAAATAATTGTTGTAATTAAATAGAAGGGCTGCAACCCCCCCCACACACCTGTATGACAAACTGAAGTTCAAAAACAGTAAGGACCTTGTTACTCCATAGTGATATGCATAGCTCTCTAGCAAGTTACTGCTACCTATTGCTGTGTAATTCAGCATTGAGTTGTGCAACATATTTATAAAGGCTCTGGCTCCTAGGCGAATAGTTACCATCGTGAACTTTAAACCTTTTCCCTTTCATTGCTGCTGTAATTCATAAATCATTCTGGTCCCACCCCTGATAAACTAAGACTTATGACACTGCTTGTTGGAGCAAATAAGTAGGATGCATGTCTGAGTGAAGAGTAAAAAGATGCTAGAAGAGGTCTTTTGTTTGAATTACTTTGTATCATCCTGCTTCTAGTGGCTTCTGTGGCAATTTTAATGTCTTGGATACTTATTTTTCTGTTTCAAAACAGTGAAAATAGCCATAGGATCTGAGTTTCCTCAATTATTTGCCACTTTCACATTATTTTTTTCTTAGTAATTGTAATCATTTCTCCTTATCAACCAAAGAGCAATGCAAAATATATAATATATGCAAATATATTGGCCTGTTCTTCCGTTTCCCTCAATAGGTTCTCAAAGGCTGTGTAGCTGAAATAGAGCTTTGTATTATTCTTCGAAACCTGACAGATTGGGCTACTGTGTTACTGTGATCTGAACTTTTTCCACACCAAAAAGTGCTTTTTTCACAACAACTCCTATTCTTCTGAATAAACTTATATAGACTTGCTGATAGGTTTTAGTTTTCTGTTGTATGTAGATACAGTTTTTGTGACGATTCCCTATTGATTATTTTGAAAAATAGTGCAAGTTGCATAGTAAGAAATGAAGAATTAGTGTTTATTTGTGTTCTAGGATTGTGATTTATACAGTTACTATGAAGATGCCCTTAAATAATCACAGAAGGGTTGAGGTTTGAAGTAACCTCTGCAGGTGATGTTCTCCAAGCCCCCAGGGCCACCTAGAGCAGGTTGCCCAGGACTATCCAGACATGTTTTAATATTCTCATTTTAAAAGCTGTAAAATCATCTATCCAATACCTCCATAGTTATTTTCTTGAGAAACAGAGAGATATTAAAATAATTCTCAGATCGAAGTTACATTGTCACCACTGATTTTTTTATTATTTTTTTTCTTAACATGCAAGGGATCTTTTAGGATTTATGAAATTAGAGTCAGCTCTTAGAAGCAGTTGATAAGTCTGGGTGAAGTGTATGTCTCAAAGAGTCAATGTATTAGTAAAATGGTAAGATCTGCCGGTGGCTACAATGAAGTGATAATTGGTAGGATAGAAGGCAGCAGGAAGATTATCTGCTTAGAGAGGAATATTATCCCAGTTGTAGCATTCTGAATATATAAGAAGTCACTCCAGTGTTTGTTTTTGTCAGAAGACAAGGGAGTTGCTGGTGCAGGTTGAGAAGTGCAGGAATCAAACAGAAGGACTGAGTGTTTTGTGTGATTAAATGGTAGAATTTAGATAATGCCCTCCAGTTCCCAAGAGGGAGTAGGAAATTTGTCTGTCAGCATATCAGGAGAAAAATGTGATGTTATTACTGGTTGCTTTCCAAATTAGGAGAAAAGGTGATGATAGGTTTGCTCTTTTCTGTTGTAGGGTTGATGTGCTTAACGTTCTTCATGAGACTCTGCTTGTATAGTACCTTAGCTAGCATTAGGGATTGAGTTCTGTGTACCAGAACTGAAGCTGATTTATATGCTTTTACTTTTAAGAGGAGGGGGGAAATGGGTGTTGGTCTTAGTTTTATATGTATCACCTTTCCTTGAGTTTGTGCATAGTATTAGTCAAGCAGTCAGTTTTAATGACAACCTTCCTTTTAAGGTAGACTTTTTCTTCTGGGTTTTGAAATTCATAGTGAATAAATTGATTGTCCTGCATGTAGCCTTTTGGCCTTTAGGTGTTCTGAAAGTGTCTTTTTCCAGAGGAGACAAGTAATAAAAAACCACCTGTATTGTGGAGTCTTGCTGGCTTTAGAAAGCCAAAAGAGACAAAGGGAATATGAAGCATGTATTTAGTTTAGAATATAATGCAAACCATTGCAAATCTAGAAAGAAAGAGCCTTTCTTTAAGTATGCAAATTGGTCCTCAGGCTTCACATCGCAGTAATATTAGACTTTAGGTCAGATGTAAATTGTTTTCCTAAACATTAAGCATGTCCAAATTTAAAAAGTGATGAGACCTCTCACTGCAAATAAGATCATTTAGGGTCTGACTCTGAATGTAAATTGAACTCCTTATTTGAGAATTCTTGAGGGGGATTTTTTTGCTTTATTTTACTGTAGTTATCTAAGAGCAGGCACGGTAATATGACACTGCTTTAAGTAAATGTTCTGTTAGTGGGGGAGGAAAGAATAACTAGCAAGTTCTATCAGTTAAGAGCTGGAGCAAAGAGAAACAGTAGGGTAGCAGTTTGCATAATGTTGTAAGTGAAATCCTAAAATCATTGGTTTAGATGACAAAACATAGATATAATCATCTCAGTGTGGTTGTTTTATCTGTGACAGCATGTGCTATATTAATGAATGGCCAAAAAGATTTCTGAAAACATTTATTCAACAGTACAGTGATTATCAGGTAAGGCAAATATTATATTATTGTAATAATACTGTTGTCGAGGGGAAATCTAGCATACAGAATATATTAGTATTTACCACCTTGTTCAATTGTTGTAATAATAATGTTAAAGTCTTGTTTTAAGTTTCAAATTGTGAGGTAATACTCTGTTTGGCAAATATGCTTATCTTTAAAAAGAAAACAATATTTTCTTATTGTGGTTTAAGAATTTGTGAATGTCTTGTATGTACAATATTTTTGGCTGTTTAGTCTGAGATTTACAATAATGTCCTTGGGTTTTCAGGTTAATCTACTAATTGACAATGAAGCGGAGAAGGATTACCTTTATGATGTGCTACGGATGTACCACCAGTAAGATCTAGCTTTATATACGTTTGTGTAGAATTTTACTAATGCTTTTAAATGCAAAGAGTGAATAATCAAGATTTTAAGTGGTCTTTATATATGCTACTAGAAAAGTAGTTCAAGTAATAATTTTTATGCTGTTTAGTGAAGTCTTGTACTTTTACAGTATAGCCTGCAGACGAGGAAGGAGTTTGTCTGTAATCACCCAGTGACTTGGTTTTATGACTTGGCAATTTTGTAACAGAATTTAATGGATTCATATTGGGGCTGGGAAGCATTTAGATGATAAAACTGTTCTTAGGAAACAGGAAGAGGGTATTGATCAAATTAATTACTTTTTCCAATATATGCTTATTTGAAATAGAGATTTTCATTGAGTTTGCTTTTCAAAGATTTTTGCTAACCGTTCAGGTAAAGATTTATTTGCAACTCTTTATCTGGAAGCTGAAAAAGTTTAGTCTGGGAATCTGGTATGGTTAATGACTCTGGCTTATTATGACATGATTGGAAAAATGGATTGGTAATAGGCCTATCAAATTACCTTTGTTGAACTGATTTAAACCACAGTTGCTTAGGTCCTATATCATTGAGAATGAGATCAGCATCTGATCCATTGCTTTTCAAGGAAGATGAGAATGTATTTTCCACTCATCATAGACAAGTGGCTCTGATAGACATTGTTTCCATTCATATCTTAATTAATAGCGTCTCAGCTGAGTGAAATGTAGATGTTTCCATCTGATGTTTGCACTGAGCTATAGTTATGGATGTATTCAGCTGCATATCTGGTTCAGTTTCACACAGGTCTGTCTAATTGCTTCTCCATTCATAAAGCCTGTTGTCTGGAAAGCTGGTTGATTCAGTAGGTCTTAATTATTTAAAATCTTCTTGCAGTTACAAAATTAACAATGCATATAGTAACTGTTCTTCAATTTCTAAAATTGTAATGACATGAACAAAATTTCCAGTGTGTCTGCGAACATATGTTGATGATGTATCACTTTTTCTGAATACATTAAGAAGTATTCCAAGGCAAGAGACATGTGCAATTGCTGTTGGAGTTAACATTTAATGTCTGCTTCACTTTGAATAGCATTTCCAAAAGTATTTGACCTCTAATCCTGTATCATATGCCTTCCCGACCTGTATTTTCAGTGCATATGCCTCAAATGTATGCCAGGAAATGTAAATTATAAGAGAGGGAACAACAAATAATTTAGACTATGTTTAACTGAATGTTGTGTAGGAATAGCTCTACTGAACCTTAGGAAACTGTTCCTCCACTCTTGCACCTGGACAACAAAGTAAACTTTCTATACCTATATATTTAGTGCCGACAATATCAAAGAGGCTACTTTGTATAGCTCTTGTAAAACAGATGTTCACATTAGTTTAACTTTCATAGATGTTGTTTATTGGTTGATGACCCTTTGATTTTGATTTGAAAAAAAAATTAAAATTTAAAACACGTTTGCTCTCGCTATTGAGTGTCATGATGTTTTCCTAGATCAAAACAATTTATCAGTCCCCTGCAGTCCCCCTTGTAGCCTAGATTCACTTAGAAGGTTTGCTAACTAGTAAGGAAACAAGAATCCAGTAGGCAGGTATATCTGATCTAGGAAGTTATTTCCAAACAATTCCATAATTCTTTTGGGGATTCTGAAATTAAAGATGACTTCTGTAAAATTGATGTGTGACCTTGAAAGATAAAAACAATATATGTTTCAATTATTATATTTTGAAGGAGACAGTTGTGGTTCCTCTTTGCTTACAGAAGTTTGTTTTGTCAGAGGCTATTTGCCTTTGGTTAAACCAAAATCTGTATAAATAACTTTTTTAGTAGGTTGAAGGGACATACAAACTTTGAAGCAACATGTACAACAAGTTATTAAATGATGCTTTTTGTTGGCATGTTGATTACTTGTGTCTGTTTTCTCACTGTGTTTTTGCAGATCTATGAATCTCCCAGTGCTCGTGGGAGACCTAAAGCTTGTGATTAATGAACCAAGCAGATTGCCTCTATTTGATGCTATTCGCCCACTTATCCCCTTAAAACACCAGGTGGAATATGATCAGCTTACACCCAAAAGATCACGGTAAGAGAAGGCAGAACAATGCAGATAACTCCAATACAAGCAGGAAATACTGACTGAGTTTTCAGACAAATTCCAAGTAAAATATCGGTCACCTGTGTAAAGCTTTGCATAATTATTTTACTTTTGCTGTATTTGCCAGAAATACAGTATTGAGTTACCTGAAATTGGTTGCCAAGTAGTTTAATCTAGTAAAAGCAGCGTAAGGGAGTCAAAACCAATGCTTTCCAACTGAAGAAGTCTTTTCTAATTTTTCCTGCACTCAATAATAAAAAAATTACTATAGCTCTAACTCTCTAGAAGCAGACAGCTTCAGTGTGGCAGATGTCTTTTTTTATGAAAAATAACTTGATGGCTTTCGCTAACACATATCTATCCAAAACTTCAGCCAACTTTCTTTTTTTCCTGCTTAAATGTTATAAGAGAAAAAATATATGTTTAACTTTCACATGAAACATTATTGCCATAAAGTGTTATGCAGTCAAATAGACAAGTGTCTTCCATTTTTGCAGAAAGCTGAAAGAAGTGAGATTGGATCGTTTGCATCCTGAAGGACTTGGAATAAGTGTGAGAGGTGGAGTGGAATTTAACTGTGGCCTCTTCATCTCCCAGTTAGTTAAAGGAGGACAGGCAGACAATGTTGGACTTCAGGTAATATATTTATATTTATGGCTGCTACGCTATGAAAAGGCTTTTGCTACTAACATTAGGGAAGTGAGCAGTGAGAATTGCTAAGGTGCTCTTTGTCACATGTAGTAAAATTCATAAACCATATAAGTCAGTGTCATAGTAAATACCATGATACCAATGGTGAATCAAGTTATTAAAGCTCTTCTTTTCTTTTCACCAATTTTAATGATATGTAAACTTTCTCTTTTTTTTGGGTTATGATAATTTTGCAGATAAAAGGGCTTACTGGAGTGTTTATACTTTGTGAGTAGCAAGAGTTAAATGCAAGCAAATTGAAGATCTGTAACTCTAGACTGTGGAAGAATGTTTTAAGTTGCCAAATACTGATTAAATGTAGAACAAAGCATATAAATACTAAAAATGTTAATTCCACCTTTCACAGATATAATTTGTGTAATGATATGTTTATTTGAACTTCATATATAAATTATGGGCATTGTGGCTTTTGCAATGGAAGTAAGTAAAAAAAGGACACTTTAACCATTCTCAGTTTCCATAGAAGTGCTCCATAGAACTGCACGTTCAGTGATGAAATTTTAAATAGATGGGCTGTCGCAAGGTTGGCAAAAATAATTTTGTATAGAAACACATCTTTTCTAAATCAGTACTTATGCAACAGGCTTTAATGAAGATTTGGATGTTTGGGTTTTTTTGAATGTGTCATTTCTTGCTCTTATATATCTTAGTAAAGAGAGAAATGAGGAATTGCTATGGCAAATGACTCCATCTTTCTATGCTTTCAAAGCTGATAAGCTGTATTAAAGGTTGTGTTTCTGAGTGGAAAGGCTGATATGCCTGGCTAGTTTTAATTAGTCTGCTGTGGATAGTTGGTGAAAGTATTGATCCTTAAGGATTATATTTAATACTAGTCCGTAATGTATTAGACTGGCATGATTCATCAGTGTGATGTGTATTGTAGGTATGCTTCAATGTAAATCCATGACTCTTGGGTTAAAAAAAAGAAAAAAAGCTCTGTTGTCAAGACAGTCAAAGTCATGTTTCCATATTTGTGTAATTCATGCTGAGATCTTTCAAAAATTTAAATAAATGTTCCTGACTATTTGCATACATGCATGTACTCTTTTGTTTGTGCATTCATACATATATACCTCATTCACTAATGCAGAGTCACCATCAAGTTAGTTGCGTCTTCTGGTAGCCTGCTCTGGACAGGCATATGGCTGGCTCCCAGGATGCTTTTAGAAGCTCCTTATAACAAAAACATAAATTCAAGGAATACACCCCCACAAATTCAGTATTTAGTTAGAATTGGGAACATGGCAAAGGACACCACAAACACTGTAATGACTGTGTTGGTAGCCTACTTTAAAGCATGAGATTTACCAGTGGATAGCTCCAGGAAAGGGCATTGATGCACCTTCGCCGAGGTTGCACTACAAAAGCTTGTGTACCTTGAGTACAGTGAGAATGGGAAGTGTAGTCAAGAGAGCTGTTCTGAGATTGTGATCAGCTCAGTAGAGAGATTCCAGCTGCATCTTTCCTCCACTGCTAGAAAACTAAGAAAAAGACCAGTCACTTGTATTGCTTTTGAAAATGTCTCCTGGAAAATGCTAGAAGGCATTAATGATACTCAGCAGTAAAGGACTTAAGAGCCACTTTCTTAAAGTTTTATGCTAGTACATTCATCTTAATGTTGTGTTGCAACTCTCCTTGTTTCAGGCTAATGTTTTGACATGATTGATAGATAAGGAGTTATGCTCAGTTGTTTTGCTACAGCAAGGATGTCAGTTTTGGGGGTTTTTTCCTCTGTACACAAAAAGGCCCTAATGGCTTTCTGTAACTGAGACCATTATGATACTTTTTGGTGACAGTGAATAGGATGGTAAGGGATCTTTGGACTGGGTTGTACAAATCATACTGCAGCTTAGAACATAAGAGTTTGGAAGACAAAATAGGGATAATAGGGGGGAAATGCACTTGAGACTGACTGTGAATTCATTAGATTATGTATATTAATACAAACAGATGGTGCTTCACAGCTCACATAACTGTCAGACTTCCTTTTTTTGATATATGGTGTTAAATCTCAGCCTGAAGTTCCTTCGTTATAGGCAATGCCAAGCACTTTCTGAACCCTGGTGAATAACATGACCTGACAGGCAGTCTATTGTTCTAAATTGCTGTCTTGCTCTAAAGCCAACTGCTTCTGAAATTTCACCCACCTGCTTTATTTAACTAAATCTCTACACATTTTCTATCCCCAAAAATGCTGTCTGAGAAAAGTATAATGAACTTCTGTCATACCATCAGTTTTTTAAAAAATTCAGGTTCATTTTGTATAATTTCTCCTTGAAGTAGTTTTCAAGTTACGTTAAAATGACTGATCGGGAAGGCTCACTGAGGCATTTGTAGTTTTGACCTTCTTAAACTACAGTTTCTCTAAAAGGCAAATGTTTTGTTCTTTCAGAAAAAATGTACATCATTTTTTTTCTCTGCTTTCTGATACTTATGTCTGCGGGGATTCTGCCGAATACAAAGAGGTGAATATTGGTGTGAGTGAGGAACGTGAAGGAAGTATACAAAATGAGAAATTTTAAACAGTGATGTTATTATGTAAAAACCTTCAGTTTCCTAGAAGCATGAAATATTATGTATCTTATATTAGAAGTTACAAATAATAGGCATTTTACTTGGAAAGAGTTAGGTTTGCAGCTTTTCTTTTGAATGTCCATCATCTCCCTGTTTGATAGGGAAAGGAGAAACAGTGAGATGTAATAAAATAATGGTTACTGTTCTAGTTTGCTCAATCCTGAAGAATTTTATCTCTACTGCTTCTGATTCAGAAGGTTGATATAAAGTGCTACCAATACAAAAGTAATAAAAAATGTATGAAAACAACTGTAGTTACTTCACTATATGGACACTTTTTTTTTGTAGGAAAAGCTGTTCAAATGTCCTAAAGAGAAACTGTTAAATGCATGTGTCTCCTGGAGTTCAGTCTAGACTGGGATATTTCTAAAGCGTTATCAGCCATACATTGTCAGTCAGTACCAGAAATGTCATTAGGATGAGAGAAGATTTCTAGACTGTCATTTCATTTCTGAAGATCACTAAAGAGGAGTATTAAAAGTACCTATATGGGAAAAACTCATTCCCATATGGAATGAAAAGTAAAATATCTTCCTGAATGCACTTATTTTGTGAGCTTGTGCCTCTTATGGATATGACTTGCTGAGTGAATAATGACACCAGCAGAGAAATACTATGTCTGCTGATGCAGAAGCTATATAGAGACTCACAAATGGCACTGCTATTTGCATTCCTAAAGCTAGGATGCTTCTATGAGTTACAGCGTTGCAGTTAATAACAGTGGGTCAGGTTACCCTTTTAAAAGCTGGGTTTGTGCAAATCCAGGCTCCATGGTCTGTTAGTGCCTGCATGGTACGGAAGATGCGAATAGCTGAAGAGACTTGAACTGAACTAAGAACAAGCAAACCCTCCTCCCCCCCAAAAAAATATATAAGATCAACAAAATACTTGATGTTAAATAGTTGTACAAAAAACTTCTGGTATTTCTGCAAGTGACTAATCCAATGAGAGGCCAGAGATGGGGACAGAGGAAACATTTTAAGCATTTTACTATTCTGGGACTCAGCCTTCATTTGAAAAGCAGAGGTCACTCGCTTTCCTATCATTTCCTAGAAAAAAAAAACAGAATTCTAAACAGGCTGAGAGTCTTTATGGTTTGTAGAGGATATTGAGTCTTTGTGCCCAGTGCCACAAGTCTGACTTGACTTATCTCTGAGGCATTTTGCTTCTTCTCAGTACAGTTACATTGTCAGTGCTAATCACAGTCCTAAAACTGCGTGATTTACAGTGGATTTCCTGAAGCATCGCAGGACCAACTCTAGACTAAAGTCTTGGGTTTGGGGGTGGGAAGCTAGCTTAGAATTTAGCAGAGGAAATAGGATTGCAATGGCTGCCAGACCTGTGAGATGGGTGGATGGGTGAATGGGGTTTTGAACGTTTGGAACAAGTTACTTGAGTGTTCTTTCATAGTGAGAGCTATTGGAGTGCAACACTGCACTGCAGACCTCGTGGGCTTTTCCTTTTCTAATTCTGTATTTTCACCGCAGGCTATATGTTCAAAAGCCTGCATTAATTACCAATTTCTACTCTTATTAAAAATCATATTAAAAATCTGACGGGGTTAAATGAAGTAGTCAAGCTCTTAGAGTGCCCCAAATGTCGTGGTTGAGATTTGTCGATGTCCAGCAGGTGGAGCAGCAGCCCCGCTGGGGAGGGACTGTGGTTGTGTTCTGCCTCTGTAGGTGCATTCTCTACAAGCACATATTGCTTTTCCTTTGCTTCTGTAGTCTTCTTATGGTGTGTGGTGTCAGCTAAAAAAAATCTTTAAATTCAGTGAAGAGGAAACTGTACTAAATGAGTTGTGCTGGTGTAGTGGATGTGTTGTTAAAGTTTTGTGTGCTATTGCAGAGTATATGGCACTTCACAGAAGAGGTAGAAAAGTTTGTAAAATAAGTGAAGAAGATAAGTGGGTGGTTTCTTGTTTTGTTGGATTTTTTTGGGGGGGATTGGGGGTTTTTTTTGGCTGAACAGATCACAGTAGGAAGATTCATTAATACTTGTCATTAAGTTGGTGCAAAAATAATTGCAGTTTTTAACCATCAACTTTAAACCAGTGTTCAGCATAGAACAAAATTTATTAATCAAAATAAGAACCATTAGAATCTATGGGTTTTTGTCAACAAGAAACAAGTCTATACCAGTAGCATGGAATTCTAGAGTCCTGGAACTGACAAGTTCTTCGAAAGCATTTTGAACTGCTGTTTGGTTGTGGAAAACCTTGCAGGAAGTTGTCAAGTTACTTCAAAATGTGGTAATTCGTGGGGGAGAGAGGTCTGATGAGTAAGCTGAGTGAGGTAGTTTTGTAGCCCAGTTCATGCAGCTTCTGCAATCATGTGTGAGGCATGCAGTCAGGTGTTGTCATGGAGAAGAACTGGTCCTTTTTGATTGACCAATGTTGGATGGAAACATTACAGTTCTGAGTGCATTTTGTCAATTTCCTGGCAATATTTCTCTGCTGTGATGGTTTTGCCAGAATTCAAGATGATGTGGTGGGTGTTTCCACTTGCTGACCACCAAACTGTGACCATGACCTTCTTTTGATGCAGCTTTCGTTTGGGGAGGTGTTTTGATGCTTCCCCTCGGTCCAACCACTGCACAGAATGCCATTGGTTGTGGTATAGAATCCATTTTTTGTCACATGTCACAATGTGATCAAGAAGTGTGTTGGTTTTGTTGCACAAAAGAAGCGCAGGGCAGACTTCTTAACGATTTTTTGTTTTTTACATTTTATTCAGCTCTCGTGGGACCCATCTGTTGAGCTTTTTGATTTTTCCAGTTTGTTGCAAATGTTGAACAACTGTTGAATGGTCAACATTTAGTTTTCTGCAACCTCTCAAGTTGTTTTTTGTGGGTCCATTTCAACACTGACCCTCAGTTGTCATCTGTCACAGAATGATGTCCATGACCCTCTTCATCTTCAAGGCTTTTATTTATGTTGTGAAATTTTTCTGACCAATGTGGAAGTGTACATTTTTTAATGGTCCCTGGCCAAATGCTCGGTTAATATTATTAGCAGTTTCTGCTGCTTTATATCCCCCTTTGAACTCACAACACAATAGCTTGAATTTTCTTTTTTCCATATTTAATTTGACAGCATAATGTAAAGCAGAAGAAACAGTGAAAACAAAACCATTAGCATAAATAAGTAGAGTGCATTTTGTGCTTTAAAATTATATGCTACATGAATAGAATTAAATATAAGTTTAATCCAAAATAAGCATCACAGTTTAACGACAAAATCAGCAATTATTTTTGCACCAACTTATCCAAATTAAAAAAGGCAGAAGTTGATGGCATGCACGATGTCCTCTCACCTAAGGGTAGACCTGTCACAGTGTGTGTTAATGTGGCAGTCTCTGTGTCTGTCTCAGTCCTGCTGTGCAGAGGATTGATTTACATTGCCTGATGGCAGAGTACACACTAATTTTCACACAACCATGTCATGTGGTTCACATTAAGTGAAAGTTTTTGCTCATGATGCTCTAGCTAGGGCCTGAAATTTTTCAGTGTTTCCTTGAGCAGCTAATAAGGACACAACATTAAATGAAATGGGCAATGTCTCCATGACTAATTTATTCTCAGTCAACCTATCTAAGGGGGTCATTAGGCAGAGTTCATAGATATTCCCAAGTTTCACATTTGGATTTATGTTAGAGAAAGGGCTGGGTTTTGAAACAAAAGCTTTCCAATAGTGTTCTATTGTTTTATCTATTAGTTCTTTTGTGTATTCTGATGAATCAGATTTGAAATTTTATAAGTGGCTGAAAGCTTATGGCACCCTGTCTGTTCTACACTAGTAAATTGAACACTGCCAGGGAATATTCTTGGGGTGCTGCATTTGATTGCTGATAAATGTTAGTGTGGTCCGCAGTGTGGCCTTTGGTCTATGCCAGTGAGAACTCTTGATTAATTCCTATGCAATTCAGGTGATAACACGTGCCAGGGGTGATTCCTAGAGAGCAGGTTATATTGAGCTGCCCTGGTTTGGAGGAATTGTCTTCAGTGCTAGAGAATGGCTATTATACTTAATTTATGTACCTGGGTATATGTAGTCTCTGTGTAAAGCTGGCTTAGTTTTGGATCAGACCGTGTGTCTTGGATATAAATTGAATGCACCACATAGATTTGTTTCTACAGTCTTTTGCTTCCAGATATGTTACTTTTTTGCCTACAGTATACTAATATAAAGATGCTGGATGATAGTTTAATTCTTCTTTTATTTCTGCTGAGGGTTTTGTGATATGTTTTTCTGGGATTTGTTCAGAACAATATTTCAGCTGCCTTGAGGCAGGTGTGTACACTGGCAATGAGGGTTATCTTTTACACTAGTATATGTTATTTATCTAGGTTTTTTCCCCCCTGGAATACCTGTGGGTTTTTTTCCCATTCGTAAAACCTGTACATCTTTTCCTGCATGACAGGTGAAACCTGTGGGGAAAATTCCAGTTGCTTTTCAGTCCATTGTATACCAAATTTGTGAGAAAAAAGGCAGATGAGTTTGGAAGATAGTCAAAGAGGGCATGTATGTGTACAGAGACCCTTAGCCAGTCCTTTAAAGTGGAGGACAGTGCACAAATTACTCCTTCTTTCAGTCAAGTTATCTTCATCTAAATTTGCCTCAGGGATAATAGTATTTTTCCTCTGCTATTCAGACTGCGTATTCATGTCTGTTCTGTAGCAGACTATGCTCTCTATCACCTATGGAGGCTAAATATATATATTGCATACATGCGGAGTATTGAGTAAGCTTGGGAATAAGTGATTGACTTGCCTTCTGTCTGGTGGGAGCTTCCATCTATGTTTGTGTGTCAAGTTTTCTCACTTTTTTTCATGTCTCGCAACAGCGAGAATGCCACAGCCTAGGGGCCACAGTAGGGTGGTGGTACCGTCTTCTCAACCACAGCATATGATTCATTGCTGCTGTGAACCACTTGACGATTTATCACACCAATAGCAAGCAATTTTGTAACTAATGTAGCTGATCCAAGAGGACTTAAGCTACTGCACCCCAGAATAAGCATTCGTTTCGCTAGTACGTGACTATTATGATTAATCACATCTCGCACCTGAAAAGGAGGTAAATTCCATTAAAACACTGCATTGTTCTGAATTCAAACTCAGACAAGGTAGTGAGGCCAAATGTATTCTCTTATTAATCAAAGTAGTTAAGAAGGTGTCTCAGAGACATATGGTAAAAGCAAACTTAAACATTATACTGCTGAAGTATGAAGGAAGAAAATCACTCCAAAACTATTTGAATTATTGTTATTGTTTATTATTATTTATAATATCTTTGCAGCAAAATGCTAGAGTACATCACTACATAAAAACCTTTTAACGTTAATTCACAGTTTATTTTTTCTTTTCTCTTTTATTTTTGAGGTTGGGGATGAGATAGTGCGCATAAATGGATATTCCATTTCATCATGCACCCATGAAGAAGTCATAAACCTGATTCGTACAAAGAAAATAGTGTCCATAAAAGTGAGACGTAAGTAACATGAAAAAATCACTTCTATCACTAAAATTGCTTTTAATGAATTGCTGGTGATCTGTAGAAAGTGTTGCTTAAAAAAGCATTTTTCTTTTTCAGATGTTGGCATGATACCTGTCAAAAGGTAACAGTGTTTAATTTGTAAACAAATGAGGTTAATCATTTTCAAAGAACCTCTGTGTTTTTCTTTATATTTGAAAATGTGTGAATGGGCATCTCCGTAGCTGATTAAAATGTCACAGCCTTTGTGATAAACAGGCAGATGTCCCGTTTGATGAATCTGACTTTTATGCCAGTTACCTACTTAACTGAACCAATTTCTGTTTCCTCATTATTAGTGGATATTACCTGGAAGTTTCATTATCAGTGCACCTCGTTTAACAAGAGAGCTCCACTGTTTCTCTATGTATGGAACATTTGAGGATTACTTCAGAGCTTAGAAAAATTGGAAATTGTTGTCCTCTTCCAATTTTTGTTGAAAAGTTGAAATATTAATGATGGGAGGTATCTCTCTGAATAGACATTTATATAAGCTGTTCAAGTTGTTATGATTATTTTGACAATCTTTGTTTCCCAGAATTGTTTCACTTGAGGTTTTTTCAATTTTATTTGATCAGCTTTACTATTGTATGCTTGTTTATTATGAATACTATTCAAAGGAACTTTTAGATACAAAATAGGAGGCCACATTCCAAAGTAACTACTTGAATACATTCACGTTTATTTTATTCCCATTAATTTAAATTACTTTTTCTTTCCAGTTCAGCAGATGAACCCCTTAAATGGCAATATGTAGACCAGTTTGTGTCCGATTCTGGGGTAAGACATCAATGTATTATTAAGATGTCTTCTGGGAAATCTCTAGTGTTTCTGAAACACTTTCTCCTCTGACCTTATCACAGAGGTTATTGTATGTATTTCTGTGATGCGGTATCTCCTTACAAGTGTTCTGTTAGAAACATCTTTTTTGATAGGAAATGATTGTAGAATCATTACATAAGGAAAGAGTAGGATACAAATGATTTATCTTTTGCTCATTAATTGGTACTTCATTTTGCTTGAACTTACCAACTTACCAGCTCTGTTGTATAAATCTTTAGATTATTTGGCCCGTCTTAGCTAGGACAGATATAAATGTGAGTGACTTCTATGGATTGCAGCAGTGAAAGGAGAAACCACAATTGCCAATTTTTTGCTTTCAGAAATTTCATTTAAACAATGAGCACATTATATATTTTTCCAACTCTTTTGTCAGGGAACATGTAAAATTATTATTTTGCCGTATCACTTTCCTATAATTTTCCTTCACTCTTTTCTGAAGACAAAGTTTGACTATTTAAACAATCTCCTCCAAACAGAAAGGTAAGTTCAGTCTTTCACCTCAGCTACGCAGCCCCACTGAAATGACTGCACTTCATATTCATCTCCAGTAGGACCTTAGAGGAATCTTCTCTTGATGTTGGCAGGGTTCAATCTTCAGTTCTTGGAGTTTTGTAATAGCCTTAATACGAGTTCAACACAGAGTAACATCTGCAGCATTTTTTAATCCGCTACAGGAAGGAAAGGGCAGTGTTGCTGGTCTTGCTTCTTCTGGAGGGAGAGACAATAAAGAGAAGAAAGTCTTCATTAGCTTGATTGGTACAAAAGGCATGGGATGCAGGTGGGTACATATTTCTTATTTAATGTCACTGGTTTGTTAAGTGAGACATCCAGTGCAGTTATTTCCATCATTCCTTGATACAGTATTGCAAAATTGGAGATCCACACTGGATCAGGAAGTCAAATAAACAGACAAAGCATAGATGCTGCCTGGAGGAGAAGGACTTGGGGGTGCTGGTTAACAGCCGGCTGAATATGAGCCAGCAGTATTCCCAGGTGGCCAAAAAGGCCAATGGCATCTTGGCCTGTATCAAAAACAGTGTGGCCAGCAGGCCCAGGGAGGTTATTGTCCCCCTGTACTGGGCACTGGTGAGGCCACACCTCGAGTACTGTGTTCAGTTCTGGGCCCCTCACTACAAGGACATTGAGGTGTTGGAGCGTGTCCAGAGAAGGGCGACGAGGCTGGTGAAGGGGTTGGAAAACAAGTCCTATGAGGAAGGGCTGAGGGAACTGGATTGGTTTAGCTTGGAGAAGAGGAGGCTGAGGGGAGACCTCATCACTGTCTACAGCTGCCTGAAAGGAGGCTGTGGGAGAGCAAGTGTTGATCTCTTCTCTCAAGTGATGAGTGATAGGACAAGGGGAAATGTCCATAAGTTGCACCAGGGGAGGTTCAGACTAGATATTAGGAAGAATTTATTTACGAAAGGGTGGTCAGGCACTGGAACAGGCTGCCCAGGGAGGTGGTTGAGTCACCATCCCTGGAGGTATTTAAAAGAAGGATAGATGAGTTAAGGGACATGGTTTAGTGGGTGATGGGTGCGGTTGGACTCGATGATCTCAAAGGTCTTTTCCAACCGGAGGATTCTATGATTCTATGAAACTTAAATACTTATTTTACAAGTTCTAAATTAAAACAAAACAAAAAAAATCTTTTAAATTGAAAAATAAGAGCAGGCTGGAAGGGAGATAGTACAAGTTGTTGTGGGATTGGATGTTTTAAATGCTTTTACATTTTAAAATACTTTTACATGTTGCTCTGTGACGTAGCATGTTCTAGCACTGTCCAGTGTTAGGTTAACTCCCTGAATTTTGACTGCTTTCTGTGGCCCTTTCAGAACTGAGAAACCATCGCACAGCTATATCCAGTTCCTAAAAGTAATGTTGAATTTGCAGGTTTTTTAGAAATGTGAACAGATGCTTCTCAGATTCCTGTTTTGCAGCTAGTTGTAGAGGTTTTGAGGTAAAAGAGATATTGTAGGATTTCTTTTAGATTTAGGGAGATATATTTGAAGTTATCAAGATTGAACTGCACAGAATGTTTGCTAAAGCGCAAGTTTTCTTTCATATTATCTGGAATATCTAAAGTTTTTTAAATAATTTACAAACCTGGAGACAGAGTTCAACATCACCTACTGCATGTATTATCTACAAAAATCATTGCTGTGTTTTGGCCCAGCCAGGGTAGCAGCGTAAAGTTTCCAGGCTAGATTTTGTCCCCTGGTTGAAACATCCTTCTTACTTCTAATCCTGAAAAATAATGTTGTATTGTACATAGGGTATATCACTGTTCAGTGAGTAAATGTGCAAGCAGTTAGTAATTCTTCGTTGTGTTACATATTTGCTTTTGAATGTTATTAGTGTCCCAGTCCCTTAGACAATGTAGGTCAGTATACAATGTTAATTTCAACATCTAAGGAAAAGAATTCAGAAGCTGGTTTTGCAGTGTTTTTCTTTTAGTCTTTACTTAAATCTGTTTTGTGCTGTCAAGGATAGAAAAGTAGGCTGATAAACCATTGTGTGTGTACTGGCAAATTTCAGTATTTTTTTCAGAGTACAATAATACCACTGAAATTTTTAATTGGAAACATTATCAGAAAACAACTAAGACTTCTCACTGTACTATACTGTATTAGTCTATAAATATTATCCTACAAATGTTTGTTTTCTATATCACACCAGTATTTCCAGTGGTCCAACACAAAAACCAGGCATTTTTATCAGCAATGTTAAGCCGGGTTCTCTTTCAGCAGAGGTGGGCTTAGAGGTAAGTATGCCACCTTCCAAGGTAGGTACCACAAGGAAATCTTGTTTGGTATTTACTATTTCAGGGATTGTAAATCACTCTGAAGTTACTAGCTGTGAGGGGTTTGTGATGAAAAAGAAATACTTTATTGGTTACATTTCCTAAATTTTAAGAACATGAGAGTGCCGTCCTGGGTCAGACCAATAGTCCATCAGGCTCAGTATTTAGTCTCAAACAAGGGCAATAGGAAATATTAATATAGGAGGATGTGCAAGCCTGGCCAGTTTCTGATCTGTTCCCCTTGTACTTTTGCAGTACCTATGATTATTCCATTAGGAATGTTAGGGACTATATGTCTTTCTGTTTTCATTTAATATATCTACTAATTTAGCATCTCTACTAAAATTTGAATTAACCCCTTTAGGTCGGTGATCAGATTGTTGAGGTAAATGGAGTGGACTTTTCTAATGTGGATCATAAAGAGGTAAGATCAGGTCTTCCTAATTCACTGAATTTGCAATTGTCAGCTTATTAAGCATCTGTCTGATTTCCCTGGCTGCAAAAATGTTTTGATCCCAGGCTACTTAACCAAAGAGGTTGTGTACTGAACGTGGGAATTTTGAGATTTTAATACCTACTACCCTTTTTAGTTCAGGTAGGTCTTCTGGAAAATCCATCCTCAACGAGCAGCATCTTTTATCCTATATATATAAGCCTTTTATTGCTTAATTCAGACTGATTTTTGTTTTATTTTAAATTGCAGGCAGTCAGAGTGCTCAAAGGTAGTCGTACTTTGACTATCTCTGTGGTAGCAGGCGCTGTAAGTAGTTTATAAAAATAGAACTTTTGTGAAAATTGTTGTGCGGGTAAATAAATGGTAAAAATAAATTGATAAGAAGTAAAGCTGTGGGAATTGTATAATATCTGTAACACTAAATTCTGTCAAATCAGGGCGGTGTTGAGTGGGTTTTGATTGTTTCATTGATATCTAACTACAGTATTCTCAAATAAAACAATTTCATGACCATGGGCTAGTGCCAAACTGTTCTGTTGACAAGGAATGGTAATTAAATTTATTGTAATTTTTTTTTAGTTTGAGAGCTTCTGTTCTAGTAGAGAACTGCTTCTGCTGAAACATGAAATGTGAATTGGACTGGAGTCAATTAATTTTTCGTCCTGAACAGAACTGAATGTCTTTGGGGCATTATCTAAAGCCAGCTGAAATTAATTAAATATTCCCATTGATTTCAGCGTGGCTTTCAATAAATGTTTTTACTGCCTTAATCCTTCTTACAGTTAAATGTATAGTTATGTGTAAGAGGACACTCAAGTTTCATAGACTAATCAGAGAAGGTATTTTTTAATGGCTTTGCAACTGACTTAAATAGGGAAAACAAGATTTAATAAATCATTTAAGCTGCTTCCTTAAGGGCTTGTGTACACTGTGTATCTATATTAAGGAATTCGTTGTTTAATTAAACTACTCTTATAGTAACAAAAGATGCACTTGTCAAAAGGCATTGTAGACATTGTTTAAATAAATGCTCCAGACTAGTTGATTGAGCTCCAGGAACTCAGCATCCTAAAGGCTTAGTTTCAACTCTGAACTACATTACCAACTGTTAGAAAAGATGGGTTCTACACCAGCTTATACTGCTGCAGTTGCATCCTTAAAATGGTGAATTTGTGCAATTGAACTCTTATGCTCCACCCTAATTCACCTTTCATGTTTCTCCTTTCCTCAATAAATGTCTTTGTAGTGAAGAAGAGATTGCAAAAGGAAACAGCTTCCCTACTCCTTTTTTTTCGGTCAACAAAGACCCTGGGGCAAAGGCATTCTTCACTGCCTCTTTTTGTTCGAGTTGTCTACTTTGAGCCTTAGAGACATGAAAAATCCTGTCTTCCCAATAAACACGGGGTTTAAATTTCCTTAATGAAAATCAGACAAACGTCATCGAAGTGTTTCAGAAATAGCACCATGGAAATACCATGGAAATAGTGCTTGTGTCTTAACAGTAAATCAAATGAAACAGGAAAAAAAGCCAACTGAAACATATGAACTACATCACCTCTTGGCAATGTACGTTCGTTCCCCTCTATTTGATTCTCTGAATGATGGTACAATTCTACAGCAGCCAGGAACAAGAGCAGTGAAACACAGGAACTGTGTAGCTATCTTCTACATTGGGATTCATTCAGTGTGCTGCTCTCTAGCATTGCGCTACTCCAGTTAGTGTATAATGTAGAGGGTTTTTCCTGGCTGACACACTGAACATGTCTTTAGTCTGACCCCTACACTATTGTTGCTGACTTTAGTAGTTGCATGCCTCTTCTGAGGCGTTTAGCACATCATGACTTTGAGACTGAAAGTGAAGTAGCTCTTTATAATGAAATGGTCAGATTTTTCAGGATCTTTCAGAAAGCATTCCTCAGAAAAAAAGGATGTGAGGAAATGGCAGATGCACAGGTACATAATTGGTTTTGAATTATTTCCTAGAACTACTTTTTCACAACTGATTTGGATGTGGTTCTGATTGCAGGGAAAGGAGCTGTTCATGACTGAAGAAGAAAGGCAGAGAGAAGCACGTCTCCGTGAGCAGGAACGCCAGGAGTTAATGCATCAGAAGCGTCTTGCATTGGAGACTAACAAAATCATCAAAGAGCAGCAAGAGAAAGAGAGATTGTAAGGACTTTGTATGGGGGAGTCTGAAATATTTAGCTTGGGTTTGGAAAGGGTATGGAATAATGTGGCCACTGTGAGAAGGTTCCCAACTTAGATGAACTTAATTTTTCTGTTGCAGTCTCTGTTCATAAATACTTATCCTGTGGTGCTCTTGATGTTCTGAGTTTTCAAAGCTGATATCATTCAAATGCATCTTGAGTAGAAGGGTCACTTTGTTCTGTGACTGTCATACACCTATGATTCAGTGTGCTATTACTTATTTTGCTGGTACCATTCCCTCATCCTTTATTTTTAGGAGGAGAGTGAAAATTTTATACCCGTACAATAACGCACTGTGGAACTGTCTCAAAAGGAGATAGTGACTTGTGGAGTTTAATAGATGATAAGCTGTTATTATCCAGATGGTCATGAATATCCTCAGGTTTACTACAAAATATTGAGCCCCTGGTACACTCTATAACGGTGATTTTTTTAAAAAAGAGCTTCCCCCCCCAGTTCGTATGTATTTGTTTTCTATAGCTTTTACTAACTGTATGCTGACACACTTTGTGGAAGTTCTTACTCATAAAATACTTATTTTATCATGGCGTCCTCATTCCTTTTATTATAGAAGAAAAATGGAGATTTCCCAGAAGGCGGCAGAGGAAGAAGAGAGATATCGCAGAGAAATAGAGCAGTAAGTAAAAACCTCACATAAGCTATGTGCTACCTGAAAAAAAGGGTCTTTACATATTAAATATGGCTGAAAACCTTCTACATGGTATTTTCAAATAATTTTTTTTAATATTTCATTTATCTAAATGTAGGATCCAATGCACATGAGTAAGCACAGCACAGTTACGGAATAGGAAACTGATCTGAAAATCAGTACCTGGACAACTTGCAGGTTATGGTGATAGTAAATTCAATGTAAAATTGAAGTTGAGTTCCTATTTTAAAATTAATGTATAGAGCAATTTACGATTAAGGAAGTTCTGTGTCTTGAAACTTGTTTACTGTGTTGTTACCAAACCACTACATTTAACTCTTAACACTAAAAGAAAAGAAAAGAATACTGCAAGGACGTGCGTCAGGGAAGAAACTGAGGAATGACTAAAGCTTTGAAAAATATACATATGCTCAGGGGCTTGATAACAGATCCACTTAGCTAATATTTAAAGAAAAAAAAAACAAAACATAGGTAGTTTGTTCATGGTATCTAAGAGTGTATGCAGCATGGAATTTAATAACTTTTTCAGTCTGTCAGCCAGTTCTGAGAACAAAAGCTACATAGATTTAGACTAAAGTAGATATGTGATGCTAGTTGTCTTGAGTAGGAATTTCAGTCATCATAAATTTTTAAATAGGCTTTTTTTTTCCTAAGGAGAGAATTAATTAAATTAAAACTGCAACATTGAAAGCAAGAAGTTCTATAACCTATTTTACACAGGAAATCTGATTTTTATTATCAAAGTCAATTCTGGTTTTAAAAATCTGTGATTCTAGGAACTATACGTATTCAAAGATTGTATCATAATAAAGTCAGTACTATAAACATAACTGAAGCATTGTTTTACATTTGGAAATATAAAATTATAAAACTTTTTGTTACAGTAATTAATTTACCTTCTAAATGACATTAGGAAGTTTTATGAAAGATAGTGTGGAATTGTGCAATATCTGTTTTGATGCAGCCTTTTAGAGCAAAGATTGACCCTACAGTATTCAGCTTTTCACCTTTGACATCTTAAGCATTTTTAATTCATATTCCTTCACTGAAGTCCCTTTTCATTGAGAGGGAATTCTCTAATAGAAAAAGTGCAGTGATTTCTAGATCTGTGAGGTACAAAAAAGAATATATTCCACAGCTGTAATGAGAAAAATTTTCTGACAGTCCTTCTGCGGGCACTATTGCAGCATGTGGGTGAGTTCTTACATGTTTTTCTTCTCTAATTCCTGAGGAATAGATAATATCCTACTCTTTATTGTGGTTTACTGTAGAAATTCCTGCAATAGTCATGGAATGATGCTGTAAAAGCAGACCATTACAAGTGAAGAATGATTCCATTCTCCAAATCCAGATTGCCTGTCATGATGAATGTTCAATATCGGTAGTATCCTTCTGAACTAGGTACATCTTTACTCACTCAGGGAGGACTTAGATAACTAGGTTTCCTTGAGGGCAGCTCATTGTAAGGTCTAGCACATCTTTGTACTTCCTTGTATAATTTCCAAGTACTGCTGAAGCACTTGTTAAGCTTTTCCATATTACAATTCAAACTGTTAAATCAGCATCAACCTCCTTGTAGAAGAGGGAGGGTGGTAGTACAGGAACTTGGATTTAATCTAAAACTTAGATTTAATAAGTAATTGTAGAGAGGCAGTTTCACTAGAATATAATTCTTTCCTGTATTAACAGTGTGTTGGGATGACCCTTTCCTCCATTTTTTAAAATCCTTTGTGCGGGAATTCCTTGTATAAAGTAGCTGTGCCCTTTATCAGTATCCTGCATACGTTTTAGGAAAAATATTGGAATGTGCCTAAGTGGCAGAGGTCCTTAACTCTGTGTACTTCAAGTTACATTGTAAACCCTATATTTTTATAACTAAAATGAAATGTAAAAACACATCTAAACGTTCTATCCAATGTTTCCTGCAATTGACTGCGTTTCCAAATTTAAATACTAAACCCAGCTGAAGATTTAATAGTGCTTTGACCACGTATGGATGTTGTTTTTAAATTTACCTTAGCTAATTTAGAAATGCAAAAGATAATCCAGGTATAAATATCATCATATTCATCTAAATTTTGGCACCATATATCAGTTTACCAGTTTAAGATAGTCAACAGTCAAGAAGGTATTTACAGGCACCATATATGAAGCTACAAACAGTTCTCTTCTGACTTGCTTAGGATTTGCTGAATTGTCCTTCAAAATTACTTTTTTTTAATGACAGTGCCTTTCTAGATGCCTTTCTAGGTATTTTGCTTGTTTTATGAGCTCCTTTGTCCCAATGTGTGAGAATTTTTTTTTTCCCACCCTAGAATACTGAATTTAATATGGTTTGTATTTAGTTCTTTTCAGGAAGAGTCATTTGTTAGTGTAGCCTAGAACTGTGTGTTTAGGAAGCGATCATGCAGATAAAATATAGAAATAAGACGTGCACGTTTTTTAGGTATTATTTACCATTGTAACATCTGATTTTAGGCCTGTGGTAGATGTTTTGTCACTTAGCATTTTAGTTAAAATTGATAATTTTTCCAATAGGTACTTCTCATTTCTAAAAATGAAAAATTGTTTGGTAAGAGGTGGTTTTTGGCTTCAGTTCAGGTAACAGTCGTTATTGTAATGATCATTCTGGGCTTAATATCTGTGCAGTACTCAGTTACATTATATTTCACATTTTATCATAGTCGCTTAGTAAATGAAACTTGGATTGATGAAAGGAATTTTTGGGGGGGAATGGGCAAAAAGAAAAGATCAAACATACTGAACACTAAATAATTGAAATGAGTTTCTGTTGATGATGTTGTTTGTATACTCAGAATTCCTAGCTGCGTTTTTTTCTATAGGATAACAGCAGAGGAAGAGAAATTTAAAAAGGAGTGGGAAGAAGATTGGGGTCCTAAAGAACCTCCCAAATCTTTAAAAACTGTAGCTGCAGAAGTGCACTCTGCCCCTCGTTCCAAACACAAAAGTAAGTAATTGATTTCAGTCTGCTTCCTAGGGGAGAGTATTTGTTTCAGTCACATCACTGAGCTATATGGAATATATCATCAGCTTGTGTCCAAGCGAAGATAGCTAGAACTTGCTTATTTTCAGAAAACATATGATAGATTAACTTAATGGCTCTTACTTGACAAGTACCTAGCTCACAATCTACATCCACTCAAACAGTCATCATTTTTAACAAGCAGCAGCAGGAGAAAGAGAAAACCGTGAATCTCACTAAGAAATCATCCAAAGTATCAGCCTCTATGGGTAGAGGTTTTGGTGCTTTGCTTTCCATGTTGTTTCTGTTCTGTGTTTTGTCTGTCAGTCTTTTCACAGAGCAGTTCGTTCTTGCATCAGTAGACTTGTGCTGATATACACTACCTGCCCAAATGGAAGTAGTGATGCATTTTTTTATATATGTTATGTTTTTATGACTGTGTGGATGAGATGATTTTCAAATACTAAGTTGTACATGTACGAGTGTTTTCATCTCAGTGAAGGAAATATTATTTATAGTAATAAGCGATATTTTAATTTTGTAGGCATTTTGGTACTGGGGTTTATTACTTTTCAAAATGAAAGTTTGAAGAAGGGGAGACAAGTTATTGCTTTTGTTCTTTCTGCATTGTGTTGCCACATAATTTAACATTTTTATATTTGAGAAGAGATCTTGGGAGATCAAGTGTTTGAAGTTAGAAAACTAGTACTAGACTTGCAGTCTTACTTTGAGTGAATGAATGCATGTTCTACTATCCCTATTGTTTCCTTTTTTCTTCTCAGTCTAAATCAGTGTATTATGGAGGATGGAGTTTATGGTTTTGAATTTTTTTGTCTGCTTGCTTCTAACTAAAAAAGATAGATATAGAATTCTTTGTTTTGGCTTGGAGGAAATGAATTCAATGTTTAGTTTTCACAAAAATCTTGATCTTTTTCCTCATCTCTTCAGCAGGAGCTCGGTCCTCTCTTACTTGGGCAGTCTTTTGGGGCTGTAGGAACGTCTTGAATCTCCCTTGCTCCTCTTCCATGAGGAGGAGTAAACAACCTGAGTAAACAATATATTGAGTGTCATAAAAATACATTAAAAGTCATTGCTGCAAAACAAGACACTACACAAAAAAGGGCAAAAATCAAAGTTTCATAAGAATCAGCAACTTTTTTGAAGTGTTTTTCTTAGATCTTTTCACAAATCTGTTTCTTGCCAGCATGCCTCTCATATCTAATTTATTACTTCTCAGGCTAAAGCATTTACCACATCATTTTTCTGCGTATCACTTTCTTCAGTTTATACTCTTTTGACAACCCTCTTGAAAATGAAATGGTGATGCTGTAATGATATTATTGCACCCACTGTAAACAATCTTACATGCTAAGAGTGTGAGTAGCAAAGCATGTAAGCACATACTAATTAAAAGCAGGCAATCGGAGCTTCTGAATCAACCTCTAGTTACCCAGTCATAGGAAAGCTAGGCACTTCTCTAAGAATTTGTAAGATTCAGGCATCTGTCCATGACTTGCTGTATGTATTAGTGGATCTGTTATATTAAATATAATAAAAAAATAAACAATAAAATAATAAAACATCTGTCAGAGTGGAAAGCAAATCCTGCTTTTTCAAATGTGGATTACCTGCACATTTCGCAGTGCCTTTTCTATAAAGTTTTGTTTTTCTATTCCCCTCCTAGTATCGTTTTCCTTGCTGAATCTATCTCTTTCTCCTCCCCCCTCCTCCTTTTTCCTGTCTTTTTCCTCTTTTCATCCATGGCAGCAAATCTTTTACAATCAATCTGTAGTCTCTACAACCTGAAAATTGATTTGGTATGACTGGGCAGAATTTGGTATCACTGGTTCAGAATTAGTCAATAGACTGATGAGGTACTGTTTGTACACTGCAGCTTTTCCGTGAAGAACTGCTCTGAAGTGTAAGTCTAATTTAGTTGTCCAAAGGAATTTAAGACACTTGGAGCTTAACTCCTAGTTAAGAAGTTAAGCTGGAAGCTACAAATAGTATATGAGGAGTGTACTAAAAGAAAAGAAGACAAAGACAAAAGACAGAGAAAAGAAGACAAAGAAAAAAGTGGAAATTATTTGTTGCAAAACTTAGGAACAGACCCAAGTCTCCTTTAAGTTGATTGTGTTATTTTTTGTGTGGCTTTGAGGAGGTCACGTAACTTTTCATGGATGAGAAACTGAGATGAAGGAATGTTTCTTCTACAACCATCTCTTATTCATTTAGTTTTCTGATTCTTCAGGACAGTATTTCTCTGTATAGCATTTACCTCAGTGACAGCACAGTAGAAGGCTGCTATTTCTTTTTTAAGTTAGATATCTCAGAACTGAGAAAAGGAAAAGTCACCTACCTTTACAGGCTTCCCTTCATAGCAGAGCAGACTAATTGGCCGTGTCCACATCCTAATTGGTCTTCAGGGTTGGAGGAGGTTGGAAATTGCTTTGGTTTAAGCAGGACCTCATTTTTTTTTCTCAATTATGTGGAAAAATATCCTTTTGCAAACTTCTTTTTATTTCATGGAAACTTCTAATCAATCTCCTTTTCATTTCACGGGAGACTCCAATTAGACTGTCGTTTCTACCTCCTCACTCCTTTCCTCCTTTGTTTCTCTAGTAGATTTAAAGGGAGTTGCACATGACCAACTTGAAACAGATGGCATGGATGAAGTCATCATGAAGCAGGACACACAGGTTTGCTGCTCAGCCTTAACTTCCTATCCTGATTCAGATTCTTCCTGTATTTCATTTCCTCCTGACAGTCAGTCTTGACACTGAACTGGTCATTTGGGTTTGCTAGCGCAGTATGTGTGGTTCTTTCATAAATGATGAAAATTCATCACACGGTTACTGTTATTGCCTTCTAAACATACCGTGATATAAAAAGAGGAAATCTATCAGAGTGGATTCTATTGAGAGCTGCATGTGGTATCAGTGTTTCTTACACAAATTGTGGTATTGGAATATTTTGTACATTTTTATGTAGCAATGTTTTTAATATTTATGCACTCAGTTTGAAATATTTTATTGTAGGAAATGGAGCTTTTCTTGTCTGTCTCCTCAAATGTCTCTGTGTTCTGCTACAAGCTTGAATGAGTTTGAATTCCTATTTCATTTTAAGAAGCCTTGTTTGAACTAGTGCAAAGTAGGACTACGACTGTAGAAACCTTAGTAATACATATGGCTGTAAGGTTCTGTATGAAGATTACCTGTTCCATTTGTTTTGTTTGTTGTAAAATGGATATCAGTAAAATAAGGGTAATTTATGATTAAATGTATTAGCACAATTGATCAAGAAGTCATTTGAGAACTTGTCATGTAATATCAAACCTTTGGTGTTGTCCTTTCACGTAAATTTTCGTCAGTTATATGTATCAGCATGGATTGATCCAAATCTGAAATAGTCCTTCACTTTTCTTCAAAAAACATCTTTTCCTTTACCTTTTGTAGCTTTTGGATGGTTTTATCGGTATGAAGGAAAATTTCCCACAATCCGCAAGGTACAAAATTTGATATGTAAATTTGTTTGCTGTGCATTTGAATTTTAACTCCTCTTTTTACTTATTCTCTGTTATTACTAGACATTCTTTAAATTTGAATAATTCTTTTAACGTGTGCACAAATATAGATGCATTTGGGATGCATCTGCGTGGGAGTTTGTCCTTTTGAATACTTTGGACTTCTCAAGTTCTACCAGCTGCACTGGGAATTGCATGTCAATACTTTGCAGAAGTTATTCTGCAAAGAACTGGCACGGTGGGAAGTGCATGTCTTTATGTTCTCAGAAAGTCCTCGGAATAACATATTAACAAAAAACATAGAGACAAAAATTCAATGGGAACCAAGTATGCAGTTCCCAGTTACACCTTTTCAAATCTTCCAGTAAGGGATATGTGAAAGGTAAAAGGCTTTTAGATGTGTGCATCATCTAGAGCGAGCCAAAACACCTGAAAATCTTTGATCTTTCTAGAATATTTTTGCATCTGTAGAGTTGCTGCTAAGGTATTAGAATTTCAAAGTATTAGAGTTTCCAATAATACTTTATTACTGCTATTGAATTTTTCTTTCTTCCTTTCAATGTATCTCAGCCATATTATAGGTTTTTGGTTGTGTTGTGTGTTTTGGTGTGCGTGGTGATTAACCGGGGTAGAAATGTCAAGAAAAGGTTATATGACTGTCTTTGAGAACTCAAGGTTTCTGAAGAAGTCAAGATTGTGTTTCACAGATGAAGTCTTTGTGTCACCATTTGGGACTACTACTTTAACCTTCTGTATTGACAGGAAATGCTTGTTCTCCTTAACAGAGAACAGGGAATGATGGTACGCTCGGATAACATTTTGTACTGCTAGCGACTGTAAATCATCATGGATCTGTAACTTGTGTGAAATCCAGTAGTCGGGATTGCTAACTGAAAACTATGTTATGAAAATTTAGTCTCTTCACACAAATAGGTGATCTTCTTTATTGTTGCTGACAAAGATATTTTACAGAGCATCCAAATCTTATACCAAATAACATATAGTAATGAAAATCTTACCCAGTTCCTGTTGAACTCTACTACACAGTGTGGACTAGAAGCTTGAAAAGATGTGGTTTTAATTTTTGATTTAAAAACATTTCTAAAAGCAAAAGTGATGAATTTTCATCCTATTCCAAAATGCTAATTGACTCCCTTGTTTTGTTCTAAAAAAATTTTTGCTCTGTACTAAAGATGTCTCTAATAGGCAGTAAACTGCATCCAGTGGGAAAATGGGTGGAAAGGATGACTCATCCTTTTGTATCTGAACGCTGTGAATGCAGCTGACATTGTCTGATATATATTCATATTCTGGAACACTTTGCATGGGTACTGCTTATGATGCCTTTCAAGTCAGTAATTTTTCGGATGTTGATACCTAGCAGGTTGACCTGCCAGATGTTATATTTAGTAGATAGTACTAAACGTATCTTCTGATTTATTAGAGAGTAAGATAATATCAGCAATAGTTATTAAGGTACAAACTAATTAACCCTGATTGAAACATGCCAACATAATTATGTTTATATTAAAATATTAGTATGAGAAGCTAGATATTTTACTTGAAGGTTATTGACCTTTTCTTTTTCTTCCCATCACCACTTAACCATGAATCAATAGACAATATCCCACTGAACTCAGCAGTACAGAGTTCCAATTAACTACTTGGCAGGGAGAACTGGCTTTTGTAGCTGCCGGGGCTAATGTCTATTTTCCAAGGCTTTATTATTGATATTACATGTAAGAAGTGGAAGGAAGTCAAATAATGCTACTTAAGGTGAAGCACGTTCATGTTTTGAATTCCCAAAACCGCCGTGAAAAGTCAGTAGCTGATGATAATGGGCATAGCAAAATCAAATCCGAAATGTGGCCGCTCTGGGCACTGGCATTAATTCACAATAAGCAGCCATCTGCTCCTCCTTTTTACTTTTCCATAAATAAAAGGAGAATGTGGGCTTTCCAATGTGAACTAAACTCTACCAGTACATATAGGAGAGGGTAAAAGAAATGTGGCATCATTAAAGTAGAAATAAGGAGCAAGCGTTAAAGACAACAGGAACAGAGGCTTCAAAAAAAGACTACGTAGTTTTCCCCTTTGGTTACACTCTACATGTCAAATTTTAGAATTGCTTTGTGCTGAGTTAGTTCACTCGTGAGTAGATTTTATCCTAGATTTTGTGCTTATAGAAGCTACTTGGCCTGTGTGATGCAGTGTTCTTTCCTGGGAGTAATTAAGTTCCTGCACTGGCCTAAGCGTTTCCTTGGTAGTTGCTTATTTCAGTTGTATTAAGGCATGCAATGCTGGTTTTAGGATACGTGAGTGAAGATATTCACATCTGCTTATACATGAGCATCTGTCAGCTGAAAGCAGTCAGTCTTGTATTTATATAAAAATGCCAGAACAGAGAGGAGGCAAATCAAGACCTAACCAAACTGTGTGAATATTCAAAGTTTTGTTAGTGGGTCTGTGTGCCCTAATGTTGTAACTTTGCAGAGGAGAAAAAAAGTTGAACTGTCTGAATTTTTCCAACTTGTGTTAATGTGCACAGGCCCTCCAAATAAATTTGAATTTCCTGCAGATTGCTGGGGAAATGGACTTCATATTTTTCTTTTAAAAGACCATCTCCATACTTACACAGACTGTAATTAAATTTTAAAGGCAGGCGCTCATGTACTAAGCTTGAAGTTTGCAAGTTTTCAGCTTATATAAAAATCTGTTTAACTAAAAAAAAAAAACAAAACAAAACCACCAAAACTTCCCAGAAAGAGAAAGAGCGCAAGAAGTCAAAAAGTGACAGTCTGTGTGAACTGAAGAAGAATAAAAAGGAAATGGAGTTTGAGCAAAAACTTGCCAAAGAGAAAGAAGGAATGTTGGAGAAAGAAAAACAACTGAAAATAAATCGTCTTGTACAAGAGGTATGTTGCGTTCTCCTATCAAGCGCAAAATCATATTGAGAGAAAATGAGCTGAATCTTTAGTGGGATTATCTTAACAGACCACTTGTTTAATTATGTCAAATATAAGGAAGTTTAAAAAAAAAGGTATTTCACTGCAAAACTATTTTCCCACATTTACTTAGTTCTACGGTCAGCTTTCACCCAAATAAGAATATCTCTGTAGTTAGTGAATGTCCATGTGTAGTTAATGAAAGACAGCAAACCAGGAAATTGTTCCCAAAGGTGTTATTAGTTTTAAAGCTAATTTTAATGGCATTTCATACTCTTGAAAGGTATTTCTATTGTAACTATATCTCTGACTTTTTTTGTGCACTGATGTTATGGTTAAGGTATCAGAGACAGAACGGGAAGACCTGGAAGAATCAGAAAAGGTGCAACACTGGGTGGAAAGACTTTGTCAGACACGGTTAGAACAGATTTCCTCTGTGGAAAATGAGTCTCCTGAGGTAAAATTCTGACTTCTCCATATATTGCATGGTATCAAAATAACACAGTAGTTGTCTCCTAAAAGCAACAGGTTTTTAACAGAGAAAAAATGTCTTCGTCTTTCCCTCTCAGCCTTCATTCTAAAAGGTGAGAAAAAAGGCCAGTAATTGATGAGTTACAATCTATAGCATTTGCTATTCTTATATTTTACAGAGATTTTTTTTTAAAGAACTGGTTTTATTTTGTCCTTTTCAGTTATATTAACACTACAAAATTATCAGAATTAACAAAAAATTAAAATTGGCTTGTGAGCTATTTGGGCCAGGTGAGACATGCTACCAGTATTAATGCTGAGAGTAGAATGTCCAGCCATATTTTTTAGTATCCTGTGAAAGTAAGGATATATTGATGAGCTCTTGGATGCTTCCTTGTATTGCATGGAATGAAGGTACAAGTTAAGAAAATGACAAAAGGATAAGAAGCTCCCAAAGAATAGAGTTTGGTTTTGTGTTTTAAATAGTCCCCTTAAATGGAGTTGAGGGTAGTGCTTTGTGCCTTAGAGCTTGATGGTTCTGGATGTTGAGTGAGGCTTTCCCACCATCCTGCTGCTCTGGCTGCCTTCCGAGCACAGCTGCTTTCAAGAGGAACACTGCAATCTGCTGAACTCCCTTGGGATCCCCAAGAAATTGCAACCACAAAGGAGACCCCTGGGGAACACTCTCGCGTGATTTTCCTTCAGGTCAATGTGGAGCAACTCTGAAAAAAGCAGCTGGTCTTCTGTTCTTCCTGGCTTCAGGCTCAGATCCATGTGGCTCCTCAGTGCAGTGGAGCAATAATGACGAGTTTTTTCTCACTCCCTAAATTTGGCTGCCTGTTCTCTGCTAGATCTTTGTCCCCCTTTATTTTGTAAAATAAGAGGGAATATTACAGATTGAAATCATTATTGTGTTTCCAGAGCTCTAAAATAAGCACTCTGTGTTGCCTTTGCTCCATCAGTTCTTTTATTACATTATATATGAATATTCTATTACAATTCTTCTGCAAAGCTACCTAAGCAGTTAAACTCACGTAAAACACAAACCCGGGTGCTTCTGAGGGATAAATGCAGGTGAACAATATTCAGATGCTACAGGCTTGAACTGCTACTTGGGTACAAGGACAATCAAGATCTCTTGAACTCTGCCAAAGAAATACATATTTTTAGTACCCACAATGCATCTGACGTTCATTAACAGAAATAAGGTCCTGCGGATCATACAATTTCACAGTACCCTAAAGTTTTTGTTTTGATAGCTGCTTAAGCTTCCTTCCCCCTCTTGTATTAACGTCTGGTTGTATTTACATTAGACTTTACCCCTTTCCCTTTTTATTAATGGCGTGAAATTTCAGGGTCTGTCTTCAATTACTTTCCCTTTCTATAATCACCTTTGCAAGGAGCAATTCTTGCTTTCTCTTCGTAAGAGCTAGATTCAAGAATTGTGATCTTTGTGATTTGTCCTGTGATTTTACATTGTGAAGACTCCATGCAGTTGTGTTTGGGGGGAGGCTTGTGTCATTCCCCCTTGCCAAGGCTGCTGCCACAGCACTCCCAATTTTCTTTTTAAACTGGAATCCCAAGGAGTGCTTTTAAAAAGACTTCCAGAGAAAAAGTTTATGCATGCGAGGTCCAACCCCCAAAAAGAAAGACTGTGTCTGTAGCTCTCTTTATTTACCAATTTAAGAAAATCAGCTACATTCACTTTGAAAATAGCTCCCTTCTGAATTGTCACACAGCTGCATATGATGGTACCAACGTTGAAAGCAATTCTGCAGATCAGTTTCTGAAAAAAGGCTCTTGGGGATCTCCTCACTTTCACATCTTCTACTGACAAAAAGTGGATTCCTTTGAGCACCAACTTGATCTTTGGGAAGAGGGAGCCAGGTCTAGCGAATAGGGGTGGTGCTCAAGCACAGTGATGATTTTATTAATTAAAACCTGCTCATCAGACAAAGCGTTGTGGGCTGGCATGCACTGACATTTTGTGGTGCAGGAGAAGAAAACATCTGTATTTGAACACGAATCCATTCGTACTGAGTGAAGTGGTCAAGTTGAGCTTTGTCTCACTGTGACAGGTTAGAACATGTTCTATAACCATCTCTTTGTGTCTCCCCTCCCACTTTTGTTTCTCAGGCTATAAGGTTCATCTCTCCTTTTTTTTTTTATATCAGGCCTCATATTCTGTGTGGGAGAAGCCAAGAGCTTCCTGTGCAGCAGTAGTTAAGCTGAGTGGATTTACCATCAATTTTTTCAGAGTTGTTGCAGGCAGATGAACTGTTAAGGTAGATTTCTGTTCTGTTGCACACAGTTGGCAAGTGGACGTCCTTCTGCTTCTCCTTCTGCCACATCGATGCGGCGTTTTGCTGGTGGTCTGCAGCTTCATACCACAGATCTTGATGATATAAATTTAGATGAAGTTGACAAGCCTAAACAACGTGTGGCACCTCCTCCGCCACCACCACCCCTCACTGTTACTCCAGCATCATCAGTCCATCCACTTCCTACATCAAATGCTCCACTTTCAAGAGGTCCAGCCCTGGCAGTAACACCAGCCTCCCAGGTGACCTCATGATCTGTTTGGATGCATGCATCTTTACCATTTCCCTGTCTGGCCTCCCTCCCCTGCACCATCACCCACTTTATCTACTGGATCTACCCATCTGCCAGATGCAATAGTAAAGGAAGGGATGAGACACTTTCATTGTTTCATAGTAGTGAATGCAGTCCAGAGGTAGTTCTACTTTGATTTTTTAAGAATTTAAGTTGAGGGTTTTGCTCACTCCTTCCTATGCACATTGTAACTCTATCACATGCAGGTATCTTGGGCAGAAATACTAGCTAAAAAGCCTTGAGTGTTTAAAGATTTGTTCTAAAAAAAGCAGGCAGCAGATTTAACTTGTAGTTAAATTTGAGAAAAATATCTGTGTAGTGAAATTGATTTGTGAAATTGTTTTAAATATGTGAAATTGTTAGATGAGAAGAGAGGGCAAAGAAAATCAACGTAAATTCTAAAACATCAAAACCTTATGAATTACCAGGAAAATACTTTTAAATGAATAAGAGCTGGTAATGAAGTTTGACTTTTTTTCCACACCCAGGAATTAGGGATTTCTCTGAGAAAACGTTCTGACTCTCTCATTACATTCTCAGTCCAAAAGTGGATCAAATGTAAGAAATCTTGTCCCAGATCTCACTTTAGGTGATAAATGGCAGCTATTTCATCATAACTTCCTTTGCTAAGCACTCTAGTGGAATTCATGTATTTGCTTTTAGTGGCAAAATATTCTTATTTGTTTCAAACAGCAGAAGAGAATCCCATATGGGCACTTCTTTCCTATACAGTTTTCTGCATCTGCATGGTTTGACTGATCACATTGTTGGTTTTCATCTTTTCTTGCATGTTTACTTGGAAATAGTAGGGTTTGTGTTTGCATGATTCTGGTTGGGGTGGGGAAGGATGTGCAAATTAATCACTTATTAAGGGAAACTGGCAAATTATTTCTCAGTGAATAATTGAACTATGAATTTCTTTGTATAAACTTAAGCAGGCTGATGATAGTGCTCAGTGCTAGATCCACTGAAATGGAGATGTCAGATATTCTTATGGCTAACAGGTTTCTCAAGATAGTTGCAAAATAAAAATTATGTGAAATGACACAAGTGTAGAAAATACTAGTGTTCAGAGGAGAAATATGTTCTCCTAAAGCTAATAGAGAATATTCAGATAAAAGAAGTAATATAGGAACTGCTATATTGGATCTGACCCCAAACTCATATATTCCAATATGTTTCTGCCAGTTTTTCACTGCTAGATGTGTTAGAGATAAGAGGTTAATAAATAAAAATATATCAGGTAACAACAACAAAAAAATAACCTCGCCTTCAAAAATAAGTCAGTTTCCTCTGAATGTAGTTAGTGTATATGAGGAAAGAACTAAGCTCTTATTAAAGCATTACTACTGAACCAAAGCTGCTTTGTTTATAAGTAGATAACTCAGTGTTCCTGATGTGGTTTCAGAAATGGAAGAAAGATCAGAAGCTGAACAATTTATCCTTGCTGCTTTTCAAAAAGACTTTTTTTAACACCACAGAGACACAGAAGCAGTGCATTTATTTGACTTCAGTAATTAAAGTTTTTCTATTTATGCCTGCTAAAGCTGAAAAAGAAAACAACTGGTTTTGCCCCATAAATTTACTTCTCTAATATTACTCAGACTAGTAAATCTTCTCTATGTTGGTAAAGTTTTTTGCCCTAGGTCATTTAATTTCAAAATCAGCTTGAACAAACACCCATCAAAAGGAATGAAACCCCATCAAATGCATCTTAACAACTAACAACTATCAAAATACCTGGTAGAAAACTATCTGTTTCTCAAAATTGTTATTTGCTATATACTTTATATGAACGCAGTACTAAGTCTGTTACTGTTTAGGTTGTAAGAAACACCTCCCACGTCGGCAAAGTATCTTCTGTGTCAAGCAATCCTCTGGTACGTCATGGACTGTTAACATCAGTAGTTTTATGAACTTCCCATGTAATGCTAATGTCAAGGAGACATCAGGAGTTTGTCTCTTCATGGCTGATTTATTTAAAATTCAGCACTTGTATTTGTGTGCATGGATCCATTGCTGTGTTACAGGACAGCTAAAACTAGTTAGTGAAACTCACTCCTAAAGATCTGTGGACTTCGTATGTCAATACTTTAGCAACATGCAGTCCATGTTTGTGTTGTCTGTATGTCGTAGAGTATATACTTTCTTCTTCTGTCAAGATAGACAAAAGGAGCTAGGACCAAACTGTGTTTTAAAAATAATGGGAGCTAAGAAGCAAGCTTTTTTCTCAGAAGAATCAACATTTGTTTGATAACTCTTTGCACTGATTTTGATTCAGGATGGCCAGATGTCAGATTTCTCCTTTCTAAATTGTGCAGTCTCAGGAGAAATCTTCTAGATCCAGTGCAGCTTTAATAAGTTAGTATCTCTGAACCTGCCAACTCTTTTAAGATTAGAAAAATTAACGATATGACATATTTTGTAGTGTGGAACAGCATTAGTTGAGAAATATGCACAGGAACTTTCAAAGATCTGGTTCTAAAACTTCTCCTTAAATTAAAACAACCCTAAATATTCCCCTATTTAAAAAAAAAAATAAAAAAGTGGCCTAACCAATTTGCTGGAATCAATTAAAATACTTTCAGAGGATACAGCTTGTACTGGATGAATGATATCTGGAATATATCACATTTCCTATGAGAAACGTTGACAAGAGTGTGCGGAGAGTTGCTGGGGTTAAGTCAGGAACTAAACCCACAGGGCTCAGTTTTGAACTCTTTTCTTGCATAAAACTATGCTTGATGTCAGTGGGAGTTTTGACTGAGTAAGAAGTGTACAGTTGGGTTAGTATGTGCTGGATGATTAGGTCTCAGATGCCTCTGGGTATCTGTACTTAGTAGAGTCAAGGGTAGGTAATTAGCATAACTAAGCCTTGCTCTTAAGATAAGTTAACCTCTTCATAGAAACCTGATCTCTGCAGTCCTTTTGAATATCATCTTAAAAGACCTATTTAGCCATAGATTAGTTTAAATCTCATTTTGGGTTCACTCAACTTCAGTACTTTTTTTCCTGAAGTTTCTCATTCAATTCATTGCCTTTATGGGATAAACGCCAAAAGAAGGGATGAGATTTTTCCATAAACTTGCTGGTGAAGTCAGAGTTTAGGGGAATGCAAGAGAAATTTTGTTTTGTGTTGACTTTGTAAGTCTTAGTTAAAGTTATGTAAGCATTTTTTTGTATTAGTGTGATTAAATTCATCACCTTAAACTATTTGAATTGAGACATCTTTGTGAAATGATGGATTTGCACACTTTATATGGTGAATTTTAATTTTCTTAAATTAACCCTGTAGCAACTTGCTCCAAGTCCACCTACCCAACGACATCCGGGGGTACCAATAGTCTCTAAACCAGTTATGCTGCATCCTGACCCAAACTTCGTGGTCAGGCCAACAATCAAATCAGAGGCCCTGGTAAGCCTTTTAATGTTCTTTTTCTGAGTGCTGTGGGATTTGTCATTGACTTGTCCTCAAAGAATCAATGCTTGTCTCATTTTCTGTTAAATTGATGTAGACTTTTGAGCAATCACTAACGGTAAGTACAGAAATATTTTTCCATATTTTCCTATGATCCAAAAGTCACTTTTAGTGGCAGTTCTTGTACTGAGGTACACAATTCCAGAGCAATGTAGAGGCTTAGACTCTGTAGATATTATTTTTCATTTATTCAGCTGCTGGTTTGTATTTTTTTTTAATTCTGAATGAATTTGTTGGAAAGGAAAAAGTAAAAATTAGTTACACTGTATTTTTCTTTTATAAGTAGTCATGGACATACTTGAAAGGTAGACATATACCTCATCATTTCTTTTGCCATGAAAAAAACCCTTATGTTGTTACACCTTAGGCTCCAATATACTGGTCATGCATTGTTTCTGCGAAGTTGACTCACAGTTAGATTATTTTTCATATTTCTTCTCCATTTCTGCTTCAAATAAAAAGAAGAAAAAATCCTAGACTACATATTTTAGGGTCAGCTATGTATTATCTTCTGGAATTACGGTATATGAGAGAAGATGAGCCAACACTTACTGGAAAAAGAGAGATACTGTTGTGTCAAGTGATAGCTCCCAAGTGACAGCCCTGAAAATTCATCTGAAGTAGCTGGTGGACCAATTAGTAGTATTTATTCTTGAGGGTCATCATGACATATGCAGTTATAATTAGAGTTCTGTATCTGTTGTGTGCGTGTATGTGGACACGAGCAATGCAGTGTATTGCACCATGTGAACTTTCCAAGTGATGGAAAAAACATCACATTTACATTTAATTAATTACAAACTTATACTATATCCAACAATAAGTGGTGTGCACAATATTCCTAGCTGTCTTTCATCAGTGTGATGGGTTTTTTTGTCATTTTCAGCTTTAATAAGTTGGATACTCTGGTTCTTTTGTTTTCCCAGTTGAACAAATTTAAGTACTTAGTAATCAGTTTTCCCACAGACCCAGTAGTCTTGAAACTTCTATATTATAAATGGATTGCAATTAGAAATGAAAGCAGTTTTTATAAGTTGCTCAAGAGAAGGCAGGTACAGAAGCTGAAAATTATTTCAGGTCCCTGCAGTGTAGGTATTTCCTTTAGTTTTATGCATTGGAGCTTTCATTTTGATTGCATCCAGTAATTCAGCTTCTTTAAGCAGTATGAAATTCCTTAGGGGAGGAATGAACAGAGTAAGATCATAATCTGCAGTTTATATGATCTGGCTCTTGAAAACAAATACCTAATGTGCAAATATAAACTAGTTTGCAAAATTGATAATACCTTTATGTGTGATCAGACAGTCTTAATACAAATTAAAAATGTTTCTAGTTGGTTTTTTTTGTTACTGTCTGCTTACTATGAGAAATGGGCAATAAGATCCACCTCTGTAGGGAAATCTCTTATGATTTTTTATGCATATATGCACATTTTCCAAATCACAAGTCTGCTAAAATGTTTCAGATGTCTATCATCTTCGTTCCCAAACTGCCTTATATTGTTTGGAAGGTGATAGTTTTAGTGGGACCGGTATTCCGATAGGACTTTAAGAGAAACATCAGTCTGTAAATTGGCTGTGTAGACTTGTTACTGCTTACTTCCATTTATGAATTAACGCAGTAAAGTCTATTCATCCTTGCTGAAATTATATGTATTATAATTTAGTTTCATGGAGAAGGAGTATGTTTTGTTTGGTTGTGGCATTGCACTGGTGCGTTGTGTGTCATTATTTAAGTCAATGGTTCAGATACAGGACAGGTTCAGCTTATTTTAGGGAAGTATCATCAAAGGCACAGTATATTTTGCTACCTATTTCTTTTCTTGGCAGATTTCATGTCCTTTATGGAACCCCAGTCTTTATGTCTTAATACACATAATTTCTTCTACCTTCTTTTTATCTGAGTTTGGCTGTCTTGAGTACCAAACTCTAGAAACTGATCTTGATGTATTTACTTGATTCAAACAACTAATCAAGTGAGCCTGTACTCAAGCAGTTCTCTAGTAAAGGAGATGAAAAGCATGAATGTAAGAATGAAATAAACTTGCAAGAATGGGTAAAACATTCCTGCTATCTGGAAGGCAGTTGAGCCAGATAGGAAAAGTGAAGTCTCTGTTGTCTTTTAAGTCTTGATATTAAGTGAATTCAAGTCAGAATTCCGAAGTCTTCTAACAGTTCATGAAAATGAAATAATTTTTACTTATAAATAGGAGAACAATGGGTGAGGATTAAACCTTGTGTGTGGCCTTGAGTACTGAGTGCTACTCTGGGTGAAAATTGGTGTGAACTCTTTTGTGTCTGCTGTTCTGGAGTGAATACCCTCATGGCAAAGGTAATTAACTTTTGGCTCGGAGAAGAAGAGAGGATTTTTATAGTTTAGTGGTGGGGTTTTCAATGAAGCGAACCCAATATTAGTCTCCCAACTATCACAAACATCCTGTTGTGTGAGTTAGAAGGCTTTGATGCGCTTGCTGCTGTTAAAGATGTTTCCTTCCTCTCTCCTTTGTGGTTGGATGCAGCATTTCTGAAAGGAGGAATAAATGTTTAAGCTTTCCTGTAATTTGCAAGATTTGAAGCCTGATTCTGCAGTACTGCAGTCAGGGGACCTGAGACAGGAGCTTAGATACTGTGTGGTAAGACACGCAATGATTGGAAATTTCAGTTACTGTTGGCCACAGCTGTACCAAAACCATCTGTGTTGGAAAGGAATTGCCCAAAAGTCCTTCAAGACCAAGTCTCAGTCTTTGTATTAATTAATTAAATTTGCAGACCACAAATCTTTCAGGAATATGCGTTCTTTTCCAGGTAATGGTATGACTATAGGACACCGGAATTGGTAGTGAAAATTATATACAGTCTTTTATTTTAAAGTAAAGTGAATTTGGAAACGTAAATACCATAGTTTAGTGTGTAGAAAGTTGTTCTTGTTTCAGGAGACTCAAATGTGTTACCTCATTTGGTGCAAGTTTTTGAGTGGAAGCTGGGGAGGTATGAGGAGTGTTTAGTGTAATTTTCTTGGGAGGTTAGGCCACTTTATTTTTGTCAATTTTTCAGTACATAATAACATAATAAGAGGTTCTGTATTTTAAGTAATTCTAAGAAACAGTGTACCATTTTGTTAGTGCATTGGAAATGAAAGAAAACCAGAGTCAATACGAGACTAAAGTCATTGAAGCCAAAAATAATAAAATAAAATCCAGCAGTTATTAATCAATAATGTACATATCCAAACCGAAGTAAGACCACTCAGAAATAAGTCAATTAAATTCAAGAGGATCCTTCCTTTATGTAGAAGGAACTTGTACTAGTAATTGGTATTTATGTACTTGCTTGTTTCAGGATGAGTCCAAATAAACATATGTTTTCTTTGAGCTTATCAAGTTCATGAATGAATTAATAATGAAATTCATCTTTCAGTATACAAAATCCCTGGTAGGGAGAGCAAATCATCAATATATAACATATGATTTATCATGACTTTTCAGTATTTTGGAAATCAGTATTGTGTTTTGTCCATGTTTTTTTTTTCAATTATTTTTTTCAAAAATCGTGGAGAAAAGACCCCAGCATTGTACGGTAGAAATTAGGGCTAGAAGGAGTAATGGAAAATATTTTTTAAAAAATCTTGTGGTATGGAAATGTGCATTATCTATGTCATTTCTCTAGAACTCTCTCTCTCTGTATTCAGGTACTATTTTACTGTGCATTCTCTCATTTCTAAATGGTGTAAAGAGAAAGCACTAAGAAATGCAAAAAAAAAGATCAGTGAGATTATTTGTGAGTAGGTGAAACTTATTTAAAGCAGAAGGTTAATATTTGGTTTGGCAATTTTCTTTCTTTTGCAGCCACAAGAGATGTTTAAAAGGATGGTGGTTTACAATTCATCATTTAGATCTAACAAAAACCAAGTAAAATACCATTTTCTGTGTTTTGTGTGGTACTTCTTTTTTTGACTTATGATGGATTTAAAAACTTTACTTTCTAATCTTGTTGCTCAGTTTCTAAAACAGAGGATATAAGACAGTCCTAGTGCATGAAAACTGCTAGTCTTTGTAAGCTTTCAGTGTGTGTCCGGCTTCTGCTAGTCTAGACAGGTAAAGAATGAGAGGATAGTAAATCCTTCAGGTTGAACCATCCCTAACTACTGTGGTTAGTGCAGTCTTCAAGATAGCTGAACACTAATAACTGATCTCATACTGGCAAATTATTATATTTTTTTAATATTCCTAAGGTTTCCTTATTTCTTTTAGTCTCCAGTTACAATGCCTTCGGTGTCAAACGATTTTCTTAGTTTAACAAATAGTGCTACTATAACAGTTATTGGTAGGGATCAGAGAAACAGGTGGTGGAAAGTACTTATTCTTCTAGCTTTTCTGTATCATGTAGGATTTCTCTCCTGTATTTCTGCTTCTGTTGCTTTCCTCTGTCATAGTGATGAAGTTTTCATTTCTTCCTATTTGGTTGACTGATGGTTCAACAGATGGTCCCTTGAAGAAGTGAACTTTGTGCCTAACTTCTGTGCTGCTGTCAACTGTGCCAGTTTCTGTGAAAAATACCTTTATTTAGTGTAAGCTAAGTTAGATGCATCGCTATATTATAGGAGAATGCTGGAGCTTGGTTGTGAGCTCCCTGTGTGAGCTTTTGAGTGGTAAACCATTAAGAATAATAGTGGGGGAGGGTGTTCTTTTCGTCAGTTTCAATCTAGATCTAGAAGGGAAAACTAGATTTGACTGAGATGAATCAAAATTTGAGATTATTCAGCTTGCCATTTGATGTTAGTATGTTCTGTATATATAGCAGTTGTGCTCTCAGCAAATGTGTTTTTTGGAAAATTGTTGTATCTGGTCATGAGTTTCTCTTTCAAATCTTTTTTGTTTATTTCAGTCAGGTGTCAATTACTGTTAGCTATTGATGCTAGAAACTTCAGTGAGCAATACCACTGGCTTAGGGGCTTGTATTTTCTTCTGGATTTTGTTTTTTTTTTTCTTTTAAATTAATAACTTTACCTTTCATCCGCAAGTCCAGATAGTTGATTCAGCTTGATTGAACACTTTAATGTTCTAGTCTATACTTACGTTTAGTCATATGAATGCTATTGTAAATCGAGAAAAGATTAGAATGGTTTTGAATCTTTCATCTAAGATGATCTGAGTAGTGGGAGGGTGAGCTTAGCTCTCTGCTCTCTGAATTTGTGATGCCCATTTTGGGGAAGATTTATTGCAGTTCAGCAGATGTCTTTATTGTATCGTAGCTGTATTTGTACGCTTTTGGATCCAGATCATATCAATTCCTTGTCTGTAGTTTTTTTTTTTGTTGTGGAGTTTAGGTTTGGGATTTTTTTCCTGCTTAAAAATTATTTTCCCAGGAAAATTTTCTTCAAGGCCAACATCTGTTTTTCATGAGGGCAACCTGGGGCAAAGAGAGTTCAATGACTTCCTTTAGATTACATAATGAATTGGCAACTTGGCTGAGATTGAAGTTCTTTCTTCTTAAGTTGCTTGCTCCAAGATAACAGATGTATGCTTTAGCCATGATTCCAAAGATCAATACAAATTCAGCTATTCAAACTATTAGTTGTTGAGGTATCTATTATTGCAAAAAGCTTCTCTTACAGTTTTAGTAAAACTATTCATGAATGATTGGGTTTTTCCCCTCAGAATGAAGGACTTCACTGAAGTCTGTGATTGAATTCCAGTTTATTTAGTTCCTCAAAGTTAGCAATTAACAAATGTAATGAACCCATACTAACTTAAATGCTAAATAATAGTCTCCCATGTTTCTATTCCCAAAAGATACTTTTAATACATATTTCCCTAAAAAAAACCAAACAACAAGAAAAACATAATACTTGTGGCAGTAAGCAGAAGTTCTGCAGTTGTGCCCTGAATATTTGGCTTTCCGGAGCCTAGGGAGACAAAGTCATGCTTCCACCCTTGCAAATGTTTCTTCTGTCTCACAGGAAACACAGAATGAGGATGTGATTTGCGTAAGCATGTCCTCTGATCTCAGGGAAAAGGTGAAGAGAGAGGCTGCTTGGAGGGAAACCAGGGTTTGTGCCTGTGTGTAATGACTGCCAGTGCACAAGAGACATCACACCACTGTTGTATGGTCTGTACAAGGGCGGTTAGCCACACAGGCAGCACTGGTGTGCATTTGAGGGTCTGCTAATGAAGAGCTGTGTATTAGTGCTCACTGACTTTGTCCGAGGCAGGAATGGTAAGGATGAGATCTGACCACACAGCGCCATTTGTAATCATGTCAAAATTGGGAAACTGAAAGAAATGATAGCAGGAGGAGGTATTAGTGTTTTCTGCTGCAACTTTTGTTATTTAACAGCTTGCGCTTAAGGGCACCAGAGAGGAACCTTTTACTGTGCATTTGATTTACAAGTGGGAAAACACGTAGCTGAGTCCGAGAGTGGAATAGACTTTATCATCAGATGGAAGCAGTAGAAAGAAGGGTTAATAATGAATATATCAGGCTCGATGACACACTGGACTACTAGTCTGTGTCAGATATTGGCTTGGCTGTTGCTGTCTGCAAAGAGTTGTGTGGTTCTGTGTTGGTTCCCTATGCTTAGGTTATTGAAGCTTGAAGCCACATTTAGGTGCCTCAGTAAAGATTTCTGTTAAGTCTTGAAGTCCTTACTTTGACAGGCAGGATAAGTGCAGAGCTTTTATAAATTTCCAGCATTGTCCATACAGTCTCACACAGTAAACCTGTTCAAGAAACCACCACCCAAACATGATTGATTTGTGATTGCTGACTCAGGAACTCTCATCTTTGCAGAAAAGGTAACTCCTGCTTTTTGCCTGCAGTGTTGGTTTGACAGGGCACCGGGTTTTGAAAGCTGTAGATGTGGGTCCTCTCAAAACTTAGATCTTGCTATACCTAACTGCAATATTATCTTCCTTATTTCAGACGCTCCCTGCCAAAACTTTTAAGTCCTTCGTAGAACCATATGAAAACAAAATTGGTTGATGTCCTGTGTTCATTTGTGGTATGGAGCCAGCTGCCTGAATCTCCGTGGAAAGGAGGACAGAAGGGGGTTGGAAGAGCATTCTACAACCCAGACACTGTGAAGTAGTGTTGCAGACAGGCAAACTGGAGCCTGCCACTTCTGCCTGTGTTAGGTGGTCCCCAACATGGTGACAGTCTCAAGAAATGTTGCTCAGAAGAGTGTGGCAGAACATACCTGCCTATGATGCTTTCAAGTTTTGTTTCTGTTCTGTCAAGTGTAGAGAGAAACTGCAGAGCTAACAGGGGGATAAAGCCTTCCTCAAAACTGTGCCATAGAATGACCAACTGAAACTGCTGATCTATTGTAAGGTTTTGAAATATCTTCTGACTGTCAGGATGGACTATTTGCTGCCTTTCTATGCTCTTCTCCATTTACTGTCTTCTTTCATAGCTTACAAAATAAGATATTCTCTCACTAATAAATAAAATGGAGTTTGTGTTAAGTGTGTGCATGAGCCTGATGTTTTTACAATTGATTATTTTTTTTTATTCTCAGGGCTTCCAGAAATACGTGGAAGATTTTGATCCATATTCAATGGTAAGGAGAAAATTCAAATATGTTTCACTGTTTAATATGAAATACACTAGAAAAAACACATCATTAATTTAGAGAACTGGGAGGGACTAATTTTTGTGTGTTGGTGTGCGGGGCGTTGTGTATTTGTCTTTTCTGGTCATGTTGAAAAGGAGTTTTCCTACAGGAAAAGATGATCTAGTGTCCTGATATTCCTCAAGCACTGTTGTGGTGGAGGGAAAGGTCCCTTTTCTCCCATAGACTACATAGATCAGCCTAGTTGTTTAGTGTTTCCAAGCTGAAAATGACTAATCATTTTACCTTTTCACAGTTTACCCCAGAGCAGATTGTGGGAAAAGATGTGCGGCTTTTAAGAATTAAAAAGGTAAATAATCTAGTATTTGATTCATGTTTAAAGGGTTCATGTAAGCGTTTCATGTATGAACCTATTTACTGAGAAGAAGAAAAGATGAAGTTCCTGTTGATAGCAAAAATTAACAGCCTTTCCTGAACTAAAACTCTTTTAATAGGAAGGATCATTAGACCTTGCAGTTGAGGGAGGAATTGATTCTCCAATTGGAAAGATAGTCGTGTCTGCCATCTATGAGGATGGTGCTGCAGACAAACATGGTGAGTAACAATGGGGAATTCTAGTGCTGCTGCATAGCTGCTCCTTACGTTGGTTGAGAGTTGTTGGCTGACTTCATAGCTATGCTTAGTACTGAGAGGCACACTTAAATTGTCCAAGGCAGCCAAGACCTGTCTCAGCTCTAAGGGCAGCTCAGAGAGTGGCGCGTGGTTTGAAGAGTGCTGTTTAAATTAGTAACTAGGCGAAATTTATAAAGAGTGTTTAAGAAAAAATGGTCACTGCTTCTGTCTTTTCATCATTACAGAATTTTCAGTAAAGGGGCCTGAATATATAGAGTTGTTTTCTTAATAAAGACTCTCCTGTTTATAGTCTATTACAAAAAAAAAAAACCCAGGAAAAAACCCCTGCACACAAACCCCCACCCCCAAAAAAAGTGCAAAAAACCCTAAACATCACCACCTGATTCTCTGGCGTCTTCTGTATACGGTCTCCGTTATTTCACAGTTTCCAAGCAATGAGGTTTGTAGTACTTCCATGTGCAAGGCAGTTAACCTGACCATGGCTACAGCACTCTGCTTTCTTTTGTTTTCAGTGCTATTTTAATTTGTTTTGTAAAACAGTTGGCTTTACTCCCAAAACCCCACTAAAGTCCAGAGCCTTCTGGTTAACAGCTTAGCTCTGTGGAGGGCATAAGAACAGACATAATAACATACCCAGGTTTTGCTCCTCATGGCCAGTACCTTTTATCCTTTCCTTGAGAACTCTGGCCATGACCAGGTAGAACGACAGGACGCTGTCTCCTTATGTTGTCTTTGCTGACCTTGTACTGGCCTGCACCTAAGTTCAAAACGCTTTTCCTGTGAAAACATCTCAGCCATTTGATAGCTCAAATACTCTGTCTCTCTTTGACTCTTCACTGTTGTGTGAGTCTCTCATAGCTAAGGTTGTCCCCTTACCATCTGTGTTTTTCCCTCTTCAAGTCCAGTCTCAGTTAGCTGATTGTGCTTCATGTCAGATGAGCAAGTCAAAATCGGTTCTAAGGACTAAACATAACACGTGCTTTTGCAAATGAATGGCAGTCCTGTAAAGCCTTGACAAAGGCCTGACCTTCAGGTCTTTAAGTAATGCTGTCATTTCTGTAGTAGTAACAGCCTACAACCAGCCTCAGTTTGTAAGCTGTATAGATGGATTACCCAGACAGGCAGAAAATCTTCTTACAGGTCGTGATCAATAAAAGATTAGCATGGCTTTTACATGCCTGAAAATTCTTTTTGGTTTTGCCTGCAGCAAACTTTGTCTATGTCAATTTTTAGTGTAAGCCTTCTCATCTAGTGAAGACACTTTTCATTGTACTTAGTACTGCATAAATATAGAACAGAGAAAACATACAGAATTTTTTTTGCTTACATGTATGTATACCATATTGCTTTTTTCACCAGGAGGCATAGTGAAAGGGGATGAAATATTAGCTGTAAATGGCAAGATATTAATTGACAGCAAGCTGACAGAAGCACAGGCAACTCTAGCAAAAGCCTGGAACATGGGTGGGGTAAGTGACTTGCACTACTTCTTCATTCTACATATAACACTCACATGAGGTATACTTTTCTTAACTTACATTGTCCCATCAACAGAAATAAGGTTGCAAACATCAAAAATAAGAAGTGTGCCACATACCACCAAAGTGAGCTGAAAACTGCAGCAGATATTGGTACATAGCATCTCTGAAAACCGTGAACGTAATTTACTATGAAAGTTCATGGCATTTAGCCACAGGTCAAAATTGGTATTTAAACACATTACATTCTGAGTGTTTATAGTACGTTTATCTGTAGAAACTCTCTTTAATATTGAAAATTACTTGCAAGCTGATTGAAATTTTATGATACTAGCTTATCTTTGTTTTTTTAACGTACAAGTAACTGCACTTAAGCTACAGTGTTTTATCAGCAAGAACTGTATTGCTTGCTAAGATGACCAAATACAGCATGATTCTTAGAGTAATTATTTTTAAAAGCTTGTTGCAAGACCAGTAGATTTTTCTTTAATTTCAGGGTACGAATTAAACATCTCAGTCGTGAAATGGTCACCCTATAGAAGTCTCTATTGTAGATACTTCTGCTTCTCCCTGTGGTTTTCCAGAGTAAATTGCCTTCCCAATTCTCTATCTGTATTCCAGGGTGGTCAACTAACCATCTCCAAAAGCCTTATTTAGTTGCACATGTTTGCCTGTGCATTTCTTTTTCAGGATTGGATTGATTTAGTCATTGCAGCATCACCTCCAAAGGAATATGATGATGAAATGTAAGTACCAAAGCTTTCTTTCTCTGGGGATTAAAAGGCTAGTAATGCTAGTCTATGCAGTTTGAGGTTTTTATTAGACACGTTTGAAGTATTTACTTCTCGTGGACTACATCATCTTCAGCATCACCTTGTTACTAATTTGATAGTTTTAAGTAGTTATTGTACATTACAGCAGTGGTTCCCAGACTTTTCAAAATAATCATTCTCAGAATTGTTTATATGTGATACACTCATACTTTTGGTTTAATGTTTTGAAGATTTAGGGGGTGGTGATGGTTTAGAAATTACTTACTTCATTTAGAATCATTTACTGTCATACCATGGACTGTAATTTGGGAAAACAAATGCTCATAAGCATTCTGTATCACAACCAGACACTTAATTCTGTTTTGTGGGAGGTTTTTTTGCATTAGATTGCAGTTACTCTCCTTGTCTAAGCCAGCCTAAGGTGTGGAATTTTCAAAAGAGCTAGGTGGATTGGATGTCTTGGCAATTTGTGATTCACAGAGTCCTTTTAAAGATAATCAGTGTAAGTGTGAAACAGAAGAATCCATGGCTTAAAGTCTGGTAGAAATATCAAGTCAATACAACTTGCTTTGCTTTAGACAAAGTTTCAAAAGCAGTGCCATTTTCTGGTGTGACTGAAGGAAAAGATTTCACGATATCCTTCCTACTAAGAAAAATGGCAGAGGAAAGTTTCATAGTCACTGTTAACCTGGACTCTGTGAAATACTTGAGTATCAGTTGCTATAAATCAGTGTAGTTTTACTGGCTAACACCAGGTGTAAAATTATGTTAATACTTGTGCATGGACTAACAAGCAAGGAAATAACTGTCACTGTCATTTTTGTTTTCATATCCTGTATATTTAGCCCTACTATACCCTCATCAACAGTCAGTCCCAACACACACAGAAAGGTTTTTGAAGGCAGTGCACCTGTGTACAGACAAGGGTATCTTCTGCAGCTGTAGCCACTGCAGTGTTCCCTCATGGTGAATAGCCACACCTGGGTTAACATGATTGTCCATTGTGAGGCTGCGTTATTTTTTCAGCATGTGCCTGCCTGTGCATTGCATGCCTCACTTGCCTTTGTTCCTGGCATTCTGGAGTGTTCTTTGGGCTTTTGCCATGCCTGTCCTGTTAAAATACAAGTATTTAGTTTCTACTTCATAATGTCCCTTAGAGATCCTCTGCAGAATTGGTTTATCATCTGTCAGACTATAAAATAAATAGGCCCTGCCTAAACAAGTAGGATTAATCTAATTTTTTTCCTCATCTGTGGACCACTGCTGTGGCTTTGTGAATTCTTAAGTATATAAGTAACTACAAATTGCTTCCTTGTTAAGGCTTGTCCAAAGAACAAGTTTCCATTTGTATTACATGACAGTGTGCCTGTAAACAAGTATTCATGACTGTTTGGTTTTCACTGAAGTTTGCCTGTGTTAATTTGCCGCTGTACAATGGGTTTGTCCCAAAATTATCCTCGTGTCACAAATTCAGTTTACTGTGTATGGTTTGTATGCTGTAATTACTGTAATAATAGATCTCTACAATAGATCTACATAGATCTCTACAATAACCAATGTAACAGTTCACGTTGCATGTGGGTATTTGTGGTCTTCTCAATTATTACTTAGAATACAAATCAAAATGACTCAGCTGAAATCCAGTTATATAAAATTGTCCTTACCAGAAAGTCTAAAAATTGTGCCACAGCTAACAGCATCTATTTCACTTTGCTTTTTTCTACAGGACATTTTTTTAAAGAAAGCTACACTGGAGAAATCAAGTCTTTCCCCTGCAGAAATCTGCTGCTCTTTGAATTAGTAGGAAATCAATAACCACATGAAATTCATTTTTATTTGAAAGAATTGTGAGCTATCAGACCTGCAAAGTGAACTTCAGGTGCTTCAAGAAATTTCGAATCAATCTATTGACATACAGCAAGAAATTTTTGAGAAGGACTGCCAGTGAACATAGTTTGGTCTGTGAGAACTCAATCTATTTCTTTCTATTTTGAGGGGCTACATTTTGAAAATTATCTTCCGATTTTCCTGGAAAAGCACACCAAAATGACAACCGAAGATAGAACACAGATGTCTGTTCCCACATACAGCACTTATAATTATACGTTCACAGGCCAGTTTGGGTGTGAAAAGGATTACATTTTTACTCTGTACATAGTGATTTTCTGTGGGGAAATGGGAATGTATATAGGTAATTTCTGTTCTCATATTCTAGTAGCTCTCTTACCATCCATTTCTTTTGCTTAATTGTGAGTTGTTTTGAGTGTAAAAATGCTGCTGGTGGAATAACCAGTAATACCAGGAGTGCTTGCATTACAAGGAATGATTCATTTTGGTGATGCTTATATTGTATAAAGAATCTTCTCTTAAATAGCAAGTAGTCCAGATAAAATCATTGTGTAGTCACAGTTACACTGAGTATTAGTATTGGTGGCGAAAATTACTCACTTATATAGTCACAGGTGGAACACTTGTGTGTGATTCTCAGTCTGCACCTTGTTCTTAGTGAGGCTGTGCAGGAAGTCACTAAGTGTAACTTTTCACTCTTGGTAACTGTATGTCTTCTGTTTAAGTAAATTCCTCAAGATTATAAAATCCATACTAACCCGGCTTTAAATAAGTATGATTACAGTTGTAGACTTAGACATTTCCTTATATTATCAAGATATTCTCCTTGGAAATGTCATTGTGTTCCTTCATTCCTTGTGTCTGTCAGTTTGTATTCTGCTTTTCATGTTGCATTTATATTTTTTTTCTTATCTGGGCTAATGAGAGTCAGTTTATAGTTCTTTAGCAGATCAAATTCCCACTGAAGTCTTGCCCTTACAGGGTTTGGTAACCCTCCTTTCTGTAACACAGAAAAGGAACAGTTACATTCCTGAGAACTCTGTACTTACACGGAGATGATTAATTACGTTGACTTTCTTCATTTACAGTATTGTTCTAGTATGCCAATTAATGTGTCTGGCAGGGTACAAATGTTAGAATGTTTAAAATTTTAACTCTTACAATTAATCCAGAAATAAAATTGCATTTGCCAAACAGAAGTCTTGTATCCTCTTTGTCTCTGAGTTTGTGCATCATAGTAATAGTCAGTCTGCTGAAGTAGACAGATTTCTGAGTTGATCTTTAATAACAGACCTGTTTGCAACAGAATGCCATCCTAGTGGAATTCAAAAGAAAAGTTACTCTGCACAGTAGCGAATTGTCACATGGCTGAGCTGCAGTGATCTTTTACTGAGTTTTTATGGGCAAATCTGGTAATTTGATAGTTGGCAAGCTACTGAGTGCATCTGCTCTGCTTCATTTCATTTGCTAGGTCTTTGGGTGCATCTACATAGAGCTATAGACTTTCTAAACAACAGACTAATCTAAATGCATCAAAATTAACACCAGAGGGAAAATTGCATCAGGATGTACTCCTCCTGCTGCTCTGGTTCCCAGTTGCCTACTGCAACCATCTGGACTGTATGACAATGCAGATAAATGAGCGATGCTATCAAATGTTCTCTTAAGAGATACTCCAATGCTATGCATAAGCAAATAGAGAGCCACATCAGTGCACCAGTGATGAACTCAGCCTGCAACAGTGCTTGATTGTGCTAATTACTGTCTCAGCATGCTAAGAAACATAACAGAAAAAATACAGATTAGATATTAGAAATATTTTTACTGGTGTTATTTTTTTAGAGACAAAATGAGCACAGAAGACTGAGCTGGAAGATCTGTGGGAGTGCCAACAGTTGAGTTGTAGCCTTGCTTCTTAGTCACAAAACTGTCTTCTTCCCATGTACCCTGTTAGCTTGGTTTGCTTGGATACAGCTGAGAGGCAGTTGAGGAAATCGTTACTGCTCATTACTTCACAGGTATACTTGTTACTTTGTGTGTTTAACCTGTGTTAGGATGGCAGAGTTGCTTTAGGCAATGTAAGGAGGTGGTGGTAGGAAAAACGAGGCTGACACTTCTGAAATCTTAAAATCATCTTAAGCCATTAGTCCGGTAGCTTTGTACTTTATTGCTGGCTTTCAGTGCCCTAGGGCTGGATCACATCTTTCATTTGTCAGCTAGCTCAAGGAGTTGGAGAATGCTAGAAGAAAATACAGTTTTTCAGCAACTTCTCTTTTAGTTACTTTGCTGTGTGTGAGCAGAGCGCCCCAGATATAAGTCATTTAAACAGGCATGCCCATTTGAGTTGCTACTGTGTTGTTTTCTGGTGGCTATAATAGTTGCTAGTGTGCTCAAGCCTCACCTCTGTTCAACCAAGCCACCGGTGGAAACAGTAAGGGTAAATAGGACTTTCTCTTTTTCAGCCAAAACTTAGTTTCCTTTGGGAGTATGGAAACTCTGACCTGCTCCACAATAGGAAGAAGTCCAAGTACTTCACTGACAGTATCATGAAGTCTTCAAATGACTTTTAACATGAGATGGCTTTTTGTTTTTCATTTGCTGTAATCTCAGAGGGGATATGTCTAGTTTCTCAGAGCTGTTTGTTTGGTTAAGACAGCTAAAACCCACTATCTCTCTCTATGGGATAATAACCCAGAGGAAGAGTTTCTCAGAACTGTTAACAGTCATTCTTATTCTCTCAAGAATTTCTTGGCCGTGTTAGTCACAATGTTGTCTTCAGCATAGCATCACAGTTGATAACTGGAGCATGAGTTACATTAGAGACTTCTTTCATATCTGCTCTGTGAGCCTGTGTGTGCCTGTGTGCAGGCAAAAAATGTGAAACCTTATGGATCAGAACCATGACGTGCGTTACAGGATTGAAAATACCAGCATTTATTACTCATATGGATATTGACGCAGGGAAGTCTTTGATTTGTTACTGCCATTCTGCTACCTTAAGAACTCGTAATTTAACCATTATTTATCTTTTAAAACTTCTAAGTACATTTCAAAGAAGTTAGAACTTTTAAAAACTGCTCTGTTCATATGCAAATTTATATACATAAAGGAGGGGTGTGTATGCATACACACACCAATACAACAATTTTTAATCACTTTCACTAGCACACACGTACAAATAATCTCTGTGTTTCACAAATGGGAGATATAACCTCTGAATGTAAATAAGTTGTTATAAACCTTCTTACCTTAAAAATGGGACTGACAACCGTGGTTTCATACGAAAGGATGTTTATCTGCTTGCAATGATCATGATATGCGATAGCTGATACATGTTTTCTGTGTGCTTTAGCTATATGTTGACTTTGATGAAGCACAGTACGCTCAGGGTGGCTGCTGTGGAATTCTTAGCCACCTGGGATCTGTGCTGATGTGAACAAACTGGCTGTCTAAGGACCAGCTCTAAAGTGGAAATGCCAGCATTTTACCTGTAAGGAGCTGACCCTTAGGTTTATAAAGCAGATTAGTCTAAAATCAACTATTATCAATTTTATAATAAGCTAAGAAGTGTTTGATCGTGAGTTTCTCCTCCACTGTTTTTCTGCCCATCTGCCTGTTTTATCTTCTGCCATTGTTCTTTTTCTGAAGGATTTTCTGGTTTTTTCTGACCTTCAGAAATTTCTGGAGCGGCTTCCAAAGTTCCTTTCTTGCAAACTTGAAATCTAAGTAAGTTCCAGATGGGCTACTCACAAATCATGCAAACTGTTTTCATGGAGATTGACCAGGATGCTTTCTTTCCATCTTCCTAAGGAAGCCAGCAAAACGTTTACCTCTGCTTCGTCTGTTACTAGATCTGCATTTGCTGTGTTATTGGAGGAAACCGATAATAAATACAGCATTTCAGTGGGGCTCAGGATCTATCTATGTTTAAAACAAGGTAATTTGGGCTATTTTTGATCTTCACTGAAAGCATCTAATATGAAAGAGGAAATGGAGGCAGACATAGAAAAAGAAATCATCAAGATTTCTATTCTCTAGAAAGCAACTTTTTGAAATGTGAAGCATGTTCAGCTTTTAGAGGATTGTGGATTACAGGTAAGAAAAAGAATGTTCACTGGACTGTGATACTGGATGTATATGATAATGTTCCATGAAGGTGCTAAACTGTTACTGTAATAACCACTGGAAAGAAGTTTTCATGAATTAATTTTGACCAAGTATGTTGGAGTCGGCAGCTCTTGGATACTTGTGTCAATGGCTGGTGTTCAACTCAGGCTTTTTGTCTACATGGAAAAAATATGGAGTCCAAGGTACTGCAGATAGCTGCTTCATCCAGTATCACAAAACCTGCTGCATGATTAGGAATGGATATCCTTTACACATCTGAAAGGTAATTGTGCTTGAGAGATATTTCCCACTTAGAAGGTAACCATGGACTAGAAAAGCAAGGCTCTAATCGAGCAAAGCACTTCAGTACACGCTAAAGTTTAAGCATATGATCCAATCCCATTGACATAGGTGGAGTTCAGTAATACTACTAAGGCCTAAGTACTTTGCTGCATTGGGGCCTAAAGTCAAACCCTGACAGTGAAGGGTGCCTTAGCCCTCCAGATGCTTATTATGGAAAGTCTTTATTGTAAATGCTGAGGTTCTAGTATTCATGTTGAATTTCAGTTCCTCTTCATTTTCTCAAATAATCTTTGAAGGTTATTCTTCCTGCCAGCCCTCACTGTCCATTTTCTTGGCTTGTCCTTTGATTTTTTTCTCACCGTTTTTCATCCAGACATCAGTAGAACTCATTAGTCTTCAATAGCTATAACAGAGGTTGTTTATATGGTGCTTAAAAGAAAGTTCAGGAGAGAAGGACTGAGACCCTCACAACATAAACTGAGTAAGCTAGAAACCTGACAGCTTTTTTTGATGATAAGGTCTTTTCTGAACAATAGGGAAGTGAGAGAGAAAGTTGCTAATAGTTACTCTTTATGTAAAGCCACCCCACCAAGCCCCAATTAAAAGTTTCAAATAGTTTTTCACTGAGTTTTTATTCTCTTCGTGCTGCCTTTCCCCTAAGAAGTTCTGTATGCTTTAGCAAGAGGGGGGGCTGAGACCACATATTCATGCTGGCCGCAGCTTGAGGCTTTTGAATGTTAATGCCACTTAACAGGGAATGTGTAAATAACACTAGATAGAAAACATTCTTTTAGAAACACTAGGCATAAAAATAAGCTTTGATTAAAATTTTGTGCTAAATGTTTCCTTGACAGGGTGAAATAGCTTTTCAGGATTATCTTTTGAAACTGAGTAGATCATCATTTTTCAAGAAACATTTTTTTGGTTACCCTTCCTCCTCCTCCCAGCATAAAACTGGCATTTTCAGAGGAAAGAGACCCAGAAAAAACACTTTTTTATCAATGTTTAACAATTCCAACAGCAAGGAAGGACAGAGGGAGAGAGATGCATATTTCCATTTTGGTTATTCACAAAGAATTGTGAGGAAGCAGATCTTTGAATGTGGAGTTTAAACCTGGTGGGAGAGAAGAAATTGCATACTGTTCCTCGGTGAAAATCAGGCAGCTCCATCTCAGTGCAAATGAGTGAGATGGATAGCAGGAATCAAAAACTGAAGAGTTCTTGAAGCTGAGTGAGAGAATTCGAGTTCAGAGCAATCACTTATAACAGACATTGAGTCATTCATACAGAGATTGTAGCTATTTACAAGAAAGAAGTGTGTCTATTGTGTGCCTGACCCCAGGTTGCTTTTTCTTCACAAAGCGAAGGGCAGCTTCCCCATCATGTATCTCATAAAGCTGGTTATGGGCAAATATTCTATTTTCAAATTAATCAGCATTGTTATAAAGAAGCCAGTGCATGTGGTCTATAAATCATGCAAATGATCAAGACACAAAGTCCAGGCTGAGAGAATGACAACAGGAAAAAGTACAATTCCAATGGACATACAAATTTCTCACCTGTGATTTCAGTGATAACAGGTGGGTACAACAAAATTTATAACGTTGCTTTTCTGGAGTAGAGAATTTGATTGCAACAAATTTGTAGTAAAATTCATAGAACAGATTAAAGCAGAGTGGGTGGCGTATTTTGTACTTGGATTGTTCATAGACAAAAGTTATTTAAGTGTAATAAGCTTACTTAAGCTTACTTTTAACAATTTGTCCTAGGTTGTATTGCTGCAGGAAAGCTGTTTTTTGGTTGGTTGGTTTTTAACTATTGCGATATTCACATTTCTATACCTCTAGCCAGACGAACAGATGCAGAGACTTTTTTTTCTGTTACTGAAGTATTTCATGAATTACATACCTTCTCAATGATTAAATTACCCGGAATTGCCTTTTCTAATGGTATATATAAACCCATATGTGCGAAAATAGATGTGTTTACAATATTGTAGTAAATAGATGGGGAAAAGTGGCTAGATTTATAAATTACACAAAGGGACAAATGTTTACCCTTCTTTACTCTAGGACAGTGCAAGTAACTTTTATACGAGGCACATCATCATTCTCCTAGAAAGCAGATTACACCCAGGGATTAAATCTCAATGATTCTCTATTATTGATGTAGTCTCTTAGTTATGGTCAGCTGTGTTCCCAGTAGTGGAGCAGAGTTTTTATTTAGTTCTAGCATAATCCATTATGCATTTTACAGTATCTTGAGCCTTTGTGGCCCAAAATGCAAATAAATGGGGAAATGGCCAGTACTCTTTTATGATCTGGTGAAAAGACTAGGCAGTTCAGCATTTGTTAAAGAATCTTTGGCCAGTTACAGGATTTAGAGTATGTAGAAGGCAATCTTACTTTTTCTGCCCATTTAAATTGAGCATGTGCTGAGTGTGTGTCCGTGGCACATGCAAGAAAATCATCACTTGTCAATGCTCTCCAGCTGGATATAGTTGTTCTTGCTGTCTCCATTGCACTGCTGTTACACTGTAGATGAAAACCAGACAGCAGATGGTTGTACGTGAAAAACTTCCATGTCTGAGCGTCAGTGCTTGACATGCCCCTTCACATTTGGACTGCTAAAATGCAAACATGCAGAAAGTTTCCACTAGCTGGTGTTGCCTTCTTATCACAGAAGACAAATATAGCCTTAGGAGAGCACTCTGAGACAAGCTACGTATAACCATGAGAAAAAGGGACAATCATCAGTAACTCCATATAGGAGGGAAGATCAGAGTCTGAAAATTGCACCCTGACACATCCACTTGTGATGCAGAGTGGGCAGAGAGAGTGTTTGTGCTTGCGCATGGCTGCCCAGGTGCCTGCTGAGGAGCCATGAACTTAGGCTTAGAAGTACCTCGGACTGTATTACGACATCAGTCTTCTACCAAGGAGACCCTGCAAGCTATTTCCAACAAACTCTCTACAAGCTAATTCCTGTAAAGTAAGGCATTTCTATTTGCTATGTTTTATGAACAAGTCTCATAGGATATTTATTCTAAAGATTATAAAGCCAAACACCACGTTCATTCATGTTGCTTGTCAATTGTCATTATATCCTCAGCATGATTTTAGCTGTCAGTCAGAATTGTGTGCAATTTTGAAGCGCTTTTACAGTTTTAGCACACTGCAAAATTGACCATTGTGCTCACAACTCAGGGTTGTTTTCTTAACTAAACCTATAGAGTGAACGCACACTGTGATGGAAAGAAAATATTCAACTTTGAGAAAATAGATATTTTTTCAGAAAATCTTCCACAATAAAACAGTGTTTCTCTTTTAAGAAAAGATGTACAATAAAAGCCTTATCTTTAGCCTTGTGTTACCATCAGTCAAGAAAAATTTAATATATGTGCTGAAGGGGAGAATTACTTCTGAAAGAAAAGGGTTTATTGTCAGAAAAAAAAGGAACTTTCAAAGCTTTTTTTAACCAACAGTTTGTTTAGATTTTTTTTAATTAGAATGTGAGTTTTCATGTTCAGATGCATACTATTCATGCCAATAGCCCATAATTTCCTAAGAGCAATTCTTATAGAGAGATCTACAGCTGCTGTACATGCTGAAGTGGTTACCTAGTGTTTGCTGCCATTTGTATGATTGTAGTGCACAGAAGTGCCACTCAGCATCAGACTCCTGATACATCTTAAACATGGTCCCACCTCTAAATCAAAATCCAGTCCTACATAGGAATAAGATTAGCTGTAATATTTTCTTTTAAATGCTGCTGGAAATTAATCTCGCTTCATTATTTTCATCCCATTCTCTACTACACTGAGTTTAGAGAAATGCTGTAGCTTTATAAAGCCCCTGTTTCTATTATTCCCTTTTAAAAATGCACCGTGTGACACATTAAAGCTAACCTAAATATTCACTACACCCACCCACTCCTTATTTCAGCCACTTAAAGAATTTCTAGTTGTAGAAGGGGAGTAAGAGTTCAAAGTGTTAGAGCAGGATCATCCCCTGAGGCCAGTCCTCTGTCACTCATGGCATGAAGGACGTGTGGCGCTAGCTTGAACAGCTGGGGTTTCTTTGGCATTGACGAGATTTTACCTCCCTGACTCCTGAAGACAAACTTGATCAGGGACTGGTAGCGTGGCCTATCTTGGTGAAGCCAGTTTTGCATGTACTAATGAGGCTGGCATGGTCTTATGTGCTGGGGAGTTGCTTTTGCTCCTATTTGGAATTTTCCCTCTTTTCTTTGGCCAAAAAACCTAACTTAATGGGACCCAAACTTGAAAACAGTTTTATACTCCTTGATGTTGCATTATTTTCCCCAGTTTAAGGTGGTTTTTTATAGCACACACTGAGTCGAGGATTTGGTATTCAGTTTGTCCTATTTATTCTTGTTATAAATTTTTGGGCAGGATCTATGGACCCTTAATATTAAAAAATATTTATCTCCTGCTATAGAGGGCAAAAAATAGTGCCAGGTTTCATTACTTTAGAGAGTTGTGAAGCTATCTTTTCTTCTCCTTTACAAAAGTTACTTGATTCCTCCTAAATACTGACAGTATGAAGAATCCCTACCCAGAGAAGAGGATATCTGGCTGCTTTGAAGGCTGAGGATGTTGACTGTCTTTCATAAGTGAGGATATTCAGGATTTACTTCTGCCAGGTAACAGTCACAGACTTCAGCTGCTTCCATGCAAAGCTTCCACACCTACAAATTCAGGTACAGCGCTTTGCTGTACACAAACACTGTGCTACTCCAAGAGATAACAAGCTTAAGGTTAAAATCATCGTGGATAAAATTAAAAACAATAGGAAAAAAAATCCCCCTGGATAGGAACTCAATTATGAAGTAGAAAGTAAGTAAATTAATTTTCTTTTTATTTTGTATGGGTATTGATTTTTTTTTAATTCCCTTGAGTCTCTGAAAATCCCAAATGTATTCTGCATGTGGACTGGACTCAAGAGGAAAGCTTCCTGAAATAGGCCTTTGATATTTAATTACTTATATGATAAATCATAACGGGGAATAAGCAGTCTTGGCTTTATAGGATCAAGCTTTTTGTGCATACTTACGATTTTACTTAATGAATTCACAATGAAACTTTTTTGTCATTGTTTTATTTTAAGAGCTGGAATAAATGCCACATTGTAATCTATTAAAAATAAACAAAAAAATTGTAACACAGAACCTCATTAAACTGCGACACTCCTTTTGTTAATATTTTGTATAATTTTGTCAAATAGCAGCACAAGAAAAAAACATTCCAAATCTTAGTCTCAGTTTATAGCTTTAAGTTTCTTTCTAATTGTTGTGTCAATTTTACACACTGGATAAATTGAGGATAGCTGGGAACAATTCCCAGGTAGTAAATAAACAAATCAACTAACTACAACTGCCTGGACAGAAAACCATTTTTGATTCTGAAAAGGAAAGATGTAGTCTCATTTTTTTTCTAATGATCTTTAACAAACAATTCAAATCTTTGTTTTCAGTCTAATTTGTTTTTTTGGAAGGGTTCCTAGAAAGGCCAGTGACTTTTAGTCCTGTTATATTTTAGAAATTAATGCTGATGTATGTTTATTTGTTATTGCGTATGATTCTTGTAGTCTAAACAGTCAAAATAATTTTTTTATATATGAGTCCACATAGAAGGCAAGCATCATAAAGGCATTTAATTGGATTAGTGACTAAAATAGCATTCACTGAAGAATACCACACAGGGCTAGCACACGAGTTGTTTATTGGCATGAGTTAGTCCCCAGCACTCAACATATTCTCTTGAGGACAACACAACACTTGTACTACAAGTACTACACAGGGAGTACTCAAGATATTAACCATTTAAATGCTAGAAAAATAAACTGATGTATAATGTGATCAGTGAGATCTTGCGGGGAGGGGAGGGGAGGGGAGGGGAGGGGAGGGGAGGGGAGGGGAGGGGAGGGGAGGGGAGGGGAGGGGAGGGGAGGGGAGGGGAGGGGAGGGAGCTTTTTACCCAGGTTTCAAGTGCCATGTGGTACTGCCAAATCAGCAGAGCTCTGGTTGTGTTGAAATAGAAAGCTAGCGTTCAGCTGAGGAGTTAGTTCAAAGTGTAACAGCTTGAGAGTAACACCAGAAGTTGGAAAACATGCTATAAACAATGATTTAATGATAGAAGTCAGGTCATATATGTAGCTGAAGCCACGAGAAGCCTGAAGATTGTTCAAGGACTACAAAAAGGGGGCTGTGGGAGAGCGAGTGTTGATCTCTTCTCTCAAGTGACAGCTGGTAGGACAAGGGGAAATGGCCATAAGTTGCGCCAGGGGAAGTTCAGACTTGCTATTAGGAAGAATTTCTTTACCAAAAGAGTGGTCAGGTACTGGAACAGCTGCCCGGGGAGGTGTCACCATCCCTGGAGGTATTTAAAAAAAGCATAGATGAGTTTTTAAGGGACATGGTTTAGCGGACGATGGGCATGGTTGGATTCGATGATCTCAGAGGTCTTTTCCAACCGGAAGATTCTATGATTATATGATAATGGAGAGTGGCTTCCTCTATCATAGGTAAAAGAGAATGTCATTCTGTGAAGATCAAGTGGAGAAGTGCTGATAACAGTTCTTGCCTTTTAAAATATGGGAACCAAACTAAATGTTTGAATCAGCAATATGTATGTCGCTATTTTTGGTGATGGAACAATTGGATGCGGAAGCGTTCCCATTCATTAGTTTCAATGAAACTCTGTGGTGCACACTTAAAAACAAGCTGTTCTAATCTAAAGTGCTTATCTGCATATTTGCCTAAAGATGATTGTCCAATAAGGAGCTTGTGTTTTGTTTCTACTCTGATAGGTCTGCTTACTCATAAGTTCTTTCTTCATTTTTAATGAGGGACAGCAATTAAAAATTAATAAGGTTTATTTAGAGGAAAAAAGCTATTTCTGTGAACCTCTGCATTATTGTGCTTATTGCACTATTTTTTATAGTCGTACCTGAGACAAATTTTACAAAGAAATTTCATTTGCTTTGTCAAATGGTATCTTCTATGGAATGATAAAATGGAGTTCCTTGTTCCACAAGAATAAAATAAGTTTTCCCTGGAGGTGATTTTCTTCATTTTTTTCCTCTCAGGCTTTCCCAGTTTGTTTTTGAAAGGGATTTGTAGTTTCCTCCCATTCGTGTACATTGGTTTTCCTCTTTACTTCCAAAAGCAAAATTTAATAGGAAGCAGAAGTCATAGATCAATACATCTTGTTTAGCAAATTCTAAATCACAGTAAGGAGTCTTTTCTGACTAAGATTTCCTCTCGATACTTCATCTTGCTAATGACTTCAAAGTACACAGGAAAGCAACATTTTCCTGCTTGATGCCTAAATTTGCATACCTAAGTAAATAATTTTTAATATGGGCTCTAGCTGTTCAGAATGGTCAAAGTTTATTTTTCTTTTGTATCTGTGTTTCAAGGTGCAAAAACAACAAAAAAAACCCTGCAGAGTGATCCATAATAGCAAAACATGATTTGTAGGGACAAACTACTTCCCCTATGTAGTATCACTAAGAAAGAGCGCAGTGCAAAGCAGCTGCATAAGAGAAGCAAGAAACCAATGACAAAGGCAGAAAATAAAAATGAAAATTTTGACATAAAAGAAAATTCTTACCTGTTAAAAACAACCATCATGTTTTAAATTCTGAAGTGTCAATACTTCACTGCAGATACCAGAACCTCCCTGCATCCTGTAGACAAACTCGAATTGCAAGGCAAGCAAAAAAAGTGATTTTTCCTTGAATTAAAAATATTGCCCTTGTCTGTCTGGAATTCAATTTCAAATAATCAAGGTGTTTCCAAAATAGTCTAGTCACCTATTGAATGTGCTGGTGGCTGCCAAGATCTAAACTGATTTCTTATTTCTAATAGATATGCTGAAATAATGAAGTAGAAAACTGACTTCCCGAGATACGGAAATAGTCAGAAGAGAGTGAGGGAAACAAGATGTAGTGGGACTTGTGGGAAAAATTAGGTTGCATTTGCAATATGTAGATAAACATAGCCATCTTCGTGTTGGTTTCATATTATTCTTTGCTTTTTCTGTATTTTGAGAAGTAATTTTGTTCCCACAAAGCTTCACAAAAATGCTTTGAGAAAAAAAACTATTCCTCTGTGACCTGCTTCAGCATTCACTGGACTCAGGACTAGCAAAGGTAGTCTGGGTAAGTAGATTTGGTCCTTCTACACCAGAGGCAATCACATCGAAGCCTTTCAGAAAAGGACCAAACTCTGTCTTAGAATTATTTTGTGAAATCACAGAATGTCTCTTTCACCATTAATGAGTGAAAAAGAAGTCATCATTTGCTGCTTTAGTGAGCAAAACCAGAATTAGCTCAAATTCAGCACTCTTGATTTCGTTGTTACAGCAGGAATAAAACTGTGGCATTGTTATTGGAAGTGTGAGTTCTTTAAAGAGTTTGTGTGTTGCACAAGTGTTTACTGCTAAGAATGCTCAGCTCACCAATTTCAGTTTACCAAATGTTTTGGTTTCTATTAGTGTGCTTTTTTTCAGTATTTCATTAAGTAGGTAATTGTAATCCAGCACTCTGATCCGTGACCTTTCTATTCAGGTGGCCAACACACTTCTGATTCCACTTCCATTTTGTGATGGGTGCACATCTATTGTAGTACCTGGACTGAGACCACTAATTTCAAACCACTGTGTTAACTACATAATCTTGGCTGCTTTTGAAAACCATTGAAAAGATAAATATCAAATTCCAAACTATGGAGTCTCCTGATGTTTTTCTGTTTGACAAATATGTTTTTGAAAATACTGTGATTGACACCTTGTAGTAAACGAAGATGGTTTCAAGGTTCAGAGATTGTGCAGAGACTGGGGATCTAAGCTCAGTTCCTGGATTTCTTTGGAGACTTTGGGAAACTTCAGTTTCTGTGTTTAGTTCTCTGGCCACTGTAAAGGTGATAATGATGATTCCTCTCTGAAATCTTACCCCATGATTTCAGTTTTGAGAGTGTAAACTGTCAAGAGTTCTTTGCTGCTAATTGTTCATCTGTAACACAGAGTCCTGTTATTACTCGGGACCTCAGGAAATACTAAAATGATTTTAAAATTATCTGCATGTAAACTGTGCATACTGTTTATTAAATAACTACTAGGATAACAGAGATGAGATTAACCAGAAGCTCAGATGAATGCTGGGTCCTGTCCAAAACTTAAAATAATTATAGTCTTTCCAGTGTGGGTGTAACTTTAACATTTGAAAATACATACACACAGGATTTGGCCTGGGATTTGTCTTTAATATTTATTCTTAATCACACTGCTGTAGCCCTAGAAGTCTCTGTATATGTTGCATGCAGGGAATAAATTTTTCTTTCTGCCTGTCTGACAGCAAGATCAATAAAAGCAGCATGACAAAAGTAATTTTCAAATCTATTAGTGGAGCCGGCAGTCCTAGAAATTGAATGCTCTCTGTTATGTTGAATGTCCATACTTGGTGATTAAAGGAAAAACAAGGAAAATTTTCATTTATGGGGTCATTTCCCTTAGGGGCATTTAGCCAACTTGTAGCTTTTGCACTTTGGAGAGTTAAGCCTGAATATGTGGACATTATTTGTTGCATTTTCTGTTCATATGATGTGGCTGATACTCAGTTAAGCAGCAGATGAATCTGAGTAGGAATGAGAGAAGCTCCAAGGTAAAGGATTTTGTTACAAATCTTAATTTCATGGCTACATACTAGAGATATTTGAATCTGAAGTTTTGACTCAGCCTATGTTTGGAAGTGTAAGCCAGGTGCAGACTCCTGAGGCACATCACATTTTATTTTCCAATATTATCCCCCAGTATGAAGTTATTTGGTCTGATTCCCACAGACTGCAGCAGTCTTGGTGAGGTAAAAAGAAGTCTTGAACTCATCTCAGGGGTAAAAAAACCTAAAGCATGAACATAATAACTGTTTGGGAGATGGTGTTGAAGTCTCCTTTGAGGATAGGGTACAGCTGTTTATGTGATTTAATCTAATATCTTCATAGTGGAGAAAAAAGCGCAAAGCTGACAGGGTTTTAAAAATACATACGTAATCTATAGGTCGTCATCACTAATTTAGTACTTTTTTTTTTTGTAATGTTCTGTCTTATTAACGGTTGATTACCGAGCCCCGAGCAACCGGAACGCTGTTGGTGCGTTGCTCCAGGTTAACTGAGGGCTGTCACGGTGCTTTGGCATCGCTCTCCAGCCGTGTGCACTCCCACCTCCCCCAGTCCCGGCTCCATCTCCACCGGACGCTCCCTCAGCCTGGGCTTTCACCATCCCCGCCCGGGGCGTGGGGCGGGGCGGAGGGGGCGGGGATAGTGCTGCCGCTGTCCGGCAGGTGCGGGTGGAGGAGCAGCTGCGGGCAGAGCTCTGCTGCGGACCGGCAGGTGCGGGCGAAGGAGCCGCTACTGCTGCTGCCGCCGCCGCGGAGCCCGCGCCGGCCCCGCCTGGATGTGCGCGGTGGAGGCGGTGGCGGGCTGCGCGCAGGGTCCCGCCATGGCCCTGGCTTTCTGCGGCGACGAGGGCAACTCCACCGCCTACAACGTGGACCACGGCGTACTCAACAACGGCTGCTTCGTGGACGCGCTCAACGTGGTGCCGCACGTCTTCCTGCTCTTCATCACCTTCCCCATCCTCTTCATCGGTGAGGGCTTCTTCGCCCTGTTCGCCTGTGTCTTGCTGCGTGCCACCCCCCTTGCTTTGTCGTGCTGTGTCCCCCTATCTCGCTCTGTGGAGCCATGGGTTTCCCTCCTCGCTGTGTCGCGTGTGCTGTGATCCCCTCGCCTTGCTGCGTATCTCCCCCCCGCGGCTGCCTGGCCTGGCCGTGCCCTCTGCGCCCTGCTACCTCGTGCCAGGAGTCTGGAGGCTGCCCGGGGCGCCGGGACGCGGTGCGAGCCCCGGGATGCTCTGGTCACCGCCTCTCCCGTTGCTGCCCGGGCGCCTCTACGCTGCTCGTTTCCCGCACGGGACACCCCCGTGCGCGGGGGCTGGATGGGTGCGGGAGGAGACTGCAGGATTTTCTTGTGGGTTTTGACGGGTAGCAAAAAATAAACGTGCTGTTAAAAAACATAAAACCCGGCAAGTAAGCCTGACGTTATTAAATAAAACTCCCCGCAATTATTGAAGAGCCGGAGCAGCCGGGCCGCCAACCCAGTAGGTAACGAGGAGGGCTGCCCGGGTGCTGTAACTCTTGCCATATCTGCAGTATTATTTGATAACATAAAAATGGGGTTACCAGTAGGTGGCCCAGTGGTTTAATACATGCGGCTGTCACTGCTTTGAGTGCCGTTCTCCTCAGCCTGCTCTGTCCCCTGGATGGCCGCGGCAAGAGCTGCGTGCTTTAACCTTCGCTTTTCTTCATGAGAGAAGGTTCGGTGCTGAAATAACAGCACAACTGTCAAAACGGGGTCAGCTGGAGAACTGCTTAGGATGGTCTGTGGTTGTCTTTCTCTCAGTATTGCTAAGTTTTATCTACATGAAGAGAATGAGTTACTTTAAAAAAGAAAGCTAAGACAAGGTGTAAATTCTTTAACTAAATGCACTGAAGTGAAAAAATTGTGTACTACAGTGTTGTGCATATTCATCAAAATGTTCCTTTGTTGTTTGCTTAAACTGTTAATATATTTGAAAAATATTTCATGCATTTAATTACTTGTTAGTACTTTGCTAAAAGTATAGGAATTTAAGGCTATGTCCTCTCTGCATTGTTGATTTTATTCTGTGTGAAGTGAAGCACCAACCACACAGTTCTGAAAATATTCAAATAGGTGCATCTTTTACAACACAGTTGTGTCAACTTTAGTACAGGAGTTCGTTATGCATGTGCTTTTCTTTATGCATCTAGCTCTCTATAACTTTATTCTCCTTGTTTAGGATGGGGAAGTCAGAGTTCCAAAGTACATATACATCATAGCACATGGCTTCATTTTCCTGGCCACAATTTACGCTGGATACTGACTTTTATCCTCCTGTTTGTTCTGGTGTGTGAAATTGCAGAGGGCATAGTATCTGATGGGTAAGTGTCTACCTTCTGATAGCATTGAGCGTTTTAAAGGTTTCATTTAAAAGGGTATTTTATGCCTGTCTAAATTCTCAGCTAGACCATATTCATTGTGGTTATGAACATGTAATCTGTATTCTTGGTGATTAACCTACCAACCTTGTATCAGAAATTCTACAGGCCTTGCCAAGTACGCACAACTGACCTTAATAATTTTTAGTTCAGCATAATGACACTGTCTTTCCAAAGTGTATTCATAGATGAATCCTAACAATTCAAGCAGATGGTGACATTTTTATGATAGGTTTTATGTCCAAGGATCCAGTCCCACAGTCCTTATGCAGGCAGAACTCCCATCCCCACAAACGGAATTCTGTTCATCTTAATAAAAGAAGTGGATCTGCTGAACTTTATCTCTCCCCATAGAGTTCCTTTTGATGTTTATGCACTACGTATGATCTGTTACCTTCAGCAGAGTAGCTCAGATATGAGCATGATCCATCATCTGCTATTCAACTTAAGGTGTCATTTTACAGTAATCTGTGGGAAAGATTATTCCAAGTGAAACAAGTGATACAGGAGAGTGGATTATCATGAAAAAAAAATTATATTGTATAACGATTACTATGATTGTCTTCCTCTAAAGAAAGGTCAGATTTTCATTACTACAACTCTGCAACCCAAGGATTATAGAATTGAAGCTCCTTGCCAATTAGAACGAAACCTTTCTGTTTAGCCATCAATATAACAACCATCCACCAATCGGTGTGAAAGGCACTGCAGTATTCTGCTTTAGAAGCTGATATCATCATTATTATATCTTCTTTTAAACATATATAAATAGACTGTTTCTCAGTTCCAGTTTTTTAAAAAAGCATTTTTTCTCATGCTTATTTGGAGTTACCAGAGTGTGGGATGCTCAAAGCAAAGTCTCCTGCCTCGAGTTTTCTGTTTTATTTTACTCTTTAGCAGTCTCTTTCATTATGTTTATTTGCTATTTAACTTGACTCAGAACACTGCTGTTAAGTAATAAGTGTCACCTGATGAGAATGAAAGCTCCTAGCTATACTGGGGGAGTGCCAACCCACAGTCCTGCCTCTTGAGCACACAGCAGGCTAGCAAGTGCTCCAGTGAATAAAAGCAGATTTGAGACTCATCAGTTTTCTAAGACCAGAATGCATCATGTTGGTAAGTCGTTTTGACAGCAGCTGAGTGTCAAAAAGGCTTTGGCACCTCAGCAATAGATGCAGCCTATTGGAGATACAGTTATAGGGAAATTCCATCAACTTTTGTCTCTGAAATCAACTTTAAAAAACCCTCCTACTCCTGCAGTGTTAACTACTGAAGCTTAGGCTGCCTGACAAAATATGTTCCTGTTGCTTTTTTTTTTTCCCTGCTGAGAATTCAATTGTGCAAAAATCCCCTGGCATAACTAGGAATTCAGAGACTGGAGAATCTTTTCTTATTTTGCCATATACACATACAACTCATTGTTAACAATAAGAGTTCAGTGTTTGTGACACATGTTATCAGCATGGCTGCAGCCAGCTCTTCAAATTTCGCCACAACGTCCATGTGAGGGAGAACTTTGCTTTCCTAGGCACACATGTGGGAAGCAGTCCTCCTGACTTCCTGTACATCTCTAATACATTTGGGATGTTCTTTTCTCAGGCATTGATGTCCTGTAATGATCACCAGCTGCATAACAGCACAGTCTCTTTTGACTCTCCAAACTACACAAAGCTTTTGCTTCAGCAAGAACAAATCCAGACATGCTATTTTTTTTTTTTCCATGAGATTAAAGGACAAGGTGTGAATTTCTCTTGAGTGTCTGTGACATGAAGACTTCCTCCTGGTGCCTTTTCTTCTCGAGCTGGCTAGGAGAAAGAATTGTACTTTTTGTCAGCGTGGGCCACTGCATTAATTTTGTGAAAGAAAGAAAAGGTGAGAAGATGACAAGTAGGAGGAGAAAGGGGGGAAAAACATTCTCCTACCTTTCTCTTAACAGTCCAACAACATTGCTCATCAATTCCCATTTTCCCAAAGAACTGTGGTTGCCAGGACCTGCTCTGCTGCTACCTGAAGCAATGTTGGAAGAATTTTGCATTGTAGGACAAAACTTAAGTGTATATGATTGTGTTGCAGGTTTTGGTTGTTGGCTTGCAGCCACTGAAAACAGAACTTGCTGAAAGCAACTCCCATGCTCTGGTGCTGTTCTCTCTCCTGAACTGGAAAAAGAAAATGAAACATTTCCACAATGCGTTTCTGTGGAATATTTTAAATTGTATTTTGATGGACAGTTCCCAAACTAGTTTAGCTTAGATTAACTTTTCTCATTTTGGACCTGAGCTGCTTATCCCAATTTAAACAACTTTACAATTGATTTTAGTAGGAAATTGGGATACACATATTTCATTTTCAGTACAGGGGAGGAGGAATTTGAAATTCAACTCTGTGATTTAAGAATATAAATCCAATTGAAAATCGAGAGATTTACATCCGTAACTCATTCTAGAAATGGATGGATACAGGATAAGAATTCATAAATCAAAAGGGAAACAAAGAGAGCTAAGAGGGTTTAATTTTAATAGATATTCACTTTTTTCTTTTTAAGGGTTTCAGAGTCACGCCATTTACACCTGTACATGCCGGCTGGGATGGCTTTCTTGGCAGCCATCACATCAGTTGTCTATTACCATAATATCGAAACATCCAATTTCCCGAAGTTGTTAATTGGTAAGTCTCACATCTTACACGACTTAGAAGTGTGGCTGTGGTGCTGTGGTGCTGTGTGTTCGTTCATCCTGTGATGGGTCATTGCAGTCTCTGCTGGCTTGTGTGGGTAAAACCTACACCTATACAACTATATTCTGGTTGGCTGGTTTGCCATTACCTTGCTCAGTTCTGAGTGTTCCTGAAACTGTTTATTGTTTTCAACGCTTTGAACTTCTGCTGGTATTGTGTATGGTGTTCCTGGGATCCAATGGGCCGAAGGCTTTCTAGGAAAAAACAAATTTGTGGGAAAAGTAGCACATCAGATTCTTAATTCTAAAGCTATCCAAATCCCTCTGCCTGTCAGAATGTTGCATTTAAGCGTGATGTAAGATTGAAGCTGTCTTCATGTGTGCAGTCTATTGAAATATGCAGGGAGTCAAGGGGAATGAATGACATCACTGACTTTTAGTTTGACCCTGGATATATTACTTTGCCTGCTTGTTCTTGCTTCCTGTTCCTAAAACTCCCTTTGTAAACTGTTTTAAGACCTTTTGAATGGAAAATGCTGTATATAAGAACCACCTAGTATACTATATATTTTCAGCAAGACTGTAAATAAAGTGTAACTAGCTATAGAAGATCTATGACAGCTGACAATCATGCAATTGGTAATGTGTTCTCTACTGTTTAAGTAGATTGCTGTCTGTGAATGTCTACATGTTTAATCATCTTCTTAGCTGTTATATCTTTGGTGGTCCTGGCTCATCAAATTTTTTCAGCTCTTTCTCTGTACTGATGGATCCTGCTAAGATTTTTCTTGTGTCATTCTAGCTCTGTATCAAAGTTCTGTTCTAGTTTTTTGTCAGGTGGTAAAAAGTCAGTAACAACTAGATTTAAGAAAGATTTAAAATAATGAAGATAATTTTGAGCTGCATGTTGTGGTAAATGAGCATCTTCTTCTTTGTCCATCCTGGAGAGGGGCAAGAGGTCATTCCCCTTCAAAAACTTCAGATTTCTATCCAAGCTTGCCAATATTTATGTCTTCACCTTTGGGACAGCTTTTCTTCTTGTACCCTTCTTTTAAATGGGGTCTTTTTTGTCTTCTATAACCATGGGTGGGCATTTAGTTAAATTTTAATAAGTCAACACAGTCTGTTTAATGCCTTCTCACGTGACTAGTTGTTATCTCTCAGGAAAGCGTTGCTAGCCTATTACAGTCACCCATGGAAAACAAGCAGTAATTTTATTAGGGATTTTTTTGTTATTGCATATGTATAATCCTGCAGTGTTTAATAATTTATTCTCGCTATCACATTCCTGCTTTAAGTCATTGAGAAGGGTTGCACAAATTTACAACTGGTAGCTAATTACCCATTTTTGCATAATACCTTCTCTGTAGAGATTTCTCTTTTATGATAATTTGTTCATTATTTAGAGCACTGATGCTGGATAAGCTCTGGACAATAGTTGAATAATAAACAATTATACCAATGGATACCAGTGCTTAAGTAAGTATTACTAATACTAAAATTAATAATTATAAATTTTCATTTTGCAAGAATTTCCAAGGAATAGACTCCTTTAGAAAATCTAATTTTAGGCAATAAAACACAATCAGACTACCATATTCTTTCCCACTTATTTGGTCTGATTTAAATTTTAATCCAAAGTCCTCACAATAAGTGTCTTAGATGTTTATTATTTTTGGCTTTGTTGTCCTGTGTTTGTGAGAGAATCTAAGCCACTTTTCTTTGGATCTCCATCCTTTATTCTTGACTGCATGAATTTATTGTTAGCCAACTGTGAGGATTGTTGTCTGTCAATGTTAATTGCAGCTACTCTGTATTGACAATTGGGACTCGGCAATGAGAACTTTATGCAAATTACTGAATATGAAATAGTTTAATTATACTCAGCAATCAACCCACTAGAGTGCAGTGTGGCCATGAAGCAGCAGCTTTGTTTTAGAGCGTAATACAAATATGGTACATGAGAACTGTGAGGAAAAGCTTAAGTTGGTCATAAACTTTTTGCTGAGTGTATGAGAAAGGAAACGGGAAGAGGGTTCTTCATTAGTAAAACGTTGCAGAGGAGATCTAATATTACACACAGAGTAAAGGAAGTGTCCAATGTGGCATCTTCTGCTCCTTCTGAGCATCAGTGGAGTTCCACCTAACAGTACATTAATTCTGAACAGGCTAAAATTTTCTAGTATTGTGAAATTTTGAGATGCTTTCTTTTTTAAAATCTTTGTACCTTAAAGAAACCAAATCCATACCATGACAGACCTGAGGTGGTATGCAAGACAAGAATGCAAAGTTTCTGTACTGATCCTGTCTTTCTGCTTTATGCCCAGGCTGTGGGCTGTTTTGAAGTAGTCATTTGTATTATCTTTATCAAAAACAGTTGACAAGGTTTGGAATGTTTTTTTTTCTCTGAAGCTACTGATTGAGTCCAGGTTCCCAGCTTAGTGTCAAACTATTGGAACACTTTGGTCTGAATCTGGTTTTCTCTCTGTGGTTTTGACCTGTAATTATATTTCAACAAGTGCAACTTTTCCAGTGTAATGCTGTCTACTGTAATATATGGCTCTCCTAGTAATGCTAATTTTGGTGCTCTTTGCACAGTTTTACAAAAAATATGCATAGCACTGCAGCATACATTTTAGAATGGTTTTCATACTGAATTGAGGAACCTGCCAGCTTTCTTGACATTCAAAATATGTAATTGAATGGTAGCATCTGTTTGCATTGTTTCTTGAGTTAGAGTTTATTTGTTTTATGGATAGACCTCAGAAATGCAACAGTAGAAGAAAATTATGAAATAACAATAGGACTTTGAGTTCTTAATCTGAAAGGAGTAGTAGTGTGGGAACACATATGCGGTGGTGAGGGGGTTTATTTTTAATTTAAGAAAATCATAATTTTTAAAATCAATCATCATTATAGGAATGCCTCACCATTCTTGACAGTAATCTAGTTTTCTAACTTGAATTTCTTTTACCTTGGCATTGTAGTTAATTCCCTTGGAATTAGTTTATTGTTTAAACTGGAACTTCCTGTTGTCGTATCAGTATAAGGCTTATTGCTTAGTACACAAAATTTCTCTCCACACAAACACGGGTTAGTTAATAAATCCCATCCAGTTAACTGTGTGATTTTTTAGAACTTGGGCTTAATCCAGTAAAGCTGGAGAACAGTTTGAATTTCACATTGCCTAATTTTCAGTGGTCTGGCCCCAGGTGATAATCTGCAACCATGGTGCTGTGGGTTGAGGTCACTTACATGGTCCAAGAAAAAACAAAGTCCTTTAGGCTGCAGGCATCTGGAACAGATATAAAGTGATTAAATAAATTGGAGCATGTCTCTGTGGTCTCGTCACTAGGCAGTTAGGCTGATTTCTTGCTGATAATTTCTAGAAACTGTCAGCCAATATATGCTCACCAGCCAGATGATAAAAACACAGCTTAAAAGAAAGCGCCATACTATATTTTCAAAGAAACCTTATCTTGAGGGGCCTGTGAGCATTTGCCAAATTGGATTATATACACTTGTAGTCAAAAGTGAGAAGCCAAATAAATCCAAATGGTTCTAGGAGATAGGACAGTGGGAAGTCAGTTGTCTCCTGAAGATGTTGCATTTGGCACCCTCTAGTACTTCTTGTATAAATGTTCTATAAAATGTTTTAAAGGTCATATAGACCATTATTTAAATCCCAAATAAAATAGACTCTGCTAGTTCTGTTTTAATTCATCCAGGAGCTCTACATAGATACCAGTTGGGTGGTTTGGTTCTCAATTGTCCTCTGGTGATGTGTATTTTCAGTGTGCTATGTTTGTGTATGTCTTCTTTACTCTGAGAAAGATGCATTCTCAGCCTGTGGTAACAAGAATGGGACAAAACACAAGGATTAACAGATACAGGTGGTTAGGAGTAGAACAGTGTGAAATGTATTCATGGATGAAGTGAGATTTTAGTCAGATATATCACCAATAGGAATGGGTATTCCCTTAAAAGTAGGAAACAGGCTGAAGCAGGATAAAAAGATGAGATTAGATTTGATGCAGTTTAAGTCAAGAAGGTGGTAGGAAGCCTCACATAAGAAGGCTATACTTGTATAAGAGGGATTCTGTATGTATCTGTAATCCTCTCTGCAACTGCATCAGTCGCTAAAATACAGTACTGGAATACCTGACCTCTTAGTGCCTTTTTCTTACAAACCTGCCTGTTCATTCTAGAGGAAGATAGGCTCAATTGGCAAGTGTCCTAATGCCCAGTACTCCTGTACTGTTATGTTTACTGTCCTCATTTAAATGAAAGTTTTGAAGTTGTTTTCTGTAGAAGCAGGATTGTCAGCCCCAAATCCCATACACCCTCTCCCTGTTGAATTTAGTTTTGCTTGGAAAGGGTAGACCCACAGTACATCCCCTCAGGGCTTTCTCAGGTGCCTCAGGGGAGCTAGAACTCCAAGAAGTCTTTGAAATTTGTGCAGTTTCCTGATGATTATCCATATTTGTAAGTTAGACTTAGAGTTGGTAATGTCTTGGTTGAAGACTTTCTCTGGTGTAGCAGCAAGACACAAAGAAAGCACATCCACATTTTTGTTGGCAGTTAGAGCACATTCCAGCTATTGCACCATGGCAGATACAGAAGCGGTAAAAGATTCATGTAAAAGAACATAACCCTAAAAGGCATTTCCTTAAGAATGGGGGAAACCAGCTGGTTTATGGTGTGGTGAATAGCATGGAGTGTGTTTCCAAATCACCAGAGCTTATTGCAGGGATTATTTATCTATAACTGACAGTTATAGACAAGAAGTTCAGTAGAACTCTGAAAAGTTAAAGTTGTGTTCTACAAATGCTAAGATATCCTTCTTTGATATGCTTGTGTTGTCTGTGTTATAAATTACATATATGGAATTTGTGTAGAACAACAGAGCAGAAGCAGTTTGCAGAGAATATTTTAATATCGGTTCCTGCATCCATCCCAGAGACCAGTAGGGGGAATGAGATCAATTTTCCTTTAAGTTAAAATCATAGCAATCTTTTAGCATTAACCAAATTTGAAGAGCATCAGTCAACAGCCACTTTCACTTGTCAGGCAACTCCCTCCCTTGAACTCATGGGGTCACATGTTTACAACAGATGGAAATTTCCTTCAGCAGATTTGACTTTGTGAAACATTCCAGTATCAGCAAAGGAATTGGGAACTAACATTATCTTAATATATTCATGTTTGTGGAATTGAATTAGGCTTCTATTTTGACATGAGAATGTCACTGTCTGTTTTTTATATTATTGTTGCATTCTTTCTGAATGAATATTTAATACTGCTGTTGTATATTTTTGCAACTGTGGAGCTGCTTAATTTTTTTTTTCTTTTATAGCACTGCTCTTCTACTGGACTTTAGCTTTCATAACTAAAACCATCAAATTTGTAAAGTTCTGTGATAACGGGGTTGGATTTTCTCAGCTTCGATTTTGCCTCACGGGACTGCTGGTTATTCTATATGGAATGCTACTAGTTGTAGAAATCAATGTCATCAGGGTGAGGGTAAGTTAGTGTCATAATAAAGTCTCCTTCTGTGTTTTTTTGTTGTTTTTTTTTTTATTCTTTATTCCCCTTTCCGGGTACTTGTTATTATCTTTTATGATGTATTTGTTTGCATTTAATTATTAAAGAATGTCTTTGAATAGAATTAATTAACCAGCAGTATGGATTTTTTTTACTGCCTATTGTGTCTATGGCAGAATTTGGAGAGCCAGGTTTGTTGCTGCAGCTGCTGAAGGGGAGAGACTGGGTTGCATGGAGAGCTGGCCACTGTTGAGGAAAGGGGAAAGAGAAAAAGACATGAAAATTGGGGGTGAGGCCTCTGTGCTAGCAGAAACAGCAGACATTGGCCTCACCTTTCTTCTTCTATCTTCCCCATCTTTTTCCAGATGGTAGACTTGATTGACTTTCAGTCCCAACTGTACTTTCCCCTTTCTTCTGCTGTTCCCATTGTTCATCTGGATGGCCTTTCCCAACCCCTTCACTATGTTTTTCCAGGATCTTTGAATTCTCCAGCTATGGTTAAAGAAATGTTAGCAGTGAAGCATATTAAACTTAGTAGGATTTCTGGGTAGGATCTAGGTACAGTCATAAGTAGAGAATGAATGAATGAACTATGTGATTGAATACTTTTCAGAAAGGAATGGTGTATTTTAAGAGGCTTGTCTTTTCATTCCTAAAAATGAATGACATTTGAAAAAGTTTTTCCTTGACAGCAGGAAATCATTAGCGGTCTGCCCTAGCTCTTTCAGCATTTCAGTCAATTAAAGCATTTGTTAGTGCCATATGCACTCTCTAGTTCAGTGGCTTCCCAGACCCATTCAGGACAGCACAGGTAGTTCCATTTTCTAAGTTAATTAAATGTGATCTCGTATGGGAATCACTGTGATGACCTCAGGGCTGTGCCTGGGCTAGTAGTATGTCCCACATTGCTCTGTCTGGAACTTGGAGTAAGAGGGTCGGGCTGTACTATTTGGAATTTAAGGTGAGTATTTTTTTGCACAAGTATGCAAACTTGTACCCCATAAACAAAATAATAGTGAATGTTAAGACTCATCTATTCCTAGACTGGATGTCTCTTGATTTCTGAGGATACTGGATTTCTGTATTGATTGAATTTGGATGCCTGTATTCCCTCAATACTTTTGAGAAACTGAGACTGATTCATTGATTGCCTACTGTGTCCTTCATTTCTTATCTATTCTTCACAGAGTTTTATTTTCTACAAATTTAATGTGATTCTTTTAACATTTTTCTGAATTTCAGAGATACGTTTTTTTCAAAACTCCTAAAGAAGTTAAACCTCCAGAGGATCTCCAGGATCTTGGTGTTCGATTCCTACAGCCATTTGTGAATCTGTTGTCCAAAGGAACATACTGGTGGATGAATACATTTATCAAGACTGCCCATAAAAAACCAATAGACTTGAAAACCATAGGCAAGCTTCCCATTGCTATGAGAGCTTTGACCAATTACATTCGCCTTAATGAAGCTTTTGAAGCACAGAAGGTATGCAAAGCATGGAATTATGTCCATCTGCTTATTCAGTGCTTATGTTTTTCATTATTTTTTATGCTATGAGCATGATGTAAAGTTATATAAAGAGACACGATGCAAATGAAGTATCCACTAGCATGGCATTCTGTATGCAAAGACGTCAGTTGTACCTCATATGAATAATGAGATTTCTCTACCTAAACATGCATGTCAAATACATTACTGGTTAGATGTGTGTCAAATGGCCTCTGTTTTGATGTGGAAAGTAACTATATTAACTGAACACCATTATCAGTCTTCCTAATAAGATCCTACAATTACAAAATTACAGAGTCAACGTTAATGAGTCCTTTCAGGGCTATTTTTTCCATGGTATTTCAGTTACAGTTTGTAGGGGAGTTCAGGACTGAAATTATCTCAGCTCAAATTCTGCTTGACTCCCTGGTGGGAACTCAGTGTATTCAGAATTTTAAGAGAAGTCTTTTCCATCCTGTCTAAAAAGAGTGTAGCTTTCCACTCTGTGTGTTCTCAGGAACACAAAACCCATCAGTTCCCTCCTTTTTTTTTTTTTTGTCATCCCCCAGCAAGCAACAAACAGTGCATTTACTTGATCCCTATTAAGGGTAGGAAAGAAATAATAGCTATTTTTGTGAAGTGGAGGAGAGTACGAATTAATGCTTTGTTCTCACTCTAAAAGCAAATAAAATAATAGTAATTGTAGTTTTAGTGCTTTTCTAGCTCAAAAATTGCAATTGGTTTTCAGTTAATTAAATCAGGGCTAAAAATACTAATAATTTATCAACTCTGAGGCTAATATATAAAATAATCCTTTCTAATTTTTTTTTTCTGAACAGAACAAAAGGTCATCATCTCCACAAGGATCCAGATCAATATGGCGTGCTCTCTGCTGCGCTTTTGGAAGACCCTTACTTCTCAGTAGCACATTCCGTATTCTGGCTGACTTGCTTGGATTTGCTGGTCCACTCTGCATCTCTGGGATTGTTCACAATGTTGGAAAAGGAAATAACACCATCCGCCCACAGGTACTGTCAAAATGTCGTAAAAATAAAGTAGTCAAAAAAATAACACTGTGACTGTGTATTTTTTGGCCTCAGTAAAGAAACTGACTCTGCAATGTATTTGTGAGTGCTAGAAATGACAGTATGTGTGTACTTGATGGGGAGTGAAATGCGTTACTCCCGCATCCAGTCAGGCTTGCATTCTGCAAAACAACCTTCTTCAAGATAGTGGTGAAGTATATCCAGAATCCCACTAGTATCATAAGGATTTTAGGCACAGTCTTGAGTAGAGATTGTATCAAGCGTGTGACTGCTTTTCAGAAAGGAAAAGGCGTGGTTTTCATAGGCTTAGCTTTTCATTTCCAAAAATGAGTGATGTCCAAGAGGCCTGAAGCAGGCTTTTATCATCACAAAAAAACGCCAAGTAATTTAACAGTGACAAAGGATTTCCACTGGTGTGTTTGGGGAGGTGTGGTTTTGAAAGATCAACTAAATGTATTTTGAAAGGATACTACCTGAATCAATGTTCTCCAAGAAGAAACAGACATATGTCGTGATGAACTTAAAAACCTGAAAAATAAAAGACTAGGGAAACATCTTCTCAATATAAGATGAGGTCACTCAGGCAGGATTTCTGTGAGAAAGATCAGTTTATTTCTGCAACTTGCTTACTGTTTGATATAAGACTGTTTTCAGTGTCTGTTGACGCTAATGGAAATATTTCCATTCACTCAAGTACATACTGTGGATTAGGTCCACTGTAAATATTGAAATACATCAGATACATTGCAGAAAATTTAACAAAGGCCTCAGGCTAAAATTAATTGTTTGTCCATTTTGCAATCCTTATCCAAATATTTGGAAATTTTAATATAGCAAGTAGATTCAATGGAAAGCTATTAAAGCAGGAAATTAAAAAATTAAGACTATAGGGTTATGTTGAAGCAAAGTACTGTGAAAGCTTTTAAGCTGTGCTTCATGATAATTGGTTTGGAACACTGTTTCAGCTGAAATTATGCTGAATAGCAATTTACGGATTATCCTATTTAGTTTTCCTATTAAAGTGTCAGCTAGTGCTTCTCTGTGAAGAAAGCTCAGATCTGGTCCAGATATGCCCTAAACACAGACTCATCCAGCCTTGACATCCTTTTTCTGTTTAGCTCATGGCCTCATTACTATTGTCATCTGGGGATCACCTAACAGCAATATTCACTGATAGTGAAAGTCCATGAGTGACACTTAAGGGTGTATTTTACCTGTGCTAAAAAGTCTCCAGGAGGCTTTTCCTTCTGTTTTAACCTGGTTTATTATGCACCTTGTTTTTCTATTAAGAAGCTATTTATTTTTACATTTGAAAATGTATGAAGGCTGTCTAGTCAAACCTTCTGTAAACAGTCTGGGGTGTTCAGGAAAACTCCCACATATGGTACCTACATACCTACCCAATTGGGTCTGCTCTGGAAAAAAAATACACCAACTCTGCTGCTAGGAATTTTATATGTTATTCTTCGGTCCATTTGTGACATATATAAACTACCATGGAGCTGGAACTTGAAGATCACGTGGCTGTCATGGGCAGTATTAACTGCTTTAGTTAGTGGCACATTTATTCGAAGCACGACAGGGTCTTAAATTCTGTCACACTCTTTGTGTTTATTTATAACTCCAGTATCAATATTTATGGTCACTCCAGGACATTCTTATGATATGAATCTCTCTGAGTGTTAATCATTTCACACCAAAGAAGAGACTGACAGAATGATAACCTTTATATTTTACTGGTAAAATCTTCCATGTTACAATGTTAGGATTAGCAGTTCCAGTATTAGGAATATCTGCTGATATAACATGTTCAAATGATACACCAGACCTAGAAACTTTATCTAAAAATCTCTAGAAGTGGTAGGTTCCAGTATGGACATTTAAGACTGCGTGAGACTGGGGTCATTAAGTATTTAAATAGTGGCTTTTTCTCAGCTTTTTACTGGTTAGAACCTACCAGCACTTTTAGAAAGTGGTATTATCCTGAAGTCGTCAGGAACATGGGACACTGAATGTCCCCAAAGCTATTTCTGAAAATAAAGCATCTAATTAGTTCCATCAACTTCTCAGACAAGGTTATTTGCCTTATATGCAAAAGATTCAGTAGATGCTCCATTATTTCCTTTTGTTTTCCTGCGGGCTAACAAGTGTTCTTAAACATTGTAGTTTAAGCGCATAGATGCTCAGTGACTTTGTAAACCATAATGGCCTGATAATGCATCTCAGGCTTGGCAAAGGTCTTGGTGCTTTCACCAAGTGTGTGATGCTTATGTATATATGTTTAAGATCTCCTTTTCTCTCAGGTTGAGTGCTAGAAGAAATTATGAGAATTTTGGTCTCACTTCTCCTCCTTATTTATCTAATACATCATGTTTTGATGCACTGCACCAAAATGTCATTGTTTGTAAAGCATGATCTGTCGAAACATGATTGTGCAAAAAAATGTCATTCTTTTACATACAGTAAAAAGTAGTGTTAGCTGCAGTAATTAGGAGTGGTGGCCAGATGTATATGTAGAACAGCATTGAAATTGTGCCTTTGATGTAACACAGCACAATCTGTAACCTTCATGGTTGGTGACTTGGATAAGGCTTAGCCTTTTTCTTTGCTGTCATGTGAGTATCTTTGACAATCGCATCTTCCAGTGTCAAAGACTTGCACATTGTTCTACCTTTGTGTTCATAAGAAGTTTTTTTTTAGTTTTCAATGTGTTACAGAGATGCTGTTTTTTCCTTGATGACCTTGTATTGAATTTAAAAGAAATCCTAATGAAGAATTGCTAAAATAATAGCCAATATGAGAAGGGGTAACTCAAAAGGGGAGATTCTCACTGTTGTGAGTTAGCAAGACATGTCTGAGGAGAAAGCATCACAAATGTAAAAGATCCTGATTTTACCTCAAGATGTTTTTCTTTTTTTTTCCAAAGCAATTATACACTCTTTTGCCTTCTATTTTGTATTTGAGTATTTATCCACTGCACAGCAAACAATAGGCAGCTCTTAAACTTGCACAGTTAAGTACCAGGTGTGGTTCTTCCGCTTTCCATGTGCCTAATGCTTTATGCTTATGAGCCTGAATGTTAAAGAGTCTGAAAGGTAAACTGGATGCATCTAAATTGGCCATGGACTTGGCCAATTTATGAGTTTTGCTTTTCTTTTCCACTGTCAAGGCCTTAAAATTAGCACAGGAGAAGATTTGATCGTACTTGTGGTTTTTCCAGACCTATGCTACCTTTTCTAAAATTTCCAGGCTCAATGTAGAGCCTTGGGTCTTCCTTATTCTTGAGTTACAGCAAGAATAAATTTACAGCCACAGTTACAATCTTGCAAGGATCAAAGGCCTGATTTGAAAAGCTGAGCTTGTAGGACTGTACATAATCTGGAAGACACACTCACTTTTACTGTTCCGTAGACTTCTTGTAGTATATAATGCTGCGGTATCCTATTCGAATGACTACAGAATAAGTTATAATTGAGGGCTTAAAATCCCTTTAAGGTACAAACAACTAAAACTGTGGTTAAATGTCTCTTTACCTGAAAATAATTGCCGACCTGTGCTGTAATTGTTCACAGTTCTGCACTTAATACAATTCAAAGAAACAATTATCCCTACCTATTGCTTGTGTTTTCTTGATTTGACTTTGAAGACTCCATATGCTTGAATACTTTCTCAGACGGTTTCTCTTATTTAATTCAGTGGCCTTACAGGCTGCAGAAATGTTTATGTGCATGAAGTCTGGTTGAAGTCAAAGTACTTAGCCGAACTGGAAAATATTATTTCCTGACAATTTACCTTTGAAAATAAATTATTAAATGAAATAGTATTTATTCCCTGTTTTCGAAGCATGAAACTCACTGTTCACTGTCGCTGCTGGAAATTTTCCATATAAGTTACTACACTGTGTACTTCATAGAAGTAGCATACAACTGTCAAGATGCCTCCTTATGGAAATAAGGAACATCTGCATGAATAAAGATTTACAGAAATGGAATCATAATTACCTGCTTTTCTTATCTGAATTTCAGTGGCTTGTAACATATGCCACATAAGTGAGAAAAGGGAGTAATCCTAAGAAACTTACACAAAAGGGAGTAATCCTAAGAAACTTACACAACTATGTTGTCTGGTAGATAAAAGTCCTTTGATGGCTGCTTAATTAGACCAGTGTCTGAAGAAGGGTCAACCACTGTTCATTTGGAAATGATTAGATATTTTTTGGAGAATTGTTCTTTGGTGTTCATGAATGACCTCCCAGGCATCTCAACAGATGGTTAAACTGTTGTGAGGATGGATCAAACTACTTTCCTTTTATGAGAAGGAGTATTGTTGTGTGAGGTGGGAGACACTGTGTCAGGAAACTTGTACTGAATGTGTTCTGGTAAGTGTGCAGTCTTCTCATGGACTAAAACCAAGGATCCTTTCAAAAGCTGTTTTGCTTATTATCTTGTTTACTTATTTGCGTATGTAAGCATACATTTCTCTGCTCTTAAGCTTATAAAATACTCATGTCAAGGGGTTAGATAGTGTGCCTACTAGTGAAATGGGAGGAACAATCATGAATGTCAAAAGATGGAGTTAAAAAAATGGAAAAAATACCATAAGACTCTGGTTCCTCAAGAAGTGGTAGTGACCTATTGGTCACCACCGCTGGAACAACTTGCACTTCCTCCTTTCACATTCCTTGTCACCCCTGCTCCTGTTCCCTCCTTTACTCTAGCTGTGGCACTGAGTGGTCGCCTTTGTGGTCTGATTTGGCTGATTAAATTGAAAGAAAAGTAGCAGATACTGTTTCCTGGGCTGATGTTCTTTTGCCAGTGATTTTAATTGGCTAAAGAAGAGATGCAATAGGCTCCCAAACTAGTGCACAATAAGAAACAGAAGCAGGCAGCTTGGAGCAGCCCAGGTTCAGTCAGGGGTGGGGTGAAGTCCATTATGCTTTCAGCAGGATCAGTCTCATCTTACAAAAGCAGGGCTTTAAAAACTAAGTTTAGCCTCTATATTAACATGTCATTTGGGGTTTCTATAAACAGTTAGCTGCAAGGTGCAGATCAGATCTAATAAAAATGTACAGACATTGAGAGTTTGTGAAATATAGTTTATTAAGTGTTATAGCATTCTTGAAAATGTCAACAGCAAAGAAACTATGTGGGCAAGAAGTAGTGTGCCAAGAAAGGAATACAACAGGAGCATAAATAACAAGAATCCCACCAAGAGGGAATGAAAGAGACCTCTTCCTGATTTTGCCTTTAATGGTGTCATAAGCCAGGAATCAAAGTTTTGAATGAGCCAAAGGGAAAACAAGGAAGGCAGAGACATTTTAGTTTCAGAAGGCTTCCCAAGGTGTGCCAGCCTCTCAACCAGCTGTGGCACCAAAGGTGTCATCTTATTAAATATAATTTAGAATAAATGCACTGCTTTCCCATAAACCGCAGACGTCCTTCAAAATGCACTTTGGTGATCTCATGAACTTGCTTGGAGGTAATGATTGTAAATAAAAATGCTGAACAAACTTGTTGGATGCTGCAAACCAAAATAATGTGCATTGTTCCTGGATTAGGAAGAGTGTGGTTTGGGCAAGTTATGAAGGTTATTTTTAGTGTTCAGTAACCTAAGGTGCTAAAACAAGACTAATTTTCTGAAAGGACGTTAACTCGTCCTTTCTGAGAATGAACAGTGCAAATCTTTTAGCAAACGACTGTATGGAGTTCCTCAAGGTGTCCTAGAGTTTTGGAAGGATATCAGAAAGCCTATAAATGTCAACCTGCATTTAAATAAAGCTTACTGAGTTGGCATATTATGTGACTGTTTCCTTGAGTTGATAAACCATGAGGTTTCAGGACAGGTTGGGAACACTTTCAAAGTAATAAACTGTGATTCTCTCTGTTTATTAAATGTAAAGAACTGGTAATGTAAGTAACAGTTGTACCTGATTTCTAACTTTCTTTTTTTTGTTTTATAGACTAAAATTCTTGGTGTTTTCTTTATTTCATCTCAAGAGTTCCTGTCCAATGCTTATGTTTTGGCTGTACTCTTATTTTTTGCCCTTCTATTGCAAAGGACATTTCTCCAAGCATCGTACTATGTTGCTATTGAAACAGGAATCAACTTGAGAGGTGCAATACAGGTAACCAACGTATTATTAATTAACTCTTTTCATACAATCATATGTGTATTTGTAAATACAAATTATAATTATAGTTAATTTCTGAAACACTTCTCTCCTGTTATGTATTGAATGTAACCACTGCTGTTAAAGATTGTGTTAACTTAGACCTGCATTCTCTTTCCTCTGCATCTTATTTGATGATTTTATATAAACGTTTATTTGTAATATATAATGCTGTATTTCATCTTGCCTTTGAGCATTAATTTGCTGACAGTAAAACAAAATGTAGTTTTGAAAGAACCTAGGTTCTGAACTGCGCGTCTCCTATCTCAAAGGTGCGTTTTAGTAACATCCCATGCAAATAATAGCAACCTCTAAATGTCTTGTAAATATACTTTGGACAAAAAGATAGATTGTATTCCCAATGCATGGAGTAGTATCTTATTCCATAGGTCAGGCCACAAAATCTGCCAGGCATTACAGAGTCTGTAATTACTGAACATAAGTAAGACTGGTGAAATGGAGTCCATAATTATTATATAACTGAACAGGAGATCAAAGTTGTTTGTAGTATACAAAGATCTGTGGCTGGAAGGGAGAGAATTAGGTGTAAGATTACTATGCAGTATTTCCAAGTGCACTGACTGAAACCTACCCTCTGACAGTTTTAAAGCCAGCCTTATAAGTTACACTATTTATCCTCTGAACTACATGGAGCCCATGTGATAGATGGATGCTTTCAATAGCAGCGTAATTGTTTAATCTTCTTTTCATCTTACACTTGGTAGGACTTGTCAGCTGCCAGACTTCTGGAGTCCATTCACTGGTTTTCCCCTGTTCCAGTGAAGGAGAAAATTCCTAAAGAAATAAAAGTTTGACTCAAAATATGTATTAAATTGCACATCTTCAAAACAAGCAGAAGAGCTGCAGCTAACTGGAAATACATGGACCACAGCAAGAGTAAAAGGGGAATTGCTGGAAAACAGTGCTACTTTCTCATCAGGGTTTTTTTTAGGAAAAGCTTTGTATTTGCTATGCTGAGTATTACACAGAGACCCAGATAACACCAACAGTCAGAGTGTTCAAATTGGAAAATTTCTAGGCATCATTCTAAGCAGCAGAATTAGTGTTAATGGCAGTCTCTGTACCGGTATTTTCATGCAATTTTTTCCTATAATTTTTTACTTTTCTTTAAACTTTTTATTTGTTTTCCTCCCCTGTGTAAACCTGCACCTGTTCAGTATGTCCTGCATAACTTTACGCTTCATGATGGACAGTTAGCACTTGATCCAAAAGCATTTACTGAATCAGAGTGCCTCCTGTCAGCTAAGTCTCATGACTGTGAAGCATCACTGTGTAGCCTTTTGCCAAACCAGCTGGTAAAAGTACACTTTCATTATTTTGTATTGTTATTCTTGCATGTGGTGCCTGACTCTGCACTTAATTCCATGCAGAGTGTGACCTGTTACATTAGTTGTCTGAGAATAAAACTTTATCATGGAACTGAGCTCTCCAGACGCAGTATAGCAACATTCTTTGCCAGGAATATGGTTCTGAGGTTGGATGGGACCTGAATTAATTGCCAGAGAAAAAAAGGATTATAATATATTGACTATTACATATTGAATGTAATAACATGTTGGTTTATTAGCCCTACTTATAGCAAGGGCGTTCCAGGGAGAAGATGGAGTTATAAATTATAGTAATTTATGTGGTTCTTGGGCCTTTTGGGCAGTGAAGGTTTCATTCTCTTGCTGTTCCTCAGGGGTGCAAAAAGGGAGTACTTAGACAACCATTATGTATCTAATTGCACTGTGATTTTTGTGAATGAACGAGAAGACAGCTTTAAATGTTTCATCATAATACAAAAGGCCAAACTGGGAGTGTTGGTTTCCCTCAGCATGCAGGAGTACACTTGTGCTTTAGATGGAGTTAGAAATCTTATTTTATTTCTATTTGTTAACACTTTTGGATCTCCCTTACAGACAAAAATATACAATAAAATTATGCAGCTTTCGACTTCTAACATGTCGATGGGGGAGATGACTGCAGGCCAGATCTGTAACCTGGTTGCCATAGACACAAATCAGCTGATGTGGTTCTTTTTCCTCTGCCCTAACCTTTGGGCTATGCCAGTACAGGTAAGGAGATTGAATGGGCTTTTCTTATTAATGTGCATCAGTCTGTAGTGATTGCTTAAGAATTTTGTGAAACTAGAACTATTAAATAAGATATTCTTTTACTTGAAATAGGATTCAAGCTGTTAGTATCTAGAGACGTTGTATGTAACATTTCACACCTGTGAAAGGACGGTAGGTATTTAGGATTATATTAGGATCTTGACTGCTGCCAAACATGCTTTGCATTTGTAACAAGCATTTATGCGGTGCAGCAGATTCTGTTATTCCAGTGCATTTACTTATTACATTAGAGGAGATAACTGGAATGGATTACTATCACTTATCTTCTGAGTCCTAGCAAAATCAATAAAAATAGGGGTTTATTAAAAATATAATCACTTAGGAATGATCCTTTGGACATGTCTTAAAACTACTGCTGCTTCATTGGTGACAAATTCCCGTATATGAAATTCCATGGATTTATTTGTTATATGAAATGGTTTTGCTTCTTTATCCCCTCTGGTGTCTTTGATATCCGGTTTCTAAATACCACTGTCATCCCTTCAATCTCCTTTCCCCCATGAATGACACAGAACAGAGCGCTGTTCTGAGTCATGCTCCATCACCTGGAGATTCTTTGTTGTATGTCCTGTAGCCTTGTAGCAAGTGTGATGCCCAATGAAATGCAACTGTCTTATCACTTCTTTAAGATAAGGGAAGCGGGGAGGGTACTTTCACCATTGATTTAAATCAATGTTAAGCCTGTTCTCTTACTGAAACAGGAATTGATAGGTAGTGGCTGACATGGAAGCACAGTATTTTTACCTCCTTCGTTGTTCCGGCTCTATGTGTTGTATCACATGAACTTGCAGAGCTACTGAAAAACAAATGTGATCCAAAGTAGTCTTTTTTCAGTGCAGTAGTATTCCTCTGAGTCTGTGAGATGGTGGATCTCACTGGATGGCAGTGTAATTAATTTAGGCCAGTAAGAGGGTAGAGCAGACACAGAGTAGTAAGAAATCAGAGCAATCTCAGTACAACCTTGGATAATTTTTCAAAGTTAACACTTAGTGAAACAGTGCAAAAGTACAAATTACTTAGTTTGGAAGAGCCAGTACTTAAAAAAAAAACATAGAACCTCCTGCATTTCCATTTAGGAATTAACTGAGAAAACTGATGGTAAAGTACATAGTTTCATCTGGTACTAATACAGTACCCTGCAGTTCTTTCTGCTTTCTTCCAGCTACTTTGTGTATTTTTGTTGAGAGTGCTTCAATGCTAGAGGTAAATGCAAACAAAAGAGGCAGCAGAGTTTAAATTTATGCAGTATTTTCAAAAAGTATATTTTTAGTTTCAAAAATGTGATAAAAACTGTTGTGTTCATGTCACAAAGATGGTCTGGTTCCAGCACTATGTAGGAGCTGATTTGACTGGTGTGGAGGTCAGTAAGCTGCAAGTAATCTACCCAGCAGCCTTTTGGTTTGTCTGCTCTTGTTCAAAAATGGAATAATTTTCCTGAGTCTCATTACAGGTTGGCAGTTTGTTGGTAATAATTTGGGTATCAGGGTATTGTTTAATCGATTTTCTAGAAGTACGCTGCAGTACGATGTCAGTGATTGTATACTGCTAAAATGATATTGCTGAAAGAGCTGTGAGGCATTAAGAGGACTCCACCCCTTTAATGATAACATTTAGGGTCCAGTTATCCTCTAGGCCTAGTCTCCATTGTAAGTCTGTTAGTAAAACAAGCTATGTAAGAGATACCAATGTCATTTATACTTTTTGTAAGACCACTCTAGCAGCTCAGGGTAGAGAGGGCTTTAGTGCAACTGAGAATTAAACCAATTTAATTGCATACTCTGTAACAACATTTTGCTCTCATGTGCTAGAAATCATGGATGCATAAAGATTTCCTGATAGTCTTTTGAAAATATGATTATATTTGCATTAAAATTCACCCTGTGATGCTCCTTTGCAGATCAGGACCATCAGTGTCAAAGCATGCTACTCTTTTGTGGATGGTGCATGCATTGCAAGGCACAAATCCATGAGTCATGCTGATCACAAAGGTTTCTCCAGAACATGTTTCCACAGTATTCGTTCAATACTTTGTTTTACGAGGCAGTGAAAACACTTACTGTGTGCTCAAGAGGTGACTAATGAAATGTTGAACAAGCTTCATTATTATTTAAAACAGGTTTTTAATTGTTCTGTAACTCTTAACCTAACAATGAACATTTCAGGATTTGCTGTGGATTTTGTAATTGTCCTTGACTGCAAGACACAGCCATTCATAACAAGTTAGGTTTTCTATGAAGTCCAGGTAATTTGAGCCTCATCTTTGCTCTAACTGGAGTTCGTAGGAGTTTTATGATTGCCTTAAGTTACTGTTTGGAGGCCATTGAAATCAATGAAAAGAGGCCTGGGGATACCCATCAATTGAAAGATGCCCTCAGTAGGTTTGGCTCAAACCCTGGGAACAAAGTGAGGCCCTGTAAAGGCTTCCTCCTGTCTCTATTTTATGAACACCCTTGTTTGATTTCATTGTGGTTATAAAAAAAATCTGTATTCTCCTATCTCTCCTTCATTGACGAGGATAGCTTACGTCTGTAATGAAAGGACATTTGTCTCTTTCAAAACTGGGCATAAAGCAGTTTCTGGCTGAGAGTATTTGCTATCTTCAATAAGTAATCAAGACAAAATAACCAGAGCTGTTGGTGAGTTTCTTGCTTGTAATACAGATCTCTGGCAGTAAGAGCTTTGGGAATTTGATGAATGGGCAGTTTTCAGTGCACAGATTTTTAAGAATATGATAATTTCCTTTTCAGAAATATTAATGAGAGCCTTTCCATCTGCCAGATACTGCCTTCCAGCAGTTCAGATATTATCTATATACTGTTTATTCTTGACTGTCTAATGTGGTATGATAAATATAGAATTGTTTACAGTAATGCTTACAGATTTCAGCACTGTTTAGATACAGGCATTCACAAACTTGAAGAATGTATTTTTTTATCTCATACATGATGAATATGTTAAAGTTTGTTCTTATTATCAGAATATAAAGAAGATGAAAATGGGACCATTATTGTGAAAATTATTTCAAAGATTGAGCCTTTCAATAGCCAGGATGGGGATGAGGAAAGCAACTGTGAGCTCACAACTCCCTCAGGATCCAGTAGCTAGAACAGCTTGCCTCTTGTGACAAGCTGAGGTTTTGTTTCTAGAACCAGCCAATCCCATGATGTCCTTGACAATCAAAGCATGGTGTCAGTGTTCTGTATTCTGAGTGCCTGATTGTCTCCCCATGAAGAAGCAGTTGGGAATGAATACATTGAGCTGTAAAGACCAAGACCATTTCACGTTTTGGAGGGGAGTTCTGCCAGGGCTCTCTGACAGAGGCCTTGCATGTTTTCTTTGGCTTCATGCATTCATGGGTTTGCTGACTTCAGAAGGAAGCAGATTTCTCACTTAGTGGTCACTAAAAGATTTTTACTTTATAATTTAACCTTTGCTCTTAGTGGATTTATGGTGTATGTATAACAGGACTTTACATTCATGTTTCCTAAATTAATACTGTGACTCATTTTAAGAGTCACATTTTAGTTTAGTGCATCTGCGGAGAAGCGTCAAGGGATTGTTAAGGGGGAAAAAATATTACATTTCCTCTCTGTGTGCTTTAAATTCATGAAAAAGTCAAGATGGAAATGTGGAAACTAAGGGCTCTGGTTTTCTTCATGGAAACAATTCCCATAAGTATGTGTGAGAAGGGATGGGCATAAGACTGTTGAGGTTTGCAGTGATGGAAGATAATGTTTCTGTGATGGTTATGAAAGTATGTAAATATAGCAAGAGCAGTAGATAATGCTTTAAGGAAATTTCCATTATTATTTTTTTTAATTAAGGGAAATAATGTATGAAATTAACTTTCTATCGTTAGGTCTTCTGGTTAATTGTCAGCCTATACTAATAAATATATAGAGTCTCAATGCTTCTGTTTGTTCGGGTGTCAGTCATTAGAACAGTGGTAGTTAACATCAGCAGCTTGTATATCTTCTTTGCATTTATTGAGCTACCTACAGTATCCCTTTCCATCCAGACTGTGGCTCTCTAGATTCTTATTCATCCAAAGACATAAGTTTTTTTCTTAAGCTTAAGAAGACTCTTTTTAAACAGTCATTACTAGTCTGGTACTGTGCATCTTTAAAACGGTCCCTTGCAAGTTTATGTTAGAGTTTATTTGAAGTTGTAAAACTTTATTTGAAGGTGTAAAAATATTTAAATATCAAAGAAGAAAAAAAATTATAAGTAAGAAAACGCATGCTATGTCATCTGGCCAATGGGGAGAAGTATTTAATAGTGACTGTAAAGGGAATACCTTAATGTGTTACTTGGAAGTATTTGAAAACCACTTTTAAATTTTATTTAAAGTGGCTTTTTTAATAAATGTATTTTTAAATAAAGTTGTTTTAAATAGCTGTGAGAGTTATATTACAGAAGATATGCAAATCTATATAACCATCTTCTACTCTTCATAATGGAGGGTCCATGAAATGGAAATATACAGAATCCACAAGCTATAGAGGAATGCTTGATGGGTGCATTTGGTTCTCTGTCAGAATATCCTAATTGATCAAACTCCATGGTGCCAGGGATACAGCAATGATCTTTGTGGTGCGTACCCAGAGTGAAGTTATCACAAGCATTTCCCTCATTTTCTTTTCTTCCAACAGATAATTGTAGGGATTCTTCTGCTCTACTACCTTCTTGGAATCAGTGCCTTAATTGGAGCAGCAGTAATCATAGTCCTTGCACCTGTTCAGTACTTTGTAGCAACAAAACTCTCACAGGCCCAGAGAAGCACATTGGTAAGTGGCTCCAAACTTGTACATGATATAAATATCACCTCTGGTATGCATTGGTCTGTGACTGGAATTACGAAGATAACCATGGACATCGACTAAGAACCACTTTGCAATGTTCTAGGATGTCAAGTTCAAGAATGTGAAAACATGATAAGTGTAAGTAGTAAAGATGCGGTTTGGGGTCTTTATGTTTTTCAACAAGTATATGTTTCCCTAACAGCAAAAAAAGCTTAAGATTTTTCTAACTTGCAAGTGTAAATGGTCAGTCATCACTGACTGAAATGGCTTTGTGCAGTCAGATGGTGAACAAATAAATAAGTCACACAGGACAATCTGTGCAAGAGGAATGGAAGTAGGAATGCTGCATCCAAACTCAGACCCCAGTTATATCATAGCTGTGGAAACCTATCAAAGAGGTTTTTTTAAATAAGCAGTCCTAACTGCTGCAGCATGGTCCTCAACTGGGGATCTTGGAAGTCTGCTCAATCACAAGTGGTTCCTTCATCACTTGCTTGGCTTGTCTATAGTTTGAACTGCCTGTGTCGCTGCTGAGAAATTCACCTTGGTTCATTTGAATTACCATGACCAGTTGCTCTGAACCTTTTCCCCACTTTCAGCAACTGTTACACTGCCAAGGAAGCCATAGTAATCTGTAATGGAGCCAGACAGCTTGCTGAAATCTCTTCCACCACAAATCATGTGTAGTAATGAGCATGCACCTTCCTATGTGAAAAGTAGTACTTTCACATCAACAGTACCTCCTTCTAGAAATACAGACAGCTTTCATCCCTGTAGCATCCAAGCAGACAGTCAGCATTACTTAGAAATACCTGCAGATATGAGCAATGCACTTCGTGCTAGAAATGTCTCCATTGTGCAGCGGTGTGTGGTACAAAGATCCTTGATCTAGCCTGAACACTGGAAGCAGCGTAACTTCCAGTTATGCTTTACTTGGACTATAACTTTACCAGTGTACTATTGTGCCTGAGCCAGCTGGCTCTGCTCACGTTGTAGGTTCCCTACAGGATCGCACCTTCTTGCAAATGTGGTCTTGCTGTTCTGAAGGCTGGCACCGTTGTTTCCATATTGACTGGGCAGAGCGGTGTGCCCAGTTGTAGCTTGTCAGCATATTCTGGTCTCCTCTGCATGCTGTCAGTATGCCTGTTGAAAATCCAGACACTGTGCTGGGCAGTAGAAGTCGTTAGAGGCTGCCTTGCAGTGATCAGAAAGCTGACAGAGTAATATTCTCAGTATAATCCATACGATTTAGGAGTGCAAACCAACAGCCTTTTCACTTGAGCTCTAAGGAAGCTCACCTTCCTGAAAACCAACAAAAAATCCCTCTGAGTGGACAGAACTAATAAAATACACCTGACATTGAAAGGGACTGCATAATTTTTTTTGTGATCCTTATGTTTAGGGGCCAAGTACTTTAATTGTATTCTTCGAGTAAATGTCTATGTAAATGTTGCAGGAGTACTCCAATGAGAGACTGAAGAAGACAAATGAGATGCTACGAGGCATTAAGCTTCTTAAGCTCTATGCTTGGGAACACATCTTTCACAGCAGTGTAGAGGAAACCAGACGAAAAGAAATGACTAGCCTCAAGTCTTTTGCCCTTTATACCTCCATATCCAGTAAGTCTCTTCATTCTAATCTACTGTTCATCTGAAGTGCGTTATTAACTACTATTGAGTTTACCATTTCTCTGTTGAGATTGTTTCAGTTGCTTTAGGCTCTGATCCATACTCCTTGCTTTCCATTTAGTCAGACTTTCCATTTAATTCAGTAGAATTTTGTCTGTATGGGAAATATGCCTAAAAGAAGAAGTCAAGATTAATGCTTCATAGCATTAATTTTTCTGGAGAGAAGCTTTTAAGGAAAGTTTCACAGGCTACATCCAGTCATCAATATTCTCCTCTGTAACATAGCATTCAGGGAGTAGCCTTTGTTAATGGTTTGGGGGAGGGGGTTCTGCATTTTGCACAATGCAATGTGTCAGTATGTGACAGAAATTGTCTTTGCATTGGCATTTACATCTTCTTACTCAAAATTTGGATTTCTTATAAAAATAACTGATTCTTAAGACCTCTTCTATATCCTGGAAAGGAAAAATAGGAGAATTCTGGCAACTTCATTGTTCTATATCCAGATTCTTTTATCTTACATTATCTTTCAAGCTACTTTAGGACATTTATCATCCATTTAAAAAGACGTAGAGCCAACTGAGGAGATCGTATGCAACACCTATATAATTGCTACTGTAATGCTTTAGAGGTAGTTGTTATGTCATCCTGAAGATGCTGTTCATGTAATTGGTGAGATATTAATGAAATTGAAACTATAGTGAGAATTACTCAAATACCACTAGCAACCTGTACAGATACCTTCTAGACTAGTAAGGAAGACAACTCCTTAGGAAAACAGCTTCCAGTCTGGTTGATATTATTTGATTACATTTTCCCAAGAGACATGCAACTGACTTTCTTCCCAGCTAAAATGATCGCATGGGTAATGCACTCTGAGGGAAAGATCCCGATCCCACTGAATTTAACTGACTTTAAGCTGAAGTTTTTCTTGACTTCTGAGACCAGAATTTCTCTTTGGGGAACCTGAGCTCTCTGTGCTTTGACAGTAGTTTCCATTTTGACATAAACCAGAATTTAGCTGAAGTACATTGTATGACCGGAAACTCCTTCCTACACCCAGGTCAACACAGCTGGGATCTCTGTGTTTGCACTGCTTCATATGGCATTAAAATCTATTTACAGTCAGAACTACAGGTTCAGGTGTAGGACTGAAGGAGCTGTGGAGGCTTATTTGGTTTTAAATCTTCACACTAGCATTTGTAAATGCTACAAAAAGGTGTATTCATCCCAAAAGTACTTACTATTCTGTAAAGAAATAGTGACATAAATAAGAACATATATTATTAAAAACAGCTCTAAATATTTACTGATACTTCTTGAAACGTTCCATGTTTGAACTTACATTCTTGTTTTATGTGTGACATTTATGTGTATGTAAAACACAGTAGATCGGTTTATAAGCTGAGGTGAACCTGTACATCTTTTTTATATTGATATCACATATTGGTTTGGCTTATAAAGGGTTCCTGTAATTTCAGCCTAGGAGTTCCTTACACCCTCTATCTTCAGCAGAAATTGCACTGATCTATATAAACTTACACTTTAGCAGACTAAAAAGGGAACATAAATGTAGGAACTTGCTTTTTTCCTTACAATAAATATAATTAGAATGATAGGTATGTTCAGCACAAGGCATGTGTGCTAATATTATAGTGAACATGTTATTTCATTTTTTTAAGAAAGAAAAAATAAAAAGGTTTTACATATTATTGATCAAGAGGAAGGCAGACACTTCCTAGAACAATAAGAAAGCAGAAATCAGCTTTTTATATATACTTTTTTCTAATGTACAGTTTTGAATAAACTCTGGAGTCCTTTTCTAAATACAATTATTTATTAACATGAGAGAAAGAATGTGGTTGGAGCTACTTCTATTCATGAGGTATAGGTTTACATTGGGTTACAGAAAACATACTACAAGTTTCAGGGCAGTGTTGGCTAGACCACAAGAAAATTCCATTTCAAGACTGTGGAAATTGGATTTCATTTGCCTTGCCCTTGTGCATTGATCCAGCTCATGTGTATATGGAATTGTCCGTGTATATTAAATGAGCTGTTCTAGAAATCAGCTCTTCCTGTAATTTTAATGAAATGTACCCACCAGGATCAAAGCTAGGTTCCGAAGTTTGTAGTGTGACACCTTTTGATTTTCAGCAGTGAATACTTTAAGTCCAGGCTTTTTCACAGGAAAAGAACAGTAGTTACTATCCTAAAATATTCAGGGACTGCTGAAAACGCTTTTCCGAGTTTTTAGTCTGCCTTTTTCCAGTAACAAAGTACTGTAGACTGAATCTAATTGAAACAAAGCTCTTAGCTGCAAACTAAATTTGTGTTAGAAAACATTTTATTATTCTGGACAGTTGTGTAATTGAAAAAATTTTAAAAAAAACACACTCCCAAATTCCAGTGGCTCAGTTAAGCCCTTGTTAGTTTACGTGGAAGAAGATATTTGAAGTGAAGTCCTTGGATGTACTTGTGATCTCACAGAATATCAAAATTCAGATTGACTTCTTGGGAGCCACCAAGTGACCCTCGCTGCCTTAACTGCAGTGGGTTTTGCCAAACCTAGTCTGTATTTGGTATGATCTCATACTGCAGGCAGCAGAAGAGCAGAATCCATCTCCGAGAAGTTTATCAGCTTTGCTAGATTCCCTCATCACATTCATTTGTAAAATCAAATTCATGTACTGCAGCAGTCTCAAAGGCGAATTTGAAATGCAAGGTTTTAATAGGATTAAGTAGTCCATAGTTGCAGGTAGCAAGCTTCACTTCTCTTTCAAAATTTCTGTGCCATAACTACCTCAAATTTATACAGAGTGTGAAAGCTGGGCAGGAAGTATTATACAAACATTAGGAGAAAAGGAAGTCTGAACTTAAGCTTCTTTGTATTCCAACAGAGAGAAGAACAATTTTCCCTTTTTTTTCCCCCTGAGTTGAGGCATAAGCTGTAAATTTCTAGGCTTTAGTACCTATTCATCTTTCAAAGGCTGAGCTTTTATTTTGAAAATAGATGTACAAATATGCCTCTCTTTTCAAACAGTCTCTTTTTATCAAGGAATTAGAGCTACGTGACATCCCATAGCTATTTTACTTGTGTTTGAGTATAGAGTTTACAAGAATGTTACAGCATTCATTAGACATCTTGTAAATGTAGGAAAAAGGAAAGTCTGACAGCATGTTAAGTTCTTCAGGGGGGTGATGCCAGAAGAGCATGGCCAGGCGGTCAACCAGTAGTATTTGTAGGTAAAATGATGCCACTCCACTTCAGATGAAGTAACTGGGGAGAGCTTTTACTGTCTGAACATCAGCTGTACTTGTTAAGAAAAAAAATTGGACATAGCTTAAACAAACAAGTGGCTAGCCTCTTTTCTGTTATGCATGTACTGATCTTTTAATTCTCTTTTAGCTATAGATTCTATACTCTTTCTGCCTGTTGTTTACTTCATGAAATAAATTTGAGCAAAGGTCAAAATAAAAAGGTGATGATGAAGTATTATCCTCAGGTTGCAACAGAGGAGACAGACATGGGGAATAATATTGTAGCTCTGGTTCTGACTCAAGCTCCCAGGTGCATAACTTTTTAATTGCATTTTTAAACCGTATTCCTGCCCCATCTAAAGAGATTCCAACACAGAAATGGTATTTGCTTTTTTCTCCCTGTCCATCTGTTTAATAACCTCTGAATGCTATAGTGTATGAGTTGCTATAGTGAGGGAATCCAGGGCACCAAGACAGACACTGTTCAAAGTCAAGGAAGAAACTGCTTCACTGTTTGCATTTAATAACACAGAGCCCAGCTGAAATCAAAGCTCCACCACATTTAGGTACTGTTAGGACCTTATTCGGACTCCCAAAGACTTTCAGACAATAACCAAGCTTAACAAACCAGGAGTAATTATGAGTACATCCTCCATAAGAATAAACTAAGTCAACAATACAGTGCAGGATTGCCAATTTTTCTTTTGAACTGCATCCTGAAACCTGAGGGGATCACAAAGCCCTGTGTTTCAGAAGTGGTGCCCCAGAAGTAGGTCACAACATCATGTAGGAGGTCCTGCTGCTGGGCAAGAGCGAGGTGTGCAGCTGGCCTGCAGGGCAGTCCAGTGCTACGCCCTGTGCAGCCTCTGCTGGGTCTCCTTTTCTCTCAGTATTAGGAATTCAAGTTGCCCACCAGACCTTGTATATCTTGACATTTCTGTCCATCATGAGACAAAGACCTGTAGCATCCAACCCCTGAATTATATGTGAGCTGATGGCAGCTTAAAAACAGTTGTCATCTGTGGTAGGGTGCACTACTTGATTCTCTCTGTTCTGATGACATAAAGGGAAGTAAACTGCAGGCATTTTAAAACAACGTACTGATATGTATAGATAGTTGTGCATGTTTTCCTATCTTAAGCATAGAAAATACCATTGTAAACCAGTGCTAGTAGTATTTTAACGTTTAGCATGTCTGAATGGCAATTGTTTCTAAATATTCCTACATGTTTTCCTTCACAGTCTTTATGAATGCAGCAATACCAATTGCAGCTGTACTTATAGTAAGTATGGATTTTTCTAAGTAGAGTTAATTACAACTGCATTTGCAAGTAGAAGTGATGTGGAAATGAGGAAGGAGAAGGACAGGATGCAAACCTGCTACACATTCGCAGTTCCTCTGGGAGAGAATGGAAAACACCCATTTATCGTCTGTGACCAGAAGCAGCCAGGAGTATGCCGTGCTCCCCCAGACTGTTAAGAGAATACAGATTAAGATTCTGTAAATTAAATGCTTATGAAGTATGAATTCTTCTTGTATTTTCTTCTTTATGACAAAACACTGATGATGATGATGTCTGTATTTTTGTAGACATTTGTGGTCCATGCTCATCTGACAAGAAAGGCTGACTTCTCCCCATCTGTGGCATTTGCCTCCATATCCCTGTTCCATATTCTTGTGTCTCCGTTATTCCTGCTCTCCAGTGTAGTTAGATCCACAGTCAAAGCATTAGTAAGGTGAGAACTTTAAAATTAATATCTTTGCTACCACCTCTCTGACTTTTGCAAATGTATCTATTGCTCATTTTCCAAATGTAAGTTTAGAAATACTATTGTGACTATTTACCTGTTGTTATTGTAAATTCCTTCCCAACTGTTCTTGCATAGTGCTCTTGTTTGTACCATGTGGGCCAAGTTCTTTGCTGATGCAATTGTCACAACCAGTATTTTGTGGTCCACAGCTAGTACTTCATTGTGTAGAAGTGTTCAAACTGCATGAAAAAGAAAGGAAGTGAAAACTTACTGAAGATTCAGTTTTCTAAATCACCCAAATGTTTCCCTGTGTCATGCGTATAGAAGGGAAAAAGGTTATCACAGAAGCACATGTATTTCATGGTGTATCACTTAGGCTGGGCCTCCACCCCTCTGCCTGGGGTGTTTCCTGATGATGGAGAGTTAGACTTAAACAAAAACCTGTAAAATCACTGTTAAGTGCGGGGGTAAGTTAATGTCTACTCCAAAGTTAATGAATTTTTACCTTCTTATGAACATGTCAGTCTAAGTGGTCAAATATTGAAGTAACAACCGGTAGAACTGCTGTTTCACTGGGAGTTTTACTTTGAGTATCAACAGATTTGTGTAAAAACCTCTTAATGCTTTTCATATGCAGTGTAACTCTACCTGACTGATAGGGGTGGAAGAAAGAGCTTGGGCTTCTTACTTTATTAGGACCTCTTTGTGACCTCCAATATAGCTGCCTCTAAGAGCTTGTCTAAACTATGGGTCAAATACTGGACACCAGCCCTTGCTTAATTGTCTTTGTGTCACTTTGGAGATGGAAAGGGTACTACAGCAGGAGACTGAGGTTGCCCTCACTGTTTCAAAATTCCCTGACAGTGCAAAGTCACAGCTGTGTCCTCTCTCCTAGCAAGTGTGAAATCTGAGAGGATCAGCATCTGGCATAAAATGTTTTGCAGCCACTGTGGCAGTCCCTAGAGTCATAGCAAATTGTCATGCGAAGATTGCAACCAGTAAAGAATCTGAGGGCCTGCACTGGTAATGGACATTTATTTTGGCATGTCTGAGGGTTTCTTTGTAAATTAGCTGTGTGCCTGGTAATGCTGCAGGAACAATTCTAAAGCAATTAGTATCAACTAAGCATTTTGTTGTTGTTGTTCATGAGTTATTCTGTAGCTGTGTTCTTGTTAGCAGGCTATTGCCTTGCCGTTTGTCATGCAAATAAGAATCACTGATTTCAAACTCTGACAAAGTTGATATTCTGCTTGTCTTCCTGGCTATCTATATCACAGCAAGCCAGGTAGTGTTCCAGGGCGCACTGCCCCATAGTGCTGCTATTGCAACTATAGATGTGTCTTCTGAGTGTCCCATCATTCAGTGCAATATTTTGGAAGTGTGTGCTAGGTATTTTCAACCCATGCAAACACACTTTCTTAAATAGTTTGGTAAATGTGAAAAAGCTGGCAGGTTTTTGAAAGCTGTATTTGTACCAGTTGAGCACAAGTAACGTTTGCTTGCTATTACTATGTCCTGCTGTTACGTTTCTGTGCCAACAAATAGCCGATCAGTAAGGTCAGGTGAAGGTAACCTGACTTGATGAAGTTGTTCCTCAGGTTTCTTTAGGCTGAGATATTCTGCTTGTTTTTAGCAACTGTACAGTAAGCTTCTTATGTAAAGACAGAAAGTAGCTGTCTCAGTGAAGACGATCCACCAGTGAAACCATCACATAAAGGATACTAAGAGGATGTTGTTGGCTTCACATCCTGGGCACTTTACAACCCCTGCTCTGTTAATATTGTCTACGGTCTCTGATGCCAGATATTATTAAAGACAATAATCTCCACAAATAAACTTGTCGGTATCTTTTATCATTATACATGTGTCCAACTGCAAAGCATCCTCATGGATTGTCATTCACACTATCAGAACAATTGTGTGATTCATTCCAATGGTAAAACAGATTTTACACTTCTGTTTCACATAGGGCTCCTGCAAACTTTCCAAGTTATTGCGTCAAAGTGAATGCTTCTGCCAGGAGGAACTGTTGAAAGAAACTCTTTAGGAAGATCAGAAACTCTGTAACGTCTTTGAAAAGCTTTTTTTTCAAAAGAGTATTTGTGCTGTTGAAAATTAGAACTAAGCAACCAATTGATGTATTTCTTAAATGTGAGGCATTCAAGGGCAAAAGTACAGCGTACAATTTTCTATCAGCAAAGGTCAAGTAGAAGGAGTGGCATTATGTAGCTTACTAGGTTTAATATGAAACTGTTTTTTCAGTCAGCTGTGCAAATAACCATGTTTTAATCAATATATCTATTCTGTGGCTTAAAAATAAGCTCCCCCATGGAGATATTGGAATACTGGTGAAATTTCAATGTCAGTGAGCTCTGCAGAGAACACACTTTTTTATTCTTTGAGAGTGTAGAACAGTGTGGCATCCTAAAATATGAGTATTCTCACAGCCATACTGTGTTTGCTCAGTATAGGAAGCAGCCACAGGAGCAGCAGTTCCAGAATTAAGCAGAGTACTGGGCAGAGGCTTGCAGTGAGAAGTCTTGGCACTTGGATTACAGCCACCTTGATACACAACCAGAGAGCAGGAGCAAGATCAGACTATTCAACAGCTTAACAGAGACATGTTCATGTTTGAGTATGCGTGGTCCAGGAATATGTTTGCTTGTTTCTCTTCCTCCCCCTCTAGACCACAGAGCAAGTATACAGGGGACTGTTCTTTCTGCTCTTTATATCTTCAGCACAATTATTCAAAGGTCAGTGCAGTTTTCCTATAGAAACGTAGGTGCAGCTGCTTACCAGCTCCATATAGGCAACATGTAAACTATTATTTGGTCCGATGACATACATTTAAAATGCTTTTTATAGACATCTTTTTCACTGAGCAAAAGAGGTAAGGTTATTCCTAGCCCTGTTTTGCAGACCTTTGTGTCATGAGATATAAATATCTCCAGTGATGAGGCTTCTAATTTCTTCCTTTGAGCTACTAGAAATTCCTGGCAAGGAATTTTGGTCCAGCATTGACCATGAATTAGTTATTGCTCCTCTTGTCCCATCCCAAATAGTTAATCTTCCCCTTTTCAATTGCTTAGATTTTAGCACCTACTTTAGCCAAATTCACCCCACTAGTCCTCAGCTGCCATTAGCAAGTGGGCAGGTTGACAGAAAAACTGTAGAAGTTGTTCTCTACTAGGGAGTCCTCAGGTGGCTTCAATCTCTGCTTGCAGGACAAGTGCTGACTGTAAAGGGAGTCTGCCTTAGGCAGCACTGTAATGCCTTGGACCAGGCACTGTATGGGCACCAGTGTGGTATCTCTTGAGGTTCTTGGAGGAGACTAATTTTCCTTCTGAAGAAGAAATCCCTGGCAGTGGAATGCAAAATAAATGCAGGGGATATATGTGTTTTTTTATTTTTTTAGATTTGCATACTAAAAGATAGGCACATATCACTATGCTACAGTGACGTTATTTACCTGCTTCTCCCCAACTGGCCTAAGGCTTGATATTTAAATCAATTTTTCTGTCCTTGTCCATACATTTATTTTTAGAAACTTAGGGCCTTCTGGCACTTTATTGTTTTGGAGGCTGATAGTTAACTTATTTTCAGCTAATTGAGCCCCTTTGATGTTGAGTTCATAATTCAGTCCACTTCCTTTACAAATTTCATTTGCTGTCCCTGTGAGTAGATTAGACATACATTTTATAAAGTCAGGTACGGAACTAAAATTGATTTTGTGATCTGTTAAATGTCGTTATAAAGGCACATTATTGCTTAGCTAATTAAATCTCAAACAGCTTATGAGGATTTTATGCTTTCTTCTTTGTTGCTGGTTATCAGGATTCCTTTTATCTTGTCCGTTGAACGCTGTTCTGTTAAGGCATATTCCACTATTATGTTACCTCATACACTTCATATTTCATCATAGCTGGTTGAATTTAGCTCACAGTGTGCAGATTTCATCGGACTGCTAGTGTGCGTAAGACTGTTCAATAGAACTGACAGTGCAACACTACAGTAACATAAATGACATTAATACTACTTCAGCACTTGACTTTGAAATAAGCTACTTCTGCAGCTGCTCTGCATCCCATCAAATGCCTGAAAAATATCTTTTGTTTAATCTTTCTGGTGGTATCAGAAAAGACAAGACTTGAGAAGCATCAGCACAAACTATTCAAATGTTGTAACTGTTAAAAGACAACCGGGCAGGTTTTGTCAACTTCTGTGCAGTAACATCTCATCACACATTTTCATATGCCTGTAACAAATGAAAACAAACTAGAGGGATGTTCTATAGAATCATAGAATCTTCCGGTTGGAAAAGACCTTTGAGATCATCGAGTCCAACCGCACCCATCTTGCGCTAAACCATGTCCCTCAAAACCTCATCTAGCCATTTTTAAACACTGGGCAGCCAGTAATGTAATAAATATTACAGTGTAATGTAATAAACATTACAGTGAATAGAAGTTTTACATTCCAGGTTGAGGTGGGATTTTGGGTTTTCCCTTTCAGTGTGCAGAAACTGAGTGAATTCCTGTCAAGTGAAGAAATTGGAGAAGAGCATGATAAATCTTCAGAGCTAAGAGGTGCAGATGATAACAGTAAATACCAGGCAGTGGTGAGTAATGCTGTTTAATTGCAGATGGAGTGGCTGGAGTCATTTGTACCTAGGATATTTTTTTTTTTGCTTTTCCATTTTCTACTGATTATATCGTGAAATTGCAAAAACCTTGTTTTGATACCTTGAACTGTATAGGTCATAACACGGTAGCTTGTGTTTAGGACATTTTGTTGGTGCTGCCACCAATTACTGATTATTTCTGTCTTTCTGATTTTGCGCAGCCACTCAAAGTTGTTAACCGCAAGAGGCCTGCGAGGGAAGACTGGAACAATTACAGCTCTCACATGAGAAGACCCATTAACATCACAGAAGCAGATGATTTTTGTGTAAAGGTGATATGAAGGTCTCACTAATAACACTTACTATAGCTCGCTAATGGTCACTTTTGTATACTGATGGCAGTTTCGAATTCAAGAAGCAGCATTTGATGTGAACTGTCAGACACTTGTGCTCATGTCAGAGGCGGTCCACAAAAATTATCAGAGGGGTGGAGTATCTCTCCTATGAAGAAGACAAATTGAGAAATTTGGGATTGTTCAGCCTGGAGAGGAGAAGGCTCTGGGAAGAGCTTATTGTAGCCTTTCAGTACTTAAAGGGAGCTTATAAGAAAGATGAGGACAGACTTTTTAGCAGGGCCTGTTGCGATAAGGACAAGGGTTAATGCTTTTAAACTGAAAGAGAAGGATTCGGCATAGACATAAGGAAGACATTTTTTACAGTGAGGGTGGTGAAACACTGGCATAGGTTTCCCAGGGAGATGATAGGTGCCCCATGCCTGGAAACATTCAAGGTCAGCTTGAACAGGACTCTGAGCAGCCTGATCTGGTTGAAGATGTCCCTGCTCACTGCAGCAGGGTTAGACAGGATGGCCTTTAAAGGTCCCTTCCAACCAATACCATTCTATGATTCTATTAACCTCCATATTTCTTTTCTGTGACTTCCATTTTAACAACTGATTGCTGACCTCTGTGTTGCGATTACTGTGTACGTCCCTCTAGGTTTCACTCAGCAGTTTTCTGTTTGGAATGTTTAAGTCATTAGCCCTGGTCTCATAAGAAAAAATTCAAACTTAGAACACAGAACAGCCCAAGTTGGAAGGAACTGGTCGAACATTTTGTGTATGTCAGACTTTCTTTCATTTCCAGTACCTGTACAGAAAAATGGTATGAAGAAAATTGAAAATAATTTGCTTTAGACATTCTTAAAATAATCTTGTCATGGGTCTTTTGGAATACCTAATAGCCTTTCAGGGTGAAGTTAAAAAATAATCCCCGAAGACCTAACTTCTTTGAAGAAAATTTAAAACTACCTATGCCACTTCAAAGACTGGTGCTCTTGATTTGCTATAGAAATGGCCAGAAGTAATAGAAATCCTGATGGTTGTTATAGTGATGATGCTATTTATTTAGGAAGTCTTCCATTACATTTGTGGTTTTGGCACAAGGGAATGAATAATTCCATTTTGTGGGACTAAGTAGGACAACTGGTAGTGTTTTCAGGGTTTTTTTTGAGGCTGTGATCTGACATGCTGCTTTGGTGCAGGATCCTTCTTGAATAGGTTTCTGGGAAAGGGAGATAGATGAATAATTGAGAGAGGGTTTTGGAGTGGTAGTGTTGGATCTAAAGTCAACCTGGAGTGACAACACAGGAATTTTTTCACAAAGTGGGGACCAGAGCAGTAACCTCTGTAAGGACAGTATTTATAAGATCTTGAATAGAAAGCCAGGACAAGCTTAAATCTCTGGCTTCATCTGCTGATGTTATTGTCCCTGGTGACACCTGGGTGAGGGGACTTCCGCAGCTACTAAGTAGGCTGTCTGCAGCTCATTGCCCATGAAGGGACATTTTTTGAGATAAAATCCTCTGGCTTCCTTCAGTAATCTAGAGGGAGAAACACTGCACTTTTTGTTTGCTCATTTTTTTGGTTGGTTTTCCAAGATGAAAGTATCGCTTTTTTTTTTCTCCAGGGAGGGATGAAAGTGTCCCATTCCACAGTTCTCAGTTCAAAAAATGTTGTACCTGGCGTTGCTGAAAGGCTTTGAGGGCTTCAGTGGCTCTGAAATAGTGAGAGAAGAGGGTTCTGTATAAATACAGGCCTCTTAAAATTGTCTCCTGTTTCCTATTTTTCACAGTATCCATGGAAATCTCCTCCATTTAAAGTTCTGAGCAGGCTTTGCTTCTTGGTTTTAGTCTTTTTCAGTGAAAAGATTTCTGTATCTAGCAAAGCCTAGATTATCTGAGAATCATATCAGAAATACAAAGGAAAATACTGTAATAGCAGAAACATCTAATTTCTGTGGAAATTTCTGCAAATCTGCTTGGAATTTGAAGAGTGTAATTGCTGTATGTGCTGCAGTGTCTCTAGAGTGACATTCAGTGCTCTGCAGAGAGCAAACCATGACTTTGTGTATAATTTAATTGTGTCATAATTGTTCCACTTATTTCATGTGTCCACCGTACAAATAACAAAGGAAAACTTAAACAGAAGCTTCTTTTTCTTCAGGAATTTTCCATAATTTTCTAATTTTTGCACTTGCTTGGGTTCAGAGATCCTTCTACATCAGAATACAGACATTTACAAAATCAGTCACTTGAAGATCTGTTTCCTGCATTGAGCAAAGTCTAACTCTGTTCCTATGCTCAGTGTAATGAAACCAGAAGTGTCTCTGTTGAGAAAAAAAAAAAGTCAGCTCTTAAGCTGGTTTTCTGTTTCTTATTTTTCTCCATCTTGGCATAGATCACAAATGGATTTTTCACTTGGACACCAGAAGGTCCTCCAGCATTGTCCAACATTGATATCCGAATCCCTCAAGGTACGAAGTGACATCAGATATACAGAACAAGAAGTTTTTTCATGCACATTTGGTAAATTGGAAGCTTATATATACCTTCCTCTCTCACAGGTCAGCTAACAATGATTGTAGGACAGGTTGGCTGTGGTAAGTCATCCCTCTTGCTTGCCATACTTGGTGAGATGCAGAAGATTTCTGGAAACGTATTCTGGAGCAGGTAGAGCTATTCGAAAATTCAAACTTGATCCAAGTAGTAACGCAGAAAAAAAAGTCAAGATCTATCCTGGGAACCTCTTTGTGGAGTCAGGGATCTTGTAGGTATATAGTCAAGATAAAAAACCTTGCCTTAAGTGGTAGGGGATCACATCAGGAAAAAACACAGCCAGGGTCAAACAAGCTATCTATTCCATTAATAGGAATAGATAACCATATTTGGGCTTTCTGCACTCCAGCAACATTAAATTGTAACTAATTTGAAATCAGAATTAATTAGCTTGAAATGTGCTGCTACAGAATAGTATTTGCGTTCAGTCCTGAGCTCGTGTCTGTGAATGGAACTGTGAAGAGGTACTGGCTTATTAGTAGTCGTCCCTGGCTGTACTATTAGATGGATGCTCCATCCCAACACTGGTCTAGTGCCTGAGAAACTGCAGAGCTTTTTATAACTGGCAGTGACCTCAGGGTACTCCCCCAGAGCATCCTGCCAGATTTGACAAGTGGGAGGCACTCAAGTCCTTCTCTCCTTTCCCAAGGGAACACAGCAGCTGTGCTCTGACAGCCAGTTATAGATTATACTTGTGTCTAACTTTTTTACTGGCTATAAAAGGAGGAAAAAAAATGCTACTGAGATCCAACAGCTGTACTGTTAGGGCCTGGTGTCTTGGCCTTCAAACTGACTAGGGTGGTGTAATATATTGTGAATCCTGTATGTGATTTATAGTAAATTACTGCCATCTCTAGTATGCTGTCTGATCCATGTGTGTGAACATTTTTGGCTTCTTTATTTGACAGTACTAGACTTCCTAGTGATATAGATTGCACTTTGCCTTTTAGGGTGCAATTATTTGTAAGTAAAGCTTGAGAGATTGTAAAAGAACCTAGAGAAACAATTGATGAGGGAGACAAGAACAGAAGCCAAAGTTCCAGAATGTGATGCCTATCCATTAAAACATACTTCCCTAAGCAGAAAATCAAAGTATGGTGAAGAGCCATACAGGATCCCTGCAGCCTTATTAGGTGAACTAATTTCATTTCAGCAAGGCTGTAATTTTTTACAAATGACATAACATGATTAAGAAGTGAAATTTGAATGTCTGATGCTAAACTAAAACAGATGACATGATGGTTCTTGATCAGACTGTGTTTTTAAATAGCACTTGTTTAGAAGTATGTGCTTCACAACAGTGTAAAGGTCAGAGCTGGTTTTCATCTCTTCTCTATGTGCCAAAGTATCACAAGGTAAAATTCAGTTGTTATCACATTTGCTTTGCTATCTGTCAGATATGTGGTTTGTGGCTGAAACAATCTTAGCGCTGTAAGTGCTGGCTATACTGGGACAGATTATGTTTTGTCTCATCTTTCAGAGCTGCTGCCATATCCACTAGTCTATTCAGAATGATGAATACAGTCAGTGTAGGCTGCACACCTGTGTTGTAAAGCTGTCAGCAGAAAGCTTCCTTAATTTGATAAGAAAATTTTAGGGCCTGACCAGGTACATGCAACATTATCCCAGGTTGAAGCAACATTGTCCCGGGTACAAGGATAGTAGTCTTATCAAGTAATCACCAGAACTTGTAGCCTTCGCTCAAGCAATAAAATGTGCTACCAAAATCAGTAAGACCCTTGATACAGCTCTTTCTTAGGGATGAGATAAATGCTTGGCTTCAGTCATTCACATTATAGAATAGTCCTGAATTATTTCCTTCCAAATTTCCTTCCCCTTCCCTTCCTCCAAGGTCATAGCTATGAAGATGAAGGATACATCCTGCTGACATGTCACTCAGTGCTCAGGAAATGTAGATTCTATTCATGGCCCTTCCCTTGTTCTGTGGATAACATTGCACGAGTCATTTCCCTCCTCTGTGCCTCCATACTCTATTGATAAAAGAGGACTAACTGCATATTATCTTCATTTGTTTCCTATAAAAATTATTTCTTTCAAAACCTTAAAAAGAAATGTAATTTATTCCTGAGCTAGGAATCAGCTAATCAGAAGTGAGCACTGATTCATTTTTTATTTTATTTTTTTGTTTGTATTAGTATCGGCCTGGAAGATCCAGCTCAGATTATTGCCCCTTATCCAAAGGAGGCCAAGAGCATCTCAGCATAAATATTTTATGATGTGGTTAGATATTAACAAAAATAGAGAAATCTTTATTTACATTTTGAACAGATGGTAAATAGCATTGATTTGGCTGGTTATTGAGTAAATAATTATAGTATATGTCATGCTAATTTTTTCTGGGTGATATCTCACTTTAAATATTCCAGAGAGCAGTTTATGGTATAAATCTTTTTGGAGTAAATAATATCAGAAAAATCACCTAAATGAAAAGCAGTTTCCTCAAACAAAATTGTCATTTGTTTCTAACCAGGACGTGTATACTTCCTTTGAATCTAGAGTCTTATAATGTGATGGAAGTGCTAGATTTGTTAAGGTTTACAGTAGATTTTCTTGTACTCAATGTGGAGTTGACCATTTTCATCAAATGACAATATTTTTAAATTTACTTTGCCTAAAAAGCACATGGATTTTTATAAGTATGTGTTTACTAGAATTTTCTGAAACATCCAGGTACTTTATTTTATTTTATTTAAATTGGAAATAGTGATCTGAAGGCTTGAAAATCTCAGTAGACACATTTGAATCTTTAGACATACCTTGAAAAACTAGCTCTAGAGCTCATTATCCAACACATTACTTGTAACATTTCAACACTGGTAGGTGATAAATGCATGCTTAAATGACAGAAATATGCAAGAAAAGAGGGAAAGGAAGATAAAACAAAGTCAACATGGGAAAAAGTTGATTGAAAAGGCTGAGCTAGAACTCTAAATGGAGAGTTAGTTTTTTCCAGCTACAGATCAGAAGCGCAGTTCAGGGAATTGATCTGCCAATACTGGCATATGAAGATTGTGGCATCTGTGGCTACATAGCAAAAGAAAACAGTTAACAGAGAGGGTCGGGACATTGCTGTGTGCTGTTGCACCTCTTGTTACTGGGAGAACCCTTTGTGCCCTGCGAGCACAGTGCTTTGCCCTGCTTTTTGAGCAGAAAGTGGAGCAAAGTTGCACACATGCAGTAGACAGGTAAATTGTGCTAGCGACAAAGGACCCTGCCTTTGCTTCTTGAGCTCTATTGATGGATTATATTGGCTGCACAGCTTTCTGCCTGTCTCTCAGGCTGGTGCAGGAAAAGAGCACAGTGGAGAGGGAGTTGCTGTCATGCACTAGTACTGCATGTTGCAAGTTATCAGGGTGTTCCCTAATACAGTGGATGCCTGGCCTTCTTTGGAGTGGTCCATGAAGCAATGTTGGTTGTTCAGAGTCCTTGTGTTGTACATGGAGAGGCTGGAAAAGATATTCCAGCTCTTTGATAGGTTCTGTAAAGATTACTTAACGATGTGCAAAAGGTTCCTGGGTTTTTGGAGAACATGCCACCAAGTTCACGCAGTCACTAAAGACCAGTGGAATGTGGGTAAATGTGGAAAAGGTTTGTTTGGTACACTGACCAGTGGAATAAAGATACTGGTGGCTGGCTGGCTCTCTCAGATTTTACAGTAAATTGAACTTAGGTATGGTCATTGCTTGCTATATGTAAACTTTTTGGAAGTATCTCAACCAACTTTTTAAACTGCAGATATAATTTTCTTTCCTGGATATTTGATGTTAGTGAAAAGTTAATGAGGCTGTTCCCTTTAAAGCATGAAAAATTTCTCTCTTTGATTTTGTTTATGTCAGTTCACACATAGATTTTTCATTCTTTTCAATGGAACTGAATTTAGTATCAGTAATAACTATGGTCAGCAATCCTGTCAAAACAACTCTGTTTGTGAACATCTTGGTACACGTTCAAAAATAGCAAAACCAAAACCTGTCTGTCCCTTGCGTTTGCCCACACTTACTTATACATTCACATCCCCCCAAGGGTAGGACTGATACAGAATACAGCATGTTGCAAGTCAACTGAAGGTGGGATTTGGGGTTCAAACTAACCCATTATATGCTGCAAAGTTGCAGTTACTGCCTTGGAAAAATAAAGTATCACAAATAATCAGGTTTTTTCCCTGAAAATGTCCCTTCTTTAATGGAACTGCATTCTTGTCACACTAGGACTTCTCAGTTCTGTAAGCACCTTCAGTGCCGAGTGGAGACGATTTTATTTGTTGAGTCAAAAAACCTGTCACCTAATTTTTTTTAACTGCTAAAATCAAATCATTTTGTGTAGAAGGAACAGATGCTGCGCTGCAGCTTTGTGATAAATACTGTTTGCTGTCTGTGCACTAAGTGGAATTTAATAGTTTTTCTTTCTGGGGTAGATTGCCTGTGCTTACTTAAGTGAACAGTCTTTGCTTTCTATTTGTGATACAGCTGTACTTCTGACAGTGAGACAGGAGAAGATGTCAGGTATGATATTGTATGTGGCTGTTGGTCTTTTCTACTAAATCGATTGCAATAGAAGGAACGAAACGTTTCTGAAATCTGTGCTTAAGATTTTCAGAGTCAAAATTCTGAAAATCAGTGAAACTTGCACTGCATTAATTAGCTCAGGATGCAATTTTTGAAACCACCTATTTGACTTTCAAACATATATGAAAACGTTGCTGTTCAGTGATTTTGAAAATGGTATCATAACTTTTCTGTATGTCTTTGAAAATCCTTTAAATCTGAACCAAATTATTCTCTAACGCTATGCTTTAAAAGATCTTATCAATTATTACTGTAAAGCTTTCATTTATTGAAGCAAATTTTTCTCTTCTTTTTTTTACATGCTGTCACAAGTTTATATTCTCACCTAGGATTCTTCAGGCACACACAAACTGAGAAGTGTGGGGAGGAGCAGATTAATCCATCTGTTGGGAAGGGATTCTTGCGTGGAAATTTTTTTTACCTGATTAACATAGCTCAGCTTGCATTTTGGGAATATCTACCAAATCAACTGAGAGAAAAGCTTTCTGAGATGGTTGTCATTTTAGTACAGCACACAAACCTCCAGAATGGTAAACCTTGTAAAAGTGGCAATCCTATCCCTGTTGAAGTCAGTGGAACTTTGTTACTGAAATTGGCAGAGGAAAAATGTCATATGATATTCCTTTTCCTGACTGGTACTAAACTGTGTGCCTTCTACTGACCAGAATATTTTCTTGGTTCTGTGATGTGCCACCTATTTTACTGCCTTTTCTTTAGATTTATCAGCCTCCTCTCTCCCATTTACCTTAGTTCTCAGATTTGTTACCTGGTTGTCAGACTGAGTCCTGCAGAACTCTGCTCCCATCTATGTGTAGTACAAGGGGGCGTTTCACTATCTGACGACAAAGCCTCGTGGTAAAAGATACTTGGAAATTTCACAGTTGTTTCTGTATAAGAGAGCCTGCAGTTTCTGGGCGAAGTTAAAGTGAAACCATTTGAACCCATTAAGATACAAGAGAAATATGATCAAAATTAGACATTCACATGTTTGAAACTGTTATGTAATGGACGGCAAACAGTAAGTTAACATGCACAACAGTATGGCAAGCATATTAAAAAGTAGGAAAAAAGTGTATGAAACAATTGCCTACATTATCAGAGGTTCTGAGAATCCTTAGTTATGTTGGGTAAGAGCTGTAGAGATATGTCTGATGGTTTTGTTGCACTAGCATCCTCTAGAACATTTATGGTGTTCTTGATAAAGAATATTTTAAGCCAAAGTCTCGTAAAGTCTTTAGCATTTACTCGTAGGTGTTGAATACTTTCTACAAGGTTGTTTCATGCTTCTCAAAACTGAAGCTTCAATCATACTTTTTTTAGGTCAAGATCATGTAGTACAGAGGTTTAGCATACTTGAGTTTTATTTCTGTTAAGCAGCCATTTTGTTGTATTTTTAATTATAGCATAGTGATAATACTTAAAGGTATTATTTGTGTTTTCTAAAACAGTTTAATTTAAAAAAAAAACAACACCTTCTTTTTGTTTTCTGCAGCCCAGAGAGAGAATCTCCTGTTGACACGGAATTCAGGTACACCACTTTAAAAACTTATGGGAATTTCCAGAGGTCCCTTCCAACCTCATTCTGTGATTGTGAACGTTCTTCAGAAATGTCTGCCTTTAATTGGCTGTTCCTCCTTAGAAGGCAAATAGGTTGTCTCTGTATGCAGGCTGCTGCAAGATTTAGTAGTACGCACAAGCGTGTGACCCTTGCAGTTTAATAAGGAAGAAATATGCTCCTGAATACTCAGGTCTGGCAATATCTGGATATTCTATTATCTACCATCAGGCTGAAAATAGTGGAAGCAATTTTTTTTTTGTTGTTCATGCAGTAATAGTATAGGATGGGACAGTACACATTTTTCTCATATCTGATGAACATTTGATTTTGAGTTGTTGACTGATATTAGAAAATTATGAATTGTGCAAAATAATCAAGATAAAACTGTAGTCAGCTATCCAAAAAAAGCACAGGAAAGTTATTTCCTCTACCATTGTAATAATTCCATTGCATTTTATGTGCATCTATTTTATTTTAAAAGTAGCCAGCATTTCAGTCTTCATAGGTTTATTAAGGCACCGAGATTTATATATGAATGTCCCATAACTGGTCTTATTATCAGTGATCCTGAACACATACTGAGCTTACTGAACTTATGTCCAGTGAAGATAGAGTTAGATTAATAACTTTAAACAAACAATCTTGACAATGTTGTTTCTGATTCTAAGTTAATGAACAGGCTTGTTCCTGTATGAGCCGAAGTGCATAGTCTCCAGGGAACTCAAGGAAGATTTTCCCTTTTTGTTGTAAGGGTGGATTTTGCTCTCTGCCTCTTTGTGATAGTTAAGAGGCTATGGTTAGTCTATCTTGTGTTATCAGGGCAAAAAAAATTGCACTCCATTGATGAAAGCATTTTGTTTATGCAGTCTGGGGCTAGAAGGCAAGTACTTCCACCTGCAGAATAAATTCCTTGTAAGTCTTTGTCTGATAAGCCATTTGTTTGCATTCAGTCTTTTAAGTGTGAAACCTTAGGTGGGCTCAAGACAGGCTTTCAGAGAAAGCGTTGCGCTCTCTGTTTTGGAATATTTTGTTCTCTGGGGTTTTGACCACGTTTCTCACAGTTTTCATAAAAGTTTTGTTTGATTGCCTCTTTACTGTAAGAAGCATGGTAGACATGCAATAGAGTTCTTATATGATCGAGCACTTGCAAGCTTTTTGTTTATGTCAAAATATGATCTGCCTTGATACATCATCCTGCTACCGATTTGCAATTAAGATGAATTTAGAGGGGTGCACTAAATTCTGAGTCCATTATGAATTTTTGCAAACACATTGCTTGTTCCCAGATTTCTTCAAGTATTTATTTCTCACAGATGGCCTAAAAGCAGAACGTAAGCCAAACGTGAATGATGTTCCCAAGCATTGTGCTGGTTCTGAGCACAGAGGGCTCTTACTGGCGGTACCCGTATCATCACTGAACAAAAGAACACGTCTTACTAAAGTTATGAAAACATTTTCCTCAAAACTTTGCTACTGTTTTTCAAAAAATAAGTCATAAGTAACTTTTTATCACATTGAGAATTAAGGGCAGAAAAGGCACAGTTTGAAGCAATGAAAAGGAGGGGAAAAGAATACATGTTCATATCGGAATACTCAGAGCAATATTTTCTCAATCATTGGGATGAGAATTTCATACTAATTAAAAAATATATTTCCCTCTTGAGGTAGAAATGAATGTTTATTGAGTTAGATTTGGGGACCGTGGGCTGGGCTGCCTATGGGATATTTTCTGTCTTTTTTTTTTCCTTGTTTTTGCTTCATTTTCCAATAAAGCAAATTCATAAAACATAATTAAATTTGAACTTCGAAGCATGTTAGCAAGGTGGTGTAACTGTGTGTTCTTTCAGATCATCAAAGAAAATTGGATCCTATAATGATTTCTAGGCAAGCTTGGTGATAGCCTGAAAAAAATGAGCAGGGTTAATGACCTCAACTCCTAATAAAAAAAGATAAAGTACCTGGTCTATTTTGGCAGCCCATAGTCTGAATTGCATTCAGGTCCAAGTAGAAAGAGTCTGCTGTAATGGCTGTCCAGCAGACAAAGGCTAAGTTTGGATGAGAGGTTCTATCTCCTTATTGGATTAGCTGATACAGCTGGAAAGAAAACAGATATGCTTTTAGGCATGACTCCTCTTTTGGCCTTTTTCTAGAGAAACAGTGATATGGCAGTGGGTTTTCCAACAGTAACAGTCACTCTAATAAAAAATATTGCCTTTCTCCAAGTTCTGCCTTACTCAGATACTTTATACACAACCACCAATAGAAGCACTACTACTTCACTAATAGGCAGATAGCTTCATTTTTAATAGTAGTAACAATAATAAACCCTGTGGAATAAAATATGCATGGTAAGATCCTATTGACCCTACCTGATAAGTTGTCTCTTCTGATGGTACCTTATGGGCACAACTATATTTAGCAAATATTTTTTGTGTTCTGTTTTCTGGGCTTTCTGTAAAGTTTTTACCCATGGTTTCACATTTACTTAATGAATCAAGTTCTCTTCATAGAATGCAGAAAATTACTATGTTTGGGGGCAGGGGGAATTGCCTTTGTGCATGTATCGACTTAGGCTTTTCTTGTAAACCTTGAAAGTATCTTTTTAGAACGTTCCTCCTGAATTGTGTTGCCTAGCTAATAATCTGCTATACAGGTTTTTTTTTTAGTCTATCCAAGCTGAGCTGAGGTTCAGACTTTAATTTTCTTCCTGCCATCCACACTGCTCAAGAGGGAGTTTTACTGCGTTACCCTCTCCAAAACCCACCTTGCAGCAGAAAAAGATGGAACAATCTGAAATTCAGTTAGGTGAACAATTCTGGTATTCTGTTGGAAATTTAACATCTTTTATATTTTCTTGATGGGAGAGCTATTGATTGTCCTAGAGAAAAGAAGTGAAAGGCAGCATTTTTGAAGATTTATTACCACTTTCTTCCTTACAAGAAAGTAATTTCCAGAAACACCTACTGCACTGGTAAGCCAAGAACTCTTTTTTTTTTCCCCCTAGGAAACGAGGATCAGTAGCATATGCATCACAGAAGCCTTGGTTGCTCAATGCCACAGTAGAAGAGAATATCACATTTGAAAGCCCTTTTAACAAACAGAGGTAACAGGTTTCAGCACTGTTACACGCTTTACTCCCCTTTTAGCTGAACAGTGGAGTCCACAGGCCTCGTTCATGCATGGGTTCCCATCTCCCACTAATAACAAATGGGCTGCACCTGCCTGAACATGACAAAAGACCTTGAGTTCTGCACAGCCCCCTTTGGCCATATTTTTCCTGAAGGACAGAAGGGACACAATTCAGTCTCACTTGAACTTAAGTGTAGAAGTGTTTTCATTTCCAGTAACTGTGTGTTTTTAGCATGCAGTGATCTTTTCTTGCACCTGATTGAGTAGTTTAACTGTCTTAAAAGGACAGTAACTCTTTGGGAGTGGTAATGCTATTTATCATAGTTTCAGTGTTTGGTACATTGTGAAGGATTAATAGGCTTCCTTTTAATTCAGTATAAATGCCCACCAAACATTCTAAAATATTTGAGTTGCCCCTAAAAGAATGGTTAGCTATGTATTCACATCTTACATGCATTTTTTCCGTCATCCTTGGGAATTGAAACAAGAAAAAAAGGCCCTGGATATGAAAAAAGTTAAATGCCAGACGATAAAAATATACCACGGAAGAACTGGTGCTTGTTTTGCCTGGTTTTAACTATTAAATATTTTTAATTAGGAAGCTGACCTAAGATGATTTTTCTTAGATAAAATAGTATTTACTTGTGTGTGATTGAAAGAGATCCCATTAGAACAATTAGTGGCTAACAAATATCTTTTCCACTGTGTGATTTTGCCAGATGGTTAATTTTTGTTCCTCTGCAGGTAGGAAATGTGCTTCTTTAGCAGTATCTATGTGGGGTTTGCATTACCTTTTTTGTTTCTGCAGGTACAAAGCAGTAATTGATGCTTGTTCCCTCCAGCCTGATATTGACATTCTCCCTCATGGAGACCAAACTCAGATTGGAGAGAGGGTCAGTAAACAACTACAGGCTTTTATTTTTGTTTCAAATATATAGAGGGGTTTTATTATTTTGTTTTGTTCTTAAAATCTTAGTGGTTATTTAGCAACAAAGGTAATTTTTTCGTTAAGTGTATGTCCAGGTCATTAGTCTGAAAGCTCGTTGCTCAGTAAACATGGAAACACTGTCATTTGTAATAGGTGCAGTGATTTAAATGTGCTGCTAACAGAATGTGTGACCGATTCTGCACCCACTGTCTCAGACATCCTGACTTCACATCGCATTTTTTTGTTTCTGTGGGAGTAACATAAAAATAAATAATTCATAGGTTTTTTAGAGCCACTTCATTTATAAAAGGGTCGGTGTTTAATCAATGGCAAACTAAGCTTTATCACATCAGGGAGGATTATTGAGTGACAAGAGAGAAAACAGAAGTCACAAATATGTAAATGATTTACTCTGGCATTATACTGGAGCTGACAGAAACAAAAAAACCACAAAGAAATCCCAAAACCACAAGAAACCACCCTACACGAGGTTAAATTTCCATGCCTGAGCTCCACACTTGCTACCCTGTCAATTTTAAATGGATTAGTTCCTAACTCAGTCCATTGTGTAACCTAACAAATGTTTTTTGACAGAAGGAGGGAAGGGGAGGGAGAAGGGGGGCAGCATCTTTTGGCAGCAGTACTGGCTTGTGAGAGCTTAAAGCATTTGTGAAGCTACAGGTGGGTCACGTGAAGAATAAGCAACTTAAGAGCAGGATGATAGCAGGGAACTATGGGCCAAAACCAAGCACAATAGCAACCAGGTAACGTTCACCTCAGCACGGTCTGACCTCCCCGATAACCATTGCTGGTTACAGTATATAGAGGAGCTGATATAGTATGATGACATACGATTATAAAAGTAAATAGAAAACAGGACATAGACTCATAAGGTTAAATTTTGAGTAGCAGTCTAGTTTAGTTCAGACTGCCTGTTGAATGTCTATGCCACCTACACCATTATGTCACCACAAACTATTAAACATTTCCTGTCCTTCTGGTATGTATGGCATGCGGCTCTGGACGGAGTTCTCTGGCTTTTCTGACAATCTGTGTACTGTGTTCCCAGCTAAATTGCAGCCCCACACTTTTGAAAAATTTCTCTGGTCTCTTTGACTATAAAGTCTTCTGTAGATAATTCAATCAGAATGTGAATATTCAGTTGATGTTTTTATAACTGTCTGATTGTTTTTCTCCGGCTTATCTCCAGGGTATTAATCTGTCTGGAGGGCAGCGCCAACGCATCAGTGTGGCAAGAGCACTTTACCAGCAGACAAACGTTGTGTTCCTGGTGAGTAGGTGCCATTATGTTTATGCTCCAAACAGAAGCATGGCATGAGAGCATTTAAGGTTTTTCATGGGTAACACACACAGAACATTGTGCTTCACTGAACTAAGCCAAATCTGCACTGTTTATTTTATACCCCTTGTCAGCTAGCTTGCAGGTAAGAAGCATTTTGTAAATGCTGCAGACAGAAAGGTAATTGAAATGCTGATGATTCCCCTCTCTGTCTATTGAAATTTCTTTTTGACCCTTGTGTTTGTCTTCAGTACTTAGAAATGTAATAGTCTCAATATATGCATAAAATTCCTAAGCTGTCTCAGACCTAAAATTAATGTTCCCTGTCTGGGTTGTTTCCTTTCTGCGACAAACTAAGCTGTCTTGCTGCCCTGAACTATTTGTTGCATATCCTGTCCTAGCTTCAACAGAAGTACTATGGAAAAACAAGTGACAGCGAGCTTTAAACACTTAGTAGCTGGGAAAATGGATGCATCCTACACACTTGCTAGTAGTAAGCTTGCTGGCTTTCCAGTTGAGAACTTCCTTCTTTGCTCATTTTTCAAGGAGCTTTGAATCCAGCTGTTATGACAGAAGGACATGAGTCACATGGGATTAGAAAAGCTGTGCACATTAGAGGTCATCCTTAAAAGTCTGGGAAGTTACTTACACCTGTCCTTGTAATTAGGCAGATCAATATGTGCTTCATGTGTAAGAGCATTTCCAGGCATTGACCGGAATGCAGGAGAGTAGAGAGCAGTTGGGTCAGCTGCTTCAAATCAGCATATCCAGCCCTGGATTGTAACTTGGTTTTGTCACTTTTGCCTTTGTGTGCAGGACACTCAATAACCCGCTAAGAGCAGCAGGTTCTCTTATGGTTTGATATTGTAAAAGCACCTACCAATACACTTTTTTCCAGTTATTAATCTTACAAAAATAATCAGGAATCCTGTGTGTTAGTATTTGCAAATGCTCAGTTCTTTTAAAACTTATTTTGCAAACAAATGCTTGTGAAACTTCTCTTTCACAATCATGCACCTCATATTCAATAACCTTTCGTAGTCTCTAAACTTCTTGTAGTCATTGCAGATATGAAAAAAGCTTGTGATAATTCATTGCATGTTTTATTCTTAATGACATTCAGTCAGTCAGCATGTTTTATTTGTCATATGTCAACAAGTCTTGTCATATGAATGGGGTATTTTTCAGGTATCTTGTAATCAGTGCATCCTTATAATCATATATGGTGAGCGCTGCGTTAATAAACAGCCTCACCTGACTCCACAGTGCAATGTCACGTTCTCTGAACTGGTATTTACAGTTCACAAAAGTACAGCATTATATATGAAGTGGCTATGCTCAAACTCAGGACTCAGAATGATGTTGAGGCTATACCAGATCAGAAGAGTGCAGCAATAAAGCTTTCAGTATACATCCTTGCTTAGTGAGCACAGTGCACATACATTGTTGAGAATGAATTCTATATCACAGTCTGAAGTTACAGTGTTTCAAAATCACTTAAGTGTTCTATGTCACAATGGATTTATTAGAACTCATCTGTTGATTGCAAACATTTTTGGTTTTGTAGAAACAGAAGTATTATTGCATGAAAGCAACAGTACTGAAGTATCTAATGCAGTCACGGTATAATTGCTGCAAAATTGAAGGTGACAAAAGTTCAAGGGGATTTCTAAAGCACTCACCTTTTTGCCTGTACCTCTCCTTAACTAACTGCTGGTAGTAATGTCACTCAGAGAAAGCAGAGTTAATTCAAATTCAGCCCTACTTTGTCAACAAACATCTGGACAAAAGAAAACAAAATTTGATTTTTAAGAAATCCTGGTTTTAGTGTAATATAATAGTATGAATTAATAATACTAAGTAAATCCTAAAACCAGTACCAGTAGTGCATGCACAAATAATAGATTTGTAATTCCATGGAAATAGAACTAAGTAAACAAATCCTCCAATAGATGGTACAGATTAGTTTATCCCTAAATTAATTGCATAGAATTCATTGATTCAATAAAATAATCTAAGCTGCAAATTAAGTGTCTGAGTCATCAACATCAAACTGATCAGTATTTTTCCTTTAGTGAGTCTTTGTTCATAGTTTTGTTTTTATGGATCAAAAAAAGTCAGAAGGCAGTTACGTACAAGGGAAATAAAAATATGCTCTTTGTCAGTGTCCCTGGAGCAGATCTATGCCATGGACAGACATTGCTGTATTGTCTTGAGCCTGACAGAAACAACTTACTGCAGTTACACAGGTTATGAGACACATCTGTTGAGAGGAGCTGTTCCTGGAAACCCTCAGAAAATCATAGCGTTTACACAGCTGATGTTACTGTGTGTCCTGAGTACTCACTGCAAAAGGGCAGTTTGAGAAGAAAACCATTCCTCAGAACAATGTTGGTCTTCTGATGGCCTCTTTTGATTGTCCATATTGATCTAACTCGTTTTACCAGTATTAAGATCTGTCAGTTTACTTAATTCCTGTAAATGCTGGCTCCAAAAGCTGACCTCTTTTCCTCATGACAGGATGATCCATTTTCGGCACTGGATATCCACCTAAGTGACCATCTCATGCAAGAAGGGATCCTGAAAATGTTACGGGAAGACAAGCGGACTATTGTGCTTGTAACTCACAAGTTGCAGTACTTACCCCATGCTGACTGGGTAAGAAAGCCCTTCCCATTTTTTCTGAGGAGGCAAGAAGATGGAATGAATATGTCTTTTTACAAACAAGGCTTTTGCTTTATCTTTCCACCAAGTGGTAGTTCAGTGAGAAGAAGCATCGTAAAGATCTTTTGAAAATTAGCCAGTGAGTTTGGGGTGCCATAATTTTGGGATTCCTGTCTTATGACACCTAAATAGGTTGGATTTTCATACAACTGGTACTTAATACTGTCATGAAAGCAAACTGTATTTTAAATATATTGAGTATCCAAAACTACTATTTATAATATATTGGGAAATCTTGTTATTTTTTTTTTTATTTCAAAACTGTTAAATGTTTGAGTAACGTATTTGCCTCTGGAATGATGGTAGGAATGTGGCGGTGCTGTCACAGAGAAAAGAGTGTTTATGGATATTGAGGTGTATGGAAATACAAGGGAAAAAACAGTATTTCCTTGTAGTTAATACTAGTACATAATGTATCAAGAATATTTTTACTCTTTGTGTGTTGGCAAAATTTTAAGAAATGTGTAGTATTCAATTGTTTGTTGTATCTTGAAGTTTACTGAACAATTGAAGGTATGATTTCTATAACAGTTTGCAATTGCAAAAGTCAAAGAAGCAAATAAAGTAGGGTAAAGAGCTTTGGTTTCCTCAAGGTTTTCTTAGTTCACCGGTTCGCACTGGCCTTGCAGTTAGTCCTCCTAGAGTTATCCAGCTACATCACAGGTCTTCTTGCCCACAAGGATTGATGACTGCCGTTATGCCTCCTAGCAGGACTTCTCTCATTTGCAGCTCACACAGACTACAGCAGCTGTTACTCTGTCTCAGAAATCATCATATTTCAACTGCTTCCCGTTCTTGAGATTGGCTTGCTATAAAGTAGTAGGCAGACGTTAATCTTGTTCTGATCATACTTACACTGGGCAGCATTTATCTTTTATGGTGTCTGCTGTGACCTTGTCACTCAGTTGTACGCCTTTAAGAATTACTCTCTTCTCAACACATTTCTGATTTTCTGGTTAGTGTCTTTCAAGATACAGGAATTTTCTGCCTTCTTCCTCTCCTTATGAGGTCCATTTTAGCTTCCTCTTTTTCAATTGTTTTTCAATTGTAGTATTTGCATTTTTCTAAATGTGCACAACTATAGCCTTGTAGCAGTATAATCTTTTTTGTTTTCATTATGAATGTCTGGCTCTTTTCTAGATATTTGTGTTTTATGAGATACTCTATGAGAATTACTTTACTTTTTTTTAGCTTCTAATTGTGTTACGGTAATGTTTTATTAAACATACAGTTCCAAACAGCCTGTAAACAGGAAAGATTTGTATTAATTGAATTTGTAATTTTAAAATATTTATTAATAAATAATTCAGGTTTTATTCCTAAGCACAGGTCTCATTTAACCTTAGCAAATTTTACCTAAAGGAGTGTAGCAGCAATTTTTATTTTATTAAGGAATTTTAAATAAAATATGTATATGTGATGGCCCTCCTAAATCTTTGCAACCATACCCTCAAAAGAATTCAAGGTCCAGCCCAGTGACAGGTTTTCTGAATAAATTGAGCAGAAAAAGATCCTTGTTTGCTTTATGCCTTACTTTTCTTTGGTAAAAATTCTTAGCAGTAAGAATAGATAATTTCCCTACTCCCAGCACATGGAAATTTCTGAGTTTCCAAGGAGAGAGAAAAATAAATAATGCATTAACTGTTTTCTAATGATGTCACATGGGTTTACAATCCACACGCCTCATTTTCCAATTCTGCTTGTCAGATCTAAGGTGAAGGTAGTTACAGTGTGTGTATGATGTAGTTACACTGATATAAACCTGGAAACCACACCCTTCAGACTTTGTCTTGCATAGATGATTTTTTTTGAAACTGTGTCCACTATTTATGCTTTTAAAAGCTTTAGGGATTCAAATTCCCTAGCTTTTCCTTATCAGGTCCATGATATCAAACAGACGCTGGAGCCAGCATGCTCATATCTAATTGCCTGAATGAGGGCAAAACATGTGGCGCACAGTGTGTTGCTAAAAGCCTTTTCCTTTCAGGAGGTAAGAGAACTCTGAAATCTTATCCTGCGAATGGCTTGTATTTAGGAAGAGTAATGCATTCTCCTGCCTGCTGACAAGGACCTATTCTTCTTTCTTACTTAAAAGCAGCCTTCCTTTCTGAAAGGATGAATTGCAGGAAGTTTCTGATTTTGCAGCATCTTAAGCAAAGGGGACAGAGTCAAGAGATAACCTCACTGTCTTTTTAGAAGACAGATTTGTTCACAGAAATATTCTTTACTTAAGAAAAGAGAAAATTCTGTCTGGACACAGCAACATAGCTTTAAAATAAATAGACAGACATGGCTCTTTATCTCACCTCTTGTGTTTCTATATTTTTTAGATAATTGCAATGAAAGATGGTAACATCCAGCGAGAAGGAACACTCAAGGACATTCAGAAATCGGAGACTGAGCTCTTTGAGCACTGGAAGACATTAATGAATCGACAAGACCAAGAGCTGGAGAAGGTTTTTGATGGGCAGGGAAATAAATATTTGCAAAAACATTTATTTTTTTCTTAGGTTGAAAGCATTAGCGAAGATTGACATGACTGTGTGTGATCTCTGACTTAGTGTGAATGTAGTATAACTATTACCATTATTATTTATCTTTATTATTTATTTCTTCATCGGGACATCTCAGATTTCCTTGATATTGTTGCATCTGATCCATTCTTGGTAGGAAGCTCTATCAAAATATTTTTGTCTAAGAAATATTAAATTGGGCCATTTTGTGAAAAGCTTTGGTAATGTGTAATACTGACAACTGCTTCTATAAATATGCCTAAATTTACTCATTGCATAGGGTTTTTCAGTCGTGTCTATATCAAGCTTTCTAAGTAATTAACACACTTCACATTTAATACTGTAACACAGGAAGAATGAGATATTAATCTTAGCTATTATTAATTCAGGGATATCTGTCCAAGTTAAGATTCCAACAGAATTTGGATGACAACCTGAAATTTATGTCAGATACCTTATTTATATCCTTTGGTATTACACAGAGGTAGCAAATCAATCACTTAGGACTGACTGCTGTGAGATTCTCACTTTTATTTTTCACTGAAGGAAATTTTGTCACAGCTAGTATTTTTTTTATTAATACTCTGGTTGAAAACACATAAACTATCCCTTTTTTAGGAGACTATTATTGAAAGAAAAACTGTTTTGGAAAGAACCAATCTCCGGAGGACTATGTATTCCCGTGAAGCTCTGCTGAAAGATGATGAAGAGGATGAAGGTAAAAGGGCACCCTCTGAGCCCAGTAGCACTACGTTACTGTTTCACAGTTAAATTATATTAGAATGAATTACCATAATTCAAACTGGCAAGAGAATAACAATTTCTTTGGTGGGTTGTGATTCATAAGACTGCCGTTTCCATTAATGTTACCTCTGAACCACAGGGATTTCAAGCATGCAGAAGTCATAGCTTCCTCCAGACTTTTGAGGGTTTTTTTCTTCTACTAGAACATGATTTGATAACAAAAAGGGAGTAATATGGGATAATTTGTGCTGGGTGAGTTTCAAACCTGTCAATAGCTGAGCACATTTGTTTAAGGTTTTACACGGGAAAAAATGCAATTCGTTTTTATCAAGCCAGTACTACTAAATTGCAAAAGCGTGACTGAATACATTGGATGCCTAGTGCTAAGGAATTTTTGCATCTTCTTAGTGTGCATTACTACTAACTTCATCAGGTGTATAAGTTCATGCCTAAGCAGGTAATTTCACCTTAAAGGCACTCTTTATTCTGTGTGATAAGACCTGTTTTGTAGCTGCCACTTGCCAGGAACTATGAAGGGTGTGTACGAGTAAGTTAGCATGGCTGTACCTTTTCCATGCACATTGCAGAAGAAGTAACAGAGAGTGATGATGAAGACAACCTGTCTTCGGTGCTGCATCAGAGAGCAAAGATGCCCTGGAGAGCCTGTGGCAAGTACCTCAGCGCAGCAGGAATCCTCCTTCTGCCGCTGCTGGTTCTGTCCCAGTTGTTGAAGCACACGGTGATGGTGGCCATCGACTACTGCCTGGCGCGCTGGACCTCGGATGCCATTTCTGGGAAGACAGAGCTAGAGCAAAGAAATTGCTCTTACTGTGAGGTATGCAACTCCTCATTCCCCTTCCTCTTAAGATTTAACTGGTGATCATCTCCCACTGCCAACCTCATCTCCAAGATTTGTATACAATGTGCTATATTTCTAGTAATAGAGCCACTCCAGAGTATTTTGAAGGTTAATGCATTTTTTATATACAATGCAATAAAACTAACAGTTAAGTTTTGTGCATTGTTATTCTCCTTTTGCTGGATTGATTGTGTTTTCATCATCTAACTGATATGCCTAAACATTGGTCTCCAAAGCAATTTTGTTTTTCCTGTACTGTTGCATTCTCACTGCAAATAGGGCTGCAGATTTTGTAACATATGTGCAACACGGGTATTTTTATGGTGAACACACTTTTTTGTTTGATTTTTTTGTTGTTTTGTGCATTCCACATGGGACTGATCACAGTGTTACCTAGCAGGTTATTCTTTATGTATAAAGCAGCAGAGGAGGGATTTTGTTAGAACTGGGATTATCTTTTCAATTGGGATTTAGTACCTACAAATAATCCACATTAACATTTTGGAGGTGCACATATGATTTCACTGGATTCATGCTTTCATCTCTAAAAGATGTTTTATTGATGCTGAGTTTTAACCTAAAATAAGTATTTCTAAATAAAAACTATTTTATTTCTATTAAAAAAAATAGACCAAAACAACAAAGCCATAATAAATGCTTTGAAGATACTTTCTTCCTTCACATGAAAATATTAAAAATATCTTTTATGGAGGGTTTGTAGTATTTTGCAATTTTAAATTTCTGATTAAAGTCTTATTTTCATGCAAACACTCCTCCCTCCAACAGATAATAAATTTTGGTTTAAGATTGTTGAAAATCATTGGCAGTTTAATTTAGGGAGGAAAATGGGTTTAATCCTTCATTTTTTTCATCCTTTGTGTTCTTTTACAATAATTTTAGACATAATTTACAGTGAATAATTTTATTACTCTTTCTTTGTTTCTTAGGATTTCAACCATTCTCCATATTCAAAAGTTTTCAGCATCCTCTGCTGTCTTGGGATTGTGTTATGTCTTGTCACATCGATAGCAGTGGAGTGGACTGGCTTGAAAGTCACCAAAAAGCTACACTCTGCTTTACTAAATAAAATAATTTTGGCTCCAATGAGGTATTCTTCTGATTGTAATACAAATTGCATTGTAGTCATTTTGTGTTTCTTAACTTCACGGCAATCTTCTAAGCAGTTTTTATTAAGAAGTATCTGCGAATCACTTTTTTTTTTTTAATATGTTGTGGAAAATCACCAGATATCGAACTACGGAGTGATTTTTGAAAATGGTACCAATGTCACTCGGGTTCCTTCATACCAGTTACATGCCTCTCTTGCCTGACTGCAATTTCAGAGATTTACTTCCTCCCATGTTTAATTTCTCTTTGCTGTTTTTAATTAGTGAGAAAACATAGTTATTGAACAATGTGTTGTACAGTTCATTCTTCGCGTGCATCATAGTCATTGGAAATATTTACTGTCAGGCAGTAATTGTGCAAGCCTGTGAAAGGTAAAGAGCTTACACAAGTATTGTCATAGGCATCATTAAAGAACACAGGGATACACAGATACCAGTACAGGCCTTTGTTGTCCTGCATAAGTTTTCTTTCTAATGCGTGAAACAAAAGTTGTAGCTTGATTCAAACCTGCAGCTGTTACTGAACATTAGCAAAAATACCTTTGTATTGCTAAGCCAACTGTATTTGACCATGAAATCGTTGAAAGAATATACATAGAAAACCTCAGATTTTTTTAAAAACTTTTTTTTTCAGGATAGAATTAGACTTCAAGTTCAACATGAGTTATGGAACAGCTAACAATTACAGAGCAATAATGAAGTTTGCATTTTGCATACGCAAATGTAAAGAAAAGGTTTTTTAATACATTATTCCAGCAGTTGTTCTTAGTTATGCATTTCTATTCCCAGAAGAATGCTGGACTATGCAACTTAACTTTGTTTGCATTTTTCATTAGCTGAAGAGGCTTCAAATTCAAATACAAGAGGATTTTTTTAAATGTAAATCATGTGATTTGCATACCTTAGGCAGTAGAGGGAGCTGAGGACATGCTTCCTTTTGTTGCATTGCATTCAAGACTGCCATTTTATTGGAAAGCCATAGTTAGGGGGGAAAATTAAAAACTTAACTCTGATGATTGTCAATTTATTTGCTTGTGTCTGAGATACAGTACCTAGCTTAAGGAAGACAGAGAAAGAAAAAAAATATTCTAGTATCAGTATTGTAATCTTTACCATTCCTTCTCTCATTTTAGGTTTTTTGAAACAACACCTCTGGGAAGCATATTGAACAGATTTTCAGCTGACTGCAATACCATCGACCAGGTGAATGAATCTACTCAAGCTCCCAAGTTACCCTACCTTTCCCAGTCAGAAAAACTAGATTTTCATTTATTATAGACTTATTTTAATGAAATTTACTGGTCTATAATTTTGATTACTATATCAATTCACATCAAGATTTTCTAGGTTCAGAATTAATTCCTCATCTTAAAAGCACATGAAAAACATTTAATTGATTAGGATACCCTGCACAGAAAGGGGAGGCAAAATTAGATTAACAGTGATATCCCCAATTTAGAGGTTCTACTTTTCAACTAAAAGTGGGTAACACGTTCACTTGACACACCTGAGCAAATTAAATGCGAAAAAGGCAAATGCTATTGCCCAAAATAGAAATGACTGAAATTCAAATTATCAGTGTTTACCCCAGATTGCACAGCCAGTTCATAGAATTGATGCAGACACTGAAATAGTCTATTGCATCCCATCTGTTATCCTTTGACATGAGGATTTTAGACCACAATGCAGACATATGAAGCAGCGACATGGAAATCCCTTCAGACTTTCCCAAAACCCAGCAGGCAATTCAAAAGAAAACCTGTATGCTTAGTGCTTCAAATCCTCAACACTTCTTCCCCTGTGTAAATAGGATTATGAAAAATGAAATAACACTGTTTTAAACTTGATAAGTTATAGAAGATTGTGTGTTTATTCTTCTTTACCTATACAGCACATTCCAGCTACCCTGGAGTGCTTGAGTCGTTCCACTTTGCTGTGTGTATCTGCTCTTGCTGTTATCTCATACGTCACCCCGATGTTTGTCATTGCCCTGGTTCCCCTCGCAATCATGTGTTACTTCATCCAGAAGTACTTCCGAGTCGCCTCACGGTAAGAGCATAACCCAGTATCTTTCTGGCAATAGAAACATCTTCTGCAATGCATGGTGGCATTGCAGAATTGCAGTGCCGGGGATCATCATGATTAAATGCAGTCCTGTCAGAGCCATGGCGCTGTCCGAAAGAGCGCCAAGTCCACTGTAATCAGAATGTGTCAATTTACAAGTGCCTTTATCTGCAGCTCTTTAAGCAGAACTTCTGGGAGGGGCATGAGCAGGGTCTTTGTCCATTATTGAAGTTTCCTAGAATTCCCAGGACACAGAAATCCGATTGAATTGTCCTCCCTGAGGGCTGCGTGCTGGGCACATCCAAGAAGATGTGGTGGCAGAAGAGTGAAACTGGTGTCTGTCTGCCCACGTGGAAGAGGAAATGTGTAAAGCCAGGGAGAGGCTGAAAAATAACAAATAACCATGGTGATACTGCTGCCTATTAGGGATCCAACATGCACTTGTTCGAGTGCCTTTTAGTTTTCAACAAGTTGAAAAATTTTACTGCTTTCCTGCCAGGGGGACTCAGAAAGCATTTGCAGCAAATGCTGTATTTATCCCTTCAGGTGTGGATGGATTGAAAGAGCCTGCAACCATTTTACTTCATGTTGGAAAGAACTGAGACTCAATAGCATTTCACTCCACATGTGCTTCCACTAATTTGATGATTAAACATGAAATTGAGGTGCGCAAGGAGATGGTGAATTTGGGCTCTCATTTACTGTACTGCACATATGAGCTATACTGTTAGCTCAGTGAGAAGGGGACAGAAAGGAGGTTGTGCTTTGCCTCCTGCTTAGTTCAAGCTCTTTTTTACCAGTGTCGCATTAAATTTATATTCAGCATACAGCCAGAAGGGTATTGAATAAACAATTGAGTATACGAAATAGTAACGCAGGAGGAACAAGGAAAGGCAGCAAAGAGAAGGGACTCATTCAGAACTCCAGGGCTGCTGTATTGGATTTTTAAAAAAAAAAAATCCTCCTAGTTTCTTCATTGCCTGCTCAGAGATGTTTAGCGGTGCCTTGCAATCTATCTGAACCTTACATACATAATTGTTATGATGATATTCCCTTTCACTCCCTGGGCCTGTTTCAAGAGAATAACTGCACAACAAAGCTGGCTTTTTACAGAATTCTTTTCATAACCCTCTCCAGGGACCTGCAGCAGTTGGATGACAGCACTCAGCTACCATTACTTTCCCATTTTTCAGAGACTGTTGAAGGTCTTACCACCATTCGAGCCTTCAGGTATAGCTTTCTAAGAAACATACATTACCTTGCTTTTGAATATCTGTCTCTGATTCTGTTCTGCAATTGTGCAGTTGTAAGTAATGGTTATTTGGGTCACTTGAAAAATCTAGAGTCCTCAAAACACTGAAGAACTTTAAACATTTGACATGTGAAGGAGTTGCTGTAGAATAACAAGCTAATGTGTCAGCTGCCCTGCAGTAACTCTCCCCACACTTGCATGCAGCCTGAAAAAGACTTGTGAGCAAATGTGATTTAAGAAGCTAAATTAGCCTGCAATTACCGCAGCATGTGGTGTGGCAGACTGTGTGCAGGGACAGTTTCCATGGAACAACTAATATGCACTAACCTGTTACGCTAGAGTCATTTGTATGTGAGTTGATGTCCTGGTAAGATAAACTGTGCATGCTACTGACTTCAGAGGATAGAATAGCACCCTAAGTTATTTTTCAGGTTGCTAGCTGAAAATGTGGTTGGTTGTAGTGATTTTGAAAATGCACAAGCTGAAGGCAGGCCAGGAATACCAGATAACATGCCTGGGTTGTGTATTGTGTGACAAAAACAGCAGTCGCACTCGTACTAGTAGAGGTACCAATAAAACTACTACTGAACTTACCAGCTGCCTTCCCTACACTGGTTCTATTCCTGTCGTTTCCCAGTTAACTCAAATGTGATCAATTATCTTCCACACTCATCTCATCTAGATGTCTACACATTTTCTTCGTTAATTATTACTGTTACCATTCTGTCTTTGAGACAGTAGTGCTTATTCCTCCTAATATATAATTTTAATTTTATAATAGCAGTAATGCACAAAGTTAACTTTTCTTAAACTATTCTAAATAGGTTATAAATAGCTCAAGGAAAGAACAACAATTTAAGAGTTTGTTTCTTTTTGACTAAGATAGCTTCCTGAAGAGTGGTAGAACAGTGTAGTATTTCCTATTATTAATTACTGGGTTTGGATATTTAATTTTTTAAGTACCAACAGTGTTCTCTAGTTTGTAGCTACATCTGTGTTCAGTCTTAAGGAAATTCAGTTTCTCTTTTAACTGTTGCTTTTCTCGTTTATCTGTATATTCTTCTACTACGTCAGGGAGATCTTTAGAGTATTATGGCTGTATATTTTCAGATGTTGATACAATAAATAATATTCAGTGCTATCTAGCTAATATTTTTGTTGATTCTTCCAGTCACCTGGAAATGAATTCTCCTGTCAAAGAATTTTTTGGTGTCTCCTTTTTCTTAAATAATGCAGTAACTGATGTGTGTCTGACCCAATAGCCATGTGTGTCCAGTAAGTTCTGTATTCCATCTGCCTGCCATCCTTCCACATCACCTGGTAACCTAGCTATTTTTAGGACTGTGTAGCTTTTCAACTGCCTAACATATTAGCATGAGTGGTGTTCAGACTTGCTGGCTTAAGCATCCCTAAAAATAACACTAATTCAGGAATCCAGTCATAAAGTTAGGCAGTGCCAGTTTGTTCCTGGAGTGACCTTACCCTTGGTAATACTGTCCTGCACTCACTTAGAATAAAAAAGGAAAGAAATGTACAAAAAATCCAGGGGGATATTGAAAAGACAGCTACTCCTGCAGCTTTAAGTGCCCTGGCCAGATTCAAATTTATAGTTTGCTATCTGGCACTTTAGATAGCATTCCTGCTAAATAATCAATAAAATCTAAGCGTGAAGGCTTCTGCAAAGTCTGGTTTGCATTCTGAGAGGCCTAGTAATCTGAGGATACTTTCTGAAGAGACAATCTAGTATTTCTGCAGTACTCTACCAATAGTGGAAACTTTGCAGCCCCATGCCACATGCTATGCGTGACTGACTCATGATGCATACATACCTCACATCTTCTAAGGAATATCTGCTCTACATAATCATAGAATGGTTTGGATTGGAAGGGACCTTAAAGATCATCCAGTTCCAAACCCCTGCCATGGGCAGGGACACCTTCCACCAGACCAGGCTGCTCAAGGCCCCATCCAACCTGGCCTTGAATGCTCCCAGGGAGGAGGCATCCATAACTTCCTTGGGTGCCTGTTCCAGTGTCTCACCACCCTTATCTATACCCTGATGGTATAGAGATAAGGAAGTTAAAAGTGACTGATTTGGTTCCAGAAGCAGTACTGCCATTTCTTTGTGGTAGGGCACTGAGGATAATTAGTCCTGAGGAAAGGGAGGACACTGTGCGATGCTCCTCCTCACTCAGGAACAAGCATTCTATGCAATGCAAACACACCAACACACTCAGAGCCAGCCCAGGCCATTCTCCATTGCACACAGCAGATATCTCTTATGTCTTGGCACATGGCAAAGTTGTGAACAGCTAAATTATTACTACAAAGTGGCACTTACTTATTGTCCTCAAAAGCATCAATGATTCGTGTGAAGTCATAACTCTATTATACTGTAGTCAGAAGAATTAAGATACTCTGCAGTGAACAAATTTGAAAGCTTCTCGAAGCCATGTACTTCATGTTTAAACAAAACATTGTCATATCTTTTTCTCCTAACAGTATAATGAGAGCTGAATTTATAAACAAGTGGTGCTTGTTGCAACCATAATAGCTAAAGATATAAATAGGGTAAGTCTTAGAGAGAGAGAGTAGAAAATTTATTAAAGTTGCTTAGGTAATAATGGGGGAAAAAAAGACAAGCTTTGGGTGCTTAAGCTAGCCCTTCAGGCCTTCAAGCTGAAAAAAGCTTTTGTGCTAGACTTCTTTATTATTAGACATAATTGTTGATACACTTTGTTATCAACATCACATAAATTGAGACCTGTGCAAATAAATGAAAGCTAAAAAGGGGTGACCGGCTGATTTGCATGCTTTCCAAGACCTCAGTCTAAATAGGTGGTAGCAGGGAATCATCTTCCATAACTGCTGAATTCAAGGCAGAATTCATTGATGCAGCTATTCTGATGAGTGAGTACAGATCCTCTGTAACAAACTGTAAACAGACCTCTTTGCCATTAATCTTGTTTTGTATTCTGTGGCTAATTAGTTTGGGGTGGGGGTAGCACAGTTCTTTCCAGACTATTGCTTTTTTTACACTATGTGCTTGGACTTCAGTTTCCCAAAGTGTTTCATTTGTTTAGTGATAAGGACAAACGTGTTTGTCTAACACTGGAGCCACTATGACTGGAGGTACTTTGAGTTTATGCTTTATAAACTGTTACAGTTTCTAGGCACTACAGTAATAAAAACTTTAAAACTTAACCTTACATGGTTGAGTGAGAAGAGGTACTGCATTCTGCAGCCCTAATACTTCTTTTCACAAGTACATGTGTTATTTCTCTTTCATATATATTTTTAATTTTTCTGGTTTCAGGTTTCTGTCTTTCACAATTACCATGTAATAAACATGTAGGAGATGCCCATTGTGATCCAGAAGTCCCATACAGAGTTTCATAAATGCAATAACATCCATTTACTTTTGAAGATACTGTACAAATACAGTTTGCATATGTCTTATACAAGTGTAAAGATGATGTCACTCTGAACTATCAATAGGCTGATTTAGACCCTGTGTCAAACTGCCCATAAATATATACTTGTAGAAATTAAATTTTACTTTTCATTTTTCCAAGACCCCAAGGCCTGACTCTTTTTTCTTTTTTTCTTTTTTAGGTATGAAGCCAAATTTCGACAAAAACTTCTTGAATACACAGATTCCAACAACATCGCTTCCCTTTTCCTCACAGCTGCCAATCGGTGGCTGGAAGTCCGCATGGCAAGTACATTATTTTTATGTATATGCAGTGAATTTATTTGACCTCATTCCAGGCAATCTGATGAGGCATGCAACAGTTATCCAGCCTCATTTGTGTTTTTAAGCTGTACCTTTTCCTTTGTATCTATATCTCTCTGTCTGTAATGAACATGTGCCCAAGCCATCCTGGAAACAAAATGGAGTACGAATTTTCCCCATAGTCTGCAGCTGTTTCACCAAGACAAGAATATTTTTTATAGGTCATATTGGCTCCTCTGTGTGTGAAGAGTGATCAGAGCTGGTCAAGCTGTGCGGCCAGCCAGGATGCCTTTATGGGACTGTGTTAGTCACTGTCAGCAGGCCTGTGGCTCCCCTGAAACATTTCAGCATCTTGGAAGCTCTCTTGATAAGCAGAAGGATGTAGACAGGTTTGTGCCTGTTTTGGCCATCTGAAGAACACCAGAGATATTCAGGTGCCCATTTCGCTGGTGTGCTCAGTAAAGTGGCTTGGCATGAGAAAGTATTTATTAAAAATAATTCCCTAAGAAGCAAATCAAGGGATTTCATATTTTGGATGGTGATACTTGTATCAGGCTTTGTTAGATACAGATGTAGTACTGCTGTTGTGGTAACATGGGCTCCTATTATATGTGTTAAGTGTATATTAATTCATTTTTCATGTCACACACTATACTTCCATTTTTGGTCTCCATTTTAGCCGATATCTTTTGCTACTTAAATTCAGATATTGAGTATGACAAATAAAATGTTATTACCCTTTTTCATGATAAATCCTAGGCCATCTGAAATCCCTAATTCTGATCGATGCCTATATCACTAAACACTGCAAACATAGAGGAGCAACAGTTTTCCTCCTACAGAGTTCGTTTTCTAGTTTGTTACATAATTTTACTCAAAGACTTGTCTATGGGACGTCAAATCACTAATGCTTTAAATTAAAGCAGCAAAAGCCCATCATGGGTGGACACAGTCCAACTAATAGATACATGCTGTGCAAGAACAGCTTTTTTGAACAGCTACAGATGGTAGCCACCCAGCAGTCAGTCGTCAGCCACAGAGAGGATCCACTCATGAAGGGTATCACATGAGCATTTCCACCTGTCCCAGGTAACATCAGCTGCACAGTTTCAGCCACCTTCATTATACACTTAATATATCTGTGTTGGCTTCTCCAGAAGAAGATTAGGAGTGTTGGTACAACTCCTTCTGTGTACGACAGTGTTTCCAAACAGCACAGCCACAATAACGGCAGTGAGATTGGGTTCCTAGTCAGGATCTGTTTAGATTTACATGTTGGTTTCTGCCTGTTTTTCAAACTGTGCAATGGGTTTGTTACTTGATGTGCAAAGTTATGAGAACGTTTTAATCATTTGTAGACGTGTAGTGATGGAGCTTATTCATATTCCTTCAGGAGTACATTGGAGCATGTGTGGTACTCATAGCAGCTGTCACTTCTATTACCAGTTGCCTGTATAGTAAGCTCTCTTCAGGACTTGTAGGCTTGGGACTAACCTATGCTCTTATGGTAAGAATCTCAGGACCCTTTTTGTCTCTTCCAAACTCTTTTTTGTAATTCTTCAGGGCGCAAAGATGAACAGGAGGATCGAAGGTGTCAGTACATCTATAGTGGGTACTGTAATATCACTGAAACCATGTGTTAACTTCAGTTCACATTCAATGGTTGACATATTTGAGTGTATGCTTTCTTCAGTTTTTAGATAAAATGTTTATTGAAGTGTTAGTTCAAATATGTCAACAATACGTGATCAAGTTTCATCATATTTTTTTATATTATCTTCCATGGTGAAGAATATTTTTTCAGTGCATCAATTGTACTTGCCCTGCTACATCATTCTAGACTGTCAAACCTTAAGTTACCGAGATGTTGTCTTTTCACCTGTCTTTACTGTTCCCTTCCCTCTTTCCTGTTGATGTACATCAGATGACCATAGTACCAAACTATTTGTGCACTGCAGTTAGGAAATCTAACCTTTAGTCATGGTTGTCACCCTGTTGATGTGTACCGTATAGCTTATTCACAACCTCAGCTTATTAAGGCTGAACAAGTATTACTGTGGAAGAATATAAACTGCATGCTGGTCAAATTATGGAAACGACTAAAAATCTGGAATTTAGTGGTGTATTTGCTTTACATTAGGTGTCTAACTATCTGAATTGGATGGTTCGTAACCTGGCTGACATGGAGATCCAGCTGGGTGCAGTGAAAAGAATCAATGGCCTTCTCAAAACAGAAGCCGAAAATTACGAAGGTCTTCTTTGTAAGTGCAGTTTTGTGAAGCATGCAGAAAGAGCTTGCTGAAATTTTAATGATTTTGCAGTGTATTACCATGAAAAATGTAGTAAACCACTTAATGATCCAATTAATTTATGATGAGAGGGTTGGTTGTCTGGTTTTTTTTCCCTTGTGCTTCTGGTACAGCTTCCTCACAGATTCCCCAGAACTGGCCAGACAGAGGGGAGATCCAAATCCAGAACCTCAGTGTCCGATATGACAGCAACTTAAAGCCAGTGCTAAAGCACGTCAATGCTCACATCTCTCCAGGACAAAAGGTAAAGAACTGCAGTGATTCTGAGAAGCTCTTTAGACTAGTACATCATAGAGATCAGAGTTGAAAAAACATACCACAACATGTTTTGATGATGAAAGTACAGAATTTTTACTCTAAAAGAATGCAGTGCACTATGAAGTAGTCTATGGGTTTGTTAGTTTGGTGTGTTTACATTTATGTTAGAGTGAAAAGCTAGAACTACACACCCCTTCTTAGTATCCCAGTGCCCTGCTGTCAGCACATGGTGCCAAAAGAAGTGACAGTGACCCCTTAACTGTGTTAGACCTTCTTTCCATCATTCCCATGTGGCTCTCTTGGCTTTATCCCCATAGTTGTTTTCTGCTTCATCACATCTTTTCTCTCTGTTTTTTCCTCCTTAGTCCTGTTTTACTGTGTCCTTCCTGCTAAACAAAGCTACCTCAGGATCCTAAGTTTTGCCTGTAGCTCTCCCAGTCCTTGTTCTTCTCCTATTATTCTTGTATATAGGACTGGTCTTGATTTATCCCTAAATGCTCAGACCCCTAAAGACAAAGAGTGAAGCTAGGGACTCTGCTATGGTCAGTTTGGTTTGACTGAACAGTCAGGAATACGTAAGGATCACATGGACCAGAACAGTTCCTCATCTTAAGTGTCAAATACAGGCATTATCCGTTTTCAGTCACGTGATGTTCATCTGCTTTTTGTGTCACAGATTGGGATCTGCGGTCGAACAGGCAGTGGAAAATCCTCCTTCTCTCTTGCATTTTTCAGAATGGTTGACACTTTTGAAGGTAAGATTACACTTTTTCATATCAGTCAAGCTTAGCTCCTGAAGGTACGTTGGTAGTCCTTTCCTTAACAGCAGGAGGCTTGAAGTGTGATTTTTGAATCTGCAGGACACTCTCTGGCCTTGTTTAAATATGATATAATCTGTCACCTAACAGCTGTGCCATTGATAAACTGGATCAATAAAAATTGTACTTGACAGAAGCAAAAGTCCAAGAGTGACAGAGGACAGCCCATTGTGCTGTTAAGTTACAACATCAGGAGCAAAGCATAAAAGGGGAAGATGTTCAGGTACAATGAAGGATACACACACAAGGCACAGATAGGACCCAGTGGCCCCAGAAAACTCAGCAACTGTGGACTACAGTTTGGCCTGCTGCTCTGGAATTTCCTGGCATATTTCCTGCTATGTGTGCTGTGTCTATGTGTCTCACAGTGTCTTCCTGTGCACCTCAAAAAATTTTAGCCTCAGTTTCCCAGCTAGAGGGCCCTTATGCAGAGCCAGGCAGCTGTGTTTGGTGATAAAATTTCAAAGCACTCAATAGTAATTTGGCCTGCTGAAACACTTGTTCTCCCTGGTAACTAGTCCCTGGTTGAATTAACCTCTAATCTTGTTGTTTGATAGATGTTTATAATGTTCGAGCAGATTGGTGTGTCTACTCGTTCTTAAAATATTGCACATCTACTTAACATTCTTTCCAGCTGACACCTAGTCTCAAGAGAATTGTGGTTATTGCTTAACCAGAACTTGTTTTTTTAGTAAATAAGGGGATTTGCAATTCAAGGCCTTTTGTCTCTGTACTGCAAGCTAAAAGTGAGCCTTGTCATTGCCAGTAGCTGTGTGGCATGATAAACAGTCTGGCAGACTATCCATTTTCTTTTGAATAGGTAGGATTATCATTGACGGTATAGATATCGCTAAGCTCCCCTTACAGACATTGAGATCGAGGCTGTCAATCATTCTCCAAGATCCTATTTTATTCAGTGGAACAATCCGGTAAGTATTAAGCACCAACAATAAAAAACATATAATGCCTTATACGTCATTATATATTATAATTGTACTATATAATGACTTTTATAGAATTACTGATAACAAGCTGTTCAATTCCAGTCTGCTCAGTTGGAGCAGGGAGGATCAGTGCTTCCTGTCTATGCTTTTTACCCATCCCTGCTAGAAGCGCCTTCCCGGTGCCTGAACCTTGTCACCATGCTGTTGGCAGAAGACATCCCATGCCTAGAAAGTAGGAAAACTCACTATTTATCCTTCTAAGATCAAGTAATCAGTTTAACTCACTAATCAAATACCCATAGCCACCCAGGACCTCTTGAAACATTCTTTCTGCCTGCCTTAAAAAAAATTAGATGGAAAAAAATGTAGGCTAAAAAAATAACCTAGAAAAAAAGGGAAGCAATCAAAGTACTGTGCAGAGGTCTGGAGTATTTTATTCTGAAGACTCTGTCTGTGTTGCTTTTCTAGTCTTTGAGACATTCTTTCATCTGTGGGATCAACCACCTTGAGGGTTTTTTCCCTCTTCTTCCTTCTTTGAGAGGATGATGCACTGGAAACAGTGACAAAAAGCTCCACAGTTTCAAAAAAATGTCCTTCCCTATGTCTGTAGCATTTGCATTAGGAAAGAACATTAAAATCCTCAGTGCAGAGTTACGTCACCTGCATTTATAGTTTCTACATAAAAGTCACTAGAGTTCACTGTAAATGATACGGGCTTCTGTTGTTTGCTGACTCCACACTAATACAGATCCCAAGATAATCCTCTGAATAAAGCATGATGTCAGAAAATGAGGTGACCTTTTTTAATTAACCTATTAAAAATTCATTTAGGCTGGCATTGGTCATTCATAGCACATAGTGTAGAAGTGAAAAGTGTCATGCATCATTGAATCCTTGATTTCTGATTATCATTCCATATATTCATATGATACGAGATTCACATTCGCTGCTATCAATTCTGGGCTACATCAAGCTAAAATAACATTTGTTCATTCATAAATCTAAGATTTGTTCATTTGTAGTGGAGACTTGTATTTCATAATTCAGTATGAAGCTTGATTGTTCTGTTCAGCATTTTTATAGCAGTAACAGACAAAGAGATACTGGATTTAAAAGGAAAGGGTAGAAATTTTGGTCTCTGTTAAAAATTAATGTTAATTTAAACTGATTGTATTCACAGCTTTTTCCTTCAGAACTCTTTACAGTGAAATATGAGAATTTCTTCATTCAGAACAAAAGAAACTCTAAAACCACAAAGCTGCAAAACGGAAAGCTTCTCCTATTTTGCTCAAGTGAAAGAGTCAAATTTTGTTCTTAATCACATTGATATAAATGTTGACCAAGTCTGCAAACTTCAGTGGTTTATACCAATGACAGATCAGAACGAGGCCCAGATCTATAGCATATGATTCTGGTTATTTGCAGATTTGTTTCGAAGCGCACTAAAAGAAGAAATACAGTGCAGAAATTTATATTGACTGATATTCTTGAATTGCACATTAACTGTAGGTTTAACTTGGACCCTGAGAAGAAGTGCACTGACAGCATGCTGTGGGAAGCACTGGAAATAGCACAGCTCAAGCACGTGGTGAAAGCACTCCCTGGGGGCCTAGGTAATAATACTTCTTTCTTGAGAAGGTTGCTTCCAGTGTTCACAACATTGCTGTTTTGCATTTACTATTTATTAAAAATCTGGTTGCTGAAGAAAAAGCTTTTTAGGTTTGTGGAAGGTGGCAAAACTTGCTAACTCCCTTACCAACTGCGCCCGTGGAGCAGAATCCTATTCCTATTCAAATCAATGATAAAATCATTATTTTATTTCAGTATGTCTTCATTATGAGTCAGTGAGGTTTACGGACCTTGTGAATTCAAATAAGCTGTCTACAAGTCAGGTGTTACTCAGAATATGTTCTTTTGAATTGTCCAATATTTGTGTCCTAGGAAGATTTCAGAAGCTTAAAAGTGTGAATAATTTGACCATGGGGGAAAAAAACCCACAAAATACCCAACTTAAAAATGTTGTTATACAGCCTTAAGGCAAAGAAATTATGGATGCCACTTTGACAGGGGGATGCAGTGTCCTAGGCTGCATTTGTTGCAGAGAAACTTGCTTTTAAACGTCCTTAGCTACTTTGATGTTTAAAAGAATATCAATGAGACGTAAGTACTGGTTGGTTTGAACAATCAAAATAAACGGGCAAAATGGGGTCACCAGCAGAGGTAGACCTAGGAAATATTATTTTGAAAATCTTGATGACCCCATAAACACTGGGTTTGCTATATCATTTCCAGATGCTATAGTCACAGAAGGGGGTGAAAACTTTAGCCAAGGCCAAAGGCAGCTGTTCTGCCTAGCAAGGGCTTTTGTGCGGAAGACAAGCATCTTCATTATGGATGAAGCCACAGCATCTATTGACATGGCAACAGTGAGTCTGAAGTGTTTCTGATTTCTGGTTTTCCTTGAGGGGCGGACAACTGCTAATAAGCGAAGAAAAACTGGAAAGTTGTTCTATCTATTCTGTAATATGCTTACACCATATTTAGTGCAGACGTGTTTACAAGTCCAGGTAGTTGTGAGTCATTGCAAAATAATCTAAAGACTTTTTAAATCATTTTACTAGGGGTTTAATAGTTATTCCAGCATTGCTTGCATTGGAAAATTAAGCTTGTTATTTTCATTGGCAGTTTTATTTCCTAAAGTAAACAAAGCTTTGGAAGGTGAGCTGGGTTGGTCAGGGTAAACTGGCAGATTTCCCCAGTATGGTGGGCAGCAGAAGTTAGGAAGTTAGAAGGTTTGAAGGTAGAGTTAAGGAAATAAACAGAGACATCCTGTATTAATACATTAATTGCCTGAAATTGCTAGACAGAAGTTAAACCACACAATAATAATGCAGTGGCTGAATTTCAGCCAAATAGAACAGTACATTCTTAGATTTTTTTTTCTCTCTCTTATGTTGTTACAAGAAATGTTTCAGTAGTGTTCAGGATTATTCTATGAGTATGGAGGAGGTTATTATAACAACTACAGCTTTTAGTTCTGTAAAACTACCAGTTAAAACACATTTTGGATTTTGATGCATCGAGGATATAGTTCCTTCCTTGAGATACATATCTAAAGAAAAAACAGTAACAATTAAAAGTATCTATGCTGTAGTGACATTTCTGAGCAGAGTTTGGTACACAGCATGTTTCCTAAATAGTAAAGAATGAGTACTTGTTGGGCGAGAACTATGTATATTAAGACCACATTAAATATCATCTCTGCTGTCAAATATTCCAGGTACAGCACACTCCCTTGCCTATTGCTGCCCCCCCCCCCTTGGTGTTAGATATCCCCAGTGTGCTGGGACACTCCTGGGCTTACAGCAGGGTGAAGAACACACCACAGAGGCGCCAGCACATGGGCAGCCTGGCAGAACCCTGAATTCACCTTTGATTTCCTCACTGTAAACCTAAGGTCAGGATAGCAGGGGTTTGGGGGCTGGAATACAGCTCTCATGTACGCTGAAGCCCAGAGGCCTGTGGTGGGTGGCGAGAGCGAGCAGGGCTGCCTGACTGGAGAGCAGGCTCTGACTTAGTTTTGACACGTAGATTATTTTTCATTCTGCAATAAGGGATCAATAAAAGCACGGAATAATCAGTGGTTACTTTAGCCATCTTAGTGCCTGTGTGTCTGTCATGTAACTTCCCTTTGAAAAGCAACATTTGTTTTTCTTTACACAGGAAAACATACTCCAGAAGGTAGTCATGACTGCGTTTGCTGACCGCACTGTGGTTACAATAGCAGTAAGTACAGTCTCTGCTGCCATTCTAATGCAAACAAGAATCAGAAATACCACATCAGTCAATTCTGGTCAATGTTAATAAATGTGTTAATTTGGCTATTAATCTTTTATTTTAAAGTGGTGTTAGCTTTCTCTTCCATTTTAAACTGCTTTCTTCTTTAAATGCATAACAACAGATTCTTGAATGTGTTGTCTGATTGCCTGTAAAGGCCTGTAATCTAAGTATGTGGTCTACTTTCTGTTACTCATTTTAGGCTAATTTAAAATACAGTTTGACTTTGCTGTGAAATCTAAGAATAAGTTTCGTCAAGCTAGAATAATCATTTAACTAAGGACAGGTAAAACTGTGTAATAGTTCTGCCACTGAATAAAACAATTACGATTCAGAATTTAAACAAATTAAAAATTAGTAAAATTCTCATTTAAAATAAGCATTCCGTCCCTGTTGACAGTGATGGAATTTAAGTTTGCTTATTCTTGAAGTGTTTATATGAAGAGTGCTTATAAAAATATTGTTTATGAAAGAGACTTGACCTGAATCAAAGCAGATACATCAGTTCTCTTTTTCTTAGAATATACTTTTCAGGGAGGTGAAATAAAGTCACTATGCCTCTTAACATTTAAAAATTAAATACAAGTCAAAAAATCTATGCTCAAGAATCTTAGAACATCTTTTTCTTTTCACCTAGCAAGTGTGTAATATAAAATTTGATTCACCTTCTGGTATCCATTCAGTGTGTCATTATAAAATCTATGTTACATTAGCAGGATAGCAGCACTGATTATGTTATACTGAAAGAGATCAGACAACAAGTACGATTGGAATGAGATCTTTCAGACCCTTCCCCCTGCCTGTGAACTGGATAAAGTTTCAGGAGGACTGCAGCAGAGCTGAGATTTGTAGATGCCATCAGTGATTATTTTGTGGAACATCTGGCTAGGAAGCCACAGAAGGAAATACAAGAGTTGGTTTGGTACTGAGGGTGCCCAAGTTCTGATTAGGAGCCTTATGGGTGAAAAGTCTAACAGGGACCACAGTATTCTGAGATTAAATATCCCTGCATGAGTAATGCAGACCCAAAAACTCCAATGCAGTTACTCTCAACTTTAAAAAGTGGAATTCTGTAATAAAGAAGAGACTTGCTAAAAAACAAAACCCAAAAATAAATGCGAAAAAATGCTGACAGAGGAGGTGAAGAAAATTGAATGTGACAGTGATCATGGAAATTACTTGAAGGATTTTATTCAAAAATCCCAGTGCCAATGCATGTTATTTATTAGGAAAGGCTTGAGTAAGGATAGAAAGAAGCTGGTATTGGTAAACAAATAAAAAAGACTATTAGAAATAAGGAGGTATTCTTGTAAAAGCTGAACACATAGCCAAATAAAGAAAACAGAAATTATCATAAATTCTGGTATGTTACATGTGAAAATATAACAGGGAGGCTGAAAATAAAAAAGCAAGCAGCTCCTGGAAGCCATCAAAACTAATAATGAATTCACTAATCCCTGAAACACACCAGGAGCAAGAAGTCTGTCAATATATAGGGTCATTTAACGATCAATACATGAAAGAAATGCTCAGGAAAGATAAAGACATTGCAGAAAAACTGGATTAATTATTTTCAGTGTTCACTGTGGAAAGAACTGGGAAAGTTTCTTCCTAATAAAATAATCAAATGTTAGGGCTTACTGGGAAAAGGGTAAAAACAAAACAAAAATATCATACCACTGTGCAAGTCCGTAGTTCACACATAATTTGAATATTGTGTGTAGTTCCAGTCTTCTCTTCCCCATACTGATATATTACAACAGAAAAACGTTGAGAAGCACAGGGATGATAGGAGGTGTGAAACTGCTCCTTAAGGGGACCAGCTGAGTAGGATAGGCCTCTTCTGCCTGGAATAAGGACAATGTAAGGACATGTGAGAGGGGTCTGCAAAATCATAAGGCAGGAGGGAAGAGACATCAGATGAAGCTCTGAACAGTGAAGCGCAGAACATACAAAAGAGGGTACTTGTTCATGCAGTGGGCAGCAGGCCTGTAAAAAAATCTTTTTTCCAAAGGATGTGGATGCAAAACATTTATGAAAGCTCTAGAGAAGACATGGGCAAGATTTTAGAAGAGAAGTGTGTAAAGTTTTACAAACAGGCAAACCACACCAAGCTCAGAAACCCCTTTAATCGAGACATTGTCCAGGACAAGGAAAGTATTTTCATGAAGTACCACACTTGCAGCCCTGTTCCCATTATTCCTGGCTACCTTCTTGTGGCAACACATGTTGGTAGGACTGCAGGCTAGGAACATCATAGTCCGAACTCATATGACTCTTCATAGTCAAGCGCCTATTTGCAGTTTAGATACTTGAATATCCACGTGGCTGTTGTTCTCTATATTTATCTGCAGTATTTGCACAGTAAATTAGGATGAGAAGTAGGATAAGTTGCCTTAATCGAACTTGTCAGGAAAAGTAATTTCTGGAAGTCTGTCTTATTCTGGAATATATTTGATAGATACATTGAACTGGCATTTTGTTTGTTTTTCAGCACCGTGTGCACACAATCCTCAATGCAGATTTGGTTATTGTCATGAAGAGAGGGGTTATTTTGGAATATGACAAGCCTGAGGTTCTGCTAGAACAAGAAGACAGTGTCTTTGCTTCTTTTGTACAAGCAGATAAGTAATAAAAACAAATGAAGCATTTTAAAGTACAATTGTATTATTATCTAAAAATGTAAAATAACTAAATAAATATTATTTCATAATAAATTAAGGGTTTCCTTTTTTAATGAGATGAGCCATTTTCTCTCTCTGAAGTATTAATGAATTATTCATGTACTTTCCTTTTTTTGTATACTACGCTTCTTATTTGCTACCAAAGAATCATGAAATACAGTTGAAAAAAACTACATGGATGAAATATGACAGGATACACATCACACAAACATAGCATGGAATTTTTATGTAATTCTTAAACCTTCCCGTCATTTTATTAATATGCTATTTTTTATGTGTCATAGCCCTGCTGTAGATAACACTCATGACTTCTAAATGCAGAAGAAAAAAATTATATACCAAAGGTTTCTCAAAAGCTTGTATCTCTTTTAATCATATGACTCTGTAAATCTTTAATATATAAATATAAAATCTATAAAACTTTCTTAATATTGTGGTTTATTGATAGTGTCTGTGTCTCTCAATCTCTTGAATACCTTTTAGAAATTAATCACAGTCAGATTCCTTTAGCCTGTCTTAGGTTGCCTCACCTCTACCCCCATTGAATTATAGTATACTGATTCCAAATGGGATTGAGCCAGACTGCCTCCCAAACTGTGAGAAATGTGAGAAGAGGCAGGCTGTGATAAAGTATTAGCATTTAATGCACACTGTTTCCAGACCAGTACAGATGTACCAATTCATCTGGAAATTATCCCTCCAAATCTGGTAAATAAACAGTATTAAACCTATCACTGTAGCTCAGAGCCATGAGATCTTGACTCATAGTCTCCTGGTTTCACATATGTCACACTGTTTCTAGATTCACTATGATCTTTACCCATAAATTACATATACGTATTAAGATATCTTGTAACCATTGAAATTATCCCACTTTGGCTGGACAACTACTTATCCCGTGTCTATTCATTGTGACAATCGTTCCAGGACTAATTAATTGCTAAGGGGTTCGAAAGTCAAGGACCCTATGGAAGGCTACAATGATTTCTTCACTGTTACTCTTTATAGCAACCTTGGCTTTACATCTGTTTTTGTTCCCTTCCTCTTTCTGAAAAATTCCTAGCACTTGGAAAAACTCCTTTTTCTTTTTAGAACTCTTTAGCTGCTTGGTTAATTTGGAACCTGTTTTTCAAAGGCTTTATTTTATAGAAAAATTGTTCTTGTGGAATACATGATATTTTGAATGCATTCTAGCTCTGCAGCAGAGAGCAAGGAAAACTGAGGAACTGTTGTTGCTTTTAAGTACTGTTACCAGTTCCGCAGTGGAGTATTTGCAGCATCTGCCTGCTATTATCTGAGCAATACCTAAGGGCATTAAACTGGGACCAGAGAACATATAAGCAAGCGAGAGAGCAGATGAACAATGGTAAAAGTGGGAAGGCAGAATACAGTTGTGCAGATGAAATGCATGAGCTCTGTCATTGCTTGCTACCGCTGAAGAAAGAAAATCGGCAGCTGGGACGTATTCCCTCCTCCAGGGAATTATTTTGCTGAGCAGTGTCAAAAAACAGCTGCAGAACTATTGGTGTGTTTTCACTCTGGGGTACCACGCATCCATTAGGGCTAAGAGAGAAGAAATGAGAGGCAGGTGACTATCCTTCCAGGGTAGCAGAAGGGCACAGTGAGTGCAGAGCTACTGTGCATGCTGTCTGCTAGCTGCCCAGGACTGGTCTAGGGCAGGATCTCATCCTGTAAAGGCTTAGGAAAGCACCACTCTGTGGGTCATGCTACGGGGATGCTCAGAAGCTTTACAACCATCTGTTGACGATCCTAAATCCTGATGGCAAGAGGATATAGAGAAAATGAGGTTTCATATGCTTTTAATAAAGTGCCTGGGATTTGACACTGCAGTTTGGACTAGCTCCTATTCCACAAGCTTCTGACAGTATTACCTGGAAAGGAATGCAAGGGAGTAAAGGACACAGCATATCGCTACAAAGACCAAATTATATCTCACCGTATTGAGAAATAAGAACTCTAAGTACAAGTGTCATGCATTTCCATTGTAAATGAGGCTTGTATTTCACAAAGCAGCTCTACAAGACAGTTGGATAAATGAATTGGTCCATATCCAACAATTATATATCATCTTAATGGTACTATGCTGCTGGATAAATATGTGTGAACAGGGAGGTCTCTTAGCTACCACTTGGACAGAATACAGTTCCCATTTCCCCCACACATTTTATCTAGTCTTGATTATATGGGGCCATGTCTCAGGAAGTTTCTGCCCCCTAACTCCAAAGGGTTAAGAATCTCAACAGTGACCAGAAGCAGTATCCAAGAAAATTATTTTATAGTGGGAGGCTCATTACCATTATATGAGTCATTAAACCTGTTGCCTTGAGATAGGCGTTCCAGAATTTGCTATTGAATCAGGCTCACAAATGTTTTTTGCATGGCAATTGAAGCATTACTAAGCAAAGTTCTGTGTTAAAATGGATGTAAGGCATCCCCGAGTAGCTATGCTCAGAATTTTGTTTCTCCTATGGAATGAGACTAAGCTCAGTCCCAAAGGTGTCAGTGGAATAGGCTGCCCATGGAGATGTAACCAGGGTTTCTTTTATTTTATTTGCTTTCTGTAAATGCTCCCATTACACAAACCCCTTCATAGTATTTACCCTTTTGTTTTAGTGGGGCCATTTCATCCCGTTCTACTTATTTCTAAGGGAACAGTGTTTCCTTGGGAGGCCAGGAAGCAAAACATTCTTGCTACGTTAGCCCTTTTCTCAACTCTGCTCATGCTTTCCCCTGTGACTTTGCATAAGCAACTCTGATATCTTCCGCCCAACAATTCATACAGCAAGATGATTTGTGAGGCTTAATTCCTGTTATGCTAACTTTTTTGACAGAAAAGTCTGCTTCTAAAGGCAGAGTAATACCATGGTGCCAACTAAATTTTAATTTAACAGTTGTATCTTCTTTAATAACCATTAAAAATAGGATAAATCAGGCCAGGGAGGAGTTTTGAAATATAAAACATTTTGTGGGTGGAAAAACTTAACCCTCGTGATTCAGTGCTACAGAGTGGGATTGTTCATTTCCACGAGCCCAATTTGTTCAGCAGCCCTTAACACAAATACGTTGGCTCACTCAGAAGATCTGTCACTTTTTTTCTTTCAAGTATCTGTCACTTGATCCACAAAGGCAGGGCTTTTTTTTCTGCTCTAGAAATTCTTCAGCAGAAGCCACTTGCCTTGCTGTTCCATCTCAGCCAACAAGTGCTCAGAGGTGTAGGAAAAGAAGTGGCAAATGACAATCCCAATAAAGAACAGAAGCGAAAACAAGGAAATACCCTACTACCTATGTAGAGTTCATGATTCCTAAAATCAACATGGTGAGCATGTTCACGCAAACACATCTTGCTGTAGCAGGATCCATGTGTCATTCTAGCACCAGACTGTGAAGCAATTTATCATTCCCTTTAAAACACTCCTCTCTGACACAATTTTTTCATTCTACATTCATGTAGCTAACTCTCTCTGGAGGAAATGGTACAGAGTAATACAAAGATTAGAAAACAGTAAGGAAAACCGGCACAGTAAACATGACTTCTTCTTGAATACCTATGTGCATCTCTGTAAAAGAGTGTGAAATGTTACCAATGAACTGCATGGTATTGTAGAGCCCTTTATGCTCACTTCAAAACGCTGGATGTAACTTCGAGCTGCCATCAACTGGAGAACCACACCTTTGACAAGTAAATCTTCAAATAACTTCATCCATTTGTTTGGTTGTTTAAAAAAGTTTAGAAAGAAAATTATAAAAAATACAATATTATTTAAGTTAAATTATATAAATAAATCATGTATTTAACAAAGAAAAAGTATAGTTGTTAGTCATACATTCACAGCAAGCACACAAAAATTGTCTAGCAGACAAAGTGATGCAGAGAAAGGGGGAGTATCTTTGGCTAAGCTCAGTGGCCTGGCAGTCAGGTGCCAGGGCAACCTGTTCTTATTTTAGTTTTCTTGATCAAAGCAGCAAGAAAGATGACCGAGAGCAAGAGAAAACATGAAGTATTGGGAAACTGACCCCTCCAAATGGAATGGATGTGCCCAAGGACATGCATTTATACATAAAAAGTAGAAACAGTCTAAAGTAATACTAATAGTTTAATTACAAGATCCATAACAACTGCTCGGAGAGCTCAGAGTCATTACTTAAAGGTACTCTTCTGAAATCTCTAGGTGGGCCCACAGTAAGTAGCTGTAGGTGGTGAAAATAAATTTCAACCCCAGCTGTCTGGCACCCAGCCAACAACTGGGCAATTGCCTTGCCCAGGCAATCAATGCCAATAACTGTTTACAGTATGTACCAAAGCACTTAAGCCAAAACTGAAGGGAAAGTCTATTGGTACATACAATTAGAAAAACATAATTATAAATACACTGGCACTAAAGAAAAACAATCTCATATCCAGCATATCCTAGGATGCTTTAGCAACTCTACAACTTTGGTGTGTAAATTGAACTATAAACAAAATATATAAATCAGAGAAATTAAAGACATGAATGAGAACATTGCTATTGAAACAGTGGAGCAGTCACATCAGTGTTTTTAAATAATGCATCTTGTCACAAAGATATATCTTTATACACATATGCATGTGTGCACTTATATGCACATGGACATCATACTGCCACACAAGTTCCAGCTTCCTGCCTCCTTTTTTCGCCTCTTTGGGCAATTTTGATGTCTGTCTGGAATCTCATGTCACTGTGGATTAACGACATGTGGACAGATAATCATTGTGCAACTCTTACTGTTGTTTGGACAGCAGACATTTTCCTGTGCAGTCAGCTGCCATTACAGCTCACAATATTTCATAAGCTCCTTCTTTCAGAAACATCCTTCTTTAGTCAAGGCTAAATAACTCTAGAAAATTTTATAACTCAGAATGAGTCCCTTTAGTTCCACATCTCTGTTTAACTATTTATGTCCTTGGACTTAGCCTCTTCAGGAAAACCAAGCACAAGTCCTGCACCTGGGTTGGGGCAATCCCAAGTACAAATACAAGCTAGGCAGAGAATGGGTTGAGAGCAGTCCTGAAAGAAGGATGGGGGTGCTCATGGTCAAGAAACTCAACATGAGCCAGCGATGTGCCCTTGCAGCCCAGAAAACCAACTGTATCCTGGGCTGCATCAGGAGAAGCATAACTAGCAGGTTGAGGGAGACAATACTGCCCCTCTACTCTGTTCTCGTGAGATCTCATCTGGAGTACTGCATTCAGTTTTGGAGTCCTCAGGACAGGAAAGACATGGACCTGTTGAAATAAGTCCTGAGGAGGGCTGCAAAGATTGTCAGAGGGCTGGAGCACATCCCATATGAGGACAGGCTGAGAGAGTTGGGCTTGTTCAGTCTAGAGAAGATAAGGTTCCAGGCAGACCCTATAGCAGCTTTTCAGTACTTAAGAGGGGCCTACAGAAAAGGTGAGGAGGGGCTCTTCATCACGGAGTGTAGTGACAGGACGAGGTGTAATGCTTTTAAGCTGAAAGAGGGGAGATTTGATTAGATAGTAGGAAGAATTTTTTCACTGAGAGAGTGGTGAGGCACTGGAACAGGTTGTCCAGAGAAGTCGTGGATGCCCCTTCCCTGGAAGTGTTCAAGGCCAGGCTGAATGGAGCTTTGAGAAACCTGATGGAGTGGAAGGTGCTCCTGCCTATGGCAGGAGGATTGGAACTGGATTATCTTTAAGGTCCCTTCCAACCCAAACTGTTCTATGATTCTCTGCAAGGAAACTTCCTACCACTGCCTGCCCCATTCACTAGATGAATGCTTTCTTCCTGCTTACAGAAAGACACGTAGGTGTATTTCAGGATTTATTTTTTTTTCACTGAAGATATCCTTTCAAAACCCCCAGCATCATTTTGTTTTCTATTTCATGGAATAATCAACCAGCCTGAAACTACACCACCCCACAGAGTAGCCACTGCTAACACAAGGTAGGTACTGGCAGCAAACCCGTCCTCAAACAAATATTTACAGGAATCAGCTCTGGGGAATGGGGCTCGCTCACATCACTGCCCGGAGTCAGGGCCTCTACCTTCCTCAGGGGAAAAACAAACAAACAAACTAAAACTGAGGTTAAAAGGTGCAGAAACACCACCGAGGAGCAATGCAGGACTCAACTCCTCATTCCCGCAGATGCCAAACAGTTTTTAACGCCCTCCGTCGCGTCTGTTGCCCAATGACCAACTCTACTGTGCACTGGTGCGGCCTCACCTCAAGCACTGTGTGCACTTTTAGGCACTGCAGTAGAAAACGGACATCAAACTCCTGCAGAGTGTCCAGAGGAGGCCACAAAGCTGGTGAAGGGTCAAGAGAGGAGGTCATATGAGGACCAGCTGAAGTCATAGAATCATAGAATTACCCAACTTGGAAGGAACCCAAAAGGATCATCGAGTCCAACTCCTATCCCTACACAGGACACTCCCAACATGTGACTGAGGGCATTGTCCAAATGCTTCTTGAATAATGAGAGACTCGGTGCCATGACTACTTCCCTGGGGAGCTGTTCCAGTGCTCCATCACCTGCTAGGTGAAGAACCTCTTCCTAATATCCAATTTAAACCTGTCCTGGCACATCTTACTGCCATTACCTCCATTCTATCACTGGTCACAAGAGAGAGGAGAGCACCTGTTGCACCTCCCTCCCTTGTGAGAAGGCAGTAACAGCTATGAGACCCCTTCTCAGTCTCCTCCAGGCTGAACAGACAAAGTGTTTTCAGCCGCTCCTGCACTCGGTCACTCGGTCTCTTCAACCTGGAGGAGACTGAGGGGGGACCTCTTCGCAGTCTACAGTTTTCTCATGAGGCGAGGAGCAGGCGCTGATCTCTTCTCTCTGGTGACCAGTGGTAGGACTCGAGGGAATGGCAGGAAGGTGTGCCAGGGGAGATTTAGGTTGGATATTAGGAAGACGCTCTTCACCCAGAGGGTGGTGGAGCACTGGAACAGCTCCCCAGGGAAGCAGTCACGGCGCCGAACCTGGAAATATTCAAGAAGCATTTGGACAATGCCCTCAGACACACGGTGTGAATGTTGGGCTTGTCCTGTAGAGACCGGAGCTGGACTAGACGATGCTTAGGGGCCCCTTCCAACTGAGGTCATTGTTTGATTGAGTCTGCGGTTCTGTGACCGCGCGCGCGCGCGGGACCGCTCCCGCCCCTCCGCTCCGCCGCTCCCGCCTCGAGGACGGCAACAACGAAGCCGGGAACGGACGAGCCCTGCCCCACACGCCGCAAGCGGCGTGTGGGGCCGGGCTCGTCCGCTCCCGGCTCCGGCGGGGGCTGCGGCGGCGCCGTGCCACCCCCACCCCCCCCCCCACACACACACACACCCCCGCCCCCGGCGGAGCGCGGCTGCACGGGGCGGCGCTGAGCAGCGGCGCGGCGGCGGGGAGCAATGCTGTCCAGGAAGGGGATCATCCCCGAGGAGTACGTGCTGACCCGGCTGGCGGAGGATGTGCCGGATCACGCCCGGTACCGGGCTCGGGAGAGGAGAGCGCGTTTCGTGGGCAAAAACGGTGCCTGCAATGTGGCCCATAAAAACATCCGGGAGCAGGGGCGCTTCCTGCAGGACGTCTTCACCACCCTGGTGGACCTCAAGTGGCCCCACACGCTGCTCATCTTCACCATGTCCTTCCTCTGCAGCTGGCTGCTCTTCGGCATGGTGTGGTGGCTCATCGCCTTCGCCCATGGAGACCTTGACCACAGCACCCGGCTGCAGCGTGACCCGGGTGAGGGGGCGGCGGGGGCCCAGCCTGGCTTTGTGCCCTGCGTGACGAGCATCCACTCCTTCACCTCCGCCTTCCTCTTTTCCATCGAGGTGCAGGTGACCATCGGCTTCGGGGGACGCATGGTGACAGAGGAGTGCCCGGCTGCCATCCTGGTGCTGATCGTGCAGAACATCGTGGGGCTGGTGATCAATGCCATCATGCTGGGCTGCATCTTCATGAAGACCTCGCAGGCCCACCGCCGGGCCGAGACGCTCATCTTTAGCAAGCATGCGGTCATTGCCCTACGGGAGGGCAAGCTCTGCTTCATGCTGCGAGTGGGTGACCTCCGGAAGAGCATGATCATCAGTGCCACCATCCGCATGCAGGTGGTGAAGAAGACCGCCAGCCTGGAGGGAGAAGTGGTGCCCCTCAACCAGATTGACATTCAAATGGAGAACCCTGTGGGGGGCAACAGCATCTTCCTCGTCTCCCCACTCATCATCTACCACGTGATAGACAAGAACAGCCCCCTCTATGACATCTCCCCCCTCAACCTTCACCATCATGAGGACCTGGAGATCATCGTCATCTTGGAAGGGGTGGTGGAGACCACCGGCATCACCACTCAAGCCAGAACATCCTACTTGGCAGATGAGATCCTCTGGGGCCAAAGGTTTGTGCCCATCGTGGCAGAGGAAGATGGGCGATACTCTGTGGACTACTCTAAATTTGGCAACACAGTAAAAGTGCCCACCCCTTCCTGCACTGCTAGGCAGCTGGAGGAGGACAAGAGCATTATGGACACCATGCCATTGTCTCCTAAAGGCACAATAAGGAAGAGGTCTGTCAAGCTAAAGCCCAGGTTTACCATAAGCGATGAGCCTTCCTAATGCCTTTTGACTGGGAAACTCTGTTAGGGCTTTGTATCTGAAAGATCTCATAAACTCAAAACACTGAGGTGGCCTCTTACTTTTTTTTTAAATTCAGGTTGGTAGCACAAGGTATGTTTTGGTGTTATTTATTGTGTGATAAATCTAAAGCTAATTATATTTTTTTAAAAATGTGAGAGATTTCAAGCAGAACTGCGAATAGGAAGAACATGATCTGCAGCTTTAAATTTCAATTCAAACTGTCCTATTTAATTGCACGATTGTTTTGCCTTGATTAATCTGCAGGTAATGACATATTTTCTCAAAAAATAAATGTATATTTATCCTCAGAAATTGCAGTACTTAGGGTCTTGCAGTGTTCTTCAGTCAGTAGCTTTTAACGTTTTTTTCTAACTTAAACAATCAATATAGCAAAATATTAATAATTAATGAAGTAGACTGGATTTAAATTATAACAAAAATGTCAGGCAATGTTATGTGTGACACAGGACCAGATCTGGAAGTGTCTATGTAAAAGAAGAAATTAACTGCCAGATGGGCTTCATCCATATTGTATTGTATGGAGCCACTCCTATCACATGTAATATGAAATGTATTTTAATATTTACTTTTGTTTATTTTAAAACCCCTTACACTTCTGAAATAAAACATTCAGGAATATCTTCTCTGAACTGTACATTTCTGATAGTAAGCAATGCTTTGCCTTTAAAAAGAGTGGCAGATAGTATATGACTGAAATTAATTATAAATAGCAAAAATTCTGTATTCTAATTGTCTGATTGAAAGGAAGCAACATCCCCCACCAACACAGCCAAATGGCAATAGGACAGCCAGTAAAAAATTAATCTCTCCCTTAAGTCAGCATGAATTCTGTTAGATAATCAGGGAATATAAATAGATATTTTGAATGGAAGGGCAGTGCTGAGTGCTGAAATTATATCTGCATGCAGTAGGCAAACCTTTTACTCCTTTCCCTTTTGTTAAAGAAGCCAAGGTTTTTGTGCTTAGGGAAAGGAAGGATGTGTAAGACAGTGTGGTCACTTCTGGGATGCTGTATCACAAAATATACTGCTTCTGAAGGAACCATGCCCTTGCCATTTACATCCTGACTGGTGCCTGCCTTGGTTTTCAGCTGAATTCAAGGTCTGGCAGAGGTTTACAGTAAACGTGAAGGAGCCATGTTCACCCCGCAGTTCCACAGTGACAAGAGGAGCGATTCCCTTTAGCACTCTGGCAAATCCTTTATCTGAGGATATTAGTAAAAACAGCAATTTTATTTCTATGCAAGGCTGTTAAGAGATAGCAGCAGTATTAACTACAGTGTGCTATTAAAACAGCAGGCTACCACTCAAGTGAAAAAAAGATGATATTGTCCAAAGAAAACCTAAATAAGCATTACAGAACTGATTCAACACCTGGTTGCACAAGCTGTGCAAAGAGGCACTAAGTTACTTTCAAACTCAGTTATTCAAGGAACTTCCACTATCAAGTTCTCATGTGTTACATAGTTCACAACAGACACCTGAAATGGTTTGTGTTGGTAATAATAATACTGCAAATTTTTGATGCTTTGTCAGCATATCAATATGACAAACTCATTCAAAAGTGTGACAAAACTTCCGTATTGAGTATGGAATGTTTTCAGGCATCTATAATAAAATGAAATAAGGTCTGGGTAAAATCAAAGGTTGTTTTAAAATGATAAAGTATTAGTTATGTTTTCAATATTTATGTATTTCAGTTTTATGAAGACCTATGTCAGCATTATCAGACTGACAGTTAAGAGAATAAATGCCTGTTCATTTTCCATACTCCTAATGTACCAGTAGTATTCTGTGAACAGTTCTAAAAAATGTAGTATGTGTTTCACAGTGAAAAGACAGTCAAATTGGTATTAACAAGCAGTCATTAAAGAAAATGCAGAAAAAGCGTATTTTTCATTTGTAATCGTAAAAATCCTATTTTTAAAAATAGGAAATTATTTTAAAAATAGGAAATTACCTTTGATGATTAAATTTCTTTGTAAAACTGAGTCTAATTGTCACATTATTTTCTAGCTTTCCATTTTACGCCTCTTTTCCATTACCTGTTGGAGAGGTACTTGCAATAGAGCTATTTGCATTTTCTAGACACCTTTGTTCCTTTGAAAGTTTGTTGTTCTTTATCACTTGTCACAATACCACTGCTCTGTTCTTGTAAGAGTCATAGATAAAATATTAGAGTTAGCTTTCCAGTGACTTGAAATCATTGGCTCCTCAGTAGTCTCCTTAGTGCCTTTTTTTAATGTGAAGGAGACACCTTAAGGTTCTCATATAAAACCTTCAGCTCTTGTAGCATTTTAAAGCTCTTGTAAAAATTTGACCTAAATGTGAAGCAATTTCAGTAGCATTACCATGCAACTATTTTCAGGAACTTATGCAAGCCTCTTTTTCCCTCAGGGAAATCTGTGCTGCAGAAAGGTAGAAAATTCTCTTTGTTCACTGTGAGATGGGAAGGGAAAGATGGGAGGAAACAGCTTGCATTTGCTAGGCTGTTTTGAGGACCTCCTTTATGTCACAAGAATTTACCTGATTTTCTGAAGTCTTGCAACAAATAGGCATCATAATATTATGAGAAAGGCAGAATTTGTACTATTAAAATCACCATAGTGAATTATTTAAATTAAAGTGTTGGTGGGTTTGGACCTCAGGATTCTTGTAATTTTTAAGTCTTCTGTTCTTTCACCATTTAAAATATTCAGAAGCATTTCGGAGGCAGAGCAAAGAAGAATAAGTGTATTTACTTTGTACTAGGGTTATTACTTCATTGTGAGGATCCTTTCATTTTGTCATTTACAAAGTATTACAGAACACAAATGTCTTAAATTGTTCTTGAAGTTGTACTTACGCTGACCGCCCCCATTCTCTGTGGGAAGGTTCTGAAGAAGGCGTCAGTGCTATCATTTGACGTAGAAAAGTTCTCATTCTTAGCAATGAGCAAATGCTGTGTTTTCTGTAGCTGAGATCCAAAATGAGTGGGCTTTTGAACTTTATCAACCTACGTCTGCTTTTTGGTGGGTGATAATCACTGTTGAGGTCTTTCCAAGCAGCTGTGGGGAGTGTGCTATGGCTTTCAGCACTGCTACGTTTCCACGTCCTCTATATAGAAACCAGTATGAGGGAAGCTGAGGGCTACATGCTCAGGTCTTGCCCTGATTGAGGGGAGAACGTGGACACACAAAGTGGAAAGAGGTAGGTTTTGTAGCAACCCTTTGCTGAATTTAGGGTGTGGTGGAACCAACAGCATCCATGGGAATTGCCTTTCAGGTGCTTCAGGGTCTGGAGACCATTGTCAGTTCATACTCATACTTCATACTGTTGAGTGCATTCAAATTGGATTTTGTTAAGCTGTTTGGATGGATAGAAGGAGCACAGAGCTTATTAATCAGAAACAGAGACTGGAGAACACTTACGTTACACGCTGTAGCTTTAAAATACTTCTAGTGACTGCTGGTGATAACATAGCCATGGGATGTAGCAGTTTCATGTTGAGTTTCCGAAAGAAATCAGGTGTCATACATATACAAAATTAGAGGATAACAAGGTCTGACTTTGCCTTTTTATCCCCCAAGGCACATGATCAGTATAGTATTATAGCGGTGTACTTCAGTAGGAAAATCTCCATGTATAATAGGTGCAAACCAGAAGTGAACTCAAGAGGTTGCATATTGAGGCAAAAGACGTTCAGGGACACAAAATAAATACATTTAAAATCCACGAGTAACACAGCAGGAAGATAATGCCAAGAAGTAGTAAACTTTTCTTTTGACGCCCTTCACAGTAGCAAAGGTGCGATGATGCAGAGGTGAGAAATCGGAGACCTCAAAAGCAGATGTGAGAGGCTGATATAAAACTCTTTTAACAAGGCCAGGGTTTACACACTAGCATGGATTAGCAACAGGGTCAATGTCAAAATTCAGTGTGCCCTGTAAGGTGAGACTGCAGGCTGGGCATGATCAGCGTTGCTTAATCCAGTGGGTAAATATTGCTGTGTGTTGAGCAAGGTACAAATCACAACAGAGCCCTATTGGAAGCAGTGTTAGGAGAGCTTTGTGTTGACTGATTCTTGCTTTTAGTTATATGTTAAAATTAATAATATCAGTCTAATGAATAATTAATAATTCTTCGAAAACTGAGTTTCTTTCTTCATGTTTTCCTTCCTTTTTCACTCTTTTTTCATACATCAGTTACCCCTAAAGGTAATTGTTATGTCTGATACCACAGATTGGTTTGATTTGGGATAAAGCAAAGAACTACTTCCAAAATCAAATGCAAAAATAAAATCGACTTTAGAAACCCAAAAAACCTCTGTGAAATTGCCACGCTTACAACTTTCACAGTGATTCCCTGTATGAATCATGGAAATATCTATTCCTAGGAACTGGATATTATTAAACTACCATAGATTATTCCCTGTTCATTTTGCGGGTCTCTGTGGAAGGGAAAGTGGTTTAGCTCTTTAGATTAGCGTTGAGGGAGAAGAGAATGTTCAAAATCACTGTGTTTTAGGCTCCGTGGTTACACCTTTGCTTTTCCTCATGCTGAAAGTCATACTGGTGTTGCCACTGCGAGTGGGCAGGGTCAGTGTTCATTGCACTGCATATTCCTTTGTGGCCCTGCATTCATCTGGGCCAGCTGCCCCATTCCAAGGTGGAAATCTTAAACCCAGCAGCCCTGACCTGACGTTCCTGGAAGGCAGTAGAAAAAAATCTCACCCATTTCAGTGATTTTTTGGGTCAGAGGATGTAATCTGCCAACCTGCTGAAAGCCTGTGCTGCATCAGAAAGAAGGATTTAATCAGCGCTGCAGACCTTGCTCAAGCAAAGCTGCTGTTTGTGGTGAGAAGACCTTGTGTGAAGGAGGCCTTGGGCAAGCTGGATCAGAGCAGGTAGTGGCTCAACATGGCTGGTGACTGTCTGCCTGTAACAAATGACTCAGTGTACTATTTTTGATTCAGCAACAGGAGAAAGATACATGATACAAACCTCCACACCCCCCAAGAAGAACTATTAAAAGAGCTGAAGACATTCTTGAGAGGCTGCAGAGATAATGCTGCCTCCATCCTGCTCTTAGCACTGCTGGGTGCCTACAGAGGGTGGTTTGCTGTATGTTTTCCTCGCTTACACCTCAATTTTAATATATAGTGTGACTTTAAATAATCATGATAGGGAAATGAACATTTTACAAGTAATATTCAAAAACCTGCACGATCCTCTTCTCCGCTTGCCCCTGTCACCCTTTGTGCCTGCCTGACTTATTGAGTTTAAATGCAGATGGCAACTCTGTAAGAGACTTCCTAACCAGCTCCTTTACTGCAAACATGAGTAGCCTTAAATAATCGACCCCACCTGAACTGGAGGGGTCACAGAGGCCTTGTGATGGTGGTCCTGCATAGCAACGTCTCCTCTTTCCTCCCCTCACAGGAGCTGGGGGCCCTCCCTCTGCTCCTGCTGCCATGAGGGTGGTGAGGCCCTAAGCTGGGAGTAGGGCTGCCATGTGCTGTCGCAGGAGGTAGAAGCTGCACGTTTCCTTCCCTGCCTATTTCTTGTTTAGTTGCTATTTTAAATGGCAAATACCTGCTTATTGTTTTGCATTTATGTTTTCACTGCCCAAGAGAGGGTAAGCCCAGTGTTTAAATAGCATCATTGTTGTTATAATAATGTTATTCCTGAGCAGAGCTGAGGCACAGATGTTGACAGAGAGCATCAATACCAGCAGCATCAGCCCTCAACTTCAGTGAGCTTCAGATCAGGCCCCCAGGTTAAATCCTGAGGCTTTAAATTAAGCAGAGCTTACCAGGAAGTTCATTAGCATCAGGATTTCCCTTTTGGGGTGGGAACTATTAGCTTAATGGGGTGGGCAGCTCGTCCAAATAGTCTCCTGGGGTGTTTTGCTGCAACAGCAATACTGTTCCCCATGTTTTATGCTAAAAGTTTTGTGCTTCAACATCTCCTGGGAACTTCTTCCTACACCTTGTGAGTAAAAATTTGGTTTTCTTTCCATTTCTCTAGCATGTGAGAATATGGCCCTTGTGCATATTGTATAATTCTATATGCTGAGGTATTTGAATGACTTGAATGTTTCTGTTGTGGTTTGAGATCAGCTTGACCTATTTGTCAAGTACCTGAAAAGACATTGCATTGAGGGAGGTGTTGGTCTTTTGTCCCAAATAAAAAATGACAGGATAAGAGGAAACAGCCTCAAGTTGTGCTAGGAGTTTAGATTGGATATTAGGAAAAATTGCTTTACAGAAAGTGTTGTTGAGCACTGAAATGGGCTGTGCAGGGAAGTAAGTCCCTGGTGATTGAGTCGCTATAGCTAAGTGTATTTAAAAGGTGTGTAGATGTGGCGTTTAGGAATGTGGTTTAGTGGTGACCTCACCATTGTAAGGATTATGGTGGACTCAATCTTAAAGATCTTTTCCAAATGATTCTAAATTCTCACTGTCTCCTGGTGAGTGCATACAAGTAATGGGGTCCATATGTTCGATATCCTGCCTTTGCCCCAGATGCATTTTTCCAGGGTAAGCTTTACAACTTAAGAAAAAATTTTAGTAAGATAATGCTTCTTTCATGAGATGTGTGGAGAATAGCAGGAAGATGAGCAGGAAGATCAGAGTGTTCTTCTTGCAAAATGTATGGTTTTGTTGGAGTAGAGTTCCCAGAAGCAGCTTTCTTATGTAAAATTATGGTAAATTTTGATCCTGAGGTTAAAGAAGCTGCCCTATACAGCCATTTGCAGTGGTGTTTTAGAAGATGAGTAGCAGTCTGTGAGTGTGCTGGTCACTGAATACACGAGGGTGGCTTGTTTTGAAAGAACTAATGGCTGACTTCACCAACCATGGAGAAAACTCATGCTTCCTGAGAATGTATCTAGAATTATGGATAGTAAACCGATATTTTTCCAAAGGCAGTATTTATCTTATGAAATGTCTCTTAGGAAGTAGCCAGTATTTTCTCACAGATTTTCTTCTATCATGTGTTGTCTGGGCATCCATGCTGGAAATTGTCACACTTGGAATCTACCTGCTTTACTAATTTGATCACTCTGTTTGAAAGCTTGTCCTTTCGTGTTTCATTTTTTTTATTCGCAGTAACATTATTCCTTTATTTGTCTGGGATTTTTTCTACTTATTTTGTACATTACTGTACATAACCTGAAAACTATATCACTTTGTTTCATTCTTCAACAGCATCTGTTTTAGGAGGGAGGGGGAAGTTCCACAGCATGCCATAGCCCTGTGATCTGCAGACAGAACTCTTCAATTGCAGTACTACAATTCAAGATATTTCAGTAGTATCAGAAGTGGCCCTACTGTTACGTGCTGGGCAATCTTCACTGACGAGTCTGTTTCCTTTGTTAAGTGGAGCTCTACCAAGTTTTAAAATGTAGGTTTCCTCAAAAGCTTCATCTTCAGTAGAAAACTCTCATCTGCTCATGTGTGATCCTACATTCTTCGCTCTGCTTTTCTGTTTTGCAAGTCACGCAGGAGATTAAAACAGATCCATCTTCATAGTCCTTATTTTCTAATTCTTCCTCAATTGGGAACAGTCCCTGAAAGCAGGTAACTAAATTCACCACCTTTCTGTTCCTTCCAGATACACAGCACTAAAGTGTCGCATCCATGCTTGCATTTGGATGTGCAGTAAGGCACTTCATCTTCAAAGTTGAACTGTTCTTGGCTAGATGGACCGGAATCTTTGTCTTTATTTTTTGAGAGAGAAGAAAGTAAATATCTTGGCAGGGAAGCCACTCCGTAGATGTGTCATGTTAGCTGAGTGGTTTGTATTCTACTATTAAAACTGTAATTTTCACATTTCACTGGTGCTCCATAACATTAACTCCCTGAAGAGACTAGGATAAATATAAGACTCCTTGCCTGCTTCTTCTCCTTCTTTGTACTTCACCTTAGCAGGCAGAAGGTGAAACTGCTGTTAAAAAACCTTCTCTCTGTCTCTGTGAACCTCTGTCTGGACCTCCAGAGATCTCTTACTGCCTCCTTCAGGTGACTTCCATATCAAAAAAAAAGGTCTGTGTTTAACAATTGCTGATATTAACTTGGGGACAACTTCTTTGGTGGTTATGGACAACATGCATCCTGCAGATTTCTTGCCCGCTTCCACGCACGTTGCTGGTCCCAGACATACAGACCTGTAGGAGGTATGGCAGCATGCAGCTGCTGCACAAACTATCTTGTCACTTTCCATACCTTCCAGTAACGTTTGCGTGGTTATCAGAATAGCCTTTACAGTTTTGTTCTGGTTTAAGGCTAATACTTTAAGGGTTCTGTGTGGCTCTGATTTACAGTCAGAAATGGTTTATTAGCAGCCCTCTTAGGTTCTTCTACAAAGTAAGAAGAAATACAATTATTTACAATAGTAGTAATTTTATACTGATCTATCATAAGGGGAATTAATGTACCTATTGAAAAGTTCATAATCTTGTAGTAAAAATATTGCCAATTTTACACCAGTCCACAATTTTTTTTGTAGTATGCTCTCATTATTCAATAGTCAGTCATCACTGGTTTTCACATTGACTCTCAGAGAAACTGTTCCAGAGTGTGCTAAATTCAACAATGTCTTCTTACTGGCTTAAAGAAATGTGGATGCTTTCAGAGAATATCTGACTAGAAGGATGTGCTGGCACTTGTATTTAATTTGTTTTTCTGGAACAGTTTAAATAAAACAAAAATTACTGATCAGCATTAGTTAAGAGGTTTGATTTGATCTTTAGTGAGTTATAGGGGGATAGTTCTTTCAGTTAATTTTTAAAGTTTACTGTGCAGCTCTAGCTCATTCAGTGCATAACTGTGGGATGGAAAATCGGATAATTTCCACATTATTCTGACATATAGAAATACTTCCTTCAAGATAATCTCCTTTAGCTAGAACTCTAATACCTCTAATAATTTTTGGGGATGTCTTACTCCATTGTCCACCTACACTAAAAGAAGCTTGAGTATTTGCAAACTACCACCCAAATTTAAACTAACTTCTAAGAGATAATGAGCAATAACAGAACAATACAGTTTACCTGCAAGCTTGAGTTGAAAGACTTGTTCTACACAGTGTTAAGTTGCTGGATGGAAAAAGCTCTTTTCTTAATATTTTAATATTTTAATATTGCCTTTGGAGAGAACTATAGTTTGTTTATACAAAAATATAATCCATCTTTTTCAGTATTAGTTTTTACGACTTGGTTGGCTTCAGGCAACTCTGTCTGGTCTTTGTGGCTCTGATACATATGACTCTTGATGTTGTCAGGTACAAAATTTGATACGGAAAATTCAAGACGCAGTCTTTTTGACTGGTTTGTATAGAAATTTATCTTACTCAAGACAAGAGGAGACTTTGATAAAGCAAGAGAGAAGCCTTCTGTTAAAGAGATGCTGCCGTTCTGGGATGCTATGACAAGAGTGATTTATTACAAAAGAAAGTATTGCAACAGAAAGAAGTGTATGTCTGGTGTTCTTTGGGTCCTCAGTACCTAAACTCAGTAAGATACTGCACTTGCATGCATACACACATATTGTGTCATACTGCATATATTAAAAGAGATAAATTTTGCTCTTTGTTAAAGGGTGTGGGTTTTTTTTCTGGCAGGACTCCTACTTTGGTCTTATTTCTGTTATCATCTTGATAGCAATTAAACACTTGTTTTAAATGGACTGTTTTCAACCCATTTATCATCACTTCCACTGGCCAAAATATTCTTTACTTTGCTCCAAAATCACAGAAATATCTACACTTTGATGTCAAATGAGTTGACAAGTAAAACCCAGACAAGGGTTTGATGTGAGCACTGCTCAAGTATGAAATTTAAAGTATATATTGCATCCTCGTCACTAGAATTTTACATCAGGGTATATATGATATTATGTCTTGTGGTTGAGAGGGAAGAGGGAAAGTGAAATTGCTCCTGTCAGATGGGTTACCTCCTGGAATGCAAAATGGTGATGAAATGGCTGGATTAAAGATAACATAATGACAGTTTTTGACTTTACCATCCACTTTACTTTTAGCAGATTTCATAGTGGGGAATATAACGTTCTTCACTTATTTGAAATAAAACAATTCAAGGAAAGCAAAAATCCAACCTTATAGTCAAACTTTGTTTATACTAATTTGTTGGAACTTCTGTAGAGTGTCTGAGAGGCAAAAATAACATGCCAAGTGGATATATCTACCGGAGCACTGAGCAGACTAGTTCAATAGCAAGCTATAGCCAGAGTCTCCTGGGCCTGAATGATACTTGCACAGTGACTCTTAAGTCGTAGCTTCCTGTCCCAAACAATTCTGTATACCTGAAACAAAATTACTTTTTGCCCTCAACTTAGATTAAACAGTGCTCTCTACTGCCCTTAAAGGGAAAGGACCTACTGATGTATTATACATATCTGGAAGGTTTAGAAGTATCTCTTTTGTGATAGGTTTCTCAGGTTTTGTACATTACTTTGAAAACTTTTTTCTTTTTTTTTTTTTTGCCAAACATGAAAGCTGTAGGTGTTATCTGAAGCACAGATTGTAAGTGGAAGCAGTCACCCGAGTTGTCTGACAATAACCCTTGGTTATATTATTCTCCAGTAACCAGTGGATTTGAAAACACCTAACATCTCTCTGTGCCTGTTTATGTATGCAGTTATGGTATTTGCTAATGGTAGATAAGCAGAAAAAGGTGCAAGAGGAAGATCAAATAACTTGATTATTTAGCTGTTTATAACCTTGGTATTTATATAATTTGTTATTTATACAGAAAACAAGGGATCCAGTCTCAGTGAGGAATGCAGTACATATGAGAAATAGTGGGTTTTGACAGCTTAAACACAATGAACCATTAGTCCTCTGGATATGAGAATGTACTTACAACTAGTACTTGTCCAGCTACAGGGCTTCTGTAACAAATGCAGTGTGTAATTATCTATTCTATTACATTTTCCCTGGCTTCTGAAGTTCCCATTTTCCCCTTGCTAGTCCTCTTTGTGGTCCTCAAAACAGCTGTGCCAGCATAATGTTAAAGGTGGTGCAGCTATGGAGGACAAATGCTTTCCCTGCTGCAAGGGAAACAATATCTTTACTTTCCTGTAAATCATCACTGTCATCCTATTAAAAAATATTTCCTCAGGAAAATACTTCACAAACTCCAAAACATATTCTTTCCTATTTTTTCTTTTTGTGTGTGTAATACTTTCTTGAAACCTTCTAAGAGATGTAGAGTGTCAAGTCTGCTCAAGGGATTAGGCTCCCTGTTTTCCAGGTAGGCAGGAATACAGATATTGTGGACTCTGAAATTCTCAGTCTAGCTCTGTTTCTCCAATTGAATCTAGACCTCAAGCTAGATGCAGATCTATATCTGGAACAATTGCTTTAGCATGCATTGGTTTGCAATTGCAGTGCTTTGTAGGTGTCTCACATTGGGATAAACAATCAGATCTGGGTGGGATTCCTTTTTTTCTTTTTAATACATTATTAAGATCATTTGTGACAAAGCCAGTGAAATGTTACCAGGAGCAGTACTTTTGTTGCTCCTTAGATTCAGCCCTCTAAAAACTTTCTGGCATGTCTATGCCTATAAAACTGGATGTCCAGGACACAGCTGCACTAATTTCACTCCAGATCAGACTTCAAGCAAGCCTAACTCATGGTAGAGCTAACACAGGTTTGAAGGCAGCGTGTCTCTCCAGGTATTTTCGAGTGGACCAAAGAGGAAGCTATAAACGTGCTGCTTGAAGAACACAGGATGAGAGGGTCACCTTGTAAACTGGGAGGATTTCCTTGTAGTACCCTTTGAATGTTGGACTTCAGCACTGAACTGCACTGAACTGCACTGAACTGCATTGCATAGTAAACAGAATTTAGTTTTCTTTGCAGTACAGTTTTGTCTTCTTCAGCAAGAGACCCTTTGGTTTTTACTTCAGCATCTGTGAAGGATCCTTCTTAGCACTACGCATCATTTTTATACCTAAAGGATTTTATACCTTCTGCAAGTTAAAGTGAGCGACTCCACAGCAATTGTCATGTCCATTAAACATTGCACTGCAGCTGGTGCTGGTAGGACTAAAAAGCAAATCAGCAGATTTCTTTAAATGTTGTCAATATATGATACAGCACTGGAGCTGCTGATTGGGTGTTTCCTCTTGGAGAAACCCATGTTGAAAGCCACAGGCAAAAAGGATTGGGGAAGGATAGTTTCACAGTTGCACCCTATGCAGCTGTGAAATTCCTATGAAGAAAAACCAAGAATGTGTTTGAAGCATATTTGCTTCCCCAGTTAGAGAGATCTGGTGACTATGACCAACCGGTGCTTGAGAGATTAAGCTGCCTTATGTGCACCGAGCGTGCATTCTCTGGGGAAATGGTTTCCATACGTCTTAAAAAAGATCTAGGGAAATGCTTTGCATCCCTCTGAGGGCCTATGAGGGCCTCTATGGAAAATGGCCAGCTGTTGGAGAACTGAGTGTAGTGGATAAAACAGCTATTTGGAGAAAATACGCAGTATTACAAAGACTAATTCTGTGTGAGCACATAGGAGAAACTGTGTATTCGTGTGAGGGTGTCTGTGTTAGGAGAAATGACTGTCACAGCTCTGGAGACAAACACCTATCCTTATATCAGCGAGATGAAAGTTAGGGAGTCCTAAAGTCAACAGTTTCTTTGAAAAAATATCTGTTTTAATACCAATTGTAGCCCTACCAACTGTAAATCCAGACACCTATTGTCTTGCAGAAATTAAACCATACCCTTACTGGATGGTGAAGCAGTTTGCTTACGCACTGTTCTCCCAAGAGGATGTCACTTAGGAGTGTCATGAATTATTTAAATCATTCAAACTTTGCTGTGTTGTGCTTGTGTATATTTGAAGGAACAAGAACAATATGTGGAGCCGTGAAAGTACTGTTCTCTTCTATGTATGCCTAAAACTGAAAAGCTTTGAGATCCACCTGGTCCTTTAGCAGAACTGCTTTCTCTTCTCTTGCAGTGTTACATTGTGCATGACATTGCAGCGCGTCACGCTCTAAGAGAACGTGTACCTTTCTTGTGGATACTTCAGATTAAAAGTTTAGCATTAGTGGCTTGGGATGAAAGCCCACAGTCTGGTGATTCAAAACAGCATCTTCCAAATGCTTCATTTCTATGCTTCTTTTGAATGCTACCATTTTTTGAGAAACTGTAAGAAGAAAGAGGGGATACATTTGTTTCCAGATGCATGTAAAATTAAGAAGATCAAGGAAAAGAAATTAATGCTAATTGTTCTCTCTTTTCTGCATGAGCAACATACAGTCAGCAGCATGCATGTGATCAGGAGGGACTTGGGGTGGTACACAGCTTGCTTCTCCCTTGCCTCTGTCCAGGCAGGTGATGCAGTGCCAGAAAGGTCTTCTCTGCTGCCCAACATGTGCAGCAGGCTCTGCATCCCCAAGATGTGGCAGGAGGCTGCCCTCTGCATCACAGGGCAGTTTTCCCCGTCCTTGCCAAGGGAGGGCAGGTGATGTCCACTCTCTCCAGCGGTGAGGCCAGTGCTGGGAGCTACCCCAGAAGGTTGCCACAAGTGTTGGACAGACTGCAGCCAGGTTCTGGCTCAGAAGTGAGCCCCATTTACACAGTGCAAATGGCTGCCTAAAATAATCTTTGGTTAGCTTTTATCTTTTTAAACTCATAAACATGAGTTGGTGTCTCTCTTTACAAAGGTTTAGATAGCATACGGTAATAGTGCATAAAAATATTTTGTTGCTTTGTTGCTTAAAGTATGCAATTAAATTCTCTTGATTGAAAAGTTGCAATTACTTAAACAATGTTGCAGTTGCCGTCTACCGCAGTTGCCAGGTATGTCACTGTACAGTCAGCTACACCCAGCCAGCCTCCAAAGTCTCTCCCACATGAATTTGTTTGCAGAAGAGTTATTTTGATGCATACATTTGTCACTGTTTCTTTTTAATAATGAAGCAACCATATCAGCAAGCAGCTGGGAGTTAACACTTTGAAGTTCTACTGATCACACATACGCATCAGGCATGGGCAGGATGTCAGGTATCAGCCACTATCCAAGTCAAACTGCATCTTTGCAGTTAATCCTTTGTGGTAGTGTGTGAATGCTTTGCATCTGATCCCATCACTGTTTCCCCCCCCTCTCATTTCATAACTACTGTGTTGCAATTTGAGGGCTTGAGGGGTTTTGCAGTTGTTTTTAATAAATAAAAACAAATGCTCTGTGTTTATTTGGTGCAATATTGGTGCAACCTGGCTTTGTCCTGAGGAGCCTGAGAGACATCTGAAACATTTGTGTCACATGTAGACTGAAAGATGAGCTAGGATAAAGCATGTATAAGCTGGCAGAGATCAAATGGATATGATGCCAACTGGTGATTCCTGGCCCTCGGTGGGGCTGGTACCGCACGGCAGTCAGACAGCTGCAGGATCCAAGTGAATCCAGCCAGTACAGATCTGCGGTGCCACGTAACAGCACAGATGGCTTAGCAACCTCCAGCCTGCCTGCAGTCACCAAAGTACCAAATGAAAACATTGCTTTTAAGCAGTGGGAACAGCGTTGCTTTTGGGAACAGTGGCTAAAGATCATCCCTCCTGTCAGCCTTAGAAGAAAATCATTTGCAAAACCAGTTTTCAATGTAGAAATGGTAATACAATCAAGAGAGAAATTTAGACACCTGGAAACACTTATATGGTTTATTGTGTTTAATGTACAGAAAAGCAATCAGTCAGCCAACAGACAGGCAACTGCTAATCCAAAGACTGAGCCAACTAAAATGCAGTTTGGGAGCTGAAAAATAACTAATAGATAAATTAATAATATTCTGATGATACTAAAATTACCTGTAGATTGAGCTAAATCTACCTATCAGGGCAGCTGTCTGGCTGGTTATTTTTCTTGCATGAGTATAGCAAGCACAGTAGAAAATTACTATACAGATATATATATTTAGACTATGAATAGCCTATGTGATTTATTGTTATTGATAATTTTATAATAATCAGTTAACACAAATAAGTGACCATTTACAGTATTTAATTTTCCTCTTTCCTTGCTAAAAATAAAGTCCATTGAAAAAGGGTATGTAGACTACGAGTTATAAAACTCTTGTAGTTGAAAATGAGCTATGGCTTTATGTGTAGTGAGCAGCATAACACCGAACACAGACAATTAAACTAGAGCTACACGGCAACTGATCAAAAACTTAATGCATGCCTTCATGACACTACCTTGTTCCTTTATCCCAGTTCTCATAGTTAACATTGTGATTTTTATCAGTTTGCTTGGCTGTGCATTGGTATTCATGCTTCCCTGGATGCTTCAGAAACTGAATGGACTGGCATCCCTAAGCTGACTCTGAAATATGCAATTTTTACCTTTAGAATTCCTGGGCAAAAAACACTAAAATGAAGTAACTTAACTGCTACCTGCAAAGAAGCTGTTCCTTGGGTAGCATCAGGAGTGACAATAAGTTAGTCTCTGTGTAATCCTGTTTACTCCAGCTGTATTTTTGGCAGAAATAGTGCAGCATTGCCTTTTTTTTTTTCCCCACTAACTGGGGAAATGATCCTGCTCTAGGAGGACTGTGGTTTCCAGCTATAAAAGTATCTTCTCCTGGTCAGTATGTTGGATTTTTATATACCAAGTGGTTCTTATATTGTTGTGGTGTACTGTACTTGGAGACAAAGTGTGGTCCAGAGGTGTCTGTATTCAGGAAGAGTATCATTAGCTCAGTGCTCATCCGCACTTTAAGGATCTCTTCCAAAAGGAAACAGCATAATGTCAGAAATGCATTGCTGTAGAAGGAAAAAAAAAAAAAGCCTTTCCGAAATACGGCAGCTGTTGTTTGGCTTTTGAGGGATCATTCAGTTTTCAACATCCTGTTTTATTACGCCCCCACTCTGCTGCTTGGTTAGCTCGTCAAAGTGCTCAATAATCCTTGTCTTAGAGTCCCTCTAGTGGAGAAACGGTAAGCAACTGTATGTGCTGGCGGTTTGAAAAATCACTGTGTGCTGTAACAGATGTTGCATCACTTCTCCACGGTACTAAATGCACTGGCAAGGTCTGCACAGTCTGTAGAATAACCGGGGGCTCAGGAACTTCGCTCATTGCTACTGAAGTATCTGCTGTCTTTCTGTGACTGTGGAAATTTTCATACGTATAAGTTTGTGTGGGCTCTGAATTCATGCAGCAGTTTAGCCTGGTGTGACCCACAGTGGAGGTGGAGGCCTGGTTGCACCTCCATCCTATTCTCTCCACTGTCACTTGCAGTAAGGAACACAAAACCTCTTCTCAGTGTAGTATTAACAGCAATGACAAGCTAGTGGGAGAGGGTCAGAAATGAGATCTTAGAGGTGAAACTCTTATGTATCGTATGCACCATGTCCTTCTACAACACAGAAATGAGCAGTTTCTCAGTAGATACAAGCTGTGAACTATTATGTGTTAAGGAGTAAATACAAATTGTTTGCAACAGAGACTGAACAGCAGTTACTGTGCAGTTATTCCGACTAACAGCTGCTTGAATTGATGGAAAAGGTGTAATAAAAGGAGACGTTGGCTTTGTAGTGTTGCTCTATCCCTTGCATTTGTCACTGAAAAATATACCACTTGGGTACCTCGGAAAAAAATTACTTTCCCTTATTGTATTGTATTAAGTTGGTGCAAAAAAAATGCCATTTTTATCATTGTAAACTGTGATGCTTATTTTGCATTAAATTTTTATTTAAGTGTGTTCGTGTAGCATACCTTTTTAAAGCATGAAATCTGCTCTGCTTATTTCTGCTAATGGTTTTGTTTTCACTGTTTATTCTTTTTTAGCTGTCAAATTAAAGATGAAAGAAAATAAATTCAAGTGGTTTTGTTGTGTGAGTTCACAAAGTGATATAAAGCAGTGGAAACTGATAGCAATATCAATCAAGCATTTGGCCAGGGGACAACAAATGTACAGCTCTGCATTGGTTCCAAAAATTTTTTTACAGAAATGAGATAGGGTGGGTTGCATATGTCCTGCTGCAATAGGCAATAACCAACTAAAGGGCAGTATTGAAGAGTACCCACACAAACAACTAGAGAGTTTGACCATTCAACAGCTGTTCAACATTTCATTCGAAAAATCAGAATTTTGACAAATGGGTGCTGCACAAGCTGAAAGGGGCAAGGGGAGGAATCACTGTCACAAAGTCTGCTCTGTGCTTTTTCTTGATTGGATTGTGACAGGTGACAAAAAAATGGATTCTATACCACAACCAATGGCGATCCGTGGAATGGCTGGACTTGAGGTGAAGCACCAAAACACTTCCCCAAACCAAAGCTGCATCAAAAGGTGGTCATGGTCACAGTTTGGTGGTCAGCAAGTGGAATCATCCACTACAACTTCTCGAATCCTGGCAAAACCATCACAGCAGAGAAGCAGTGCCAGGAAACTGACAAAATGCACCCAGAAATACAATGTTTACATCCAACATTGGTCAATGATTTGGGCAAGTACAGCTTTTAAGGCATTAACAAAACATCAGGGTAACTGTAGGTGGTTTCGATATTTGCTGTCTGTGGATGTTTAAAACATTGGACTTGATCTAGTTCCCTACCTCCCATTACGTAAAGAAAAACTTAAGTTCATTTTGTTATGTTTTCAGACAGGACTCTCATTTCACTGCCTTGGTACAAATACCTCTTAATTTCAATAAGAAACAGATACTTGAGGATGTGAACAAGAAAGCACTTCTGGGGCCAACTTCAGTTAGAATCTATGTTTTTTTGTCAACAAGAAACAAGTCTATACGAGTAGCATGAAATTTCTTGATTAAGATATTTTCACAAAATGGAAAAGTCTGATGGATATGGCAACATGTCCTGTGGATCTCCCCAAGAGACACACTGCCACAGTTGTTCTGACATCCTGGAATGACTGGTGCCTGACTTCAAAGGCAAAATCTGTAAGTCAAGAGAAAGCAACCTATAGCAAAATCTGTTATTAAACCTATGGGTGCTTCACCTTCTCTGGGAATTGTTTTGAATTTGAACAAGCCAGGCAAGTGTGGTGTTGTCAAGAGCTTGCTGTTGCAGTTGTTTTTTAATTAGTTGGTTTTGTATTTTTATGAATATAGAAAACTGAATATTCAAGTACAGTGAGGAAGCTGGAACCAGATAATAACACAGGATACTTATATCTTTTCATAAATTCCTTTTTGCATCTTTCCAGAAAGCAAAAAAGTAGAGGGCAAACAGGAAGGGCCTCTAAGCAGGAATACAAAGTTGGGCATATAGGTAAGACCTAAACCCCCCCTCTTTCCCACCCACTTAAAATAAAACACTAGACATCTTTCACTGCGCTGAATTTCAGTTTAATCCAGTTAAAAACTAATCTATACAAAGTATGGAGTGGGGCTATTTTTTTTCCTACATATATTGCACTGGAGGATATGAATTTGTACAACATTGATCAAATCCTACTCCTCCATCCTCCTACCGAAATCCTAGCCAAGTACAAACCCAAATCTCTACAGCTTTGTCTTGGAACTGGTGTCTGTATGAAGTTACTTTCAGGTTTTTTGTAATCACTTCCTAAATGAAAAACAGACTACAGGTGAAAGCACTGGTGCCTGTGATATTCCAGTCCCTTATTTATCTGTGATTATAGCTTTCTACTTCCGCACTTAGCTGTAACCTTAGTTTAATAATTTTTTTCAACTTCAAAAAGCTCCTGCAAAATCAGTACCATGGCAGAAACATGCATTTAGTGGCTAATATTTTTGGTCTCTTTTATGGAAGAGAAAACCCAACTAAAAGAAAACATCAGCATCAAAACCAACAACTGCATTAAAAAGCAACAAATCTGTTAAATATTTTATGTGTAAGCATGACTTCAGCACATTGTATAACCTTTAAGGCAGATGTTCCTCACAGTGAGATAACTCTTATTTAAACCACGCTTCAGAAATTACCCACAAAAATAGTTTTGTGACTTTATTACATTCACACGGAGATCTCTTCTAGCCTGGGCCTAAAGAACAATACCCTTCCTCTGTGGAAGAAGACAAGATGGACAGCATTGGGTGAACACTGTCACTTCATAGACCAGACTGAACAGACCATCTTTTGAAAGAACATCCACTCAGTCCTTGCTGTCTTTGTGGAAGGTGAAACACGCATATGATATTTTGAACTGGGTGGACGAGCATGAAGTAGTAATTTGGGCTCTCATTTCAAAAACTTCTAGGCAACAAACTTAAGACATGTTCAGCAGGTGTTCAATAACTTAAGCATTATTGAGAACTGAGGCTCTGACTTCCACATAATTTAGGGCAAATAACTGTCAGTTTGATTTAACCTTGATTACTTTCAGAGATAAATCCGATCACCAATTCTGCCTGTTTCCAGTTCTAAAAAATGAACAGAAAGTCTGTAGTATATTGCTAAACTGCAAGCCTACTAATTAAATTAACACCGAGAAGAGCAACATTTAGGCATCAGACAGCAACTGAAGGAAAGGTGTGCACAATTTTACACTGATTGCACCTCAGTGGCTGGCTGAAATACAAAATGAGGAACTTGTGCTAATGCTAACTCGCAATGAAACGCCAAGTGAAAACTGGCTTCTTACAAGTGGCTACCTCAGAGTCACCACAGACACTACACCGTGGCATGCAGAAGCTGAGTTCAGCAGCCAAGTTACCACAGATCTTTAAAAAACTCTGGATGTTTCAAAGTAAATGGGATAACGGGGATGTAATACCCATCTCCAACAGCTAGGAGTGTCAGGATCTTCTAATGATCATGCAAGATGTTGCACTGAAAACAAAGCTTGGGCATTTCATTACAAAGCATGTCATTATATATAATGACATTTACAAGGGGACAGATGTAGCATGAAGGAATGATTTGTATGGTAGAAATGTCTTCACACCAAAGGTTCAAGTCCTTCATCCTCTACAAACACCTGACTGTGTCATTTGTTCTCTGTAAACTTTCATGTCAGATGAAGAGAACATAAGAAAATTTCCCCGCACTTTTTCCACAACATTTGAATAATTCCCCCTTTGTTTCCCTCCTTGCTCTGTTACTCATTATCAGGCTACAACCCCAAAGCCAGGGCTGTGCAGCGAAAATCTCTGTTAGTCTGGATGTTGCTGTAACTATGTCTGGGCCTCTTAGCAAACAGAGGAAGTTGTTGAAAGGTATTTTAATCTCCTCACAAATGCACAATCAAATTAATGCTAGAGTTGTATGGAAATGACAAACAGTGGAGACACTGGTTTTGGAAACTAAATTAAAACGTTAACTTGCATAGAGAACAACAATTTAAAAAAAAAAAACAGCAAAAGAAGTCCAATTGTTTGAGTGGTATAAATGAAGGAAATGTGACATGATGACTCTGAAGATGAAAGAGATCAGAAGATCTAATCCTTTCCAGCACTGAGTTCCATTATGTTGTGTGGAGAGCAAGAATTTGCTCAGGTCTGAGGAAAGAAGCCTTGAACATGGAAAAAATATGCCTAGCTGCTATCAATCAAAGTTCTTCAGAGTGAGAAACTTCCCAAACGTCAATACAAAATGTTAATAAATGCCTCCTGTCTTTTTTTTGAGTTTGCCTAAAATATTCAAGTCTTATTCTGAAAGAAACATCTTTCTCTAACAGAGGCCTGCCTCCGTTTCTTTGCTCAAAGCCCAAATGACCTCCTTTAATGACACTGTCAGCAGTCAGCCACAGATTAGGAAGGAAATGCAAAGAGTGCTTGCCAAGGTGTGTGGGTATCAGTTCAAAGCCAGCATTATACAATCAGAACAACCCATGTTTTAAAAAAACCCACAAAAAGCCAAGCAAACAAAAAACCCAAAATCAAAAAGGGTTTACACTTAAGGATACCTTCAGTCTGAAATGAATGACAAACAAGGACAGTCACACAACTTCTCAATGTTAGAGTGAAACCCCCAGGAAAATCAACTCATTCTTGAAAAATCTTGGCTTACAATATTTGGGACCTATTCCGGTTCAATACCAAAATAATACAATCAAGTAGCACCCCTGTTTTAGGACACTTCATGAACTTACACCAACTGCTGAAAGACTATTAAGAGTTAATAATGATACTCTTAACAAGTCAAAGGTTCATGTGTGAGAAGAGCTTTCTGAAGCACATGGTGCATTTTGAAAAATCTGGTATTATCATAGGAGGTAGGATAATCTATGCAGAAAAAGACAATGAGTCTTGTTCTGTTTTGCACAATAATTCCGTCAACATAAAAAGCTTACTTAAAACATGCAAAACTTTGAGATCAGCTGGCACCTGATGAAAGAAACAGGGACAAAAGTACTGTCCCAACAGCCACTTGAGTATTCAGCTGCTACACAGAATTAATCTCAACAAGGAGGACGGTTCAGATCAATACACCAGAAGTACAGTATTCCTTTTGAAGGCTTACAGTGAAATTCCTCAGCTTCTGTAAACATGAACAATATTCACTGTTCCACATAATTCTTTGCTGTGTTTAGATTTTAGAAAGTGCAAATTTTTTTGTGATTAGAAGTTTGATTTTTATTTGGTCTCAAAGAAGAAAGGGTTTGGTAGTGCTGGAAATCTATCTGTGGTCTTCATTCCCCATATTTAGCTTCTCAGCACTTATGGAAAGTTTCTGCATAAAGCTAGACCTAACTTGACACTCAGGCCAGTTCCCTGTTTCCTCTCTGAGATTTCTGTTCATGCCTAAACACAGAATGGCAGACATCTCCTCCCTTTTTGTAAGATAAGAATTCAACTGTTCAGTTTCCTGGCCATAAAAACTTTTAGTATTAAGAATTTCCTTAATTCCTTCTACCATTATATCCTCTAAATGATCCCCTTGTTGTGTTTCTTATGGATGCACTGGAGAGAATATTAGTTTAATGTACAATTCAAATCTGATTAATACTTCATCTGTAACATTTCCAATGATTTTACAATTTGGGGAAGAAAGTGGAGAGTGTTTCACTCTGATTTCCTGCCCCCCTCCCACCCACCCCCCCCAAATAATAAAGACGCTATAAAGTCGAGGCACAAGTGGTTAAGGGTGAACTTGATCAGTTCTCGCAGCTGGTTCTTGGACATGTCCTGGTGGTAAAGGCTGATCACCTGCAGGATGTTTTGGTACATCTCCAATTTTGTGTTCCCCAGCTGTAAAACAGGAATAAAAACATTTGTAACTTCTCAATTACATTGACTCCAAATGTGAAAAGTCTCTAAAGGAAAGTTTCTAGTGTAGGGACAATAAAACGAAACCACCTAGTTTTTGGGTTGTAAGTGGAATCAAGACTTTTATATGTGACTAACAATGAAACTGGATTGAGATTCCTCAATAAACTCCATTATTATAATAGTCGAAGTTTCCTCTTAGATTACTAGTTGTTTTGTTTTATGTGAAATGTTTTTACTTTTAGTCTTTGGAGATTGTTCTTCCTGAAATATATTACGTTTTTATGAAACTTTTAATCCCAATATGGGAAGCTTGAAAAAGAAAAAAAGAACAATTATATTTTAATCCTCCCTATGTCGACAATACTTAAAACTTTCTCCCTTTGCCTACCTTTGTATAATACTAATTTTCACAGTTTGCTGAAGATTTCAGAACTTGCAACTGCATTTCTGTGATCATTTTTTTCCTTTAAATTACCCTTAGTAGCTCCAGTACCTTACAGCGTAAAAATATTGTCTATTTGGATCTCCTTAACTCAGCAAATGAGTAGTGACTAGTTCTGGCTAATAAAATGAATTCTTATGACACCTGATCAAATAATTTGGGAAGAAGTTTTTACATTAAATAATATATGTGTTAAGAACAGTATCTACTACTATATTGCCACTATCAAAAGATCTATCATTAGTCCAATTCCCAGAGCATCTGCTGTTACACATGATGTTTTTACTGAAGGTGAGTGGAAGTGAGGCTCTCAGAACTAAGTATCATAAAATGAAATTATGCGCAGGCAGTTTTGAAGCAAATAAAAGACAAAATTAAATTGGCACTGAAATGTCATTATTCTTCTTCACAGAACTGAGTGGCTTAGGGATAGAGTTTTGGGGTACTCAACAAAGTGAGATGTATCACTGAAAATAGCATTTAAGGTTTGAAATCCCAATTGCTGGCCCTGCAGGAACAGTTGAAGAGCTTCCAGTGTTCAAAAGGCTGCCTGGATATAGTCCAAGGCCTTATGCTTGAGATCAGTGTCAAGAAGTTCTCTCCTGATAAGGTTAGCAAGGAACATGGAAGCCAATAAAGCCATATTAGCTTCAATCTTTCTAGAGGGGGAGGAAAAACTAAGTTAGGATGTAGAGGAGAGTAGAGCCACTTGAAGTGCAAAATAAATAATACAGACATTGTGTTATGAAGTGCTAATAAATACCTGACCATTCTGTTGCCACCAATGAGCAAATGCAATACTGTATTATGACACTACCTTGTTCTGTGGCTGTTGAAGCAATTGGTTGTTTGTGTTGTCTAAAACTAACTTGTCATGTCAAGTTGTGTCCAACTGCTGCTAAACCGGTCACAGACGGTAGATTGTGGAAAGCATTGAAATGCTTTGATTTGCTCTGCAGTCTGAGACTGGTAATGAAATCCTAGATCTCAGTATTTTTAGTCTGACAGGCAGAATAAAATTCTTATTCTCTGCCCATTTGATGTCTTAAGTTAGAACTCTGTTTTTTTTCCTATGGACTTAAAAGCACCGAGATTTCAGGAATACTTTATAAGAGTTCCATACTTCCCTCTTAAAGACAGTTTAGCTAACCTCCATACAGAGATCATTAAAATCACATTATATTAAGAGCTTCAACAAAAAATATATTTTTAATAGTTTTAATGACTTGTACATTAGAGATCTTATTTTAAAGTTTGTGTATCTACACAGAAAGGTACATACGAGGCTGGAATTTTAGTTCTCCACCTGGTCCTGCAGGAGGATTTCCTTGCTGTAGTTTCTTTTGTTCCATCTGTTTTACGACCTGGTGAAAAAAAATACCACAGTGAAAAACTTAAATCTGTCAACTTCCTCTGATGTGACATAAATGAATACACTCAAACCAAATTTTGCAGTCTACGTAAAGCCTTTGTTAATGGGTATACTATTAAGTTGAGAAGTTGAGATGCTTGCATTTTTGCTATCATCCTAAATACTGGATTATGTTTCGCTGTGGTACCATTAGTTTAGAATTCAGTTGGGATTCATATGAGAAATCAAGGTAAAGAAATCTCCAGAACTGTCATCAGCCATTACATAAAAAGGTTACAGAAAACAAATAAAAATTTTCAGTTCTCCTAAGTGTACCTGCTGAAGCTCTTGTTTCTGAGCCTGAAGCTGGTCGTGCTGCCTCTGTAGCTCTTCTTTCTGCTTCTGAAGATCTTCTGCCTTCTTTCTAAGTTCATCTTCCTGCTGGGAAATATGACTTTCAAATTCCTTCAGCTCATCCTCAGTGAAGAGCTGCTGTTGATCAAGTGTCTGCAAGAAAATGTGTACAAACATGAATACTTAGGCAGGAACACATATATATTTTTGTTGACTTCCCGACGAAATTATTCTTAGCTGAATTGTACAGTTCACTAAACAAACCTCAGAATTTTCATCAAAATACCCCGACGTGACACTGTACACTCACTGTAAGAAAAGGCAGACTAGCTGTTTCTCAGCTGTTTACTCATAAAAATTCTGCTACAGACTTAGAGTTATGAGAGAAAAAAATCCTCTTACTTCCAGCTGAGCTTTTACCTTCCATTTAAAATGATTCATGAACTAAATGTCCATTTCCTGTTTGAAAAGCATGTGAGAAAAGCTCTTCTAGGATCCACAAGGTGGTGCAAGACCCTTTCTGTTTGTGTGCAGATCATAAACATTGCATCTGCATTTCATTAGTCTGCTATGTTTTGTACATTACATTTAGCAAAGACACTTAACCACACACATACCAAAACAGAACTGGAAAAAAAGCAAAGGTCAGAGACATGCCATTTGGTTTCCTGGTCAGAGAGATGGTAATAGTATCGTATGTTGCACTTGGAACATATTCTCATTACCTCCCAGCTATCTGGCTCCAAAAATTCTTTTTTCTCTGTAGCTCGCAGGAACTCTTCCAAAGTAACCAGCCGGTCCTTGTTGATGTCAACCTATTTGAAGCAAAAAAATTAAACTCAATGTAAAGCACTCATTTTGGTGGAGCTAATGTTAAATTTCATTATGCAAATACCTTCAAATACAACCATTTTATTTTTAAACTGTCCCATTTTCAAGGGAGTGCCAACAACACCTTCTGAAACTCCTCTCACAAGCTTGTCTAGCTTAACAAAAATGGAATGAAAAAGTAAATCTTCATTTTTTAGTTCCAAATTCATTGGCTTTACTGAAAACATAATTTGCTGTTACAGGCCCAACACTAATAGTGAGGGTTTTTGAGAAAAATTTTTTTTTAGCTTTCTGTTAATAATTTTGTAACCGTGAGTCAGAGTAATCTCCACTGTTGAGTAGGAAGGTTTTAAAAAAACCAACCAACCAAAACCAAACAAAAAACCCCAACTGAATTGTGTCAGAATCCTTTAAGGGGAAGGGAGGAAATGCTAAATGACTAACAGAAGATCAGGCTTGCTCCATACCTCAAGCTTACAGAATGTAGTTGAATACAGAAAAGATACAAGTCAAAAACATCCTCTTCCCTTTCCTCTGTCTCCTGAGCTTAAAATCTACTGGAACCAGTAAAGGTATTCACTGTCACAGGTGATACCTTGAGCTACGAGCCCTCTTCTGAAAGTTGCTGCATAAAAGAAAGCATTGTTCTACTCCCTCTCCACACATCTAAACCTTACCCATTTGACAAGTGCAAAAGCATACTTAGAGTCTTCCCAGTTTAACACACAATTTACAGGGAATTTCTACGGAATTTCAGTGTCCGCAAAAGTCGGAGACTACAGACCAATTCCTTCTCTGGAACTTCTTAAATAAAAACTAGTCAGCAGGCATTTACATCAGAATATGAGGACAGGGCTTGAGAATTGTAACTTTATGTGAAACCCAGCGCAAACAGCATTGTGTGGCAGCTCATCCCTTTCAGCTGTATCTGGACAACCCTTCATGTTAGGAGGACTCAATTTCTTGAACACAAAAGGAATTCATCAGCTCTACTGAACATCATTCCCCACCTCATTCATTACATGCTCTCTCATTCTTAGCCTTTCTTCTTCCATTTCAACCATGTCATCCTCTTCATTTTTGGGATCGTAAACTTTTTCTAGCTGAAATTCAAAATTAACAAATGTTAGCTTTAAGAAAGGGCTGCTCATTCAAATGACAGAACATATTTGGAACAGTAGTGAGATATTGCTAGAAACATGAGTTCATCTTTTTTCCAATAGAGTGAGAGTCTGTGTGTGAAATTCTTTTCTTTTGGCATACTATTTAAACAACAAGTGAGCCTTTCACTGCTAAGAATGAAATTTTCAACTAATTCACATGGGCTGTTGTAATTCAGTGCTGCGCACATTACAGTAAAATGACCCTGGCATGCACAGTCTGATCCTACGTTTGATTCAAAACAGGCACTTTCTGTGTGGTTTCTGGAACAGGAGGGAGTAGAGTTTTTTTACCAGAGCATATAGCTGACCCTGTAAGCACTCAGGATATCACAAGACAAATTGCGTGCTTAATGTAACAGTCCACTTCTCTTCTTGCACAATGTCTTTCTGACGAGTTTATGCTAATTTGCTTCTACTTAGCTTTCTCAGCCATAGGTAATTTTAAGGTCCCTGACTATTTGTTTTTGAAATACAACGCTGCAAAATGGTGGGACATACCAGTCAAAAATAACTGCCATATATCTTCTTTTTATTAGAGGGTATTACGGCAAAGTATTGTTAGAAATCTGTATTTGCAAATTTAACTTCTTCAAAAATTTACAGTAGTTTGAATTTATAAGCTTCTCTATACACTTTATAGCACATTTCCTCCCTGACTCATGAAATCGAGAAAGAAGTATAAGACAGTACGAAGTATTGACAGCCATAGAACTGGACCTTTGAATAGGAAGTTTAGGGGTTTTTTTTTGCTATACCAAAACAGAACCTACTAGAAAAATGATGATCAAGACCTTTAGTTTAGTCATTGATTCTGCAATTCCCATCACTGTAGAGTCAGTACATTACTATCACTAACTCTCTGGGAGGCAAAGAAGAACTAATATGTGTGTTTCCACAGACAACAAATAAAGAGTTGAAGGAACTAAAAGCCTGTTTACTTTATCATATATACATGTGCTCCAAACTAGCTAGATACATAACACAGGAAATTTCTGTACCCACTTTCACAACGGACTGTCTTTGAGCACAAGCACGACCCTTTTTCTTTCTACAAGTCTTAGGACTGTACATGAGCACAGCCACCCAGCTTCAGAACCTCTATCAAGCTGCATCTTGCCAGAGCGGGAGTGCACATCTCTGCACTGCAATTTATACAGGTAGAGCTATCATGCAGATTAATTATAAAATCTGAAACAAGCCTGTGGCAGAGAAATTCATAAGCACCAGATCTCCGTGTCTGAGTCCTATGCTTCAACTACTTTATTTTCCCTGCTGATATATTTTTACGCTTCCGTCAAAATATTAAGGATGCACAAAACTTGAATGGCATGAATAATCTGTAGTCCAAAGCCCACAAATATACTTGGAAATACAGATATTCCTGTACCCATTTAGTAAAACAAGTTAAGTTTCTAAACTTTTTCTTTACCTCTTTAGTAAACAAGGCTTCCAATTCCTGCTCATCCAGGAAACCATCATTATTGACATCTACAAAAAGAAGTGTTGAAAATACAACTTGAGTATGTACATAAAGTAATACATGTAATATTTCTCTATGAAATAAGTAAGTATCAGCATTCACATTTCATGTGGATTAAAAACCTCAACAAGATGATGGTTATATATGTCATTTTTCTGTATAGGTTTTTATCAGGTATTGGCTGAAGTGTATTGCCATTTTTGGCTGGTTGGTTGGACAAGTCTGGAGTAAACTCCCTACCTCGTTAGATTAGCAAAATTAAACAGGTCACAACAGGATTGCAGAGTACAATTGCCAAAAGATACTGCTAAGAACAAGTTGTCCCAATTTAACAACTAAATTTGTAAATAGATTCAGAAGTAAAAAAAAAAAAGAGAAAAACTTTGTTAACCAACAGCAAGACTGTCCAAAATACCATAAATAATTATGTGAAAATCTATATACACAGCACTTGAGATCACCGTAATGTGAATTTTCCTGACAAATGCAAAGAGAAGAATACTTGATAACTAACGATCCATCTTTTATCTCATGTTTTACTCTGAATATTGTTATACAATCTCTGAAACTGAAACAGAATGTCTGCTTCAAACAAGTGTTATTATGCAATACTTCTGTTTAATTGCTTTGAAGTTTTTTATATACTAAGCCCTAAAGCAAAAGGTTATTTTAGCTATTTCTGCTTTGGCAAGATTTGCACAAAAAAGCTACCAAAAGTTTTATGAAAATGATCTTTCAAATCTCTTTCTAGAAAGAATAAATAAGGCTTAATAATTATAATAAATATTTATATATTTTATAAACCAAGATAAAATCTCAGATTCAACTTGTATTGAGTTAAATTATTATCTTTGAGATTAGTCAAAATTTATGTACTGTTCAGCCCATCACAGCCCAGTGCCAGGCAAGATCTGCTTAGGGTAATTTATTATGAAGCATTTAAACAATGTTAGAATATAAGGTTACTCATTTATATAACCACATTTAAAGAAAAATGCCCATTGAGATGTATCCTCATCTCTGGTACTATTTTATTGTTTCTACCTGCACACTGCACAGAAATGGAGACATGATTGGGGGACATTTCGGTTTGTGTTTTATTAAGGGAATCTTGCAGCTTCTGAAGAGGCTTGGCACTTCTATGACCATTCCAAAGACAAGGCGTGCCTGGCACTTTTCTGCAGTGATGATGAGAAAACAGGTGTCCCCACACAGACCTCTGAGGATTTATTCCATGTAGAGTATATTCAAGGTCACAGTTATGGACAGCCTAAAGGTACCAATACTTTCCTGAGAAATCACTACTGGTTATTGGCCGTACGATTTTATGAGTAGTTACACCAAACTCTGTTTTCAACTCTTAAAGCTGATTTAAAACTTTGCAATAAATTTACAAGCAATAACATACGTATTTTCTCCTCTACACTCTGCAGATTCATCCAAATTACTTGGGGTATAAGATCTCATCTTAGCATAAGACAAACCGCCTTCAGCAGAAGATAACAAAGTTACTTCACTTGTTCATTAAATTAAACCAAACCTCTTACCGTGTAATTTGAAAAATGTTTTGGGGTCAAATTCATTAGGATCTAGTCCATCTGCTTCTTCCCATACCTCTTTCAGTTGATCTTTGCTTCCCTATAGATCGGTTACAAAGAAAAACTATTCAAAAGATGATTAAGTGTAATTTGTCTAAATTACTTTTGCATTACAGTTTCTCTGAAAGGCTTTATTTTCTGACTAATGATGTTGCAAATGGAATCAATGGCACTTTCAATAATTTCCCTTTGGTCAGGTCTAATATTTTCAAAAGACAGAAAGGCCCAGGGAAAGAGAGAATGTCAAGGCAATGCATATTCTGTGGAAAGGAGGACCTGTACTAATCAGTCAAGGCTACAGACTCATCTAGAAACAACAGCTGAAGGGAGTTAAATCAGTTTGCTTTTTCTACAGTAAAAGGTGCTGTGATGCAGTTCCTTGCAGGCCCAGCACACCATGAAGGCATCCCTACAGTTTTGAATACCGTTCTGGCTTCTTCCTCATCAGTTTCAGTTTTTTTGTTAATAATTACTCTGCCAGCACACAGCACACTTGTACAGAAAAAACTGGGTATATGTAGTGGGTTTTGTAATGCTCTCAGCACTGTTTCCACTCTCTGCTGCCTTGTCAAAGAGAAGAGGAAAAAGCTGAGAACAAACAAGACACACCCTTCTCTTTATTAGCTTTTTCTCTCTGGAAAGGAAAGCTTTCACCCCACCATGTAAGAGCAGACTACTGCCTTACAGGATGGTGAACTTTAGGGTGATCTCCATGTTTTTTCTTCATCTCCTGAAATTTGGATTCTTCTCGCTGCCTCTTTTCTTCATCCAGTGTTTTCAAATACTCTCTCCTCTCATGTTCTTTCATCATCTCATATTTCTTAAACTCCTCATGGCGGGTCTTATCGTAGTTTTCGAGGTCACTTGTAGCCTAAAAATATAAATACATGTAGACATAACATTATGCCACACGATTATGTTAACAGATACGCATTAAAAACACTATATTATTCAGATCTGTGGGAAAGGCTGGCCATAATGCAATCCTCCTTTTAAACAAGAGGTAGACTAGTTTGGAGTTTCTTTTCACATGACAGTGATGCAAAAACATCTCTCCTCACTTCGTTTTTTCACAGAAATTAATTTGCAAGTGTTCAACTGCTAAAATTTTTGTAACTACACAGCATTATAAGAAGGCATCAAGGTGTCCCTTCTCATGAATTAATAATAAATTCATTCAAGTTAAGTATGTCCCATACTAATTGAGTGCAGCTTATTTGTATCTTATCCTACAGTTTAATGAAAAAGTGCCTTAATTAATAATGGGAGTTAGTTTGCAGTAGCTTGATACAGATTAGATTAAGAAAAACAATTATATGGAGAGAAAGGGTGCAAGGGAAGAATTTCTGAGAAGTACTTGTAGGGTTTAGAGATGAATCATTTTAGACAGCTCAAGGTATTAAAGGATGTTTCAGTAGTGCTTTTCAAAGTAACATGCTCATACCTAATATAGTTTCTCCACTATTTACATTTTAATTTTCAGATTCACTGTACCTTTCAAAAACATTCCCCCTAAAATGCCCATTACACTCTATCTATCTCAGCTGAGGAATGACAAGAAAGAGAAAGAACTGCCCCACTGAGGATGTGCTTCTCCCAGCTGACAAAATTTTTCCCAGAAGTGATGCTCAGAAATGGTGAGAAACTTTATAATAGCTATATAAAAAATAATTTTACAGAAAATAGAGATAAAATTTTCTAAGTGTAAAATAAATCCACAATATTTACAGAAATATTAAAATACACCTTATCTTTCAATTTATTTTGAAAATATAAAAAATGTCAGATTCTCATGTCAGACATACAGTGTTCCCTAAAGTATTTTTTTCCCCTGGGAAGCATATTTTTTCCAGCAGTGGAAAGAAGCCATGCCACACTTAGCTTAACTGCATCCCCTTAACAAACATGTACCAACCCCCACACACACCTGTGATCCATACTAAATCTCCTAAACAGACACTAAATGCCATGCCCAGCATATGCAATTTCTAATATTGGTGTCTTAACTTCTACTCTGCTGTGGTTTTGCAGCTTGATGTATCTAGAAACAGATCCCAAAATTCAAATGGCTAGTTTAGGGATGATTATTTATGTCATTCTGTGAGACATCTAAATTATTTAGAAATAAAATCAGAAAATACACTTGGGAAAAATGAACTCCTATCAAAACTGTATTAAATTTAAATGGTCCCAGAAAGACGTATTTTGCAACCGAAGTTGATTGTACTGGTACCTGAATGTAAGTCCTATTAAGATGCCACCCCAAAATTTATGGGCTCTTTAGCATAACCACACTGACACCAGCTTTCAAGTGTTCAGTGGAGACAACTGGCTTTTCTCTGAAAACAAAAGCTGTGTGTTATTTATGAAAAAGTGGTATATATAAAAGGATTTGCCTTCAACTGAGAAAAAAACCATAATACAACACACCCCCCCGTAGTAGTTTATATCTAGCACTCACTGCTTTGATCAACATATCTAAGTCTTTGGGTTCAAACGTGTCAGGATTCTGATGGTTCAGGTGCTCAAACTGCTTAAGGAGAGCCTGGTGGTCTATGCCAGTGTCTGAAAGAACAAGGTACAAATTTAAAACATTAAAATAAGTTTGAAATCGAGCAAGATCAGGAAGATAAAAACTTTCACAAGGGAGCATGTGCATCTTAAGTGCTTGAGGCTCCCTGAGGACTAGATAATTTTTTCACTGTTGGAGGAAACTATAGCAACACTTCTAAAGTTACTTATCCTGAAGGAGATCAGCAAACTTGATAGCAGCTTGCACTATGTTCCTTCTGATGCATTGCACACAATAATTTAACAAGCAGAAATTAAGGCTTGTGTTTCAGCAAGGAAAAATACACTCAATTTGCACTTCACAAACTAAGAAATTTTTTTAATTCTCTTTTATATAAATGGGGAATTTGAAGTAATGTGCATATCAAAGCTAACAACTTGCATCTTTTTCCTTTACTGGGAGAAAAGTCTGACTTTTCTATTCCCTGTACATTTTGCAAATGACTTACATCTGGCCAAAGCTGTATATACGATATGGTGTAAAATTATATCAAATCAGATAAGCTGATATTCAAATTCCATTTGTGCAAAATGAGAAATGCAAGACAGTGGAGAGTCAGGTCCTGTTTCTATAAGATGTAAATGTTTCTTTTGGTATAGGAACTATATCAAATAACAGCAAAACACAATGCACTAACAACAAAACGTATTTCTAGAACAGGCTTTTCTGTTACCATGGTTTCTGAATGCTGATGCTACATAATAATGCTATCTTAAGCAGCATACACTTTGATACGTTATGTATAACAATTCTGACAAGGTTTTACAAGATGGCTCAGCAAAGAATATTTTATTTGTTAAAAAAAATTGGAAAACATAATTCTAAAAATGTTATTCTTTGGTAAACTATCTGTCTTACACTCAATGCTGCATTTATATTATCACAAAACAGCAAACACTGGCTGAGGCAGACTTCAGCCATCATTCCTCTCCAGTGAGATCATATTTTCTGTTGAAATATAAGGGCCTTTGTCTGTTTTTGAAACATTTTTTTAGAAGTGTAATAATAGGCTTTAAAAAAACCCAATCAAAACCCAAACCAAAACAAACAAAAAACCCACAACATAAAAAAACCAGCCCCAAACACACTTCCCTCCATTCTTTATATTTATGGGAAAGGATTCATTCTATTTGACAGTATTTACTTGCTACATTACTGTATTACCTGAGACCAAACGCCTAACAGTCTTCTGTCCTGTATTATCAGTCTAGCAGGATCTTGGTGCAAATGTCTAAAAACACACCTGGATCAGGACTGAATATATGCAGAATATAATCTCAAGTCTGCTTTGTTTGGGTATTTTTTTGAACCTTATCCATCTGAGAGGGAAGAAAACAAGGGGGATGTGTACTTTTCTGTTTGTTTTAGATGAGATAGAAGACTAAGGTAGTGAGTGGTTTTACAGTGAAATTTTATAATAATAAAATAATCTGCCTAAGCAAATTAAGGACCTTTGTTTGTGACCAACTAATAATTTTCAAAAATAAACCACTAATAAGAAACTGACAGAATTAGTTCTAAATGAAAACTTCAAAACTTCTTTAGTAGTAAGAAATAAAAAGGGATAGCGCCATTTCCCACACAAACATATAGTAAGCAGAAGCACCTGTGTACTTTATTCATTAAAATAAATTGCCTGAGTTTGTACAATTTAATTTGCAATTAATGAAATGCTATGGAGAATTTTTTTCACTCCAAATGTTTTGCTTTTTCAGGAGCTTAAAATTGACCCAAAGTAAGAAAAATAATCTAAACCGAAATGCTTAATGTTTGTTATCAAACTAGAATAACTAACTGGTGGAAAGGAGGCTTAAAAGAAGAAAAACATCTGTCTTAACTGACTTTGAAAAAAAAAATTCATTTTCTACCCTGTAAAGACATGAAATGCTACCTCATGTTGTATCCTTAAACATAGTCCTATAATGTTACCAGTCCTTAGTAAGAAATCTATAAATTGATGCACTACAAAAATGAGGTTGAAAAAGGATTAGAAGTATCTGAAAAATCCACTTCCAGAATCAAGTTTACTTATTTATGAAATACAGATGGCCTTTCTTCCCAGTTTCCTATAAAGGTGAGTCTTTACTGGCCCTAGTCCAGCTCAGAAAGGACATTTACTTTCAGCTTACAGTCATTATTGTTGACAACAAACAAAGGATAACTGATGGAGTTTGGGCACCTCTCCAACACACTCCCATCTGTTAGCTCACCTAGTTAAATTTTGTATTCTTACCTTGAACAGAATCCATTTTAGCTTTAATTAACATTCTTAATCTCGCCAACTCTTGTCTTTTCAGTTCATCCAGCCGTGTTCTCACATGGTGGCTTACTAAATCAAGCTCTCTGCTTAGTTTTCCACTCTGTCAAGAAAAAAGTTACATATAAAAACTAGAAGTAAGTAGACTTTAGGATTCCCATTAGACATGAGCTTTAAGACAGCAGACTAGTGACAGGTTTTGACAATACTTAGCCAAGACTGTAAGAATCTCAAAATCTTTTCAATATTAAAAAATTTTTTAAACCTATGGTTACAGAAATAGAGAGGAATCCTAAAAGCTTTCTGAAAAGAGAATTTCTAATTCTTGCTCCACCAAAGAGAAAAAGCATGACTTTGAAGCAGCAATGCCTAATAATATTTAAGAAGTGACAATTTATTGATCAAGTGTTCTCAAATTAGTTCACAAGATCTGTAAGATCCATGCAGAACATTGTGTTCTTCATCCACTTAATGATGGCTGTAAGACTTGAGAGAAGGTACAACTGCAGCAAAAGTCACAAAGAATATTTATGAGGATCTGGAAACCTTCAAAGGTTACACTAGATGTTGCACAAATGTAAAAGGAGCAAAGCACTGCCAATGGCAACATGAGGGACTAAATAAATGCAAAAGGCAGGATCTCCTCTTTAAGTCTATCACTTTAGACTGTTTCCTACCTGTCCCTTGCTGAATTTCTAGCTCATAAAGGGGAATGCAGAACAGCCACCACCTAGAGACAGGAACTAAAGTAGAAAAGACAAGAATGTGGTGAGGTTTTGGAGAGAGTGCTACGTGGATTGGCACAAAAAAAAGGACAGCAGCGGAGAAAGCCAGTGTTCTATTTTATTCCTATACACGCCGACTTTACCTCTAGCATAACTCCTCAATTTCCCAAGCCTTTAAAGTCTGACTTTATAACAATTGTTTTCCATGTCATCATATTCATTTGTGACACACGATCTTAATCTGAGAAGGCAGATATACCCCTATGTTTAAAACAGTGTTCCAAATTACTCAGCAGGTAAGAGTGAGTGAGAGCTACACTTGCAGCTGTTTTGACGTACATGAAGGTTCACCTACCTGTAGGGAGTTTGAAACTGGCTTTTTAGTAGATAGGCAGAAACTATGCATTCAAATATATGTTGTTGGGCTTTTTTTCATGCTATGGGATATTCTTTAATGAACGGAAGTTCTGCTGTCCCTTGACTAAAGACAAAGACCTAGTAAGGATTAATACCCAAGCAAATAAAAATGGGAGGAAATATAAGCTCACTAAAATTGAGACAGTATGAAGAAAGAAAAGGGAAAAAGAATGCAACATACATGGCTCATGATAATGGATTTAATTAACCTTCATTTAACTTTTTTTTTGTACCTACCTTTATTTCCTCTATGTCAGCAGTCTGGAGTTTCTCCCTGAAATGCTTATCTGTTTCCAAGACATCTATTACTTGCCTGAGATATTCATCATAATAAAGTCCTGTATCCTTCAAAAAAAGAATGTGAAATTGAGAAAAGAATATACTACCAAACATTTCATTTTATTTAAATACAATGATAAAACTGAAACTCAAAACCCAGGAATACAGTCATTGTACTCTCATACATACCTTCATTTTTTCTGATTTGCATCATTGCCCTATAATAATTTATTCTTATCATCCATTTGTTTCAATTCAGTTTAAACAGAACCTCACCACAATAAATGGTAGACTGTATGACAATACTGGCTAATGTTAGTCTCCTTCCTGCAAGTAATTGCAAAAAACATCTAATTTTCAGGAAGGGGGTTGCTAAAGCCAGACTACTAACAATTAGGAAAAAACACCTAATTAGTTAAATTTCATTACACTTACCGGATTTTCTACCTTCTCTCCTTCTACATGGCCTTCTCCTTTGACTTTTGTCTTATCTATGTCTATAGGTACAGCTTCCAAGGCCATTAGGAGACATGTCATCAGCAAAATACACTGCTGGGGCAGGACAGATAGCCACTTCATCTGAAATGAAATCAGTTCAAAAAAATTTACATAAATAATGTTATTGTACTGTACTGATTAGATTCTTTTTTACATTCCTATATTTCCTCAGATGATCCTACAGTTGTGTGACAAACCTAAGTTGTACTGTAAAAATTGAGAGGTTTTTAATAGGTTGACGTATTATCAATGGCTCTGCAGAACAGATGGGAACACCCAATGTTCTTACACTTGTTTAGGGTGACCAAGTCTTGCATAACTATTACCGATGTTCCTACTCTGATCATGTTTTTGCTGAAGTTATTGGAAAACTCCTAAGGATAATCATGGACAGAGAATCAGATCTTAGTGTAACAATGCCAGCAGTATTTATCATTCAGCAATGGGAGTAGTTTGCCTAATTTGGAGTCAAGATCCCTCCAAAATTTATTTGCAGGAAAAATATTTTACAGTCCATATTGTATCCGTATTTCGAGTTGACAGAGATTCCTGAAAAAAATGTTAGCACTCCCTGAAATTGTTCCTGAGGCTGGGGCCTTATTAAGCCAATCTCCCACAGACCTTCTTTGGTGTCTTACATGGAGCTAACTCACACATTGTTTGATGAGAACTGAGCACTTTGAGAGTTCTAGACCTCTGTCTTCTCCTGTTCTATCAAATTTGGTTGAAAACAGCTCAACTCATTCAGAAACTGCTAGGACAGAATACTTGACCAGTGCAAGTACAGGAAATTCAGCTACAAAAGTAATGATGGTAATCCAGCATCTGACAGCAAAGTCAGGCTCTTGAGACAATTCAGCCAATTCAGCCTTTGACAGTCCATAGTCTCTGGATATTCCATGTTACATTAGTAATATAAATCACCTCCTGGAAAGGGAAAGTTGCCAGTCAAATACTGTCTAAAATTAGCTTAGGTATGTCAAAGAAAAAGACATAATATTCAAGAAATGTGCAGTCAAACAAGTCAAAAGTGTACCTGCTACAAGAAGAATTTCTGTACAGGCGCTTTAACTAGTCAAGCAAGTAATTCTGTCAAAAGTACTTATGTCTACCAGCAGCAAATATTTTGGGGGGGGGCAGGGAACAGGGAGTGGAGGGAGAAACAAACTGTAATTACGGTGTCAGTGCTGGTTTTTCTGACTACATGTTCTGGCACTTGATAGTGAAGCATTACTTTTGCTTGGATTAAGCTGCCTCTTTACTAAGGCAATAAACGTAGATAATAGTACGTAATTCATATTAAGCATTGTTGACACTCTTTAGTCATATAAGTATTGTGTAAAAGCACTGTTATTATGAAAAAATTTAGTAATGCATATAAGATGTGCAGAGATATTCTTTCTTTTTTGGGGGAGGAGGAATAGCTGGAAATAAATATATAACCACCTATTCATCTTTTGGTTTATATGTCAATGGCTTGAGAACAACAACAATTCTCTGAAACTGTTTTTTTCTTATTCACATCTTCAGCAAAAAGAGCCTAAAAGGATTCTCCTCATTTATATAACAGCAAAATAGCTGTTACTTTCATTTAAAAAATGACTAAGATCTGATCATTACCATATGGGACAGTAGGAGCTATTGTTGCTGCCATATTGAGCTTATCAGATTCGATGTCAGCACTACTGTCAGATCCACAACAGCAAGTCTGATTAGCTTTGCTTAGGTCATCCCTTTACAAGAGGCAAACACATAAACCCAACGCAAAACCCAGACTGATTTGCTGAACTATTACATTAATTTCTACACTTCTACACAAGCTGTTGACTTGCAGTGACTTTACAGAGCTACTGAATGAAGTAGTTACTCATTACAACTTTTAAAAATGCCAAAGTTTCAATACTTCAGATGTTTTTAATTACAAATAGCAAGTTTTCAAATCTCCTAATCTTGATGTAGATGCCAAGACAGATTATTTTTGAGTGCTAACTCGATGACATCTATAAACCAAATCACCAAGTTAATGGACTAACCCAGAAGTCTCCCTTCCTGTCCTCATATTGGATATTCAGGCCAGGATAGGTTGCAAGGGCAGATCAACAATGTTGCTGGGAAGTCCTGAAATAGAGCTATCATTCGAGTTGGTATCTGCTAATGGTACAACTCATTTTATGTACATGGATAACATTAATAAGTTAATAGATGTTATACAGGCTATCACTTCTTTCAGCTGGCACACAGCCACCATTCTACTGTCACTTAATTTTCTCTGGTTTGCATGGACAAGATCACCTAATTTTGTCATCTGTTTCCCAAAACTGATTCCCATGTCCGGTGTTAGGGCCATTCTCTGAACACAGTTGCCTGTTATTTTATCCTTACCGAGGCATTTTGATATACCTGTAAAAATATGAACACAGTTAGATCACCATGTAGGCTTGAACACAGCAAATGGAAAGTGGAAATAGCTTAACCTATGCAGCAGGCTGGAAAGAAATAGAAAATAAATGTTTCTGTAAAAGACTACTTATAACATGACAAATACGGCAAGTAGTTCCACAGGTAACATGCTGTGCGAAACACCTCTGCTCTGAACCTGTCATCCATTTACCTCATTGAATGACCCCTAAATTATTGTATTGAAAGAAACATAAAAAATGTATTCTTAATTACCATTTCCATATTATAGCTCTCCATTGATCATATACCCGCCTTTGCTCTTCTAGCCTAAAAAGTGATAGCTTACCTACCTACTTTTCCAGCTTTTCCAGACCTTTGTTTATAAAATCATAGAATGGTTTGGGTTGGAAGGGACCTTAAAGTTCATTTAGTACCAAATCCTCTGCCATGGGCAGGGACACCTCCCACCTAGACCAGGCTGCTCAAGGCCCCATCCAACCTAGCCTTGAACATTTCCAGGGAGGGGGCATCCACAACCTGCCTGAGCAACCTGTGGCAGTGCCTCATCACCCTCATAGTGAAGAATTTCTTCCTAAAGTCTAAATCTTCCCCCTTCCAATTTAAAAGCCATTCCCCCTCATCCTTTCACTACTTGCCCTTGTAAAAAGTCTCTCCCCAGCTTTCTTGTAGGCCCCCTTCAGGTACTGGAAGGCAGCTTAAGGTCTCCCCAGAGCTTTCTCTTCTCCAGGCTAAACAACCCCAATTCAGCCTGTCTCCAGGCCTCTAATCATCTTTGCGGCCCTTCTCGGGATCCATTCCAACAGTTCCATCATGCTCGTTAGCGTTCCCTGAATCCTTTTCAGTCCTTCAATATCCAATTTGAAATAAAAGAACCCTGGGTGGCCTAAGCTATGCTGTAGATTTTATCAGAGCATTGTTTCTTAACAAGAAAGGTTTATAAATTCTAAAGGCGGGACTGAGAATATTTCATAGAATCATCTGGTTGGAAAAGACCTTTGAGATAATCAAGTCCAACTGTACCTGTCCAGTACCAAACCATATCCCTGAGAAACTTGTCTACCCATCTTTTGAACTCCTCCAGGGATGGAAGGTGATGGTTGGCTTCCAAAGCAGACTGAGATACAGTTGTGAGGAAGCCATTGTACTTTCCTTTCAGATTAAAGAAACATCAAAGAAAATAAAAGTAAGGCAAATATTTAATTCAATATATTTCAACTAAGTGTATATAAAAGATGAATAGCAGAGAATGGAACCTAAAAATCTGCTCTGAATGATTCTGGACAAACAGCCAGGGCAAGAACTACTCTAAACAATTTTCCAATTGTTCCAAAATTCCAACAGTCAAAAAAATTTACAGGTTAAACAAAAATCCACCTCGCTGAACTTTTCTGACCAAAATATTTTCATACATACAAAACTATTGTAATAAAAGTAATTTAATATTATAATAAGTCACTCTAGTTATGTAAGTATGTAAACTGTGGGTTTGAAAATCATATGTCGCTATTATTTGAGCATGCTCATTTCATGTAAGACCAAAAGGTCACGAAGTGAGATGAAGAAGGGCACAGAAGCGAGAAACTCAAGTGCTAAGCATAGTTGTGGCACTGATTCGTTCTTCGCCATCAGCAAGTACTAAACCCAACAGATTCAACAGCAACACCTGGTCTTTGATCTGTTTTAAAGACATAAAAATCTTTTTAAAGCTGATCTACAACTTCTAGTAACATCAATAACTGTGGAGATGTCAATTGTCAGTTTAGGAAACAGGGGCACACCATTAAACTTATAAGACTTTGTCCCTTGCTCCTCAGGAAAAGTGATACATAAAATGTCTATGACAAACTGAAACAACTGAGGTATAAGGAAGCATGTTGGTCTGCCAAACCTCTTATGAGTGAGCAGATTTGAGACAGGAGACTGGAGTTGTATCATCTTAAACCACCTCTGCAGTGCCATCACAACTTGTCTATCAAAGGCCCTATGCAAGCTAAGTGCATGGGTCTGCTGACTTTCTGTGGGATTTGTGCTCATGGGCGATTTGGGTTCCCTTGGAAATAGCAACTTTTGTAATTACATGCTGTCATACATAATTGGAAAAACGGGATGACATCTCAATATGTTCTTCATATCTATTTGACGTAATCAGCCACTCTGAAAAGAAAGTTATCTACCATCCATTAGGCAGTTTTGTTTCAGATTGTGCACAGGATGTTTTACTGCAGCTCTTTCAATAAACTGGGCCAAAAAAACCACAAGTACCACACAAAATTAAAAGCAGAAAAAAACAAAATAGAAAACAAAAAAACATCTCATCATTGCAGCTGACTTTGCAGACTACTATGCCTAACACTGGATTTCCAGTAGTATTTTGAGGAACGCAACTGTTTACACAATCTGTGCTATAACAAGTAAATTTGAAATTCAGTTATTAGAATTAAAAAAATCATTACCGAGCGAAAACAGAGGCACTGTATTTAGCTATCTATTAGTCCAAGACTATATTCATCACAATTCCCGCAATAAAAGCAGATGACTAAGACATGTCAACCTTTAGAGTGTGACAGTCACTGAGCACACTATGCTCTGACACCTGTTACAAGAGAGAAACCAGTTCCACTGCAAATTCTAACATTAATCAGCTGCAACAAAAAATTCAGCATGATTCTCAAATTCAGAAATGAGAGTGAAGAGTGATAACAGGAAGGATGAGATGAAAACTAAGGTTCCAGTTTTTGTTCCACTAAACTCATTCCACTCAGCCTGTCACCAGCTACCTTCAAGAGTTCCTGACTTGTGAGAAACCCGTTCCTGGATGGTCATCCATTCTCAGGCATCCTAGGGTAAATCTACGTGTCTGACACAGGGATATGTTTTTTTCTGTAGGGACTAGGAGCCACCAAGCCAACAGACAATCTCAGTGATGCAGAAGAGGAGCCATGTCAATGTGATCACTGTCATCAACAGCACATAATGCACAGCACACATCCTTGTGCCCTGCCATGGGTGTGTTGCTTGAGCTTATTATTATTACTATTGTTCCTACTGCTGTATAGTTTAATAGAAATATAAATTGTTACGGATCTCACAGTTGACTGGTTACTTTCTTAAATACAGCTGGACAGAGATAATTTTACAATTGTCATCTGCAAATTAAATTATTTTAGTCAAAGCCATGTAGCCCATGTAGATGGAAAAAAAAAAAGGTAGCACAACTCTCATCTGCTGGTATCAGAAATCAATCTCTTCTTTCCTAGAGGGATAAACAAACATTTTTACTTGTAATGCATAAGGAGAACCAATCTAAAAGTAGTGCTCTATAACTGGCAAATACTGTCTTTTATAAACAAAGCACATATCCTAAGCTTTCAGGAAAAGGAAAAATATAAACCTCTTAGTAGAAAGTTTTTTAAAACAACAGGGCAAGAACTAAAAGAATGAGATAGTCAGCAGAAAACAGAGCCACCAGTGTACTTGCATGAATAGAAAAATACAATTGGAAAAGCAGGCTGTCTGCTGGCAACCTTGACGTTGATCCCACTAAAGTTAAATACAAATTCTTATCACCTTCAGCACAAAACGATCAGACATTTGAATTATAAAGACCTATAGGCTTTGAAAGATAAGTACAAAATGCAGCTTCTAAAGTTTGTTCTAGCAACATTAGCCCACTTATTTTAAACAATTGCCAGGAGTTTACAATATAAACCTGAAAATGTACTTGTCATTAACTTAACATCTATTGCTCAGAAAACAGCATAATTCCGCTACTGATTTCTCCATCACCTTCCTAGCAAAGCACAAAGATTTTAAAGAAGTAACATCCAATATCAAATTTTCTGAAATTGAGCTATGGAAAAACACACAGTGGTATCGGTATTGAGTGTGTAGTGCCTGCACATGTAGACAGTCAGTGGATGATTATGAAGCAAAAGAGCACAACACTGTAAATGTCATATTGCACATTTGCACTTGCCAAACCCATCCATACCATAACAGGCAATGTAAACATAAATCCAGACTTACAGATTATACAAATAAGCCTACTTATTCATAACACTTCATGTACACCTGCTGTATCTTGACATGGAAGTAACTAAACTGGCATGAGGGGCAGTGCAGACATGCAGGATGATAGCAATATTCTCTATAGTCATAACTGCTCTGTAGCTTTCTATTTTAATGCTGTACACTGGGGAAGTGAACAAACTTCATATGCAGTGCTGCATTTAAAGTAAAAACAGTAAAGAGATAAAATAGATCTACTTATCTTCATCTAAGAATATTCTAACCTCAGTACTAGAATGGGAGTATTACAAATATTATATCTGAACTATGTAAAGTACTCCTTCAGCAGTTTGACCTAGACATCTAACATCTTGAACCTGTTTTCATCTCTCTGAAAGTAATATACCAGTCCATACATCACAGTTTAAATACAGCATTTTTAATTCCATGGATTTTTCCTTTTCTTTACAAAACAGTTGCAAAGATATCAATTTATTAGCTCATCAAATCATAAAAAAATACATCAAATGTTTGAAATTAAGTGAAACAGCTTAGTCTTCTGCCATATTTTCTATTTGGAAACACCTGAAATATCAGTGTTAGTTCCTCTGTATTCTTTGAGAAGGACTTGCTGCAAAGACACTGTAAACTATCACACCTTCACCGATGATGGTACTTTTCTTCCCAAATGAGAATTCATCCTTTTAAAAATTAATATGTAAGCATCATTTTTCCCACTCTCCTCTCAGTAAGTGTCCCACCCACACAAGCAGCAACAGTTTTCCTTTTCATACTCTTCAAGCATTTTTCCTCTTCTGTCAATGTTGTTCATTACCCCTACAATTCAGATGTTGCTTCTTTTTTCCTAGCCAATATCCAACATGTTTCAACCTGGACATGCTGTCCTAACCTTGGAGTACAGCCCACTCATTTTTCTGCACCAGGAGACGTTCCTTATTTTTTCAATAAGCATTTTAATACTGTATGCAAATATAGTTTTACATAAAACAGCATTATTTAAGTGCATAAAGGCAGTAGCATCCTTTCTTCTCATCCTGTTTACTTTGCTTAAATTCATCTCTTTTCACTTGCATTTGCTACATTTTTCTCACTGCACCTTATCTGCTTCATGCTCTTTAAGGTTAAAAGTTGGCTGATAGAGTAGCTTCTTTTTTCAGCTTCTCAGAAAAGACAGCATGCCTCAACAGTGCGTAGTACAACTGACAGATCCTTTTTTTAAAAAAATACACTTCAGCTGTTTTATTAAATGAGTCACCCTAATGTTGCGGATACTACATAGTAACACAAACTACGAACGCTCAAGTGGGAAAGAAGCAAGTACTATTTACAACACAACTGTACATCCAGAAATAAAGATGGCAGAGAAGCAAAATGTACAGCTGCTGCTACACATGCTTTGCTGTATCATAAGTAAAATCTGAAAAGAAAACTGTTCTTCTTCTTGTTAAAAGGACTCCAGAACTAAACACAGTACTCCAGGTGAGGTCTCACGAGAGCAGAGCATAGAGGGAAATCACCTCCTTCGACCTACTGCTCACACTTCTTCTGATGCAGCCCAGGATACAGTTGGCTTTCTGGCCTGCAGTTTCACATTGCCAGCTCATGTTTAGCTTCTCATGCACCAGAACCCTCAAGTCCTTGTCTTCAGGGCAGCTCTCAATCCATTCTTCGCCCAGCCTGTAATTGTGCTTGGGACTGCCCCAACCCAGGTGCAGAACCTTGCACTTGGTCTTCTTGAACTTCAGGAGGTTCACACAGGCCCACCTCTCAAGTCTGTCAGTGTCCCTCTTGATGGTATCCCTTCCCTCCCTCTTGTTGACTGTGTCGCACAGTTTGATGTCGTTGGCAAACTTGCTGAGGGTATGCTTGATCCCACTGCCCATGTCTGTGACAAAGATGTTAAACAACACCAGACCCAATACCAACCTGAGGAACGCCACTCATTACCGGTCTCTACTGGGACATTGAGCCGTCGACCACAATTCTTTGGAGTGTGACCATCCACATAATTACTTATCCACCGAGTGGTCCATCCATTAAATCCATGTTTCTCCAATTTAGAGACAAGAACGTTGTGCAGGACAGTGTTGAATGCTTTGCACAAGTCCAGGTAGATGATGTCAGTTACTCTTCCATTATCCACCAATGCTGTAGCCCCATCGCAGAAGGCCACCAAATTCGTCAGACATGATTTGCCCTTAGTGAAGCCATGTTGGTTGTCACCGATCACCTCCTTATTTTCCATGTGCCTCAGCAGAGTTTCCAGGAGGATCTGCTCCATCATCTTGCCAGACACAGGTGACACTGACCAGCCTGTAGTTCCCTGCGTCTTCTTTCTTTCCTTCTTTAAAAATAGGAGTTATATTTCCTTTTCCAGTCAGTGGGAACTTCACTAGACTGTCACAACTTCTCAAATCTTTGACTGGGAGGACTGATGAAAAAACTAGCTGTGCTCCAGAGTCCCTTACCACTGCTCCCAGGACTCTGTAATCCTTTTTGATACCCCCACATGAAACAAAAGCAGATAGTAGTCAGTACAAGGCTTGGTAGTCTCTCGGTGATATCCCAGTAAGCAGCACACCACTCTAGAGGGTGGGTCAGGCTGACAAATGGGTGCCTGCATACCTCTCAGGAGAGAGTCACCTACTACTGTCATCCACTGCCTTTTCTTAGTTGTGATGGTTGTTATTTGAAGGGCAGATCAGGCTGCCTCACTTGGCTCCAACATCTCTCCTGACATGATGGGTGTTTCCTCTTCAATGTGCAGAGCCATGAAGCAGTTCTGCAAGGGCATCTCAGGCTTCCTGCTGCAGGTCCTTGCCCTTGTAAGCTTCCATTCTTCTGCATTATTGCTCCCCCCTCCATTCTGCATGTGTTGGTGGGGAAGCTTTTGGCTGTTCGGCCATGGAGCTGTGGGTACTGTGCTTGGAACCATCTATGTGACTCCTTCTCAGCCACCCTGATGCTAGGCAGCTTTCTCATCGCCTTCTGCAGCTCAGCCACCGGCTGCAGGAGCTCCTTCACCTGTGCACACCCTCTGCAGGCAGCTCTGCCACCTATCCCTGCCCCAGGAGAAAGTTCCAGGCACTTCCTGCAGCCTGAGGCCTGCACTGCAGCCTCTCCCCTCAGCAGCTCCATCTGTGTGGAGGCATCAGCTACTGCTGGGGCAGATGGTGCAGATCCCCCAGCTGGAGCTGCAGCCTTTGCTCTCAGACGAGTGCCCACCACTCTGCCCTGACAGTCAGGTGGCATGAGTGCCCTTGACCTGTGCAGATGGTCACAGAACGTCAGTGGTTGCTGGGTTCTGAGTACCTCAGGTCTCCCACTCAGCCAGTGGGATGCCTCTTCAAAGAGGTGCCCTTCTGTGTGCCCTTTCTCACAAACTGCCGTGCAAACTGCTGTGCCATACCCTGGCTGATGTGCCATCCTCTCTTTGCCATGCTCCTGGTTGCCGAGCTCCCTAGGGCCACTTTTTGTGGGAATGAGGGGTGGCTGTCATTACTGCTAGCCCTGCCCACACTGCATCAGTTGCTCTCCTGAGAGCCACTGCTTCCTTGCTGGTCTCTGTAGGCCCCTTTGCTCCCCTGGAGTTTCCCTGGCTAAGGAAACTGCCCTGTACACCATGATCCCCTGCTCCGCTGCGGCAGTTGCCTGCACTGCAGCTGAGCGCCCCTGTGAGTGACTGTTGCTGCCAGTTTTGCCAGCATTTATGCAATTCAATGCATACTCAATACAACTCTTATCAACTTCAAAAGCAAATAAAAATCACTACACTATCTTCCTGCACTAAAAGTTGAGTTCCCATATAGAAAAAAGATACAACAGCACACCTGGAATCTCACAAATTCATTTTGTGTAAATGTGAGCAGTGATTTTGTCAGTGCTGGTGTAAAAAGCAAACTCATTTCAAATATGCTACTATAAGCAATCAAAGCATTCGCTTAAACCCTAATCTCTAATCAAAAAGTATTTCAGTTCCTCTACTAATACACATTTTGCTCTAGTCAACAACAAATGATGATGCTAAAGTAAACCTTGGATGCCCCAGGACCTCAAGGTACTTTTTTTCCCCTTTCAAAAGGGAATATAAAATAGCTAACAAGAATAAATCTAAATCAAATGATATGGAACCAGACTGAAAAATACGCAGGGACTTAATGATAGCTGCTTAATGAGATTCATTTCCATAATTTGCTAATTCCCATTGATTTCTACTTGCTTAGGAATCCAAATATGCATTATGTCCCATTCTTGTTTTATAAAGACAACAAAGCATGAGAAACATAATCATAAAAAGAGTCTACATACTTCCTGAATTACTTATGATGAAGAATGATATTTACATCCAAATATGATTAAAACCATCCTAAGAAAATGCAATTTCTTTCATTCTTCCAACTCTTAAATCACGTAGAGTATGTAAGAGCAAGAACTGTTGAAATTAACATGAATTTTGCCTCTGATTTCTTTTGATTTGGCTTAGGTACCTGGCCACGTTTTTACCTACATACAAGTATCTTCCCTATCCAGAAGGCTTGTGTGTGGTATGGACCTAACAGGAACTGCATAGAGATCTCTTCTGCTCACCAAGCAATGAAACAGACAAGAGTACAATAGATAAACAGTAGATAAACAACTTTGTTGCACAGGAGTTTAAATCTAGGCAACACTAATATGGGTTTTTAACTTAACAGTAAAGGACTTTATCTGTCTTTGGTAAAGGGCATTTGTTTAGTCAATGTAACAGTAGAAGCATAAGTCAATATTTCCACACCTCTGGCATTTGAGTCAATATAATAATACTTTACATTTTTTCATTATCTCAAAGAACCACTGCTCTCCCCTGTTATGATTACAGTTTCAGTTATCTATGTATCACTTTGGGGCAGCTTTTGACAGAAAACCTTTAACTTGGTTTTTACAAACTGAGAGTTTATGTTCAGCAGTACTACTATTACTTCATAGACAAGTTATGGAAACTTCTCAGTCTTACATAAAAAGAATTCTTTTTTGTTGTTGTTGCTTAGTTTTTATTTGCTTGATGGAGTATTTGGAATATAATTTCAGACATCAAATAATGGTATCTCAAGCTGTATGCTATCATCAAGTCACAAGCAAATTGACATCAACCTAATTAGATGCCTTTGCATGCAAGAGCTAATGGAAGTTTTAAGCAGACCCAATGGGCAATATTAATTGATGGTTTTGGTTTCCCTTTTTGTTGTTTATGTTATTTATCTTGGTTGGAAGTGAATGAGATTCACATTGTTCTACTACAACACAACTTGTTTAAAGATAAAGTTATGTTATTACTTTTTTATATAATTATCTTTGTTATTCTAAAATAAATACTGCCACTGTCAGAAGACTACAGTAGTGAGTAAAAGGAAAAATACATCACAGTTAGGAGTTACTGTATGTAATCAGATTAATAATTTGCAGCCCATGTTGGATGTTGCACTGTGACTGTACAAAATCATTGTGCAACAAATGACTGCTGTTTAGCTGAGAGGGACAGTCAATTCAGAATTTAGGGTAGAACCGCATCAATACTGAGTCAACTATAGAACTTGTTCCTAGAGAGTGTGTATTGAGTTTGCATGGCAAGGTTTTGATAGTGAGGGAGCTTCAGGGGTGGCTTCTGTGAGGAGCTGATAGAACCTTCTCCTTTGTCCAACAGAGCCAATGCCAGCTGGCTACAAGACGTACCCACTGCTGGCCAAAGCTGGGCCAATCGGCAACAGTAATAGAGCCTCTGCGATAAAAAAACCCCTAACCTGCTGGGGAACAACAACAGCAGAGAAAGGAGTGAGACTATATGAAAGAGCCCTGTATACACCAAGGTCAGTGAAGAAGGGCTGGGAGAGGTGCTCCAAGCATGACAGTGCTTCACCATGCAGCCCCATGGTGAAGACCATGGTGATGCAGGCTGCCCCTTGCAGCCCACAGAGGTCCACAATGGAACAGATATCCACCTGCAGCCTGTGGAGGACCCCACTCAGGACCAAGTGGATGCACCCAAAGGAGGCTGTCACCCCATGGGAAACCTGTGCTGGAACAGGCTCCCAGTAGGACCCGTGGACCCACAAAGAGAAGAGCTGACACTGGACCAGGATTGCTGGTAGGACTTGTGATGCTGTGGGGGACTCACACTGAAGCAATCTTCCTGACGGACAGCCCATTAAAGCATGGGTCCCCCACAGGGTCACAAGGAGGGGGAGGAGGCAGAGAAAATTAGGAGTGAAGTCCAGCCCAGGAAGAAGGGGGGTCAGGGGGAAGATGATTTAATATTTGGTTTTATTTTCTCATTATGCTAATCTGATTTTGATTGATAATAAATTAAATTAATTTTCCTCAAGTCAAATTTGTTTTGCCTGTGACAGTAACTGGTGAGTGATCTCTCCTATCTCTACCTTGAGCCATGAACATTTCGGTATATTTTCTCTTCCCTGTTCAGGCAAGAAGGGAGGGTGATGGAACTGCTTTGGTGGGCACTTGGCATCCAGTCAGCATCAACCCACCACAGAGGGAGAAAACAAGATGACAAACAAAACCCAAAGCAAACCTCCACACTGAACTTGATACTGTGCTTCACTGTTGTTGCTGTGATGGTCTAATTTTGAGAATGCCAGACATTATTTCTTCACAGCAAATACTTACAACTCAAATAACAGAGGCTTTTTTTCTTACAGGCTGACTAAAAAGTATTGCCAAATGTGACCTCTTTTGAAAAACATAGTTATGTTCATTTCAGGAAAAAAGTTACCTCTCTACAACTGTGTTTCATAGAATCATAGAATGGTTTGGGTTGGAATGAACATAAAAGATCATCTAGTTCCAACTCCCTTGTATGGGCACGGACACCTCCCAGTAGACCAGGCTGCTTAAGGCCCCATCCAATCTGGCCTTGAGTACCTTCAGGGATGAGGCATCCACTACTTCTCTGGACAACCTGTTCCAGTGTCTCACCACTCTCACCACCCTCAAAGTGACGAATTTCTTCCTTATATCTAATCTAAATCTCCTCTCTTTCAGCTTAAAACCATTAACCCCCATCCTATCACTGCACTCCCTGATACAAAGCCCCCTCCCACCTTTCCTGTAGGCCCCCTTTAAGTACTAGAAGGCTGCTATTAAGGTCTCCCCAGAACCTTATCTTCTCTATACTAAACCAGCCCAACTCTCGCAGTCTGTCCTCATATGGGAGGTGCACCAGCCCTCTGAGCATCTTCGTGGCCCTTCTCTGGACTCGCTCTAACAGATCCATACCCTTTCAGTGTTGAGGACTCCAGAACTAAACACAGTACTCCAGGTGAGGTCTCACGAGAGCAGAGCATAGAGGGAAATCACCTCCTTCGACCTACTGCTCACACTTCTTCTGATGCAGCCCAGGATACAGTTGGCTTTCTGGCCTGCAGTTTCACATTGCCAGCTCATGTTTAGCTTCTCATGCACCAGAAGCCTCAAGTCCTTGTCTTCAGGGCAGCTCTCAACCCATTCTTCGCCCAGCCTGTAATTGTGCTTGGGATTGCCCCAACCCAGGTGCAGGACCTTGCACTTGGCCTTCTTGAACTTCAGGAGGTTCGCACAGGCCCACCTCTCAATTCTGTCAAGGTCCTTCTGGATGGCATCCCTTCCCTCCAGCGTGTCAACTGGGCAGGGACACCTTCTACTGGGTCAAGTTGCTCAAAGCCTCATTCAGCCTGGTCTTGAACACTTCCAGGGATGGGGCACCCACGATTTCTGGGCAATCTGTTCCGGTGCCTCACAACTCACATAGTAAAAAAATTCCTTCTAATATCTAATCTAAATCTCCCCTCTTTCAGCTTAAAACCGTTCCCCTTGTCCTATGACTGCACTCCCTGATAAAGAGCCCCTCCCCACCTTTCAACCTTCTGGAATATTTCCCGGACACAGTGTTTATGCTAACGCTGTTGTACCTCACCCAGCTCCTCCGGCGGTAACACAGCAATCAACTGCTGGAAAGCAATGCCCTTTGTCCGGTCTCCTGGACAAAGCAGCCGAGGTCTTTCCTGCGGTTGTGCAATTATCAGCCACTCAAGGTGCTGCCGCTGCCCGGTTTCCTCCCGCTGTTTTGAAGCGAACCGCTCAGCGGGATCACTGAAGCGCTGCTTTCTGAGCAGCCATCGCCGCCGGAGGGAGCCCAGGGCGCCTCCTTCCTGGCGGGCAACGGGGCGCCCTCGCTCCAACTTCAGATGCTCCTTTCTGCCACTCCCCGCCCCGGCGGACGCTCCCTCCCCGCGCTACCAGTAATCCCTATTTTCAGCCCTGACAGGCGGGAGGGTGATTAAACCCCCCGCGAGGGAGCGCTCACCCTCCCCATCCCCCGAGAGCTGCCCCGCTCGCTCCGTGCCCGTATCGCGCCCCCACTCCCCGCCACCGCGGAGCGGGCGATGCTACCTTGGGTCCCTCTGCGCGGGAGAGGAGCCGCCGCTTCCTAAGGGCGAGGTGTCTCCTGCGCGCGGGGACGAGGGGGGGCGGTCCCCCAGGCGTCCGCCTGTGGATCTGAGGGGCGAGACGCGGTGCGGCGTCGTACAGTACGGTACAATGTGGTGCGGTGCGGTGCGGCACAATACGGTACTGTACAACGCGGCGCGGTGTAGATCAACAGCCCCACGGCGCTCCGGCGGCCC